>JAECWO010000045.1:11685000-14085000 GCA_018150735.1 Drosophila sp. 14030-0761.01
CAAGTCTACATTTTAAGCTTAAGTTGTTGATATTATTTTTCAATTTTCCATAAAACAACACCAACACACAAAATTGACCCCTTTTTGAGATGGAAAGGAATAGCAAAAAATACAAAACCTTCCACATAAAAAGGCTGTCAATGCCAATCAGAATGTCACAGGGCAGATAAAGTGAAAGTAGAAGAGGGGGCAGGGAAGTGAACAAAAAAAAAACTAACCAAGCAGCAAATGCAAGAAAATAGGATTAAAGGCAATCTAATATATAGACTGAAGAGCACGGCCAAAGGATATAGGTATTAACAAATATGTAGAGAGAAAAAAACGAAAAAATAAAATAGAATAGGTGTACATATATGTATGTGTGTGCTGCAGGAATTTACAGTTAACGAAGCATGAAGTTGAAGTCAGACAGAGTAACACAGATAGATAGAGATAGAGATGGAGATGGAGGAGAAGCGAAAGAGTCAACAGAACAAAGCAGATAAAGGAATTCAATCGAAGTTTCACCTAGTTGACAGCGTGAAGGAGCGTGGCAAATATTTAGCTAGAAATACAGGAAAACCAAAACCAAAAAGCAAACCCAAATAACCCAAAAACCCAATATCAAAATCCTCAATGTGCAAATATTGCCCAGGCAACGCAGCGCAACGCAACGCAACGAATCGCTGAATGTTTGCCTGTTTAGCTGTTTTGCTATTTGCCATTCGCTATTTGATTTTCACACAGCCATGAGATTATCATCAGAAAACCATTAGAATTTTTATTGAATTCCACACGCATACCTACAAAAAACCTACATATATATAGAAGTATACAAAGACCGATAGATTCTCACATACCAGACAGACACCAGTCACCACCATTAGTCAGCCAACTAGGGATGGCAGTCAGTGTTTTAGTTTTATGAGAATGTCAATGGGTTTTGTAGTTTCTTCCATCTACTTATAGCGAATGCATATGAATAATATGATACAAATTTTATATGATCACCCGATGGTATGGGTAGCGCAATTACGTTCCAAAAAACCAACTTAGACCCTGTTGGTTGTAGGTATAAAAATGTTTAGAGTTAATTTTCGATGGCCCCCAAATCAGAGTAAAAGTTAAAATACAAAGATTTACTGAGAAAATAAAGGATTACAAATTAATTTCAGATTTATCACTCCATTTTCTTTTGGTGTCTAGGAGATCACAATAATTCTGATCTATTATTCTTCTCGGTGCTCTCATCATTAGAAAAATCACAAAACTTTGCACTGAAAATCAATTTGTTGTGTCATCACTACGAACAGCTCTATGTGTGTGTGTGTGTGTGTGTGTGTTACCTTTCTTACCAGCTCTTTTGCGCTTTTGTAGCGCATATTGACAAAACAACAACTAAGCCCCATTGAATTATGTGGCCTTTAGGCCATCGGTTTTGGCCAGAAAGTCCAACACTTTGACGCGCATTTTCGTTAATCATTTGGGATTAGTTACGAAAATAAACTTCCTGCCTGGCCACACACACATATTCAAACTTACCCAAACACACTCACACTCACACTCACCCATCCACCCATACATAGATACATTGTTATTGGATTTGAATTGACTTTTGTGTATGTGTCTGTGTAGTATTTCAATTAAGGTCCCCCCGAAAGTCTGGGTCTCTGGACAATGGACTACCGAACCCGTCAAGTTAATCTTTTATAATTAAACTGATTTGGCTTACATATTGCTTTTGGGCCGAGGCAGTTGTTGCTTTGCCTTTTGACTTGTTAGCATAATTACACATTAATATCCGTATATTCTCATTCTCAAACATTATCTAATTCAAATTGATTGCCCACGTGGTAGCCGAAGGCTTCGGTTTTGCCCTCTAGCATTGGCCGCATACAGTACTCGTACTCCTTGCATTTAAGCCTTAATTGAAATTTAGTTGGGCTCTAAATTTACTAAAGCCAAAATAGAGATAGTGAGACAGATGCAGAGAGAGAGAGAGAGAGAGAGAGAGAGAGAGTGAGAGAGAGAGAGAGTGTTATTGTGTGGTCTCCTTTTGATTAATTTCTATATATTGAATTGTCAAGACTTCATCATGCATCCAATGCACAATGGGCCCAAAGTCTATTTTTGTAGCATTATATACAATTTGAACGGCAGGACCTATTAAATATGAATCAATATGCATTTATAAGGATAATGATACTCCACAGAACACAACTATGTTTGATACACATTCCTGCTAAAAAGACACCTACAAAACATTTGAGAACACAAATTTAGAATGACGTCATGAAATCGTTTCTTAAATGATTTTAGAAATTAGAGAAATTAAATTAAAGGTGAGTGTCTTAATATTTGTGAAAGTCTAAGCAAACCTCAAAAAAAAAAAAATGTTTTGAAAGAAATTTTCACTTTGAGGAGAGTTTTAAAAAAATGTCCACCTGTTTCTGTCGCCTTCTTTTAGCCATTGGTAATAGCGTTGATAATGATATTGAACAATGTTATGTACATTTTTTAGACTTTCCAATGAATCTTGAACTTGCAATTGAAGAAAATCTCGAGTAACGCAAGGGTAGCAAAAAAATTGAGATTATATAGCATACTTATGTGGATAAAATTGTCCCATTATATCCAAAAACATTTACAAATTATACTTATTACATAAAGCAATAAGCAAATACCAAAAATTATTGCTAGCTATGGATTTTTGAATGAAATACTCATAAAATGTCAGAATTTACACCAATGTGCATTGTACAATGCAAAACTTCACCCCGCCCTCCATCATCTTCCTTTGCAACTCTCAATACATTGATTAGTTAGATACATTAATGTGTGAATGAACCATCCAGCTTGAGGTTAGACTGACAAGCCAATTATCCATAGATCAAATATGTCACTTGTTCTTAGCAACTCAATGATCAGAAACAATATATACAAACTAAATTTCTAATAACAGTCGAAATGTTAATCTGGAAAGTAGGTAATTACCTGCACAAGAATTAAGGCGATTTTAACCCAAAATGACCTTTTCTTTATGTTTAGCTTGTTAAACTTGTACATTGTGGCAGATATTGTGCAGAAATTTGGATTGCACAAACAATGACTAAAATATTTTACTTTGAAAACCTTTAACTCAGTTAGTGACGGAGAAACATGGGAAATTTTATGTCTAGGAACAAATGAAAGTATTCGATCAAATTAAGACACATTTTTCACAGTCGCTACGAAATTTGTCGTGTTCCCAATTCAATAATGAGGCGTCCATACTTAAAGCTATGCTATAGCTAAGCATCACAGTTATTCCATTGAGTATGTGTGAAGGTGCGCATGAAGGGAAAACCGCAGGTATAACGCATATGCTTGAATGCCTTCGTTTCCTTAGGTATGAGCCATTCAAAGCCATGACCAATTACCAATTAGTGGTGATTGCAGCTGTCGAAACTCTGAGGCTTTCATTGGCTAATTATTCTGAATGATGAGTTTGGCCCAGAGCTAAAATACAGTTATTAATGCTTGGCTTTTTCCCAGTTGCTAACGGTTTTTCTTTTGAATGTGAGTATTAACATTTTTATTGAAGTATTACGATTTGTTTTTACCTGATTCTTGAGTACTTTCATTCGATACTTTCTTGGCAGATTGAAGTGGCTGGTGGACGCTTAAAAAATCAGATTGCCTTCGTATGCTGGTTGTCCACAAAGTATTCATGAAACGAACTTAATGTTCGTTTATGGTTTAAAGTTGAGCAAAAAATATGAAAAAGGCTACCAAAGATTGCAATCAATACTTGGGGTATATCTGCTTATATCCGATCAAAAGGTCCTTGCGTATTAAAGGGAAATTTGATTTACAGCAAACTCTTATATTTTTCATGATAAAAAGCCACCGATAATTAATTTCCTAAGTTTAATAACAACGATATTAAATATTTGAGTTAGCAGTCGAAATGCCCATCTATAAATTATATAAAGAAGTATATAAATTAGTAGCAATTCGTCTCTTGTCGGCTTAATTTCGATGCGCTTGAACTACCTTATGGCCTGTTATTGTGTCTTCGCTTCTCCTTTGCCCAAGTGTTTATTAAAGTTCTCTTCTATGCCGTCTCTCTCTCTTTCTCCTGGTCTTTATGCTGTCTCCCTCTGAGGCATAATTGTTGCTTTACTTAAGGCGGCTTCCTTCTACTTAGTCCCACTCCTCATTGCCTTCATTTGCTGCACCTTCTTGTGCTTTCCTCGGCTGTAGTTTATTTCATTTTCACTTATTCATTTTTTCTTTCTCATTCTTCTTTTTCAGGCCATCGTTTCTCTTTGCTTTGCTTTTATGACTTTTGCCTTTTAGTGGCCTCTTAAGATGCTCAAAGTGTTTTTTTTTTGTGCTTTTGCCTTTGCTTTTTGGTTTGTTTGTTATGAGCATGAGTAATGCCTTGAGGCAAAGTTATGCTATAATATTACTTATACGCCCCATTATTCCCGTGTTGCTAATAAACACCTTCCGGCGGGGCATATCAAAAATTATTCAACCACAAATAGCCCAAGTGTTTGGATTAGCTTTATTCATTCTTATTTTTTTGCTCCATGACAAATTAGTTTTAGTTTAGCATTCTCTTCTCGGTTGCAATGCAACTAAATAAATCAGACAAGAGACAGAATTTTCATTTTGTTCATGTTCCAGTGTCAAAAGGCATAGGCAGAGTCCATGTACTTGATCATTATTTAAAAATTCTCTGTATGATTGGAGAACAAAAATTCTCGGGCAGCTTTAGGAGTCCTACACATGACCTCTGTAATTAAGGTCTGCCGTACTCAAGGCAATGATTGTCATTTTATATTTGCATTTACATTTTTTATTACAAAATTGAATTTATTTTCGGTTACACATCATCTGAGTCCAAGTCCAAGGAACTTATCACAGTATTCACAGCTGTCGCCCCTCTCCCCCCTCCCCCATTCTTGCTCTGCTGTCTGCTGTCTGTTGTCTTCTGTCTCCTGTCTCTCTGAAGATTTTGCCTTTCATCATTTTGCTTGAATGTTTGGTCATATTTGTGTATATTTGTTTGCCTCCTCTGTTATAATATTTCCACTTGAAATTAATTTCTCAAGAGCTCAACTGCACATGTGACGACGACGACGACGACGACGACGACGAAGGAGTGACTGTGTTTGCGTGTGTGTTTTCTGGTATATTCCCTTTTCTAAACACTAGAATGCAAACAATATTTTGTAAATATGCTTAGAGAGTTATGCATTATGTCGTCGTCGCTTGTTAAATCTGTTCAATCTTCCATCTGCCAAGTGACATGTGTGCACCATCTGTGTGTGTGTGTGTGTGTGTGTCTGTGTGTGTGGGTGTATATATTTTAATGTGCATGTGTCTCGTCTGTTAGCTTAGTTAGTTTTGGTGTTTTTGCCCTCCATTTCTATGTTATAACAACAAGATAATTCAAATGAGGCACCGAGTTGTTGACGTGAAAATGTTGGCCATTAAAATGTAGATTCTAAATTCTGGGCATAAAAATCTCGATTTTAGCTTCGTAGAGGTAAAAGACTGATGGGAGAAAATTATGCAAATGGAACTGAAAGTTGTTGTGTGATTACCTATCGATTGTGAAGTAAGTAACTCGATAGTTTCGATAAGACAATTCTCTCAAGAAATATTGTATGTAATCTATTCGTATTCTTTCGAGTTGCGCAAGCCAAAGTTCTGAGAATATTGTCCAACTCCATGAGGATTAAAAAAGTGCCAGCAGTAAAAGATGCCATCAAAAAAATTTCGGAGCACTTTGGTCGTCTCCGGATTCATCCAAATACCTGCGCACAAGCTTTATTGCTCGTATCGATATATGTACAACAGGCGTTCTAGCAACCGACGAAGAGGCCCTGTCAGGATTTACCCCGCTCATATCCCTCAGCACCTGAATTAAATTCTTAAATTTTTACATCAATATTCTTAATTATAATGTAATAATCCTTTATGATATCTATTTGTTAAGTATTCGTTAAAAAATAGTAAGATTTAAATTTCATGTATTATTTGATCAAGCTGTCTAGTTATGATAGGAATAAGCAAGTCTATATACAAATAAATCATAGAAAAAAAATCGTATTCTATTGTGAGATTGATCAGATGCTGGTCAAAGCACTTTGCATTCAGAAAAGTCGGAAAATCACTTGTGATGATTTATATTTAATATTCTCATAACTTTAATTATATTTGGTATTATTTAGGGCAAGGAAAGCAGTTAATTTGTGTCAGTATTGCAAAAGTAAACTATTTTTCTTTACAAAATATTCAATTTGTATTGGAACTTTACATGCTAAAGGACTGCAAAATAATGCAAAGATTCCCACCCAAAATATAAGCAAACTGCTTTGCCGAAGTCTAAGTAATATGTAATTAGTCCAATAAGTTCGTATTATTATCGCTAGTGAATAAAAACCATCAATAGAAATCTAAAAACAATAACTTCGATACATCGATAGTACCATCCATAGTTACCAGTTCTTTATCATCGATAGTTACCAGCTCCATTATGGATAATTTTTAAAGTCCTATCGACGTTTCCTCTACACAAAGCTCTTTAGAAAAAAATTACAGAATTCCTGTTTTTGATATCAAATATTTGGATTGTGCCATGCAACAGAAAACGTTTAATCTATTACGATTACGATTAAGAATATCAATCACTTAAATGGGATTAGTTCTTTGGCAAGATAGAATTTCTCTGTTGTAACTATTTTGTGTCGATTTCTTAAGCCGTTTAAAGACTCTTTTCCTGTTGCCAGATACAGTCTTGACTCCCTTCTTTTCTCTTTGTGCTGACATATCAAACGATAATAATGATGGTTTAAACGCTGTTTATGACTGTGTAAAATTGGGTTTTTTAAGCGACAATTGACAGGCAGCACAAAAGTTGCCTCACCAAAAAGTTGTCAATCAATTGGAGGGAGATTGTGAGAGATGAGCAACAGGGAGAGAAGCAACCGTTGACAGGGAGTTCCCCCCCTCCTCTTTTGCTGTGTTGACACTCATCGATAATGATGTCAAGTCACTTAAATGTAACATATGCCACGCCCCAAGCCCCACATCCCCAAAAAAAAAAATCATCAGAGAGCCAAAATAAATGTAGCTAAAGAGAATTTCAATGGAAGGTGATTAAAGGCAAAACTTGTTGATCGGAATTAAGAGAACCAGATGGAACAGCTGTTGCCCTCTTATTCTCAGAACAGACGTGACTGTCAGGCAAATCTATTTGCCATTCACACAATTGGCAACATATGTGCAAAACGCAGAAGAGAAGAAAGAAGAAGAGGTCCTTAAAGGCAAGGACGAAACCTCAGCAAAGGAGAAGATGATAAAAACCAATGTCAATTCAATTAAAATGGAGCACTTAATTTTATGCCACATTCAAAAACTCACCTGACTGCCGGTGAAAAGAGCACAAGCGGAAGGAAGCAGCCGGAGTTCAGATAGTGAACATCTGTCCTGAGAAGGGTCCTCGATAGAGTGTGTCTGTGTAGGTGTGTGTGTGTGTGTGTGTTGTGCATGCGATATGAGTCAATAATATTGTAACAGCTGTCTGTTTGGTTCGGCTCTTTTCCTTCTTTCTGCTTCTCGCTGCCAATTTTAAATGGAAATTTAAATGTTTGAAAACTCACAAAAATGGAGAAAAAAGGTGCAAAAACCTCGTAAATAAGCCAGGGGCGCCACAGCTTGGGGTACCACAATTAAAGATGCCTTTGAGAATAATAAATTCCCCCTTCTGAAAGCATCGGCGCTTACGCTTCTGTGTGAGCCAACGAGAAAACACGCACTAAGAAGCCCAAAAGCGAACGATGGGGAGTGAAGGGGAGTGAAGGGAATGGTAGCCGAATGGCAGGTAAAATTGGCTGATAATCAAAAGCAACGTTCTCACTATTTGACAGTTGATTTGGCATACGTTGAATAGCATGAAAGTTTTCTACGAAAATAACAGAAAGATGGCCTGTCAGAGGGGGTGGAGGCAAAAGAACGTGATATACGAGAAAAACTCTCTTTTTTCTAGGAATTGGAAAATGAATTTTTTTATTCATCCCAAAAGTTCTGTTAAAAGAAGGCGAAAAGAAGGCAAATATCAAGTTTGCAATAGGCAAGAAAAAAGGGACATAAAATCCACTAATCAACAATAAATTTTTGATATTTTGGGACAAAAAAAAGTTCTTAAAAACAAACTAAAACTAAAAAAAATAAAGTAAGTATACACCATGCATCAAGTGAAAATCCATATATTAAATTTCTTCTGTATGCCTCGATTTCTAATACATGCTCACTCGTATGTGGAAGAGCACTTTAGCGCCCCCACCGGCTAAATCTGCCCTTGCACTGCTTTGAGTACAAAACGTTTCAACGTATAACTCTCCGATTTTTATGAAATAAGAATTGATCAAAATAATCATCTTTTATCTAATTCCGGCAACAAAAAGAAAAAATAAACCTCATAATACATGAACAAACGGACATATGGCTATATCTTTATAGTGTCGGTGATGTTTTCTTCTGCCTGTAACATACATTTTGGCGACTTTAATATATCATTTCATCCTATGGATGCATGGTATAAAAACCTAGAGAAGAGCCTGCTGATGTGAGAACTTGGTAGTTCGCGAAATAACGTTATACAGACAACCTGCTCACTTTTTGTTTGCTTCCAATAAACGACCTCGAGCCTGTTTTAATAAATTTTAAAACAAAACATATTATTAACTACAGTAAATTGCGAAAGATAACTATATAGACTATGCCAAAAACATAAAGAAATATTTAGAAATACTAAAATAAAATAAAATCGTAAAACTATATCTAGTTAGAAGCAAAAAATATAACGGAAAAATACTAAAAACAAAAAAATAATCACTTGTCCAGAAACTAAAGCACTAAAAACCAAATGTCATTTCATACACACATTGAAACTCACACACACACACTCGCACACACACACACATACGCACAGAAAGTTGGCGGTGAGTATATAAAAAAACCATTTAACTTTGTGCACTCGCAGGCAAACACAGACAACCAGACACACATCTACACCGCAGCCATAAAACATAGACAAACACACGCAGGCATACACACACACACACACACACACTCACAAACAGGGAAATACCAACACATGCACAGAAAGAAAATGCTTGACAAAATGTGAATTCGTGCCGTGGCCTCAAGCTATTTGGTTGCTCTAAAAAAAAGCTAGAATATTGGAATTCAGCTAAAGTTAAGAGCATTCGATACCATTAAGGAATTCCATGCATTGCACAACCCTAACCGATAACTGTTATCGGATCGATAACGGCTTGTGCGTTCTTCAGGCGCTTGACCCTGAAGAGCTTCTCTCTGTTTCGATATTAGATTCATATTTTTGATCATAGATCGCTACCATTTCTGTTTGTGCTTGCTTCTAGCAAAGTCCTTAACTTTTTCTCTAGAATAAATACATAATTAGAGTACATTTTGTAGAGTATTTCAATGTCGCTATTTGTTTTACTTTAATTTTTTGTCTTTGGCACTTTGTTTTTAAGCTGCCGCCAAAAACTACTATGTTTGCGTCTCCTAAAGAGGCAGCCACCTCACAGAGGCCTCACCCACCCGCGCGATGTCTCGAGGTAACCTGCTGACCTCAACACAACACGAGAGTGGAAATTCTTTTTGAGAAATTTTCCACTGCAATTATCTAAAGGAACGAAATGAGGAAGACAAAAAGAGTAACATTAAGAAAAAGAATTTAGCTTAAGTTAAAAGCAAACACATGACAATTTGTTTTGTGCGAGTCTGGCACATTTCCGTTTAATTGGCTCTAATTAAAATTAAAAGCAAGGCGAAATTGAATATGCTAGGCAACGGCACCAAAAACCACCACTGAACCACTGGAAATTGTTATTACTTTGCTGGCGCGCAGGACTTTCCATTTCAAGTCAAAAAGCATTTTTTAGTTTGTGTGTGTGTTTTTTTTTTTAATTGCTCAAACGTAAAGTTTTTACTCGCTAATTTGTTGCGCCATTTGCACGCAGACACACACACACATACACTTAGACACTCACACACATAGACTCATATCCTTCGTGCTGCTTCCTGGCAGATGCACTAGATTGCCCGCAGCTGTTTAGTGCCAAGAAATTGAATTGAATGACGGGCCAAGCTTATAAAACGCTGAAGTTTTTCGGGTTTTGGTTGCTTTTTCATGGTCACACACACAGAAAGAGGGAGAAACACACATTTATACAACTTCTCGTGTGTGTGTGTGTGTGAATTCAAGTTTAATGACTTTTTGGTGGACTTTTCTTGGGGGGTTGATATCTGAGTGAGGGGAGGATACCCACCCAGCGGTTATCGCCACAATTCACTTCCACACATGGTGACATGCGATTGCGGTTTCCTGGTCTGGTCTCTGCAGAAACTTCTACACAGATTGAGTGAAAGTTTGGCTAGATATTAAGTGAGAGGAAGTTGTCTGTGAGTCCCAGTGTGTGGGTGTGTGTGTGTGTGTGTAGACCACATGCGAAAGATTGAAATACTCTCCTCCCTTTTCTTTTCCTGGGGGTGCCAAACAGTCGCAAACTAAATGAGTGAAACAAATGAATTGAAATGAAAATTATTTGGTAATATTGAAAATGGACCAAAGAATTTCATTATAAAGGAATCGAAATTGAACAATAAATTTCGCAATCGAGTGACAATTATTAATGTGAATATATTGCTTTTGTTTAATTACTTCGTTTCCAAGAAGCATACTACTTGAGTAATGTCGAACTTAACTAAAACTTGTGTTGCTTAAATTAATTGCAAAACTATTGTTGAACAATTAGGCTATTAACAATCCAATATTAGCACTCATAATGTTATTCCTCATTTAAATAAATACCTATTATATCACATAGATAAAAGCAAGAATCAACCTTCATTAGAACTGTAATTCTGAATTCGATTTCAATCTCCAACAAAAGTTAATATCAAGACAAAATATACAAAATTAAGACAAACGATTTATTTAAATAAATGATTAAACAAATGATTTTATGTGAAATTAAATAATATTTTACAATTTATCTCTTGGCATCGAAGTGTACTTTATTAAATGTCAAAATTCAATTTGCTTACAAATTAATACAATTTTAAACCTAAAACAAAAGAAAATAAAAGAGAAGATCAAAACTTCTATACCAAATGCGTTCAATATATATAAGTATGGAATATCAGAGTTTTGGGCTGGTCAATGAAGCATCGATTTTATTTCATTTCATTGGCAGCAATTTTTCTGCATCAAATGAAATTGAAGTTCCGCCCAACGCCTTTTTGCCATCAATATATGTATATGGACCAAGTTGGAGAAGCAATCAGCAAGAAATACATTACGCTTTACCAATACCCAATACCATACCCATTTTCATTCCCATTCTCATTCCCATCCGCTTATTTTCCTTATGAAATCTTGCATGCTTCATTTTTCTTTTTCGAGCATATAAAAATGGAAGAATAAAAACGGCAGCGGCACACAGAAATCTGTGTGCAAAGCATAACGCCTCGTTTAATTTGGAGCACCGAAGTTTATATACTCTAGCAGTTCCTTTACTTATAGAGCTCCCAATCTCACTAGACTCCTTAAATCAGCCTTCATTTTCTGTTTGTATGTGAGCTGTTCGATATAAGCAGCATTGGAATAAGAAATATCGATAACACGATCAATAATCGATTTTCCATTCCGTTAACATGGTGGTGTGATATATTGTTAACCAAATTAATCGAAATAATTACCTCTTATTTAGATATTCAAATGTATTTTTTGAAGGCTTGATAAAAGAAACGATTCTCAACGGTTTTTTAGTAGCTTCTTAATCTTTAATAAGCTAACTGAATTCTTCCCTCTAAGAACTTTCTTCGATGTGTAAAATTTAGAAAAATATTTAAACTTGTCAATATAATTGATTTGTGTGTCAGAAAATGCAGCAATTATTAGAGGAATTTTTATCTCATTCGACTTTTAAAATATATTCGTAAAAATCAAACTTTCAAGCATAGTTAATGTACTCTTTTATTAGAGTACCGAAAGCAGTGATAAAAACCCCCGAACATTTGTTCATTTCCGTTTTGCACGACAATATTCATATTAGCGGCAATTGAGAGATTTGAGCTCAATAAACTTGCCAAGGCATTGAGCCATGATTTTCCGTACACTCTCACCCTCTGCTATCGGCTCTCCCCCGCTCTGTGTGTCTGTCTGCCCCGCTGATATTTGTTTATTTTAACTTTCGCCATCTTCAACTTCAATCTGCAATCTGAACATATATCGAGACTTATTATTTATAAGGCATTTGTGCTGATGTTTTCTACATTTTCATTTCGTTTCCCATCGTTTTGTGTATATTTATAGCATTGTGCTGAGATTTATTTTTATTGCCAAGTTATTACGCATATCGATATGATAATAAATTTTCCTTTTTTCCTTCAATTTTTTTTTTCCAACTTTGCTTTTCTTTATTTTTGTCTCTCTCAAGTGAAATTTTCCCCTCAAGTAGATTAAATTTTATGCTTACATTTTGCCATTTTTTTTTTAAGCTCTTAGCTTTTGGGTAATTTTGATGCCAAACTCAAGTCTGAGATAGAAAAAGACAGAGACAGAGAGAGAGAGAGAGATAGAGGTAGAGAAAGAGACAGAGGCAAGAGTTCTTGACTATATTTATTTATTGCATTTTTTTTGGCTTTCGTTCATCTCTTCGTCTTCATCTCTTTCCACTTTGTTCCCCAGACATGTCATTGAACTTGAGCTCTTTGTTTTGATATTTGGAAATGTATGCTTTAAGAGTTAAATAGTTTTTGCTTTTAGTCATGGGAGCTTAAAATATATTTTTAATAATTTTTTGGAGAAGTTATTGAGCATTTCCATGTTACTAAAATATAATAATAAATGCAGTTCATCTGAAAATGAAAAAAAAATGTCTTTCTCTATGTTGACAACGTAAAATTGATTTGCTTGATAACTTTAAAACCATCCCTCGTAGATTTGAATTTAAGTCTGTGATCGACAACTGTTCAGCATTCTCCACATGTTTCCACACATACTTCAAAATATTTTCATCGACTTCTCCAACTCTCTTTCACTTTGCGCCATTTTAAGTGCTCCTCGTTTGGTTTGTTGTTGTTTCCCTTGCTGCGCCTTGGGGAAATTAGTTTTTGTGTGGTTTTCTGGCCTCAGCCTTCGTTTCTATTAGAGATTTTTACTACTTCCTAAACATAACAGTGTTGCCTCTCGCTTCCTGCCTATGCCACTCCCCCTACACTCACACCATATTTTTGCTCCTTTCACTGCCTCCGCTTTTGTTGCTGCTGCCTTCTATTTTACGTTTACTTTTATTTTATGGAAATTTCACACCAATTTATTAGCCGCAAGTGCGAACTGGAAAAGTTATGCTTCATGGCATTTTTTCTCCCTCTCCTCTCTCTCTCTCTCTTTTCACTCCTCTTCTGCTTCTCCTCGTGGGAAATGTTTTTTTTTGGCCCTCTCTCCCTCTTGTTATTCTGTAGGTGTTTAGTTTTAATTTTAGCTTGCAATTGCGTGGCTTAAATGTTTGCCGGAAAAGGAAGTTGCATGTGATAAAATGGCGAGGACAAAAAGACAAGCAGAGAGAGAAAAGAGTAAAAGGGAATAATTAAAGAGCAAGCAGCAACTGATGAGGAAACCTTAAAAAAAAATTACATTTTTAGCTGAATACTTTTAACATACTAAGACAAGTTAGTGAGCGAAACAATTCTAATTTTTTTTTCAATTAAATTAAAAAGAATCATTTTAATATAACGAAATCGCTTCCAATTGGATATCTTATATCGATATTTTATACGTAATCGATAGTTTATACAACACTGCAAATTCGATTGTTTTCCTGAAAGTTTGTACTGCAGTGCTTTTTAATTTATTTTGAGCATCAAAATTTGTAGTAATTTAAACTTAGTTTAGGGTTAAATATGTATCTAAGAAACCCAATTTCGTTAGCGGTTAATCGGTAAATGTGTTAATGGTAGTTCGACATTGGGATTGATGGAGTAATAAATAACTAAATTTATCGATAAAAATGCGATAACCTGTCTGAACTGTATGTAGCTTTCACATTCGTTTTTTTAAGACATCTGTAGTGTGTTATTCAACAAATTGTGTTCAAATTTCTTTAATTCAGTTTGTGGAAACAGAATTCGCTTTGGTTATGAACTCGTCTTGTCATGCTGATCAAGTATATATATTTTATATGGTCGGAGATGACTCCTTTTGCAAGGGTATAAAAATGTATATATTGAATTAGCTTTTTTATTTCCCGTCAAAAAAAAAAGTCCGCTAAAGCAAACAGCTTTCAGTTAAAATGCTGTGTTAGCTATTTTTAAAATAAATTATAATTTGCAATTAATTTTTTAGAACAATGATTGATATAGCTAGCTGTTAATTACTCCTTGTTACAGGTTTGAAATGGACTACTGCATACGGTAGAATGTAGGGATACCATTTAATTTGTGTTTGTTCCCCGCTACAGTCCTTTCTTGGAAATGAACATTTCGGAGAAGACTAGGAAACTTTTACTGTAAATAAAGACTGCTTCTATCTTGTCTGTGATTTTTGTGATTAATGTTGACCGATTTGAGCACAAGCCTTAATTAATTAGCAAAACATTGATAAAAGCCAATTATTTCATTCTAACTTCACATCTTGAACACTTAAAGCAATTCTTTCAAAGTGTCAAGTGCAGTTCTCCTTCCTATGTAGAAAGCTCGTTCATTTGTGAGTTTAATTACCTAGGCAACTTACAATTATGAATTCCTATGTCTGGGCAACTATTTTGCAGTGCAGTAAATTCCGTGAAATAACCTTCTTTCTTTTGTCAGTTGTCACTTCTCAATAACTTAATTAAGTTGAATCGAAGTCAAGCTGAGCTGAGAGAAATGTCTATTTTCAGCTTTGTCATTCTCTGACTTTGAAGGCGCCCACCCGCCGCGCCGACAAATGGCCATTTATCAACTGTCCGCTGATGTGCAACTCCATTTTACTCCAGCAAAATGAAAATAAACACTAACAAAAGTGCTAAGCAACAGAAAAAGGAGGAAAAATATTTGCAAATAAAATGTCGGCAATGTGCCGGAAGTAAGCTGGCATCGCCTGAAGAGAGTTTTCCTTTTGCTGCTGCTACTGTTATTGTTGTCCTTTGGGAAATGCATTAAACTAAGCACTAAGAAGATGGCCAGGACATGTCTTCTCTAGTTAATACTCCTTTAGCTGCAGTAGCAACTGCATTTGTATGCAATTTGCATTTGTCTTCTCTAGCATCTTGAAAGCATTTAAGACATTTTCTCTTCAACATTTTCGTATCTTATGAATACTCAATTTCCCATATTGACTTTAAAAGCAATGAACTAAACAAAAGCTTATGCTTTAATTAAAATAACATATTTTTACATTTTTCTATTAATATTTGACCCAAATTAAATGATGTATATAGCTAAAATGCAATAATAAAACAAACTGTGAAGCCTGCGAAATTAAATGCACTTTAAACAATTCTCATTTGAATAGAAATTTATTTTTGTTAGATAGTCGATAGGATATGAATATTAGAAAACTATTATTTGATTCGTTACCACAAAAAAAAAAAAAAAAAATATACCTCTTATTTGTTAATATGTCTTATAGGTGATTGTTTATGTTTTCTATATCTTTTCATTATTTTCAAAAATAAATTTGTCTAGCTTGGTTACTAATTGTGAGTTAATCGAATATTTATTTTATTAAAATACAAAATTATGTTGCATGTGTTAATTTTCGGTAGAATATTTTATGATTAGATACCCAACAATTATTACCTGAATACACCACTATCTTCACAGCCGGAAGCGCTGCCATTCTTGCAGCCTGCAAATATGCAAACAATCAAAGAGGTAAATTCACCATCTGTTCAGACTCCCTCTCGGCACTACAAGCAATAAAGAACACCAATAAACAGAGCTACTATACCACATACATTAGGAACATATTAAACAAACACGAAAATAACCAAATATCACTGCTTTGAGACAGCTGACAAAGCAGGCAAAAACGCTAAAATATTGCGGAAAATATTTTTTTACTCATTGCGGAAAATAACCATAACCCCACGGATATCCTAAACTTCCTAAAACAAAACACAAAGACATACAAGGAACAAATATTAACCAATACATCGCAACACTACAAAAACGTTTCCCAAGACAAAACGCCAACAACGAACACCTCTCGATCTGATAGATTGAAATTCACCAGAATCATCCTGGGACAGGCAAATATAACCCACAGCCATATCCTCAAAAAATCCGTTATTCCCGTTATTCCAACACGGAGATCACAATGTCTTAAAACAACGATAAAAGAAATAACGTCATACCAAAATTTAGAAGAAACTATCAAATTCCTAAAAGCTACCAATATCTACAATCTAATTTAGCCATATAGTGTCTATACAAATAATATTAAATACTAAACGAAAATGTAAATAATAATATTAATACTAGATTAATTTACTTTTAAACATACACACTATAAGCTTAAGGCCTTAGTTGCTATAGCTTAATTTCTCTAATTTACGTGAAATTTACAATTTTGCGTAAATCACTTAATAATAATAATAATAATAGATACCACAAGACTAAAACAAACAATACCTTATATATTCATTTTCTGTTTTTAATATATTTATGCAGATCTCTAGTTTCCAGTAAGTTTTCTTGCTCTAATATTAACGAACTTTAACTTTAAAGAAGCTACTGAAAAATGTTTGATATATGTCTGTATATATAGAGTAAGTAGATAACTTCCTTTTGGTCCCTCATAACTTCCCAAATGTCTGCATGCTAATGAGACATGGATGAATGGATAAAGTATGTGAATTCGGGGTGGGGGGAGAAGGGAGTGGCTTAACAAGTCGGGTCATTGAGTTGAACGATCTATTCAACGACTGCCTGCTGGCTGGCTGCTGTTCGTGATAGTTCTTTGACAACTAAAGGGGGGAAGATGAGCACTACTGACGGCAAATCGAGCGTGAATTTTTGGATTTTGGCACTTGAAACAAAACCAAAGCGAAATTGTCAAGATAAAGTCTCAACGCTTTCAACGCTCCCCTAACCCCACCTCCACTCCTTCGTCCTGTTGCTGTCTGGCACTTAGTCAGAAACTTAACTTCATTTGCAGATTTACTTATTCACATGGATTTTTGGTTTAATCAAACAAGTGTGGATGCTTTACCAATTAGACAAAAGTTACAATCCGAATAAATAGAATACAGACAAAAGACATAGACGAGAGGACGAAGGGGGAAAGAAATTTGTCTATTACAGAATTTACACAATAATTGTAACAATAATTGCATTTTGGAAAAGCAAAGCTTAATTCATTGTGACAACACAGAGAAAGTGAGAAAGGGCGACAGATGTGGGAATGAGAGTTGCAGATGAAGACCGCAAAATATGCAAGAAATCTCTCTTCAACTCCATCTTTCTCTTCCCCCTATCTCCCCGTTTCCCCTTTATATTGCGTGTTGTTTTTAATTATATTTTATGGAAATGTCTGCTGACAAGACACGCACACACAAACACACCCATACACCCATACACACACACGCCCAGCACTCACATGTGCACAAATTTTTGACTAAAAATCTGTTCTATATGAAATTTTACATTTTTGTTGGTCTCGACAGGTGTTAAAAACATTTCCCCAAAATGCAAATTTGTCAGCAAAAATACATTTTTGTATACCCTTGCCAAAAAGGTTCATTATAATATATGAGCAACTTGCAAACACCTGACGATTTTTAATGTGAAACACATTTGATTGGACCAAAATATATTGGTCGAAATCCACTGGACTAAACTTGAGCCCTTCGCTTTAAGCCACCTTAATCAATCTACTGAATTACAAAATTAATAATCACAATAAAATCAAGTGATAATTTTCTCACAGTTTATTGGTCTATAATAACTTCTAGAAACCATATCAGAATGTATATTCAGAAATAATACGTTGCTAAGATTCAGTTTTCTTCTATTGATTTCCGACATGATATTTCATTCCTTTAACAAAAGAATCTGCAAGGGTGTTTACTTTTCAGTGCGTCGAGTTCATCGCTTTTTTAGCTTTTTCAACTTTTCCTTTTTCCCGTATGTATTAATAAATTTCATACTACAGGCTAAATTCACTTTTCATTATGCTTTTCATTCTGTTTATTGTTGTTGCTGTTATTTTTTTCGTTTTTCGTTGTACCAACAACAAAATGATTATTAACCACAAAAATGTGTTTCCGGTTTCCTGTTTTTTCTGCATTTCCTGTTTCGTTATGAATGAATATTTATGTGTGCTTAAATGTTTCTAAAAATGTTGCTGTTACAACAAAATTTTTTCTCCTCCAATGAATACATACATACATAGGTAAACAAAATTTTGGGCAGTATTTCCAATGTTATTTTTTTCTCCATTTTACAATCTTCTCTCTCTTTGGTGTTGTTTTGCATATTTTGCAGAAAACGTGCATGTTGTTTTTGAAAGTTGGGAATTGTTTAAAGAAAATTTTCTTCTTTAGAAATTTCTTGAACTTATACATATTAACAATAGTTTATATTGAATACTTATTTTATACATAATTTAATAAATCAATTAACAAATATTAATAACACATTAAATTCGATTTTAATCGGTGAGCTTTTCGTTTATTTTCTCTCTTTAGTTTCAGTTGCAATTGTTGGTGTTAATCAAGCATAAACTCTCGTCAAAAGATTTTAAGTGAATAGATACTTTTTAGAAGCCCGAAACTTAGTGAACAAAAATTTCATGATTTCTGAAAGCAACAATACCAAAACCTGTGGTTCTACAGGACTATTTAAAACCCAGTCTAAAGCTATAAAAGCTTTTTCTGGAAGTGCGATATGCAACTTTGTGATTGCTAGAGACTAACTTTAGAAACTTTTTCAAATAAAACGCAAGTTATTTAGATGTTTAGTTAAACTAAATCGTTGCTTTTAAATAAAATGCCATTTTTATTGTTGACTTTTCATTTATGACCTTAGTTTTTATCGCAATCTGAGATTGAGGCAACTCACGACCTCTATTCCTCCCTTCTGCTCTGCCACACAATAACTTTAATTTGCCATAGTCACACTTTTTTACACGTTTCATTTTCAACTTTGGACCATAAATTTTTGTGTTTTTTGTACTTAAATTCTCTTTTTGGTTTTTGTTGTCTTGGCTCCAAGTGTCGTGTATAATTTGAGTTTTCTTCAATTTTTTTTAAGTGCCTTTTTGCCCAGTTTCTGCTTCGATTCGTTTTTTTATTTTTTGTGTTTTATTTTCTTCTGTGTTTTCGGCAGGGGGAGGGATGGGGGAGACTTTCAAGTGCCATTAGTGCATTCATTCATGCAGTTGAAAATTGATGTCAGTTTTCTTTGACTTACGATTCACTGCAGTGGGTCGAAATGGCGAATGCTTTTTGAGTATTTTTTGGCGCATTGCCTTATTGGAAGTCATAATTTCTGGTCGTTCACTTGCTTTAAGTGCCAGCAACTCCACGTCATGGCGATGATGATGAGGGAGACAGAGGAAGATGACGAAGACGAAGATGGAAAGTGAAAGGGCGCAATGAAATAGGCGCAAGTGAGAGAGAAGTGAAAAGTAGAAGATACTTTTAAGGCTGCACAAGCAGTTTAATTGTACAACTAGCTTTAGTTTTCTTTCTTTTTTATCCGCCCCCTCTCTCTCTCTTTTCAACCCAAAAACTTTTAATTGAATTTCGTATTTAGACTTTGGCCCTAAATAAATTTGTATAAATCAAGAGAACAAAAAAGTGCCAGGGGACCGAAGGCTAACTTCGGTAATGCAAAAATTGTAATACCCTCACAATTTTCAATTTGATAATTTCGTTATGTAAGCAAATTAATAAAGCATCATTAACTCGTGAATTTTTTTTTAAATTTAATTGACCATTGATTTCATTGAATAAGCTGTTCCAAAGGACTCAAGGAGAAAAAAATTGTGTTTGGGTGCTGATAGAATAGACATTTGGACAAACCGTGAATCAGCTGTAATTGAGAATAAGAATTTGTTCTACATTTCCTCATTTGAGCCCGCTCTGTAGATTGGGTTTCTTCTGTAATTATCGATCTAATAGCCAATATATCCCATATGGTAAGAGTATTATGAGAACACCCTCACAATGTTGAACATTTGCCAGTTAGTAAATTGAAATATTATAAGTTTTGGCACGCGGCCGCCGACTTTTGCATAATTAAATTATGCGAAACAACAAAACACAAAAAAACATCCAAAAAATATGATAATAGAATAGAAAATCTGCCTCGCTCATGCATACTGAATCGAATATCGGCTTTTCGTCTTGTTTATGACAATCAAATTTATTTGTGTTTCGCTTTGCTAATTAAATTTTTCTAATTGTTGAAAATACGAAAAAGGCAGCATGCTACAACACATAGACCAAAATCAATCGATTTTCAATTTGAACATATTCAGCAAATGCCACACCACGAATATCCAGCAGGGCCCGGGAATTGGGGAACAAGTTGACATGGTTTTTCCCCTACATTGCGGTTTATCGGTTTCGACTAGGCCAGGCCCAAGCAAATTGATAAACAAACGAACCAACTGCCGTTACAGATATCCAGGATGCTGCCAGGATACCGCCAGGATACACATGTGTATTTGTATCTGTAGCGTGTGTATTTAAAAAAGTGTTCGCCAGCCAATATTGATAGTATTCAGCTCACCTAGCCTCGCGCCTCCCCCACCCCCGGGAGCTTCAATTACTGCAGTTGATATACAAAAAGGCAACTGGAACAAACAAAAAGAGAAAAACTCGCTTTATTTGCCAAACTCTGTGGTCATAGGACCTCTCTATGGGGCGGATTTCACATAGTTATATTGGAATTTACCCCTTAGCCGCGCATCTCAAAAGCATTCACGACACTATCGATCAGGCAAGGCTATAAAGGAGCCTCTAAGATTAGTCCAGTTTCTTAGCGAAACATCTGTGTGGTAAGACATTAGAATATCGTTTGATGTATAGATCCTAGGTTTGCTTGGCCTTTCCTCAGTAATTCTTTCTCGGGTTTTTTAAAGGAATTGTGTGCTTATCTGTTGCATGTGAGTCCTTTGAAGACTTGCAATCGCCACTTGTTACTTGCGCGACTCATTTGTAACCTCTTCCAGTGACCAGTGAATATGGATATCCAAATAAGATTGCTAATATACATTTACCGGACATACATACCCCGGACACCCTTCACCAATTTACCACACAGCCCGCTCCTTACTCTACATATTTTGTCCTCCATAGTATTAGCCCCAATAAATAGGCAATAGTTTTTTCTCTATTTTCTCTCACTTCAAAATGCATACCTTTTCCATCAGATTAGCTTAAAAGTAGAAAAAAATTAAAATAAATTAAGATTTATTTTAAATATTTTGATTCACACTCTGTTGCTCCCTTTAACTACCTATCTTTCATTAGGGGGTATCGTGAAGCCGATCATTTGATGATGAAGACTTTTTTGGCATTTTATTACAGCTCTCACATGAATTTATTACGGTTACGAATATTTCCCACCAATCAAAAATCTAGAAACTCTTTTGTCGTCCAAATCCCTTCAATGAATTCGATATTTTATTCCATGTTAAACCCAAAATTTATGGACTTTTATATGTAAATCAAGTTTATGGTGCCCAAAACAATTAGCGCATTACCAGAAATCATTACAACAAATAAAACCAGACAATAAAATTAAACATAATTACAACACAACAAACAAAATGGCATAATTTGCTGAGGGAATATTCCCAAGGGTTTACATAAGGACAGAGCAGGACAACAGAAAGAGGCAGATGGAGTTAAGGGGAACAAACTATTGTTTGTTATTTTTGCGAATGCACACACACAAATACATATATACACATACATATGTATAAATATGTGAATTTACTGGCCAACGGCAAGAGAGAGGGCCACAGAGGTGGGGCAGGGGAGTGGCTTAGGGGCAGGGCAACGTTGCCTTTTATTGGTAAACGCGTGTTGTTCCCGTTTCGTACGTGCCCCGAATTAGTTTTTTGCGATTTGAATAAAATTGTTTTGAATAAATTTGAATGCCACATTCAGGCTCTCGCTCCCCCCGGACACCCCTCACCAATTTACCACACAGCCCGCTCCTTACTCTACAAATTTTGGCCTCCATAGTATTAGCCCCAATAAATAGGCAATAGTTTTTTTCACTCTATTTTCTCTCGCTGCATTTGAGTTTTGTAATTAGCTTCAAAATGCATAAACTTTGCTAAAAATCTAAAACCAGCAATGGCAAATTGCTGTTCAAAATGAAAATTTCAGGAAAAATTGGTTGGCATGTTGATTTTGTCTATTGATTTGACTTAAATGGTAAATTAAACTGGAAAAACAAAACTGTAGATAATAAATTTATTTGGCAAGACAATTTTTGTGCAAAGTGCTCTTGAAACTGTAACAAAAATAAAATTAAATTAGTTTCTTGTTAAATTCAACACTTAATTTAATTTTTTTTATTTTTCTTACTCCTTTTATTTAGTGTTATTTGTTGTTTGTTTTAATTACGGCATATTTTCAATTGTTTTGTGTGTGTTTTTTGATTGTAAGACTTTTATTATTTTTTAATTAAATCACTTGTATACACTTACACATACACACTTGCACATAAACAAATGTTCAAATCAAAAAATAACAAACAAACATTTTGTAATTAGCTTCGTGTTTTGTAACAAAAGTCAATAAGAGCTGAACAAAAACTAAATCAAATGAAATCAAATAGTGAAACATAAAATAAAGTGAAATCAAATTTAATCAAGTTGAAAACGAGAGATGATCAACTGGAATTTTTAGCCATTTGTCTTTTTAGTGTTTTCTAGAATTCAAATTTTCAACATTAAAGTTTTATTATTTTCTGTTCAAATCTCGTGCATAATCCTGGAGAAACTTTCAGTATTTTCAACGACAATAACTAACTAGGAATACATATTCCTGATCACTTAAGTGCCTCACGTAATTCATCTCCATCGTCTCTAGTTCTATCTCACTTATTAATTTAAACATCTAGAACACACAGAGTTGAGAATTGCATATGTAAATATATCTTCTTTAAGGACTTTGCAATTTATAACAAAATCAATGAATTTTGGATAAAGACTTACATCTGAAACACAACTTTTCTCCTGCATCGCTGGTTTCGTTATCGAGTGATATATAGAATAACTTAGAAGATGATTTTTATAAACATTTGTTGATGGATTACGTAGACTAGTTTGGAATGATGGAATGCTTCTCCAGCTCCAGAAGATTCCAATGCATAGAAAGACGCATTTTCGACTATAATGAATCATTTATTCTTAATCAGAAGGAAGAGCTCAGTGTTGAGGTGTTGAGATCTAAGGATCCCACGCCGTAGGAATGATTGGTCACGAAAATAGTTTTAAGTCCAACTCTCATTTTTTTTTCATATTTGTGGGCTTGGTAAAAAAAATTTGAAAAAGCATGGGACAACTAAATATATGCACAGAATGTTTTCAACTATCAACTATCACTTTCATTATTAGAGAAGTAATCTGAGTCTGGTTATTGCAGCTATGAAAGGCTATTTTAGTCGGTAGTCTACCTCGACCTAGGGACTCCAACTTGCAACAATTCTTTCTAATTCCTTAGATGTTCCTATCTTTTAACATGGATGTTTGCCGACTATCGCAAACTTCTTAGGGTCACAGTGATCGTGAAATCACAAGAAGGCATCTCAAATGACCCCATCATAATAAATCCCAGCTATTGGCATATTAGGTGGAGTGTTAACAAGCCAAAATAAAAAACAAATACACACAAATTCCTTTATACGTATAGAAATTCGGGATGTGAGAGAGAGTGAGAGAGAAAAGTGCCTTGTATAATATTTTCTAATTTCTCAATTTCCCGCACACATTGGACATCCGAAACTAATAAAAATAAATCGCACTTTGATATCCGCTATTTCGTGTTTTACTTCTCGCTGTCTCACTCTTTTCAATAATCGTTATACACGAACACAAACACACACACACACACACACACACACATATACACACATTGTACACGCACTGTATAAAGGTTCGTTTTCCTGTCCAGCGTTTTTTATATCATTTTTAGTGTATATATGTATGTATATCTTTTTTGTTCGAGTTAGTGCCAACAATAAATAAATACGCTCACATTTTCACACACCAAAACACAACAGAGGAGACATAGGAAATTTATAGATCTAACGGATGTGCGTTTCCCCTCCACCGACCTCTCTCTCCCTCTCCTTGTCCCTCTTCCTCTCTCACTCTATCTCTCTGGTGACATATATAGAGATATAGCATTTACAACTGGGCACAAACATCAGCAGAAGGAGGCAATGGAGGAAGTAGGTGGAGTGGGTCGAGCGGGTGGAGGAATGGGGCCGAGAGTATGCTCTATTACAAATAAACAAACAAATAACAACAATAACAACAACAGCAGCAGCAAAATGACCAACTAAATAAATAGTTTTCTAACCACATACAGACAGGGCAACAAAAAGGCATCCGAATACCAACTATATCTTACCATTCTCCACATTCAACCATCCATCCAACATCCATGGAAACGCGAAACCGAATTGGAGTAACGTATAATAAAAAGTTAACCATTTTTATTAGTTGAATATTCGAAAACAAAGTTTGATTTAATTTGTGGGTATGCAGCGAAATATTCTACATCATAAAGCTCAAATATCAAACATTTTTCCACAGTTGGTTAGCTGATGAGAGAAAAGCGCATTATCATATATGGAAACTAAATTGAATAAACATTGTTTTAAAAGTTCAAAACCAAGATATAAAATGTTGTGCTATATAGACACTTGAGAGATAAAATAGTAAAACCTGAAATTGGATAAATTTCGAGTGCTGTTTATTATTTTATATTTAAAATTTGAGTCAAAACTTGTTATCGACTCTTTTAAATATGCAGATGGTTTGTATATTTATTATCACTTAATTTTATTTGTCCTTAACTTTATATCAGGGACTAGAAACATTAAAACCATTTAATTGTTTATTGAGTTTTCTTCGAAAATAATGGTTCAATTGGAGTTTTATATCAGTGCATTTTCAGGAATTAAATTTTTTAATGCATTTTTGAGCCCGAAAAAAAATGTTTACAAATAATTCCATCAGAAAAATACAGATAAACTTTAAATATTTATTTAATGTTATACTATTCTAATCTCTCTATCCCTCTTAGCTTTCTCTTACTAAGTACCTGAGCACATACTTATTGTTCCATTTCTTTCAATCTCTGTACATTTTTTTTGCCTTCACAGTTCGAATAGGGCAATTTTTCTACACCCATTTTAGGAGTCACTTTACCCATTAAACGGTTTCAACTTGAAAATAAAGACAACTCAGCTTGTTCTTTCTTGCCATCGTAAATCCGTAAATATATATATACTTATATATATATATATAATATATATGTACATACTTACATACTCGTATAGATGAAATGCAAGACGAGCCAAGGCAAGCGTATTATTGCTTTAGTTTTTAGGTTGTACAACAATAAAAGAGCTCAAGGATCTCCTTGATGATGTTAGCGGGGGGGGGTTTGGAAGGGAAGTGCAACCAGAGACTATCTTTTATGTGTCCATGTGTATGTTTGTATGTGTCTCTCTCTCTGTGTGTGTGTGTCTGAGTGTGTGGCATTAGATAGATCTAGCAAGTATGGCAAAGGAGTAAAATGCAACAAAGCTGCTTATCGTTTAACGCTCCTTGTAATGCGTTTAAACTTGATGATTGATTCTGAGTGAAACTCTCCGCTCTTTCATTTGGTCTTCATACAACTCCATCTCAGCCTCAATATCCATGCAGCTGCAACTAAGTGCTGCAAATAGAGATAGGAAAACTGGGGCTAAAAGTTTCTTGGTGAAAAGTTTACGGGGGTCGAACAGCAATACCTTCCAAATACACTGCAATTAAAATCGTAAAGCATCTTTTTATAGAAAATATAATGAATGTAAATAAAGTTTAAGGAATAACATATAAGAAAGTCATTCTGTGCATTTATGCAAAAGTGAATAGAACATTTTAAAAGTGATTCGATTGTAGCTTCCGTCGGAACCAGTTTTAATAGAATGTACTTTCATTTGGGAAACAGTCTCAAGCGGAACCAGTTCCAACTACATCTAGTTCTAGTGTTCATCTTCCATATATCGGTTCTACAAGAATTTTCAACTAGTTTTAATTCAGTGGAAAAAAAGTCTCAATCGGAACTAGTTCCTACTACATCTAGTTATATTTTCCATCTAGTTCTAGTTTCCATCTTCCATATATCGGTTCTATTGTTTCCAAACTAGTATCTTATAAATAAATATACCTTATGAATATAAGCTCAGCAAATATGAATTTTATATCGATCTTCTGTACAAGAAAAAATGAAAGCTAATTAACCATTTGATTGCCATTTCTCTCAGTGTAGTCTCAAAATGAAGGGGAGGACGTTTCCATTGTTCCATGCGATTTTATGTTGTTGCCTGCGTTTTATTGACTGAAGTGTGGCCTGGTCCTGGTCTATGGTCTATGGTCTATGGTCTATGGCCATGGCTATGGCAAATGGTGTTGGCCATTGTGCCCTAAACTAAAACAAAGTACTGTTAGAAAAGCGTTTTCTCTATGCGTTCATGTGTGTGTGTGTGGGTTTGAGTGGATATGTGTGTGTGTGTGTGTGTGTGTCTGGTTATGGCTCGTTATATGCGTGCGTGTTACTGCGCAAAGATGGCTCATAAATTTCGCGCGTTTTCGCCTTCAATTTTTTTCTTACTCAATTGTTATATTTTGTTGGTCTGGTTTTTTGTTTATTTCTTTTTTTTTTTTTTGGGTGGGTTACACAATTATTTTATTTTTGTTGCGCAAAAACTTTTCCCTTCGTGTGTTCTCTTTCTAAATTTAATGACTTTGGCAGCTCTTTTTGTTGTTTTTTTAAGGCTAGTAAATAAAATTGTTATGGCCGGTCTGTTTCTTTTTTCTTTCCCATTTCCGCCCCCTTCTCCTCTTCACCCCGCCACATGTAGTATCTTTTAAATGATGTCACATACACACATGAAAAGTTTTCAATTTCTTTTTCTCCGAATTTATAACAGAGTAATTAGTTGCGAAAGAATGGCAGGGAATCAAGAAAAGAAAAAATAAGTGGCAACGCGAGCTGTGAAAGAAGCACAGAAAAAATGGAAATGGAACGAGAAACCGGCAAAAGTAAACTTCCGAAAGAGACAGAGGGAGAGAGAGAGAGAGAGAGAGAGAGGATGACACTCGCAGAACAAAACTCATAAATTTTTATTGAAAGCTACTGCGATAAGAGATTGAGTGAAAATGCTGGCCAATGCGTATTCCCAAAGACATTTTCCATTCAATTTCCGCTCTTTAAACTCTTGGACACACCCTCGTAAAATATGAAAGTATTTGTTAGGCGACCTCTTAAATAACTTTCTAAATTTATTCAAATTTACGTGAATTGCAGCAACTTTTAAAGAGACCGAACACGAATTTCATTGTTGTTACAACATTTATCTTATGTATAATGTTATTTCTTTTTCTCTGGCATTTTTAATTACATTTAATTTAATTTATTTAATTGTTTTATATATTCTACCTTTGGTATTTAATTTCTTTCACAATTTTAAGAGATTTGAAATTTATATATATATTCGATTACATACAATATATATGTACATTTTATAAATAAATATATGTATATATATGTGTTTGTTAGCCTCTTTTAACATATTGCGAAAAGTTTACCATTCGAATGACCAATTTAAACGAAATACATTTTGATAATATTTAATACCTAATTATTTATTTATCAAAAATTATCTGAGGTAAAACAATTTTTCTTTTGAGACGCCGATATTTGTGCAAATTTTCCTAACAATTTGTTTCCAACGTACCTATAAGTAAATTCAAATTGTCTTTTCTCATTTCTTTTTTGTTTGGTTCTTTTGGCCATGTCGCTCTACTCCATTATTGACTTCGATGCAGTTCAACATTTTTGTTGGCATTCTTTTTCGGCCTTGCCCATTCAGCACCCAACCAGCCCCACCACTGATTGCAAGAGCTGAGCTGACCACAATGCGCCGCGCCAGCAGCCGTAACAGTATCATGTCTGCTCCCGAAAGGGCACAGGCTTATTCCCGGCTCTGGTCTGGCTGCAGTCGTCAGTGGGCACTTTATGCACTTGCATTTTACCCAATTTCCCCACTTTTAACACGCAACGTTCTCGCATGTTTCTGTTTTCATTTATATTTTTTTCATGAGTCTGATGGCGCAATGGTGGGCAGATGGGCAGCTGGGCAGCTGGGCATGGTGGGAGCAGGTGTAAAGGTCGTGAGGTAGTGTTAACACTTGTTTAAAAATTTGTTATGGGGTTTTTTCTCTTACCGTTTTTTTTCTCATCTGATTCGTTTCCTTACTTTGTGGAAGGGGAGTGAAAACTGTCACAGGAGAAGGGGAAGGCAAATGAAGCAGGATCTCGTGCTCCCTGTCGTGTGGGTCATTCGGTGGTCCGTTGGCTTTATCGGATTGTCTCGTAATATGGCTGACAAATTGAATGCAATTGTGTATAAGCTGGGCACAAAAAAGCTCATTAATGAAATTGGATAGCCAGCGATGGAAAAATAAGGATTCCCCCCTCCCGCCCAGCGAAAAAAAAAGAAATTAATTTAAAATGGCATATGCCATATATGTGAAATAAAAAGCAAAAGCAAAAGTCGGTTAAAGCACGACACTTTCTGGCCGTAAGCTGATCGCAATTGCAATTGCAATTGTTTTAAGCTTATACGTGGGAAATCGGATAAATTTACATAACCCCTAAGGATATCCCTATTAGAGATTGTGTGTGTCCTCTTGTGCAAGTCAGTGCACTGGAAATATCAACACTTTGACTTGTGTGCGGTTCAATGATGATTAATCGATGGACAAGAACCTATTTTACAGCAGTTTCACTTGCTCAAACGATGTGTGTTGGACAAATGTGATTAATCATGGAGTGTGACATCATAAATTCCCTTAAACACAAAAGAGAAATATACACAACGTAGATATTTTGTCATGTTTCTTAGGATTTTTTAAATGAGAGCTGTAGTGAGGCACTCTTGGCCTGTAGTTTTTCCTATTCAATGAATCTCAGGTCTTTAGATACCATTTCGATAAGTTTTCTTAAAATAAAGTTATCTAATTGGTATTATCGATTGAAAAAGAAACATTGTGGGGTTGATTCTAGCGTCTTCTGTGAGACTTAACACCAATTTGTAGTTTCCGCTTAAATTTTCGCACCGTTTCTTGAAGATTTAAGGATTTTGCTTAGCTGCTTTTAATAATATTTCAAATTTATCATCTGCAAAAAACATGCCATACCTTCCCCCACCTCTTTCTGTTGTTCGGTTTTGTTTTGTTTAACCCTTCCTAAGTAGGACTCAATTGCTCTTAGCTAACAAAGCAAAAGCGAGGGCAAAAAAGAGTACAACAACAACAACAACAACAGCAATCATGTCCTTTGTCCTGCCATAATTTAAAGCTCTGCTTGATATATATGGCAGGTGGTGTGCGGATGATGCGCAGGATTGGAGTGGAGCAGGGAGGGTGAAATGGGGGTCGGGCCTGCTGCATTAACCAAAAAGGCATTTAGAGCAAGGGGCACGCCCATAGCTGGCCGCTGCTGCAAAATTAAAAGCAAATTTCCGACACTCGACACTCATCTCGTTGCTTTCCTTTCCTTTCCTTTTTTTGGGCGTTGTCCTGGCAGTTTTACGAGCCGGCTTTAAAATCACGTTAATGATATTTACAGCAGCAAATAGAAACTAGAACACCAGAAGCGGCTCTCCCCACCTTCACCCCCCATCCGCCATTCCGATCCCCTTCGACCAAGAAACGCACTCGTCTCGACCCCACCATTCCCACCCCGCCCCCATATTGCCATGGTGTTAACTGTGTGATTTTCATTCTTTTCGCGGAAGTGCACACTGGGACGGATATAATTGAAAAATGGATTAATTAATTTCACGAAGATGGATTGATTGGTCTGAACTCGTTCGAAATGAACAATCTTGTTCGCTCTCTAACGGGCTTGCTTATACCGATCGAACCTTTTGCTTCAGCAGGACAGGAATGGATCAAACATGTTGGCTCGAACCAAGTGTATGTTGATTTGTGTTTGAGTTGATCGCAAAAAGAACTTGTGTCTAATCAATGATTATTTAATTTGTCAGGAATGACTGCAGAAAGACAATTTTATAAAAAGAACATTCATTAGAAAACTACTATATTAATAGAAAATGTACGATAAGACCTTTTTGGGAGAAAGACGATCTTCGAGCAATAATCTCTGCATTCCATGCAAATTTTACTCTAGATTCTACAAAGGGTTCACAAATTTTAAGTCATAGTTTAATCCTTATCTCAAATTTATAGTAAATTTATTGAATTTAATTTAAATAGCCCAAAGTCGATAGATTCTTTATTTTGTTTAACAGCGACATGATGATATTTTGATAACATTTAGCCAACTGCTAGTATTGATGAGTGTGGGGAATGACTTACATGTTGGCCCAGTGTGCCCAGCGAAGAAGGGCCGTAAGTCATTTGCATAACAAAGTCTGCACAGTTTTTGGTATTTACAACATTTAAATTAGACATTAAATTTGAAAGATGAGCCAAATGCCTAGGCAACTTTACTTACCCTCCAGGTGCATGATTTTATTTTCTGTCAAATTTATTTAAGCTGAAGATAATTTTCGTTTTCTTTGTGTGCGTGTGTTTGTGTATTTGTGTGTTTGTGTGTTTGAGTGTGCGTCTGTCTGACTGTCGGCTTGATTTACTTATTTACTTTATTTTTATGGCATTTTTTTCGGTTGATTAAAATGATAACGGTAATTTTAAATACCCTAACAAAGGGTGTTGGGATTTTTGGGACTCAGCATAAGAAGGTTAGAAAATACCTTTGAAATAAGTACAAATAAGGTACTTATAGAATTTTATAATAGGATTAAGTTTGAACTTATATTTAAATCATCTTCATTGTTTTTCCTTAAGCTTTTAATTGATGTATTCGATATGATCGCATCGGCGGCTCCAGGGGGACATTTTGGGAGGGGAATGTATGTATTTGTAATAATGCGTTAAGAGAAATAATTTTTAATCCGAATGTATATATCATTATAAATTTTATACATTTATAATGCCCATTTTAGAATATTTTCCTGCGTTTAAAAAAATTGGAAATGATAAATTTTCTGATTCTTATATTCCGAAAACCTTTTGCTCTAGCTTGAGAGAATAAATCAATTAATCAGTAAAATAGAATTTCTTGTTTTATTGGCTATGTGATGTAAAATTTTCAATGAGAAAGATATGTATCTTCATCTTATTCGGTATTTGTGAGTAATAATAATAACAGCCAAAGAAATTACTAGAAAAATCGTAAGGGAATAGAAAGTCAGAGAAGTTGAAACAAAAATCAATAAATAAATTTTTGTAAATCGACAATCATAATGTTGTCTTGTCTATATGTTAATCAATTGTAAGGGTACACAAATTTCGATACGGTCGATGTTAGGTTATTAAAAAGTTTTCTGTATTGAATTGGAAATTAAAGGAAAATTTATAGTCTATTGAAATGTAATTGTCATTGAGAGAGAAGGAAAAGATTTAAGAGAAATCTCTTAACTAAGCTATTTATAAATTTTCTTTGATGACAAAAAATGGCACTTAAAGTATGTGGGGGAGAAATCAAATTATACCAGAAAAAGATCAAATACGACGTACGAACAGACAGACAGACATTCAAACCAAAGAGAGGGAGAGAGGGAAAGAGGGGGAGGAGGTTGGAGGGTGACAAAGAGACAAATCAAAGTCGACTAAATTTAGGCGTGACAATTTTAATGGTTCGCACACACACAAACACACACACACACACGCATACGCACACAAAATTAACTAAATTTGTGTGCCTGAATACTCCATAGCATACTTTTGAGCTTCATAACCATAAAATCAGAAAACTCCACTTCAATTAGTTGGCCGCGTCACTCAACTATTTTGCTTCGCGCGTTTTTCCGCTTCCTGCATAATTAACCTTTAAAATAAAATTACATTTACATTAAGTGCTGTGTGAATCTCCTTTTTGGTTAAAATTTCATGTGCCGCCTTTTTAATGGTTTTGGTTGTGTCTCGCTTACAATTGTGTGTGGCGCGGCGGCGGCCCTCGACATGGACACGAATGAATATTTTGCCACTCATTAAAATTTTGGGCCCAGCTGTTTTGTTTTACGAAAATTCACTCCTGCCTAATTGTAATGGGCGCTTTGGAATTTCAGTGTTGAAGTGTAAAACGTGCCGAGGCAACTTAACCAGCAATAGCAACAACACCAACAATAATCTAAACAAGTCGGCAAAGTTTTTGCACATATTTCATTTCACTTGTAATTAAGTTAATTTACTTGAAAGGCAACAAACATTCCTTTTGGCCACTTTCATCTGTTTCACATGTCCAGTTTTGTTTTATGTAAGAAACATCAATTAGCCCTTTTAGTTGGGTTTATTAATTAATTAATAAAAATATCTGTGTTCCATAGTTCTTAAGAAAAGAACAAAATAGTTAAGATGGTTGCTATAATGGGTCCACCAAAAGTATTTCTGTTCAGAGCGAAATCAATGTCGAATGGAATGTGATGAAACCCTTAAATTAAATAAGAGAAATTTCTTCTTTTTTAGAGATTTTCGAAACGAATTACATTGAGCTTTAAGCGATTCATTCAAATAGCAAATCGATATAGATATTAGCTTATGATCATTTTTAACGTCTTATACATTATTTCTTTCTTTTAGTTATTTCCTTCCACTCCGCCTCCCATTTGAACAGAGATTTCATTTTATATTCATTTTTTCCGTATCTTTTTTTTGGTCAACACCTGCTGTTGGTTTTATTTTTGGTTGCTGGCTTCGTACAAAGGACCCAGTCTCAGTCCCAGTCTTTTATACATTTCCGAAATGGGGGAAGAAAATAAGATTCAGTGTGCCTACTTATGGCCATTAGGACTAAAAGCATAACAAAATACAACAGCCGAAAAGCTCAAATTAATTTTCATACAAAAAAGTTTATCGCTTCGGTGTGTGTTGGGGGGTAGGGGGCGGGGCAGGAAAAATAACAGCGAAGAGGCAAAAAGAGACACGAGGCAAAAGAAACATCACAATATGCCTCCAAACACTAAGGAAATCAGCACATTTGGTTTTAACGACTGTGTATATAAGCGAGGGGTGTTTCAAGCGTTCGTGGCCATCATACGGCTTCGGAATAGTCAATCGATGTTTGATATCTATGATATCGATAGCCATTTTCCAGATCAATCCAAATAGATTAGCGCGTTTGCTGAGGAAAATCAAATGCTGCCCCAATCAGTTTTTCATTTTTGCCCCAGCTCTGAACAATTCTGCCGATCTTATTCAGCACCTCGGTCGACTCCAGCCCAGATGGCAACACCGAAATGCTCGACCCAATTACTTAAGCTAGTGCTTCCGCCTAAGAATTGATTGCTTCAGAATCGATCCCTGCGAGACACCTAAATCTGGGCTTCGAGCTAACTTTCAAATGGTTGAACTGTTCATTGCTTCCACTACTTTCCAATTTACCCTCGAACATTTCCTATTTTTTTTTGTATTTTTTTCTTGTTGTCTGGCAACAGCAAAGAATATGCTAGAATATCTTCTTTTTTTTTGTTGTTGTTGTTGTGTGCTTTTTAATGTGCATTTTGCCTTTGCCGTCGCCGTCGCTGTCGCTGTCGCCGTTGGTGCCGACGTCGCCAGTTGAACATTTTGGAATTACAAACGTCACGCGGACTTATGAGACGAAACCAAACGAGACGTGAAGATTTTTTTCAAATGTTTGTTATTCTGAACTGTAAAAGAAACGGAAGAGCGAAGAGTATTTCGAATGCTGAAGGAAAAAATGGGCAACAAAAAAACAAAAACGTTAACTGGATTCGGGAAAGGGAATCTGCAAACCCCCAAAGAAAGAACAATTAAAAAAAAAGTCGGTTACAAAATCGAAAGCTCTCGCCATTATATAGACAAACAGTTTATCTTTAATTAATTCAAATTTTAAGATGATGTTCGATGACATTTTCGTGTTTTCCAAAAGAAGTTTTCAATTGGGAAATATAACGAAATCAATATCTATTTGAATCAACTTGAAATCATATGGAAAATAAATGAGCATCATTTCTCAAAATAGAGAAACGACGATTTATAAGGCATTCAGTATTCGACTTGCTATCAAATTCCATGTCTTACTCTTTCTTTTTGTTTGCTTCTTTCCGTTGGTCTGTGAATTTGAGCAGCTGATTTTCCGCCATCTACTGAAATATGCAAACAGATGAGACCCACACACACACACACACCCACGCTCTGGCTCATAGAATGAGAGACACAGACAAAGGAACCGCAAAAACAACATCAAAAATGATGGGCAAAACTGTTATTATGCAAGCAAATTACTTCTCCTTAACATGTATTTTTATTTGTATTTTTGCAGTTATTATTTGGCCATTTTCTGACTAGTTAGATCTGTCTGTCTCCCTTCCACACAGTTTCCTTTCATTTTATTGCCCCAATGTAATTAAAATATCCAATTAGTTGGCGAAAAAGTGATCTGCATACGATTTTATGAGCTGCCCACATACGTACATATAACTAATGACCAAAGTGCCGCTTGCCCCCCGCCACCCTCCCGCCTGACCCCAGCCCCCGCACAATCCATCAGCTCACACACAGCTTTTGGGAAGGCAACACATAAATTCTCTTTTTTCGGACTGAAGGGGGCACAAAAATTAATAAAAATGATTGCTGGCATGGGTTTGTCCTGTACTCAGTCAGGACCTACGACGTCCTACGTCCGGCCAAATGAATGAATGGCTGGCGCATGCCAGCTGTTGGCCAAACATGCTTTTGATTGCCAACAACAACAATGGTAGCAATGGTAGAAAAAACACTAACACACACACACACACCAACAAAAAAGAAACCAACTCGTTCGCCTTTCATCAGCGTGTGCATAACAAGCGAACGGGATCGAGCTGAAGCTAAAGCTAAAGCCTCCAACTGAACCCAACTGAACTGATGTGAGAGCCAGTCCGACTCCCTCATATCACTCGGTTTGTAACTGGTCCACCAGTCTCCGTCCCCTGGGCAGGACTAAGGCGCGCTGTCCGTTCGTCCTATATATTGTCTGTCCTTCTGTTCGCCCGCCTCTCTGTTCTTCGTCCGTCACGCCACTATAAAATGACAAACAGTGCGCGAAATGTGAGACAAACTACACAGTAAAACAAGACTAAAAAAAACTCGATAAAAAAAATTGAAAGAAATAGTCGAATTACATTGAGATGGACGATTTAATACCTAGCCAAGAATTTACTCAATCTTTTGGGGTATTTTAAATGATTATAACAATTAATCTCCCCCCAAAGGAAGCTCCAAACAAGTCAATATTTTTAGTCGATAGTCCACCTCGACGAACTAAATATTGACTTATAATGTGAGGAAGAGAGCATCCAATGTAGGGCGCTTCATTAAAGAGATATATCGAAAAACTGGCCTGGATTAATGAATGTATCGAGTTAAAACATGGCACATCTCATTCATCTAGTCTTAAAAAAAAGCTAGAATAGTTTAATATGTATGTACTCCATTTTTTCTTTGGGCTTGGGCTTTGGGCTTCTCTAATCATTTAATTCTTGTGGTTTTAAAAACCAATAGTATAACAACTAATTAAGTATGATCCAAGCCCATGGACATTTTACGATATTATGCAAACACTTTTCGATTTTCATAACGTTAAAAACCTTCTGGAACATCATGACGAAATTTTAATTTAATAAACTTTTATAGATATGTTTAAACTTTAAAGTGAATTCCTAAAAATAATAAATATTTTATATGTCAAAGAAATACAATCAATGCGATTTCCATATATAATAATGATACACAACTACTTTTATTTAATTCCATTGTTATATTTTCAATGCTGGAATAATTATTGCTAATAATTATATAGAGTTGATTATAATAAGGTAAAGAAACCCTCGCTTGTGAGGCCATTAAACCTTTTCTTATTTCATCTTAAACAGAAGATATGAGTTTTATTGGATGCGCTAAGCTTTGCCAATGCCAATATGCCTTGAGTTTGCATTCTCAAGGGTATACTTAAACACAAAGAGTGAGCGAAAGAGAAAACAAGAATGGTCATTTAAAGCAAAGTGTCTGTGGACGGTTCGCTTGACTGTCAGCGCAAAGGACACAGATACAATGAAAAAAAAAAAAATCCTTTTATACCTACTAAGCGACTGTTTGGTGCTGTTGCTGGCATTGCCGCGGGCCCTCAACAATTGCAGCAGTTCCAGCGTGCTCATAAGCACTTCCCATCTAATCAATTATGCTATCTGCACATATTGTTCAAAGCCCGGCCCTATCCTTCCACCACCAGGCACACGAGAATCAAAAGCATTATTAGCCAATGGCCACATAACATTTAAATATGCATGAAGACGACTTTAAATGGCTCAGAGGTTACATTTAAAGCGATAGAAGTAGCGAATGGAAGAGAGAGAGAGAGAGTGGGCACAACCGGACAGCCAAATGAAATTGTAAAAGATAGCAGACGACCAGCAGAAGCAGAGGCAATGGCAGCTTCAGCCAAAAACGTAACGTGAAACAAACAAATAAACAAAATGGAAGAGAAATGGCACCAGGAATAGGGCCAAAAGCAGAAGCAGCAGCAGCAGCAGCATCGGGAGCGACCATTGCATGTTGTTGGTGTGCTAATTCCGTTAGCAATTTCGCTTGTCCAGCCACTAGCAGCAAAAAAAAAAAAAGAAAACCAACAAACAGCCAAAAAGGAAAGTAAAACAAAAGATATACTAGAAAAGATGATGACTTCAAATTTACCCTGGCATCAAATAAAACTACAAATACGTGAAAATTTATACAAAGTTAACCTTTTGCGTTCCTTTTTTTGCAAGTTTATAACTTGGTTTGAATTATATAGATTTACTGCAGATTTAATTCTTTCTTCGTAGGTACAAAACAAGTGACTCGAGTTAAATTCTGTAACTTGAAGTGAGGACTACGTTTTTAAGAGAGCCCAAGAAAGCATGCGATAGTTGTGAATGGGAAATAGCTCTTACCATTTCTTAGGTTGAAGCTTCAATCGCTTTAGCAGTTAGTTATGAGATCATGCTGACCATGTCATGTTGATGATCTATCCACCTCGGATGTCTCTTCGATAGTTTCGATCTGCAAAATATGGCTATGCAGATCGAAACTATCGAAGAGACATCCGAGGTGGATAGATCATCAACATGACATGGTCAGCATGATCTCATAACTAACTGCTAAAGCGATTGATCATTTTCCGTATCTAGTCGCTTCATTTTCGCTATTGTCGTTCGAATTTTAAATTTAATTTATACTTTTATAGAATAGCTGACTAAAGGTTTAAGCCATTTGGCGATTAGTAATATCATATTAATTAAAACACTATCCATAATAAAGATACGGCACTCTTTTTAAACATTTAGTCTTTCAACTGATCAACTTCAGGTGGTTTTTGGAGAAAAAAAAAAACAAGAATCATAACATAACAGGTTCTAGCTAAATAGAATAGAGTAGAAGGTAGGAAGAGAGTAATCTGAATTGATTATTTGGTGAAGGAGATGGTAATCAGAGAAAAGGACTTTAAAGATTATACAGCGTCTTAGAGACAATTCAAGATTTAGTAAGCGATCGATGATATAGGTTTAGGACTAACATATTTGCCATATTTTCCTATTAAGACTCAGATCATCGTAGTGAAAAAATATCTTTCGCAACTCCGTTCTGTTAGTTTTCAACCGAAAGAAATGCACATTTTTGTCAGGCATACACAAGTTTTTCTCTTTAAAATGAAGTTCAGACTGCGAAATACCCTCCAGAAAGTAATTTTAGTTAATATATGCATCAATCCTGCTACAATTCTTTAGTAGCTTTTACTTCTTAGGTAGCTAAGGCTCTCAACGAATTGATCAGCTCGCGACGCTTTCTCAGAGCCCAAAATTATTTAGTATGTCCGTCCGTCCGTCCGTCCGATAGAGTGCCTAGATCTCAGCAACTATACAAGCTAGAGCTACCAAATTTGGCATGTAGACTCGTTTGGAGTGTACGCTGATCAAGTTTATTTTTTTTTTTTGCCACGCCCCCTTCCGCCCACGCTATTCGAAAAACAATATTTTGAGCCCCCATATCCCGGGAACTATAAAAGATAGAGCTATCGGATTTGGACAGATGCGTGCAGTATGCACGCAGACCAAGTTTGTTTCAAATTTTTGCCACGCCCCCTACCGCCCCCGAAATTCGAAAAATTCGATTTTCACCAGAAATATTTATCGTATCGAAATTAAATTTGGCACACCAATACATGTCACGTATATCTATCATTTCACCAAATATCACAAGAATCGGAATAAAAATGGCCGAGTTATACATAGAAACGTTTTTCATCCATTGCGGTGCAAGCCAAATGCACGCGAAAAAGAGCGAGATAGCATATGCTGGAAATCACCGATTTGGTCGGGGGGTGCTATAGAGCTCGTTTCCACATAAGAGTGAGCGAGATAGCATTTAAAAGAAATTTAATATATATCTCTTCACCTAATGCATGGTATATCCAAGTCGGCCCGGCAACTTACTTACTTTATTTTTCTCTATGTCCAACCAAATCTTGTGAGCGCCATGAAAAACGAGGCGAAACTGCTTAATGCTTGCCACTTTCTATCGTTTTTCTCTGTTTCTTTTTTTTTTTTTTTGTTTGTTGGAGGAAAAACAAATTGTATTAGTGTGTGTTTTGTGGCTGGTTTGCTACATGGCAACAGATTAACTTGCTGTTGCTGCTGATGCTGCCGTTCGCCTTAAGTATAAGCAAACAGTTGGGGGAAGGCAGCAAAAGGAGAAAAAATGGAGATGCCGCACAAAAGGAACTTTAATTGCATTGAGGGTACACACAAGACACTTTAGACCTTCCTCTATATACTCTTCCAGGGTATTATGAACATTGCTCAGATGTTTGGTACGCAAAAAATTGAAGGAACATGGAACACATTTTAAGGGAAGACCAAAGTTTCGAATGAGTAACGTTTTTGAGCGCATTGCTTTGAGATCTTACACTTTTTATCCTGATGGAATGCGGATACTTTCTCGGACTGGAGATCGCCATATTTGTTACTTGTTCGTCAAGCTCAAGGAATCACATATTAACACCATTTTCGAAAGTTTTCCACTCACTTAACATCTTTTAAAAGCATTTTTTGGTTGTCACAGCTAATTCTTATTAAGAAAGAGTAGTGAAAATGATTGCAGAGTGCTCTGAAATTCATTTGTAACTGACAAGAATATTTCTTAGCTTAAAATATTTGTAGCTAAGGCTGTGAGTGTATACAATTTGCGGTGCTCTGAAATAAGTTGATCGCCTTTCTCGTTTTTTTTTTTACTTTTTCGTCCTTCTTTTAACATGACTAACAAAATTTTTAAATAAAAGAAAACCACGCACACTCGAGTGTTTATTTATTTAACTTTCTTTTTTCGGTTTTTCGTCCAGTTTACCTGAGTGAAATTTTTGCCTTGTATTTATTTACATTTAATTGGATTTCAATTTAATCGAAATTGCTCACAACCGAACTTTCCCACCCCAAGACGCACTTCCACACACAAGAGTTCAAGTCAAAGAAGTCAAAGAGCGTACAAGTGAAAGGGCGAAAAGAGAATTTTCTATAAAATATACAATGTTAAGTAATGAAAACAGAAATTGATGATATAAGCAAGTCACCGCAACCAAATGAGTTTATCCAGTAGCAAGAAGTAAAACTTATAAAGCTTTGGATCAAAATTGACTATAGGGAAAAATGACAAAAATTTAACCTTGTGTACTTTACTTTTTATTCCATTCATCCATTGGATAAAATGGTAAATTAAAGCCGTCAAATTTTTTGGTGCGAAATTCAATTAAAGGCATTGTCGTTGTAGCTGTTCCTGAGATAGATTATTCAAAACATTGATTTTAAGTTCAATTGCTTTATAAAAATCGTATTTACACAGAACAAACAGAATTGTTTTATAAATTCATCATGGGAAAAGGAAAAACACTGACACCTGAAGAAATCGAAAAAATCCTTACATACAAGGACACCGCTATGTCCAACAGGAAAATTACATTGCTGTCGAACCGATGAGCCTCTGCTGTAGATAATGTAATAAAATAAAATCGAACAAACAACAACAATTGAAAAATTTCACCAAGGCACCATGGGGAATTCGAACATTTTATGAGCTTTTAATTAAATTCTTAAAAGTGTATGAATTCGAAAAGTTTTAATGCCGAAAAATAGTTAAAACATCAATAAACATTATGGCATAGTAGTTTTTTCAACCTTGTCTAACACGGCTGAAAAAACAGCTGAATTCCTTGAAAAAAAAGTTATTAATTAAACTCAACATGGATTAAGAAAGGTCGGATTTGTACAAAGTGTTGGTAAATTTATTTTGTAGATTATAATATGTAAGTAGATTAGATTATATTCGCTAATATTGATTTGTAATATGTAGGATAGATTATATTTGCTCAGTTAGGTTTGTAGGGAAGGGCAAATGGAGTAGGTCCGTTTTCTTCGATCGTCACTCACAGAATGTTCTTTATTTCTTTTACTGACGCCAATGCAATTTATCTCCCTCTTTTTTGGGATAATAATAATATATAATAATATAAAATAATAAAAAATAATAATACAATTTTTTTAAAATCTTGTTTAACGCAAACTTGCTTTTTATGTACTACGATAAAACAATTTTGGTATGCAAAAATCGAGATTCCTCAGTATTCTGATTGATATACTTAGTCTAGTGTGAGATACCACTAGTAAAACCAGATTTTGGAAAGTGTTTCAATGTTTTCGTAACAACTATGAGAACACCTATAAATAACAATTTCTCCTGCTCTCCAGGAGCTGCAAATATCTTTGGAAAAAAATTCTTTGCAAGTTTCGGGGAAGCAATTTAAATCAGTCCAACCAAATATAAACAAGAAATCATTTAAAATGTCCTGACATTTGCTACTTACCAGCACCCGGGCACAACGAAAAACGCCAAAAAAAAAAAGTAGAGAGAAGAACCAACAAATGACATGGCAAAGACACAAAGCTACAAAAGCAAAACAGTTGGATTTGGGGGTAGGGATGGGGGCGGGAAAAGGGGCTTGGAGGGCTGCAACTTTGCATGGCATGATAAAAATGGCAGAGACTCAAACCCAAACTGAACAAAAAAGAATAAAAATTTAAACGAAATTCAGGCACAACAAAAATCACTGAACCAGTGCGCAGCAGAGAGGGGAAGAGAGGAGGCATCAGCAGTGGGCAAAGTACCAAAAAAAGTAGCGCCAAAAATTGTGCAACAAAAATTGCATTTAAGGTATGCAATAAAATGCCATGCATACATTTTACTGGATGAGAACAAAGGAGGCCCAACAACCAGGGAAACGGAGATAAAGATAGAGAGAAAGAGAGGCAGGGAAGTAGAGCGTCTGTTGGGCATGGGAAGAGTAGCTCCATTGAGGCACAAAATAAGATTATTAACATTGTTAAAGCGAACAAGAGAAGGCCAGAACAAGACAGACAGGGAGAGAGAAAGAGAGCGAAAGAAAGAGCTGCTGCTGTTACTAGGTGATTGGCTTTTGGTCTCAGCCTTTGGCAAAAAGCAAAAAGGAAAAAAATCAACAACAGGAAAAGGAGGTTTTTCAGAAGTTAATGTACCCTTTAATCTGCAGTTGTTTTCTCTAATCACAAGTGTGAAAACCGTAGCTCTTGTTACAATATGAAATTTCACAACGATTCATTTCTATAGACATAGCTTTAATTTACTTAGCAGATGATGTTGTGACACTTGAATTTAAATCGAAATACTTTTTCTCGTTGGATTTTCAATGAAAGAAAAGATTTATGATATAGTTTTTTACTGATTATATCGTAATGTTATGTAGTTCCATTTTTTGAATGATGATTCGACTTAACCATATGAACAATGATTCGTTCTTAAAGTTGTAAGATGACATTAACGACGGAAGAGTGGAAGAGGAAGGCTGATTGAAGTATAGTAGAATTCAAGAAACTTATTAAAGACCAAAGACCAATAAGTATAATAAAATACTCGAAAGAAGGCCTTACGAACATTTACCCAGATTCACAGTACCCTTAAAATAGAGTATGCCAAAAAGAAAAAATTGGGAAATTGCAAACAATTTAAAAGGGAAAAACCATTTGTTGTTGGCCAAGAGAGAGAGAGCCCTCAGGACAGGCAATGGAAATTGCAAAAAATAACCAACAAAACTAACAACATTTTAGGTTAGATGCTCCTGCTCTTGCGAGTTGACTCTTCTTCGGCAACTGATAACTTCCGGCCAAAAGCAGCAGCAGAAGCTGCAACATCATAAACAGCCACTTGGCACAATGGAAATTTGGTTTTCCACATTTTTTTTTTTTGATCTTCTACTCTTTACTTTACTCTACTGCACTCTTGGTTTGTTACCATGCAAAAAGCCGGCAAGATGATAGATTGAAGGCAAAAGCTGGACCAGGCCCTAGGTTTTTCCCTTTACCACTTTTTCGCTCCGGTTTCTCGTTTTAATCTTGCTCTTGGTACTACGTTCTCCTCCTCATTGTAGACATATGTCTAAGTGGCATCATCTTTGTTCATGTACCTCTAAATCTTTAGGTTTTACGCTCAATATGATGCTCCTTGGCCTCCTTCCCATGGTTCGACCATTGTCATCCTGTCTGACAAGACATTCATTTGTTATTGTCGCTTCTGTTCATGCTCCTGCTGCTGCACTTGGCTGCGGTTTGGTTGACTGTACTTAGCGTAAGTCGCACGATATCCTTTTAGCAGGGGACACACTCACCCACACACTCACCCACACACACACCCACACACACACACACTGCCACAGTGATGGAGACTGAGTTTGCCAGAGTTGGAGAGCCACATCATCTGTTTAGCTAAGCCCACAAGTACTTACTCCCGATGCCTGCTCCGTGCCGGGCCTCTCTTCTAATCTTTCTCTCTCTGATTCTGTCTCGCCAAGAGCTCGCTTAATTATTTTAGTCCATTAGTTCTAATTTAAAGCATTGGAATGGCTTTGGCTAACATGAAATTGATTTTAAAAATGGAGTTTCCAACAGGTACTTAAGAGGATTACAAATGAAAGTTTGGCAAACTGCACAAGATCTGAATTCAACTTTGATATGTGTTTCCGCAAATGATTTATAGTTCGAAAAATGTGCATAGAAAAAGTCTTCAACAATTAAATAACAAACAAGCCTAGCAAACATATACGTATTTGGAATTACAGTAAAACAAAAAGAGAATTTGTTTATGTATTTAAGACTCCTTCCAAAAATAATTCGGTTCAGAAAGCCAACTAATATTCAGAGTCGAAAAAGTTAGAAAAATTTAATCAAATTTGTTTGTATAAATCTATGTGTGACACTTTACCAAAAGCAATCACAGTTTCATGTAAATAAAGTTCTTCACACAGGTTTGTCAAAAAATTTGTCAATTTTATCAACTAAGTTTCTCAAATAAATTTGCTGTAAACGATTTGTTTAACAAGTTTCATAAATACTGATTACAAAAAAGAATTAAGCCAACTCATTTCGAAAAGTTTTAAAAAATTTGAGTCTGGACCATGGAAAGCCAAAACTTTATTACCAATCAATTTTAAATTTCTTGCAATGATTTCGCTTAAATAAGTTTTCTGAACTAATAATATAAATGTTATCTAATATATTTGATTAAATAAATTTTATGAAATCAGTGTGTTATTTAACGGGTTATGTTTAACATTTGAAAAAATGACAACAAATAGTTTTATCAAAACGACAAATTTGTTTTGCAGAAAATATTTATTCGGACAAAATCAAAAAAAAATTCAAAATAAACTGTTGAACAGAACAAAGTAATAATATTAATTTCTATTATTGATTTCAACTTTTATAAATTGTGATTCAATTGACTATTGACCTTTTGTTTTACTTTCACATTAACTAATTAAAAAGATAGCCGCGAGGCAATCTAATTAGAAATGCATAAAACCGCATTATGCAAATCGACAAATCACTAAACATACAAAAGAAAAAAAATTTAAAAAAGTGTTTTATACTAGAACAATATAAATGGGGAAAAACCAACATGAAAACAACAAAGCTTGACTTAACCTATGTACATATGTATATATATATATATATATATATGAATGTATTTATATAAATAATACTGGGAGAAGGAAAGGGGAAACATCGTGGTGGCCAGAGGTGGTAAGGTGAGTGAAATCCGTTTACCAATTTGATGATGGCATAACATAACAAGCAAATGGAGGGCGGGAGCCGGAAAAAATTATATACCCCAAACAGATTACCAGCAACACGACCGACCAGCAGCAAGGAAAACAAGGAAAACGGAACTAAGAAAACAACAGCAAAACCAGAAGGAGGGAACCAAAAAAACAAAAAGAAAACGTTATGGCAAAATAGAGAAAAGGAAGAGAATAAATAAAATCAGCGTCCCTTTTTTGTTTTCTTTTCCCGAACCTGGGAAATGAAACTCAGCCAAAAGGAAAACTCGCAACAATAAAAGGCATAGATAATGTTCCCATTCCAGCAAAAATATTCAATTAGTTTATGTGTATGTAAGAGCTGAATTAAACCATGTTCTCTTTTCTCTTTTCTCTAGTGTCCCGGAACCCTTTTTATACTCTTTACAAAAGCTTATAATATTACTTTTAGCTGAAAGTTTGTTAAAGTAAAAAATATCGACTATATATACATATAGATGAAGTACTTTCCTGGTGAAGTTCTAGTGCAAATTATGATATTTAAAACGCCAACTGACTAAATTATAGCAAAATCGATCTTTAATATCCCCGAAGCTCTCAATACGTAACTCTTATTTAAAGCGCCTTATCCGGATCTAAGCTGAGCTAGAATATAAGAACATAATCGAAAATGTGTTCTCTAAAATTTTGTACAACATCTAGCTTTAAAAATATATATTTAATTATTTAAAATATGTTCGTTTCCAATATTTAATGTGATAACAATCACATAGCCAAGAGGCCTAAAGCGGCTTTGGAAACAAATTTCATACACTTGAAAATGTTTTTATGTTGGTTCCGAATAACATTTCGTATTTATGTTCATTTATGCGAATTAATTCATATTGATTTATTGCTTGAATTTTAAGTAAAATTTAAGGATTTGTCGATTTACCCCGAATAACATAAATTTTACTTTGTAAACTCGACAAAACTGAGTCGATATGTTGCGAATTTATCACTTTGGTGATGTCATAAATAAAATGCATGAATCCTGAAGTGAGGGTATTAGAGTATTCGGCTTAGTCCAATCAAACCGTAACTTTCTGGTGTTTGTTGTTGGCTTAATGGTTAACCATAAAAAAATTTGCATTAAAATATTTTTATTGCTGAACAAAAAAAAAAAATGAAGGAAAATGGAAGGTCAAAAGCATAGAAAAAAGTTGAAAATAGTCATTTGATAAGAGGTCATCATAAAGTAAAAGGTGTGAAAGAGAAGAGAAAACCAGAAGGCCGGGCTAACTTCGGCCATGCCGAAGTTTGTATACCCTTGCAAGCTCTTGTGTTACTAGATCCCTAAAAAGAGTTATTGAAATGTAAAGACCCTGGTGTAAAAATCCGTTTTTACACGCCATAGCACGGCACGCATACATATGCATGTATGTAGACATGCAGCATGCAATTTTTTCATATGTTTGTATGACAGCTATATGATATAGTCATCCGATTTTGATCAAATTTACCAGAATTAGAACTTTCTATGTGAAAATGTTATTTACCAAGTTTGACGATGATCGCTTAAGAAACAAAAAAGTTTCTAGAAGGAAAACTATTTTTGGTCTCATCGTTCATATGGGAGCTATATGATATAGTAATCCGATGCTGATCAAATTTGGCATGGATGTTTGGATGTATAATAAACTGCCAAATGTTAAGTTTTATGATAATCGAGTGAAAAAGAACGAAGTTATTGATCTAAAACTCATTTTTCGACCGATGGTTCCTATGGGAGCTATATGATATAGTTGTCCGATCCGGATGAATCCGAGATATACAATGCCTGCAGTATATACAAGACTTCGTGCAAAATTGCAGCTCTGTAGCTTTAGCGGTTTCGGAGGAGAAGCTGTTGATCCAGACAGACGGACAGACGGACAGACAGACGGACAAACGGATTTGAACTCGCCTTGTCATGCTGATCAAGAATATATATACTTTATATGGTCGGAGATGCCTCCTTCTATGCGTTGCACACTTCTGACCAAAATTAATATACCCTTTTTGCAAGGGTATAAAGATAATGATGATTTCAGCAAGAAATTGACCGGCATTGAAAGTTTTCTATGTATGTATGCGAAACCTTAACTGAGAAGTAAGCTCAGTTTCTCCCATCTAAAACCAAAACTTTGGCGCTTCCAAGTAATGCATAGTCAAAGTTATAATCCACTGTGATTCACTGCTTGCTACCTTTCCACTTGCTCTCAGCTCACCTCGGAGGGTCCTGGCAGTTCGTAGAAATGCGCATTCATAACTCAAAATGGCAAACTAATTTACGCCAGACTTATTATCTTCCTCTCTCCAGTGGCAACATGTTACCGCCTAGTCCACCAAAATTGCAAAAGGCGACAGTTGACAGCCAGCAGCAACAACAACAAAGATTGTGGTGGGTGGCCCGACTGTTGGAGGCCTTCGAATCCCAACGGTGTTGTGCGATGAGTAGAACGTAGTATTTCCAGTATTCCCACGATGGTGCCGGGCAAATACATTAACAATTGTATATACTAGGCGGAGGAGGTTCGAATGAGAATGAAAGCACGTGTGCGCCAAAATGCGTTCACCGTGGTGTGGACCAACAGGGTAGACAGACTGCTACATATACATTCAGAGACAATGCAGCTGCTGGTACCAAGAGAGATATATCTACTTGAATAACTGTCTGCACAGCAATGTGTGCGTATGCATGAATGTGTAAAAAGAGGCGTGGCATGCCGCAGTTGCCAGTTTTCTTCATTATACCCTCGCGAAAAGGGTATATTCATTTTGATCATAAGTGTGCAACGCATAGAAGGAGGCATCTCCGACCATATAAAGTATATATATTTTTGATCAGCATGACAAGACGAGTTCAAATCCGTTTGTTTGTCTGTCTGTCCGTCCGTCGGGATCAACAGCTTCTCCTCCTAGACCGCTAAAGATACAGAGCTGCAATTTTGCACGAAGTCTTGTATATACTGCAGGCGTTGTATATCTCGGATTAATCCGGATAAGTGGGTACTAAAAAATAATTTTAGATCAAAGACTTCGTTCGTTTTCACCCGATTATCATGGAACTTCAAAATTGGCAGTTCAAAAGTGCCAAATTTGATCACGATCGGACTACTATATCATATAGCTTTCATATATGTAATTCTGATAAATTTTATAAAAATCGGATAACTAGCTATCATACAAGCAAATGAAATAAAGTAAGTAAGTCGGGCCGATTTGGATATAATGCCACGCATCATATGAAAATTCATATATTGAATTTCTTTCACATGCTATCTCGCTCACTCTTATGTGCACATAAGCACTAAATACGATAGCTCTAGCTTTTATAGTTCCAGAGATAAACATACGTGTTCAAAACATTGTTTTTCAAATATCGTGGGCGGAAGAGGGCGTGGCAAAGAAAAAAAATAAACTTGATCTGCCTGCAGAACAAACAACTATATAATTTAAATTTGGTAGCTCTAGCTCTTATAGTCTCCAAGATATCTATGATGCTACAGACGGACAAACAGACGGACAGACAGACGGACATGTCTTAATCGACTCGGCTATTGATTGATCAAGAATATATATACTTTATAGGGTCGAAAAAGCTACCTTCTGCCTGTTCCATAAATTTTGGCGAATTTAATATACCATTTTATTCTATGGATGCAAAGTTAATATTATTTTAATTTTTAGGGACTTGAAAGGTGTCAGCGATATTAACAGCTTGGATAAAAAATAAATGAACATTTTTTATGTTTGAAATAAATTTTGATCTCAACTAAGCATTAATAATTTAGTTAGCAATCTATCAGTAATGTAAAGAACAATCTTAAATCATTGCTAAATATTGTTTGATTTGTTTTTAATATCTTCCACTATTGTTGGTATACCCAAAACTGCTTCAACGGATTTACCCTAACTCAAGAAAATTGCAAAAAAAAAAAAAAGAAAACTACAACAGCAATCGCAGCAGCCGCATTCGGAAAACTGTCGCATCTGCCTCTTATAGCCGTTGCCATGCAGGTGTTTTGTCATTTTAACGCCACAGAGACGCCACCAAGGCGAAATGACAAAAAAACAACAGGAACAACAATGAAAAAAGTAAAGAAACTGGCAACAGAGCGGGCAGAAACAACAACTAAATGACGACTAGGCAGGACCTGCAGAGAGAGTCTTCTGCTTACCTTATTTACACTTGAGCGAATTGTTGCGCATTTGTGAAAGTCCTCAGAGGGAATGAGGCAGAGATGAGCGTTTTGGGGGCATCAACAATGAGGATAGGATGATGCTGATGATGATTGTGATGTGGATGATGATGACTTCGACGACGACGACGGCGGCTAGACGATAAATGCAACAAATGGGAACAACTTGCCACGCCCCATTAGAAAATTGTGACATATGTTGGGCGTGATTTGTATAAAAGATTCGTTGAATGAATTGCTTTGATTTGTCAAATGATTTGAACAAATTTGTCAGCGAATGCCAAAAATCAATATTGTAGACATCGCTTTATGCTTATATTATCGTCCTAAGCCTTTAAGTCAAACTTCAATTCCATTATTTCAATGGAGACAGTCTAGAGATTGCAAAAATTTGTCAAAAAAGGCACCAAACCTTTTATTGAAAATCCTTGTGAACCTTTTTGATGACATAAGCAAATATATTTGACCAGACTGAAGTTATACTTTGCCATTCTAGGCCGACAGTTCTTGAAGCATTCCTGACTATCGATGATTGCCAGATTTTTGATAGTTTTCAAATGAAACAACACGATCTTATGTACATAAAATATTTATCGATATATCGTGTCGATTATTTGAAATATTTAAAATAAAGATATCAAATATTTTCATTATATCATTTTCATGAAAAGAAGAAAAGTTTAATTGCATATAATAAATCGATTTTAATCTCTGCTGCTCGATTTATCGAAACGAAAGTTGTGATATTATCGAAACAAATGAACTTCAACAGATTCTTTCTCTATTTTATAGCAAGCAAAATATTTAATTTATTCCGCAGCACACATATCAGATTCGTTTATTTAGCTTTAGATATTATATCAATAATTCAGATTAACAAAATAAACAAATGATTAATTAAAATTATTATTTTTGGAATGAAAAGTTTTGTTTGTCGGATTCTTGTGTTTAAGCCACTCTAAGACTGATGCAAATCACTCTTCTTTCCTTTATCAGCACCTTAAGTCTTTAAGCTAAAGTCAAATGGAAATATTTCAACGCATAATTAAACATTTTCCGATTCACAAAAGAAGGATTCACTTTAAGTCTCTTCCTTTTTCCCCCTCTTTGGAGGACTTGACTAATATGCCTAATCATAAAACTAATCTTCATTGACTTGGAACGGACGGTGAGAGGTGAAGTGCGGTGCGGTGTGCAAAAAAGCTCATTAAAATTACTCATACGATGAGTTGTTTTTGTGTATGTATGTGTGCATGTTTGTGTGTGTGTTGACAGACCCGAAAGGCAAAACGCCTATAAAACAAGCCAATGTAGTTAATGTGTCTGGTTGCCACTGGTTTTTGCGGCAACAACAACAACAGCAACATCAACTACACACTAAAGCAACAACACCTAAAGCAACTAAAACAAGAAGAACAAATCTAACCAAGCTGAAATTAACATAAATGAATTTGCAGCTGTCACTCGTAAAGTTATTACCCCCAAAGACATACAAAATGTACAAATCACACTGACCCAAAGTTTAATGTGCCAAGACTTTCACAGTCCGAGACTAGTAAGGCGGTAGAGAGGACAAAACGAGGAAAACAACTGGAATTAAAGATGAATGTTATATACTTATATTAATGCTGATAGGGGGAAAAACTCACTACACTTGAAAAAATTCAGATGGTAGAGCAAAGAATGGAAATTTGTGGATATTCGTCAGAAAATCTTTTATAGAGAAGCAATTGAATAATATTTATGCTCCCTAACATTGCAGTATTAATAAAAGTATATTCTCTTATTCTTACTTAGCTGGAAGTATTGACATCACTATCGGATCATATAAGTATATTATTATATCAATTGGAAATATGTACTAAAGATAGAACAGGAAGATAAAAAATGAACCTCACTTCGGGCTTAAAGTTTCCGATTGACCAGAAGGAGAAGAGCTTCTCTCAGTCTAGATATATATATATATATCTTGAAGGATTGAAACGCTAAGAAATGAGTTTTTAATATTGCAAATTTTTAGCACATGTTTTAATAAAATATTTTTTTCAATGAAACACATACTATTTGAACTAGGTTGAAACTTGAAGAGCCTGCTAAGCTGAAAAACAATACAAACATATTCCATAGACAATTATATTAGACATTAACTAGAAAAGTATATATGGAGAAGCGGACACTTCACCCGCAAAAATGAGTTTTTGTTATTTTTCCAAAATAAACTCCTCCGAAGTAAATAAACTTTTTTAAATATTATTATATATTGTTTTAAAAATAAAATTTATAAAAATAAAAATAGCTCTTATAGTCTCCAAGATATCTATGATGCTACAGACGGACAGACAGACGAAATTGTAGAAATTGTAGATGGATATTTAAATTTGTCAGTTAGGTTAATAAAAGTGTTTAGAGGTGATTTCCATAATAGATTGGAGCACTGCAATAAGTAGGATCCAATAAATACTGCCGGCATCACTTGCTATAATTTCTATTGATTTTCGTCCTTTGCTTAATATCCACATGAATCCTTTTCCTAAATGCTGCAAGTCTTATGATAGGAAGTGAACTTGTTCTTAACTTTAAACCGATTAACAACCTCGCAGATATTTCATTTACCAAAATATCCCAGAGATTATTCTAACTAAAATATGAATTAAATATGAATTAATTAAATTTTAGTTAAATATAAATGTGCCTATAATTATTAAATTAAGTTTCCCGGCAATTGAATTCGAACTGTACGTTCAAATCGGCTTAAAGGTTCATCAATACCTCACAAAAAAATAATTATGGCCCCAATTAAATATATTCCTATAGCCACAAAGCCGAGTTTGCATTCATATTGTCTACCTATATTAGACTTGTCTATAAAATTGAGAATATAAGCCACTCAATGTCTTTGCAAATCAATCACACACACACACACACACACACTTTAATTGCAAGCACAAGTATGTTTCTTAAAGCACTTCGAATGGTGATTAATGGTAAACTAAGAGCTAATTTGAGGTTGAATTCTATACGAGTGTAGGTTAAAGAAATGTTTTGACCTTAAATGAGACTTTACGTCTATGTTGTCCTGCCTGAGTTTTTCAAGTGTAAACTCCCCCCCATCTTTCCAAGATGGTCTGGTCCAAAGAACAACAAGCATATGAATCATTTATGGTATGCTAAGTCATCATGCCAAAAGCTCCAACAGCTCTGCTCCTCCAAATGCTAGGCCCAAAATGCATGAAATGGAAAGACCGAGCCAGAAAGGTGCCGGGCATATTAAGTAACACGATGTGCCCCACTGAACGATGACTTTAAACAGGCAGCCAACCGCCGCCCCCGCCGCAAAAGGATGGGGCACTAACCTACTACAACAAAATGAAGACAACCCAAAAAACAAGCGAAAAAACTGTGTCAACTTCTACATACGAGAGGGAGAGAGCGACCGTTTGGCTGGCACATGCGCTCTATGGAATACAATCCACAAACAATTCGAACATCTCTCGCGTTAAGTTAGTTAACATTGACCACGAAAACTGAAGAAGCCATGGGATAGGACCAGCATCCGAAATCAAGTCAGTCAAACGGCGTTGCTGTTAGCGAACACAACACACACAGTGGAAAGGCCAACAGTAAGATCCCTTCACACGCATCCAAGGCGAGAGCTACCTATCCAGCGAATGTCCTAAGATGACGTGATTTACCGGCAAAATTTCTCGTGGCAAAATTTTTGTGTAAACAAAGGAAAAAAGTCGAATGTGAAGTGAATGGAAATTCCATCCAAGTGGAAAGATAATTGGCTGTCAAATTTAAATCAAAAATCATTTTAAAATTAAATTTGAAGTGCAATTTTTTCATCACAAATTGGCTTGCTGGCTAATTAGCTAAGCTAATGGCTTTGATCTAATCGAAACAAACTAAACAAGTTTGAACAAAAGTGGAGATAGAAAAGGTGAAAAGAAAAATCTGAACCAACTGAATAGAAATTTATAATTGATAATATTATCAAGCAAATGTAAAACTAGCAACTAACTTGACAAATAAAATAAATTTAAACTAAATTATTCATTGGTCTACTCATGTGAAATATTCAAATTAATCAAACAAAATAAAAATAAGAAAACAATCATCAATTGAAATATAATCAAAAAAGTTGACGTATTGACCTAATTTTCAAAGGACAAAAAAAGTGACGAGCAAAAAATATTCCAACAAAATTGTGTGTAATAAAATAAAAATGCAAATTTATTAAAATAAATATAGAAATATATATATGTAGGAAATATATCCGATATATCCCATAAATATCAAATGGCAAATAGCTATAAATCGATGGTGCATTTAAATAGAGTTTTTGTCTCTGCATCAGTGTGTGTGTGGGAGTGCTCGTGTACTGGTCTGTGTAATTGAGCGTGTATTAAAATAATACGCATATATAGAAAATCGTACGTACATATATATGTATATTAAAATTAATGCCGTGCATAAAAAATAATTTAGGCTTATAGCAAAAACATCTATCGCAGAATAAAGAAAAAAGTGGCAATCGGATGAAAAATTGCATACAAATGTTGCCCTGTCAATTTGGTGGTATCATTTCACTATATTTATATTATAGTATATCTGTGTGTGGGCTTGTGTGTGTATGTGTGTGATTTTTAAATACTTTAATTAAACGCCTGGGCTAAGCTATTAGCCAATATTTCGGATTACCACAAAAAAGGAAATTCAAATTGATGTAATTGAGATTTGGGGGTAAGTTCAGTGAACATTTATTATTCAAAAGCATTTCGATTAAGTTAAACTGAATTATTGCAAATACTATTTAGAATTATGAACTTAATTTGGATTAATCTGTGAATCAATGTAGTCATGAAAATATCTAATGCTGGAAAATCTGGAAAGATTTAAATGTGACTTTATTAACTGCGTTGAGTGTAAATGGGATAATATCAAAAAATATTAACGCCAATCTATAGATAAAAAATCAAAGCATTTTATTGCATAGCAGAATTTTTATCCATTTCCACAACTGTTGAAAAAACATTTATTGCAAGTGCTTTGCGGAATATACATTTTAAGACAGGTCTTAATTATGGAAAAAAGTTTGCTTGGAATTGCAATTTCAGCAATCGACTCTCCGAGAAATTATTATTCATATATTTCATTTAAAGGGATCGGATCCAAGCTCGACAATTTCAAGCTATGGAATTCTAATATTTTAACAATTTAATGTAACTAAATCAGACCGAGTTTTGGTATTAGATTTGTATTCAAAGAATTTCTTTAATTTCCTTCGCAATATATACTAATTCTGAAACAAATTTAGAAAAATTATTTGAAGACAATATTCTCAATGGGAAATATTGGTTATTTGTTGGAACAAATTTAAAATCATAATTCTTAAACATTCTAAAGTTTAAAAATTTATTAAATGAATTTAAACAATGTGTTTATTCAAATGGTTTGGTCGATTTCCAAATTAGTATCTGAAATGTGCTCTTTTCACGTTCCACTCGAATTGTCGCACAATCCAGCTAATATCCAATTCAATATACACCTAATGGTTTTATAATGTATTTCAATACATTTTTAACAAGTCTAGGAAATTGTAGATAATCTAAATTGCTGAGTCATTAGCTTCTAATTACTATTTCAGTGATCCAGGAAATTAGTATTTAAATGTACAATTTCAATTCACGTTTAGTATATCGATTGTTGAGGGAAAAAACGGAATGCAGTTTCTAAAATTATTCGTATTTTGCCTTTGCCTATATCAAGCAAGTAATGTTTCTAAGACTTAAGTTCTGAGACTAATTTAAGCAATTGTTTTAGATCGATAGCAAATTCCAGAAGCTAAACTGCGAGGTCTTTGTGAAAAGCTATGGCGAATTTAACAAGTGTCAAATCAAGGCTGTGAGTCGATCAAAAAACCTGATTAATGTGCAATTTACGTACAAGGACTGGGCAAATAACAGTGATGTAAGTGACCGTCACTTACTTTAGGTTAGCGATACATATTTATTACATAAATGTGCCTTATATTTAGGTGCAATTGTATTTTCTCAAGCGAGGCAATGGCTATGGCTGGCAACCCTTTCTTTATAACATTCAATTCGATTTCTGTGACTTCCTTCAGAAGAGACAACCCTTCATGGCTAATCTAATTTTCGCGTACATTAAACCATATGCGAATTTTAATAATACCTGTCCCCAGGTGAGTTCATGTCACTGATCGTGCCGTTCGAATCACTCTTACTCTTCGATCTTATCATTTGTTTAGCCTGGTTCACAGGTAAGACTTACAAATTTCGATCTGAATGTGGAAACATTGCGTCAACGATTCCCAATCGAACAGGGCGAATACGCTTTGGTAATCAATTTGTTCACCAAAAAGCAGCTAATGTTCTCCATCAATGGTTCCATTGTCTACTCGGACTACAAGGTGTAATTTCAACGTATTGTTTTGATCGATTACCAGCAAATTAAAATAGTTCTGTTGTGTGTTGTCCAGTGTAGTCTTAGTAAAATAAATATATATCATGTATTTTCCATGACAGTTAAATTTAACCCATCAGAACTGTACTGCGGATATATTTTCAAGTCAGATTTAAGCGTAAATTGGACAAGTGTTGGTAGGCAGTGAGTCCACAAAACGAACTGAGTAATTTGGGTTCTACGGTGAGAAAGTTCGCCCGAAGACAGATGCACGTAACTATGGAAGGATGATTATGTTTCCGTTGAATGTCGCGTAAAGGTGGCTTAATTGGGTCCATATTGATTGCCTTTCAACGAAGTCGTGTTGATTGACTAGGCGTTTAATATCTAAGTAGCCCTTGGCCCTCTGACTTGGCAAACAGTTTCCCAATCAAGAGACGCCCATAAAGTTAGCTTATTTTGGGTGCACTTCAACTGAAATCTACTGTAACTCATGGGAAAACTCAATTTTCCTGAGTTTTACCTATAAACAAATTTCTATACGCTATAATTGAGCGATTTTTACTATATCCAATAAACTGTTCATTCATTCATTCATGTTAATGCATATTTATTTTTCAGTAGTTTTTGGTTTGGAAAGTTAGATATGAAGTTTAATTGAGATAACTAAAAAGAAAAGCCATTGGACAGTTTTCCCTTAATTACTTCACTTTAAGTCATAGATTGTTCTGGCCAGAGGGCAAATTTCGTCCTCGGTGCGCTTTATGAAATTTTCTTTTTTGAGGTCTTTTATCTAATATATCAAAATACATTTTAAGCTTTGACAAAATTTAAATTAATTATAGCAGATTATTTTTTCTTCTTCATCGGCAGCATCATCGTCATCATCATCTGCTTTTACTTATTTGATTGTTGTTGTTCTTGCTTCTTGTTGGCCAGGCAACACACACCCGCCCCCTTCCGCCCCCCACCGAAGGCAAAAATTAATTACATGCAATAACAACAAAAGAACAAGCCAAGTTTGCTGCCCGTAAAAAATCAACAGAAATTTTTGCCAAGCTTGTAGAGGAGTGGGACTGAAAATTGGAAAATTGTCAAGAACTTTGTTTACTTTATTTTCTATAACAGTTCACTGAGTCGCTTTTCCCTCCTCCTTTGAAAATTGAAGCATTAGGAAGCAATCATCAAAATATTTCAACTTGAGTAAATTGCGTTACAAGAAAAACGAGAAGAGCAAAAAAAAAAAAAAAACCAATGAATAATTTATTAGTAATTACAAATGATATAAAAGTTAATCAATACTTGAATTGAATAGGTACAATTTAAGACTCGTGTGGAATACAAATCTTGAGATGAAATAAGAGAAATAAATAGAAAAATCTATATAGAAATGGTCAGAGAGATACCAATAAAAACTCAGATAGTAACAGAGACAATAGAAATACAAATGTAAATGTAAATGGGAAAGTTAATAGAAGTAAGCGAGCCATTTATCTATATTTATGTATTTGTTTAGTAAACGGAATTCCGAGTCAGAGCTGTGAAAATTTCCTTCGAGCATCACTACACTTAAGTTTCTTTCAACTTATTTAAAAAATTGAGGCTAAGCAAAGACTATGACACCCACAGACATACACAGCTGCAATACTCACCGCTAACCAGCTTAGTCAGGACTCAGCATCCTTCCCGCTCACTTTACTTCCTTCATCTCTTTCCCAAGCCCCACAAGCACCACAAATGTCGACGTGCTCAAGTGCATGACAAATATGGGCGAGGTAAACCAGGCGCAGGCAAATTTGTGCCATCAGCAGCAGCAGCAGCAGGACCAGCAGAAGGAGCATAACCATTAACAGGATACCACAAGCTATGCTATCTGTGTGTGTGTGTGTGTGTGTGTGTGTGTGTGTGTGTGTGTGTGTGTGTGTGTGTGTGTGTGTGTGTGTGTGTGTGTGTGTGTGTGTGTGAGTGAATGAATGTGTGTCCCTTTGGCTGGCCGTATCTGTGTGCAGTTTGAAGCTTGAAAAACCAAACGACGTAAACAATTTGTAAGTCATGTGTAAACATCATAAGTTACGCGCATTCGTTCCAATTATAAGCACTTAATGTGGCCACCCAGGCGGCTGGAGGAGCACCAGTAGCAACATCTAGGGAGGACGCACATACAAACATTGCAGCACGTAGGCTCAATGTATATAAATATTACTCATACGCCATGTACTCCCAACCAGTCATAAAAACCAAACCAAACCAACAACAAACCGAACAAACAAACAAACAAAAGTCACTGCTGAGCCACAGTCGCATTTCCTTTTTGCCAAGTAATTAGATTTTCCCCGCACCCACACACACACACACACACACGAGATGAGGAAAAACGAGTAGTTTCAAGTGTAAACAAAGAAGGCTTGCTTCTTCTTCCCACTCAGAGCAACAGCAGCAGCAGCCCATACAATTCAATTAAAAATAAGGCAGAAGGAAAAAAACTTCTTTACTCTGCAGAAAACTTAATGCGTTTAATGCGTGAGGGGCAAGCAAATGGATTAGTGAGCAGAGCGAAGGAACTTTTATTGTTAGTCTGGCGTTTACCTGCCTTCGCCTTGGCTCAACCAGCAAGTTTTACACCTAAAGAAAAATTAACATAAATGTGAATGCGAAATATTTCGTATTTCAAGCAAACGAACTCGAACTAAAACTTGGCAAGAAAGGTTGACAAAACATCCTCGGGGGTAAAAGGATCCTAGAAACCAGCAAATTGCCTAGATTTGTTAATTTTTCTGAATGCCTACCTTATATACTAAATTTTTAAAAATTTAAAAAATTGCAAGAACATGGTTCGACACTTCTAGGTATATAAAAAAATACAAAATATTATTTTGGAGGCAAAAAATTCGTTTGAAAGAAAAATGTGAATTCGTATCCGATTTTTCTTACCAAATAAGATGGGACGATCACTCAGAAATGAAAACTGTCGAGACATCAGTTGGAAGAACTTTTTATTTTATCCTTTTTTCAAGATTTACTGAATCTACCACTGCGACGTTTACTCTTAACTTCCATTTCAGTTATTTAACTCACGCCAAATACAAAGTTAGTGGAAAAAAATAAAGTATTTAGCACGTCAAAAAAGAGAGATCTTTAATTCAGACAATAAAGCCAATTGTGATCAGGAGCAAAGCTCTTAAAAATGTTCCTAGTTTCCAAAGGAAAATAGTTTTTCGCAAGTCTCCATGGCTTTATTTTGAAGCTCTGATAAGCCTATTTGAAAATTTCTGCGTTGGACTTAGAGTTCTAAAATTTTGCTATATATATTACTTTTTTTTTTTTTTTTGTTGAATAAATTTTTCCAACCACCACGCTTTCTACACACCTTTGCCATAATTTTGGTCAATTTGGGTCATAAATTGTTGGGGCAGTGTAACCCCATTTAACCGCCCCACCCACTGGTGGTACACCCCCAGATTCAACCACTTTAGCCCACACTCCGCCATCATGCACCTGCCATAAAGTTTACACCATATGCCACATGGCAAATCTCTTGAGTGGGGCAAACAAGAGGAAACAAGAAAAAAAACGAAACCAAAACGCGACTTCGCTTGCCTTGCAGCCTTTTGGGTATTTGTGTGTATTTGTGCCCCTACACTGCTTCCGCCTTGCCCCTTCTGCCACTACTCAACGAAAAATACAACAAAAAAAAGTTATGGTAAATTCTCGCATTACACGTTCAATCTTTGTTTGTATGTATGTGTAGATACTTTTATATGTATATTTATGCAACTTTTCGCTCGTCGCCCCAGTAACACACAAAAAAGAATAAAAAAATACCACGTGACTTACCCGGAGACAGGTGCAAAAGTTGCTATTGAAACTTGTCGCTGTGTAAAATACAAAAAAAAAAAAAACATAACTTTCAAGTCACACTTTCTCAGGCACAAAGATAATGGTTGTAAAACAAAATTAATGAAAAGCTCACCTTAGGCATAATGCAAAAATAACTGAAGAATCACTCACTCAAGAATTGCTTGAATGCTTTTGGAGTGTAAATCAGAAAGGTGTTACAGATCGAGAAATCGGTTATATTCCGTAACTAGTAAGGGAGTTGGATACAGGATCAGACAGGATCAATCAGACGATTGCAGAATTATTGTCCCCTTTTGGCGTCAATGCTGAGGTCACTGATAGCATCTCCATGTTTGGCCATTTGATTTCAATTTAAATAGTTTTATTTTAACATCAAAAAAGCAAAAACTGTTTTTGAAATGGATAAAACAAATGAGAGATATCGAGATTTATTTCCCTATTATTAAAACGTACAAATGTATATTATATTTTTGATCGTTTCCTTGAACTGGTTAGTTGCAGAACGAGTTGGGAAATTTATAATAATATCCTTTATAATTGGTTTAGATAACTTTCCCTTTTGTTTTAACATGTAAAACAAAAATTGTTTGACCCTGGAGCACGTAAAGTCTCGATCTATCCCCTTTTCGCAATTTCACTTACGTTATGTTGCTTATTTAACATGACTGTGGAATTTGGAAAGTTGAAAATACAATTTATGAATATTTTAAATAAAATGGACTTTAGTTTTTATGGCAAAGTTATATGCGTATAGGTAAAATGCCTTCGAGGCTCTTAGCAAGCTGCTGCATCCTCCATTTTCTCTTCCTTTTTTGGTCCACAATCGACTACTTTGACAATGTGTGTGTGTGTGTGTGTGTGTGTGTGCGAGTCTGTGCGTATGGAAGTGTGTGTGCGCATAGCAGATAACATAAAGTTGCATATAAATCATGTCATAGCCAAGATAAAGAGTGAAAATAAACTGGGAGTGGAAAAAAACTGTCTAAAGTAGAACAGTGCAAAAAGATGAAGAGGAAAAGTCTTTGGATTTGAGACAGACAGAGAGAGAGAGAGAGAGAGTGAGAGGAATTGAGAGAGAGAGTGGGAAAGGGAGAGCAAGGGGACTAGAGATTTTTGTTCGATTTAGTTTGCTTTGGTGTGCTTTGCTTTTGTGAAATGCATTTTTTGAATGGTCAAAATTGTTAGAGGGAAATATAATTGAATTATATATTGTGAGAGGATAAAATAAAGATTTGCATGTTGTGTGCAGGTTACGGTTGAATAAACAATTTTCAAGAAATCCTTTTACCTTTAATGCTTTTCCATTTAAGAAATAAAAGCCAACCAGCACTTATTCGGGCCATGAAAAAGTTAAATCAGCTTATTATATTACGGAAATAAAATTGATCCGTATGTCAAATTTCGGAAATATACTGAAACGTCGCGGCAAACCTTAGATAAACATTAAATATCTGAAGTCCTTTACGAACACCAGACACAAGAAATTTCGCCGATAAATTTAAAATTTGTATCATATCCAAATTTCTCGAAAAACATAATTTTTATTTTGAGGGAAAATAGTTTAATGTTATATCCATCAATCTGACTATTAACAAATATTAACAAATGATGAGACCCAAAATAAATTTATCGTTTTAAATGGATAGTAAGTAAGAAAATTAAGTAAGAATCCATTGTACATAGATTTTTTTGAATTTGCTATCACACATCTTCAACCGGGTTGTGTGCCCATATATTAAAAAGACTACAGATACCAAGAGCTGGCATATTTGGGAATAGAGTGGACGTTCACATAGCACATAGAGTGGACGTTTACAAAATGTACATATTTGAGGCTTTTGAGTAAATCACACAAATATATTGCAGAAACAGTCGAAAGAAAGGTTTTTCCAGTGTTTTATTATCTGTGAATTAATTAATCGTATTTCTCCTGTTTATACATGCTTACACGATATTATTATAGAATTTTGAAGTTGAAGTTCCTTTTCAACTCCTTTACTAACTATGTATGTATCTCGAGTGTAAGTATTACGTACTCTGTAGGTGATTTAAAGTAATCTTGAAAATGTTTCGCTTGTTCCCTTATTTTGTAGCTCCCTGTTTTTTGTTGAATAATTTATGAAGTGTTGAGCTTGAAAACTGCCCAACTGAACGACCAACTAACCATCCATTTGTCCTCGCAGCCCGATCATCCTCTCAAACCAACCATAACAAGCCATGACTTACAGCATACTTTAGGGGGCAGGGAGGTTGGTTGGTTGGTTCGTTGGGAGAACTTGAAATGAAGTAATTTTCATTTGGCTGGGGATAGTAAAAACATCAACAGCAAGCAACAGTAGACTAAAGTTTTTGTTGCTGCCACGCCCTCACGAAAATGCAATGGGAGGAGCTAGTGGGGCAAAGTGTTGCGCTTCATAAATAAAATGGGAAGTCGTCCCGTTGGTTCGTTGGTCGCTCGGTCCGTCGGTTTGCTTGGTTTGGGTTTTGCCCAGTATAAAAGCATATTTTCTGCTTTTAATTGCAATATATTCTTTTAGACAAAATGACTGATGATGGCCCTGGATGCTGCGGCTGCTGAGCCTGTGAGCCTGTGCAGGCTGAAGCAGTGTAACTTGCCCGAGTTGTCAGTAAGCAGAAATATATATGGCCCAGAGACCATAGGAAACGGAAACCCAACGGAGACAGCTATGTCTCCGCTTAGCAGCCTCCATTTGACTGCTAAATGAACAAGGCAAGAAGGCGAAAACTCATCTGTTTCGAGCTGAACAAGACAGTGGCATGACCAGCAAAAAGGGGGAACTTGGGCCAAGTGAGAAGGGTGACAAGTGAAAAGTGACCAAAATGTTTTATAACACTGTTAACCGACATTGATAATGAAAATTCAATACTTTGAAATAGTTGTAAAGTGAATCTCAAATCATTTTACTTTCTAAAGATGTGTCCTGCATCTCAAAAAATGTATTTTTCGTATTCAAAGAAGCGCTTTAATGTAAGAAAAGACGCAACAATCTTCAGGACATGGATAAAAATATGTGGACAATTATATATGAAGGAATGTAGGAAAAAAGAAAGTGAATCAAAAAGTGACAAACAAAATAAAGTCAAGTTTTGACGAAGAATACATCTGTGAAAATAAATTGAATAAATATTCTTCTCTATTTTAAATGCACTAAACTGCAGTGAATTTTAGTGAAACTAATTAGAATCCCTGAACACTTTTAATCACACTTACAGCTAATTGGAAATATTTTTTAGCTCATCCCTGGTCACTTTTGTCCCCCCTCCTACCGTGCTCCTCTTTATTGCGGTTGATGGTCACTGTGGCTTTGCTTTTGCGCCTTCCGCCGTCAGTTACAAATAACTTAGCCTGCAGCCTCTCGAAAAGCCCTTTTGTCTTAGCATTCAAACTGGGCTGGGGACTGGAACCAACATTATTCCCGCGACCAAGTCTAACCACCATATTTTTTGATGATGATGAATAAATGAAGGTCTTTGTGTTTACCACTTTCATTTACTCGGTCGGTACCAAAAATGGAATAATTAAAATGGTTTTTGTATGTACCTCCTGTACGCCGTCTGCTATTTTTTTGTTGCTCCTCTCTCTCTCTCTCCGGCAAATCTTCAAGCTTCATTACTCATTACACACACAAAAGTTTTATATAAATTCTCTAATTTATTTAACACTGATTTTAGCCAGATGCTGGCTGCCAGGAAGCTAGAGAGAACAGATTTGCTGAGCTGCACGAAAAGAAAAAAAAAAACAAACGATATGATGGCAAGCCGAAGTGGTGATACCCTCGCAAATTCACATTTCCAGTGATCGGAATTTAAACGCATCTGAACGACTACAGAGTTTCCTCTCTCGTTTAAGCGAACTGTTGCGAAAATTCACAGCAATCTTGAAAGCTGTACACATTTACAAATGAGTTAATACTGAGATACTGATGGGATACATGGGATCTGGAATCTATAGTGTATAAATTTGTTAGAATCTAAAAAAAAAAAAAATAATAATAATTTTTCTGCTTGCCCAAGTAAATTTTATTATTGGCAATGCCAACTGCAAACTACAAGAAAGTTTTTTTTTTTTTTGCTCCTATGCATTTCCACTACCCCAGCGCCCCCCGCATTTTCAATGTTCTCCCTCCCCGCTGTTCACAGCGGATGATTAATGAAGCTTTGGAAAAGTTGAGTGCAAAATTTATTTAATCAAGCGCAAAAGCAGATCGAAGCAAACGTAAAATGCAAAAAAAAAAAAAAAAAAAAAAAAATAGACGCCAAGTAAATGGCCAACTTATAATAAGCTCAAAAATTGGCACAATATTGTAAAAAGAGAAAAAAAAAAATGATGGAAAGTTTGGGCAAAAAATTTGATATAGGGAAAACAAAAGAGACGCGGGCTTAGAAAATAAATTATGCAATGGCTTTCGGCTTTTGGTCTTATGTTCATTCTGTGATTTATTATGCGATTTTTGACATGTATTTATGCTGCTCTTCTGCCAGGAACTTTCAATGGAAGGAGTGGTATATGGATAATGAATTGCTTTTATGTAGATTGTTGGACATGTAAGTAAAAGTAGATGGTGGGTGGAGTATAATGTTTTAATGTAGCATGGGCAACATGAAGGCGATGTCAAATTTTCCAATATTATTGCAGTTATTTGACAATCAGCATCATGCAATTTTTTTACGAAATAATAGAAGAATCCTGGGATTTTGACGACTTCAGCAACTTTGTTGATTCTAGTTGTGTCAAACCTAATAACTTATACAAGGTATTTGATTTTTAATGCCTGATTCGAAGGAACAAACATATCAAGCCATTGATTTAAATGTTGGCTAAATATTTATTTTGCCTAATAGAGCCCTGAACAGAATCGAAGTAAATGACTTTAGGTTAAATCGAAAGGTGACAACGTTGGAAACGACATGGTTCTTAAAACCCAAAAAAATTTATAAAGTGTTTTGTAACATTATTGTTTTCCAACACTAAAGTGTTAGATTTTCCAAATCTCAAGTGCCAAACTTTTCACAACACAGCCAAATGAAATAAATTGTTTACACATAGAGAATATGCTCGTTGAATGAAATTAGTTTACTGGGTATTACGAATTTAGCAACTAACAATTTGTCCAACACTTCAAAAGAGTGTTAAAATGAGAAAAAAGTAAACAAAACAAATTTACCAAAAAAATCCATCATACGCCATGTGGACCATAGTTAAAATCAACACTCTAGTTGGGTGTGAGTTTTGTGGGTGACTGGGTGTATGTGTGAGTGAGTGTGTGTGTGTGTAAGCGGGCATGTGAGTGATGAGTAAAGGGTAGATGAAATTTCTGTCGAGTGGGTAAATGCAAATTGTTTTGACTTTTGCAGCTGAAGCAAGCAAATATGTTGAGTCCAAACAAAAACAACCACAATACGACGACCCAAATGGAAATGAAAATGAAAACTGGGCCCATTTGTGTAATACAAATTAAATGCAAATGTATGCACACACACACACACACACACACACACAGAGAGAGAGATACGCATAAACAACAATAAGAACAGCTGACACTGAGTTTCATGATACAGAATGCGAACAGATTGACTTTTGATTAAGTCAATATGCAATATTTATATAAACCAACCAAAATGATGATGATATATGGGCAAAGTTTTCGTACGAAAATTTCCCATGTTTTCACTAAGATTGCGGCCTGGAAATGAAAATGGAAATGCGTATTGCCCGTAGACGCATAAAGAAGGCCAAGCCACTTTTTTTTGCTTGTGTGTTCTTTGCGCCATTTTGTGCCCACATTTTTTTTATGGCACTTCTGTGCAAGTCTAACATCTGCTGACATCTTCTCTTTTGGCTGCAGTTTTCCGTTTGCCTTTTTCTCCCTACGATGCTCTTATTTTCTTGTTACACTTGCTCCAAAGAATTATTGCCTTTTGCATATTCCTTCGTCTGTTCGTTTCTCTCTCTCCCTCTCTCTCTCTTCGGCCACAAAAATGACAACTGACACTTGCGTTTAACCGCACAGATTTGCTTTTTAGTATGGCACCATCCTTCTCTGCATGTCCTTTTCATCTCCTGCTTTTATTCCTGTCGCTTGGCTATCAAATTGCGGTCCATCTGTTTGTACGTTCATGTTGTAATTGTCGTTTGTATTACCACCAATAGACATGCAGAGAAAGAGGTGGGAAACGAGCATTGGTTCGAAGATTGTTTTGCGGTTGCCTCAAATCCCATCTTAGCAATCCGCATACAGGTGCAATTAGTTAAATGATACTTCAACGTGAAGCTACAAAAAGTGTGGCCTACTTTTTAGGGTAAGAAAATTTATTATCCGCATCCTAGAGAGAGAGATATATAGAGAGAGTATTAGTAAGTTAAAGCACTGCAGCTGCAAATGACCAACTCTTGGACAAAAGCTGATGGACATGAGCTAAGCACAGAAGCAACGGAGCAACAGCATGTGTTCCAGTGTCTTCTAATGCCTGCAAATCGCCTGATTATGTGCTTAAAGCCAGGGCAAGGTTTGCCTGCTAGCCTGCTGCTAGCTGTTCGGTTGTCCATATTTTGCAGGACACTGGCAAGTGGCTCCATCTCACATCTCTCGGCACTCTCGGCACTCGTGTTGAGTTGTGTTGCTTGCCGAGATTTGCATAGCATTGCAGCCGCTTGCCGCTCTTTCTTCGCCCCTCTGTCTCTAAATCGTGTTTTTTTGTTTTGTTTTATTTTTGATTTTGTGTAACACGCGCGCCGAGACCTGCTGCTGTGACTTGGCGCCAGGCGGGGGTCCTTGCTTTCACTGTGTGTGTGTGCACTAAAATCATAGTCATGTCCATGAATATCCTTAACTGATTACAAGCAAGAAAGCTTATAAAAACAAGGACAAAATGACAACAGCTGCTACTGCCACTGCTACTGCTTCTGCGTCTGATGCTGCTGCTGCTGTTGCAAGGCCATTAGCCTCAATCCAAGGTTTCGAAAAATAGGCAAACGGATATTGCTTTGCATGTTGCTCTGCTGTTACAATTGTTCGACTCGGGTGTTCAACCCCGTCTGGAGGACAGAAGGGTTCAATCGGCAATTTAATGTAGAAGTTTTCCAACATGGCAAATGTCAAATATGCCAATAACAAGTGAGGAAAATCTGTGCACTTAGTTGGCAATTTGCTGCATATGAAGAAATTGAAGAATATGTAGAGGAAACGAGTTGATATCGAGAAAAAACATCAAATATTTTATTATTTTGAAACAACTCAAATGAAATATAATCTTTTGTCATCTATTTTTTGTCAAACTTAGTTTGCCCAACTTGCTTCTCCACCTTTCATTATCGTATTAACCAATAAAAGAAAACTTAACTTTTTATTTTCTAAATTGTACGTTGAAGCATTTGTTTTTTTTTTATTCGAAAACTGTTGTAAGTTCTCGTTTTATTTTCGTTTTCAAACGAAAATCGACACCAATTAGCAAAGTTTTCGAAATTACTGTTCTCATTTTCGAGTAAAATGTCAATCTGTCAATTCTGCTTTTTAAAGCTAAATTCGAAACGTTTTCGTGTTGCCGAGATTCACAACTGATGAAAAATTCTAATAAGTAATTCTTAACAAAAATAGCATTGATCTTTTTTGTTTGTAAACTGATCTAATAACTAATTTTTAACAAAAATAGCATTGATCTTTTTTGTTTGTAAAGTAATTTAAAATTTTTTTTCATCCAGTTTATTTGCCGCTTACTGGTAACCCAAATATGTTCTACTTATGAGCAAAAAGAGAATAGGTCGATTTCATTTGCTTCATAAATTTTTATACCATGCATCCATAGGATGAAATGGTATATTAAAGTCGCCAAAATGTATGTAACAGGGAGAAGGAAGCTTTTCCGACCCTATAAAGTATATATATTCTTGATTAGCATGAGAAGAGAAATTGATAGAGCCATGTCCGTCTGTCCGTCCGTCCGTCTGTCCGTCCGTCCGTCCGTCTATCCGTCCGTCCGTCCGTGTAAGAAACATCCTTCAGACATCCGTCGCGGTTCATTATTGGGGCATCATTGAGCAGGGAGTCTTTTTTTGTTTTGTTGAGTGTAGTATTAAATACGGTCTAAATTAAGTTAAGTCAAATACACAAGCCTCTATTTTAGTGTCATGTCAAAAACTGTACTTACAAAAACAATTCGGTGTAAAAGATACGTATGACTGTTCTAAGGTAATTCAATATTGAAACTGAGTGAACTTAAAATTTTAAATATATGGCTAAAGAGTCACTTTAGATTGGTCTTTTATTTCTAAAGCTGTGTTAAATTCCTTTTGGAATCAGTTCCATTCATTTCAATTCTTTCTATAACAGTTGAAATTCTACTGTTGCATAGTTACTGCCATTTGATATTCTTCTGATTAAGAATATTTGATCAATCATTGGAGAGTATTCATAAGTCAGATGCGATTTTGTCCAACCTTTGCGAAAAAATATCTGTTAAAGGGAAAATGTGGGTGACCATTCGCAAATATCTAGTATTCTGGTCTTCATTTTACACAATGTTTCCATTGCAGGATTAATTGCTAAACTGCCATCATAAGCCCCCATACGGACCCAAAGTACAATTTTGTCAATTTGGTTTTACTTTTGGTTAGAAAAGAGAGAGAATTTTACTTTGATATTGCAGCTGCGATAAGCTCTTTGAGTGCCTTCGCATCGCTGTTTGCACCGCATAGAATGATCTAACGAACTGTATACTAAATGTATATTTATAATGGTACTTTTTAGTAACTTTTCCCTTAAAAAAATGTTGGGGCAACCAAGCTTAAACAATTTACTTAAATCATTGGAGGGAGAAACATGAAAAAAAGTTTAAAATATTACACTTTGCTTTTTATAGGCAATTTTCATAATGTGATGGCGAACATTTTGCCACTCGTTGTCCCCGTCTCTAATTCAATCTGTTTCTGTTATCCCTTCTCTCGCCCACTAAAATGTAAGTCTAATCCCCAAGTAATTGTCTGCTTAGCGCTTACTGCCAATTTATTGAGTTTTCTTTACCCCATTTCCCCATATTTTTTCCTTGGCTCTACCTGTCGCACGTTGTTAACCATGTCGATATGCCATTTGGCCCCAAACCTCTCAAAGATTTACCCCCCCCCCACACACACCCCTCCCCAAAAGACAACTTAGTTTAGCTTTAGCTTTGGCTTTAGCTTTGTGTGTGGAAATCCCTAGCACAGGTAGTTAGCACGTCGCAAAACTTTGGCTTCTACTTCAATTTTTATTATGCGATTTTATTTATTTTCTTTTTTGGACTAGAGGAGAAAGTTTCACTTCACTCTGCCTCTATATATACTAATACATATACATATATGTATATGTATAGGTGTGTGTGTGTATTGACAGGCAATGTCTAATGATGTTAACTGCTGCTAACGGCTTAGCCGTTGAGCAAATCAGCTAAGGATTTAATAAGTTTCGAGTACCCGAGACTCTGGCTTCATTGAGGGGGAAGGTTGGAGGGAAAGTTTCTGGGTAAAGTAAGGCAAGTTGCCTGTTCTTAATTAATGCCACGCATAAGCTAAAATCAACCAAAATTTATGAGAGTTAAGTACAAGTAGCCACGATCCTGGACCAGAATGGAAAATAAACATTCGGCGGCTTCTTTATCAAACTTTATGTGAAAACTACTAAAGTATTTCACATGAAAGTACAACAAACTTGGGTGGTCCCACGTTGGGCGCCAAGCAAAAGTTGCAGAAATTGACACAATAATAATCAGCAAATTAACGTGTTCCCACGTTGGCCGCCAACTCATTGACTGGCCCTCACTCTCTTAGCTGACAGTAATCCACTTGACAAAAAAAAGGAGCGTAAAACTTCTTGACCCATTCTGTAACCAATTTTAAAATGGAAAAGTACATCTTCTGGCTCCATTACTAAAGTTTAAGTTTATAATTTAATAAGGACTCAAGACTCTCTACGGACTCACTCTCTCTCTCTCTCTCTTAAGAAGTTTCTGTTCTTAATTAATGCCAGGCATAAGCTAAAATCAAGCGTCTTTATTTTCAGTTTACTTTTTCGTTTTTGTGGGGGCGAGCTGAGAGCCCAATGAACTCGTTTCCATGCTGGTTTGCTTACTTATTTTCAATTTTCTGGCATCCTTCGCTCCGCGGCAAAAGAAAAATGCAATTATTTTTTCTGCGCAATTTTTACACCCACTTACATCAGCAGCTGCTCCTCCTGCTGCTGCTGCTGCTCCTCCTGGCGATGGTGCAGCATGACTCCTCCGGCTTCTGCTCTGGGGTCTCATTCACTTTCCATTGATGGCCATAAATTTTTAAACAACAGAAATTACAATTACTGGAGGACACAGAAAGATAAAGTAAAAACCAGAGAGATACGGTGGTAGAGAGAGGGGTGGAGAGGGGGAGAGAGTCTGTGCGAGAATGTGAAAAATGCATAATGAAAGCAATCCATATTAAAATATAAATCACGCATTGCACCAACAGCAGGAGCTGGAACTGCAGCAGAAGGATGCACGATGCAGAATGCAGATGAATACAAGGATACAGAAACATGCACAATAATAATATGGCCAGCTGTCAGTCAACACGCCTGCGGCTAAAGCCCTGGGCAAATAATTAATTGGCTGCATTATGGCACTCCAAAAAAATAATCCTCGATTCGAGAACGAGTAGGAGCACGGAACAGGAGCAGGAGTAGGAGCAGGAGTAGTAGCTGGATATGGAGACAGTTGGGTTGGTAAACATTTTAACTGCCCTGCCACCTGTCAATGGCATTGCGCCATTCCATTCCCGAGTTCTGGCGTTGATACGTGTACGTATGATGGAGATGATGATGATGTTCATGATGATGTCGATGATGCCTCCTACGGCGTAACCACTTGGAGAGGAAACCATTATGAAAGCATAATTTTCAACTTGTTTGTGGTTCGCCCAATTGGTCTGTGGACGTTCATTAAAATTGCGTAATTGTCGGTACTCAAAGCGAGTTGGACACCAAGTGAAGTAACTGTCTATCTGTCGCCCATCTGTCCACTGACCACTGAAACTGACTGTAACTGAAGTGTCATCATATCATCAGTGTCACAAAAAAAAAAAGCCAGCCAAATGACATTAAATTTTTCGCTGAAAATCAATTAGGAACTTTTTACTAAAGTGTTTCAAATTAAAATAAAATTATATAGGTATTTAATTTTAATAGCCATTTTATTTTCTACTTGGTAAATTTAAGATACTATAATTAAATATGACGAAATAATAGCGATAAAACGCGACAGAAGTAAGAGAAGAGCAAAGTCAGGGCGAACATTTTGATGGCTACTTTTACTTTAATATTAACTCTAATATTTTTAGTGATTTTCCATACTCGTAGAATCAAGCGATATATAAACGAACGAAGATTTGCATCAACAGAAATTAATAATCAATTTGCGCCTACAAATTGGGATTCTGATATATACAAATTTGTGGAGTTACCTCGCTATTTTTAATTTCTTGATCGTAGAAGGAAGAACTAAAATCCTGCTTAAAGAATATCTGTATACATAAAAGAATAACTTTTTCGCGCACGTTTTGTATGCCGTACGGATTTGTTTTGTAAAAAATCGCAGTTGTTTTTTTTTTGCGTTCGCCAACTTTCATCTGAACTATAATTTGATTTACTCATGGCCAAATCTCACTCTTGAAGCACTTTTAAAAGCGTTAGCAATCCAGACTCGAGTGAACTAAACAACAACAAAAATACAACTCCAAAACTCTGATGCATTTTCATAAACAAAACTCGAGCCAAGCATTAGTTAGTTTTTCATCTGGCTGTCGTCGTCATCAGCGGCGATAGCAGCAGCTGAATTTTTCATTAGAAAACTTTTCCTTTTTTTTTTTGTCAACAACAAAAACACCTGACAGACGATGAGAATGAGACGGAAGTGGGTTCCGGAGTTTGGCTTACAAAAAGCGGGAAAATGGAGGAAATGAAAGCTGGAAAGTCATTTGCTGCTTGCGAGACAGACAGGAATATCTGTCATACATATATGTGTGCATATACATGTGTGTCAGTGTGTGCGTGTGTGTGAGTGTGTGGTGTGCGCTTGGGTTGGTGGAAGTAACCAAATGTCGAACCAAATAGAACGAAAAGTTATATACTTGCCAGTGAGAAGCGGAAAGTCTGATACCCTAGAAATAGTAGGGTTGTCTAGTACCTTTTAAGATAAAGTGACACTGTGGCGCCCCTATCGTTGGGAATTTTATTCACCACTTTAGTTGTTTTTTGCCCAGATCAACAATCTATGCAATACATTAGGAATATTTTCGAATCACTCTGATTCGTTATGGCCGTTCTTTACCACCTTTTGAATATATTTTTCACATTCCGACTCAACTTTCGCCTCAGAACTAGCTCCAGAACAATGCTTAAACGCAGAAACCTTAAGAACAAATCTTAATTCTTAACAGCAGGAGGTCATGACATCTGTGTTGTCAACGCACTTTGAATATTTCCAAGGCTTAACCACACTTAACATACCCCTCCACTCTTAGGGTACGCTGGGTATGCAAAAAGATATGCCTTTTGCAATTTCATAAGAGCTTTTTGCTCGAGTTATGCTTCAAAATTTTCGTGAAATTTCCCTTCACATGTCATGTCATTTGCCACACACTTTTCCTTTCATTCATTCAAAACAATGAGTGTCATCACGATGGCATCAAGTTTTCATAAGCGCACAAATCCACGCATCTTGAATTTCTGATGAGTTTTCTTTTCTTTTGCTTTTCGGGGTGTTTTTTTTTTTTTCTTCTTCAATCCTTCTTCTTGAGAGTTTATGAAGCGAAAAAATTAGGACAAACAACAAAGTTTTTTCTCTCTTATTTTAATGATTACAAATATTTATTTCTCTGATAGTTAAAAGTTTTGCTTATTTTTTTTTTACTTTGGCAAAAGCAAAAAAGTTGAACAAATCAAATGTTGACATAAATTATTGATTAAGATAAAAGAGAAAAAGTTTTCAGGGCACAAAAAAAAAAAAAATAATATTTAATGGCAAAGTTTGTCAACAAATTCATTTGCCTTAAAGGAACAAAATATCAATCATACGCAGCGTAAACATCATCTGGAACAAGGAAAATTACTTTTTAAAGCCTTATCCATTGCGAACACATGTAGCACTTTGTTGCGTCCCCCCTCCCCTCTTGTTAAACCCTTGAAAATCACTCAACCAACATAAACAGAAAGAGAAAGAGGGATAGAGAGGGGGACAGGTGAGGTTGGGAGTCAGAGTTGTCAGAGTTTTTAAAGACACACAACTGACACTGGGTTGAGAGTTCGCACTGGCTAAACAAATCACATCAGTGCAAATAAAATCCAAGAGCACAAAAGAAGGCAACGATGGAACCAACCACCAACCAAATAGACAAAGTACACACATGTACACCCATACACACACACACACACAATGGGTTCGCTCTCTGCCAAGGCTGTTAAGTAATTCCATATTTTATTTGCTAGTTTCAAGAGGGTAGCAAAAGGATTCGCTATACATACATATGTGGATGACAACATTGTTCGACTGTTATCTACCCGTTGCTCATTGTTAAGAGAATCCAAATGAAAGGGATAATAGAGGTTAACGAATTAAACTCTGAACCAACGGTCTCGGCTAGTTTCATGTTTCTATAGCAAGTTTAATGCGACAACAAAATTGATAACTGATTAATTAATAAAATTTTCTGCTTGCTAGTCTTAAACAAAATAAATTTTACTCTGTTGAGGTGCAAAAGTAATGAAACCGTCTTATTGATTCGAGTTGGGACCGAATATAATTTAAAGCTAAAGTCATCGAAAAAGGGGAAGGGATTGCTCAAATTAATATTTTCGCAACTGCTACTTAATTTTTTGATTGGGATCATAAATTAATTAGGTGTTGCTAAACACATTTAAATAAAATCAGGGACTGTAATCATTATAAGTTTTATTTTAAAAAGCATCAATTGATTAAAAATCGCAGAAATTTTAATCGTAGTGAAATATCATAGTTTATGCATAAACAAGAACATTGGTCTACTTTTGGTTCTTCTAACGTAATTAGAAGTGTATGATTTTTTTTTAATTAAAAAAAACAAAATAATCATTATTTACCGTCCCTGAATAAAATTCTTTGCTAAATCGGAGAGCTGAGAGGAATCTAATCTTAACTGCTTTACTTAGGACGTTCTTGATCACCGTCTTACATAGTTCTTTTGATATACTAAATTTAAATGATTAAGGAATTTTTAATCTTAACTCCGTTTTATACGGCATTCACTTAGAAATAGAAAATACAGAAGTTGTGCTTTTTTAAGTGTTTTCTCCCTTGATCATCCTATCAGATTTATCAAATTTCTAAAGATAATAGAAAATTTCAACGAAATCGTATGGCAATATTGTATTCCTCTCTTAGAGTATGGATACTTCAACTCGGCTTTCAAGAACTCCTTCTCCGGGACTCGTATCATGGCTGTCATCTATTTTTCTTGAACGTATGAATTTTTTGTTTAGTTTATTTGCGCCTTTGCACGTAGACAAGGGACAGACGAACGGACTTAGTTGCCATTCATGTCTTGGGCTACCAAATAATATGTATATATACAATTTATATAAAGAAAAGAAAACTTATTTAAAGGGATTGCAATATAAAGTGCCTGGCATATTGGGATTTGTCCCTTTTCCCCTTTTTTTTCTTTTTGCTGTTCGTTTCGTTTTCTATCTTTTTATTCTTTTTTTTTTTTGTGTGTTACCTGTGCGTGTAGATTTAGGCGTCTCCCAAATGAAAAGATTTTTGTGCCTTCATCATATCCCCCAATGCCAAAAACCCTTGCCCATACAATCCTTCAGTCAGTCAGTCAGTGAGTCATTCAGTCGGTGGGTGAGTCGTTTTATGTGAAATTCCCTCAAGTGCTTTATTTGCCCAACATCGTTAACTCTTTCGACTTTATTTTTGGTTTCGTTTGGTTTTGTTTTTTTTTTTATTTGGCTTGGGTTTTTATTTTTCAAAACTGTTGCATATAATTTATTGTAACTAAAACTTTTTTAACCGAAAAAAAAGGAAAGCTGAAGGACGAAAAAAACATTCCTGTTTCTTCTTCTTTCCTTTTTTTTTTTTTGTGGGTCTCCTGTGTACAATTTTCATAGAGTTTTCACACACTGTGTGCGTGTGTAGGGGGGCGGCAAATGTGTCTGCCACGTTGACATTTCGCTTTTGGCAAAGTTTCAACTGTCAGCAGCGACTTTGCTGGGGATTAAAATTGACATTAATCTGCGATTAGTAGTTGACTTGATTTTCCCCTACAGCTAGAGCTCCCTTTTTACTCTCTGTCCCGTGTTTGTGTGTTTGTTTGTTTATAGTCTAGACACAGCAGAGATATCAAATTAATCAAAAATTGAAGAGAGGAAACCAAAACCTATATCACATAAGCAGTAAGCAAATTGTAGATGAATCCTCCCTCCCACGGGAGTTCAGAATGTTCGGACACGAATCGGGAAGATATTTACACAATTTTTGAGTTTAAGACTAGTTGGCGTAAATTTTTATACGAGTGTTGACGATCTCTAACTGTCCCATAGTCATGTCCTTTGGTTGTTGTTAGAAGTAAGAACAATTGAAAGACTATTTTCGATATACAGCCTCACTACTTCAGAGCGTTCTTTTAGAGAAGTTGAAGTTTCTATAACATCTATGGTGAATTCTATCAACTGGTAGATGACTAACTGTAAAAGTATGAAAGTTTCTGTTTTTTTTACAATCCGCGAATATTGACCAATCCAATTGATGTTAAGTTAAATGTACTTAAAACATATCACACTTCATATCGATTTTTCGCTGGCCATAATGAGAATAAATTGCAACACTTCGTTGTTCCTCTCCCATTCTATTGTTGCTCCACTCGTCGAGTGTCCCATAATGAGAGTTGACATTTTGCTGCTTATAACAAAATGTTGACATTAATTAAAATGTCATTTAAATGAAATATAACAAATGTTTCTCTATTAACGACGCGGCCTACAGACCTACGGCATCCTCCTACGCCATCCTACGCGTTTCTGAAATAAAAAATAAAAATTGCCAAACAATCAACAACCTTTAAAAGAGGTCAACACAAAGCAGGCCAAAGAAAAAGAAAAAGGACCCGAGAGCAAGGACAAGGACAAGTACAGGGAATTTCAAGAGCTAGCGAGAGATACAGCGAAGGAAGGAAGCATAAAAGACGCCGCTCCATTAGGGTAATGAACAAGTTAACAGTTAACAGACGCATATATCTCAGGCCCACTCGAATCTTATGCCACTTTTTATTGTCCTTAAGAGGTCAACACAGAACAGAGAATGTTTGCCGTTTGTTTTCAATTGTTTAAGCAACCGCTCCTTGCTTTAAAAGCTAAATAAATTTACACAAAATTCGAAAAAAAAAAAAACACAAAAAACGAAAGAAAACAAAACATAATGTCAATATGCAAAGCAATTACAAATAAATTAAGGAAATTTGAAATAAAATAATGTCTGAGTGAGCTTCATTAATGCTGGCGAATTGTCTTTACCCTCGTATTAAAAATAACTTCTTGAGCATCGATTCAAAAATCATTATCCATATGGTAGATCTTTAGAAAGACTTCAATTTCATACCAATGGTTGGGAAAAGGACTTTCCTATATCCTAGGTCCTGATATCCTTAGATTCCTCTGGATATTGTTATTACAGCGATCGCTTTAACATGGTTTAAGTATATGTTTAAATTTAATATAAAACAAGAGCTCCATAATTAACATTAACATAATTTAACATACATCTAGAAAACTGGTTTATATATTCTCCAGTTGTCTATCATTTGAATCGTTCTTCTGATATTTTTATTAAACCATCGGATCAAGAATAAATAGAACAGCTGGCCATGTGAGGTCGAAACCGATATACCCTTTCTCTGGCAGGGGCAGGACTATTCAGTGGGTAAATATGTGCACACAAATAAGGAGAAACTCAATGAACTGTGCAAAATTGTTGTCGAGTTTTTGCTGCTGTTGATTTTGTTGTTGCTGCTGTTGTTGTTGTTGGTTAAATATCAAGCCTCCGGTTTTTGGTCATTATGCTGGCGACTCATTTGCAAATGGGCCACAGTCTGGTTGGCCTCTGCCAATGACTTGGCATGAAATTGGCTATTTTTTTTATTGTTGTTGTTGTCGTTGTTGTTGGTGTTCGTCTCGCCAAACAGACGGACTCTGAGCTACTCTACGCTGATTCAGCGTAAAAAGATTAATGATTTCTCTTTTCCTTTCCATTCTTCGGCTCTTCCGTTCCCCCGTCCAACTCGCTGGCTTTGTGTGTAGCGAAACTTTTGCTCTGCCTTTGACTTTTTCATCCAATAAAATGAAATTAAATAATTTTTGAGCCAAATCTTATTTGCTTATTGTCAGCAGCATCTTAGCCATTCTCCATCGTGGTCCTTCATTTTCCCGTTGTCCTCGATATTCTATTTATTTTCGCCCCCCCTCTTCTCTTGGATTCCCCTCAAGCGAGCAAGCGCAATTTATTTATGGCAATTGTTGTTGAACATTTTCTAAGCCATTTGCTTTTGGACTTTATGTTCATTTTATTTTTCTGGCATATTATCGACAGAGTTTCAAGATGATTAGAAAAGATGAAAACCGAAATTACAATTCGAAGAACCTAATAAATTTTGGTGGGAATTGAAATAAAATATTAACGATAACATCGGAAAACTAAATAATAAACTGACTCTTTCTACTTTTTTTGGTAATAACATTATCAAATTTTTTTTTTCTCATTTCAGTCAGATCATTTGGTTTGCAGTCGCAAATGTAAGTACCTACATTACATTAATAAATAACAAGTAAAACTTTTGAGAATTTTTTTACAAACATCTAATTTATTGCAAAAGATAACGCAAAACATTGTAATGTTGAACTCAATGAAAACATTTGAATAGCTCAAGTTTGAGTGTAAGTAATATTTGGTATTTTCAAAAAAGTCACCACCCGAAAATATGGTATGAAATAAATATTTAAAAGGCTTACACGATTGTTAAATTTAACTAGTATGTAACGAGGAGGAACACTTTTTTTCAGAACCAAGTTGCTACCATTTTTGCCTCTTTTGGGTTTTTCTAAACTTTAATCCAGGGGTCGGCACAAAGAGAACGTTTCTGTGTGATTTGTGGAACAAAAGCGCCCGCACGGCCTTTGGGTGCCGGCCCCTGCTTTAATCCACTCGACACTAGCAGAATTCACATCTAACATAAAATCATCAGCTGTGTGGCTCTGCTACATTTTTTGCTACATTAATAGCTGGTCACTCTTTTTTTGAAATTCACCACTGTTGTCATCATTGTGTCGGTTATTATATATAATCCGGCTTGAATGACCCGAATTAGACAGTCAAATCAATGGCATCCGTCGGCTTTTTGTTACAAGCATCATTTTGTCTCTTACATTTTTCTTATTGCTACTTAAATAATACCAAATTAGTGTGGCAGTATGCCGTTTTAGATATTTTGGCCAAACTAACCCGTATCCATTACATATATTTTTTCAAAAACAAACTTTATCCATAACAACCACTTAACCACTTGTAGGTATTAAATCATCGACTGACTGTTAATAAACCTTGTACATTACAACTAATAAGAGTTGAAGAGTGTGCATATTGTAACTGCATTATTGTGGATCAGTTAGCACATTAATACTTTCCGATAACTGCTTTTCTTTTTTTCTTTCTACGAAGATTGCTTCTTCTCTATTGATCTTTTCCATTGATGAACTTCCTTTCAACAGATGAATGCGAGATGGCAGTGTTTGCTAATCCGTGCAAAAGTCAAGGAAAAAGTAAACATACATTTGCTCTTTTCCGGAAAAAGTGAGAATGCCAGCATTGAGGGGAGTAATAAATAACATTATTTCAGGAAAACAAATTTGATTATATGAAGGATGAAAGTTATTAGGAAAAAAATATATTTTAGCGGGAAAAAAGTCTATATATACTAAGTGTCCTTTAAAAAGGAAGTAATAACAAGCATTCTCGCACTTTTTTAGAATCCTGGTTTTTTTCTATCTAAAGTTTTTCCAAGTGAGTAAATTATTATTATTTTTTGACATGTAGGCTTGGAACGTTTCATCTAGTAGCTTGGATTAAGCTAATGTAAAGCTTGTAAAATAAGCAAATACATTTTCCATTGTGAATAAAATAAGTATTACCGCAGTTAAAAGTGTTTCGTGTTAACACTAGTCACATTGACGCATTCAGTCAAAATGTACATTTAAATGGGGCTAAAATATTAAAACTTTTGGCATTAATTCCTCATTTGAAACGTTCGAATCTTTAACCCTTTTCAAACCAAATTTGAAGCAGTTTTCTTCTTATGTTTTGGCCTTAGCACGTGTTCTCATAAGCCGTCAATCAGAAATCACAACTTCATTCATCATTTTGCCGAGTAACGTAGAAAAAAAGGGAAAATTTCATTAAACTTTATCCAACTTGTTTTTCTCATGCTGCTGGCCCTTATCAGAAAACCAGAAAGACAAGACAATCTCCCCACAATCAAGTGTTCATTTTATCTTTCATTCACTTTCCTTACTCCCTTTTTTTTTTGGATTTTCTCGTTTTTTATTTTGCGTTCACACAATCAATTTTTGGGCATGGTGTGTATGTATGTATGTATGTAGGTCCTCCCACTGACCTGCATATTTGACAGGGCTTATTGACAGGCAGAAACAAGGAAGCAAAGAGAAACGGTGTGACCAGTGCCAATTATTATCATAATGCCAAATGAAGATGACACTGATGACAGCTGGGGCAACTTTTAATGATATTGTTAAGGTGCCCCTGACACACTCTGACGGGCAATTAATCACAGCTTAGGGAAATTTACGATTTATGCCTATACATTTTTCCTCACTTTGGTTTTATGAAGTATTTTTACCAACATTTCGTTTCGTCTCGTCTTGCTATTTTAAGTGTCACTTAATTCCTCTGTGTTTTTTTTATACTTTTTTTTTGTTGTTGTGTTTCGTTATTCCCTACGTAAGTTCAATTGTTTTATGCCCTGTCGTCGTCTACGCTTTGAGGTTACGAGTGTTTGGCCTCCATAAAGTGTTTTTCCTCTCCCCCCTTCCCCACCCATCATCCATCGCGCTCTTCACTGAATTGTTTGTTGTTGTGGGGGGCCACTTTCAAGTGCTGATGAGGTGGAGCACAGAGGAAGTGGAGGCGAATGGCTCAGAAAGCTGGCAAAACTTTTCATCAATTTGGTGGGAATACTTACTTATATAGGAACATATACGTTTGTACCGACTGCTTGCTGAGTAGTAGAAGTAGTACGAGAAGTTTTTAATGGCCATTGAGGCCAGTTTATGCAGCTGGCACTCCGCCACAATCTCCTCTCTCTCTCCCACGCTGTCTGTATATATCTCTCTCTCTCTCTCGCTTTCATCGAGGCAAGTTGTTTGTTGCTATTATTAAATTAGTTGCGGGCGATTTGTGGTAATTAGAGTGAAATTTTATGGCTCTTTGAACTTGGTAGTAAGTAGTGTAGCCACAGAAAGCGTGAATATTTAATGCACTCAAAATATGTGAAGAGAACCAGGGAGAATATATGTACATGTTTATGTGTGTTCAATTATATACAAATATCTGAATATAAATCTTTTGCAATTAACTGGGCAATTACAGCTACACTAACCAGATGTTTAAGGTCTGAAATTAAGTTTAATAGGAAAATTGATTTTCTTTAGCACAGGAAATACATTTATATACACACTATGGGTCACGCTATTGAATTGAAAGCTCTAAAAATGTGGCTAATTATTACCAATTATTTATTTTTCGGGAAATTGCAATACTAATATTAATACACTAAATCTGGCAGCGCCATAAGAAACTGTCATTTTTTAGCACAATTGGTTTTTGTTTTGTTTACAATAAGTTTAAAAAAATCAATTTGTCAAAACAATGAAAATTTCTCGAGAGGGTTTTCGTTGAATTATTTTTCACAACTTTCTACGTGGATTAGCACCATCAAAAACGACAGTTTATCGCTGGTTTGCAGAATTTAAGCGTGGTCGTAATTCAGTAGCTGACGAATTTCGCAAAGGTCGACCAAAATCATTTTTAGTGTGTGTATATAATTTTTTTTTCGATATTTGAACTTTTTAGTCCGATTAAGAATAAATCCTATGCGAAAAATTACTGGAAAAGAATTTGAATTTTAAAAAATTAGCTTTTTTTGTTGCTTATTTCTGGTCCTTATAATGTTGTATGAACAAAAGGAATGTAATTTCGATACATTTAATGAGGGAATATGAGAATTATTCTCAGAATGGCAAGAAAAGCAAGTATAAGTGATTTTTGAGTGTTGTCGGCATACGGGATTAGTTCATTAGAACAAAAAAACACAACTTCAATCTTTTTACAAGTAATTTTTCTCATAGCAGACCAAAGTTGTTCCGGCAATAATCGGAATCGATTTAAATTTTAAATCAACGAAAAGTCCCGATTCTCTAATCTCAATTCAACAGTTTATAAATAACAACAAATATTGAAAAACATTAAACTATATTTGTGAAATGCTCGTATAAGCTTGACTCCAAAAATCCATTTCTATCACCTCATCGCCAGAAATATTGAACAACAAATTTGGAATTTACTTTCAACGTTCATCCAGAAATTGCACTAAAAAGTATTCACAATTTGATGAATTTGAATTTTTCTCGTTTCGACATCATCCAATCGATTTATTTCGAATTGCATCTTCATTTAAACCCATTTGGTTAGCCAATTTATATGCATGCACTTTTATTTGGTCAACCGAAAAGCCAATGTACACACACACAAACACACGCACACACACACGTACACATGGACATGCACAGGACCACGCCCCTTGCACAAAGCGCTCCTCAACCACAGATACACGCCTAAAGCAAACTAATATATAATTAGTTCAATTTCCGATTTTGCTGCTGTCGTTGACAGGCGAGACCAGAAAATTTGGAGGCAAAAATTTGTACCAAAAATTTATTCAATTAAAAATTTATAAAGAATCAGTGAGCGAGAGAGAGAGAGAGAGAGAGAGAGAAATGTTATTCCTTCAGCTGAGTTCGCTGCCAAAAAAAAATTATTTGCCATAAAATATTTGCTCGAAAAGTTCTGTTTGTTTGGGAGAGGCAAAACGAAAAAACAAACAAACATAATGCGTCTATTTGCCACTTAATGAATTTTACCAGCCAAAAATGAAAGAAAAGAAAAAAGAGAAGGCAAATGGCAAACCTGTGTTTCTGTTTCTCAGTTCTTTTGCCAACATTTTGGACCTCCGTTTACACCCTTTAATTCATTTGATCTTCAAAAGTATATCAGAAGGTCTGGAAGTCGGTCTAACCATTTCACTTATGCCCTTGAACAAAAGGATTGAAATACTTTACCATAATTTATAGTCTCTTTAATTAAACTAAATAATACCCAAGTCAAAATATTTTATTGATTTCTGTAGTTTAATTTTACACAAATGTGCAGGTATCTTCATGGATTATGTTTTATTTATATAAGTTTAACCGAGGTGAAACACTTAAGTAGCCCAAATAAACACTTCTTGTCTTCGTCCAATTTCAGCGCACACTGTTTTGTCATCGTTATGTTGACACCTCTCTCAATAGTGATCGTAGTGTTCCCACATTGGCCTATGCACTATGGAAAATTTTGCCATTTTATAAGCATATAATTCAAAAATACATGGCTAGCAATAATTTTTGGTATTTTATTATTGCTTGGTGTAATAAGTATTATTTGTAAATGTTTTTGGACATAATGGGCGTGGCACCTAGCCCCCACGGCAAAAAAACAGAATTTTATCCACATAAGTATGCTATATAATTTAAATTTTTTGCTTTCTCGACATTTTTTTTAATTGCAAGTTCAAGATTCATTGGAAAATCTAACAAATGTTCATAAGATTGGTCAATATCATTATCATGACCATTACCAACGTCTAAAAAGAGGCGACAGAGGAATCTCAATGGCCAAAATGCAGTGTGACCATTCTGTCTTTATATAAATATCGTCGTTAGTAGGCTTTATTAGTATCCCATGCGTCCCTCCTCCCTTGAACACACTGTTATGATCCTTTCTTTCGACTTGCTTTTGCGTCCCTCATTTGCTTATGCGACTCTCCATATTTTGCGACTTGACCCATTATTCAAAACGAAGATTGCATCACAGAAGGAATCGATGGGATGAATAGAAAAGTCACATTCAATAAGTTAAAGAAATATTCATGTATTTGTAGATGGAAATCCAGAGCAGGGGCAAATTATTCCAAATTCTTTTTTTAAAGTGACTTCCATCTTAAAGATTATGCCCCTTGAGTTATGCAATGTTAATTGGTAGGTCTCCCAGGGTATATTCAAGTCGCCGCTTTTACTTAACACTCGTTCAGCATTTTTTGTTTGTCTCTTTATTTCTTTATCCTTCTCACTCTCTCTCTCTGTCTCCGTCTGTGTCTGTGTGTCTTCTGCCAAGTTAAATGTAATTGTAATTTTTAATTTTAAGTGCTTGCCAAAAAAGAAGGAACATTTTGTAGTGCGCCAGCATAGCGCAAATTTTAATTGCGCAACACATAACTCATATGGACAGAGAGAGAGACAAAGGCGAGTGAGGTGGCCGGGGAGGGGGTAATGGTCTGGACTTGGGGAGTGGCAAGTGGGGTAAAAATTCCACCATTTTAATGAGTTGTGCAGCAGCAGCAAACGTAACAGAAAACTATCTTAACAGGTAAAAGCATAAATGCAGTAAGGGCCAAGGCTCAAACTTCATGGGGCAATTGTCCGACTTCTCTATCGCTCTCTCTCTCTCTCTCTCTCTCTCTCTGTGTGTGTCCCCTTGGTTTCATTGTGTGTCTTTTTGGTCGTGATGTTCCTTTATGTTGCCTTGCCCCTAGGACAAAGCATAAATTCTCGCCTCCAACTGCTGCACCCACATGGGCAAATGCCAAACAGTTGGACGACTTTTCCCTCTCTATCTATTGTCCATGGCAATTGCAATTGTTTTTGCCATGGCGCCCGAATCGAATGATATGCTCCCTGAAGCTCAGTTATCTTAGTTGTTATCCCCCCATCCCCCGCCCCATTCTGCCACATTCTACACACATTCGGTTACCATCCATGTCCTCCCTCCGATTTCCTCCTCGTTGTCTCTTGTTTGGTTGCGTTTAATTTTCGCTTTTGTATTTGGCAGTCGCCTCCGCCGTGGCCTGTGTGTGTGTGTGTGTGTGTGTGTGTGTGTGTGAACTGCTGTGAAAATTGTGCGATTTTAATCAGCGTGAAATCGTTGATTGTTCGCCTCAACTGAACTTGTGTGCTATGTGTGTGTGGGTGGGTGTGTGGGTAGGTGTGGGTTTCCTCCATATGCTCAGTGGATCTGACTCTGGCGCTTTTGCAGTTGATTATTGGCCTGTAGATGGAGATATGCTTGGATACGTAGTCATTTGCCATATGGGGGCAGCTTTATTGGTTTAATCATTAATAATCGATTTTCCATCCCCCTTTATTAGTTGTTGTTTCTTAAAAAAAGAAAACACCAATTACCAATTTCTTAATCAAGTTATTCCAATCGAATTATTACATTAAACAAGGTACTCAATATTTAAGATTACGTTACTATAGAGAACGCTCATTTAATGGCATACAAAAAATAAATTGCAAATCTCCAATTTACCTTAAAACAAAAGCACAAAGTGTGCTCTGAAATCTAAGTAAAAAATACAGTTTTGATAACAATTTCAAAATATTCCAATTCAAAAAAACTAAAAGAAAATAATGGATGGCGGTGTTTATCTCACATTCGTGAACTTGCGATGTATTTCAATATTTTTGCTGCTATATTGTTGGTATTTATTTTGTGAAGCATTGTTTAGAACTCTTTAATTGGTTGGACATAATGCAACTGAGGAGACTTTTATGTATTTTCACTCTGATAAAGTTCTCATTTTATGTTTTCAATATATAACAAGAGCATTTTGCTGGTCGTTCTTCAATGGTTAAAAGATCCGGCAACCAGAGCTTGTTCGTTTCAAGAGGACATCGCACAAAATAAAGCAGATATTTTACCAAGAAATGAAAATGAAGACCAAAACCATTTGGGAATTATTTGTTTTTAACAAAGGACTAAGCAGTCCTACAATTTAATCGGTGGTTTTTGATACTTTTCGACTTCCAGTAATGAGTTAATAAGGCAGATCAAGACAGGCTTTCACTTATAAACCTTGATTTTCATCACATTGTACTACTTATATGAGCAAAAAAATATCAAAGAAGCTAACTTCGGCTATGCCAAAGTTTGTATACCCTTGCAGCTTTTGACCATTACATTTTATTTTCTAAAAAATTTTTTGTTTCTTAATCCAATAAAGAAATATTTTAAATACATTGGCCGGGGGCAGCCAATCGCCAAATAGTAGACAATGTAGCGATTGATATTCATATTCACACACACACAATCGCAATTTTGAAACATATATGTGCTTCACTGCTTATGCGTGCACTGCTTATGGCAGCAGTACTGCTGCATACTGCTGCTGCCATAAGCAGTGCACGCTATATAGGCAAATTTTATATCGTCGAAAACAGGCGTTATGTTTATCCGATTGTTTTGAAATTCACGCATATGACGTAATCCCTTTTTATTTATGTACATAATCAGTTTGGATAAGATTGTTCAAAAAATAGAGAAGTTATTCGCATTTAACGATTGTATTTGTATGGCAGCTATATGATATAGTTGTCCGATCTTATTCAAAATCGCAGATGTGTATGTGGCTGTATAGAAAAGCTTATATACGAACTTTGAATGCGATAGCTCTAAAACTGTGGGACTAGATCGCGCAGCACCAGACAGACAGACGGACAGACGGACATGGCTATATCAACTCGTCTTCTCTTGCTGATCAAGAATATATATACTTTATGGGGTCGGAAACGATCCCTTCTCTGCGTTACAAACATCTGACCAATTTTATAATACCCTCTGCAAGGGTATAAAAACACATTTGATTTGTCATTTGTAAAAAATCGAGAGCCACAACCCAAACGTTGCATTTGAGCGCATCAGGAATGGACAATAAATTAAAACTGGGTCTTAAAAAATTAAGAATATAAGTTCTTGCACCGACTTGGGTATACCCTGAACGCAGTGCGCAGTGCGAAAGCTACTTTAACTTGATTAACTTAATTCGCTTTACATGCCATCTAGCTTACTCAGTCCGTGCAGGAGCACTTTGGAGCAACTAGCGGACAATTTGGTCCTCATTGAATTACGTAAAGAAGATATTTCAAGCTTGTTCTTTACTTTACTCGGCTAGTTTGATTTCATTTGCAGGACCGATAGATATTGATAACATAGTTCGTTTCACTTTATTTGAATTGCGTGGTGAAAGAAGGCGTGGCAAAAATTTAAAGTAAGCTCGTCCAAAAGTTTGCACATAATCCAATTCACTCGACTGTTGATTAAAAATTTATGTGACTTAAAGGATCGGAAATAGTTTCTTCAGTCTGTTACATACAATTTAGTGATTTTAATATACCTTTTGACGCTATGAGTGCACGGTATAGTTAGCTCTTTATTAGAATCAAAAACATTTGACGACATTCCAAACTTTCGCAGATTTGACAATGTCTTTTGCTGATTACAATTGTCCCATTGTGATTTAAGATGCTCTTATGTTGAACATTATCCAAATACCAGAAATTCCATTCGCGGCAAAGACGTGTGGAATTCTGTTCATCAAGAAGTTGCCTTTAAAAGTCATTGATGGGCAATATTAAATCAAATATACATATTTTTAATGTATTAACTGCATAAAATTATTCAAACTCATTTAAAAGAAGCCATTTTAATACTGTATTGTCCGTAAATCAAATATTATTCATTTTAAGTGCAATATTATTAACCCCAATTTTGTTTGGAATCATTATATCATCTGTCAAAGCAACTTGAGGTTATTGTTCCGTCTATGTATACTCGGTAGAAGAAAGAAAATCACATGAAAATTGTTTTGGCACTTGAGATTTATACAAGTACATTCATATACTTATTATATATGTATGTATTATACTTGTAATAAACATACGTACACTTGAGTTAAGATGAATCTCTCCAAGTTTGGCCTTGGCGTCCTCATCGTCATGGGCTTGTTGGGCAAACAAATCATTTATAAAAGCGAGAGTTCATGATAGACCATAATAAAAATAAGCCATTGAGACAAAGAACAAGTGCGTATAAGTATACATATATATATACAAGAGTGTAGACACAGTGTGTGCTATATACATATATATGAGTAGACAGGACATTTAGCACACATTAATAAAACCGCAAAGGAACGTGGTGAGTCGAACCAAAAGAAAAGCGTCTTCCTTCGACACACAGGCAACGGCAGACACTGGCACAGCAATCAGTCATCATAATGATGCCCAGACAGCGTAGGAGAGATGGCCATGGGGGCCTGGAAGGGAGGATAAAAATATGGCATGTGTAGATTTTCGTCAGCAGGAACAAAAGGTGTGGAGAAGGGGGGGGGGGGGGTGAGTAAATTAATTGAATTCATTATGGCTGATAGATGCATGTGCTTGAAATGGGCATTTAATCAAAAGGCCTCGCCAGACACACGGGATATTAAGTGTCTAGATATGTGGCCAGAATCCTGAAATGCTCTTACTCTCACTTTCTCCAACCCCCTCTTCCCCCATCAGTCTCTCTCTCGCTCTCTGAAAGTGAACCCCAAAAGCAGTGACAAACAATTTCGCTGAATTTCAGCAACCTAACCGCCAGTTTGCATTCACAATTAACCACTTGGCAAGCCATAAATTTAACACACTGACACACACACACACACACACCGGATACACAGGACACAGGACACAGGAAACCAAATCATTAGCCATGACTTGGCCTGGCAATGCGTTTTATTGAATTTCAAAACGGCCAAAACCCAAAAACCAAAAACTATGTGTGCATGTGTGTGTCTGTATGTGTGTGTGCATGAGTGAGTGTGTGTGTTTGTGTGCAGTATGAAATAATTTTCCAGTTGCATCAGCAAACCGAATAAACCAAAACACACAAACGCTGTTAAGCGACCACATCCGCCGACGCCCGTCCCCAACTCCCCGAACTTCCCCAACCAACGCCGCAGGCTCCAAAACCTAAAATAATTATGTAAAACTGGTAAATATATATATCCATTATATATATATATATGTAAACATGTATGCCGCATGCAGGTTTCACAAAATCTATGCAAACATGGCGGAAAACATTTGAAAATTTTTGTTATCTTCCGGCACAGTGAAAATATTTAGGAATATGAATATAGCGAAAATATTTGGAGGTAAAAATGCGCTTAGGCTGTGGGCGGAATATGAGAAAATGTAATAAAATCTAATCTAAAATTTAAGCCTCAATGCGTTTAACGACAGTTAAAGTGACTATTAAATTTCTAAATGACATTTTTTTAAAATAACAGAAAAGAAGCTAAATGAAGGCGTTAAAAACATATTCGTAAACTAACATGATTTTGGAATAGAGAAGATCCGAAAGTGACTTTAGGGTAAGAGAAATCGGGTTACTTATTGATCCCACAAATAATTCAGCTTCATCCTTTGGCGCCTTCATAATCGATCACTCTAAGTTCGTATTCAACAGCATATAAGGACAAAGGTTGCTGAATCCAGGGCTATCATGGAAACTGTCTAGTGGCTTATATGATCTTCTATGTTTTTCTTGGTCAATAAGAGGTGATTGTCCTTGGCTCTCATAGTTCCTATTGGTAGTGGCAGTGTCTAAGGGATGGTATTCAAATTATTTGTAACACTTAAGCGATCTCGAGAACGGAAATAAATTTTAAGTATGTAATATTTTTGGCAGTGATCTGGAGAGATTTGAGTGGATAAAACTATTCGTTAACTAATATCGATCAATGAATAAATGTGGAGGAATTTTTTCTGCTGCACTTGGGCAGCAATCAGCCTTTCCCACGATACTTCCACCAAGACTGTACCCAGGATTCGGCAGAATTTTATCCTTTATTTTACCACATTTTCATTTTAATTTATGGATTCTCATCTTAAATTGAAAGAATATTAAATGAATTATTATACCCTTGCAAAAAGGGTATATTAATTTTGGTCAGAAGTGTGCAACGCATAAAAGGAGGCATCTCCGACCATATAAAGTATATATATTCTTGATCAGTCCGTCTGTCTGTCCGTCCGTCTGTCGGTCTGGATCAACAGCTTCTCCTCCTAAACCGCTAAAGCTACAGAGCTGCAATTTTGCACGAAGTCTTGTATATACTGCAGGCATTGTATATCTCGGATTCATCCGGATCGGACGACTATATCATATAGCTCCCATAGGAACCATCGGTCGAAAAATGAGTTTAAGATCAATAACTTCTTTCTTTTTCACCCGATTAACATAAAACTTAACATTTGGCAGTTTATTATACATCCAAACATCCATGCCAAATTTGATCAGGATCGGATTACTATATCATATAGCTCCAATATGAACGTTGGGACCAAAAATAGTTTTCCATCTAGAAACTTTTTTGTTTCTTAAACGATCATCGTCAAACTTGGTAAATAATATTTTCACATAGAAAGTTATAATATATTATTTGGGTAAATTTGATCAAAATCGGATGACTATATCATATAGCTGTCATACAAACATATGAAAAAATTGCATGCTGCATGTCTGCATATGTATGCGTGCCGTGCTATGGCGTGTAAAAACGGATTTTTATACCAGGGTCCTTACTTTTAGATAACTCTTTTTAGGGATCTAGTAACACAAGAGCTTGCAAGGGTATACAAACTTCGGCATGGCCGAAGTTAGCCCGGCGTTCGGACAAACGGATTTGAATTCGTCTTGTCATGCTGATCAAGAATATATATACTTTATATGGTCGGAGTTGGGTCCTTCTATGCGTTGCACACTTCTGACCAAAATTAATATACCCTTTTTGCAAGGGTATAAAAACAAAATGGAATTTTATATTAAATTATGCTAGCAATGATCGTCTGGGATTTTCAGAAAACTGTTCTATAATTTGCTTTTTCTATGAACGCTCATAAGACAAAGCCCGGATAATCTTTTCGCTTCTATCGTAATCCTTAGCCACGTTTTCATTCTACGAAGTGCACTGAAGGAACACTCTACAGAAGATGTTGTACATGGTGGTGCCCTCAAAATTTGAATATCTATGATATAAGTTAAATTTTTTTTCTCCAATAGTTATTCCAAAGGCTAAGCTCGCCACCAACATTCAAATTGCCAATTTATTAAGCTCTTCGAATGCAGAATTCCTTGTGGCAGCTTTTCCATCCACATATAACTTGGGTTAGCTGCTACCCCCACCGACCCATAGTCGAGTCACCTCAACATTTATTAGACTTATGCTCAACCCGTGGTACCGGTTAGGAAGCCCCATTGGGATCTCCTGGTGGATAATTAGCAACACCAACTCCGCTCGTATTAACTATTAGTCAGAAACTGGCATCGGGGGAAGACTTTGCGGTGGCTAACCAGGTCGACCTGGGCTGCGTTGCCCCGTTCTCCACCCCATCACTGTCATTTCGTTTTAATAGTGGTAACCTCAACACAACCAATTTCACAATAAAACGAATTTTCATATTTTAATTATGAATTTTGGGATTATTTTGTCGATTTCCATTTGAGAACTCTCTGCCCCACACAACACATTCAACTCAATCGAACATAAAACCGATGACAAACAAGTTTGTTGTTGATTCTCGTTTGGCCTCAAAATGTAATGGATAAAACTCACATTCAAATTTGTCGAATACATTTATTCCCATTCAATTTCGTTTCGAGTTGTTATTTGGTCAAAATGTTTTCAATGAATATTAAATGTGTGTCTCTCTGTGTGGGAAAAAGTATTTTTAATTTTTCGTTTGTTTGATATTTGTATTTTCATTTCGATTGCAATTGCACGGCAAGCCAAATTATGAAAAATTTCATTTTTATTTTATCTGATGTGCAAATTTGAACAGCAGGCAAAAGTCTTTAAGAAGATTGCCGGAAGAGACTGGAATCTGAGACTATATATGAGTGCAATCAACATGTGAAATATTTCTGATTTAAATAAATGATTCATTTTTATATCATTTAATGAAGGTAAAGAGTTTTCAATAAAATTCTTGATTCTGTGTTCATAATTACTGGAGAATGGAAAATGCATGCCGAATGCCAACTACGGTGATCGAATGCTATATACCCTCTTTAAAAAAAATAGGGCCAACAAGATTCCAAAAAACTAGCGTCACGGAGTTTATGGACGGTCGCCTTCTGAACTTTTATTGGGTAATGTTCAAAACTGTTTTTTCCATATAGATTTTTTCTGTAGTTTGTCAAAATTAATGCCCAAAATATTTGCAAAAATCATTAAAATCAATTAAAGCTATTATTTTAGTGCCGCAAATAAAGCGAAACGACAAAAACAAACGGTCTGGCATCCTTTTTTCCGTCGAAAAATATATTATCCAACACTGGTGTTTGAAATCTACTATTTTGCTCTTTTAAACATTTTTCAACACTAAATTTGTTGTACATTACTTTACTTGTTGTATGCATTATTTAAATTGCGTAAAATCGCATCTTTTTATAAGAATTTTCTGGCTCTTTTGTTTTGACGAAGAACCTGCGCTAATTTTAATATCTATTTGAATTCTCTTTATCCTGTGAATAAATACAATGAATAGTTTGATGGCTGGTTAATTTGTAAAGATAATTCTGATATCCAACATGGCGTTTCTATGTGGAAAGAAATGTGTCAACTTTTAGGGACTTGAACGTTTTTATCATATAATCCGAATTTAATATAATTTCGTTGTAGATATTTCACTTCTTTGCAATTCCATAATACCCACAGCAAAGGGCTAGAATGAATGAAGTAGAATTTATTTGCTTTAATTTGCCTTCATTAAGATTTTTATTCATAAGAAAATTCCTTTCAGTTCCTTTCATTTTCGCTGTGACAAGGTGGATACCGGCTACCTGGTTGTGTGCCTGATGAGGCCACTATTAAGACACATAAATAAGACAGATCCTTCGTGGTCGTTGCTGTGTGTGTCTGCCGCAGTCATTAATAGGCAACACGCGGTGACTGCAACATCCGCAGCAGCACCTCAGCAGCAGCTCAACTCAGCTCAAGCACTTCAATTAATTAATTGCAATTTGCCATGGCCCAAGCAGGAATCGCAGCAGCAGCAGCAGCAGGTAAGAGCACAATGTTGGGCCATAAAGTGCGTTTAGCTGCACTTCTGCTGTCTGTCCTCGTCATCGTCAACGTCGTCGTCGTTGTTGGCGGCGGTGGAACGTAACACGGTGTAACATGGCGTATACTTGATGTGCTCTTTGTGTTTGGTGGTTGTTGACGTGTTATTAACACCAAAACACCACTGCCACCACCAATACCCCGCCATCCATGCGAAATCTAGCCCGCTGAAAAGGAATCTTGTCAGATGTTGTCATCCTTTTTGGATTGCATCCATGGCTATCCCCATCCCCACCCCCATTCCCACTTCAAGACGCGACGTGACAGCCATACAACGAAACGCTGTGCCACGCATAAATAAATGATGATGCTTCAGATAAGATACAGTTACAGAGGCGGCAGCTACATGCATGCAACATGCGACATATTGCCGTTACAGCGCAGACACAGAGGGCCATTGGTGGCTTAGTTTGTGGGAGACCTTCCTTCACGAAGGTTCTCATAGTTCAAAAAGCATCTTGAGAATAGAATTTATATCGTTTTGAATTTCTTTTTAGTAAATTTTTGTAATTCAATGAATGTGTTGCAAACCTATTTTCGGGATTCTAAAATGTCTGAAATTCACGAATTTATTTCAAATGATGTCTGGTTGGATAGGCATAATGGACATGTGATTTCACGAAGATTCGGTCCCAATGGTTTCCATTGTTTTTTTTTTGGCTAATATAAACCAAAAGATAACTATTAAGTTTTGCTTAAATTATGCGAAATTATTCTTGTTTCGTTAGCATATTGGGGAATGTTAAAGTTGAGCGTAGAGAGCAAGTTAAGTAAGCTACCTTCTCGCATCGCAACTCATTAGTGTTGGCCTGTAACCACTATTATGGTCCCGTTCGATTCAATTCCTCAATTTCCATTTTCAACTAATGAGGAAAGAGCTTTCATAGCAAGGAAACATGCTGTTTTGCATGCATACATACATATAGATATATATGTATATATATCTCGAAGGTAGATGTAGTGGCCTCTCAGTTGGGGTTGGCTATTACTGACCAAAATATTCTGGGTCAATACTGGCAACTGAAATGCTACCTAATGAGCAATCCTATTAAACTACAAATTTAATCCCCAAACTAATTTCGCAGTCGAGCGCAGGGAGCACAGGCCAAACGTAACTGACAAGGGTGGAGAAAGATGGGGGCGGGGGGGGGCAGAAAGGGATGCCAAAGAGAGCAGACCGAGGAATGAAAAGTAGTGTGACAGTTGAGCTGTTTGGCTTACATGCAACTGAAAATATTCACAGGCGATTGAATCAATTAAAAGTTTCCCACAAAATATCCAACACCAAAAAACTAAAAACTATTACTAAACTTGACTCTATATGTTCAATCAGTTAGAACCTCGACTTTGGGATACCCTTGCATTTTCTTTTGGACTCTACATCCAATTAAACAATTAAACAACCCTTTAACAATTTTCTTTAATTTTTCATTCATTTTACTCACACATAATAAAAGGATTAAAATTTTTGTAACTTGGAAAACTAAGTATACAAAATTTTCAAAGGAAATATTTTAGAATACGTATTTCTTTTTTTAGCAAATTCACTTCTTTAATAATTATGTATTTAGCAATAATCTATAAAAAATAATCGTATATTTATTTTTATATTTATTTACTGGTATTTATATTTCATGATATTATTTATTCTTGCAAGCTTCGAATAAAAGAGACTTCCATATACCCTTCCATTCTTTTGGGTACATGGCATAAAAATACCAAAACTTGTAACCGAAATGAACAACAACTACCCACAACATCAACAACAACAACAGCTGCAGATCAAAGTCAAAATTGTGTAAGGGTGGGGGTTGGGGGGAAATGAAGTGGCTGCAGGGTTTGGAAAGCGGAGTCGATGTGCAGCATGTAGCAAGTTTTCCCTCTGATAGGTAAAGTGCAGAAGTTATGTATGCGGCATGCTTCTTGCAGTCTGATGGTGGCAAAATATTTTGCAGCCAACTTTATTGACCAATATGTGCGTTTTTGGCATAGAGCAACAACAACAAAAGCTAACAACGGCAACAACAATTTTCAGTGATATTTGCAAACTGAACTTGCAGTCCAAGTTGAGGCCCTGAATGAAGTTTTGCAAATGATAACTCCTTCTCGACAGATAGAGAGCGGCATGTTGGGAAAACTGTGTGAGAAAACTTTATTGCAGGGCAACTCCTTTGAGCTTAGCAAAGTTAGCTGCGTTTTTTTTTTTTTTTTGTTTTTAATTGCTACTAAAAGAAGTTTGTAATCTTATTAGAACTCTCACTTACTCTATTTCTTCAACTGTCTCATATGGTTGGCTAAACGTGAATGAATTCTCTCTTTTCGGCGCAAATTGGATTATGAAAATGCTCAAAAACTTGCGTAGTTAATAAATATATTCCAATGCAACAAATTTCTACAAATTTTGGGTTGAAAGTTTTTCGCCGGTTATGTGTTTAAGCCCAATTTACAATCATACTAAGCAATAGATCGTCGAGGTGCAAGTAGTCACTTTGGAGCCACTGGTGGATCCTCATATGTATATCAATTGATTTCCTGATATGAAATAATATATTTGGGCATAAGAAGAAAAGGATTGCAATTAAAATATCATCCATAAAAGCATCAAATTATAATCATTTTCAGTGTCGTGATCATAATCATAATTTGATCATGATCAACTCCTAAGGGGAATTTTTGTCTTAATTTGCAGCCTTCATTTTAAGAAGCTCACTAGCTCTATTAGCTCGAGAATCGGTCAAAAATCATCGGAATCTATTCAAATGTGGGTCAAATCCTTAAGGTTTTCACAACAATCAATAAAAGACGGATCAAGCGATAAGCTTAATTTCTCGATTAGATAGATTAAAAGACATTTAAAGGGTGAACGTTAAAGTAGCAGTTGGATTATTATATCACGGAGCCATCTGAAGATTCGAAGACCGGAGAGAAGTGGTTAGATTCCGCTATCTTCATTGAGTTAAAGTTAATCGAAAGAAAGAAAGTTACGCTTAAATCGGTTTGATTGTGTGTAATTTGAAATGCAAGTAAACTATCAATGTGGCAATTGAAAAAATTCCTCTTCCAGCCTTCCACATAATGTCAACTTAAGTGTAATTGTTTTGGAATTTTAATGAAATTGAACGTGCTGCTGCATATTGCGATTGTGTTGCTGATGCAGCAGCAGCCAAGGAAAAATGTATAAAATAAGAAGTAATTGGCATGCAATAAAAATGTTAAGAAACCAATGTATAAAATCTCTGTTGAGAAGGAGAGAAGAAGCATTGAAATGTGTGTACACACACGAGCTCACACACACATTTTGCACTATTTGTGTTCGTTTGCCTTTCCAATCTATTTGCACTAAGTGTTCGTTAGAAAATGTTTGCATAGCAGCACTCAACGTCATTCAAAACATATGTAAAAGCAGTGTGCCCCCAAGTTCCTTCGTCTTCCGCCATCTCGAAAATACACAGAGAACTTCGAAGTGAGCTGCTTGAGCACGAGTCGGAACTGAACTGAAGTGAAGTGAATGTGAATGTGAACTGTGAATCTGTGAGTGAAGAAAATCAAAGAAAATCAATAAAGGCAAATTGTCGTTGGAAAAACAGAAATGTGCATCATTTTCACTTTATGCAAATTGCAAATTCTATGTGTGTGTGTGTGTGTGTGTCTCCCCTGTCTCTCCACAATGTTTGAGAGAGAGTCGACAGGCGGCATTGCGATTGTGAATAGCGGCACAAACTATAAAAAACCGGAGAAAATGTATGAACTTAGTCTGTGACGGAACGAATGAATACAAATACAAATAAATGTGCAAGTTTTTCCACCCGACACTATAATTGAATTGAGTAGAAAGCAAATCTGAAGTCAAAATTTTGGGAATATTTTGAACGTTGTCCAAAATAATGAGGAGAATGATATTTTGAATGATGCTCATAATGCTGTTAAGTCGAAAGACTTAATTATGATTCATTTCAAATCTGAAAAAAAAATACTTTCGAAACTATATTCTAGTTTACGTAAATCAAACCATTGAAAATTTTTTTAAGTGCTTCCAAAATAGTTTTAAGCTGATTTTAGACGGGTATAATAGATTCGTTAAATCTCAGTAATGAATCGAATAGGTATAATTGTTTTTTTTTCTAAGGAATGAACTTATTATGAGTTGAGTTTTTGAGAACAATAGGAGTATTGCAAAAACTACATGATGATTATTTCCTTAGTATTAATTAACGAATTTTCTTATATGCTCAAAATTGTCATTTATTCCTAAAATTAGATTAACAAATCTTAAATACATTTTTAAACATTAAGTAAAATATTTTCTTAAAAAAATTACTAACTAAAAATGTTGTAAATATTAATTTTTTATTTAATTGTAAGAAATAATTAATTCTAAGTTACAATGAGTTATTTATTAGATTATTTCGTTTCACACAAAACAAAAATATATATGAATTATTTCTTTAACCAAAAATGCATCAGCTTTTATTTGCTCCGTTGTTAACTTATTGAACTTTCAGCAGTTCATTTCGGACACTTTTGTCGGGTTCTTCGGCAAATCTCACTCCTGTTGATATTCGCCATGTGTGAATGCATGTGGTAGGGAGCTGAGGGCTGTTTTCTGGTCTGTTCTGTTCTGGTCTGGTTTGGTCTGGCTGACAAAAGGCATTTGCATATTTAATGTTATTACGTTATTTTGCATGGCACACAAAAATTTATGATTGCATGGAAAAGGCAACAAAAACTTCTCACCATGTTCAACCATTTTCATTTCACATGCTACTACATACAATACATAATATTCATTCGTTCCACAAAATTTACAATAAAATAATTTCGTTACAACTTTTTAGTAGTAGTCAAGTCTCTGCATCATCATCATCATCAACATTATCTACATTATTATCATCATGATCATAAATAATAAAATTATTGTGCTGCCAGTTTGAATTTACATCCACAAAACGATAAATGCATGGAAAAATGCCATTAAAAACACGTTTCGGATTACTACCGACCGGAGGATGAGCAGGAACGTGAAGTCTGTCGAGGACAACTAGTAGATATTGAGAATAGTCCGTTGAGTGCATTTTTGTCCTTTTAGTTTTTATATTTTTGTTGTTGTCATCAAGTTGAAATACATATAGATAAGTAGCATTTATGTCATCGAGAGTGCAATTCAATATAAGGCAAAAGAAAGGCATACGATAACAGTAACAGAAATGTAATTGAAAATGGGTCCCTTGCGGGGAGGGGGGGCTGGTGAAAAAGGATAAAGGTTTAAAAAAGATTTATATGGAACTGACAAGCCAAATAGAAGAACGAGTGAACAATCCACAGTCTCGAAATATTTCTTAAATTTAATTTACACTAATTCACTTACTTTTATGTTATTGCTTAAACATTTTCAATATGAAAATTGGAAGACATTTAACTAACTAGAAATTATGTGTTGATATTAGCATTAATCCTTTAAAAAGTACCCAAAGACTTACCTCATTTGAGCGTTATTTGGTTGAAAGATGAAAATCCTATTGAAATAGTCTCAAAAAAAATGTTTTTGCTGGAACAATCAATGTCATATTCAAGTTGCTCATCAGTGTATTTGGTTCCTATTCAGAACTTAAATGTAAATTGAAGTGAGCCAAAGTCAATGTAAAGCAAATGTCAAATCAATTTAATAATATCTTTTCTTGCAAGGCACAAATATTAGATGACCCGAAATTTCCACCTCATTATTATCTATAATTTCTAAAATTTATTCAGTTGAGTTCAGCGGAAACTGAAAAGAAGAAATGTCAGCAGTTAGTTTACCTTTTGGTTTGGCCTACTTACAATACACAAACTTGTATTGTATAGACCAAAACTAACTCTAGGCCAAAACCGGATGTGTGAAACCAGAATATACACACACACACACACAAGATACAGATAGAGAGAGGGAGAAAGAAGTCATCTTCTAGCCAACAATCATGGCTACCGCAAATCATCATGGATATTTCGAAAATTTCATTATATCGTTCGTTTGGCAAAAAGGTGGAATTGTTGTTGCCCCCCTGCCTCTCTGCCTGATGAAGGTACGAAAAAGAGATGCTGCTGTGGGGGCGGGGCATGTGGGAGGAGTTCTTATTCTGTGCATTTGGCTGAATGTTATCTACAATACGAAATGATGTCAATGAATGGTTAGATGAGGTGTGCAGTTGCCATGACTATATATGTATTTAGAGGTAGGTGTGTGTGTGTGGGTGTGTACGGGCATCACAAGCGTAGCCTAGAAAATTTAATAAAGGGTCTATTGATCTAGTCGTATTTTTTGAAACAACAACACGAAGATTTTTAAAAAATCTTATAAATCTTTCGAGCGAGCAGGCTCGAGGTGTTTATTAGCGCTACTTATTTCGAGATTTGTCAAGTTTTCTCAACAGGACACTTCGCTAAAGACAAGAAAATACTATTTCAACGATTAAACTAGTTGGGAATCACAACCAGATTAGGCGAATATAACCTACAACTTCAAAGTTCACTTTTTCTTATTATTTTGAAGTTATTTATTTCTTATAAGTTTGGTAACTTTAATGTTTTTTTGTTTTTAAAACTTTAATGTTTTTTTTTATTCAAAACAAATACTATAATGCTTAATAATTAAACTTTAACTTAATAATTAAAATTGCCCCTAACTAGTTTTTGTAATGGTCTTAAATGATTTGCAATTCTAAAAATAAACACAATAGAAATATTACATCTTTACATATGTATATTATTATTATTATTATTTATTACAAAGTATATAAAAATATAAATCTAATTGAAAAAAAACGTACTGGCTGCTAGGACGATCGACGTGTTCATACATACATAAATTCCAACTTCCTTTTTTTCTCAGTTTAAGTGAGCTTTGGAGATTTTAGTCCACTTCCATCGGTGTGTAACTGTGTATGCTTTAAAAACTCTAATGCAGAATTTTCGAACGTATGACTTTAAGGTTGAGGTATAAATAAAAGTGGTTATCAATACTCAAAATGGTATTTAAGTGCTATATATACTTGAATCCAGTTAATTATTTTATTAAGTAAAGTTTACCGAAATTGGAATTAATCTTCATAATCGTCATAAGTTATAACTGTTTTTTTACGTTGTAGGATCACTCAGGTCTTACCACAAAAACTTCATTATTCTCCAACTCCAGAAAGTACATCCCAAATAATCCAATTCCATAATCTCACGCAAATTATAATGTAAATATGTAAATATAATTATATGTAAATGTACCAAGCCGAAGGCCTTAGCTACCAATGCTTTAGTTCCTAAGTTATCAATAATTTCAATTATTCCTAAGTTTATTAAATATCTAAGCAGAAAAGGCCTAGTTCTTAGTCTAAACTCTTTAATTATTGTAAGATTGTATTGTAAATAAATTGAAATTGAAATAAATAAATAAATAAACTTCATTCTTCTGTTGATGGTCAAAAGGCAGTGTATTTCTAGTGTGTAGTCTAGTGTATGTGTAAGAAAATTCAACTGCTGTAAATTCTATTAGCCAAAGTATTAAAACTTAATTTTAGTTTTTACGTGTAATATGTATGATAGATTTTTAGTAATAGAGTCAAAGCACTTGAACCCCTTTTGGTTACTTCCGTGCTGTGTTACATAACTCAACCAACACACACACACACGCACACACACATGTCTACACACACACAGGGGCACGCAGTTAATGACGGCTTCAGAGCTCTGCCACTGACTCTTCTCTGACTCCCTGACTCCTATGCAGTGAAAATTCCCAAACAAGCTCCTCTGTGTGGGGAGGTAAGGGAGATGCTTTCATTTCAAACATCCTTATAGCAATTTTTTGCAATTGTTGTTGTTGTTGTCTGCCTTCATCTATTGTCTCATTGTCTGTGCGCTCATGTATGATTTTTTATTATAAATATATGTACGTGTGTGTGTGTGTGAGAACATGTCTGTAGGCATGTGTCGGTTGCTGCCAACTAAACTACACAACAAACGTAATCTGAAATGGCCAACAACAACAGCAACAACAACAACAAGGACCATCATTGTGTGTGCCAACAACACAAAAAATAACAAGCTAGCCGAGAACTTAAAGGTTTTTATATTTATTTTTTTTTAAAGGAAACATTTGGCCGGAATTTCATTAGATGAATGATTGTCCGTCTGCTTTGTATGCCTGCTGTAAAGCGGTGGAGAAACTAAGTGTAAAATGTAAATCCTCTATTAAGTTATCTAATTCTCACTCTTTCTTCTATTTTCTTGCAGAAAAAAAAACGCTAAGCCCTTAAAGGGTAAGTAAAGCAAAAACTTGTTCAAAAGGAAGATGTAAAAATTACATTTTGGTTGTAAGCAAAATGTTTTCATTTGATTCAAACGTGTAAAAGAGATTACCGAGAAAAAGGAAATATGAAAAAAGGCGAAAGCCCACAGAGAGCTTCTATACACTTAAATTGCGATCTGTTAAGAGGTAGTTAATGGCAACTCTTGGTATTTAATCAATTTAATCATCTTTAAAAGGTTCATTATAATACGTTGACTTTAACTTATAAATGTTTAAAAAAATCTAAGCAAAGTTGAATAAACCGTTTTACTTCTATCATATATAGTAAATTCATTGAAAAGTCGTAAAATCATGCCTAAAGGATTTAATTTCTTATTGCTAACACACATTTTGCTTCTATGTATCTTCTCTTATTCTAAGTGTGCCCATATCTCGTTAATATGATCGTACCCGGGCTGTGTGCCCATATATCACAAAGACTAGAGACACCAGTTGAGGGTTTGGAGCGGACACATTTGGGAATAGAGTGGACGTTCACACTGCACATACTAGAGTGGACGCTTACAATCAAATGATTTTTGCGATACGATTTAAGGCATTATTTCAGAAATTGTCTACATACGGTATTTCCTTATATGATTTTAACGACTAATATGATCTTAACGAGAGCCAATTCCATAATTCTGAGATTAGGATTGATCTCTGGAACACTCAAATACTGATCTTTCATTCATCCAAATACTGTTTATCATTAATTTCTTTTAGAGAACGATTTTCAATAGTTTTAAGTCCCGAAACATATAACTTAGGATGCTTCGCAGTATTTCAAAGAACAAGCCGAACAGGCCGCACAGTTGGACTTAGGTTTCTTTGTTTATTTGGAGGTACACTGCAGGAATATAAGATTCATTAAGCTTATTAGCAATTTAAACGTCTTTAAAAAACCTTTTTCAATTTTTAGTTCCATTAGTTTTGCAGATCTTTGCAAACAAAGATATAATAAGCCCACCCAACTCTTTCCCACACTTTTCCAATCCTACAGGGGGAAGCCACTTTCAATAAATTGGCTTTAAAATCAGTCATCCAGAACGATTTGCTAGTTTCGCAAGGAAATTTGGCACAAAAGAAAGGCCAAAAGCTAATTCTTGCAGCACTTTAATTTGAGATTCAATCCTGCCTCCGAAAGATGCAAAATATCCTTCCGTATGAGCACTCACTCACTGTGGAGAACATCTGTTTGCAACAGTTTCGGCTGTGAACTCCACACCGAACAAAGGTTTCTGGCACTTGTGAGCAAATTGAATTGTTATTAGGCAACTCCTTGGGGGGAAGGAAACGAAAAAAAAACATTCGAGCAAACAAACAAACAAGCCAACAATTTGATGCAACAACCGAAATGGGGAAACAACAAGCCAGAAGTGGAAACCAAGTGGAAAACCACTGATGCACTTTTCCCTGTTTCGTCTGCTTTTCTGTTTGCCATGTATTCAGAGAGTTTTTGCGAGCCGATTAAAGAAAAGTTCACCAGAAGACTGAGCACGAGTGCGAGCGAGAGCGAAAGAGATGGCAAAGACAATGCATTTTCATTTTGGCCATAACAATAAGCATAAAATGAAAAATTGATTGGAATGTTTCTTGATATTAAATTTGCTCTAGTAGTTCTTAACCTACTTTAAAATGGCACAGAGAAAGAGAGAGGAAGCAGCTTAAGTTTCTAACTTTGCGAAAACTTAACAACAGGAAGCAGCTGATAGCACACACACACACACGCACTCACACACACACAAACGGTTATCAAACGCCTTTGAATTATGGCGGAAGGAGTGGCAGGTTCAACCAACTTTCAAAACTGTTCGAGAGAAGAGGGAAAACTTATGCACATTTTTCATTATAAATATTGTGCACGCTCTAAAACAGAGAGTTAGCTAAAGGTAGTGAAAAACAACGAAATTATATGCCGGAGTTATAATGACAAGCTACTCTTTGTGTGTGTGTGTGTGTGTGTGTGTGTGTGTGTGTGTGTGTTTGTGTCGGCAGGAAATTGTGCGGCGAAATTTTTAATAAATGGCAACGACAAGTATAAAATGTACTTCATCCAATGATAAGACTGCTCAAGTACCCTTTTTTTTTGGGTGCTCCAATACTACCTTTTCCCCTTTATGTTATGCCCTTTATAATTATGCGACAAAGAATTCTATAATTAGTTTCAAATAATTTATAATTGCCACATCGAGTGGATATGGCCCCTTGAGCCATCGTTTGAGAGTCTTGAATACACTCTGCGAAATTCAATTAAAGGCACCCTATTTCTCCTATGAATTTTTGTGTCAAAAACTATGGATATTTTTTTTTTGTTTTAAATAATATTTATTACTTCTATATTTAATCAGAAAACTAAGCAAAGTCTCACAAAAAAAATTGCTACACTTTATAAACAATGTTTTTAAAAATCAGGCCGAAATTCAATTAAAGGCAAGGTTACAAAAATTAGAAAGATATAAGATTTTTAGACTGTTGCATACAATTAATCGAGATAATGAGTTCAACTTCCAGGATTGGTAGCAACTTCTTCTTCTTCTTGGCATCGATTCGACTACAATCTGAAACTCAGATTGGGGAATTGCAGCCCATTCCTCTGTTACAGCAATCCGTAACTCCTCCTTCCTAGTTCTTGTCGATTCCGAAGCTCTGAAAAATCGAATTTTTAAAATTATTGAGAATTTATGGTGGAATTACAAATTTCACATGATTTATAAAGAAGCCAATAAATGTAGTTATTAGCTGTAAATTAAGATGAAATTATAAAATAGTAATTAATAGTCTGCTGACTCGATTTCACCTGATGATCCTGTTAACCAGCGTGCTGCCCGTGCTCCCTTCCGAAGGGTAACTCGATCCGATTTTGTAATGCTCTTTTCGCTCCGAGGGTATCATAACCGCAAAGTAAAGAAACGTTTAACAAACAGTTGGCGGTTTGAGGGTGAAGCAAAAAAAGGAGTGGTAACAGAAAGGATATCAGCCTGATAGTCGTCTGACGAGGCACAGCAGGAACCATTTCCTTCTGAAAGTGTGCGTGTGTGTGTGTGTATATTTGAGGTAAACAACAGGGAAAAAAGTTGGCCAAATAAAACTTTTGTGCAAGGCAAAATTCTTGTCTCCTCTTTTTCATTTTCCTTTCAGCTTTTCTTTTTTTCCCCCTTTTTGTTTTGTTTGTATGTATGAAGTAATTTTCTTTAGATGACAAGTTATGCCAAGTATGAAAAAGGAGTTTTTCACTTTGTTGTCGCTCGTTGTCGTTGTTGTTGTTGCATATAATTGCAAAGGTGAAAGGTTGTTAAGCAAATGAAATTTAAAATCTAAATTAAATAAATTTTACGAAAATTTGTTACCAAAATGCAAGTTGCCCAAGTAAAATTTTGCTCCCCCTTCGTTGGAATGGAGACCAAGTCGAAGACCAAGACCAAGACGTGCAGCGTTACATAAATTGAAATAGTTTTTGTCAACTGGCCCCAACTTGCCAGCAAAAGTTGACAATTCTCGATTCTTTCTTGTAGTTTTTTGCTTCTTTCTTTTAATTAAACTAAACTTACATGGGCAAAAGTTATTGTTTTATACGAGTGCAAATATGTACATATATATATGTATATATAGAATGTGTTTTCTCGACTGTCCATACTGAAAAAAGTAAGCAAAAGTCATTTAAAACTTTTCTACGCTTGGTCAGACATGGCTTAACATGCATATCTCATACAGCAAAAACCCTTTCGAAAGGCACACCAAATGGGTGGAAGGAGCTCAGGACAGGAAGTTGAAGTGGAAAGAGAAAGATTATACAATAAAAGTTTTTCGATATTTCAAATGCAACAACCTGAAAGACAATAACTTTTCAAATCCAATTACAAGCCATGAGACAGGGTGAACTTGCTTAGAGATATTCCGTACTCTGGATTTCTTATTCGTTTCGGGTTTTTGCAACCTGCATATTAAATTAGCCAGCAAATTGAGTGTGTACAGTAAGGGGAGGGGTGCTGAGAGGTGAAGGGAGCCAACCATCCGGCTTCAATAGATGGAAGTTTTCTTTTGGCTTGGACTTGAGTGGTTTTTGGTTTGGGTTGGAGTTTTCTGCCAATTTAAAATCAAATTTTCGTTTCCCACCTCAACGAGGGTCAGTTATTCTCTGTCTACTCATCATTCGTTCCTTGCATGCAGAACCGATAAACAGTCCATTGTATATTTACACACAGAAAAATGAAGTCCCTAATCCATTGTCCATTGAAAAATCGTCGAGCATCTTCTATGAAACTTATCGAGGAGTTTGACAATGTCCTATCATTGAGGAACTGGGAACATTCCTTGAGGCTTAGCAAGAATTTATGGATACTAATTGAGGTTCTTATGTGGTTCAGTCTTTTATAGCTGATCTAAATAATAGAGGAGAAAACGACGACTTTCGCTAGAGTACGAAGACGAAGGTCTCTGCTGTTCCTGTTTGGAAACGAGGATCAATTAGGTATATACAATATTCGACCAGCAAGTGAACTTCTCGTTCCGCCTCGTGAATAGCTTCCGAAAAGAATACTTTTATCTTTCAAGCGAAGAAAATTTATATTAAGGAATTGCACTGCACAAATTAGAATTGAAGACACACTTCATTCAACTCAGTAATTCTGGCTCCAAGGTCGAATTTTGATGAGTCTCGAAAGGGACCAAGAAAATAACCTTCGAAACGTTTAAAGTCGACTTATCCACAACAACAATTTCTCTCAGTGTATTTCGGATGATGATCTAATAAACAAGCCAAACAATGCAGTGACAAGATTAGGAACATTGCTCATACGCAATGTGTTACGTGTCCAAGCCTGAGGGAGTTGTCTCCATGGTATAGTAAATGCGTCAACTTTCTCTTCTCTTCTCGCCTGGAATTTGCCATCGTCTGTGTGTTGATGGGGCTGAAAAACAGAAAATGATTTACTTAAGTGTTAACTCATTTTCCAATCAACAAATGAATTGTGGATGCAAATCATTATTGGGGTGGTGGGGTGCCCCTCACCTGCTTCGGAACAACAAGACAACGGGAAGTTGATAATGGCAATCAACTGATGGCATTGCTGGAAACTCACACACTTTCTGCCAAGGACTTGCCATTATTCATTTAATTCTGGTATTGAGTTGGAAGTGTTGCAAGGCCCCAAGGCATCCATTTTGCTTTACTCACTTTTTATTATTCTTTTTTTTTGTTCTGTGCCTTCGTTATTCTTCAATTGAGGCCAAGCGATTGTGGCTTTCGATTTGTATTACGATTTAGATATACAAATTTGTCTAAGGACTAAGGAAATACAAACACGCACACACATGAGATTGAAAGAAAGGAATAGGAATGAGAGCGAGAGAAAAAGAGAGCGGGAGATGGGGGAAAATGTCTTTATTTTTTATTAAATTGCCTAGATTTGGCAGAAGATAACAATTTGGCTTAAACCGAAATGGCAATTTGTTGTTTTGGAAGTTTATTTTTGGTGCTCAGCATTTGTGGTAAAGATATTGTGGCCAAGAAAAGTAACAAAAGTGGGTGGCACATTTTTTCAATATTTATTTTTATCTTTGTATTGCAGATTTCCTTTTAAGTGAATGTAAATATATGTATTTGAACATACATATATACTAAATTACAGTATTTGAAAATTGTATCAATGAGTTCCTATTTGTGTAGACACCAAATCCATGGGAAATTGATTGATGATGAATTCATCCCAATGGCTCAATGAACGTTGAGTTAGATCCAAAGATGAGGAGTGAGTCTGCAGGTATTCGGTTAAGATTCTGGCATGGAAATAGAAGATGGATTATATATGTAACTATCAGTTGAAATATTCGTTACGAGTACTCAAAGTTCAAGGTTGTTCCATTTCTCTTTAAGACCCGGCATAAAATGTTAACAATTTAACAATTTACAGCTTCGTATGTGCCCGTTCCTTGAACTGGTAATAGAGAGCGAGGGTCAAGATCAAGTTGAGGGAGAAGCAGTGGAGCAGAGTCAGTCTGGCATACTTATTTTGAAGTTTAATTACCAACTTAATCAACCCAGAACTACTAGCGGCTGCAGTTTCTTCATGAAGTTATTTTTGACAATCATTTTGATCATTATTTTACTTTTTATTCAAACTAAGTTAAAGTATAGAATTTGAAATACTTTAAAATGAAATGTCGTTCAAAAAAGGAAAGCATTATTAAAGAGCTTTCCTTTTTCGAACGACACATATAATCAAGCCCAAAAACGGTTAAAGTGATATTTATTTAGTATGGGATATAGTTGTAAACTATCAACCTAACAATTTTTACAAGCCATCGGCTTAGACGAAAACTACATCTAACACTTTACACAATTAAGAAAAAAAATTTTTTCACTCTATGTAAATAGAAAAATAACTGGTTTTTATTCAATTTAACAGGGTTTTTTTAATTGATTACAGTTTAATACTAAATACTTAATTTAATTATGAAAAAACAAAACGAAAATTATTAATACGAAACAAAAGAAACAACAAAAACTGAGATTACACATTTTTGACACGGTCAAGAAAGTGTTTACACATTTAATTTTCATCTTAATTGACTACAATCTCATGGAATTTAAGATAGTTTATAATACACCAGCCTCGGATTTTCGGGGAGCCACATCTAGCGAGGACTGCAAAAGTAATGTATTTTATATGCTTCTTAGCTAATCAGAGAAAATAGAGAATAATATTTTTACAGGTTTTAAAATTCCAAGGGATCGATCATCTATTCTTGCTAAAACATATTTTCTCTTCATTCTTGTCTTATTCAAGGTGTGCCCATATATCACAAAGACTAGAGAAGCCAGCCCACGACATATAAAAATGTTGGGCGGTCACATTTGGGAATACAGCGAACGTTCACATTGCACATTTCGGTATAGAGTGGACGTTTACAAAGTCTAGAATTATTCAATGAATTTGTATTTTCTCTACATCTCAGGATAACTCTTCTATTGAGAGTAAATGAAGATAAAGGTGAATACTTTCTGATAATTCGTATACAACCATTTTTCCAACGAGTTGAAAAATTTGGTCGAGTCCATTTTTCCAACCATGTTGAGTGTTGAGTTGCTTTCCTACTTCACATCATTGCTTTAAAATGCTCCTTGGGTTTAATGAATGAGCGAAAAGCTATTAGTTTAAGTCGTAAATTCACTAGTTTATTGAACTAGAGAGAGAGAGAGAGAGAAATCGGGTAGAGCACAGCTGCAGCCAAAATATTTTGCCCTACTTAATTGAGAATGCACTTCAACAACACTCGCTCTCGTTCACCACCCACCGATTCGTACTCGAGCATTTCTAATGAGCACTTAACAATTACATACCTGAACTACTTTTTTTTTCAACTCGTCCTGTTTCTTTTTTTTTTTTTTGTTTCGTTTCCCTTTTATCTACTTTATCGTTAGCACATACTTTGCTCTACTTTATTTTCCAATGTCCTTTTAATCAAAAAGGCAACTCAAGCAGCAGGAGCAACAAAGACGTTGACCAGCAACAGGACCAGGGACCAGGACCTGCTGCCTGTCTCCTCTTCGCTCTCTCCCTCTCTCTTCTTCTTTGCGTCCCAGTGGGCAATCGAAGGACTTTACCTTATTGGCAAAAGTGATGCAAGTGCTTTAAGGAGGAGTGCACTCATTTAATTGAGTGACCCAAAAGTGAACGTCAGTGCTGAATGTTTAATTTCTCGCTCTTATGCCTCTTAAGCAGACGAATCGATTGGGTTCAATGAGTGAGTGATTTGCTCTCTAAATATTTAAAGATTTACTCCAGTCAATAGACAACTTGAAGCATAATTGAATCGAGAATACAAATACTTAAACTAGAGTTAAGGTTTTTCGCATCATTTCGCCTTTTAAATTTCCATCAAAAATGTCATTTCAGCAGCAGTACAAGAGTCGATAGGTGGGTCAATGAGTGGGTGGGTCGGGGGGTGGTTGGTTCGATGGGTTTGTGGTTCTAGTTTCCACTAGCAAATTGAAAGCTCAATCATGTTGCAGCAGCTGTTCGTGCGAAATGCCCAAATGATGCTGCCGCTGCTGTTTGCCCTCATCTCCCATCCTGCCCATTTGCTGTGTTTTTGGTTTTGTACGCTGATGGGTCATCTCCCCAACTGGGAGCCCGTTGGCACTCACACATGAGCAAATTATGTAAATGTCATTAATCCTTATGGTACACAATAGTTTAACGGTTCGGCGCTTTATTGTCACGTCCCATTCCAGCAACAAGAACAATACCCAAAAAGGGCAGAATTCAGTCAGGCAACCAAATGACATCCCACGTGCTGAGCCAACTTTGACCTGGCTCCCGACTCTGACACACACACACACACACACACACACTAACCAACACACACATTGACATACGTGAGGGGCAATGTGGGGGACGAACTTTTTGTGTTAATTGCAAAATCACTCAGAACAGCTTCTCCTCAGTCCGTCTCCTCTGACGTTTCCCAATTGACCACCAAACTGGCAATTGGCTCAACTCAACACACATTACATCATCATCAATTACGTGATCAACTTTTTCCTAAGGCAGCAGCAGCAGCAGCAAAAATGCCAAACAGAGTTTTCCCATTGTTGTGGCAGAAATCATAATTCTTTAGCCCATTTTCCGAACCAGAGCAAACTATTGTATATAGCATTCGAGTGATTGCACAAAAGAGCAGCACAATGGTTTTAGCAAGCAAGGGCAAGAGCACTTATATGAGAAAAGATTTTACAAACTGTTTCAAGCTGATGATGGGCGCATCAAATCTTAAAGTTAATCTTAGTTATGACTCGAAATTCAACTGCATAAAATCAACTAAAATGCAACTTCGTCCTTTTGAAGAAAGTCAACTATTTAAGCAACTTCGTCCCTTGGAAGATAGTCAACTATTTAAGTAACGATTCGAAAATTATCACACTTTGTATTTGATCTTGAAATTTATTCTAAATCAATTTAAGAGTGATTTCAAAATTGTGAATTGTGTAAGACCTTAAAAGTGCCTCTAGGCCTCTATTATATTATGAACTTTAGCGTGAAAACTGGAAAAGTTGAATACTTTTGTCTTTTAGAAAGAAACACCAAAATACTTGAGAACAAAATAAGAAGCTCTCTGAAGCTTCTAACGGTACTTTTTATTTACATGTGTTTTTCAAGCGTAAAAGTTGACTGCTGCATATTGTGTGTTTTTGTAAAAATCAAAAAAAATATATATATAAAACCGATAGCTATAATAATTGAGATATAATAATTGAAATTAATTTGAGAGCCCCAAAAAAATTAAAATATATTGGAATTATATCCATTATTTTGGAAAGTAGACTTAGAAGGTTAAGTTATTAATTTAAAATTCTCGTTTAACAATTAATTTGTTATTGTTATTGTCAATCAATTTTAAGGACTGACTTAACTGATAAGTTAAATTATTATTAGAAACTAAACAATGTTGCCCCGTAAATTTGAGTAACACTTTCGATTCATAAATATTTAACTCACTCTAATTGCCACAATTTAAACGCCATAATTGGCCTTTTATTGTTACATACCGATGGATTTTCCGAACCCCTCCTCTCTCCCTTTCTTAATCCCTCTCTCTGCCATTATTGCATTTACTCAAACAATATATCAAATTGATTGCATGTTGACTCAAGTAATGACATGGGGAAAATGAAGTGAAAACTGTTCTGTTTTCCCGCACATTGACTTGCACACTCGAAAACCAGCGACTTCAATTTAAATTGCTTGTTATTAAAAATTAAAAGCTTTTCGCAATGAAAGTGTTTCACTCTGATACCCTCTACACATGTTAGAGGGGTATATTGGAACAGAGAGACATGATGTTGGCATAAAAACTCACTGGAACGAAGTTCCTTTGTCTTGATTCCTTGAAAAATAAATAGAACTCGGCTTATGGGGGAAATATTCGCACGTAAATTTATTTTGTGGAAATGGTAAAAGAAGTGTGAAATAAGGAGAAATTTGCACATTGGGATACCTACTACCATCAAAATAATTTTTAAAATTCGACCTGAGAGCATCCAAAACTCACTTAAATTGAATTGGTTTTAAAATATCTACGAGGATCCAATGAAACATTTGATTTGATAGGTTTTCTTTAGATTTATTTTATATATTTATTTTCTACATGGTAAAGGAGATCATTAAGAATCTTATAACAGTTCTTATAACTGCTTTCTTTATGACTCATTATCAGTAATTTAAAATACTCTCATGACAGTGATAATGATTGGTCGTCGGAAATATATACAGGGTGTCCCCAAATCGTTTCCCTGTTGAACTTCCTTGTTGGAGAGTGTAAGATTGCTATTGCAACAATTGTTGCAGTGCAAATTGGCCCGGCATAATGGGTGAAGAAGGCGATAAGAGGTTGCAATTATTGCTAAAGAGTGGAAAATAAGGTTCGAATTACCTGAGCGGAGTGAGAATGCGAGAGAGCGAACGAGGGAGAGAGGGAAAGGGCGAGAAGGAAAGTGTTAAGGCAGCGCAATTTTCCAAAATGATTTTCCCCTCACACACTCAATTTGGTTTTATTGGATTTGCGATTAATTTGTAGTCTGACTCATTAGAATAATTCAACTAATGTAAGCCCTGACCTCCGACCTCCAACCTCCACGATAGAAGCATAATTAGCTCCCCATCCAAATTTATATATATGTATGTATCCATATCATTAACCTGCAAGGCGCATAAATTCGCAAAGGAGAAACGTTAGGGGGAAAAGGAAAATGCCAAAGGAAAATCACAGTTTGGTTTTATGTTCACTCATTAGTCCTTGGTCCAAAGTGGGATGAGGAGGAGGAGCAGCAGGGCGTCGGGGCTGGGTTTGCCAATGGATATCATGTTGCGTGTGACCTGCTCTTTGCCCTTTGCCCTTGGGCGCGCACCACTCAGTCTCTCTGAGTGGTTATGTGGTTTATTAATTCGCTGCTAACATGCAAGCCACTTGTAACTATATGGATTTTTTATGTGGCAACGAATGGGATATTTTAGCCACAGGAAGGAAAATCAACCTTGTAATTGTTTTTCCTCTCGCAATGGGGGAACACAATTTTCCGAATGGAAAACTCAGAAGCATACATGAAATTGCCAAAATTTGAATAAATCTCATTTGTCCCGCTCAGCTAAGCTACATCATCTCTCCGCTGTTGTGTGTGTCCATCTACGCGCCATTGGTTCATAATTATCCCATCGACTTTTCCCGCATCCAATTCTTGCTGTCCCTCCATGGAGATGGAATTGATGTGTGTGTGTGTGTGTGTGTGGAAATTTTGACAATTACAGAGACAACCGCATTGCCATTCAGCTCATTCGCTCCGTTGGACAAGTTTGTCACTAGCATTTTCGCATACGAAAATAGTTGGGGCGTTGCCAGCTAACCAACTCTCACTCACTCGCACACCAAAAAAACAAAAAAAGCAAAAATCCAGCAGGGCTGAGGAGGAGTGGAGAAGAGCTAGAACCGATGTGAAGCAGATACGCCATCATGCTGTCAAACCGCAATGGAATCACTTGGCCCCTCACCTCCCTGGGACATTGCACTGTAGTGGTTCATATACGCATAGCTTCTATTTCATATGAACTGAACAGAATCGACTGGCTACACTAGAAAAAAAAGTTATCGATACACATTTAAAGGGACCTTTCGTCATTCAATTAGAGTTATTTAGCAGATTTACAATATGAAAGGCAAAATGCTAACCTAAATACGATATGGACAACCCTAAAATAAGGCTTGGTTTTCAAATAGTTTTTGGTAAAGTTTTTGGGTTTTGCTCTAGGATTACATCTATGTATTGTAATATGCTATGGCTTTTATTATTAAATCCCAAAGGATTGGTCTTTATTACTTAGATTAAATTCTTATTGCTAAGAACACGTTTACTTCTTGCTTTACATTTCATAAGTGTGCCCAGATATCGATAGCACGATCATACCAAGGCTGTGTGCACATTTGGGAATAGAGTGAACGTTCACATTGCACATAGAGTGGAAATTTACAGTATACATTAAATTTTTTCTTCTAACAGTGTCCTACAAGTATCAATTTAAAATAAAATTGACAAACGCCGAAAGAAGCTCTCCAAACCAAGCCAAATTTTAGGGTTGTCGAAAATTCTTAAAATATCGTATTGATATATTTTCAACAATCCTACTAAGAAAGACTATCAGATTGACTATAGTTAAATATTAAACATTTGGATGTAAAAGTTGATAATCTAAAAAGAGCCCACTCAAGATAAAAGTATTTTTATTTATTCACGCTATGGTCAGAAGAAACATTGTGCTAAATAAGAATCAAGGCGCATAGTGACATCGCTGAAATTATCTGTAATCACCGTAGACTTCGTTCATCATCCATACCGAATGATATGATCTGAGAATTCCTTTGTTTTCTTAAGTTATTGGAAACATCTTTTTCGTGATGGTCGCTGACATATCTCTTTGGAATTTGATAATGTTTCAGATTTTAGATCTTTCCCGAGCTTTTACGAGCTCCTGTTATGGGTGGTATCATCTTGCTTAACTTCTTTAAAAAAAAGAAATCTTTTAGATTATTTCTCATTCGATATCTTATTCGACGAAGAAGCAACTTTACTTGCCTTTGGTGAAAGGAATATCCTAAAATTTCTCCGAGTTTCTTGGACTTCCAACAAATGCGCCATTTCAAGTCGCTGCATTTTTCTCAATTTTGTTGTACTGTGTTATTAGCAATTTCAATAGCAAGAAACAATCACATAACAGCATTCTGAATGCCGAATAGTTGCCCTTTTTCCGTAGTGTATATCTTTTTATGTGTCTCATGTCAGTAGCGACAATTGCATGGGAAATTGGTTTAAGGACATGCCCGGAAAAGAAATCAACAACAGCAACAGCAGCAGGAGCAGATGTTGAAGAAAAATGTTTCGGATTGCAACGAACTTTTGGAGTTCCTTTTCTGGTGGTGTGGGGAGATCGAATTAAATAATTGAGTGGATTTATTGAAGTAACTTTGGAATTGTCGCAATACTTTCGAAATGAATCGATGTGGATGGAAATTCTTTTAGATTAAGAACAATTAAAATTTCTCTCTGAGAATCTTAAATACGCTGTAAAATAGCGAGACTCTATCTCTAAAAATATTTCCCAGAAACTATGCCAACTCACTGCTCCACCCTAGCTGAAACATCCACTCAAAATTTCTAAAAGGAATAGTTGAGCATGGTAGTCGTCATAGTAAACCAGAGTCCATATTTCATGCTTTTGTCTGTGTTGTCCTGTTCCCCCGCCCTCCCGTATTCTCTCTATATATTTTTCTCTGTGGGTATCTCTCTCTGTGTCTCTCTCTCTGGTAATCTGTACTCATATTTGGGTTGGCGTTTCGTTGACGCGACGTGATGTGGCAAGATTTGCCATGACAATGACAATGCCAAGCTTGCAGCAAACATGAGATTCAACTGAATGTCTAGTCAAGTTTTTGTCATTTTTCTCTCTATACTCGTAGTCGTGCATGTGCCATGGATTATGGCTATAGGATTACACGTGTCAGTGGTCATGTCAATTGTTTTGAATCAACTCCGCAATAGCAGCTTGGCAAATAAATCAAATTTAACTCAAATGAAAATCACTACTATAGTTTTCCTTCTCTCTCTCCGTCTTTTATAGGAATAACTTTTTGATGTACTCAATTTGGTAATTTCTTGGCCAGAAACGTTTAATATGAATTTTGGGCCACAACTAATTAGATGAGCTATAGGGAAAAACTTGCAAACGATGACACGCGGTTAAAGTTGACGAAGATGATGATGGTGCAGCTAAGGGGGAAATTGAGCATTACAGCTAACACGTTGAGCATTAATAACTTGTGATTTATAGTCTTCGAGAGATTGGCCTTAGCTCCTCTTCTTCTCTTCACTCTCTCTTCTTCAAGTGGCGTTAAATTACTTGCAGTTCAATCGAAACTTTTGGCACTTTGCATATATATACGCATAGATATAATACATAATTTTGTTGGCTTGTCGAAAGAAAGTTTTTCGACTTGCGGCCAATTTAATAGGTCAAGAAAAGTATTTAATATACTTGAATAGTTGGGTGCTAAGGACATTCCAGTATACACTAGTTAGTAGGAAAGATCGACTCTAAAAAGTTGATTATTTATGGTCTTCAGGTTAATTTGCTTGATAGTTTTGTATTAGAATTTGATTCAAGCCACTCCAAAATGTTTATAAAAGGGAAAATATAAAAATGCTCATTTACTTAATTTATTCACAACTTATATTTTAGGCCCATTGCATTACTTTAGTCCTTGGCAGACCCAGAGATGAGGCAACTTCTTATCGTTTCACAATTTTGATCTGCTAGTAATGTTTCTGAAAGTGTCAACTAGAATTGTGAGAATTGCGTTTAGTCTAATCGGCGAGAAGGCTTTTAACTTGCTTTGTCTTTCGATCCTACTCTCTCTGCTTCCCCTAAGTCCTCCATAATAATAATAATGTCGTTCGGTTGGACGATTCTTCCTTTTATTATTTTTTTTTTCTCACCGATTTCTAAAACTGCCTTTTGTTCACGCAAACAAACAGAGAATGGAATATGCATGGAGTACAAGATAATTTTCCCGCACAGTTTTCTTCCCCATCTCCATCCATTTTGTTTTTTTTGCTTCCTCATTGTATCTTTTGCCTGCAAGTTGTGCCACAATGCACAATTTTTACGCGCTCTACTTCATAAATTAAATAGCAAGCGAGTGACATGAGTTCTGGGTCTGAGTCCTTCACGAGTGTGTGTGTGTGTTTGTGCGTATATGAGTATGTGTGTGTGAGAAGAGGGCACACAGACAAGGAAAAATGCGAATGGCATTGTCTTTGGCGGTTGTTAGAAAACAAAACGTCAAGAAAAGTAATTCATGGCACAAAAAAAAAAAAAAAAGAGAAGACAAAACGTTAGACTAGACGATGAGCCGACTTTTGGCTCCCGAGGGCGGGAAATCTTCCCCCAAATGAGGCTTAAAGTTACTCTGCTTCCAATATATGTATGTATGTATATTGTTAAGCATTTCAATAAATACAATAAAAATTTTTCTTTATTTTGTTCATTAATTATGCCTACATATTTCTCTTTATTTTCTTCTGTTCGTTTGCTCTTTTAGCTGGTTTTAATTATTTACATAAATGTCAAATATGAAAAATTGTTGCAATGTTTGTGACACGTCAACATTTTTTCCAAACTTTCATTGACTTTTTGTTGCTGTTGTTGCTTATATTCGTTCGGAGTACTCTGTACTCTTAATTGAGAAATGTATTTCCGACTAATTAAATGGAGTTCCACAATTATCCAGTTAACATTGTATAATGTGGTTATAATTCAGGTTTCTATGCTGGCTATTGAACTCTAAAGAAATTTTAATAATTAAGGACACATCTTAATTTAATATTTCACAACATGTTCTTAGACTGGAGCTTTAGTAAAATATTATTTGATTAAAGTTACTACATTTTGGCGGAAATATAACGATAAGTTTAGGTAAAAGTGCTTCATGACCAGACCAATTTGATTTTCCTCACCTTAACACTATCTCATTTCATCTAAAAACAAAACTAAAGAAGTGTAATTAAATTAAATCATTCCATCAAAATTAATTAATATAAATCAAGAAAATAAAATTGAATTAAATGCCAAAGAAAAGATTTAATATTCCAAAATATTTACTTTCAATATTTTATATTTAAGAATTCTGCAATTCATTTATTTTGACTTCGACAGGGTAAATAAATCGTCAACCTGGCGAAAAAAAGAGCTCCATCTGGACGTTTGGTATTTAATTTTATTATTGCTTTGTATTTATAACATTTTAAATCACACTTAATATTTCAGTTTGTCGCCTTTCTGTACATATACATATAAAAGCGATAGCACGTGTGTGTGCGTGTGTGTATGTGCATTAACAATTTGCATTTTTCAATATTTATTATGACAACATTTTGTATGGCCATTTAAGCTGGAACATGAACGTTTGTCTCTGGCTCTTTTCGTTAATTAAAAAAACAAATGAAAAGAAGAAAGTGCACATGGGGGGAAAAATTGAACAATTTTAATAAATAAAATACTTTAAATGAACACAATTAAAAGAGCAACAAAAATATCTCTCATTTCTCTCGTTGCAGTGGTTAAATCAAGCCAATGTCAAAGCGCATTAATTACAGGAGCCGAAAAACCTAAAGCCAGTGAAAATTGCTACTGAAAATTGCATAAAATCGGCAACAGTCGCAAAAAAGTCGAAAGCAAAAGAGAGATAAGACAGAAAAGACGATAGCCCACAAAAAGATAAAGAAGCAAACGACCGAGTCGAGAAAAAGGAAAGGAAACAAGAAGGACAGAGGACGACTAAAAATCTAAACGGGGTCAGTCATTTACTCTGCACGATTGCCAGAGAGAAACCAATCCAACTGAACTAAAAAGTTTAATTGCCTTGTGAAAAAGCAAAGTCCAAGCAAGCGAAGCGGTGCGGTGCAGTGTGGAGTGGAGCGGGAGGGGGAAGGCGAAAAAGTAGCAACAATTAAAATCACAAACTTTTCCAACAAGATGCCGTCGTTCTTCTTTTGGCCAAGGCGACAACAGCTATTCGAGCCGCAAATCCATCGGCAACTTTAAAACCATAGGAAGCAAACGACTAGGAAAAAAAAACAGTGGAAGGAAGGAAGGAAAACTTGATGAAAATAGAAAAACCAAGAGCAACCGATAACCACAGCAGCACCCCAATAGAAAACCACCCAAAAACAAAAAGAAAATAGAAGCTGTACAGCTTCTAAAAAAAATTGTCTGCACTTTCTTCATTTTTGAATGGACTCAACAGCATTCGACATACAAATGCATATTTGGAAACTTTTGTTAATTGGTAAGTGTGACGGACCCAGCCAAGGCCACTCCTCAGTTCACTTCAGTTCATCTACTCTACTCACTCTATCTGCCACGTTCCCACTATGTACTTATATATATATTTTTACACCCCGATGAAAACGCAAACTTCTAGGGCTAATTTCAAACTTTCAACGCATTGCAAACAGGAAAAAACACAAAAAAAAACTGAAGGAAAACTGTGAAAAAACAGAAAAACAGAAAAGATAGAAAAGGGTTAAAAGTTAGCAAAGGCCTCTTATAATTTGTAATACTCTTCCAAAGGTAAAAGTATCTATAGACTGGACGAGAAGTTTGCATAGACAAAAATTAAGAAAAAGAAATTAGTAGAAAATGAATTTGAACTTTTTTCTAACGAATTTCTTAAGCCATCGAACTAAATCTTGGTCCATCGAACTAAATCTACTAATTTTCTATATGTATAATATCATCTGCACATAAATAGATCAGCTATACAATAAGGTCCTTTAACTTGAGCTTGTAAATTTTCAAACATGTTTTTAGTGCTTACAAAACTTGGTTATTTTTTTTGCGTCTCGTTTTCTTCCATTAAGTTTTCTATCTCCAGCGTAAATTTGTCTTTTAACAGATACATTTCTCTCTCAATATAAATAGGATACTTGTAGATAAAGAAAATAGTTTTGCCCATTTACCAATCTTAAACAAATTTACTTTTCTTAAATAATGATTTATTTTTGATTGAAAAAGAGCATACAAAATTCGTGTTAAAGCAGATTGACAACATTTTTCTATCCTTTTTTTTCTACTACTTTTCCGCCTTTTTTCCTGTTTTCGTCGTTCATATTTAACTTCTTCTCTTTAGTTGGAGAAACATTCTTTTTTGTTGCTTTTTTTAGCTGAGCAAAATTTTTGCTAGGCTGATTTGTTTAGGACTTTCACCTACTTTCTCTCTTGGAGTAAGTTGCTTAAAAGTTGCTGCCTTCTCAAGCCACTCAAAAGTCGAGTGGCCATATCTGTGTGTGTGTGTGTGTACTCTGTGGGTGTTTAATTATGAAATTAATTATAAATTAACTTGCATAAAAGTTGATTAGACAGAGAAAATGAAAATGAAAATTGTACGCATATTTCAAACGGAAAGTTTTTAGTCTCCCCTAATCAATTTACATCCTCCCGCAATACATATTAATAGACATTCCACTTTGATTAATATTTAAGTACAAAGGACGAATTCAATTGCAATTTGGATTGCAATTCGAAGCATTCTTTTACTCAATGACTTTGCAAAGATGTTCGAAGCTTCTAATAAAGTTATTCATCTAACGTAGACGAGGACGAACGTCTTATGTGTGTGTGTGTGTGTGTGTTCCAGGTGATTGATGGCATCGATGGGTTTTTATATATTGCAACAGTTTTGCTGCAGACAGAGGCAAATGTCGTGCAAACGTTTCCTAAGATAGCACAAAAGCTTTTGGCAGTTTTTGTGCAGTTCTCTACTCTAAATTACAATAAATTTGCATGCCACAAAAAACCAAAAGAACAAAAATGAGCAAAGTGAAACCCATCTCTGGCCTTATCTACAGCATAATTACTCTACACTTGAGACACTCTGACTTTTTCTGAGTTCGCCTAGTCTGGTCTGACCTGGCGTGTTCCGTTCTGACCTGGTTAGAGGAATTAAACTTTTTTGACCAAAAAACCAAAGCAATCTGTTTGATAATTCATTCAGTTTTTCTCACGTGTGTTTGCCTTTGACACTCCTTTTTATTTTTCGTTTTTTTTGTGTTTACTTTTCTTTGAGGCAAAAACATTTCAACAAACTGTCTGCCAAGTATTCGAAGAAGCCTTTGTGGTTTAGCCATGTGGCTAAAATTTCATATGAATGAATGAATGAGTATCATTTGCAGGCGTCTTTATATGAAAGTTCTTTATATGAAGTTCGTCCTTTGCCAAGTATTTTTAAATATTTTTATGGCAGAGACCAGAAAACTCTCCAAAGCACAAACTTGTGTAGTTCAACTTGACGAAAATCAGTATCCCATTTATCCTGCCAGAGGTAGCTTTTTTGTAGCAGAGCATTTTGGTAAGCTTTAGAGGACTTTTTCGAAGAGTTTTGTGATGCATCTTTTAGTAAGCTTTAGAAGACTTTTCGACCTTTTTTGTCTTTCGTATATGAATGATATAAAATGCTTTCTATAAACTTTTATTCGAAGAGCTTTGCGAGTTTATACAATTTTTAGTAGTCTTATACGAAGATTATACAATTGAAATTATAAAATAGTTTGTTACATTTTTTGTAGACGACTTTTTCGAAAAGCGTTTTATTCATTTTGATTTTGTAGAAGTGTTTTCGGAAAGCTTTCGCATCCATGAAGAAAACTTCATCTTATACTTTTTATAATTTCACATAATTCGCCAGAGTTTTTGTAAAATGTTTCTTAAATATTTAGTAGTTAGAATTTTTGCTTTATAGCTTGTATAAGAGACCCTTTTTTCTCATAAGTCTTCTAAGGTTTTTCGAGCACCTTTATTTAGTATATAGTATAAGACTTTATTACAAGATACAAATACTTCCCATAAAAATAATGAGAACAAAACATGAGTTCGAAAAAAACTAGAAAATATCCTTTTTGGGAATCAGTTTCGAAAAAGTTTTGCTTGGGAATTTCAAGTACTTCGAAATTTATGAAAAAAAACCTTGGTCAAATGGTAAATGTTCAAATATAATTAAAGTTTCAAAAACATGGGGAAGTATGACAGTTTGTGTAACGGTTTTTTTTATGGCTATAGAACTAAAATTGTTATATAGAATTTTAAGAGAATGAAAAATCTCTTAAGAGTTTGCAAAATTTAACAGACTAGGCAGAATATTCTTGTTTTATATTGAACAAGTTGAATATAATTTGTATGAGGGTAAATTTTTGTGTCGATTGATATTGAACGATGTGTTAACCAAGTTAGATTCCTATAATCAAAATTCTCCCCTAGGAAAACGGATCTAAAGGACAAAGGACTTGTACGATGCATCTAAATAAACGATATGAATGAGGTTAACCCAGTAGGATTTTTTATCTTAAACAATTTTGCATCGTTTTTATTTTCGTTTTCATTTTCCATGAATTTAAATGAAATTTAAATGGAAATTAAATGGAATTTTATTTAAAAATTGGGTAATTAAGTTTTGCTTTTAGAATTGTTCCCGGAATTTACTGTCAGTTTTATTATGTATTATACGTTTGTTGCTCTTTTTTGAATTGTTTTCTATTCGCGCAATTCATAATTCAATTTGACAACCGCAAATGTCAAATGTCATGCATAATAAAGACATCCACACGACTAACAATATCTGGGTTCATATATGCTGCATACGAATATATGTGGCAAGTGCAACATAACATAACATAAACAAATTAGAAATTACGAGAGAGATAGAAATATAGAGATGCAGGCAGTCAGACAAAACTAACCCGCAAAAACCATTGTGAGAATGTTAACACATCAGCAGAATTGCAGAGTCAGGGCCAGGACGAGGACAAGGACGAGGAGGACGAGAACTAGACGAGGTCAGGGAACAAAAGTCAGCTAAAAACTATAATTTGTGCTGGCTAGAGAGAGTACTGAGGTTTTTATTATTGTGGCTTCATCTAACAAATGCACAAAGAGATAGCAAAAACTGTGGAACTGCGCGGAAAGTTAGCCACCGCATCTAAAATGAGAAATCTCAAGTCTAAACACATGCACTTCTAAGCGATCTCCATAGAGAAAGAGAGTGAAATGCTCCTGGAACTCGTCTAACACTTGTGGCTCGTTTTTGGTCTGGTTTCCACTGCTCGTTTGGGTCTTTCTAAAATGGCCACAGCCGCAATTTGTGTTGTCACGAAGTAAATGTTGACACTTGACATAGACAAATACACGCACACACACACACACACAAAACAAAACAAAAAAAAGAGGAGCAAAAAAAAACACACGAAAACTAACCCCTACACACGCACACCAGACCCGCCCACAGGGAGGTGTAGCAAAAAAAAAAAAGGGGCGAACATCTAACCCGTTAGGAGTTTGTTTTATGCTTCCGCACACTTGACATTACACTGCCATTGCACATCCTTCCAATGGCAACACTCTGAACGAGCTCCCTTTCTCCATTTCCATCTTCCTCTCTCACTCTCTCTATCTCTTACTTTATCTTCCTCTATGTGTGTGTGTTTACTATCTTCTTGTTTTGCCTGTTCCATTGATACAGTTTATACCAGGGTAGCAAAAGGCGTGACGAAACTTGCCCTTCAGAATACTAGTAAATATCAGTTTATAATATTGACTATGATAGACAGTTTGTAAATATTGCTTAAACTCCAGTCGAATTAATCGAGCATTCACATTTAAGGAGATTTTTTTCAAGTGTAGCAGGCCACTCTCTCAGAGCTTCACAACATGTTCGTTCTCTGAGAGCGAATGAGCATCATGTCTGTTAGAGCTGGGAGAGTGGCCAGGAGGCAGTCTGACCCGAGCGAGCGAGAAGGCTCATAAGTGAATTAGGCCATAAAACGAGACCCCAAACATCAAAATGTACGTTGAATTATTTTAGTATTACTCCTAGATTGCAGTTATCTTATAGGGTCTCTCTACCATGGGCCAGGGAGTATTTTAAGGATCGCATTGATCCCACGAGCTTGGCGTGCATTAATAAGGACTTCTTTCAATTGCCCGCCACAACGAAACGTCAACGATAATGATGATCGAACCGATACCGATCCATACTAAGTATATTCTACTTCTTTTGTATTCTTCTTTGGTCATTCCTTTGGAGGAGAGTAGCGGAAGTGAAGGTAGCAGCAACAACTCGCCACCACAGAATCACATGGACATGAGAATGTATAATAATCAGCTGATCAGTGATCCGCAAGGACTTAAGAATAGGCAAACGGAAGTATTGCGAATCGTCTGGATGAGAATGACAAAAATAATGAGGAGATGGCACGAAGGTTCTCCAAGTTTAAAATCCTATTCACAAATTCGGGCACTCCCTGAAAATATATTAATAAACAGTCCAACTTCTCTGCAGTGAACTTTTATTTTATAATAGTTCAATTCTATTTTGCATTATTTCTTAATGTTATAGTTTCTAAATCTGATGACATTTTTAATTAAAGTTTAGACTAAATTTTGCCTTTACAACTATATTATATAGCTATAATAATAAGGCATAATACATTATGTTAGTTGTGGAAAAAAATTTGTAAAAACCCACCTGAGATAATTTTACCAACTATGCTTGGGAACTCTGACTATTTATAATATATCTTATATGGGAATATGGAGAGTATTTACATCTGTCATTAAAATCTTTGGTGAGGTGGAAAAGTCTATCGCATACCATTTCAATGTTAGCCTGACTATGTAAGTCTATTGTAGAGTAGTTCCTCGGCAATCTGAGAATTATTTTAAGCAAGATTTGAATTTTGTATATATATGTAATAATAATCAGCTGCCTATAATGAATAATTTTCAAAGACACAGCTTCCTGGAATTATAATATAAATTTTTTATATAATCAAGTTTTTTCAGGTCCTTTTTTGATTTTTAAAAAATGTATTTAATGATTTAATGATTAAAAAATTCCGCAATCTTGAGATATATTATGAGAATCCAATAGAAAGACTATTAGAAATGTCAAACAAATTTCAACCACTGATTGGTTCTAGAATAGCAATGTCAATTTGTGGTTGACATTTGCCCAGGTGAACCATTTGCAGTACAGGGTATTTAACTAGTCGCTCATGTGATTGTCGCTTGTTATTTATGCCACTTCGGATGCTAAAGTCTCCTGTACCGCACCCCCGCCCCGTTAGTCGTTTCATTTGGTTCGTGCCTTTATTCAATTTCACTTTGACTGCTAAGCTCAGTTTCTAACCATCCTCCATCTCGGCCAGAACTCGGCGCTACCCAAAGGCGTTTAGTTGACACTAGTTCACTGGGCTGTCTTCCCCACCCCGCTGATGTCCATCGACAGCCACGTTCGTGACACTCTCTGATAGCAAATTATTACAGTCTGATGAGTTCGTCCTGTGCCTGTCTCGCTGATGAATGAATGCGGAGCCAATAAATTTTGCTTTGGGGCGCAAAAGATACTGGGCCAAAAACCAAATGCCATTAACATTGCCTTCATCTTGTTATATTCCCCCCCCTCACACTATCCCTGTGGGGGAGGGGGTCACCCATGAATTTGTTTGCTTTATTTAAGTTTTCTGTTTTGATAAAAAAGGCAAAGACGAAGTGAGAGTAAAATTTGTTTGCATACTTTAGGGAGTTGTGTCCCTTAGACCAAGTCACATTCCTGATTGTTTATCTATGCGTTATTGAGGAAAAATATTTTCACAAAAGATTTGGCCTTCTGTTTTTTTGTGTGTGGTGTTTGGCCGCAACTTAATTTAATCAAACCCAGTACAGGTTGGAGTAACTAAATCAAATGACAGGCCAAGTGAAACTAATACTAAAACCCGAATCTACCGCAAATGAGCAGCCGTAGTGTGGTAATGGAAGAAAATTAATTGCAGTAACTGTTTCTAGGGCCACCGCAGGAGCAGCAAGATAACTGGCATACCTGTGTATCCTGCATATCCCCGTGTGTGGGAATGTGTGTGTGTGTGTGTGTGTCGTTTATTGGCTGCATTCTCCATTCCATTTTTGGGGCTAAGATATACGAGCAAAAACTGCTTTGCGGTTCAAAGTTGAGTGGCTCGAAACTTTTGGAATGTTTCGCGTCCGCAAGTTAATTAAAGTGCTTTATGGCCAAACCAAAATTCCATTTCTTGAAGCCAGAGCTGGGGTGGAGGGGAGTGAAGAGGGGCGGATTTGTTTATTTTTTTAACCTGTAGTAAAAGAAATTCAATTATGTAAAAACTTTCCCCGAAAAACCAAACCAAAGTCTGCGGAATGTCTCTCTAATACTAAAGCCAAGTCAAGTTTAACTTAAGCCAAAGCAACCAACAAAAGAAAATAAAACTTTTCCTTTTTTCTCTCGTTTTTTTTTTTGTGTAAAATTGCATCAGCAACTTTACATGAAAATTAAATAAGTAGCAGCTTAAACAAGTTAACAGGGGGCAAAGGAGGGTTGTGGGGGGTGGTTAAACAACATAAGGCCATGAATAAGTAAGCAAAAGTCAAAGAGAAACACAAAAGGTCAGTGGCAAATGGCGGGGACACGACTACTATACAATACGGATGACAATCAAAAGAAGGCTAAGTGCTTCCAGGTGAAAAGTTATGAAAATTTTGCATTCTATTTGATAGATTTATTAATAACATCTTTTGGGTCCATTATGCTTGGCGAGGGGCGCTCGTTATATAACGAGGCACATGGGAAAAATCTATTGAATGAGGTCTTTCTATGCAGTGTCGTAATTTAAAATGGATGTGTTGTGAAATTTCACAGGAAGTCTGCTTGTGAGACTCATCTGACAAGAACTGTTGTGGAACTTCATTTGAACATTTGAAAACTGTTAGTAGTAAAGCAGATGAACACTCTAGTCCAAGAGTCATATTAACTAAATGATATTTCTCTCCTTGAAGTACAGTCTTGTCAAAATATTTGTGTCGCGTAGTGTAACACTTTTAACATTAAATTATCCATACCAGATCAATGAATCTATCCGATGTTAGGCTGATTGCTCTCAGTTTATCTAGTTTCTTTTAAGTTCTCTTTGGCCACACCTCGTTGGCTTACTTTTTGTCAGTTTATCAGTTTACGATTGCCTTTGACACTTTTGGTTATTAGTCACTTTTGATTTGGGTCAGGCATATAAAATATTTATATGAAATTTTTCGGTTGATAACTCAAAGACAAATGTTGTCTGTAAATCAAGGCAGTTAATATGAAATTTCTATGCATTTGCACGCAAAAACTATTTCCATGATAAGATATCAGATGGCTAAGTATATATAGAATGAGAGTGGAAGAGTGGGGCATCTTGGAGAAAGGCTGACAAATTTGTGTCGCCTGCTGCTGCTAGTTGGACATTTATCATCATTTGAACGCCTTGTCACAATCAAGAAGTCGCACTCCAGCTGCCCCTCTATCTTTTGCTCTCTTTCCATTTCGTTCAGTCTCTTACAATCATTACGTTTGGTTTATTCCAACAACTTCATTTTCATTCAGAGTCAGCAAGTTGCTCTGGAGAACTTTTACTTCCGGTTCGCCTCACACAGCTTGCAGCGGTGTTTTTGCCCCTCCTTTTCTTTCGTTGTTCCCTCGCTTTTGCGCCTTGTCTTGTCTTCTGGCTTTTGTGTCAGCTGCAAATTGTCGCATTAAAGTTTTTCCTCTATCGGTTTTTGTTTTTATCTCTCATTTGTTTGTTGGTCTCAGTTTTTTCCTTTCGTTCGCCTTGACTTTTCTCGTTCGATTCAAAATGTCACCGCAAATTATGCCTTTGTCTGCACAAAAATTTTAGACAACTCGGCGTATACTCAATCTAATCTAATTTAATGCCTAACTTCATTTGGCGGCATCACCAAATGATAATTGATCACTTCGCTCTGGCCATTTGAATTAAAGTAGAAATGAATTCCTATTGCACACCATCTTTCACATTCTATGTCCATTAAATAAATAATTTTCTACCATATTTCGCACGAAATATAATTAATTCGATATTTTTGATGTGCGCTTGTTTAAGCTGACTGCCAACATCAGAGGTGAATAAAAGCAGCTTCTCCTGATGGCCGACATTAACATGCGCGCACATCCAACAAATTAAAACAGAAGCTTTCATATCAAAATTTATGGTGTTACAATGTTTGGCTATCAAAAATATTTGCATAAATATTTTGTAAATGTATTTTGATATGCATGAGAGGAAAAGCAATACCCACACACGCACACTCACACCCATACCCATACCCATACCCACACAAATCAGCTTCCGTTTTCTACTCTGTGCAACATTTGCATTTTGCGGCCAATTTTTCTAACGTCCGTCCTCTCTCCCCACCCTCCTCGCTCTACTCAAAAAGAGAGATGCAAAAATTTTCCGAGAAATTTATAAAATAATTTTCCATATAATCAAATTTGAAGTGAAGTGAAGGGCATCTGTGCGTGTGTGTGTGTGACGGTGGGTGTGTGTGTGTGCGTTTGTCTGCATCAGTTGTTTATTGTACCAACAAACAACAAAATTAATAATTAATTCAACTTTGCTCTTAATTATTTGCGCAAAAATAGTATCAAATAATCTAATTAGTATTTAAAATACTAACTTAAAGAGAGATATCATAAAAAGTGCGCATTGCCCAGTGTGACCAGCATGCCAGTATTACCATACATCAAAATGTTTGAAATAGTGTGGCTGCCGTTTCTGAACTGAAATATAAATGAAGTGGTAAGTCGCCGCACGGATCTGGTTATACAGACAGACGGACCAACATAGCTATATCAATTTCTCTTATCCTCCTGATCAAGATCTATAGGGATTAATGGATTGTGAGTGATGACTTATGAAAGAAATCATATCTATTTAGATAGCTTTTGCTAGTTTTCACTTTCTTTTAACACTTGAATTCAATTCAGAGTCTGTTTATGTTAAATAAATCTGAAGAGATTAGATATATGTAAGAACATTTCTTTCTAATACTTAAAGCAAAGTCTCATGCCAGTAATATAGATTAAATCAAGCACTTAGAAGATGATATCAAAGACACGATAAAACATCATTGGAAAACATTAAAAATGCATGTTAGCTATCACTTGTAATTAGTGTGGCTGCAATTTTATGGCTGATAAATACCAAAACGACATTAAAGGCCAAGTAAAATGATTTGCCATCTCCGTCAAGTAGGCGAATGGTTTCTTTTATGCTTATGAGGACTACAATGTAGTATCGCCGGGGTCACTGGCCGTTGCATTGGAATGAAGGAGACCCTTTTATTTCAATTTACTGTTGCATAGAACGTCGAGCAGTTAAATGGCTTGAAATATACGTCAGCAATTTGTCAGTGTGTGTGTGTGTGTATGTGAGTGTGAGACAAATAAACAACAATTCATTTGATGTCTCGCACAATAACTTACTCGCATTGGCAGCGAGAACAACTAAGAGAGAGCGAGAGAGAGAGAGAGAGAGAGGAGGGGCCGAAGGGGATAAAGGAAGAAGAAAGAGTTCAGTCAGGCAGTCAGTCAGTGGGGGAGGCTTCGGGCAGGCATTCAATGCACTCACTCATGCAGTTAGTGTGTCACTCAGTTGATGCGTGAGGGGACCCTTAACCCGCCACTGCCACGCCCACTCAGGCATGTTCTCTGTATCAGAGTGTACATCATTCATTCATATACATACATGCTTTCTCTGCCCCCTCTCTCTCTCTCTCTCTCTAAGTGTATGTGTGTTGGGAAGGCTGCCCGTTTTGGCATTTATTTTCGTTTCGTTTCATTTCGATTTGGCATTGTTATGAGTGTTTTCTGTATGTGGCTTCGCATCGCCTTGGAATGTAATCATTTTACAATCTCTAGCTAAACATTTTAATGCAGGTGGATTTGGTCTGCCTTCTCGTTTCGCATTTTCCATTTCCCATTCTTTCGCTTTATGTCTTTTTTTTTGGTGCCTATGACAATTGCAGTCGCAACATTGTCATAAAGATTTCTCTGACATTGAGTATGCCCACTTTTGAATGGCAATTGCCATGTCACATGGCCATGCCCATGCAGCATGCCCCATCTCTTTCAATGATTTGTGTCTGTTGAAAATGGCCTTGTGACTGAACTCAATTCGAACTGAATCCATCTCGTTCTCTCTCACTTATCTCTCGGATCTCTATTCCTATCTCACATTCTCTGTGGGCGGCCAAAAAGGTTTTCCACTGAAATCCCATTGATTTCTGGCATTTTGCACATCAAATAACTTGACTTGGTCGCATTATTGACACATCTCCATGTGGCCAAAACAGACTATTTGTTTGGCCATGTGTGTGCCAGTGTGTGTTTGTGAGTGTGTGTGTGTGTGAAATTAGTTACCTCAAATAGATGATTGAAATTAACATGACTTGGCAGATAGCTAGTAACGAGAAATATTTGAGACGAAGCAAATTTAATTGTTTGTATCGTATAGCAATCTAAATTCCGAGACTTCAACAAAGTTCAAAGATTCAAGTGGAAACTGTTTTTTTTCGATGACAAGAGATTGATGCGTCGGCATGTCCTTCTTCTCTTCTCTTCTCTGTTATCTTTGTTTCTGTCTCTCAAACGATCTCTTTCATTAAAAAATAGTCGAATGTATGTATATTAAAAAAGCTTTTTAATTAGTGTGGCTGCAGCTTTGAGTTAGCAAAATCCATTAAAACTATCAACAACTATCAAATTTCATTACAAATGCGATTAAGTTAATTTAAAACAAGATCGACGTGAAATCTTTTAATGATAATGAGTCGGAAGAAACTTTGCAAAATTGAATCACCACTATTCTCAAAGGTCGTGTAGTTTTCTTAAGTACTTTTCGTTTATTTCATCATTATTTCATTATAAATAAGCAGCCACACTAATTAAATAAATTACGGATTCATTGCATTTGGCTTCTTTACAATATCAGAAACATAAAAGGAAACTTTTCGAAACAAAAAACACAGTCAAGACTCGACCCAAAACTCCACATTAATATTTTGTCATTATTTTAAAAGGAATGTGCAGCCACACTAATTAAAAAAATTACGTATTCACTGCATTCGGCTTCTTTAAAATATCAGAAACATAAAAGGAAACTCTTCGAAACTGAACAAACAGAGTCAAGACTCGACCCAAAACTCCACATTAATATTTTGTCATTATTTTATAAGAAATGTGCAGCCACACTTATTTATTTTCAGTCTCTAAAGCAACGACTTGAAGAGTTTCCCCCAATTTTGCTCCACTTTCGTCTGGTGACTCGATTTACCCATTTCCAAATTTTCTTCTGATTTCCACTTAATGTGGAGAGTCGAGTTTATGGCATGCTTAATGTGTTTTATGCAGCTGCAACAGCAACTGAAATTGGAGGAGGAGCAGTAATCGTTGGCAGTGTTTTGTCGGTTGTTTGTTTCTGGTCTAAGTGATCGGCAGCCTGCTCTCGTATACACCCATACACACACACATATACACACATGTTGGTGGACAGCATGTTGACAACAACAAACATGGGAACCAGGCTAGAAGCAGCGCATACACACACGCCTCGTTGTTAGAAATTATACACACAAAAGCTAAGTTGATGTTGCTGTTGCTGTTGTTGGCATTGCAGCTGAAGTTACTGTCATGTCACAGAAGAGCACAACGATATTTTAGAGATAGAACACCAAGAGCAACAACAACAGCAACACCAACAAAAACTCTGTTGCATTGTGTCGTTTGCTACTGGCAGGATGACATTCATGGATGTGGCGGCCGAAGCTGGTGATGGTGATGGTGATTGGGGAGGGTGAGAAAAGGGGAGGATGAAGTTGCATTTATGCATGTGACGTGTTGGTCGCCTGCTACTTTCGCTTGGACACGCTTGAATTTTACTTTCTGAGCTGAGTATGTGCGCGGTTTGGGCCTGCAGGGTGAAGATTTGCCTGTCATTGACGGGGCCAGCGGGTGGCTGTCTCCATGTGTCGTGTTGTGGTTTAAGAAGCCCAAAGAAAAAAAAAACACAAAAGTGGAACAAATTTCCAAAAAAAGAAGAGAAGGAGACATCGCGTTTTCTGCGAAAATGCACTTAACTGATTAACGATTTTGTCTTCCAGTAAACTTTTGACATGTGACGAAGAACAAAAAAAGAAAAACGATCGGTTGTGAAATTTCACTTCAATCGTTTCTGCTGTTGTGGGCATTAAGAAAATTAATTATGATTCATAAATATATCATCTATTTTCCAATCATGCGGTTCTCTTTAAAAGGTGATTGACCAGCTGCTTTGAGGTTAAAATCCCATAAATTGGAATTATGGAAAATTATACAAAGTATTTCCCTTAGGTAAACACTGAAACATTTGTACAAAATTTCGCTCCTTCAAAAAATATTTGAAATTCCGTTTTGCAAAGCAAAAAGAGGCCAGCAAAAAAAAAAAGAGTAATGGAAAACAAGAGCAACAACAAACAGGAAAAACTGAAAGAAATTGCATTTACGCGCTTCGTTAGACCAACACAAACATGACTCAAAAGAAAGGGGAGGGAGTACGGAGTGCGGTGCTGGGTTTTTGGGGACTGTGGGCGGCTATGAAAATTGCAGCCAAACATTTTCGAGTGGTAGTGGCGGCAGCAGCATGCAGAATTATGCTACAAATTTATGAGGCGACATAAATTTTGCAATGTTTGTTTTGGCTTGCTCTGTGTCCATCTCTCTCTCTCTCTCTCTCCTTCTCTTGGTTTCTAACCCGCATTGCTCCTTTCCAGCCCCTTTCTTTGCCCCATGTCTCCTCTTTGCTGTCTCTGGCTCTCTGCTCACACAGCAGGGAGGCCAGAGCCCTTCCGCCCTTCTTCGCACAGCCCTTGCCCTTTGCTTTATGATGAATGTCATGTGGTGAAATTTTTGCCAGCCAGCAAGAAAGAAAACCAAAAAGAAAAGAAACCGAAAAGGGAAAAAACGAAAAAAAAAAAAATAACAGATTCGAGAAATTGAAAAATGCATGCAACTGTTTTGAAGGTTGCCCATTCTATCCAGAGAACTCGATACACTCAGAGAAACCTAAAATGCAAATGCATCTCAGACTTATTAGATAGACATTTTAAATTTACCTAAGGAATTCTTGCTTATCATGAAATTCTTGGGATATTGTATATCAAATATCAAAAACAATAAATACAAATAAAATAAATAAAAAAAATATCAAAGAAGCTAACTTCGGCTATGCCAAAGTTTGTATACCCTTGCAGCTTTTGACCATTACATTTTATTTTCTAAAAAATTGTTTGTTTCTTAATCCAATAAAGAAATATTTTAAATACATTGGCCGGGGGCAGCCAATCGCCAAATAGTAGACAATGTAGCGATTGATATTCATATTCACACACACACAATCGCAATTTTGACACATATATGTGCTTCACTGCTTATGCGTGCACTGCTTATGGCAGCAGTACTGCTGCATACTGCTGCTGCCATAAGCAGTGCACGCTATATAGGCAAATTTTATATCGTCGAAATCAGGCGTTATGTTTATCCGATTGTTTTGAAATTCACGCATATGACGTAATCCCTTTTTATTTATGCACATAATCAGTTTGGATAAGATTGTTCAAAAAATAGAGAAGTTATTCGCATTTAACGATTGTATTTGTATGGCAGCTATATGATATAGTTGTCCGATCTTATTCAAAATCGCAGATGTGTATGTGGCTGTATAGAAAAGCTTATATACGAACTTTGAATGCGATAGCTCTAAAACTGTGGGACTAGATCGCGCAGCACCAGACAGACAGACGGACAGACGGACATGGCTATATCAACTCGTCTTCTCTTGCTGATCAAGAATATATATACTTTATGGGGTCGGAAACGATCCCTTCTCTGCGTTACAAACATCTGACCAATTTTATAATACCCTCTGCAAGGGTATAATAATAAATAATAACAAATAAGACTATCTTAGAAGTTCAGTCATTTTTATTAAGATGAGGATGTAAATTCTTAATATTAAATCAAAACCGAAAAATCATAATATTTTATACAATTAAAACCTTAAAATAAAAAAAATACCTAAACGCAATATTATAAAATTTAAAGTTATAGTTCAAGTTCTTTCTAAATTATTTGAAATAATTGTTTATATAGAACATTTATATATATATTTTTTTTATTCGTATTTTACTTATTGAGACGGACAATAAGTAAATTGGGTGAATAATATTACATAACATGAGAGGTAAATTACAATTAATTACAATTTGTAATTTCGAACCCATTGCTTGGGGGCCATATATATTGATAGAAAATTTTAAATTGCTAATTAAAGGACTCAAAATCAAAGTAAAGCAATAAAAAATGCAATTTATTTTTTGTTGAGTGCTAATTTAGAAAATGAACATTAATTTGAACCCATTTTTGAATTACAAATAAGTAATCACCTTAATATTCAGCATTATCAGGAAAGATCAATGTCTAAGAATTAATTAATCAATATTAGCATTAGAGTTATTTGGGCGAGTGTAGAATGTGGCATGTATCTATATATTTGCCTCTTATTTGACAGGCAACGACCTCTAAGCTCTGAAAATAGACAGGCATGTAAATTACTACGTACCGAGGTACTCTCGCACACATGCCGCACATGCGTTAGGCTACACCCAACCAACATCAACATTATTCCAGTGACCCAAAAAATGCGAGAAAAAAGAGATGAGAAGAATTCTGCATACTCAATATGCAGAATGCAATATGCATTGAATGATGCAGCACGAGCCAGAGTAGCTGTCAGATTGAGGGGAGATTTTTTTGTTGGTTTCTCTTTCTGGTTGGGTGCTGTGCGGGGGGTTGGGAGGCTGGGGGTTGGGACTATGCCTGTCAAATACTTTGACAAGGATTTTTATTTCAAGGAAACATTAAAGTGGCTAACGATCATATCTCTTGCGAAAAGGGAAAATTAAACTTCAAATGTAATGGAAACCTGCAAATGAAATCTAACCCAAGGCAAAACTGCTTTGTGATGGCATTATTAATTCAGTAGGAGTGCAAAAACCCAAAACTAGCTTAACTTGCAACTTTTACCTCAGTCACATGGAGCAAAAGTATCTTTTCTTGCATCTCTTTGCTGTCACACACATGCACTCGTATTTAGTTAGTTTTCCCTGTGAGCGGTTGGGAGCTTCTTTGCGAAACCGCATGCATATGCATAAGTGAGCGAGTGAGCAGCGCGCTGCAGCGCCTTCTGCATGTGGCAGCATACATTGCGTATGCGCAATCTACTACAAAACTTACTTTGAGGGGGAAGCTTAACCTAAATATTTTAACCCATGCCACTAAGCGCATTAGTGCACCAAATCGGTTGAGCCGGGCTGACTTTTGTCCCCAAATCAGTGCCCCGCTCTTCCCCTCTCCCTCTCCCTCTCTTGCCATCTTCCTCATGCATGACTAATTTCCACTAATTGATTTATGTGACTTAAGTCGCCAGCAATGCGATGATGATGCTGATGATGATTCGAGGCATATTCGAGGTGCGGCTCATTCCTCTTGACTTAAAGCCATTTAGTTGCCGCTTCATTCGTTCTACAGATTCCGAAAGTTAACTGACATTTTAGTTGACAGCAATTCGATTGGAAAAACTTTTTTCTGCCATTTTACAAAAGTCGTTTCCTTCTCTCTCTCTCTCTCTCTTTGTCTCCCTAGGGCATTGCATAATTGCGGTAAACTTGGTCAATTGACACTCGACTTGTCCAAAACTTTGATTTTTGTGGAACTGTTGAAAAATCAAATAAGCCAGAAAAATCAAAAAATAAAAAGCAAATTCCAAAGCAAATTTTTCTGGACAAATCTCAATGCACAAAATGGCAAAATGAAACACGAAATTCCATACGACAAATGAAGAAAGATAGAAAAATTCTGTCATTGCTTTTCTTTGCCAAAATGAAATTCATCAGAGCATGCTTGGGCATCGAAAAATTGTTCACAATGAATGTTTAGCAAAATGTAAATTACTTTTTGTCAACTATCATTGGGTTAGTCCAGACCACTTTACTTCCTCTGAATTTAAATGTTAAGTAAATATAAACAATCTGCAATCCAGAGAAAAGTCATCTGTGTGAGACGTTTGTGGTTCTAATTTATTTATCACTTTAATAATCGTTTATTTAATCACGATGTTTGAATTCTTTCCTTAATGAATGCTTCTAAGTATTTGTTGTATGTCATATTTTCTCACTTTTACAATTTGGTATATAAGAATTAATTAATCAATATTTTTGTTAACCTATTATAGTTTATGGATTACAAACTTCATTTGCTGTCCTTTTTTTTTTTGTTCGTGTGACCACTTCCTTTCCTTATTTTCATTTTCTTCATGTTGATTTTGTCTGATTTTATTAATTCTTTTCGATCTTCTAGTAGACCCTCAACCTCAAATGCAGAGTGGAAAATGATTTGAAAACTTTTCTCACATAAATTCCTCAACTAGTTGGAATGTTAACCCTTAATTAATTCAAACTATTAGCCTAATCATTATCATCAAAGCATTTGGAGAAGCCACTAACTGACCACCAAAAGGAAACAATTTGCATCCCTCTTTCCACTCATCGAGTCTGAAAACAAAGGCCTGGGACCAAAGACTACACAAAAATTGTGGGCTCTGGCAATTATTTTTTGTGGCCTGTTGGTAAACAAAGGAAGGCCCAAACTGACAACAAAAAAAAAAAAACTACTACCACTCAGGAAGCTACTGTTCCACCTCCAACAAGAGACAGAACAACAACAACTATAAGGGTGAGCCATAAAAGTGAAAGCCACCTTCCGGCTGCTGCTGGCTCATCTTCATCTTCCTTTTCCTCTTTCTACGTTCTTTCTCTCACTGTCTCTCTCTCGCTATTGCTGTTGTTATTGTTGTTGTTTGAGTGCCTTGAGTTGTGGGCCAAAAGCTTAGTTGACTTGCAAAATAGTTGAAATTTCAGTTTGAAATCCAAAACCCTGGCTAACCTGGCGCATACTTGATATGCAGGATGGTCCACACAACGCACAAATTTTGGTCCACATAAACCCAAAAACTCTTCCTCACTCCAAAAGCAAAAGGAAACGAAAAGCCAAACATTTTTTTTTCTTCTGCCGTTTGACAAAAATTTTGTAGACAAAATGATTTTAATAATTCATTTGAAAAGCGTTTCGGTTTCGGTTATTGAATTTGCATGTTTTTTCCTTCTGCCTTTTCTTCTCCTGCTATCATTAATTTTAGAGGATTTTGGCTGGGACAGGGGACAGGGGGGAAGGGTAAGCAGTTCTTAAGCTTTTGCCATTAATTTAACTTGCGGCGGTCAGCAAATTTTATTTAAATCCATTTTTATGATTAAGGCCATTAAGCCATAAAAAATGTTTCTGTGTCATATGGTTTTATATGTATATTTCGTTTTCTCATTCATTTTCACTATCCGTTGTTGTTGTTGTTATTTTAATAGAGGATGGGTGGGGGAATCGGGGATAACCTCGAAGAGAGAGTGTCTAACTGGGGGCCATTCAAAACTTCTGTCTGAAAATGAAAATTATGCATTGAAAACTTTTTTTTTTCTTTTTTTTCGGGGGGTTATTCCAACTTTGCTCATTCAAATGCTTATTAAATATGCCTGGTTAGGTTTCAGGAAAGGCTTTGGGAAATTGCCAGTGTAGTGGGCAGTCAGTCTGAGGGATAGGTGAGGGGAAGGCATATGCAGATCAAGTAAAACTATTTAGGTCAAAGGGTAGAAGCAATTGTTATCCATTGTACAAATATATACAAAGATTTTCAAGTGAACTTCTAATGAGTTATAATGGGAAGCGCAATAACATTAAGAATCTATTCGAAATGGATTTTCATAATTCGCTTTGGATCGGGAATAAATTGGCTATAATTCAAAATACATACAAAATATTGAAAAAATTATGCACGTACTTTAAGTTAATCATAATATTTATGTTATTTAATGTGGCAAATAAATAAACTTTTAATTAATTCAGATTTATACATTTTATTTCTACACTTCGATTAAATAAAAGAGTTTATGGATAATCGCCAATTATATTTATTATTATTAAAAGAAAGCAGTGATTAGTGAATCAGATTTGTATCAAATTTAAAATCAATATTTATTAAACATAACAATTGACTTTATGATTTTCATATCTATATGTTAGTTTATTATCTAAGTAAGACATCACTTGAAATCACTTTCCATATGGAACAAGAATATATCGATAATGATTAAAAAACTGCTGATTAGCTGTTTTTAATCACAGTATTTATTTTAGGTAGGTAAAATGATTGCGATTGGTTAAGAGTCTTCAATTCTTATGAATTGGTTAGAAATTGTTTGATTTTGAAATCTGTTTTGGGTTTCTTGGCCGTATCAGAAATGTCGCCTCCATTTAATGGGTATCACGATAAGAACTAAAATATCTATACCGCCCCCGAAACACTCCCATGTCCGCCTATTTGGCACAGTGGTGAAATAATCAAAATAGAAATTGTTGATTTTTCGTTTCGTTGCGCATACTAACGAGTTTTATAAAAAACCGAAATAACAACAACTTTAACAACCCGACAGGCAAACGTATACGCATACTCACGCACAACACACACACACACACACACACATACTCACGCACACATACTCTTTAATGTGGGCAACCCCTTGGCTACCTCCCGCTTGACACATTTTCGCCGAGTTTTCGATTTCATTTTGCATTTGGAGGTCCTTGTCGTTGCGCCACTCTCATTTTTTCCATCCTTCTTGTGCTTTCTGTGTCGCCAACTGGCGTGGCTCTTGTAATTTCCGCTGTATGTTTTATATGTATATACATATCGGGGAAGGGTTCCATTTCAGTGTTTTTTTTTTCTCGTTGCTTGTAACCCTTTTTTACTTTCACTTTTTTTTTTTTGTGTCGGCGTCATTAAAGCGGCCTTTTTGGGAATGCGTTCGAATGTTGCCTTTACTAAACTGCTAAATGTGGCATAATTATCGTATTTTACTTTCGGTTTTTTTTTGTTTTTGTTTTGGTATTTGTGTTAGGGTTGTCTCATAATACCGAATTGTCTCTTCGTCGTTTGTGTTTGTTCGCTTGTAACATATTTCCAACATTAAATGAAATGGGTTCTTTATTAATTTCTGCATGTTTTTCTCTCAAAAATATATAAAAATAATTCTGAAAAGGTAGCTTTTTCTGCTAATTGGAAAATTTCCACACAGGAGGATGATTTTGTAAAGGTTATTTCCAAGACAAAGGTGACCGAGGAGAGGTCTAGATCTGTATAATTAATTCAAAAGGTACATTCGTACGAAATCTAATGACAACAAATACAATGAAGTATTCATTCGGGATTAAGCCGATTTTGGAAAAGGATTCACTAATTAATGAAATCTTTTTTAAAAAGGATTCACCGAAATAGAATAAACGAATTGGCTTTATTTTCCTTCATTTTGTGAACACTTTGCAAATGTCTTTGCAAATATCAAATCGAAAATATAAGTTGCCTGAGAGACCGGAGGAATATCCAATTAGATCTGCACAAATATTTGACTCTATTCTAAGGCCCAGTTCATGGGGCAAACAGTTAAACTGAACAATTTCCTGGTGTATCAAAAATAAATGCATGTATATTGCAGCTATTAGCTGGAAAATAAATTTGCCAACCGACAACTAGAGAAACAAAACTTAATTTAGAAGCAATATAGCTTCTGTGGTCCTGTTTTCTCTTTCTCATTTTCTCCCCATAAAGTCAAGCCACAAAAGTGAACATGTATTTACTTATATGTATGTTTGTATACATATAAAAAAAATCTCATAAATTGAAATAAATAAGAAAAATAACAATTTCTATAGAGCCGCCTCAACCAGAGAAGGATGAAAAGGAGGAGAAGGACGAGACCTTGCTGCAATATTCATAACTCTTTTCAAAATGTGGTCAAGTGCCCTGTCCCTGTCCAGCAGGAGCGACGATTCGACAGCTTTTGATATTGGCATATTCCCTGTCGTCCCCTCTCTCTCTGTCACTCTCTCTCTCTCTCTCTCTCTCTTATGTAATGCCTTGACTACACTTGGCTGAGCTTAGCCCAGACTTTTCTCAACTTTCCTCTTTGCTGCTGCCATTTTTATTAAAAAGGAGATGAACGAGTCCAAAAAATTGCCAGAGATGCAATGGGTAACGCAGTACATAGTGCAACAATTGTAAAATGGAGTCGCAAATGGTATTTCCTTTTCATTCTCTCTCGCTCTCTCTATCTCTCTCACTCTCTCTCTCTCTAACACACTCATACACATATCCTTACATCTCCTTGTCGTTGCTGTTGGTGTGGTGCATTGTGTGGCGATTTATGGATTTTATTTGGCCACTTTCCACTTTCGTCGTTGTTGGCATTTGTCGCCTTTTGTATATTGTTAGCTTATTGCACATTTCTCTACGTGTTTTGTTATGTTATGTTCTATTTAAGTTTAGTTTTCCATTCGCCCCTTCCTTCCCACTTCTTTTTTCCCCACTCTTTTCCTGCACTTTTCCCTCAATTTTCTTGTGTGGCAATGTTTATGGAAAATGGCATGGACCTTTATATATGTATGGATGATGTCTGTAGTTTCATGGACATGGAGATGACATTAACTTTTCGATTACCCAGTGTTCCCATTTGATGAGAGGGTATGCCAAATTCGCATATGCTGGATGGATAATCATAATGAAAGCCATGCTATATTCAGATATCCAAAAATTATCACTATCGATGGGATATACATAGGTAAATAAAAGTCTATGTCGAAATGGGGCTCTGTTTGCCAATAGATGGCGCCACCTATGAGATGAGTGATATTGAAATTAATTTTAGTTTTGGATTGGATAAAATATAGTTTTCAAGAGGTAAATGTGATCTCGCAATCTACTTGTCAGAGTTTAACAAAAACGAACATTCATGGATGGTAGCGACCGATAGGTGGAGCCACGCAATGTATGTGATGAATAATTTCTTTTCCCACTCGTGTGACCCCGAGTTCACCCTCCATTTAAAGGATATCACAAAGTGTCCGCAACTTAAATGCTGGGGAATTGGTATTTTATTCAAATCACCTTAACCCAGTTGGAAAAGTTTCCTCGTTTGGCTGATAACCACCGACCTCACACAGAGAGGTCATTTAGCATATGGCCAGTTTTGTGGCTAAGCATTCACATTTGTAATTAGAGCATAAAATGATTATAGATGTAAATCTTTTGCTGTAAAGTAATTAAAGTATTTATGTAATAATAAAACGTTTAACTGAACCGAAATAAGCAACACAACAAAAAAAAAAACAAAGAAGCCAACTTCAACAATAATTTTCTAACCACAAAGATGGGTAACAAAGTTTCCAAGATGAGGAGAGGGGAGGTGGCAAAAAAGTTCGGTGACTTAGGCTTAGCTCAGTTAACCCCCTGCTGGGTCATAAAAAAACGAACCGAAAAAAACTTTAAACGGAAATAAAATGTTACAAAATAATAAAATGTTGCGTTTTTTGCCAGTCGTAAAAAACCACAATAATGGAGGCAGAGGGAGGGAGAGAGAGACCAAAAGAGACAAATTCTTATAAGAATCCCCACGAAAAGTTGGCCAAAAATAATAGCTGCAACTAGAAGCCAAAAAACAGAAGGAACTCAACAACTGTTTCAATGCTCTAGATTCTATACTCTCGAATGTTGCAATTGATTAATTATGTTTCTGATCCCTTACGTATAGTCAGCCGATTCGAGACTCGAATTTCAAGTGAAAAATAAATAAACCCTTTAGTAAACGGATGCATCTGATCTTGCAGTAAATTACTTTACAGAACATTAGTTTTTATAGTATCTATCAGATACGATAGATATAATTCTATCGATGTTCATTAAAATAAACAGAATATATATTGTATAAGCTTAAATTGCCAAGCTTGGTAAGAAATATTTGAAGAAATGTCAGTCTAATGCAGAGAGAACAAAAATAAATGAACAAATTTTGCTTCAATTGACACAACCAACAATCAGATGCAAGAGAAAGATAGAGAAAATGAAGACGGGATCAATTTTTTCAAATGTAGTCGAGAAGCTACAGAAAATGATATCGCAGACTATTTCAGTTTTGAATCTATTAAATATTTTTCGTATAAACGTCCTTTCTATGTGCAATGTGAACGTCCACTCTATTTCCAAATATATGGCATATCTAGTCTTTGTAATATATGGGCACACAGCACGGGTATGATCATGTTATCGATATATGGGCACACTTAGAATAAGAAAAGACAGAAGCAAACGTGTTTTTAGCAATAAGATTTTAATCCAAGAATAAATGAACAATCCTTTATGAATTTTCAAGAAAAACCCTCGAAGATTACATTTGCTATGACTTCGGCATCCACTCGCTTCCTATGCCTGAGATTTGCGGATTGTCTTCGGCCCTTTAAGGCTATGCGTATCCATCAGTGGTCGAAAATTTATGAACAAACTTAGATATAGATTTTAAAAATTGTATACCAAATTACTAACTAAGATAATTTAGCTTTGCACGGATATCTTCTTCATGGCTAATCCTGAATAAAGAAATATGGATCAAAGGGATTCTAATTACATCTGAAATTAATGTAATAAGAGAAATAGATAAACAAAAGAGCAGAATAATTTAAAGTTAATTCGATCGATTGATATAATGAGTTTAATAATAAATCATAAGATTATTACAATTATTAAGTATATAGTTTCCGGTTTACGAAATAAGATCAGTATAAGAATTTAAGATATACAGCTTCAAGCACAACTTGACGACTTAACTCACGAAAGGACTTGCAACCATATTACGACTCCTCTCGATCAACTGATTATCGATAACAAATGAGGCTGCCAGTTGAATAGTAGCCCAGCAAACCAACTTATATAAGTAGATGGATTGATATTTATTTGCAGTTTTTCATGACGCTTTACATTTTGATGATCTAGGATTACAAACTACCTTTGAAAACAAATGTACCCTTTCCACAAGGATATAAAAATATTGTATTGCATATTCGCTCTTCTTTTAGCCGTCGCTACCTCCTTCCTTTCGCCTGCTTCTCCTCCTCCTTTTTTCTCTGTGCCTAACTCTCTGGTTGTCAAACGATTAGTGTAGGACTTTTTGAAAGTTTTGCGGCTTTTTCTGTCGCACTGAGTAAAAGAGACCGAAAGAAAGAGCGAGAGAGAAAACAGAAGACTGAGTGAGAAAGAAGGCGGGTCGCTATGTTTTTTCTCTTTGAGCAAAGTTTTGTGCAAATAGTTTATGGTTATTGCAGTTGGAAATACTCATACTACTTCTTGACCTAAGTGTGCACTCCTAAACGCGTTTTAAATGATTTTAATTGTTAATGGTTTGACTTAAATTTAACTTAAACAATTTTAAGTGGGAGAATTACTTTAAAATATTGCAGGGCGCGCCTTTAACTAATTCCTATAGATAAAGTACCTTAGACTTTCTTTGTGGTATACAAGTACTTGAGTAATTAATTTGTGAAATAATTTTCCGCTTTTTCTTTTGCAACAGAATAACTTGTCCAATTAAATAATAGTGGAAATGGCAAATGGAATTTAATTTCAAAATTTCCAAGAGGCTTATGTGTTAAGCATATTTTATAGACATTTAATTTGAATAATTTTGAAACTTTCTTTCTCACGCTGGCCTGCAAAGTACTAAGTACTTAAATTGTTAAATGTATTTAAGTACTTATTTATTTATTGTAGAATTTTTGTGAGTTTCTCAGTTCAGTGAATAAGTAATTTGTTCTTCTTACGCTGGCTTTTAATGTGCTGAATACTTAAATTTTTAAATGTATTTATGTACTTATTTATTTATTATAGAATTTTCGTGAGTTTCTCAGTTCAGTAAGTTATTTTTTCGTTTTGTTTGAAGATACAAAAGCCAATCGAACATCTCAATATTAATTACTCAAGTACCTACTCGACCTTTGAGATTACTTAGTTAAGTAATTAAAGCTTTTTAACTTATTTTGCTGTATGTGCTTTACTTGAACAGTGATTCAATCAATAGCGATTGGTATTGACCAATAGTTTCTATATAGCTTTAAGGATAAATGGATTATCAATTTTCGGCATCGTCACTCCATTTGGGACATTTGTTGACTAGTTGTAACTCGATTTCAATGCAACACTGATGACCACAAAAGTCACATTTTGATGTCGAGAGTAAAAGCTATACAAATTAACACATCCATTACACTTGGGTCACAGTTTAGTGGGTAAACTCTCTGCCGCTTCCACTGCCACTGCCAATGGCACTAATTCAATTTCAAAGAACACACAAAACCCAAAAAGAATATATTTGTGAACAAAAAAAAACACATCGGGTAAAACGAGAAAGAAAGAAGAGAAATAGTTTTAAAGCAACACTGCAACTCGGTCACGAACTGCCATAAAAAGAGCAAAAAAAACGTAGTAGAAAAACGAAAGAAAAAGTAAAATGGAAAGCAAAGTGTGTGATAGGGTGTCTGTGTGTGTGAGTGTGTGTGTGTGTGTATTGGCAGTTGATATTTGCGCATCAGTGAGCACATTGAACTGTCAATGACAGAAATAGAGACAGAAGAAGAGAACCAGTGGATAAAGTACATACGAGAAGTGCAAGAGGAAGATGTAGAAAAGATGCAGGAAAGCAACTCCAAATGCCAATTTATCAATTGCAATTTGCAGTTGACAATAGAACTGCGGGCAAGACTAATGCAGCAACGGCAGCCATTGACCCATTCCCATTCCGATTATCAACATCAGCATCAGCATCGGCGGTAATCATCGTGATCATTATCATCATGATGATGATGATGATGTGCGTGTTGAAAAAGTAATTACATCGCCGACTGCAAAACTATAAATAATCCCGGGGGCCCAGGATTTTTATTGCCAACTTTAAAAGTGTCATTTTAGGCGAGCATAAATTTTAGCAGAAAGAATCTGCTACCACTCCTACTCAGAATCTCGTTTCCTTTCCCTCTCCCTCGCCCACTCTCTCTCTTAGTTGGTATAAATCAACGTAAATGAATGCTATTTAGTTGATGGCTCAGGCCAGGAAATGCCTTACACATACACAAACACACACACACTCGGGTGAGCGGGAGAGAGGGTGAGCGAGAGGGACAGATACAAGTTAGGTACAGCATGGTTACAGTTACAAATGCAGTCCAAGTCCTTTTCCACATGCATTTCTCACATTGAAATGTGAACGGAAACCCCGAAAATGCCAAGTGCAAGAATCGTAAGCCAAACGGCGGTTGCCTTTAGACCAACTCCATGGCCAACTTCATCTCCATTTCCAACCAACCAGTCAGCTTCAACTCAAGATGTATTGCTTTTGTGTGATTCAGACACATGTACGTATACATATACATATGTGGGAGAGAGAGAGAGAGAGCCTGTGAGCGATGTGTGTGTTTGTCTGTGTTTGGCACTTCCGTTTGATATTAGCCTAGCACTTATATGCGTTTAGGCCAAAACAGCTTTTGCTAACAAACATGGCCCAAAAACATTTTACAAACAGAGCCAATGGGCGTAACCGAAAAGGGGTTTAAATAACTTGATAAAACGCGACGACATGTGGCCCAAAAAAGTATGCTATATAAAGTTTAAATTTTATCATTTAACGTCAAATTAAACAAAATGTATAAATGCCATTTTTTCGGTATGCAAAAACACAAAAGTTAACAAATTTAATTAACGAAGAATATGGAGACTGGAATAGAATTGAGACTTATGAAAAATATTTATAGTTTTGTATTTATTTCTTGATGTTGCAAACAAAAATAAATGGTTCGAAACTGCAAATTCTTATTTTAAACCTTCTTTAACTAGTCATTGTTAGCTTTGTTCAGGTTTGCCTTTTCTTGATTTAACTCTATTTTTTTTTTTTTTGGAATCGAATATATTGAGTTGACTTGAGAAGAAATTCCAACTATTCTTGGCTATGATAAGACTAGATCAACATTAAAATAAGAAATGTATTTTAAGTATTCCTTTTCTTTATTGGAATGGTTTAATGTGGAAGTAAAATGTTTATTTAATGAAAGGCAAATGCATAAATTTATAGTTTTAAATCAAAAGTTGTGCATCTATCGACTTTCAATTGGTTAGGGAACACAATTCTCGCAGTTCTCGCCAACTTTTTACCGCAAGCAAAGTGGAAATGCGTTCAAAGTTTGCGGCTTCAATTTCAAAAAGAAATACACTAGAGATTAGTTGGGATTTCTAATCACATTTTGTATTGGATAGTATTACCTACGCCTCTGACTCAGCGGGGCTTAATGCATTTCTGCGGTTTCTGTCCAGACATCGCAAGGCGGAGGTACCGCGTCTGCCTTTTCTTTGTTGCAACTTAAGTGGTAGAGCAATAGAGAGAGAGAGCGAGCGAGAGAGAGAGGGTGCTATGAACTGAGAGTGACTCAAGATGTTTCGCCTGCCAGCAAAATATTTGCCTCCTGTGCCATTGCCGTGTGTTGTGGTGCCTGGCCTCCATTTGATATCCATTTGGCTTCGACATATTTTGCATATTTCGATTCACAGGCCTCGGTGGAACCAACGGCCATAAATCCATTGCCAAATGTATCATACGACACAGCCAGAGAGCATAGTTCTGTTCGTCGGATGGAACGGCTTCTAAAATGATAAGCAAAATGCCAAATGATTTGTGCAAATGCTCAATTCAAAGTTGAAGTCTAATCGAATCGCATTGAAAATGGCATGAAACAGTTTGAAGGCATTTCTGGGGTGTTATGCATTAGTCAAGGTCCTTTGGGCAATAAATGAAAGTTCGTAATAAAATCAACAAAATTGTGTCAACTTGTCAATTTGTAACAAATAAATATTTGCGCACAAATTATATATCCGTATACTCTGTTCATTAAGAGGGTAAGTGGGTTTGCCAATGTTGTTTAAAAATTTATTTAAAAGTCGCAAAAGTAATAACAGAATATAAGTTTGTTTAGCAGGAAGTTAAACAAAATGTTGATTGTGAAAACGTTTTTCTTCGTATTTTTTTTACAAGTTCCACTTGAGATATTCTTTCTCTTTCTTATCACTCTACAATCGATCACTATATATTCAATATGTTTGATTAGTTGATTTATCTAAAAATTCGATATTGCAAAGAACTCTTAACGTGACAAAATATTATACGATGACACAGAACGAGTCCTTTTAAAACAATTATAAAATATATTTATTTATAAATCTATTAATGAACAAGAACAGTTCTCTATATGAAAGACTTAATTATATTATATTAATGATAAAGAAAAAGTCGGAAAGAACCTGATATAAATATCATAGCCAGCTTATATTTTATATTAAAATGTTCTGATCCTTGATCCAACTAAATCAAGTGCACAAAACAATTATCTAAATAATACTTCCCTACAAACAGGGTATCTCCGAATCATAATCATACTTACCTATTTAGTTTGTAAAATTTTTTGCCAACTACATTTATCTAACCAATTTTTTGTGTTGTCTTCCCTTTCGTTTCAGGTAAGTGCAAATACTTCACTTGTATTTAAAATTGCGTAAGTACTAAACAAATATTTGCAAATGTTAAACAATTCTGGTCGGAAAAAATTTATATAAATTATTAAAATTAAATAAACAGTGTTATATTTTTGCTGTTGTTTTTTTTTTTTTTGTGAGTGTGTGTGTGTGAGTGGATTTATCTGGCTGTGAAAGCTTTTAACTTCCGGCACTTCCCCGTCTATGGAAATTTTTGTCATATGAAGCCCAAAGGCCAGAGACTCCCTAGAATAATGCCTTTGACAGCAGCCACGTTGAGCAGGTGCAGGACCTGAACATTGTTTTTATTAAATATAAAGTAATGGACGACTTTTTCACACACACACACAGAGAGAGGAGCAAAGCATGCCGCACATACAAACACACAAAAACACACACACAAACACTCAATATAGGTGGCTTAAATGGCCCCTTAAATTATGCAGGTCTCATGAAATATGGCCTCTTCTTTAAGCTATCTTTAAGGATGCGGGGAGAATTCTGTAAATTTTTGCTTAGATTAGCTGAAAATTTGCCAAGTATTAGCCTTTGCTTTGACTAATGGCAACTGCAGCATTAATTGTAAATTAACTTAAGCCTTTCGTCTTGACAAATACTCTACAAATCCTTTGCGATATGTTGGGGATTTAACTTTTGATATTTGAATCGTCATTGCAGTTGGGTTAACAGAGCCCAAAGAGAAACTACGACGAGTTCGTAACAGAGAACGAAAAGAGAATTTAACATTAAGTTAACAGAGATTTTCTTTGTAATGTTTAAGTTTAAGAGAAAGATTGGGAATTCAATTACTTTACAACTTAACAGGAATAAAAATAATAGAATAATAAAAGTAAATAAAATATATTTTTCTTAGAGTTAGGAAGTTGTTTAAAAATTTGGTATTAAAAATTACTAAATTAATTGATTAAGTCATTTTTGACAATTCTTTTGTATCGTTAACTCACTAAAAAGGTAAATATAAATTTACTTCATAAAAAATTAGATATTTATCTCCCACAATTACAATTTAATATATTTAAATATGCAATTGTGAGAAGTATAAAATACTTTTTTAAAAAAGTGTAGCATACATTTTGGGGCTTTTGAAGTAATGTTTCTCTTGATCCTGCCTAACTTGTTGAATTAACATTGCCACCGGCAAATGTTAATAACATTTCTCTCTCTTGCAATGTCCAGAGCCGTGACTTGCTTATGCCAAAGAGAAAATTCCCCTTTTAGCCGGCAACCTACTAACCTAGTCACAGGCAAAACACGAAACTTAAGAGCACTGTCACATGAATGCCTTGTTATCACACAAGGCGGACGAATACCACGCCCCCAACTGCTACTGCTACTGCTGCTGGCTGATGGCTGCTGTTACGGCTGCTGTGTGGCCAGCAGCAGCATCCAAAGCACTGAAAGTTCGGTTCAGTACACTTTGAATTGTTGACAACGCTGCGACGGATTTTACGGCAAACGGACGGTAGTTGTTCACGTGCAAATTGTATTCGCAGCAGCACAAGCCAGTCGTTCGGTTGATAGCTTAACATTGCGCTGTACGCAAATGTGGCTTCTGTGTGCTATGTGCTGCGTGTGCGGTAGAATCGAGTGAAAAATTACACCCAAATGTAAAGTTATAAGGCAATCTGTAAATGAGTGCTCGTCCTTTGCAGGCAGGCATCGTTCGTCCCACAATAATAAATATGCAAGATGATAAATTATATTAATGTTGAATGTTTCATGTTTAATGTTTAATGGTGGCAATTTCTGATCTGTGTCTACTGATAAGCGCAGCAACACAAAATGAAATGCAATGCAATCAAATGAAATGAAATGAAAATTCTCCTCTGATAAATGTGGTGTAAAAAAAACAACAATTCGTATGCCCCGTTCCGCGCCTACACGCAAATGGTGTGTGAATGCTGCTTTAATTAATATTCTCTTACCGCCCCCCTCTTCCATTCTGAATTATATGATTAATGCCACACAAATTGTATGTGAGTTACTCCTGGAATATGTCATTAATTCATGCAAATTGTTAACAATTTTTGAGAGTGAAAATATCTCGATGGAATTTTTATTGTGAAAATTCTTGAACAGTAAAAATTTTACTGATTGGAAATGAAATAAAACTGAAATCTATAACTACAAAAGTAAAACTATTCTGGATTTTTTTTTTATTGGAATTTAACTGAAATGTGTCTAGTGAGAAAAACATTTTAAATAATTGAAAAGAATTTCCAGCCAAAAAATGCATTCAACCTGTTTTTGTCAGCTTAAAATAGTCAATAAAAAAAAAAAAGAAAATAAATAATATAAATCAAGTGAAATAAATACATAGCAAATTGACACAAAAAAATTTGACACATTTGAAATATAAAAAATTAAATAATAAAATATATAAAACTCGTTAATTAACACACACTTAATTAAAAATATGTGAAAATCTAAAAAGGAGTAAATTCAAATGAAAATCAAAAGAAATTTGAAGGCCTCAATAATTATAACAAGAACAAGAAACTTAAACAATAATAAAATTAATTACAAAGTTTATCACAATGTAAAGACAAAATAAAGGACATGAAACAATTGAAAAATCTGGTATCGAGTTAATCGTAAATTTATTAATTTAATTTATCACGATTCAGATATAAAAAAGTTTATAACATTTAACTGGGAGTGTTAACAAAATATCTATGATAATTGTTAAAAGGAAAATTATGAAAATTATGAAAGTGGATACTGAAAAATAAAATAATATCTTTCACAACTTCCCCTCCAAAAAACCGTTTTAAATATTTTATTTAATGATGCGAATTAACCATAAAAAATATAATAAATGAACTATTAATATGATTCTAATATCTAAACTTTAGATTCTAAAGTACTAAAGAAAACTTCTTGTGAGAAAAATAATAGAAAAAATTGTACTTGCATCACAGGAGACAAATGCTTGAAGTTAAAGAAAAGTTTTAAAAAATTCAGCAATGCACAAAAACAATAAAATGAAAGAGTAAACTAAAAATATATATTGACCAACAAATATTTAAATCAAAAATTCAATCGTCAACCAATAAAATCAAATACATATATTTAACATATTCAATTCATATATATTGAATAAATAGAAGTTTTGCTAGCACTTATGTTGAAATACTTCCGCTCAAAATATCAAAAATATAAAATTAAAGACAACAAAGAATGTGTTTTTGATACGTATTGAAACTTATGTGTTTTTCCATTTTTTTCCCTGTCAAACTTCATTGTATAAAAATATTTTATTTGAAACAGTTTTAACTGAATATTCAGTTACTTTGATCCTGTCAATATTAATTTGTTAGTCCATATTTAAGTTGTACAAAACGGTGAACACTAAGACATTGTCTTGTTATCGACACAAGAGTAAAATTAAAGATAAAATACAACACATTTTACACAAAGCTATCTTTATGTATCACATTCAGCAATAGATTTCTCTCTGTAGAAGCCCAAATGTATTTCAATTTCAAGTATTTCTTCTACAGTCATATAAAGAAGATATATAATAATTTAAAAAAGACATAAAAAGAATAATAATTAATAAAATGTAACAAACGAATAAGGCAGACTTTATTTAAAACATATTTCAATCTATAAAATATAGACAAAAAAACTCTTGATTAACTTTTGACCTGATTAAACATTTTATACATTTTACATACATACAAATATCATATACCAAATAAAGTGCCAATTTATCAAGTTGAATCAGAATGGAAATAATGCATTAATCAAGCTGATTAATATAACTCTAAATACATGTGTAAACAATAATAATTATAAATCGAACAAATCGATTGACGAGTTGATAAGAGCCACAAACGTTAAGCCGCTTAAGTGCCTAGCCAGTAACAAGGACAAATAGGAATAACAGAAAAAAAGGGGCCATCAAAAGCCATGATTAATCTCAATTTATGATATAAGCGGAAGCACACACACACACACACACACGCAACCACACTAACGATCTGTTGTCAATCAATCAATTTATCAATCAACACTCTAAGCCAACAAAAAGTTTGCCTTGCGGGTCGCTCGCTAAGATGAAATTTTCGATTTGGCCCTAATTGAGAGACATTTTGTGGAAAGCGGCCAGCAACTACTTACTTGGTTTATGCCCAAAACGTAATAATAAGTTGTAATTATGCCTAGACCTCTGGTTGCCTTTGATGCCTAAGCCCAACTTAATAATATTATAATAAGTGGAGTGGGCACTTCTATCTTTCTGATAATTAATGCCTTTTACTAATTAAGTTGCATAAATCAGCCAAATGAACCGGATGTGAAATGAAACGTCCTTCTACACCAACCTCCCCCACCCCCTCCACCTCCCCCTACTCCTGTCCATCTTCATCTGCCGCTGCTGCTGCTGGTCCTTAATTGATTTGAAATGTTTTCCGTTGCAAATGGCTTTTGGGTTATGACAGAGAGACAAGATTTTTGCATTTGTTTGTGTGCATGTGTGTGTGTGTGTGTACATAATTAAATGTAATTACACACACACACACTCCACTCCACACTCCTACACTCGAAAAAAAAGAACGGTTAAGCAAACGAACCCCAGCAAATTGAAATCTCTGTACTTTCACACCTCAGGTTTACCGCTTTCACTTTCACTTCGCTTCATTTCCTGCAAGTGAAAGCAGGTGAGGTGCCTCTTAATTTATCATTTGGGGTTCATTTGCTGCCAACTCACTGCATTTGTTTGCGTGTGTGTGTGTGTGCGTGTGTGTCGCGTGTGTGTGTGTGTCTCCGTGTCTGCGTGTGCGTGTTGCCATTATATTTTGTGGCTCTCTTGTTGTTGAGGTTGAGGCTTATAAAAATGAAAGAAGATGTTTGGCATTATGATTACACTTGCTTTCTACCTGTCTCTGTGTCCCTGCTGAAGTGTTTGCCAGCTGAATACACAAAATGAACTAAATTCGAAAATGATTTTTCTTTAATAAATGACAAAAGAACTTTTGTAATTGAAAATCGAAAAAAAGTATGTGATCTGTTGTGTCTCACCAAAAAAGTGGGAATTCATTATGGGAGCTTTCCATGATTTTTACTATTTAAATGTAATTAATGCTCTTTATTGCCCTATGATAATACAAAGTTCTTAAAGCTATATGTGATAAATAAATTTTACAGAGTTATAGCAATTGCTTTTCAGCTGAGAAATATTTATATACATAATTTAATATTAGATTTCTTAGGAATACCAATTTTTTGCAGTAATTGTTTCATGGGCAACTTTTTTTCTACGAATAAAATAAGTCTCAGATGCAAATTCCGGATTAATCCCATTTTGACGAGCAGATGTTTTCTTTATGTGGCTTCATTGAGCTACTTCTGGTAACGATTTCTCCATTTGATAAATCATCAACAAATTTTGATAATTTTTGGTTTCGGCTTTTCTTTGAAACCTTTAATTTCAACGCCTCCCAGTGTTGGTCAGTGATTTACCTCCCTTTGATGGTGTTGCTCAATGATGTGCGATTAACTATCAAATAGCTAGTCAACCAATTGTTTGCTTCGCTTGGCTTCAATTTGCAGAAACATCAAACAACAAAAGTCAATTTAAACAAAACTCTTTTTCAATATGCGTAGGAATAAAAAATAAAAATAAAATAGAAAGTCATCCAATTTAAACCACTTAGTTTGATTTATATGTGAAATAAAATATTTATTATTGATATTTTTACCTCTTCGTGTATGTGTATGTGTGCTCACATAAATCAAATTGATAACCAACCAAAAACCAGCTAGAGATAGTTTGTGTGTTTTTTTTCTGACAAACCATTTGCCAGGCAACAACAAATTGTTTTTAATGAAGCATGATGACGAAGCGGCTTGAGGGGGAGGACAACGTTTGGTTGCCGTTCAATGGCTTTAAAATTGATTGGCGGCAGCAGCTTGGATAACCGCAAATGTATTGGAAATTGATTCGATCGACAGTTTTCGGTGGGCAGCCAGCAGAACTTGGCATAATGCTCACTCATATCAAACGAAATTTGCCGAGGTGCGAATGGCCTCGCCACCCACTACCACTACCCAGCCACCCATCGCCCAACCAATCAACCGACCTCTAGCCAAAAGTTATTGGGGCACGTAAAGCGAATTGGTCTAGTCGTGAGCAATTAGATGCTATAAATCACAGGAATGCTTATCTCCCTTCTCTCCGGTTGTTGCTGCGGGTCTGTGAGAGAATTTCGCTGCTGAATTTGGCCTTTGGCCACAAATATTGCTCACATGGCTGATTGCCATTGCTCCAACCTTCCTCCGCTGCGGCTTAAGATTCGTTGACATGCGAGAAATGTTGCCCCCTGTTAGCCATGTAATTGGCTATAGATATTTGTAGTGGTTAAATCTAATGAATTTATGGATTCAATGTTTAAACAATTTTTGCTCTCCCCCTCTCTCTCGTTCTATTTGTACATTAAAGTTGAAGCAAAGTACTTGGTCCCACATCAAAGGCAATCAGCAGAGACTTAAAACCGTAATCTTAGCCAGGACCAGTCCAAAGGAAAGTGCCTCAAAAAGACTGAAAAAAGAACACCCAAAAAAGGAAAGAGCAAAGGCAAAATTGCTATGAAACATGCAATTTACATGGCGTGTGTGTGTGCGGGTGTGTGTGTTGCTTCAATCCTCGAGGAGCACAAGACAAGCGATTGAGAGGAAAAGGGAAACAGGAAAAGCTTCTTTCATTCGGGGCCATTTGGACAGGTGTCGTAAATGTTGACCTAACAGATAAAAGTTGCAAGTTTCATGTTTCTGCTGCTGCTGCAAGTTTTATTTTAAAGTACTCGCATTTTGTCCAAATAGGAATTTCGTGTACATTTTTAATAAACTATCAAATCTATGGCACAATCTTTTCTCACATTTGAATTTAATTTTTTTTTAAGAAATTGCAATATTTTTAGACTTTTTAGTTCTGAAGTAAAATCCGTAAAATTGAGCTTTCCTTTCATCTGGACCAACTCGAATTGAATGTGCCAATAAGTGCCAAGTTAAGTCTTTTGCTTAGGAAACTCCTCCAAAACGCTTTTATGACAAGTCTCTCTTGGGTTTTGCTCGTCGTGTACCCATGGGCAAGAAGTCGTGAAATATTGTGGGTTTTAAGAAAGAACATAATCTTCGAAATTCTCTTTTAAGTTTGTTGTTTTTCTTGGAACATTCTCCTCATCGATACCTACAACCAGTACAGAGAAAAGAAGTCCTTAAAAGTATTCGACGTTCCTTCTGATTTCCTAATCTGATTTTTCTGATTTCCAAATATGGAAATTTTTAATGAATTCCTCAGTAGATTTGTCGATCCTAAAAGATTTATGAAGTGCAGACAAAAAAAGACTGAGATTAAGATGTGATAGATTTTTTAAGAGATTTATCTATATTTTAACTAACACTTAGTCGATTGAGTTTACAAGATTTACAAGAATCTATTTCAGTTGGATAGGAAAAACTCTTTCAATTTCCTTTTGTATAATCAAAATTGTGTTATTAAATTTTGAAAGTTTTCTTTAACCAATCAGTTAGCGCTTTAATATCTCAATTTGGGGGAATATTTTTCTATATTTAGTCTAGTGTGGCAGATTTTATGTAAATCTCTCACGTTGCCGCACAAAAATGAAACATCTTAGCCAGCTATTTGCCTTCCCGTTGATTTGGGCCTGGCCTATGAACTTAATAAAGCACATCACGTTTTATTTGCTTTACTGTGGTCTCCCCGGCACCGCCACTGGCATCCTCATCCGATCCCAACCACCCCCCTCCCTGCCGTCCGACCTTTATCCACATCCTCGTGGACACAGTTGGCAAACAAATGTCCCCCACCACACAAACATTCAACCGATTGGGCACTCTGGGGCTGAGACACTTCATTTTGATGTAATATTTTTATTTGGCATGTTAATAAAAGTGTTTTCAGTTCCCATTGCCACGCCCCTTCCCCAACACATACACCCTCACTCATGCATATGCATGAAGATGTAGCATACTTTTTGGCGAGCAGTTTGCTCAGCTGTCCAAAGAGAAGCTGGGGGGAAAGAGTAGCCAAAGAGAGTGGGGGGAGGGGAAGTGGGAATGGGAAACAAACCAATTAAATTTTTATTTATTTTATTTTTCGCGACTCTTTCTGTACCCTTGCACAAGCATATACGACTATATACAGGACATAATCCTCGTCCCACTGAGTTGTGTCCGCCAAAGAATTTTCGATCAACGCAAGTTTAAAATCTCCCAAAATTATCCTACAAACTCTAGTTTTCGTATGAAAACAAATTAAATGTGTTATCAAACAATATGTGTAGAAGGAACTCACTGTGCTACTCTCTACCTGTCTCTTTGGGGATTTACTTTCATGACCCAATATTTTTAAAGCTAAACTGTCATTGATTGTAAGAGATACATCCCCAATCATTCTTTGTTCAAAGAACTAAGAGCAAATTAAGGAATAAATTTCTGACAAAAAATGTCTAAGCTAAGTTTTTCCGCATTTACTTGAAAGTCTTCTAAGGAAAATGGATAAAAAAATATATATCAAAACTAATCATATTGAAAACTCCTTTTTTTTATTTACCTGAAGTAACTTTGATTCCAATGGGACCAACCAGAGCCGCCTGCTCCAATCATGGAGGGCGGCAATGGACTAAAGTTGGTAATTAATTAAAAGCGAGTTATCTTAAAATGAATTATTTATATTTAATCTACATAGTGAATTTTTATTAGTAATTGAATTTTTATTAGTAATGGAAATGTATAAAATAGATTTGATGTCTAGGCAGAGTATAAGAACTTCGACTTCGAAATTAGCTGCTTCTTGTGGTTCCATTTGCTGACTCTTTCACTTTATTTTCTACCTTTATGGAAACTGTGTGCCCATTTTTATGCATTACTTGCATTTTATTGACCCAGTTTTTTATCCGTTGCCTCCTGAGGGGCAAAAAGTTGTTGTTTTAACTGATTTTTTGGTGTGTTGTTTTTTTTTTTTTTGGCTGATGGCTTAAACTAATTAGATGTTAGCTGCTCGTTTTCATGCTAATTTTCCACCTAACCCAAATTGTTGTCAAGGGCAACAGACAGTTGACAGCCAAAGAGACAGCCTCTTGACAGTTCAACAAACGGACAGACTGATGGAAAGACAGACAGACAAACCGACAGCCAGACAGTTAAGACAGGCAAATGGAATGGGTACGACCAATTAATTTGACTAAAAAAAAAAATCTAATTACTGTGATTAAAACGCAAACGCAAATTAAAAACATATTTTTGCCCTTTTTCTTTTGATTTTCGCTTCTAACAAAAGAGAGAAAAGTAGCAAGAAAGCGAAAGGAGAAGAGAGGAAAAAGTTGGCAAAAGTTAAAAAGTAGCTGAGACTTGCCGCAATAGACATGAGTCCTGTGGTGGGGGCGTGGCAATGTTACGCTTCAAGTATGCTTAAATGTGAAGGGTGTGGAAATTTAATTAAGTCGCTGTTGTTGTTATTCTTGCTGTTGCTGTTGTTGTTGATTAAATTGTTGCTGTTTATTTGTCAAGGTTTTTCGCCCATGGCGGTTATCCAAATTTAATTTGAATTAGGCAATAAACCGATGCGATATCCAAATCCATGTGCATATTGGTTTTTGAGATATGCATCCCCATTGAATTTTAATGAACTCTCTCACTGGTTGCAAACGATTTGTGCTTAAAGTCATCGAAAAAGGGATGGAAAATTGATTGAAACATTTATTTCGAAATTAAAGTTGGCTTGGATTTAATGCATTTATAAGTTTGTCTTTCATTCTATATGCAGATTAGAGTCAAATTCTAATTATTCCGTCGCTTTTAGTCCTTTGCATATTTAGTCCACATTTTTTCTAAAATACAAACAAATTACCAACTTTTTAGTTTCTCATACTAGCTTAGTTCATAGCGAACATTTATTACGTTTTTAAATTCACATTACTTTGGCTTTGTAACAATAAATAAAAACATTTACAGTTAAATTGATTTATTTATCCCGTTTATTGAAATATTTATTATTTTCTATTTGGATTAAAATTTTGGTTTTCGGTTTTTGGAATCGATTTCACTTGTTTTTAAAGGGCTTTAAATTAGTTTTTGTATTGTGTTTGGAGATTTGAATTTATATGTTGTGGCAATTAATGGTTAAAAATCCCCTGGGAATCCATTGACTAAACAATCAATTAATTTATTCAAAATGTTCTCTAAAATAAAAGTTTTACAGAGCTAATTCTAGTCAATATGTTAATTTAGTATCTTAATATTAGGTCATCTTAATTTTAATTATTCAATTTTAAAATGGATGAATTTTCGACCATAACGTATACGCAGGGTGTGCCAGCTAGACTAGCAATACTTAATACTGAGGACTATCATAATTTTGATGTACGTGTGTTAAAAACTTTTACATTTTAGGCAAACATTTCAAAGACTAAAACTGTAAGATACAAAAAAACCAAAATCTGGATTTTCGAGATTGATGTGCGAAGGTTAAACGTTAACACACGATTTAAAAATTCGCCTTTTCAGCACATCCCAATGGAAAAAGTGGGATTTTTTTTGTTTAAGTTAAACATTGTGACGAAAGCCGAAATACAATGACTTTTTTTTTTAAATTTCAAACTGTTCAAACAAATAAAAATCAACCACGGCTTCTAGTTCTTCATTTCAATCCCGATATCGACAGATACTTTTGGCCAACTATTCCATCGATTCTGCATGGCCACACACAAAACGGAAATCCCAATGGAAACTCACGGGTTTGATAGTAATTTTTGTGGCATGGCGGAGTAAGTGAATCAACTTTTGCAGCCCCATGACAATAAGCTTAGTCACACCTACTGCCTGTATTTAGCCAACAAATTCTCCACCAGTTTCACCCTCTCTCTCTCTGCTTCCCTTCCCTCGCTAGGTATGTCTCCTTCTCCCACTTGGATTTCGCTACTTTTGCTACTCGTTTTAATTGCAATGTTGTTGCCGTTCGAGTTGCACATTTGTACGTGTGAGCTTTTATCCCTTTCGAATTTTCAGGTTTTTTTTTTCCAAGCGTCTCCCTCGCAGGAGGAAAAAAAAACGAATAGAAGAAGAAACTACATATATAGTCACATTTTCCCCATTTGCCACTTGCTGAGTGTGGGTGTTGTTGTGTGCTGTGTGCTGTTGTGTGTCGTTGTTGTTGTAGCAGCAAATGCAAGGACGAATGCACAGGATAGTTGGATTCTCTGTGGCATGGTTCAGTGCTTCAAACTTAATCCTTGCGCTGCTCTGTGGCATGCTTGGCGAATCGTTAGTTTATAATTTTAAACTTGAATTAAGTTGGCCAGGACTGAGATACACAGAATGAGGGGGAGTGGGTGAGAGAGGGAGCGGGGAAGCCACCAGAAGAAATCCGCACAAAGAATGTGAAGGCAAAATCAGGTCAACTGTGTGTGCGTGTGCGTCACTTTTACAGCTTATTACGGCAAACAGAATAGTTGCCATATCCTGTCCCACCTCTCCCTCTCCCTCTCCCCCTTCTCTCTCTACCATTGCGTTTTTCCTGTTCATGGTTTGTCACCCTCCAGCCGGGTGCCTCTTTATGAGGCAACATTATCGCATAATGTAATCATTGGTCCCAATGATGATGCTTCTCCTGCTCCTGGTCCTCCTGCTGCTGCTCCTCATAATGTCCTCAAGACAAATTTCTTTTGTTATATTAGCCAAAGCCAAAAGCACGTTTCATGTAGTTACTCGGTCATAAAATGAAGACAAAAAAGGAAGAAAAAAAGAAAGACTCAAACACTGAATAGCAAGTCAAATAAATATCATAATAATAAAAACTACGTTTAGTTAAAGGCAATAAAACTGACAAGACTTCATCATCATCCTCATGATTGACAGACTTCGACAAGAATGATTTACCACAGAACCGCAAAACCAATTAAAACTTGTCAACATTTAAACGTTCCACTTCAACTAGCCAAACAAACCTCAATTGTAGTGAAACGAGTCTTACGATGGTTATGATCATTGAAGGATTTCAATGGACACTTAGCCCAAGTGACTCCAAGTGAGTCCTTGTATCGGTAATTTATAAATTATTTCTGTTTATTGCTAAACAATACAGCTGTGCGAAACATCGATGTAGTATCGATACTCCTTTCGTAAAAAACATCGATTTTTTTTTCCGATGTTCGATGTTTTTGTCAGTCTTTCCATCACTGAAAAAAAAACGCAGTAAAGGCTATTACGTAATTTTGGGAGTTGTTGGTGTTGGCTGGGAGCGTTTACAATGGATAAATATCTTAGAGCTTCACCATTCAACATCACTGAGGCTCAAAAACACTTGGAAAACGAGCTTTCTTCTTTCAACTCACAGAAGTCTCGCCATTGTGACAAACCAATTTTTGGAAAAAAACAAAAGTTTGAAACATAAAACTAATAGAGTTGATTCCATTTTATCAATTCGTCAATATTTTAATCTAGACAACCCTTTAGATTATTGGAAGGTTGAATTTTACATGTCGATTCCAGCGTTTAAATATGTTTAGTAATTAAATTTTATTATGACAGATCTCATCAGATAAAACACTTATTTGAGTCTCTCAATTTTGCCGAAACCAAATTCAAGCTTCTCGCCTTCATGGGAATTGAGCTCAAATTCCATTGAATTGTTCTCACTTGGCTTAGGGCACGAGAAACATTTAATGACATCACACCACACAAGCTAATATCTGAGGGCTCAGACTAGATATATTTATATATATATATATGCATATATGTATAAGCTCAGAACGTTGTTGCTAATTAATTTATAAGAATTAATTTGCTGCTGCTTATGCTCCGTTCGCCATCCATCAGACAAAGTGCGAAAATGTTGCCAACGGCAACAGTCGAAAAGCAGCGAAAAAAAGTAAGCAAAAATTATGCACACTGTTGAAAGAGAAGGCAACAAAAATATGGCTCCAGTAATAAAGTAAAGAGAAGCAATGGACTTAATTAGCAGCCATCAAAGACTCCCTCAGCGAAAAAGTTTCTGCACGGAAAAAACTTCGCCCTATACCCAGGTCCAAAGGCCAAAATAGAGTACATTTGAGTCCGGATGGAAATATTTTATCTTTCATCTCTTTGATCTGGGAGACTAGATGACTTGGTGTGAAGACCTGGATTTCTATGTGGGAACAAAAAATGAACTGAAGTAGAAGATCTTTATAATACAGATCGCCTTAACTGTTTAAAACTTTATTTAAAAAACACTTTTATTACTTATCTCTTAACAATAATTTATTAAAATTGTTACTAAATAAAGTATCAAAGATTTCCTCAATGGACAGCACTTAATTCTGTCATTAGAACGTGCGATAGATTTAATTTACTAGTTGAGAGAATTTATTTGTGCTCCAGCGTTTGTTTTACCCCAACCCAAATGGGGTCCTACCACTAACTATCCTGCACAGGGATTGATCATATTCCTAAGATGGACTTAATTGAAATCCGTGACCATGTATCCAGGCTTCATTCAGAGACAGGGAAGACAAAATAATTCGCTTACCCACAGCTTAATATTGCATTTGCAAATTGGCAAAATTGCTAGAATAATGAAGCTCCCTTCAAGGTGAATATGAACCATTTTTCATTGGCATTGAAAAAAAATAATTGTAATAAACATTTTCTTAATTTTTAAATTATTTGTGGTTATTTCAATGGTAATGATAATGAAATTGCGTTTTCATTAGCATTATTCAATGCCGAACGAAAATTTTTAATTACTTTTCATTTTCAATGCCAATGAAAAAATGTTCATTAAAATTATTTTTTTTTCAATGCCAATGAAAAAATGTTCATTAAAATTATTTTTTTTTCAATGCTAATGAAAAAAATTTCATTACCAATATTTTTTTTCAATGCTAATGAAATGACCAATCCATTAAAAAAGTAATGCATTAGGAACGACTCTGATGCTACGAAACATTTGATTTTCTTGTCTGTCAATATTTCCTCCAGTTTGATTAATTTTAAGGAAATGCCCAAGCTCAATGGGTCATCTGGTTCTTTCGGGTTGATTCGATTAAACAGAACTCCCTCCCACGTCCCATTCTTCATACATTTCCCAAATGGAGTCGTATCCTTGTTCCAAGTATCCATCATTACATTGTCCGAGGTATCATTATTTAGAGTGCAATCAACTTTCAGGACAGATAACTTTGTTTTCTAAGAGAATTACTTTATATTTACCTACAAAAGTTATGTGCTTAAAATAAAAGATATTTTCCTTCTTTAGCAAAAGGAAAATTGGAACATCATTTGACTTATTGATCACGAATCTGCAAGGGTATATTATAGTCGGCGACCATTTCGCAGGAGTTATCACTCAAACAGTTTGTTTATAGATAACATTTAAATTATTTCTCGTGATTAAAGGCCAACCTTAAAATTAAAAATTGCAAATTCTTTAAGGAATCAGCAATTCTTTTGACATTAACATGACTGCAATTATAGCCGATTTTTGGTAGCTCAGATATCGGAAAACCCATTTCAATATGGGAGAATTTTCAATTCAATTTGGAGCAAGTTTCGACATTTAATTGCTTTTGTTACTGGGTATCTCGAATGTGCCTGAAATTTAAAGGCTGGGAATATGAGATATTTGGCCATTGAAGGCTGCTCTGCCTAACAATAATTTCAACATGTCTCAAGTTGATCATTAGCATATTTCATAGGCAAAGGACTGAAGGGGACCCTTGGGGAGGGTGCCGTCGGGGGTGGGCGGGGACGGTGACAACCTTCTTCGACAACTTTTGATGCCGCCCGAAAAATGCACTCAACCGTGTGACCCATTTAGCCAAGTCGCTCCTTTAGATGCAACTTCTTATTGTTGTTGTTGTTGCTGGTGCTGCTGGTGCATATGAGACATTGCATCGGCAGGATTTCTCTTTTTCTCTCGTTCTCTTTCTCGCACACAGAAATCTGTTAGGTAGTTACCATAAAATGATTTGATGAACGAGTTTTTCTAGGACACACACTCACACACACAGACATTTTAACTGGGGATTTTTATATGCTGCAGGAAGTAGGTAAAAGAAGACTTAGAAGCAAGTGAAAAGTTGCAAAGCCATAAGTTGGAAAATTTCATTGGCCACCAACTCCTCCTGGTCCTCTCTCTCTTTCTTTCTCTCTCTCTCTCGCTGATGAGAAAAAAGAGTTTAAAGTTGGTTTAAAGTTACCCGAAAATATTGAGCCTTAATAAGTCGGCCACATTATGACTGAAAAGTTAAAGTGTCAGCATGGAGAAGAAAGGAGGAAATTGGCTTACTTAAAGCTTAAGTATTCTAATTAAGTATTCCAGTTGAAAACGAAAATAAAGTGACCGACAATAAAAATATTAAAAGCGACTAAAGCACTTTGCGAATTTAAGTAAGTAATTAGCTCTGGTGAATTTTTTTTTTTAATTTTAAAGTAAGTTTTTTTTAAATTTTATCAATAATCCAATTTTTACCTTTATTAAAACCTTTGGGAACTTTTGGGGTCAAAATTGAGATGCCAGGAGAGCTCAAAATAATAACAAAAATAAATTGTTGAATAATATTTAAAATCTTTTTGAGGATAATTCGTTCATCAGTATTAAGATATTATTGGGTTTGCTAGGTTTTCCTTTATTGCCAAACACTTAGATTGAATGTTGAGATAATTTTCACTTTAATTAAATTTAAGATATCATGTTAGCATGAAAAATATGAAGCTGACTTCTTCGATCAAACTACGTTAAAGGTCTCTATTGAGCGGGATTTTCCATTTTGCAGTCACTCTAAGCACGAACAGAAGACCGAAGTCGAATTATTACACAACCTTTTCAAAAATTTATTTCACATTTTTTTCATTAATACTTTTTAAAAACTTTGAGTATCTTTTTTCAGAGAGTTGTGACTAGATTACGATCATTTTTAACACATCTTAAGTTAAATTATTAAACAAAGTTTTCAAAAATTTATTTGACATTTTTTCCATTAATACTTTATAAAAACTTTGAGTATCTTTTTTCAGAGAGTTATCATTTTTAATACATCTTGGGATTAAATTCGGAAATATTTCTCATTCTTCTCCTACTAAAAATGCCAATCGAAACTTTTATTTTCTAAATAACATTATTCTACAAATCAATATTCGTTCCATTTATATATATACGAGTTCCATTTGATTCACTTGACATTGAGATGAGTCAATGCCCTCTTCATCTTGTTGGTGGTTCAAAATTTGTTCTTTTCAAAGTTTATTTCTGGTAAAAACTTTAATGCAAAATGAATTCCTGTGGAAAAATGTTCTTTGGCTTTAGTTTGTGGCGACTTTTGCGTATTTTTATAGCTCTTTCGATTTCTGTTTGCGTAGGATTTCACCTCTTTGTCTTTCTTTGCCCTCTTCTCCCTTTCCTCCTGCGCGATCTCAAGCCTTTTCATAATGCATTTTTTATGAGTTTTCTTTACATGTTGGGGCAGTGTTTTTTTTTCGCAGTTTTTCTTTCTTTGTTGCTCATATTTCTTTCGTTTTTTTTCTTTTTTGGCAAAAGAAAATTTGCATATTTATTGCTAGAAATCAGGGCAAATAAATCTTGAGAAAATGAATGTTAAACTGTAAATAAGGTTGGTCATAAAAAGTATTTTGACTAAAGTTCCCTCTTGGCTTATCGCTCTTATTGATCTAGCACCCACTCTGCACCCGTTCTCTGAGCTCACTCTTCACTTTGTATTTTATATTGCCAAACAAATTTATTATGTTTTCCTTTTTACCCACGATAAGCATCGAAAATTATAAAAAAAAAAGCGAAAACCAAATCACAAGCCCTTTGTGATGACAACAACAATTTCTTGCTTTTTTTCTTTACGTTTTAATGACAACAACAATTTGTCAAACGATATACATACATTTTATTGTTGAACTTTTTACTCTTGTTGTTATTGTTGTTGTTGCTGTTCTATAATAATTGATTTACTTCCATTCTGTCATCAATTGGCGTTGCCAACACTCATACGCCACGTGGTCCTTGTTCCCAACCTTATAACGAGCCAAACACAATCGACGAGAGCCATGGGTATTACATGCTTCACTGCTGATAAGGCAAGTGTGCGTGTGTGTGTGTGTGTGTGTGTAAGTGGGTGTTGGCCTCGCCCATTGATTGATGTCACTTTAACTGGCAGCAGCAACACCACCAACAGCTACACCAATAGCATCACCATCAGCAGCAGCAGCAGCAGTTGTTGGCAAACTCATCCCAGTTCCGCAAAAGGCATTCAACTTTGCCGCTTTGACAGCGATGATAACCGATTGCCTCAAACGACCATGGCTGACAGCGTGACTCAATGGCATAAAAGAAAAAGTTATATGAATCTGCCAGAGATATCGTTAACAAAAATATATGTATAATAAATAAAAGATGTTTACTCAACTTAAATATCGTTCCTTAGTATCAGAGAATGCATTTGCTGATCGTTCTCATCTACTTAAAATGCAAGTGGAGAATTTAGTTTCTTGGTTTCATATTAGTTTCCATCTTCTTGGACCTGGAGCCAGAATTTATCTTTAGGGAGCACAAATCTGGAATTTTTCTCTTACTGTCCATAGTCTTATAATCTGTCCAATTTTTTGATCATAAGATGCGATATAGCATAAGTCCAATTTGAAGGCCTTATTCAACTAGCTACAAGAGATTGATTGATCCAAAGAATGTGGCGTATTTTCTAGGAAAGTTGTAAGCAGAAAAAAGCAGCAGATTCTATATCCTACTTAAATCACACACTTATATTTATAAATATGTCATATTGAAAATCGTTAACAAATGAATTCTGATAGGTTTAGTGAGCAATTCTTGTTAATTGAGCAATTTAGTCTAAACTCTCCTACTAAGAAATGTTTCCGTATTTTTCTCTTGAATCTTTCTCTCCGTATCTTGTTTTGAGAAAGCGAAATGTTGTTTCGATATTCAAAATTGCATAATGAATGCCAAATTTATGGATTAAAAGCTTGATTTCTATTTATTAGCGATTGTTTTACTAAGAGAACTAATGTCTGAGTCGCACATGCGTGTGAAAACTGGTCAGACATGCAGTTAAGGCATATTAAAACACATGAGTGTTTTGGGAAACAGTTAATTGAATCGTGATATATTCAAAAGTTTTTCAATTAGTCAGTTTGAATGAGGGAACCCCTAGTGATATGAGTTGGAACTTACATTTTCAATTAGGAACTTTTTCAAATAAAGTAATGGAAAGATTTTCGAAAGAAAAGACGATATAATATGGGAAATATAAGTACTTCATCTATTCATCTACTTCTATCAAATAGCTGTTAAATAATGCAGTTATATAGTTTCAATCCCTGTTGACCCTAATTTTATGTTGACCCACTGAATTTTCTTTACTTTAAATTACCTATGAGAGGAGATTACTTAATTTGATATAAAAAATACAATAACGATCAATTCAAGAAATTAACATAAAAATGCTTTCGGTGCCTTTGGTTTTCTTAGTTCCTGTCGCCTGTCAACTTAACTCCGTCTAAGTTCAACGAATTGTTGTGAAATTTCATTTAAGAATTCAAAAGTGTGGATTTTCAAGTGTTATGTAACGTCTTAATGGAAAAATGTGTTGCCTGCTTTTGGGCTCACATTCTTTTCGCAATCTTTTGCAGCACGATCTCATCTCTAAGTGGAGTATGGGGAACGGAAGAAATATAATTTCATGTGAGCTTTGTGCACAATTGCGCCATTTAGATGAGTTTTGTGTATATGAGCAAAAGTTTTGGCACGTGACAAAGGGCAAGGGCATAGTGGCGCTTAAAGAGGACGGAGAACGATAGAGGATGGTGAGGAGGCGCGCAAGGGTCATGGGGTGTGGCCGCGTCTGTGTCTGATGAGACTTTGTCTCGCTCAAAACGAAAACGGCAAAAAATGTTTGGCCACAAAAATGGCAAGGCAGAAATAATGACACTTATATTTATGAAATTTATGCGTGACACCCACTTGAATACGGAATATACAGCACCAGAAAGCGGTTCTGGGGAGTGGGCAAAGGAATGGCAAATGGCAATGCCAAAATGAAAGGGGGCGAGAGTGTGTCTGGTTTTAGCTTATCAGCAGGCCGCCAAAAATGTGAGTTTTTCTTCCCCAAGTTGAGCACAAACTGCGCTTTTGTCATTTTTAATCTTAATAAAAGAAAGTTTGTGTTTTTTTTTTGTCAGCCAAGGCGTTTTTATTGCGAAGCAAAATGCTTATGTCATATGACAAAAATTATTTTGCCCCACCATGCATGTACAGGGTGCCCATCCGTGTGGAGTGATGCAACTTGGGCAAAACTTTTATTTACACTTTGGCAAATCCTTTTAACTATTTGGCGAAAAAGCTTCAATTAAGTGTCATACTTTTACTTTTGTTTCCTGTTCCTTGTCCTTAAGTTTTCTATTGTCTTTGGCTTAGTGGGGAAATTTTTCGTTTTCTCAAACTTTTGTTGTACAGTGGGTCATTGTGCTTTAATTATTGTGAAGAATATTGTTCAAATATACCTTGGCGACTAACTAACTTGATTTGATTAAGTATTTCGAAGAATCTCTTGAACTGTAAGAGGATTATTAAAGATCTAAAAGCGAGTTCATTTATGGGTTCCTTTTTCCAATTCCTTTTGTTACATCGATTCAGTGAAAGTAATTAAACTGTTTGGAAGAGCTCAAGACACTGATCGATTGGTCACCCTGTATCCACAGTCTCATCAGTGGGACACGGAAAAATAATCTCCACACTTTCGCCCTTTTTTTCACACATTCAAACTTTTTCCTTCATCCAGAGCCAAAAAAAAAAAGTTTCTTTTGCAATAAAATCAAAATATCATAAACACTTGTGCTAACTAAACCAGACTAGGAAGATACATATTTGTGTGAGTGTGTGTGTGTGCGAGAGTGTATGTGTATAACTATATATATAATAAAACGATTTCTGTACGCCATTAGAGACACAAACAAACAAAAAAAAAAAAACTTTTGCCACACTTTTTCCGTTTGCCTTTGGCATGTGTCAGTTTGTGCATTCCCTCTCCCTCTCCCCCCCTCCCCATTCCCTGTGTCTCAACTGTTCGGCCTCTTCTTTAGCAACAAATTTCCACAAACAAATAAATAAAGCCAATAATGTCGAGTGAAATTGATGAGATTTACACTTTGTTTCTATTTCGACAAAAGTTTTTAATTTGTTTGTCTTCTAAGAGAATTTTAATCAGTCAATAAAAGAACAAACAGTTTATCAAATAACATTTCAAAAGAAAAATCAATAACAGAAACTTTAATTGAATGAATACTGCAGGGAATTCAAATATGATTTAATAGATCAATGTAAATCGATATCCTTATATTGACCAATCATTCTTATTATTTCATTTAAATTTTCGTTTGTGTTCTTAATCAGTTTTGTTTTGAGAAAGTTTTGTTAGAGTAAAAGCAAATTTAGATAAAATATAGATAAGTTTCTTTGAGTAATCTAGACGGTTGAAGCTTTCAATATGTACAACATTTAGCTGGCAAAATTCTGAGAGACAAATAAGTATATAATAAATTCAATTTAAATGTTTTAATTGGCACATTCTGTTTAAAATAATAAATTATTTATTTTATATTTTGCTACCCAAATGGGAAACTAAATCTAACTAAAAACTTTTTTGAGTACTTCAACTTTGTTATTTAGTTGAAGTGTTTAATGTTTCCAAATATTTTTGCACTTGATGAAATGCCTCTTCTCATCTTGTTTAATAATCCAGTATAGGATTTTAATTTCCATCGTCAAAAAAAAGGCATTCCATCAGAGCTCCCACACTCACCCAGCTCCACCATATAATTTCCACACATGTGTGACAAGTACACACATACATACATATATGTATATGTGCTCTTCCTTTTTTTTTTTTGTATTTAGTGCAGGAATTTTTATTGACTAAAAAAGAAAATGGAGGAAAAAATCAAATAAACATTGCGCATAAAATAAATTTCCCAGTGTTGCCAGAGTATCACAAACTCAACTGAATTGAACTCAACCGCGCTGAGCAAATACAATACAATTTTCATGGAGCGATGGGATAATGTTGGCTGGATGAGGTTGGTGCAGGGGGAGGGGGGGTAGGTGAGGAAATTGCTGCAATACGGCATACAAATGGGGAGAGGGGCAAAAATGAGACACCGACAGAGAGAGAGAGGCAGAGAGAGGGAAATGCTGAAAATCAAATAAATCAAATGCTCGTAAATAAATCATTTGAATTTATTTTCATTTTCGGGCAAGGAAAAAAAAAAGAAAGGAAAATGTTGACAAAATAAAAGCACGATAAATACTCCAAATTCAACTCGACACGTTGCATAAGAAGAAACACACAGAGCACCAAAGAGAACGCCAAAGCGATGGGAGGGGGAATATCAAATAAAATAAAACCAAACGACCAAACATCGGACCGACCGTCAGACTAACCGAAAAGCAACAAGACAGACGCTGAGTGACAACCAACGAACAGCCATGGCAGGCTACGGACCAGGCTGGCATTTAGGATTTCGCCAAGTCAAAAAGGGACATTCCCCCGCCTCCACAAGCATTCACCCCCCACCTCCCGCTACACCGGAAAAAGCTAAAATGTTATTTTCTCACTTCCTTCGAGGACTTTGTGAGTCCTGAAATGCTCTGGCCAACATGTCTCTCGGTCCGTCTGTCTGTCCGTCCGTCTCGTCTATGGTGTGTGTGCCCTCCACTTGCGGTTAGTTATTTGGTCGTTGCTCAAGTGTTTAACGCCTCTTCCTCTATAGAAGCCGCATCCCAATCCAATTCTTTACATGTCTCTCTCTTTCGATTCTTTCTCTTTCTATTCGATTAGATTATATTAAATAGCATTTTAGGACCCAAAAAGGAATCTCTCTCTCTCGGTCTCTCTCTCTCTCGCTCTCTCTCTGTTTGTCTCTCTTTCGCAATGACAATGGGATATTCCCGTTGTAATACGATTATATAGGTTACCATATCAACGTTCAGATACAATAATTGTCTCGCCTGTTGCTACGGTTCAACTACCACACGGGAAACGAATTTCTGCAATAAGTTTATGAAATTCCCAACAAAATCATGTTCTTTAAAATGCTAGAAATTTTTGGAATATTTCTCTTGCAGGTATTAAGAATATTGCAGAAGTTTTACAATTTTGGCAAAAGTTTGCTAAAAAGCTTTTACAAGTTTTACAAATTTCTGCTCAGTGATAAATAATTCAGGGGAAAATGAGTTTTTGAAAAAGAAGTTTGAAGTAATTGTGAAGGGAATTTTAAACGATGAGAAAACTTTTCAGCGACAAGAAAATATTTAACTCGATTTTAAAAATCATAATATAATTCCCATATTTCAAACTATTTTGATTTTTTTGAGGTGCCATCATTGTAGATGTTTGAGAGGTCTAAGATATGGTTTCAATAGAAATCTAGTTTCCGCTTCAGCTGGAATATCTCGATATCTGTAGGTTCAAAGATTCACATTATAGAGAAGCTTTAGACCAACGAACCAGAGAGCTGCATGGCTCCATTCACAAGAAACTTAAAATGAATGCATTCGAAGTGAGTTGAATTGAATGAATGACAGGCACACAATGAGACGAATGTGTATGAATATGTGAATTTGTTATGTCTCATAGCATATGTCACTCAGTGAAATGAATGAGAATAAATTAAATGTCAAGCGCAATGAAAAGTTTGACAAAACCTATAACATTCGAGTTACTCGAATAATTCGAATGGGGCTAGTAGCCTAAAAGATGTGTTCTATGACCTTCAATTTGTCGGGAAGCACATCTAACCTAGTCAAACGTAAATATTACTTCCCGTATCGGAGTAATTTGTATTAAATATATGATTTGGATAAATACGGACACATTTTACATTGATCTTCGTTTTTCTTTATTTTTGATTAGGCATTCGAATGCATTCGAAACAAAGCATCTCAATAATTCGCATTCTCACTCATTCAATTCATTTGTGTTCCGTTTAAATGTTGTGTCATTTATTCAGCTCACTTATTCATTCAAACTAGTTCGGCTTCTCACTCAATCCATTTAATTTATTTTGACAATTTGACAATTTTGTGACCATGATTTGTTTAAAAAATTGTTTTATTGGTCAATTTTGAAAGCAAACCAGGTTGTGTGTATAGCTATTTAAAGACCACCAAGTTCTATCATCAGCAGACTTTGCTAACAACCCTAGAATTTGCAAGGCCATACCACTACTTCACCGGTAAAACTAGTTGGGAATTACAACGACTAGATGAAGCGAAAAAATATATTTTGACAATTGTTAGTTCGAATTTGATATTTTTGTCACTCATGCAGTGATAACCTGGATTTTTGGGTTTCTAGGGTTTTAGGGGCTCCTTAGCTTTGAGGATTCATAATAATCCAACAAATAATAATCATAATTTGTCTGACATTTAATTTGAACTAGTTATAAACATTGGAAAAGTTTGCCAAGACTTCTTCAAAATTCAAGCTGAAGCACAGAAAGGTTACAAAGGAATATAGAAATCAGTGAACTTGAATAGCAATGCCCCTTCTATGAACTGTTGGGGGATACTTCGGATTCATGGGAGTCCTCACTCGCATCGAGGCCATATCGGGAAAAGTGTTTCACTTGGAACACCCAGCTTCCTGTTTCCGGACGATACTCAACAAATCGCGCATCACTTTTTGCATTGGCGCGACGCAGTCTTTGCTCAAAATCCATTTCCAAAACACGGTGAGGATCTGTGATATCCTCACGATTAGTCCTGTCGCGGGGCCAAACTCCATCCAGGGTAACCAGACACTTGCGATTGAGACCCTGGCCAATGGGCGGCTTGGCGCAGTCATCTGGATAGATGATGACTTCCCTATGGCGGAAATGAACTATTTCATCTAGATTCAGGCCAGCCACATCGATGGCATTGTCAAAGTAGACATGGCCATATCCTTCTCTTCCCACAGTGAAATTCGGCACCACGCAGGAGCCATCCTTGGCCAAATAAGATGGTAGATTATCCATCGAAGGTATGGTATAGTAGTCGAGTCGTGTTAGCACAACGCCAGTTGGATTTGTGGGTTCAATGACTTCCCTCTCGACGACCTGACAAGAACGAGCGTCATGATTTTGGACTTTTTTTTGCAACCAGGACTCACGTGAAGGAGCTTCTTGGGGGGCACTTTCCGAGAAAGACACCTTTCTAACTGGAGATTGTGGTAGCAATTTTGTCCGGGGCTTTAAATGCAATCGTTTGGGAGATCGGTTAAGATTGAAATCGCTGTCGTCCACTTCGACCGCTGAGAAGTCATCGTTGAGTAACATTTGGTCAATTTGTTTCAAGCTCTCGGCAGAATGCTCCATAACCTTGACTCGGCTTGGAGTGTACTTGGTGTCAATTGCAGGAATTGAGACTTGCGTTGATTCATCGACGACTTCCAGCTTCGTGTTGTACTGGTTTTTTAGTCGGTTCTTGAATTGTTCATGAATAGACTGCGAGGGGCCGATCTCATGCGTTGTCCCAAAGCCCAAACTACCAGCACCATAAGCAATTGGAGCTCCAGGGGGGTAAATCGACAAGCTGCCAATGGGTTTAGGTACATTTGCAAAAGGTGATTGTATATTTTGAAAAGCTGCTGTGTGTTGCGAGCCTCCTAAATGGTACGAATTGCACAAGCCTTCAGTCACCATAACTTCGGCGGTTTGTCTGGTGGCGAAAGTTCCAAATCCCGAATTCGCCGCACTAATCAATCCAAAGGAAGATGGTGCAAGACTTGCTCCCGTCTGGGTGCCACTTACGCTGGGGAATCCCCCGAATGTCTGTGTGAAGAACGTAGCAGCTGTGTCCGATCGCAGGATGGATTTGTTGGGTTCGTTAGCCGCGCCAAAAAGCGACGTCTGCGGAGTGCTAGCTGCTGGCAGGCCGAATACTCCAAAGAAACCCTTGCTAGTCGCAGGCTGTTCAGGCAATTCCTTCATCTGGACATCTGAACCCGACGCAGCCAGGGCAAAGCCATTTCCAAGCGCACTGCTCGCCTGTGGACCCTTACGACCACACTGATAGTCCTCCCAGCGCAGCTCCTCCACCGACTTCACCTCGTACTCCCTTATGGCCGTGATGCTGTGCATTTTGACATCGACACTGGCCGGTTCACCGTCCTCTATGGGGGCTTCCGTGCATATGAAAATCCTGTACTGGGTTCTTCCTGTGCCCGAATCGGCAATTGAGGGAGTACCGAATGGAGTTGCTGATGCCTGGCCACCGAATAGTGTTCCATTGTTGCCATTTGACTGGCCAAACGTGGAGAACACATTCGATGATCGCTGCGTTTGACCAAACGCCCCAGATCCAAATGTATAATTAGCCATTCTGATTGCTTATAAAATAGACAAAAACCCAAATAAAAGCTAACTTCGAAAACGAATTGTAACCCTAAAACACGAATTGACGATCCCTAAAACTTGAAAATTATTATTAAAACAATTTGAGAAAGCCACTAGAAATTTAGAAACTTACATTTAGTTTACATTGAAGACAAAGGTTGCTAAAACTAATTAACTTTACTCGATTTGGAAACGATTTTTTTAAGGAGCTTAGGTGCTTAGATGAATTGCATTAAATTAAATTCGTTTAACGGTTGAGTAAGCCAATGCATTGTCTTTTCTGTTCGATTCAATCTCTTTGTTCTGCAACAAATTGGAGATTCATTTAGACCCAGTTTACAATAGAACTTCACACAAATGAAGGCACAATTTAAGGATTCATAGATATTATCGAAATTAAGTAGAATGACTTAATTTCTAGAAACTAAATCCCTTATTGTCTCTCGTTATCTATTAACAACATAAATTTGCAATAATTTTCCATTGTAATATATCGCATCATTTTGAGTTAACTTAATTACTTCCACCTGCTCCATTTATTCATTTTACCAAAATTTGTCAATTTTCTCTGTATTTTGTAAGCCGTTGTCTAATATGAATTTTGTGTAAATTATTTGTTTTTGCTTGCAAATTCATCCTGGACATTCAATGGAAAACTTAAGCTAAATCTTTTAAGCTTCTGTCGAATTGTTTATGCCGAAAATCCTCGAACGAAGTGGAGTCCCTCCCCTCTTTCCCCTCCCCTCTGGCCCATATATTGAATTAATGCAAGAAGGCATAATCCAGAACTACGCCTTCAATTTCCAACTGACTTGTCTTTGGTTTACTTAACACAACTTTTTGGTAAACACTTTTGGCAAACAGACACAGACCAAAAGAAACTAATTAATTACATTTTATTTAAGTTGCTAAGAGAGAGACAGCGAGAGAGAGAGAGAGAGAATGGGTCGATTGATTATTTCGTGTGCATATTTCGAGCGCTCGCCTCATTTTGTTTACTTTGTTTTTTGAGCAAGAAAAGTTTTTGGCGAAAAGTTGCCAATGCCATTTTATTCGCCCTCATCCGTCTCACCGCCTTGTGGCTTGTGGGGTTTGCGGTAATCCCCCATCTCTCGTCTCGTGCTACTCGTTTCACTTGTCTTCCAACTAATTGAATAGTTAAGCGCATTTGATGCGTTGCTAAGTTGTTAAGATGCATATTGTTGTAGATTCTATATAGATATAGCCCATATACATATACATACTCGTTCTCGTATATATATCCCTGATGCCGCAGAGCTTACTGATGAGCACGTTCTGGCCGCCCCCATCCCAAAATTCAACTAAAACTTGTTAGTTTGGGTGTTTCCCTCTTTTTTTTACTCTTTGTGGAATATTTTGGTTATAATTGCTTCTCACTTTGTTGCTTTTTGCATATGTTCCATGACTGCCTCAAGTTGAAGTTGCAGTTGCCGTTGCAGTTGCATTTCGAGTTGAAGTTTTGTTGCTGATGTTGAAGTTTAAGTTTTCAACATGGTTTTTCTCTCTCTCTCTCTGTGGGTCACTCACTTCGCTCATTTGAGTTGCGTTGCACGTCAACAATTGTGAAAACAAAGTAGAAACACAGATGTAAAAAAAACTTTTACCATTTGTTCAACATAAAGAGGAACAAAAACAACAACTAGCAAATGCCTGTTATTCAACTGGGAAATAGAAGGAGATGCTGCCAGACAGGGGCGACAGAAGGAGAATGTCCTGAAGTTGCTCCCCAAGTGCTGCCCAGAGTGTACAAAATATTGTGCTCAATGGCAAAAATGGTAATTTATGAAATGGCGAGGAAAAAAATACACGAACCGAGACAAGAATCGTAAATTAAAAGTGACCATGGCAGAAAAGTAGGGAGATTAAAATGAAACAGCTTCCAAAAAGTAGTAATGTGAAATGGAAATATAATTATAATTGCAAAAGTTATTTGAAAAGTTGAGATTAGGTTTATTGCCAAGCAGGGGATACAAATATTTTTAGTATTTTTACGATGCAGAAAGTGATTAAGGAAAGGGATTATGATTGAAAGTTGAAAAAAACACGAATCGAATCCAATCAATCTCCAATTCCTTAAAGTTTCAGATGAGTGTAACAAATCTATTTCGTTTGGTCTTAAAACTTACTCGATTCTTTGTCCATTGCTTCTCATCAGGCACCTGAAGATCTCTTTGTATTGTAATATGCTAAAATTCCGGTAATTGTTTACTTTAACTACTCGCGCCGAAAACTGCAACGAATTTGGTATCAAACGAAAGGGAATAATTCCACGAGTACAACCTTGGGTGCGCTTTTACGATTTATTGTGTAGTTTTTCCACAATTAACAAATGAAAATGTATCGATTAATAGCTAAATGTAGCCTTTTTAACGCCGAAAGAGTGTTCTCAATATTCCGAATATTCCTCGACGTTGTAAAACTAAATGGTGGTACAGAAATATTTTAATCCAAATTTAAATAAAGTAAGTAAGTCGCCGGGCCGACTTGGATATACCATGCATCAGGGGAAAACAAATTTCCTTGAGTTTATAAAACTTATTTCATATATTAAATTTCTTTCGTGCAAAACGTTTCAATGCATAACTCGGTCATTTTTATTTCGATTTTTATGAAACTTGGTGCAATGATAGATGTCCATAACATATATAAGTGTGCCGAATTAAATTCCGATACGATAAATATTGCGGGAGAAAATCACTTTTTATTAAATCCCGGAGGCGGAAGGGGGCGTGGCAAAAAAAATTTGTGGAATGATAGATGTTCATAAGATCTATGAGTGTGCCAAATTAAATTACGATACGATAAATATTACGGGAGAAAATCACTTTTTATTAAATTCTGGAGGCGGAAGGGGGCGTGGCAAAAAAAAAAAACATAAACTTGGTCTGCGCCAAGACTACACGAGTCTACATTCTAAACTTGGTAGCTCTATCATTTATAGTTGCTGAGATCTCTGCACTCTTACGGACGGACAGACGGACGGACGGACAGACGGACATGGCTATATCAATTTCTCTTCTCATGCTGATCAAGAATATATATACTTTATAGGGTCGGAAAAGCTTCCTTCTCCCTGTTACATACATTTTGGCGACTTTAATATACCATTTCATCCTATGGATGCATGGTATAAAAATTCGGGTTTAATTTTTTAAGTTTACCAACACTAGCCATTTTCCACGTTTAGCGTTATCCAACACTCGAATCGTGAGTAGTCTAAGTAAACAATTACCAAAATTCCTAACGGATTGCTCATTTATTCTTAAATTACATTTCTTATTGCTAATACACGTTTTCACTTCACTCTTGTCTTTTTCTAAGTGTGCCCATATAACGGTAACACAATCATAACCATGCTGTGCATATATCATAAAGACTAGAGATGACAGCCCACAACAAATATGGGCACATTTGAAAATAGAGTGGACGTTTACATTGAATATTTGAGAATAGAGTCAACGTCTACATTATAGAAATTTGGTTTTCAGAATCGATGTTTACAAATCACAAATCACTGTTAAAATGTCTTTGACTTAGACCAGAGACTGTAAAGGAAATAAAGTTCATTGAGATTTTACGAAACCCGCTAAGATTTCATCGGAGAAGATTAAAGTTAGTACATTTAAGAAACTGCCAAGTTTCGGGACTAATTTAGTTGACTTATTTCCTTTGCTCCTTCGACATTTTATTTATTTTTTTTCTTCTCGCGTTTCGGTTAGTTTTGGAATCGGACAAGTTTATATTCATTAAACTTCCGCCAAATTTTGCGCTTTATTTTTTAGACGTTTCACAAAATGCCGGCCTGGGACTTTCACTAACGTTCGCTTCTCCCTCTCTCTCTCTCCTATCTCTGTCGCACTCTTTTCTTTATTCCACGGTCTTTCACTTGAGTTTTTGCGGTTAGTTTTTGTTGGCCGGAAAGTTTATGCTTTTGTATTTCCGGCAAAGCTTGACTTTCCTAGATTTTTTTGTTCTCTTTCCCATTTTTGCTTTGGACGGAAAAATGCAATTTAAAAAAGAGGAAAAATACCTCCCGTCTGTAAGTCTCGCTCTTTAAATTACAGCAGCTGGTCAAAAAACACAAAAAAGTGAACAAAAATCTGTATAAATTTGCATGGCAAACTGTTTGGCAAGACACAACAACGAAACGAAGACGGCTGACTGACGGACAGGACTTGAGGCTGAGGGCTAATTTCTTTCATAAATATGGCCTATTTAAGTGAAACCGCCAACAGTAAGCTGCTCAATTTGATAAGCAATTGAGTCACTAATTACTTTTGGTTAAGAAAACTTTAGCATTAAAAAATCTCCAAGCGAATGGTTAATGGTAATAAAATATTCAAAGGAACAACAACAGCAAAAGCAGCAGCGGCAGCAGCAGCTTGCTTTTAGCCCAAGGAATAAGGTCAAGGCTTTAGTGGCAAGGATAAACTCCTTAGGCCCATTTGCCTAAACGTTAATTGGCATGGCTTCTGTGTGTGTGTGTGTACTTTTGGGCCTTTTGTTTGTTACTTTGGCTTATGGCTAATGGCCGGCAAACTTGTTTGAAGAACATTTGAGAATTACTAAGAGAAAACTGTAATATGCAAGCCCAGCTAATTGAAACACAAGTTTTCAATAGTTTTGGCTCTAAAACGTTTAATTTGTTTCCATGTATACCCAAAAATGCAAAACTCAGAGAAAAGTGTCAAAGAAAATCCCAACTAAACTACTATGAAAAGCCTATTAAGTAACATTAAAAGCTATCAAAGCAGCCGCCAACAAAATCAACAACAAAAGAAAAGAAAATGCAACAAATTTATTATAACTAAAGCAAATTCAAACGGAAACTGAATAACCGGATATGGCCCAACTGCCATTTTAATTACTACGAACAACAACAAATAATAATATAAATATTAATTACAATAGAAAACAACAAATTGAAGGCGTTTGCTCTGGATCCAGTTGAATATTTTATGCCTGCGTAGTTATGGTCGATCCATTAAAAATCTTTTGGGTTTTAACAAATAGCACCTATTTGGGTAAGTGTTCTAAGCCAACTCACAGTGTCTGTATGTGTGTGTGTGTGCGCTTGTGTGTGTGTGTACGTGAGTGTATGCCTGTGTGTAGTTAAATGTGCATATGATTATTTACTTTACTTTGTCTGTCTTTGGATATTCCAGTTTCTGCATATTTCATGAAATGTAATTTGTATATGTACTCATCCTACCCTCCCAACACAGAGACAACATCAACATCAAGAACACGTGCCACCATTCCCTGCCCCATCCACATACCCAGTGGTTTGTTTCTTAGCAAACGACACCTTTGAGTTTGTTGTTATCTTTTCACACAGGTTTTTAAATATGCATTCATATTATACATATATATTTTGTACGAGTGCCTCTTCACTTAAGCAGGAATATCTATATACATATTTGGTTTTAATGATTTAATGGCTGGAACGAGGAAAACGTAATAGCTTAAAAGCATTTCTCATACATATATATGTATATACTATAAGTATGTATATTTAAGGAGACTAGTCCTATATTCCTATCTATGATAGGAATATATTTTAAAATATAAAATATATTTTTAAGAATTTCGATTTTCAAGTTAGCAACGATTAAAAGCACTCTCAATCGAAATGAGGTCTTCTAGAATGCCAAAAGTCGATGAAGTTGATAAACGGTGGTGAAAACTGATCAAAATCCAATAAAAGTCTATCAATAGTGAGAGTTAATAAATAAATATTAAGAGGAATATATTGGAATGGTGCTAAGTTACATTTGAATATATTTTCATTACTTATATTCTATGAACCTTATTTGACACGATAACATTTTATATAAGGTGTGCGAAATAAGTAAGTGGGACACTATGTTAAATAGTATAAAAATGAAACCCATCAATATATTGAAAGAAAATAAATTTATGTTTAAACTTAATAAAATGGCCAATATATTTCAATATAATTGAATCAAAAAAAAAACGTAAACAAATGTAATGAACAAAATAATGTTTTAAGTCTTTGTCCCACTTACTTATTTCGCACACCTTAGATGAAAATATTTCATTTCATTTATTACAGTGCACTTTGGGAACTTTTGCCATTTTATGAGCATTTAATTCAAAAATCCATTTCAAGCAATAATTTTGGGCATTTTATTATTGCTTGATGTGATAAATATAATGTGTAAATATTTTTGCCGTGGCACCTAGGCACCAAAAAACTGAATTTTATCCACATAAGTATGCTATATAATCTCAATTTTTTACTTTCTCCACATTTTCTTCAATGTCAAGTTCAAGATTCATTGGAAAATCTACAAAATGTTCAAGAAAAGTGGCTATTTTTGGCTAATGAGGCTTTCATATTTTACAAAGAATTAATGATACTACCTATTACTACAAGTTTTAAAGTGGAAACAGGTGGACATTTTTTTAAAACTCTCCTGAAAGTGAAAATTTATTTCCAAATTTTTCTTTGAGGAATGCTTAGACTTTTAGACATATTAAGACACTCACGTTCAATTTCTGCAAAACATATTTACAAACACGTAGTACAAATCCGACCTTATCAAATCCATGTTGAGTTTAATCGATAACTTTTTTGAATCAAAAAATATATACACTCAAAGTCGAGCAACAGTTTTCGCCAAATTGAAGGAAAGCAATTTTGTTCCAAACACTTGTTTTCATCAGCAGTTTTCTCACTAGTGTTAGATAAGGTTGAAAAAACTAGTATGCAATAATGTGCATTGATGTTTTAACTATTATTCGGCATTAAAACTTTTCGTATGCATACACTTTTAAATATTGAATTAAATGCTCATAAAATGGCAAAATTCTCCATAGTGCAGTGTAAGCTTATTGATAAATCTATAGCTACAGGAGGGAAGGACACCTATAGCTGCTAAGGCTTTCGGCTGGTTTATGTTTAGATATTAATTCTTTTGATAAAAATCATATATTTTATTTATTTAGTATATTTAGACGATAGCTACATCCATACACTAGCCTGGGATTCGAACCCGGAAAAAAAATCATATAGTTTTTGCTTAGTCTAGATTATATTATTTTGTATGTTAGCTTATCTTAAAAGAGGTTTATAATATTGGCTAGATTGAGGTTTTTTTATAATTTTTCTCTTAGATTTTCTGGGGTTGGGTTAGATAGAAGTAGGAAAAGGTTTTGGTTTGGGATATGGTTTCGAAAGCGTTGAAATACCGTGCATGTGCTCATGATTTGTTCTATATTCATAATAGAGTTTGTGTTGCAGAATTGGTAGTGGTTGGTGGGATTATTGTGAAGGAATTGGTATGAGCCATAGCTACTTAATACCGGCTAGTAGAAGATAAAGTAACTATTTTGCATTTCTATATAAACAAGAACAATTTTAAACTGTCTTTTCTACAAGGCAACCGACACTGAAATTATTGAACATATATCAGAATCGTCGCAATTCGACATTAGAGAAACCAAAACTTCCATTGGAATTGTACGACCAAAAAATGTAACTGACTGTAAACCTAAATTGGATTATGCTGTTCAAAAGGCGAACATTACAAGGATATGGAATCTCTGGTTTAATTTATTTAACAACATTTTTTCCCCTCCCCACACATGGCGTATACGTAATATTTCAAAATTAATCTGAATTAACTGAAAAAGTTTTGCAATTGCGGTTGCAATCCAGAAGGGAATGTTGAATTGTAATTAACACGCAGCTGGTCAAGCTTTTACAATCTCCCCCCTCCCCGTTCCGCAAACTGTTCCCTCCCTTCGGTGGACACCAAGCAGATGGCGAGAGGACCCTCTCAAGGATTTTTGTTAATGAACAGCGTCCACCTTGCCTCGGCCCTGGGCCTGTGAACTCATTATGGACTGACAAAATATTTGTCAACTCATCAACATTGTCGCTGTCATCGCTGCCTTCCCCTCCCCGCCCTCATACCCAGCAGCACCCTATGGCCCGCCCCCCTTCTTAGTGAGGCGCCATATTTTATGTTGTGGGTTTTTATTTTTCGTTTTTTTGTTTTGTTTTATATTGGGGCGCAATTTTTGTTTTGTGTTGCTTTTGGCCGCGCACACTTTTTAATTAGTCGCCGGATTTTGTTGTTGAACAACACACAGAAACAAAACAAAAAAAAAAAATCAACAAAAAAATCAACGCCTTACTTTTCTAAGCATTTCATAAGTTTAATTAACCTTTTTTTTATTATTATTATTTTGTGTGTGCGTTGGGTTTGCGTTTTATTTTGTGGACTGCAATGCGAACCGAAAAAGTTGAAGTGCAGGTCACTTCCGGCTTCATTATCAGCGCCAACACCCCTCGCTGCCTCCCCCCGCATCGTCATCATCCCTATCATCGGATGTTTGGTGTTGATGGCTAATGAATACAAATATTCACAAAGGCCTCTCTTCGCTTTGGTCTTTGGGAGTTTTAATTGAAATTTTGTGAAATCATCATCATCATTTCTCACATTCAACTGGAAAAAACGTGCCACTCGGTCCAAAGCATCAAAGTTAATGAGGTTGACCCCCAAGGGCATTATTTGCGTTTTTTTTTTTTTTTTGCCCCCCAAAAGTCAATGGGGAGATGAGAATGGACACGAGCGAACTGAGAATCAACGAGTTTATTAAATGGATTTAATTGTATTTTTTGTTGAGATTATTGTAAAAGCCTTTTTTTTGGGAATTTTGTTGGGATGCAGAATCAGCTTTGAAATTATGTTTAATTAAATGTTGGCCTTAAATATAAATCGAGAAATAAGAAATAATAATAACATCAGAGACTCTTTCAATCCATGTTCAGAGGAGAAATATGTGAAAGTGCTTATAAAGGAATTGCGCATAGACATAGTAAAATAATTCAGAAATCAACAATGTATTGCGATTCTTATTAGGAAGTAGTGTTGGGTAGTGCATGAGTGAGTGAACTGGATGATTAATCTTGTTTCTTTGACTTACTGACTTGTTCACTCACTTGATTAGTTTGATTCACTTACTTAGTTGTTCAGTTACCTTTTCAATTGTTCTCTCAATGTTATCTTTATCATGCAAACTTTTGACGAATGTTAATAAGTACATATATCAATTTCCATGAACAGCTGATCAAGTGAGCCAGCAACTGCACAAGTCAGCAAGTGAGCGATCAAAGAAACTTGTTCATCAAAGTCAGCAAATTGAGCCGTTAATAGGAAAGTTTCCAATAAATTTATTTGAATGTTAAAAGAGGAATCTTTATTTCAATGTTTAGTCTTAAGCTTAATCTGTCCAGCAAAAGCAAATGACTAATTTAAAAACATTTGCAGAAGAATATAAAATATTAAATATTCCAAAAAGTATTTATTTAACTCTTTACTCTAGAATGTGACTTTATTAGAGAATTTCTAACATAGAGCTGGGAAACTTATCAATAAAAGAAGTAAGTCTAATTTCATTTGTAATGGTCACAGGAGCAAAAAGAAAAAAAAAACCAGAAGGCCGGGCTAACTTCGACCATGCCGAAGTTTGTATACCCTTGCAAGTTCATGCGTTACTCAATCCCTAAATGGAGATCGCAAAATGGAAAGGGTTTTTTTGTAAAAACCCTTATCTACACACTATAGCACGGCACGCACACATATCCATGTATGTAGATATATGTATGCTGCAGCATGCAATTTTTCCATCTGTTTGTATGACAGCTATATCATATAGTAATCCGATTTTGATCAAATTTGGCAGGATTATAATTTATTATGTGCAAATGTTATTTGCTAAGTTTAGTGATAATCGCAATAGAAACAAAAAAGTTTTTAGAAGCAAAACTATATTTGGTCCAATTGTTCCTATGGGAGCTATATGATATAGTAGTCCGATCTTGATCAAATTTGGCACGGACGTATAGATGTATAGTAAACTGCCAAATGTTAAGTTTTATAACAATCAGATGAAAAACAACGAAGTTATTGATCTAAAACTCTATTTTTGACCGACGGTTTGTATGGGAGCTATATGATATAGTTGTCCGATCCGGATGAATCCGAGATATACAATGCCTGCAGTATATACATAGACTTCGTGCAAAATTGCAGCTCTGTAGCTATAGCGGTTTAGGAGGAGAAGCTGTTGATCCAGACAGACGGACAGCCGGACAGACAGACGGACAAACGGATTTGAACTCGTCTTGTCATGCTGATCAAGAATATATATACTTTATATGGTCGGAGATGACTCCTTCTATGCGTTGCACACTTCTGACCAAAATGAATATACCCTTTTTGCAAGGGTATAAAAAGAGTTCAAAATAAAAATAAAAGAAATTAAATACAATAAGTATTATTTTTCAAAAAATGTATACAAATTTGCTTAATCTGTTAATAACAAAAATTATATTTTTTCAGCCTTTTAAGTTATATAATTATAACTTATCTTAATTTAACTTGTTTTGATTTTGTTTAAATTAAATTAATGCATCTCAGTCCTCAGTCCTTTTAGCATGCAATTTGGTTAGTGTTATTTTTAGAGCATTTTGTTTTGAAGAGAACTTTGTTTTAACACAAATTTTGTTTTCTTTAGAGATTCCATTATTTCTATATAATTAATGTTGATTGGAAATTAATTCCTATCCCCATTTTGAGGCTGTCTGGCCAATAATTTTCATAGACTTCTTTCGATGATTATATTTTCTAGTTTGCATCATAAGCAATTAATTAGCATAATTTAGATAAACTTTTGCTTGGCAATTTAAATTTAATTTCATGACCTTAGGCGTAACTTGGAGAAATCTATGTCAGCTTTTCCTTTTTAGTTTCTGTAAATAAATTACAACTTTTAATTTACTAATTAGTTTTAGTTTTTCATGGGCGCCAACACAAAAACAACAAACAAATAAAACAAGCAAATAAATAAATAAATAAATGACATAGTTTTCGGGTGTGTGTATGTGTGTGTGAACTTAATCCCCATTACGAAAAGTGATATAGAGATAGAGAAATAAACAAAACATTGGGCAATAAATTTATATAAAACTAAAAAAACAAACACGAAAAAAAAACTTTCTGATAATCTCTAAACATTTATGTTTACATATGTATTTTGGCAAAAAAAAAAGGAGAAAAAAACAAAACTAACACAAATACAAACAAAGTTGTGTGTGTGTGTGTGTGTTCGTGTGTGGTTGTGACATTTATTATTAGCTTAATGGGCAGGGTCAGGGCACGTGTCATTTGAAAGAGCAGTGAAATTTTTAAGGGTTCACTAGGCGTATGCGTGATATATCACAAATATCGAAAGAGTAAGTGAGACAGAGAGAGAGCGAGTGGGAGTTGGCCGACAGGAGAAAGTTTTTAACTGCCTTTGACAGTTTTTTAATGTTGATGTATTTAGCAGTTGAAAAGGTTCAAACTACATAAGTGTTTAAGGTTATTTCTATAAATTTCCCACAAGTAAATTTATATTAATGTGTTTGTGTACGTGTGTGTGTGCGTGGGTGTTTGAAGTTATTGTGTTACTGTGTTGGTGTGCTTTATAATTAGTTTTCGGTTTAATTTATTGCTGTGGTCTATGCTCACTTTGATATTATGACAGCAACTGTTGCTGACATATGCACAAAGTTTACCTTCTTCGAATGAAATTTTTAATTTAAATTTTCCCCTATTTTATGTGTTTCCATATTTATTCAATGGACAGAGCAAAAAACTATATATATATATATAGCTTCATAGAACAAGCATGTTTATATTTTACATATGAGCGAAACGTGGTTTGGAAAGTTGCCCTAAAAAGTATGCTATAGTTAATTTTTTTTCGAGATAATTAAATGCTTATTCAATGTTTTCTCAATGTTTCCCACATGTTGTCACTAAATTGCCCCAAGAATTATGGTTTATTTTCATACACATGTTTATTATTAAAGTAATTTTCTTATCAACATTATGACTAGACTCACCTAAATAAGCAAACAGATGTCATTCTGAAATCCTTCATCACTGATGCTTCTTTTCTTTGGCCCCTTATTTTTTTCCTGCTTCTTCCGCTGCACCCTTCACCCTTGTCACATTTAATGTGCTGCGCTTTGTTGCCTTTTTGGAAAATGCTACTTCCGTCTCTCCGACTGAGTGAATCTCCCTTAGTCACTCCTCCTCTCCCTTCCTCTCTCTGCGTGTGTTTGTCTCTTTTGACTTTTCACCCAACTATGTATGTGGCAGCCGCAACGGGCGGCTCCTGTCTCTTTGCTTTGTATATATATTTTCTCCTGTTTTTCCTATGGCTGATTTAAGCAGCTCTGACATTTGACGCCACTTTGCACACATTTCTAAAAAAAAGAAAAAAACTGAAAGAGAAATCAGCCAAAATAGAAAAGCATCAGAGACCGACACACACACACACACACACAAAAAACGAAAAAAGGAGAAGGAATAGTTGAAAAGTGGATGGTCCCCTGCTATGGGGAAAAGCTAGTGCCAGTCATTCATAGACTGACATATGAGTTCAGGCTGCTGTTGGGGTTGATCGAGGGGGCAGGGGAGATGGGGCGTTAGTGTTCTAGTTATGCGGCCATAAATAGCTGACGGCTCTGCTTTTCTCTCTCTCTCTCTCTCTCTCTCAGTTTCACCTTTATATATTTAATAGTTTAAAGTGAGCCCTTTTGACTCGACTGAAGATGTTCGCTGCCTGATGACTGGCGCCGGCTGTTCATTTTCCCGCTCAATTTAACACCAACAAAAAAAGCAAAAAAACAAAATATATGGAGAGGGTACAAGCAGAAGGCCACTTTAACCGCCTGGCAAGGTTGGAAAACTCAACATTTATGTTTTCAAGACAAGTTAAGGATGCATGTATGAAGAGGGGATATCGGAAAGGTTGCTAAGACTAGAAGCAAACCAAACTTCAAACTGATGGATTGAAGTGCAGTGAATAAACTGGCTATGGAGATTTTTAATTGACTTAATTGGCTGTATATAACTACTTCCTCCTACTTCTAACTAACTAGTTTCTACTAAACTTAATGATACCAATGGTTAAGCTGAGGCCTTGTCCCTTGTACATCACGAATAATATATAGTGATATTTGGATACTACATTCAATCAAATCAAAAATCGAATTCCAATTCAATAAATAATTAATTTTTACTGTGAAATATTTTTAATTTTTGTTCTCTGACCTCTTCTTACATTGATTAATTTTGTTGCAGCAACTTTTGGGTATCCAAATAGTCGTATCCTTTGCATTCCTATTGCTATTTCTCTGCCAGAGTGCCAAAAAATTAAGTCAAGTTACTACTAAAGAGCACAAAAAAAAAAACCAAAAACCATCCACCCCCATCATCCACTCCTATCTCCACCCGCCCCACCCAAAAAAATGAAGGAAAATGGGGTGAAAAAGAAAAGCAGGAAAAAAACGAGAAGAAAAAAAAGTAATTTCACTTGCTGTTTGCCCGCTGTAAGTTTACCTGCTGCGTATTTATTTAGTATATTGTAGAGCTACACACACTTGTGTAAGGAGGAGTAAAGTAAAGGACCTTGCCAGCAGAAGGACCAACTTGAGAGACAAAAACACACCAGCAAAAGAAGCAGGGAAAAACTGTTGAAAGGCGAAGACGAGTGTGTGTGTGAGTGTGCGAGTGTGAGTGTGTTTACTGCTGTTAAGTATTTATTTATTTTCATTTTTCCTTCTCTGCTCATTTTCCTTGCAAGCCTGTTTAGTTAAGACTAAATTGAAAAAAAGAAGAAAATGATTTCACCTCTTTTTTCTATTCGCTCCCTGTTTTCATAATGAAGCATTTAAAAACCATAATAAAGTTTGTCTTAACTGACTTACGAGTTGACTAAAATTCATTTCATTTGAAATATATTGCACAATCGAGGGTTCTTTCTATCTTAGGAATGGAATCGAAGGCATAACTTGATGATATTCTTCTCTTAATGTTCATTCTCTTAATGAATTGAAGTTATTGTGTCTCTTCGATCAGTCCCTTTTGTCAAAAAGAGAATGAAAAGCAACAGAGTAAAAATCTTAATGAATAAAGTTTCTTCAGGAATTGGACTTCAGCTGTATCTCAGGATTCGGGATTCTTTAAGCAAGATACATCTTCATATTAAAGCTTCTTAGGAGCTCCCACAAAAATGATAAATAATAGAAATGATGATCATGTAAATTGAATCCAAAATGACTAGGTAAAAAATCAGCTCACTCTACAAAAGTCGATTAAGCAGAGGATGCCATTTTCTCCTTTACTTATTGAATGACCCTCGCATTTATGTAAAGTTTGATAACATCATGAAAAGTCAATCAAAAAATAACTTTTTTGATAGCCAAACATACAAACATATGAAATTAGTTGTTAAAGTGCAGATGGCTGGCATCCTGGCTGGTTGACTGGTTGACTGGCATCCTGGCTAGTTGCCCGCCTGGATGCCTGCTGCGTCAACCGAATCGAGAACCCTTGACAATTTTCACAACATATTTTGTGTTTTTATTAAATGGCATAAATAAATTATAAAACCAGCAAGTGAAGTGAAGTGAAATCTAAAAAGAAACTTTAGCAAAATTGCATTAAAAATTATGGTTAAAGGAAGAGTGTGTGCTATGGGTAGGCAAGGGGGAGGGAGAGGGAGCATAAAATGCATTCAATAATGCCTTTCTTCTCCCATTCCCCAGTTTTCATTTTTTTTCTTTTACTTTATATGCACAACAACTGGCAAACTGTTGCCATCAAACAAAATATTATGTATACGCCGTGTGAGTGCCAGACATTTTCTCAAAATTCTTATACACTAGCAAAAGGTATAACAAAACTGGATAGATTTTGGTATTGTATTTATTTTGAACCTTTAGCTAATAATAGGTTTTCAATGTTCGTCTAACTGTTTCTTTGTTTTAATCTTAGAGTTCATTGATTATGATTCAGATTTAGCATTTGTCAGAAAAAGTCATTTGTATGAGATAAAGTTTGAAAAATATCTTTAAAGCTTTTATTTTTGGTTCGGAAAATTTGCTCGATTTTTATGCCAATAGATGATGTAGGGAAAAGAGGACACAATTAAACAAAATAAATAAATTAAAAATAAATTTAGTTAAATTTAATATTTAAAGATTATTTATCAGTATAAGTTGTGTGTGTTTAGTTTAGACTCTTATTATGCAGAAAACATATAAAGCAAAATATATAGATTTCTTTTCCAAATTCAGCTCTATGTGAATACCCATCAATTTCATTTAGATCTAACTATTTTTATTATCACATAACAAAAATGGAAGTAGTTAAGTGGTAAGAAAATAAGTTTTTGTTTCAGTGTTCAATATTCAAAACTGTTTATTAACAATTCTCAATTATATTTTGTAGAGTATATAAGCTTCGTTGCGTCAAAATCTGTGATCTTGATCAATTTTTGTTCTTTTGGTTTTTGCGTTTGCATATTATACTATGAAGGGAAAACAGATTATTGCTTCCGCATGTGGGAAGGAATAAAATTTAAAAAGAAACGAATTTTCTTTGCCTCGAAATTCTCCAGGGGTAAAAGTATATGAATGAAATGTTAGGGATAGGAAAAAGGAAAGAAGGGTAAAGTCTTTAAATGCTTTTAGGTTTTGTTTAAAATTTAACAAATACATACATATATAAAAACCAAAAAAGAACATAAAACAACAATTTTAAAAATATATTTATAAATTTAATTTTTATCGGTTGAATCTTATATAAGCCCTTATGAAAAAAGTTCATTGCAAATTGCATTTTATGTCGTTAAGTTACACAACAATTTCATTTCCCAAGTTAGAGAAGCAAAAATGTTTCAGCTTTGTTGGATAGTGTAATTTGAAAAGGAAACCTTAGTTTTCTTTGAAATTGCTCTTTTACAATTTCACATTGCCAACCCAAAAAACTTGCACAAACGATTTTCCTCACCTACTTTTTGGCACCCTCCCAAATCCCCTCCGGCTCCCGTCGCTTACACATTACTCAAGTTTCATATTTACCTTGAAATTCGTTCATTAACTCACGTTCTATAGTTTTTGTTTTCTTCTTGTTGTTGTACAAAACTATTTGAAGAAAAGTTTTTGTTTTACCGAAGACATTAGCAGGACTAAAGTGCAAAACCAAACCAAAATCTCAAACTTCACTTGCAGTTTTTAGTTCTCAGATTTCAGTTTCTAGTTTCAAGAGTGCACAAGGAAAAACTTGTGTTTGCTTTCACCAATAAAAACTTTTTTCTAAATGTTTATTTGTTTTTCCCTTTTTTTTTTTTTTTTTTGACAATTTAATTATGCTCATTAGAGAGTGAGAGAGAGAGTAAGTGAGAAATTCTCAGGACACTTGTGAAATGTTTTATATGCCTGCCACGTTTTTGGCATTAAAGCCCTCCCAACGAAAAATAAACTTTATGACCCGCAACCGCTGGGAATGGAGGCACGCAGCCAATTTGTCAATCAATAAATTTTCGTATAATTAATGCCTGCTTATGGGCATTTCATTTACTCAATAAACGATGTAAATACACACACACACACCCACATAAATATATATATCTATCTAAATGTGTTTTTGCTTGATTTGTTTCATTTGCAGTTACAAAATTTGTACGCATTGGTATTGCTGACAAAAACGATTCACCGCCATATTTCGATAGATTTCTATACGAGACTGAAATCGATGAAAGCGCCGAGTTGCAAACATCCGTGCTCACTGTCAACGCCAAGGATCACAATGAGTGTGAGTAGACCCCAAAAACAAAAACTTCCATCATCAAACATCCATGACAATAAAACCGAATCATACATATGTCCAGCGATTAAAGCCAATTTATATTCCCCGTCTGAATGGAACAATTCAAATGCGATTTATCTATATTGGCATAATTTGGCAATTGATTTAATTGAGTGTGCCTTTAATTGTAATTCTCCGTGGAGGAAGGATAAGGGTGGCAGGGCCTGAATGGAGCAGCAGAGCATCTGTGTTTGATGAGGCTTAGTTATGGCGCGCAGCTTTTAGCGATTAACATTTCAAAGATATAAATTTTTTCCCATCTGCTGGGCAAGGAAAAGTCATAAAGTATATCTCATTCAGGCTGCAGGATGGTTACGCTACCGAATTTAAAGGGCCCATCAATACTGAACTGTGAGACTCTTAAATCTGTAGGTAAATGATCTACGAATATTCAAGTAATATTTTATATTTCCCCATTCTTAAGGCCAGAAAAAACATTCAAGCTTGGGTAAAGCAAATGTTTGCAAAGTTCATTCAAATCGAATTATTTCCAAATATATAAATAACATTACTTCGATTACTTATTGTTAGTTTCATGGGGGGAAATCAGAGGAAAACAAGTTCAGGATTTTTTTGTAATTTTTATTGATTAAAAGAACCTTTAACTGCCATCCTTGCTTCTGTGGTGCGATTTCATCTGAACGAATCATTGAAGTATGAATAAGAGAATCCAAAACCTTTTAACATCCAAGAATGCTCTTAGAAATTGAACTCTTTTTGAATAAAATGAATTTAAACTACAACTAGTCTGAATACTTTATTTCCCTGGTATGGCCAAATTTGAAATGAAATAATTAGACAATAGAATGATAGTTAGTCAATGTTCCCAAGTCCTAAGTCATTTGGGAAATATTATCTAGGCACCAGTCACATTGTCTGTGATTTTCAAAAGGATCGGACCACTATATCTTTAGGCTGCCATACAAAAACGACCATTAAATGCGAATAACTTCTCTTTTTCTAGAAGAATCTTATCCAAACTGAATATGTCCATATATACAGTGGTAGCCAATTATTTGGCACATTTTTTTTTCGTTATTCAATTCAGATTTTCTCGACTGTTTTTTTAAACAATTTTTTTTGCAGTGTGTTTGTCAATATATTGAGATGATGCACCGTAAATTTTGTTAAGTTGGCTTTAACCGTTTTTTCCCCAGGTGCATTTGATTGCGAGGCGATTCATTATATCTAATTGATTTCCGATTTTAATGCTTTATTTCGTTCTTTGAAGAAAATAGTGATTTAGCATTAATTAGTGCCAAATAATTGGCCACCACTGTATATACACAATACATCATATTCCTGGATTTCAGGATTTGAAAATGGGATAAACATAGCTCCTGATTTTGTCAGTGCAAAATTTACCTGAATACACACACATAAGCACTAAAGCACATGTATTTGTCAAAATTATGATCGTGTGTGAATATGTCAATTGCTGGCATGCTTAGTATTCGACCATTGCAATGTTATGAACATTTTGTAGATTTTCCAATGAATCTTGAACTTGCAATTGAAGAAAATGTCGAGATAGCAAAAAAATTGAGATTATATAGCATACTTATGTGGATAAAATTCAGTTTTTTGGCCGTGGGGGCTAGGTGCCACGCCCATTATGTCCAAAAATATTTACAAATTATATTTATTACATCAAGCAATAATAAAATACCTAAAATTATTGCAAAATTTCCCTTAGTGCATTGACTGAACCGTACAACGGAGGTGCGGTGACCTAGACCTCTATCTGTTAGGCCACCGCACCTCCGTTGTATGAAACGAGGGGATTCGATCCCGAATCATCAATCCCCTCGAATCAATTTTGATTTCCATATTTTGGAATACTACTTGTTATTCGTTTTTGGGTTTGGAGATGACTTGTCCTTTTATACTGTTTTGTGAATACACTTACGCAATAGTAGAAAATAAAGCAATAGCAATAAGGACATTAGCATGTACATTGGACACACTTATACAGGAATATATAAGAAGAATGTATATACATTTATCCAACTGTAATTTTTGACAAATCATTCCAATGGAATGGAGCACAAGTCAAGCGAAATATAGAAATGTTGCCATCGATGACTTTTTGATATGCGAATACTCCGCATATTCACACGACGCACACAATGCGAAACATAAACATTTTGTAAATTGGTTTTGGCAATTTCCTTATATACATACATATGTGGAATTTATGCCTATATAAATATTATAAACATGGATCGAATAAGTATATATATATACGTATATGTAATTCTTTTCGTTCTTCTTCGTTGCTGGCCATAATAAACGTTTATTTATTTGAATGCTCTATCTCTGTCTCTGTCTCTGTCTCTGTCTGTCTCCCTTTCTGTCAAATATTATTACGCATATGGGCCATGAAGGGCAAATATTTACGAAATATTAACAAATAAAGGCTCTATGAATAAATCCATAAAATACAAAGACAAACACAAGCAAAACGGGCATTTCGTTTAGTATTGATTCCTAAAAGAAAAAAAAAAATTATTATTGTTAATATATAGAGAGAGAGAGTGAGACAGAGAGAGAGAGAGAGGGAGGACGGCCAAAAACTACAAAGCAAAACGGGCCGCATTCAAAATCTCATTGAAACGTTTAAGAACTGCGCCCCTCTTCATCATCATAGTCAAAATAGCAACAGCTCCTTTGAAGGATGACAGAGGAAGGACGACTGCGACGGAAAGCTCCTTGTTGACGCCGTCGCGACGACTAGCAATGAGCATTAACCCGAATTGGAAAGGAAGACAAAACCAAAAGAAACGAAACGAAACGACTGAGAACAACAAAATGAAATGCACATCGAATATGAATTGAAGTCTTTTTCGCTGGCATCGGGCGAGGGTCAGGAGACACAATCTTTTATGTGATTTTGCTTTTCCCCTTCTCCCCTACCCCTCCCCCTCTCTCTCGTCTCTTCTTCACCATCTTTTGAGGCAAATGGCTTGGAATTGAGAGAGAAATGCTGTAAAAACTTTTTCTACATTTCAAATTTATGAGCAAAAAAAATTATTTATGTGTGTGTGCGAGTGTGTGTGTGTGTTGTTGTTCTTGTCACGGTCGCCATGTGTGCGACAAATGATGGTTTTAAACATTTTCCAAGAAAGATTGCTATGCAGAGTGGAAGCCTAAAAGCAGGCAATCATTTTTGGTTGCGCAGGGCGGAGGTAACTAGAGTTCTTTACAGTGCTGCCAGCTTAGCAATTTAGTTGCTAGATCTGGCCACTTTAAAAAAAATTTGCAACTTTTTTTTTGAAATGCTATTAACCACAAGTCTAGCAATTTTAATTAGTAATTTTATTATAAAAATATCAATTTTTATATTTTCCTCCAGGGTTTTTGCATTTTGTTTAGCTTTTTGTCATCGACTGCAAAATTCCGATTAATAGTGGTTCTACTCGATCAGTTTAAATTTGGAAAATCTTAGACAATTTACATTTAATTGTTACACACACAGAGCAACAGTAAGCTTCAATGTATAATTGATATATTTTTTTATAATTCAGTTGTCGACTACAACTTTTTGAAAACCACGAGTAATTCTCGTGCACAAAAAATTCCAGATAGCTGAATCGAATGACATACACGTTTTAGCAGTTTGAGAAAGGGAACTGACTTCCTCAACTCGGTGTAAGCACTCTTTTTTGAGCCAGTCATCACGTTAGCGTTATCAGTTCCAATTGCAATTAAATTTGCTATCTTTAATTCCTTTTTTAATAGCAGCATCTGCTATAGAAATAGCATTTCCAGCATCGATTTGCTCGAGGCCTAAAAATGTCGACACAATATCCTCTTTAGTCTAAAGTAGCTACAAAGACACGAAAAATGTTGCCATAATTAATCTCTACTTGACACAAATTACTGGCAATGAGAAGTGCATCGATGTATGTGAAGAAGCTGACGAACTAGATAGTATTTTAAGTACTCTGCAGTTAAATGTAATTATAATTATAAAACATGATCTTATCATGTTCCTTATTAATTCAAGAGTTTTGAATTTTGATTTTTATTTTTGTATATCTTAATTTATTAACCCATTAGGGTTTAGCAATTTTTTTTTTTTGCAATTTTTCAAAATGTTTTAGCAATTTTTGGCAACTTTTCTTCCCAAATCTAGCAATTTTAGCTTAAATGATTCTGGCAGGACTGGTTCTAAGTATATACCCTGTTCCATAGTTGCTAGTGCTTGTAAAAATTGTTAGGTTGATAGTTTACAACTATATCCTATACTAAATAAATAAATAAATAAAATATACCCTGTTCATATATGTTCCCAATTTCTATATCGCCATAGATACATAGTTACCTAATCGATGGGGTATCTGAACATACTTCACGGAAGACCTTAATACACGACATTCTCACATTAGCATGAGTTCGTCTTAGATCTCCTTGATGAAGCTTTCTTTCTTCCTGTCATCTGCCATCAAAATTTAGATACGGCAAAAATTGTAATTTGTTAAAACAAACAAACAACTTAAAAACATGTTGATTTATGTTGAATTGTGTATCATAAATTAGTCTAGCCTTAGAGCTTAACTCATCATCTAATGAGTTTCATATCCATTCCAGCTCATTTCTTCATTCATAGATTACTTTTATAACCTTACAGAGAAACAACAACAATAAGTGAAACCTTTTGCCGTACGTACAACAACAACAAAAACAACAGCACTTAAAGCTAAGGGAAAACGTTTTTCTTTCTTTCTTTCCTCAGCATGGTTTTATTTCACTTTTAAACTGACTTTTCATGCTAAATAAGTACACAAGGAAAAACATCATCTAGGCATAAGACAAAAAGCAAAAGGGAGAGAGACAGTTGGGAGGGGGGAAAGGAAAATGTTTACTGCCCTGGCTTTTAGTCCCATGTGTGTGTTCATTTAGAGGTCTCTTAGGATGCCCCATCCACCCTGCGTTGTGTTCCCCATGGTGTTTGTATATTAATTTATTATCATTATCAGTGATTTAAAAATGGCGTCATGACATCGTAAATTATAAATATCATTGTCGAAAAGCAAAGAACGAGAAGGGCCATGGGGACCATTTAACACGCCCAAGCGTACATACATAGAAAGAAGGAGAAATTAGATAATGTAGACTGGGAATTTTCCAGTTCTCGTATAGAAAAAACTTTAAAGATAATTAAACTAAAGTAAGTAAATCGCCAGGCCGACTTGGATATACCATGCATCAGGGGAAAAAAACTACATCGAGTGTATAAAACTAAATTCATAAATTAAATTTTTATGAAACTTGGTGGAATGATAGATGTCCATAACATGAATGAGTGTGCCAAATTAGATTCCGATACGATAAATATTGCGGGAAAAAATCACTTTTTATTAAATTCCGAAGGCGTAAGGGGGCGTGGCAAAAAAACAAATAAACTTGGTCAGCGTCTATTCTACACGAGTCTACATTCCAAATTTGGTGGCTCTATCATTTATAGTTGCTGAGATTTCTGCACTCTTACGGACGGACAGACGGACATGGCTATATCAATTTCTCTTCTCACGCTGATCAAGAATATATATACTTTATAGGGTCGAAAAAGCTTCCTTCTCCCTGTAACATACATTTTGGCGTCTTTAATATACTATTTCATCCTATGGATGCATGGTATAAAAACGACATATAATCGATTTCGATTCTAAAAGAAAATAACCCATTTCTAGTAAAAATTAACTTGAAGTGGTTAATAAGTGCAAGGAGAAAATCGATATAAAGTGTTCCATTGCGATTTGTAGTGTCCTATCATACCTAAAAAGTTGGATTTTTCAGTTGCTTTATAACCATTTACAGCTTATCTATTAGGATTCGCTTTTTCCTGCAAACGTCCTTCGGGGCTTTTGACTAAAAATACATCTTAATCTTTGAAAAACTCTTGTGTCCCCGCCCCCGTCACACACAACTCTGTTAATTGAGCAGAAAGCTGTAAAGTTAACACACACATCCAACCTAATTCCGAGACTTCTGTGGATGAGTTGAGCTGGGTTGAGCAGGTTAAGCGATTTACGCGCCGCTAATTTACGCTAATGTTTGTCTTTTCACATTTCCGCACAAATGCACTGCACCAAAAACAACAACAAGAACAACAAGAAAAACTTCTACTTCATTTTGTCAGCAGCATCAGCTGGTGCCATCCGCCCACATAATGTGCCCACATGAGAAAAGGGATTCCCATCCTTTTCTCTGACAATCTCTCATGTTTGCTTTTAACACTTTAGCATAAAAGGAAATTTAAACAATTTTTGTTTTATATATAAGTAAATTATATGTCAACGACACAGGCCACGCCCTGGCTTTTAGACTACTTTTCACCCGTTGGAGGGAAAAAAATGTATTTTTAATGAAGTTAATTACACGATGTTGCCTTCTGTCTCTCTCTTTGACTTTCATTTGTATGGACTTAAAAATCATTTGATCTTGTGCGAGTAATAATAAATGCATTATGTGGAACCGATATTAACAGAATTGGATTGAGTTATAGACAGACTCACTGCTTCTGGAAACCCAACATTTCTACCTTTAATGACTTCAATGACTAATAGTTAATTTACCATACGAACGACTTTTACCTTGTCTAGATGTAGTCGTTTTTTAGCCTTAAAAAAAGGAAGCTGAATGGGAAATGGCTTCGGCTAAATAATCTATCTATTATCGTTCTATCACCTTGAATATGTTTTTAAAATATTCTTTGTTCTCTCCTTTTCTCTCTCTTACAGCGACGAATATTCGATACCAGATCACAGGCGGTAACATAGGCAATGCCTTCGCCGTGCAGAATACAACCGGCATTATCTATGTGGCCCAACCACTAGACTATGAAACGCGGCCAAGGGTAAGTAAAAAGGACATCCTCACCCACACACACACCCACCCACCCACACACCCAAACTAGCCTTTTACTCTCAGCTCGAGTTGCATTACGTTCATTTTTTTTTTCTTCTTTAGCTTTTTGTTTGTTGCCTGCATAATTTATATATGCAAAACTATGCAAAACTTTTCTCTCAAAACACAAAAACTTTTGACAGACAAACAAGGCAAAAAAAAAAAAAAATACCCCGAAAAAAAATTAATCAAAAAATTCAGAACAAGAAACAGAGAGAAAGAAAATCCGCCATGTGAGCTGAGCTACAGCTGTCGTTACATTTCCCATTGCGCATTTTTAACGTGATTGCTGCACACGCACAAAATAGACTTCCAGACCCAACACCCACACCCCCACCCACCCCCAGGAGCAAGCCCAGGACCTTCGTGCCCTGTGCCCCCCCTTTTAGGAGCTGCTGACAGTCCGTTGGAAATCCGTGTTGCCTGCCTGTCAAGCTGTCCCCCCCATCCCCTCCTACGAACAACATGCAACAAATACCTAACCACAGCATGAAAAAACATGTGTTGCCACAGAGCAACAACAAAATACGAACCAAAAAAAACAGAAAACAAGAGAAAAAAAGTAACCAGAATATATATATATATATATATACGTTGGGAAAACTTTTGGCCTCCATTCATGCGATTTAGCTTTTGTTTTTTCTGTTCGCCTTTTGTAGCTACTCGGATCGGCAGCTGAATTAAATATGCTTGAAATGTCAAAGCCTCAAAGTCGCAAAAAATCTCTGTTAGTTTGCATAGAATTTACAGTAATCAAAATCAGTTGAGAATTATAAGGGCACTGTAAAACGAACTAATTCAAAACAAAATCAACAATCCTTATTTTTGGATGTTTTAAGCTATGAACAATTGTCATATTTAGCTTTAGATGTGATTTTCGACTAGGTTGGCTGAAATCATCGGTTAAAATATGGCATTTTCCATATCTGTGAACAACAAAAATTGCCCATCCAAAGGTGGATACGAGACTGTTGTCCTTGTTGAGCTTTTGACCTAAGATGGCTCTTAAGTCGGGTCACTACGAAAGCATTCATAGCCGAATCCTCCTGTTAAGACTAAGATGATTTACGATCGGGATGGTGCCGCTCCTCCAAGTTAAAAATGAGAAACGATATCGAAAGGAGCTTTAGTGTTTGGAATAAGTTTACATGAACCATTCTTGCAGAAGGATACTGTCAAAATTTCAGCCTAATCAGACTCGTAGGTTTGCTTTGACCACGTGTAAAGGCGGACGTATTCCCAGAATTTAAAAAAATCGTTTAAAATATCGGTGCGTAATTCGATTCTTATTTTTGAAAGAGAAATCGCGCAGCGAAAAGAACGCTTTTGATCAATTCATAAACATTAAATCAAACTCATAAATTTGTTTTCACATTTTCTACCATCAAGAGAACCCAATTTAGAGAATATAGAAAACAAGCAAAAAATATGCCTCCATAAATATTCACTCTTTCCTTCCAGTACGAGCTGCGCTTGGAGGCAACGCGAAATCGTAAGAATAATTACACCACCGTTGTGATCAATGTACGCGATGTAAACGATAATCCACCGGTTTTCGATCGCCAAACATATCGCACACAAATCACTGAGGAAGACGATCGAAACTTGCCCAAACGCATTTTACAGGTAAGACAAGCTTTCCCCTTCTCCTTCCAACTATCCAATTTTCCGATGATCTGGGCATTCTTTAAAAATTTAAATATTGACAGCCAGAACAACAATATCTCAAAGAAGAAGAACAACAACTTGCAATTTAAAATTTGCATTAAAAGCCAATATATAGTATAAGCAAGTGCAGTGTATATGAAGAACATGAAGACCGTGTTCAGCCCTCTTCGTGCGATGGCAACGATTTATGCAGAAAAGTTCAGCAAGTCGAACAATTCAGGCGTAAATACAAAATAAATACTCATTCATTATTAATAACGTGATAGTCGGGCAAAGGATGAAGTACATACATATATATATATCGGTGTATTGGTATATATGTATATATATGTATGTGTTGAGATATGCACACATTCGCTTACTGTGTTTTATTTAAGGCCATAATTTACCAACCATAAAGAAGGAAAGAGGAAAAATGGGCAAATAGTTATACGAGAGGAAAATATGGTAATACTCTATTTGTCTCTAGCAGAGTCTTAAGACAAGGAAAACAGCTACGAAGAACTGCAGAATACAGTTAATATTTAAAAGACCAAAGCGTATCGAATCGGAGTAGTAACAATGGACAAAGTGTGTGGAAAAATATATCATTTAGTATATATATTCTTTCGGGAATGCAAACATTTAGGGAACTCTGGAGCCTCCTTTTTTCGCTTCATCTAGTTGCAATTCCCAACTAGTTTTAGTTTTGAAGTAGCCAAGTCTGCTGATGATAGAACTTGCTGGTTCATTATACTGACAACGTGCTCACTTTTTGTTTGCTCCCAAATTAATTTAGAGCCCGCTTTAATAAATTATTATTAAAATAAAAAAGGTGACTAAAATTGTTAAATATTTTCGATAATTATTGAGTCTTTGAACTATCTTATCGATCAAAACATCCTGACATATCTAAAACATGATCCTAAATAGGGTAATTCAAATAATGTAAAATACACCCAATCGGTAATAAGGAAAAGGTTACTTTTGAATCGACATAAATATCGATTTCAGGTTGTTGGAGAATATCGGATCTGCTGGAAATATCGGGTAGACAGATTCCAAAAGTAGAATCATAGAAATCCAAACATCCTCACATACTATCTCTAAAACAAATCATGCAATAATGTCTGAAAGATGATCCTAGATTCATCAAATACACGAAATCTGTAATTAGGAAAGGATTACATGAATATCGATTTGAGATTTTTGGAGAAAATCGAGGGAATATCGAGTGCACTTATCGATGCTTAACCTGGTGGTAGCTGATGATTCCAAAAGTGACATCTCTTGTAGTCAAATTAGTTTATGTCGATGGCTTGATTAATATTTGACTTAGTTTTATTCTGTTAAATACGTCTTTCGCCTGCAGCTCGTCGGAAGGAAGTGAGCTTCAGAGTTGTCTCTATTATCGATATCATTTTAAGCATAAGTTATATCGATGTATCTTATTAGTTATCGTATAAAGGGTATTCGTACATTTGAGACCTTAGGACTATTAAATATATTGAGGTTTTATATACATTAGATGTATGTATTAGGACTAAGGGGATTAGTCCTAATAAATGTCTAGTTCCTTCCATGAGAAAAAATATTTCCACTCATTCACTAATGATTTCCCTTCTATTAACTTGTAGAGCCCGCATAGGCTTTTCCATTTATTTAGAGTATGCAAAAGTGGGTAAAGTTTTTTGTTTTACCAACTTGTTCGTTTTATTGTTTGCTTTGTTGCTGTTGTGCAATATAAATTAAAATTGCACAGCTCAACGGGTGTTGGAACCTGCGCCGCGAAAGAAGCACAACAACAATCGTTGAATTTTTAATTACACATTTATGCTCAAGTAAGGAAATATACACACACACACACACACACACAGACATATTTGCACTGAGGAGAAGGCAGACAGCAGGCGCCAGGATCCTTTTATTGCCATTGTGTTTTACCAATAATCGAGAATCGTCTGTCTTCGACACCTTTTTTATCGTTTCACTGGTGTGGGGGGGAGGGGAAGGGGGAAATTCAATTTTTTCGATAATTTTTCCTTTTCTTATTCAACGAAATGAAATGCAAATATTTTTGCTAACCATAAAATGGGTGAGAAAAATGCTGAACGGTAGTTTGAGGTGAGGGGTAAAGCCGAAAAGGCTTTTAAATTGTTAACTGTACTGAGTGTGTGTGTGCATTAGTATGCGTGTGAGCCACCATTGAAAGGACAATGGCATGCAGCGAGCGAGTCCTTCCCACGAAAAACCGGGGCAATAATAATAGCCCGCAATGACGGCACGTAGACAACTCTTTTGTCATATCAAATTGTGTTGAACATTTAACGTAAATTGTTGCATTGTGAATGAGTGGAGTGGCGGAGTGATGGAGTGGGGGTGGGGATGGGGGGAGTCGCAATGGCAGGCACTTAACACATCACGACATGTAAGCGAGCGGAAGGGTACGAGGACATCAAGGAAATCGCCCATCACTGGGTTTGCATGCATTGTAATTGTCGTCTAAAGTTTTGTTCAACAAGGAAATATACATAAATTGTGGGTATAGAAATCGGGAGAGCTGTCCCCTTAGCTTTTTTGTTTATTCAGTTTGTCATGACACAAGAAAAGGGGAATGAGAAAAAATCCAAGAGTAAAGACACAATACTGAAGTGGACTAGAAATTGGAAAAAAAAAAAAATAGAGGAAGAGGACAAGGAGCGGATAAAGTATACAATGCAATAATTGCTTTTAATTGGCACGACAAGTGTTTGATGGCTAGTTCTGTTTGTCTATCCCATCAGATTGGAGAAACAGAATTTGCATAGTCTACATTTCGTTGCACTTGTTAAAAGAAGATTATTTTTGCCATACGTCGAGGAAGGGTCGAAGGACTTATGTTGTTCTTGTTCATCATGTATGTACCGAAGTTTTGACAATGATACTTCTGGCATCTGGCATCATCATCATCATCATTTTCATCTGGGGAATTGTGGCAATCAGAAATGTGAGCGAATGCACAAAGGGCTTAAGTGATGAATAAGTGATTGAAATTGAAGTTTGAAAGAACTCGAAATAATACTAGTGGAGAGAAGAATCCTAAAAAGCTATCGAACAGAAGCTCAAAGTGGCAAGGAAGTAAAAAAATATTAAAATGGAGAAGATACAAACTAAAAAATTGACTTAAAATGGAAACTAAGTTTTTTGTTAAAAGGAAAAGACAAAGGGAAAAAGGAAGAAAAATAAAACTTTAAAGTTGAAAAAAAAAAAAATAATATTAAATGAGAAATTAAAGTTATGCGAACTCTATGAAAGCGAAAATTAAAATGAAACGAATGAAGTGAACTAAAATTTAAATAGAAAATTAAACATAAAGTTTAATCAATAAAAATATAATTCTCTAATTAAACGGTATTTTGAATTGTTCTATTTGTTGAATTATTGTGTCTTCTTCCATTTAAATTTATTGCACTGAAATTTTCAAAGAAAATTGGATTTAAGAAAATTTAAACTGCATTTAAATAATTCTTTTTGTTTATCAATTCCATTATAACACTGTAATACAATTTGCATTTAAATTTGATTTCTATAGCATTATTTTAATATTTTTTTTCGAACTCTCGTTTTCATTCACATCTTGTTCAGAATCCAATCCAATCAATTTTATACAATTCACCAAAAATAAAGAAGCGGAAACTAGCCACCAATTTGCTTATTGTTCTACCCTAAATAAAATATGCAAAAAAAATAATCTCATAAGAATTTCGCTCTAAATACAGATTTAATTTTCCAACCGCAAAAAAAAAATAAAATAAGAAACACAATAAAATAAAAATAAAGAACCCAAATCCGATTGAATAATTACATAAATCTCAGTTATATTAGCATTCCTCTGTTAATACCCTGTAGCCATGGGATGCAAGGAGTCCATTAGGATGTAATACGCTGGGTAAAGCATATATTTGTGATGAGCTTAAGCAGATCAATCGAATAGAGTCTCTTCGTACATAGATCTTACTCAACACTTGATTTGTTTCCCATTAACTTTTATTTATCTTCCTTTTTGTCACTCATCACAGAGTTTATCTATCTATCAAAATTCGTAAAAATCGGTAATGATAAAGGCTCAATTCTTTATTTAAGTGATGAGATATGTGAGAAGTTCAGTGTTGGTAAAGTAAATATGAAAGTAAGTCAGTAAAACGTGTGAAGTAAACAGTAAGGTAAGGGATAGCATTTGAATGGAAAATTAGACATAAATCCAAATGTACTTTAGTTTATCAACCTATTAAATATAGGTAATTCAATAGTCGAGAATTTAATTTAAAGTAAGCAATTCTGATGCTGATTGTTGTTGGCAAGGCAGAGGAAAAAATACAAAAATCAAAGCATAAATTTACAACACAAACCACAAGAAGACGCCACGCCCATTGTCCAGATTTGCGACCTATACAACACTCGCCAGACTCCATTTCCCCCATTTCTGCCTTTCCGTTGCCATTTTTCAACCATTCAACTTGCCCTTTATTGGACATTTAAAGCTTTTTTTTGCCCTCTCTCCCTTCTCCTGGCTCATTTCCATATTTGATTTATAGACTCTTTAGAATGTATAAGCAAAAGGTTTGTTCCTGGCCAAGAAAGGAAACTTTTATTTTTTTCTTGATATTTTGGTAACATTTTGCTCTCTCTCTCTCTCTCTTGCAGGTTACTGCCACTGATGGCGATGTAGATAGACCAATAAATATTGTATATTTCCTTACTGGTCAGGGCATTGACCCAGATAATCCAGCAAATAGTAAATTTGATATAAATCGCACCACGGGCGATATTTTTGTACTCAAGGTAAGTTTTTTATTCATACTTGATATTATTCTCATCGGGTCTCTTTTTATATATTTTTTTTGTGTCATAAAATGGGCAAAAGCTTAATGAATGCCAGTTAAAAAAAAAAATAAAAAATAAAAAGAAAACTGTAGACAAAAAGTTAAATTCTGACGCTGACATGGCCCCCAAAGGTGAGCGTGCAAATGGCTTGCCATCATATGGAAGAGACGGGGGACAAAAATAAATGCAGAGTAATTCCTCTTTTTTTTTGTTGTTTTTGCTGTTAGAGTCGGGGGACTGTGGGTGGCGGGTACGGAGATGATTGCCAATGGGGGGTAAACGTTGGCAGTTTACAATTGAGCCACAGTTTATGCACACAATGGCGCAGTTTATACTGTGTGACGAGTGAACAGCTACAAAAAAAAAAGACAGAAAAATGAAAACGATGACAGAAATACCTCGTTGGGGGTGTCTGATGGATACAGAGACATTTCACAGGAGAGGGTATATGCGTTCTGTCACATGATTTGTAATTAGAAGAGCATTAGTCATAAAGACATAGAAAACGTTTTGCAAGAGACGTTGTATTCATATTTTTCAAGCTCCAACAAAGTAATGGATAATTAATTCACTTTGTACTCCAAATTCGGTTAAAACTAACTAAGCAGAAATTTGAGAAGACTTTTCAGGTAAAATATTGAAACAGATACCTTTCTACTGCCAATTACAAAGAAGTAAGCATAAAAGAAACCTGAAAACGATATCTAAGCAAATATTTACAGAGAAAATGTATTTCAGCAATTTACATTGCTAGCCTTTTTTTTTAAATTTCTCTAATGATTTTTAGACCTGATACTTCTAGTTTCCTTAATCCATAAAAGCTTTTCACTTTGATTCTTTGTATAAAAATGTTGTACGATGAAAATATAACTCAAACGCTACTTTTAGTCTACTTTGTACAGTGTGTGGCACACTAAGCTGATTCCCTTTTGTTGCATATAAAACCATGTAAAGTATTTTAAAAAATGAAACATTTTTACATGAAACATCAGAGATGGTTACCAAATTTTTCTTCGTTTTATTTTTTTGCCCATAAACCGGAGAACCTTGGAAAAATGTTTTCAATATTTTAACACTCGATGAAAATTTTTTGATTGTTCACTGGCGGAAACACAGTCGAGAGAATGGCGGCTCCCGGCTTGGGTATTTTGTGTCAATTGTGTAAAGCTTTTCCTCGACATTTTTTGGTGGCGTATGATTAATTTAAAACTGTGTCAAACCGCACACAGGCGAGCGACATTTAGATGCAGAAAAAAACGACGGGAAAGGAATACTATACATAGCGTACCCGTACACACAAGCTGCTGTCACCGTTGGAATGTCAGCTACATAGACTCCAATTAATTTCAGACAAAGTCCATAAAAACAACGCGGAGTCAAAGTGGTAGCCCTGGCGCCGCATTCTGCATAAAATGTTCAAATGTTGCTGCCTCTGTCGCTGCCGCTGCTGCTGCTGCTTTATTTGTTTTATTATTGTTGGAACAGGAAAATAGGCGGCAAAGGGTGGGGGGAGTGTGTGTGGGTGTGGCAGCATGTGGCATTTGTGGTTTTGACGCTCTACAACCGACCAACCACATGTAAATGACATTCGTCGTTCGTTATTGGGCGCGTGGTTGGTCCGTTCGCATAAAATTGGAAGGAAGCGCGGGAATGGGAGACAGAGGGGAGTAAGGGGAGCTGGATGAAGAGTTAAATTTGTTGTTGGTTTATTTTAGTTTTAGTTTAGTTAGAGAATGGTATTTAATTTGTAATTGCAATTGCTTTGCGTGTCACGTGGCAGCTAAATGATTTTTCTACCATCAATTTTTTCCGATTTTTTCCAGTCGTTTTTTTTTTTTGCTGGCTTTAATTGAGCGAATGCCATTTCAAGTTGAACGAATTTCAGCAATCGAATTGAAATGTGGTTGAAATGGCAAAAGTGTATCAGTGTGTGTGTGTTATAGCATTGCAATTACATTTCTGATAAAGGTAATCAAACTGAATGTTTAAATAAAAGTGGTAAAACGGATCAACGCTTAATCAGCTCACTAACCATTGTAACTAGTGTAAGTCCTTAACAAGTTTTCTTCAATTAAGAAACAGTTCAATGAACAAAGGTTTACCAAATCGTGTTTAAACCCTTTTCAGTATTTTAATTATCAATAGAAAATCACTAAAATACAATGATCCATAGTGGAATAAAACACAGATTGATCGACGAAAAGTCGTCTAAACTTCCTTTAAGGTTTCTCCACTTTTTTTAGTACGTTTCAAAATTAAGGTTTGTTGGGGTTTTCATAGGTTAAATCCTAGATGAAATGCCTTATAATTTTTTAATGATTTTCCTGATAAATCCTTAAGGAATTCTCTGATGAAACCATACGGCAGAGGGAAGCATATTCGATTGAAAAATTTAGATTTCCGACGAGCTTCTTACCGCCTTAAAATAAAGTGTCAAAGTTCAATTAACTGAGAGCCAAAAACATGATCAAAGACATTCTGCACGAAAAAGGATGTTTGATTTTATGTTTTTTGAAAAGCAATATTAAAAAACTTTTTTGTGGTTCGTGAATATACAACGATTTCAGATAATTGTCAATTCTCACAGGATTAGCCTCTTCCCATTCAAACCTTCATATTTTTTGGAAGGTCCCCTGGTTTATAAGAAACTTCCTAATGGTCGCATTCGTGATTTTTCCCAATATCAATGAAATTTGAAATATTTCTCGTCTCATGGGGCATTTAGGAAATTAATTTCAGTAGATCCAAAGTTTACAGTTTCCATAAAAGTATCGTACAAAATCTGTTATACCCTTGCAGAGGGTATTATAAAAAGTGTCAGATATTTGTCCGTCTGTTTCAATCACTCTCACGCTTTTAATCTTATAGCTATTGACTAGAAATTTTGTAATTTAATTATTTTCAAAAAAGCTTAAGCGATCAGACCTCAGATAAATTTTATACAATACAATGGCGAACACATGGCAAAAAAAAAACCTTTATTTAAATTGGCAATCGAGAAAAAAATAATAAAAGAACGACAAAAAAATATGTCCATGTGTTTTAGTATTTTTCTAAACAATTGTTTGAACTTTTCTAACATATCTATTGTTATTTTAAACGAATAAAATACAGAAAATAATATTCATGGTATTTTTATTTGTGCTTAAATTGATTGCTTCCATGTGCTTTGTCTTTTGTTGAGTCTTTTTAACCTAAACTCAAGAATTTTTCGTTTCGTAAGGGGGAGTGTCCTTGTTTGTCGTAACTATTGAAGCAACTTTATTTATTTGAGTGTCTTCCATGCGATTGTCGAATTTTTGGCATTCCATTTTTGCCACATTCCCTGAAAATGGGCAACTTTAATTCTGGGATTAAATATCTATTTGAAGTTTGATTGATAAATTTAAGTGTATGCGATTTTTCCTTTTATGCATATTTGTATATATGTATGTACATCAAATAGAAATCAGTTGACAAACGGGCGGGGCAAAACAATCTCAGTCATAACTCAAGATAATTTTCAACCTTGTGGGCAAAAGACATTGCAATTGATGGCTTTTGTTTGTGTTATGTAATGTTCCAATCTAATATACAGCAGTCCGGCCAATTGGCAGAAGTCAGTTACCGTTTCCTGTTACAAATAATTTGCAAATCAAGCAACGCCTTACCATCTTTCTCTCTCTCCCTCTCTCTCGCATCCACAGCCCCTGGACCGTGATCAACCGAATGGACGACCGCAATGGCGTTTCACCGTATTCGCCCAGGATGAGGGCGGCGAAGGACTTGTCGGCTATGCAGACATTCAAGTTAATCTCAAGGATATCAATGACAATGCCCCACAGTTTCCGCAGGGCATCTACTTTGGTAATGTCACCGAGAATGGCACCGCCGGCAGCTCCGTGATGACAATGTCGGCCATCGACTATGACGATCCCAACGAGAGCACCAATGCGAAACTAATCTATTCGATTGAGAAGAATGTCATCGAGGAGGAGACGGGCGCGCCCATCTTTGAAATTGAGCCCGAAACGGGTGTCATTAAGACGGCCGTTTGTTGTCTGGATAGAGAGCGCACCCCGGACTACTCCATCCAGGTGGTGGCCATGGATGGCGGTGGCTTGAAGGGTGAGTATCCCCCACTGCTAAGTTAAAGGGCAATCCTAATTGGGGTTCCATTTTCCATTCCAGGCACTGGTACTGCTTCGATAAGGGTCAAGGATCTCAATGATATGCCACCGCAGTTCACCAAAGACGAATGGTTCACCGAGGTGGACGAGACGAATGGCACATTCATACCCGAAACACCCATATTGACTGTCACAGTTCAGGATGAGGACGAGACGAACACATTTCAGTACAAGGTTGTGCCGAATAGTGGCTTCGGTGCCGATAAATTTGCCATGGTCCGCAATGCCGATGGCACCGGCTCCCTGAAGATCATCCAGCCACTGGACTACGAGGATCCATTGCAAAGCAGCGGATTCCGTTTTCGCATCCAGGTGAACGACAAGGGGGAGGACGACAGCAGTGACAAATATCATTTGGCCTATTCCTGGGTGGTGGTCAAATTGAGAGACATTAACGATAATGTTCCACACTTTGAGCGTGACCACATCGAAGTCTCCATCTACGAGGACACCAAAGTTGGCACAATTCTGGAGCAGTTTCGTGCCACAGACGCCGATCAGGGTGGCCACTCCAAGGTCAACTATAAAATTGTTCGTTCCACAAATCGGCAGCGCCAATTTGCCATTAGCAATAAGGGAGCCGTGAGCATTCAGAGGCCATTGGATCGGGAGACTTTGGACCGCCATCATGTCCAGATACTGGCCATTGACGATGGCAATCCGGTGGCACGCACAGCAACTGCCACACTGACTGTCATTGTCAAGGACGTGAATGACAATGCTCCGACATTTGCCCAGGACTATCGACCCACTCTGTCCGAGAATGTCGAGGGCAAGAAAATAATTGACATTGCAGCCAAAGATTTGGATGATCGACAGCGTGGCAATGCCGGTCCATTCACATTTCGACTGGATCCCCTAGCTGGCGAAGAGATACGAACTGGTTTTAAAGTGGAATACGATCGAAGTAAGTGGAAAGTAACATTTACTTTGAATAAGAATTGGTTTCCTCTAGGTAAAAGTATTTGCTTCACAAGATCAAGTCATTCGATTGCGTAGCTTTCGAAAGTATGCTAGAAACTATTCACTTATTACTCAAATTTTCGCATAATTATGAGTAGAACTACAAAAATAAGGTACGAAAAATTGCATTTCCATTTGCCACCTTTTCCCAATACAAATGAAAATGGTAACAAGTCAAAGGAAAAGCAGTTTGAAGGGAATTTTTAGAAATTAACTAGTTTCTAATCACAAAAACACACCAACAAACACTAGATTCAACAAAAGTTGAGACAGACAAAGAACTCTGGACTAATCTACATACAAGATGGTATTAATATTCACCAGTGTGACCATTTTTGATGAGCTTGATTCTTCAACTGGCGCCTGCCAAAACTTCAGGCATTTATGTTTACGCATTCACAAGTTAGAGCACTGAGAAGCGATTAACCTCCGAGTTATTTTCAAATTTACAAGTTTCGAGCTTTGATCAAACACTATTAGAGACGAAGGCCAAGCTGGATAAGTATTACCCGGACTAAAACGATTCATAAGTGGTTTACAAAGTTTTGTTGCACAGTTCATGCTACATATATCGACTTTTACTTTAGACACAAAAATACTTAAAATAGTTTTTAACTCGTAAAGCCAAATGTATTTATTTTTTGTGCATTCAGTTATACATATTTATAATTTTATATTCTATCAAATAATGCGCAGCGCCTTAAGAAGGTCTCCGAAAGAGTTCGAAATATACTGGGTGAAAACAAAATGTTGGAAAACTTAATTAGATATTTTAATAAACAACACTCTGAATTATGATTTGTTTTTAAATAGAATTGAAATTTATTTATTTGACTTACCCACATGTAAACACTTAGAAGATCCGAAGAAGAAGAACGGAAACGGAAACTGTTAAGTTGCAGTATGACCAAATCAGCTTATTATGTAAATCACTTTAAGACCATAGTTGCATAATATTATTATTTAAATAAGACTATTCCAACACAAAATTAAACAAACCCGAATATTTTTATTTTGAACCTCGAGCTGGCAAAAATCAAGGTTCGATCCACTTCGAGAAGGTCACCGAAACGCAAATAAAAAACTAATTAGTCAATCAGACTGGGTATATGCGCCGGAGTCGTTGCGGTTGTACCTATCTTATACCGCTAGGACTGGTTTTGAATTATAAATTAACGACGATAAAGAATATCACCTGTGCACGTGTCCTTGAGCCACTAAATCTTCAAAACATTAAAACTTAACTAAGAGACTTCATATTTTAGATCAGCAAACAGTTTCAATTCATTAATTTGCCCTAAGCCTTCAGATCTCGGACCTAGATCTCTGGTCCCATAGGTTAAATGGCTACTTCGTTGCATGATTGTATCACTTTGAAGCACCTAAACTCCAAATATGAAAGGAAATAATGCCCTTATAAATTCTGACTTTTACTCACTTTGTATAGAATCCCTCAATTAAATTGAATGAAAGGCAGCTTTGACCAGCTTCGTCTGTTGCAAGGATGAAGTGTTTGCATCTTTTCCTGATAGTAGCTCAACTCTGAATGCAACTGAAATTACCAAAGGCACTAGACAAAGAGAATGGAAATTAAACCTGTATACAGGTTTTGTAAATTTACTCATGATAATCGATGATTCCTTTTTCTTTGGGCATGGTTCTTCTGTAAAAGGCAATTTGCATTCATAACTAGAAGTCTGCAGAGCAAATGCCAACAACTTGGCAACTAATCTAGTGCCAACCAAGCCGAAACGCAACTTGTGCAAATTTCCCACCAGAGGCAGACAAAATGTGTAGCAGAGTTTTCTCGTAACTTTCAGTCTCTCACTCACATCAGTCATTTCATTCATTCAGTCAACGCAATTGCCGCACAATCAAAATCAAACGCTAAAACCGAAACCAAAGCTCTGTTTGCATAGTAATGGTGATTGAATTATGCTTCCCAGACAATCAGCATCATCAGCATTGTTTGTGCCACAGAGTCGGTTAGTTACTCACTCCCAAAAAGAAAAAACAAAAAAAAATCGAAAACCCGAAAAAAAAAAGAAAGAAAGCCCCAGAACCAAGCGAATTGGCATAGAACAATCGAGTCTGACCATCTCCTGGGCCTTTTGTTTTCATTTCGCTTTGGCGATTTTTGTGCTTTCCTCTTCATCGCCCCCAGACTCCCTCCATTCACTGACTTTTTTGTAGCCATTCCATGGGAGTTATTTGAAACGTAGCCAAACAGAAAAAAAATTGGAAAAACGAGATCTAGAGAAAGAGCAAAAAAAAAAAACTTTGTCCCTTAGTAAATGAAAGAAAATTTGAGGTGTCACTTGAATGCCATCGACTGACATTGACAGGAGAGAGTGCTTCCCCCTCTGTTTTTCTCTTTATTCCACTCTATATCCCATAGGTCTAACGGGTACAATGAACTCTGAAAGATGTTTGTAACATACAATAAAAATCGGTTATCAATGAATCTTATTCAAACCATCGGCAATTCCAATCGAAATATCGATTTCAATGTTCGATTTGCTAATAATAATCGAATGTTACGATAGCATTAGGCGATCTTTCTATTTTTTAACAAAATGAATGGTAAATTGGGAGAAAAATCCTAATGCCAAAAAGTCCTATAAAGCAAATGCACAATTGTTATCGAATGTGGCATTCGAAAATGATCGATAAATGTAAAATTAATAACCCTTGGCCAATACTTAGATTTGGTTTTTCTTCAACAAGAAACTATTGTATGAAAATATATTTTTCTGTGTCAGATGGAACTCCATCTTCAAATAGTTTTAAAGGATATAAAAGTTATATTAATTTTTCTCAACGAAAAATATTTCCTTATGCTTGTCTAAGATGATTCTTATCGAAAATCTAATACAAAGGACAGAAGCTTGAATGATTTATGCAAAAAGAGTAGCCTTCTAGTAGAAATAAGTAATGCAGCGATATATTCAATTTTATTAGAACCAAAACACTCACAATACTCAAAACTAACGTCGAGAATTCATTAAAAATTTTATTGATCTTATTCGTAAATTTAGCTTCCACCCTGTAAAGGGCATTTCAAAATCGTTGTATTGAATTCAAATTTTCTCTTTTCTTTTCAATTTTCACTGCTTAGCCTGTTTGAATTTCAGGGCACATTTTTGCTCATTGATTTGTTTTTTCTTTCCTTTTCGTTGTTGTTTTCCTTTTGGCGCGTGCTTTTGGTTTCAAGTATCGAAAGGACATAAAAAGGAATATTTGCTAAATGCCTCCGACTGGGTGCGAAACAAATAATTGATTCAAAAAAAAAAACAAAAAAGCCGATTAAATTATTCTTTCGATATCTAAATAAAATATATGGTTGCCAAAGCAGCAGCAACAACAACAACATTAGCAAAAAAAACTCGTACATAATGAATCGAAATGAACGATATTAATTTGCATAATTACTTAAATGATATGCGTAATTAGTATTTAAAAAACATTTTCGCATCATCCGCAGCACCGCAGCGGACAAGGCTGTTTGTCATTTTATGCACTATAAAAGATAAATTTTTAATCAAGCTAATGCATTTAATGTGCTACATACATTTAATACTACTATTCACATATCGCTATAATATTCAAATGCACTTTTCCAGTTGTTCATTTCTTTTTTTTTGTTTGTGTGCTTTGTTGCCCTAGGCAGGAGTAAGATGCAGATACATGTTTGTTGTTCAGTTGGCTTTGAAATTGCCCATTCGATGATTAATTATGCGATTGAGTGCATTTGTCGCACCCAAACAAATTCTCCATACAGAAGTCAGAGATACCCTTTACCAAGTCGTTGGTGAGATCCATCCTTGTCCGATCAAATCACTTGGCCGATCGGCACCTCTGACATCTAGCTGCCATTATCCTTCCGACGAGTGTTTTCATTACCTCTTGCTCCACTTGGAGAACAGATATCGAAATTTCTCTAAATAAAAAACAGATTACAGTTGAAATTTCAGAACTTCCCGTAAAAACATAGAAAACAAAAGTAAATTTGATGAAATTAGATCCCCTCACAAATGGATCGATATATTTTTAGTGGTACTAACTAGTGCTGCAAAAATATCGCAGCAGTATCGATATTTTCGAAATTTGAGTTTGTATCGATTCGTTTTTCTTAACGCATTTCGGTTCAAGCCCAAAAAATTGTTGATCTTAAGGAGCAAAATTACTTTTTAGGGTAATTAGCATACAAGGAATCCAAATCTGTGGTTAAAAAAATCTACCTATTTTAGTTTAGCCAGAATCGACTGTTCGAAAAGTCGAACAGTGGTTCAAAATGGGTTAATATCGATATATCGAAAAATTGCACAAAATAATATTGTTATATTCATGACTATAAATTTTTCAGAACGCCAACAACGACGTAGCTCTTCAAACGCTGGCAAAAAAATATTTATGTATTCCGGCAACATCTGCCGAAAGTGAGCGAATGTTCAGCAAAGCTGGAATTATCGCCAATTCAAGACGTGCGTTCTTAAAGCCAGTAACAGTCCACACGTTAACATTTCGAAAAAAAAAAACCAATGGGTTTTGCCTTAGTTTTTTGTGATTAATAATTCTAATCAAATATCAAATTGATATTATTTATGTTATATAATTTAACCATTAAGTTTTGTTTAAATAGTTTGTTTGGAAAGAATGGTCTCAATCAAACTGCCATGAAGACAATTATTATTGATATTTTATTTAACCAATGAACCAATGAGCAAAGAAAATTAAATGAAAACCTTTTGAATTTAAATGATTTAAATAAATATAATTTTGTTTGATCTCTGACGAGCCATTTGTTTTCATTTTACTCCTGCAATTAGTTGTAAAATAAAAAATATTGACTTTAAAAAAGTGTTGATATATCGATAATATCGATTCTTTTCTCTCAGAGTATCGTAAATATCGATACTTGAAAATATCGATTATTTTGCAGCACTAGTACTAACTGTACTTTAGCTGGAAGCAAAGCTCACCATTTAGTTCAATGTACCCTTCTTGTGATAGAGTAACAAAATTAGCCACAGCAAAAAATGTGTTCAATATATTATGTGTCTATTATAAAGCATAATGTATCAATGAAATATACCTCGATTAAAGCAGAATGAATTGTATGAATAAGTAATATAAATTATTTGATGAAATCGCATATGCATAAAGGCTTTCGAGAGCTGCATTTATTTTATTCAAAATCAGCTAAATCAATGAATTATTTTATTTCGACAAATATTTTGCGTTAAGTAAGAAAATTATTCCGTCTTTGCCATTTAAAAAATGCCTCAATCGATGCTATTTCCGAAGTGAATTTAATTGAAATTTACTAGATTTATTGGATTTTCATATAAATATTTATATAAATGAGTGAAATTCGTAGTGCCTCTATCTTCTTCTGATCAGCTATCTCTAGAAAGGTTCTACAAATATTTTGACTATAGAGAAAATTTTGCTTGATCTCTTGTCCCATTATTTAATTCAATTCTCACTTGCCCCTTTCCAATCGTTCTTTGCAGGAGGTGACAGTGGAAACGGCGTGGCCATAATATCATCGCTGCGTCCTTTTGATCGCGAGGTGAAGAAAACCTATGCCATACCCATTGAGATTAAGGACAACGGTGCTCCAGCAATGACGGGAACGAGCACTCTCATCCTCACCATTGGCGACGTGAATGATAATAAGATGAAGGCGGGCAGCAAATCGGTTTTGGTCTACAATTATCAGGGCCAATCGCACGACACTCCCATAGGCCGAGTCTATGTGAATGATCCGGACGATTGGGATGTGCCCGATAAGAAATACTATTGGGAGGCCCAGGAACATCAACGCTTCAAGTTGGACACGGATACGGGTATACTAACCATGCGGGCGGGCACGCGTCGTGGAAATTACAAGTTGAGATTCAAGGTCTACGATCGAGAGCACGATCAGGAAGATATCCCGGCCAACTTGAGTGTCACGGTGAGGGACATCACCTCGGAGGCTGTGCAGCAAGCCGGTTCGATGCGCTTGGCTCACATAACCGATGAGGATTTCGTGAGAACATGGAATCCGCTGAAAAGCGAAGTGGAACTCTCGAAACTCGAGAGGTTCCGCAATAAATTGGCGGAACTATTGTACACCGATCGCGAGAATGTTGATGTTTTCAGTGTGCAGTTGAGCAGAGACTTACCCCATCCGATAACGGATGTTCACTTCGCGGCCAGATCGGCCCATCAGCAGCCCTACTTCAAGGCAGTGCGTCTGAATGGCATCGTGCAAATGCATCGCGAGGAGATCGAGCAGGATGTGGGCCTCAATATAACCATGGTCAATATCAACGAATGCCTCCAGGAGGGCAAAGGCAAGTGCGGCCTGAGTTCCTGCACTTCGCGCAGTGAGCTGGGCAAACGTCCCTACACGGTGAGTGTGAATCGCACCGCTTTGGTGGGAGTACGCATCGAGATCAGTGCCCAGTGCACTTGCCGTGCGAGAAATTTCACAACGCCTCAAGACAACAGCTCGTACAACTGTCGTTCACACTATTGCTACAATGGCGGTCGCTGTGTGGAGACTCGCAATGGTCCGAAATGTGTCGCCTGTCCCGTGGGCTACAATGGACCGCGTTGTCAGCAATCGACGCGTAGTTTTCGCGGCAATGGATGGGCCTGGTATCCCCCGCTGGAACTCTGCACCGAATCGCACCTAAGTCTGGAGTTTATCACGCGACAGGCTGACGGTTTGATTCTCTACAACGGTCCCATTGTGCCGCCCAAAGTGAAGGACTCTATTGTTAGTGACTTCATAGCCATGGAACTGGAGCAGGGCTATCCCAGGTTGCTAATCGATTTCGGCTCTGGCACTCTGGAGTTGCGGGTCAAGACGAAGAAAACTCTCGACGATGGCGTCTGGCATCGCTTGGATATATTTTGGGATACGGAAAATGTTCGCATGGTCGTGGACTTTTGTCGCTCGGCCATGATCTCCGAAATGGAGGACGGCAGTTCCCCCGAGTTCGATGACAATGCCTGCCAAGCACGCGGTCAGATTCCGCCATTTGCGGAGACCCTTAATGTGAATCAACCCTTGCAATTGGGAGGCTTGTATAGACAATATTTCGATCAGACTTTGTACAATTGGCAATACGCCTTCACCTCCAAGGGTTTCGACGGTTGCATTCGCAACTTGATCCACAACTCGGAGCACTACGACTTGGCTTTTCCCGCCCTGGCCCGCAACAGTTATCCCTCGTGCCCGCAAACGGACGAAGTGTGCCTGAAAACGGAGCACACGGCCCGCTGTTGGGAGCACGGCAATTGCGTGGCCAGCATGGTGCAAGCCAAATGCCATTGCCAGCCCGGTTGGATGGGTCCTGGTTGCAATGTGCCCACCATTCCCACCACCTTCAAGCCGCAGAGCTATGTGAAATTCGCCCTCAGCTTCGAACCGGATCGTTTTAGTACTCAGCTCCAGCTACGTTTTCGCACCCGCGAACAGAGTGGTGAACTGTTCCGTGTTAGCGATCAACATCAACGGGAATATGCCATATTGGAGCTTAGACGCGGACATCTGCAATTTCGCTATAACCTGAACTCGCTGAGGAATGAGGAGCAGCTGCTCGGCCTGACATCGATTGCTGTCAATGATGGGCAATGGCACGTGATACGCATTAGTCGCTATGGTTCAGCTGCTCTCATGGAGCTCGATGGAGGCGAGTCACGTCGCTACAATGAATCCTTTCACTACGTAGGCCACCAATGGTTGAGCATTGATAAGCAGGAGGGCGTCTATGCTGGAGGCAAGGCTGAATATACGGGTGTCAAAACGTTTGAGGTGCAATCCGATTTTCAAAAAAGCTGTCTTGACGATATCAGGTAAGCACATTAAGAAAGAGAGAGACAGAGATAGAGAGAGAGAGAGAAATAAAGTGGGGAAACACTTTAAGCTATAAACGAGATGAACTATAAAATCAAAGTTTCATTTCATTTAGAGTGAACTTAAATAAATATTTCATATTCATTTTAGTAGGAAAACGTTTTTAAATAAATCTCTGCATCGCACTAAAGGAAGTTATCCTTATCTTCAACATTTTTGCAATATAAAATTATGGAGAACACATCTGTGAATTTTAGATTAATTAACAATCTCTTTCAAAACCCTTTTAAATGTGTTTTAGATCAAAGTATTTATACATACAGTTGTGTTCAAAAATATAGTAGCGCATCACCTTTCAACACATATGTATATTCATTTTTTTACATGTTAAAACATGTTAAATGATCACGGATTCAATTATCTTTTAAGAATAGGATGCAATGGAATAGCGATTAGATCCCGTTAGTTTTCCCTTGGTGTGTGTAAGTTTTTTATGACTTTCGACAAATACGCGGAAAATTATAATAGTTCCGGTGTAAGTGGTTGCAAATCAATTTAAATAACTTTTTAGTGCAACAAAAAATCTTCAATAGTAAGTGTAATGTAGTAATGTCATAGAGTTTGTAATAATTTTTTATTGTAGTGGGCAGGGGAAAGAATTGTACGGCTGAGAAAAGAGATTTGATGGTTAGCCTAAGAGCAAAAGGCAAATCAAGCCGGGAAACATATGAATATTCAATTCAATTCAATTTATTTCACTCTTTGTTATAATTCCAAATTTTTTGTGACAAGTATCTTATAAATGATTTAAGAGTTTAGAGTAAGAACTAGGCCTTTTCTACTTATGTAGATATTTATATAGAGACATAACATATGGCGTATAAGTGTTTTGTAACTAATTTAAATAACCCTTAACCAGTTCGTTTATGTGCCAATATGATGATTCTTGGTTATAAAGTTTTACGCTAATCGCGATAATCTAACATCTACCAACTCGACATTGGCTCGACAATGTACATAGATGAATCGTAGAATGATGCCACGGAAGATTTAAGATATGAATATTCACTTGCGATTATTTCCAACTAAATATCACATTTTGCTTTTAAATGAAACATCTATTTGCTATATATTATTATATATGTTATTATTATATTATTATTATATTATTATTATTTAAATGTATATATATATATTACATTATAGTAAAAAGAATCATTTTCGAAAATTCCGTTAATTATTTGGACAATACGTTAGTAAATGTTAAGAATAAATAAAAAGAGATTTTATAGTAAGAAAATAATATTAATAATAGAATTTTAAATACATATATATATTTTTCGAAATCAATAAAATAACCGCCGAAAATAGTTCTAGATGATTGGAGTTAATCATTCGAAATCATGTAGACCAACTCCAGTTTGAGTTTCAATTGTCATTCAAAGTCATTCACTATAAATTTGCTCTTTTCGCAGTTATCCATGGTCACTTTGACTTAATCACTTTTTCGTTAAACAATTTCAGATTGGATGGCAAACATTTGCCACTGCCCCCGGCCATGAATGGCACCCAATGGGGACAGGCCACAATGGCTAGAAATTTGGAACGTAATTGTCCATCGAATAGGCCATGTTCGAATGTCATCTGTCCGGATCCGTTCGATTGTGTTGATTTATGGAATGAATACGAGTGCACGTAAGTAGAAAGCGTAACATATATTTTACAAAATAATGCTAAACACAGCGTGGATAAAAGTGACTCCATGGACATCAGCAAATTGACTATGCAAAAGGGGGATACTCCAGAGTGGGGGCAAGGGGAATGCAAAACAAATAATATCAATTGTCATCCATGACTCTTGATCCTAGACACAGTTGCCGTTAGTGCCATTTGCACTACCTCCACATACCTACACTCACACTCACACACACACATTTTCCACATCATTAGTTTTGCCAAGTGACTCCATTTGAGCCACAGACGACAGGAGCAGAAGCAGCTAGCAGCAGGACACCCAATCTCTGCATCATGTCAGGAGCTCGGAGCCAGGAGCCCCCACACTGTGAGGAGCTTCTCGCTCCATTTGCTAGCGCCATTATAAAGCAAAATGGGTGGAACGAGGGGAATGTTAGGGTTCTGTCATTTCTCTTCTGCCTCCTGGTAACACGTGTTCGAGAGTCGTTGGTTTTCTTTTCGTTCGTTCCGGTTTTTTTTTTTCTTTTTTCTCCTTCTATTTTATAAATTTAAATAGTGACACAGATATTCCAGGTCTGGGCTGCTGCTGCTCCTTCTTCTGTTCCTCCGATTCCTCCTTCAGGTGTCGACGTGTCATAAATTATGCTTACTTTAGCCTCAATTTGAATTTTATTATAAGTAGAAGATGAAGAAGATGAAGAAGCTGCCGACGGGCTTCTGGAATTTGTGTCACTTGGCGTCGATTCAATACGAATACGAATATTGACCCAAATATGAATGAAGGTGAATAGGAAAAGTGAGTTTGCACATCATTTGCTCTCTTTTTTTTTAAGGCCTTAAGCACATAACAGATGTAACAGGAACCGGAAAATTAGAAAATAATTGATAGAACTGATAAATCAATCGGCTGCATACAGAAAAAAAAACCGTTTGGCCTGCTTGTGTGTCGAAATTTAATGTAGAATAACCGAAACGGATGATTGAGATACTTTTTCGTAGGTTTTCGCTTCCCTGTGATCCTGCGATCCACTATAAATGGAACTAGTCGGAATTCGAAAGTTAGTCTTCATTCTAGAATAAATGGAAGCAAATGCTAATTTTGAAATCCTTTTTCATTGGTATCAGCACAAGGAACTTTAATTTTATCTGCAATGATATAAAAATGATAAAAAGGATTTTTATATCATCATAACCAAATTATGGGTGTCGTTTAATGCCGTCAAGCATCTATGAAATTTTTAACACTTGTCATTACCGAAATTTAACAACATGTCGTCACTTCTCAACGTCATTTTCACTGTCCTGCACTTCGGTTTCCCTTCACACTTAACATTTCGCTCTGCTCGGAGCAAATGAAACGGAATGAAAATGAGAAGCAACTAACTAGAATCATGTTTGCATTCGTCTATCCATCTCATTACAGTTGCAGCGAAGGACGCATTATGTCAACCGATTCCAAGGGCTGTGTCGATCGCAATGAATGCCTGGATATGCCCTGTCTGAATGGGGCCACATGCATCAATCTGGAGCCGCGGTTGCGTTATCGTTGCATTTGCCCGGAGGGCTATTGGGGCGAAAATTGTGAGCTCGTCCAAGAGGGCCAACGATTGAAGCTAAGCATGGGTGCTCTTGGTGCCATATTCGTTTGCCTGATTATCATATTGAGTGAGTACAACAACATACATATATGAGAATAAGCCCCTCCCCGCACACCATGTATGCATCTGTGTGTGTGTGTGTGTGTCCATTAAGCGGCTTAAGCTCAAAGCGCACAAATTCTTTTCTTTTACTACGTTTTCACCATGTTTTTGCCAACTGTTTTTACATGTAAATGCAATTCACACACACACACACTCCCCCATGTATGCATACATATGCAACTATGTAGAAATGTTGGTACAGTTGTGTGTGTGGGAGTTAGTGGCGGTTTTTCGCGTGGTCCAGCCACCGTTCCGGTCTCTCACATGAATTTTGAACAACATAAAGTGGCTACAATTCTTGTTTGTTTGTTTTGCTTGCTTCTTGTTTTTCACACTCAGACAAGGCCAATTTGTTGAAAATGGCGCAAATGGTGAAACATGCGACAGCAAAAAAAAAACAAACAAACAAACAAAACGAAACTCCAAGGAATTAAACAATTTATTACAAAAAACTTTGCTTCAAATTTAGGGAAATTCCCAAAGTCCAGGTCATTGAAAATTAGCTAATAATTTTCTGCCAAATTTGCGGTAGATTAATTAACTTCCTACATCTGACTTTTGTTATGACAGGTGCGAAATTTGAGTGGAAAATATAATCATAAGCTATATGTATAAATATAAGTATGATTTGTAGCTTGGAAATATTTTCAACGTGGCGTTGAAAACTTTTAAACTGAATCAGAAATATAATATTTTGGTTATTTCTAGCGTTACTTCAAATCGAAATTTTGCATTGCCCAAATGACAATTCGAAAATTTTCATAGTGTTGTATAATTAATACATATTAAACATTTCTTCCTAATTGATTGGTTTGTTTGCGGAACATTCAATTGTGAAAAATGTCTTTTGTCGATATTTTCCATAATTCCTATTCCTGTTGATTAAAAACCACTCAATGTTAAAACCGCTTTTTCAATTGAAGCGAAATCCCTAAAACAGATTTGTGCCATGCCCATTTGTGAGGCTAAATCTAAACAAAATTGTCCTCCATTTTACAAGAAGGCAAACCGAAATTCACGGAGAGCAAAATGCGGAAAAAAAAGGAAATCTGAGCTAAGGCTTTTCATGCATTTTCAACTATTTCGCGCTGGACAGAAAATTTCGGAGAGGCCACTTAATGGATTTTGCCCAAACGAGTTGTTAAGTGGCTTTGGCCATTTGGATGAATATTTCTTTTTGTTGTTCAATGCAAATGCGTTTTGCTCGCCATCTCTCTCTCTCTCTCTCTTTTCACATCTTTTCGTTTGGTGTTGTATGTACCACACGCACTTTAGTCTAGAGGATTTTGAAAGGATTTTCAATTAGCGCAAACCATTTTCAATTTTTTTTCTTTTGTCGTTTTCATTTTTAGGCAATTTATTTTTGGACGCTGATTTATCTAAAAAAAGACAAAAAAAAAAAGCAAAAGAGGAAAGCGAATGTTGGCTTAAAGTTGCCTAAGTAAAAAGTAAACCTTAAGCTAATTAGTTAGCTGTTAAGCTAGCTAATTACACACAGTTGCCTCAGGCAAACGGCATGGATAAATGGGGGGAGAGGTGGAAGCGAGACGAAAGAAGGAAAACAAAAGCAGCTGAAAATGCCCATAAAATTGCTAAACCGCAAAATAGGCGCAATAAATAAAAGCTCAGAAAATTCTCCTCTTCCATTTCATGAAGTGAAAGAATCATATCTATTCTCTAGATAAAGGGTAGATTAGCTTTGGCGATGAGTTTGCCCATTAAGAGGAGATATTTTTCTTCTTCCACAGTTTTGATTAAAACCTTTAGTTTATAAATTTTAATAAAGCTTTCTTATTGGTATCTTTTACAATAACTTTCCGAATCTAACATTCTGAATCCGACGACTATGTATTTTATGATCGGGAAGCTCTTTGAATTAGCAGCTCGTTTAATTAGAATTAGAGCTCTCTTAGAAGCCATCAAAAAAGAAGTTCTTAGACCAAAAATGAAATCTTGTGAACTCCCATTGCCAAATGCATGAAATTTTTTATAGAAACCAAACTTGATGATATCAATTTTTGAAGACAGCCGATATATGTATATAAATCTGTACAGTACAGCGCCTAGCAAGAATCTTAAGTCATATCAAGATAACAACAACTAAAGATCAAAACTAAATTTAACCTCAACTTAGTAAAGACACGAACCACTTTAGTTGAGACAATGTACCGCTTAGTACCTGCTTCTAACACTTTTACTAAAGATAGAGATTTAAATGATTTTCAAGGCTTTCCCACTTACCTTGATATTCGACCATAAAGAATTATAAATATTAAAATCTTTTTTTAAAGATTACGTATTTTAAATTTAGTAGAGTATTAAATAGGCCCAATTTCAAGGATAACAAAAAGTCGCGTCGTTCGTTTGAAATCTCGCAGATTTCTTTTTCATTTTATTTCACAGCAGACAAAACATAAAATCTGACAGGAATTGTTGTGGCCTTAAAGTGGCAACAACAACAGTTGAGAAAAAAGTAAAAACGAAACTAAATAATTATCTAACATTATTTACAGTCAACGCTTTTGCCTCCTGCTGCTCTCTCTCTCTCTATTTCATTTCGTTGCCTTTGTAATCTTAGAATCGCTGAACTGTATTTTAGCATAAAATTTCAAGTGGTATATCAACAAAAAAAAAAAAAAATACAAAAAAAAGGCAAACAAAAATAGCACTGAAAATTTCTCTCCTCTCCTCCTCCTCCCCATCTTCTGACCCGACCTCTTCGGTCATCAAGTTCAGTAAGCAGCAAAGAACAAAAAATCACAAAAAAGTCACAAAAAAAACAAGAAAAAATAGTCAAGTTTATAGTTAAGTGTAAACAAAAGCTAACTAAAAGGACCATGGCTTTTGTTCTTGCTACCAGAAAATTTTCGTAGTCGTTTGGTAATATGTAGGTTAGCTAAGAGAAAAGCAAAAAAACGAACCAGAAAGAAAGCATCATGTTGGCTGATGTAGAAATCCAGGGGCACAGGATGAAGAATGACGAGGGCGTGGCACGGTGAGGAGGTGTTTTGTGTACATACTCACTTAGGGCCATGTTGATTAAAGCTTGATGGATGAATAACAGAAATGGCCATGGCAAGAAAAGTCCTAGTTACAATCGGGGAAAAAAACAACCATTTTAAAGGGTATAGAAATTGCTAAATTTTATATAAACGATTTCATAGCCAAACGAGAAAATTTTAAAGAGTACGAAAAGGAAATTTATGTCCTAGCCCAAGATTTTATCTTCATTTCATAACTTTATCCTAAGATCTTGCACGTTAAAAATGAAAATTTGGTAAACTATTTAAAATTTTTGATCTGCGTATCACAAAAATTACCCTTTTCGAAATTTGAAAACGATTAATATTGAAAATAAAAACATGCAGATGAAAGGAATGTTAGAATTACAACCAAAGATCCAGTTCCTGTTCCCAACTATTTCCTTTCCTTAAGCTTCATTACAGAATTTTTAAAAACTGAATTATATTTTGAAATTAGTAAACAAAAGCTTGCTGGGTATTTGTTAAATTTCTACTTTCAATTTACACTTGTTGGCCAGGTCAATCGAAATACTTGTGGCTCATTAAGAAAGGGAGCAACCCAAAAAAAAAACAAACAAACATTGTGGCCAAGGAGGATAATTTAAAAACTTTTCGTGTGGCCTGCAAGAGACAAATTTAATGCACTTTACAATGTGTCTGGGGTTAACCTCGTTGTGTCTCAAAGGGGAACTGCACGGAGAACTGATAATGAAGTATTTTCGGTTTGGTTTTGTCCCTTCTCCTTCTCCGTGGGCGATGGAACTTTACTTTGTTGCAACCACGTCTCGCTGTAGTTAGTAGTAGTTATAGTTTTTTTTTTTTTGTAATTGTTGCATTAAACTTTCGCAACGAGAATTGAGACGCAGTGTGCGAGAAGTTGCCATGAAGTGGCCATGGAGACACACATACATATAATGCTAAGAAAAACAGCAAATGAGACGCAAGGGGGGCGGGGGGAGGGAAGCGTAAGCGGATTACAAGAGACCAAAAACAGAGGCCAGGCCATTTCTCTAGTTCTACTCTGGCCCATTCGAAATGTGCATTTCAAGTGTTGTCTAGTCGTAAAAGTTGTCAAGTTTCAGTTGCTTGTTCGACTTTTCTTGATTTTTCTTTTTTGTAGCCTTTGCCGGCGACTTTAGTTTACTTAAGTAGCATAAAGTTATTAATAAGTTTTATGCTTTTCCAACATATTCCGTTGGCTCTCACTCGGTCTTCTCCATCTCTCTCAGTCTCTCTCTCTTTCTCTGTTTTTCGTGTAAACAAGCTGAGCCAAAAAAAAGGAGGAGAAAAAACAGGAAGTAGACTTGCATTTTATCATTTGCGCTTCAGTTGACAGGAATATTAACTTTGGCCCTAGCAAACATGGCTAAGTAAAAATAATTAAAACTCTTCTGTCTCACAGTTGCTGCAAATGACTTTGGCTTTTAAGTTCTTTCTCTCTGTAGATATTTTTTCTCTCTTTGGCTTGGGTTTTTGGCTTAAGCGGATTCATTAGTTTCTATAAATGCCAGCTGCCTGCTTGCCGGGTACGGCAGGGGAGGGCCGGAGGGGGAGCCTTCACTCAACATTGCCTTTTGGTCTAGTTAAGTTCATTAATAAAATGCAAGAGAAGAAGTTTCCTTGTCTATTATTAACTTAAATATTTTGTTTTAGGTAACTTGATCGCTGCCTCTCGCTTTTTCCTCCTTCTCTCCCACATTCATTGTGCTCCGGTTTCTTGGCCTAAAAACATTTTTCTTTACATTTAATTACCTTCATTAAATGTAAATGGAGTTGTTTCTGTTTTTGTTTCAACTGCTGTTGTTACAGAGAGCTCCTTCTCTCTGACAGTTAACAGACACTCTCTCCTCTCTCTGGCTCCTTCTGTTTCTCCTCCCCCTCCATAGATATTTATTTCCGCAATTTTTTGCTTGTTGTTCTTTTTGTTTTGTTTTAAAGGAGCACCAGAGCACAGGTTCAGTTTAATAGGCTCGTGTTGGCTTCCATTAGCGTTTAAGTGGTTCGAGTTGGAGCTATTGTAACGACAATGGTTCAAGGCAAATTAGATGAAATTATCCAAATGGAAATTCGAGAATGACTGGCTAAATGATACAAAATTACACAAAGGTTATTAGCTTGAAAACAAAGTAATGTACGCTTTCCAATGGCATTGGAATTGATTTTTATACCATGCATCCATAGGATGAAATGGTATATTAAAGTCGCCAAAATGTATGTAATAGGCAGAAGCAAAATTTTCCGACCCCATAAAGTATATATATTCTTGATCAGCATGAAAAAAAAGATTGTCCGTCCTTCCGTAAGAGACTAAAGATCTCAGGAACTGTAAGAGCTATAGCTACCAAATTTAGAATGCACACTCGTGTAGTATAGACGCTGATCAAGTTTTTCTTTTCCCTCTTCCGCCCCCGGAATTCAATAAAAAGTGATTTGTTCCCGTAATATTTATCGTATCGTCATGTTATTTGGCACACTCATATATTCTATAAACATCTATCATTCCACCAAATTTCATAAAAATCGGAATAAAAATGGCCGAGTTATACATTGAAACGTTTTGCACTCAAAGCGGTGCAAGGGCGAATTTGGCCGGTGGAGCGCTAAAGTGCACACACATAAGAGTGAGTGAGATAGCATGTGTTAGAAATTGTGTATACGAAAGAAATTTAATATATGAATTTAGTTTTAGAAATTCGAAATATGGTTTTTCCTTGATGCATGGTATATCCAAGTCGGACCGGCGATTTACTTACTTTATTTCATTCCACACTAGGCCCAGAAGGACCTCGAAAATTGTTAACCGAATTGTATTAGCTATATTAAATACTATTTGCTACATAAATCGTTGAATTTTCTCTTGCAGTCCTTGCCCTGATTTTCGTGCTGTATAATCGCAAACGCAAGACGACCAAGAAGAAGAAACGCTCCGGTCCCGAGAAGGACGTTCGTGAGACTGTCATCAGCTATGAGGATGAGGGTGGCGGCGAGGATGATATGACTGCATTCGACATAACCCCATTACAAATACCAATCAGTGCACAAGGCGGCGGCTCCATGCCGCCCGATATAGCCACCTGCAAGATGCCCATTATATGTGAGTCAAGTCAAGGAATCGTTAAAACTTAGAACTATGTTAATTAACAACGAATTGTGTGTGTGTGTGTTGCAGACCCTGTGATGACATTGCTGCCACCGGGTCAAGAATTGAATGTGGCCTATCTGATGGAGGAGCGGAAAGTGCGCATGGATAAAGATGTGAATGCTCCGCCCTTCGACGACCTAAGAAACTTCACCTTCGAGGGCAGCGGCAGCATAGCCGAATCGCTCAGCTCATTGGCATCAGGTGAGTGAATAGGCGAGTGCTGGGCGCGGTTTTCCATTTGTGCTAACACAAAGTTCTCAATTCGGCAGGCACCGATGATGAGAATCAAGACTTTAACTATTTACAAAATTGGGGTCCACGTTTCAATGCTTTGGCTGCGATGTACGTGCAGGATAAGACGAAAGTCAAACAGCAGCAGCAGCAGGATGCAGCAGCAGCAGCAGGAACAGGAGCAGCAGCAGGAGCAGCATCAACTTCCGCGGACAATGTCCTTTCTGTGGTGGCCATGGGCAGTGGTGCCGGTCCTGGTGGTGGTGGAAAATCAGAGAAACTTGATGAAACGAAGCTTGTATTATAAGAAACGTAACAAAAACAAATAGTTCTCGAGTTAAGTTGTAGTTTAAAACAGAAATCTTAAGATGTGTATGTAATTTAAATGTGCATTTCTCCAACCCAGTGTATGTAAGTATGTATTATGGTTGATTGGATGTCTGTATGTGTGTGTTTAGTGTTTAAACAATGACTTAAATAGAGCCAATTTAGTTTTAAGTTATTCGTGTAAGAGCTAGCTAATCCTTTTCCTTGATGCAACATCAAAACTATTCTACAAAGTTACTTTAACTTAAGTCTTTCATTCGATTTCCTTTTTCTATATCTTTCAACTCTTACGATAGATATAATCAATACTAAGGAGTCGTTGGATAAAGTTTCTTTAGATATGATCAACTATATTCGTTTATTGTTCGTGTCTTTCTAAATTATTTCTATCTTATTTAAAAGATATTTACTTCTTTTCCTTTCGATAACAAATTTCTGCTTTCCTAAGAACTTTCTTAAAAAATAGAAGAGCTTTTCCCTTTTTAAACAGTTTACCATACTTTGAGGTATTTTTAATTTATTTTTTTTAATAAATTATAATAAGATGTTTCTTTGGGTGTTTCAATGAAAACGGTTTTGTTAAAAATCTCAAGTATTCTTTAAGCATTTCTTTTTAATTATTCATTCATTAATTATTCATTAAGTTCTACATTATATTTCCAAAAAAAAAAAAAACAGTTCAAGTTAAAACATCTTAAATTATTTCCAGTTTCACTATATCAAAGAGCGCTCACCAAAAACTTCAATATTTTTAATATTTTAGATTTCGTAATATTTTATCAGTTTCTCAGGTCTCATAGAGATTTTTAAGTTATCGTGTTTTAAATATTGCCATCTCTAATAATTTCTCAAAGAGTTTCTCTTCTCTTCTCTTAAATTTTGTTTCACAGACTTTTCGAACAAACTTTCTCTAGAAACAACCTAAAAATTTGTCAAACTGAACCAACTACGAAAATCAAATAAAAAGAATTAACATAAATCGTATAAAACTAAATATATATATGCATGCATATATATATAAATATATATAATGTAAGCTACTAAAATAAAAAAAAATTAAGCAAAAAAGAGTTTATAAAACTTGCAACACTTAAACAAAACAAAAAAAAACGAGCCACCCTGTATAAATATGACATTAACTTTAGCACGTAAGTTGAACTAAACTAAAAAAAAAAACACTCCATCTCTCCCCACTCCTCCCCCCACCCACAAACTAACTAACTAAAAAAAGAGGAGACAAAAAAGCAGACAAAAAACGGGATGAAAATGTTTAATGTTGCCACTAACAGAGAGAGACGTGTCCGATTGCCACCTGAAACTGCACACATACCTCTGCCACACCCCACTTGTACCCTACCCTCGCCCAACCATCTATCCCCTACCCCTCCCTCTTGCCGTGGATTTACCTACCACAGAAAAAAGTTTATAACTTTACGGTGAAATTTAAAACTCAACTCGAACTACTGTAACATAATTTTGTATATACATATATATTTAACGTACATATATATATTTAAAATCTTGTAATTTTAATATTACATTAAATGCAATTAAACCATAACAAAAACAACAAACAAAGTAAAGGAAAAACAACTACTAGTACTAATTGACTACAATTAAAATTAATTACAGAGCAAAAAAAAACGAGAAAAAGAAAAACGAACAAAAAAAGTTGATCATCCAATAAAAGAAAATAAACAAAAGAAAAATCAAATTTCATATTTCTGCATTTACTAGGAAAATACACGGAAATAATACCAATAAACAATTATAATTATAATAATAATAATATTATAATAATGATGATAATGATAATGAATAAACAATGAAAAAGAGTTAATTACATTTACGTTAGTTAATGGACAATTTGTTAGTAGTTAGCATTTAAGCATAATTTTTTAAAAATCAAAAAACAATAAATAAAAGTTATGGAAAACTATAACAATCCCTATTTTTAGCCCTCTGCCCACTCCCAACCTGTCTCTGCTTAATGAGCCATGTTAAAGCAAGGTTTTCCTGGCCAGACAATCGGGCACCAGAAACTTTAAGGGCCGCCTTAAATTTCACCCCGACAAGGCCGCAAACAGAAAAAAATGTAAAAAAAAAAAAACGGTGAGGTGTCAAAAAGAGAGAAAAAAAGGGAAAACTGTGGAAAACCGAGAGCCGGCAACTTTCCCAAAACTCAACGAAGCATTTGACAGTTGAACATGCATTGCCTTTTTTCTCCTCAACCAGAGAGCCAAGCAAATGGCGGCTTATCGCAGAAAAAATTATATAAACATAACGCACTTCTTATACCCTATAAAAATAGGCCATTTATTGCCATTAGAATTCACAAAACTTTCAAAAGTCGTGTAGAAAAAGAAGTTAATCGAACCATCTTTTTGTAAATCATAGGTTAATAAGGTAGGTTAAACACCTACTAAAACCTTTTCAAACTAATGATACCAAGAATCAATACAATTTATTTAACAAACTAGGTCCACTTAGTGTTTCAATTTCTATCTACTTATATCTTTGGTAGTATAGTCATCTCATATTGAAAAAAAAACTAGGAAACGATTGTGTAACTCTTCAAATTTATTAAAACAAACTCTATACAAAGTTCCTTATTCTGTCGTATGATAGGTATGTATAAGTGTTAAAAAAACTGATCCAAATGAATACCAAAATGAATATACCCTTTGCGAATAGATACTTAAAAAATAATGTCTACTGACCTTAAATTTGATTTTTTTTCAATTTGTCATCTTCAATCTTGTCGCGATATTTTTGCCAGAGACCTGGCCAAATGTGATTTGCGTTTACCAACATTTTTCAAAATGGGTATTATAAATGAGGGGCCAAGTGCTTTTTCAGATATCAATATGAAATATGGTTCACCCGCTGGCAACTTGAAAAATGAACGCAATTTTCGGGGAGAGATGATGGAGAATTAGGTGAAACGATTCGCGAGATACACGTTAAATCGATCCCCTATCTATTTTAAATTTGTTCTTATTTGTATCAACTGGTTCCCGAAGGTGACTGTGAGATTTTTATTGGAACGACACTAAGGACTAAGTTAGTTTGGGAGTTTTCCAATTTTCACAACACTTTGTTTCTTCTCTAAATCTGCAAGAGTTACTTGTTCCAAAAATTCAGCTTTGGTTTCATGGTCAAGATCCGAGAGTGGAAAAAAATTGAAGTCTGCTGTAGTTAACTTTGAGGATAATTGGTGAGCGTTTCAAAAGTTAGAATGCTTTGCAAATTCCAATTTGTCTGCCTTAACGTTAAGTCTATTAGCCAAGTCATTCTTTCACCTACCAAATGATTTATTAATTTTAAAAAAATTGTTCTATTTATACTTATATTTGCAGTTATTGGGTATTTCTTTTGAACTCCGTTTCGCTCTTTCTCATTCACACCCAAACCCCCAAGGTAAACTAGAAAATAATTGAAAATGAGCAATTTCCACGTGGCAGCCAATTAACGACGTTCTTCCAATTCCGACCGCCGTCGCTACTGTTGGTTATGATTTAAAGTTGACTACATATACATAGAGGACAAGCAATTAATAACTATGTATTGGTGGCCCATGGTGCTGCTCCTAGACCACATGCTCAATATACCTTATTAAAGCCTGACATGCCATTTAGCCAGGGTTGACATTAGGGCCACTAATTAGCGCTGATTTGTTGGGTGTTTGTTGGGGGAATATTATTTTTCATCGTACATTCTATCCATAGAGCAAGAGGTATTTGTTATACGAGGGCTGCTGTTTATATTTCGGGCATAAAATCTGGCAACGCTATAATAACCAGTTATTTTTAGCAGAAATGTACGTAAATCGTTTTCATGTACAATTGGTTTTCGTTTTGTTTCAACAAATCAATTTGGCGAAAGAATGGAATTGAATTCTTGTTCACAACTATCGGCGTAGATTATCCCATCAAGAATGTGTCGATGAACTTAGATCTTTGTATGGCGAAAAGGACCATCAAAAACGCTTGTTTTCAGAATTATTCAAAAATTTTCGAACTTAACTTGACAGGGTCCCAATTCATTCTTCTTTGTCTAGAAATACTTATATGTATTGTACTAAGTATATACATACATATGTATATGACTGCAAAAGAATACCCGAAAAGCCGATGCTAGGTTGGGTGGATTGTAAAACTATTGAAAAAATGTGCTCGGTTATTTTATTTCATATATGTTCGTTATAAAATTGTAATATATAAAATATTTATTCCTCACCGTAAACATAGGATAAACCCAATGCACATACATACATTCTAACAGAAATAGTTTGCTGTCGTCCAAACCTTCAATTTGATATCAGACAAATAGGTAAGAAGTTAGGATTCTGTCAAGAAATCTAGTAAAATATATAAAGGTAATTTACCTATTAAAGGGTGTCGCCACTTGTGTATCCTATTTTTATACCCTTGCAGAGGGTATTATAAAATTGGTCAGATGTTTGTAACGCAGAGAAGGGATCGTTGCCGACCCCATAAAGTATATATATTCTTGATCAGCAAGAGATGTCCGTCTGTCCGTCTGTCTGTCTGGTGCTTCGCGATCTAGTCCCACAGTTTTAGAGCTATGGCAGTCAAAGTTCGTATATAAGCTTTTCTATACAGCCACATGCACATCTGCGATTTTGAATAAGATCGGACAACTATATCATATAGCTGCCATACAAATACAATCGTTAAATGCGAATAACTTCTATATTTTTTGAACAATCTTATCCAAACTGATTACGTACATAAATAAAAAGGGATTACATCATATGCGTGAATGAAAACAATCGGATAAACATAACGCCTGATTTCGACGATATAAAATTTGCCTATATAGCGTGCACTGCTTATGGCAGCAGCAGTATGCAGCAGTACTGCTGCCATAAGCAGTGCACGCATAAGCAGTGAAGCACATATATGTGTCAAAATTGCGATTGTGTGTGTGTGAATATGAATATCAATCGCTACATTGTCTTGGCACGCTTACTATTTGGCGATTGGCTGGCCCCAGCCATTGTATTTAAAATGTTTCTTTATTGGATTAAGAAACAAAAAATTGTTTAGGAAATAAAATGTAATGGTCAAGGGCTTCAAGGGTATACAAACTTTGGCTTAGCCGAAGTTAGCTTCTTTGATATTTTTTTTTTTTTTTTTTGGTGGGGGGGGAAGTTTTCAGATTATAATCTGTATTTAGTAGCCATATTTGTCTCAATTCCATTTTGAAAAATCATTTACCAGCGCAACCAAAATTTATGCTAATTACATTGCCCACAGATTTTCGCCTGATTTGTTGCACATTTTGTTTGCAATCCTCCCTCTCGCCCAAACTCGCTTCCTCTCTGCTACGTTGATAAATTATTAAAAATCATGCCATTTATTTAATTACAAAGTGTTTTTATTTGGCCTAAAATTTTTGCTATTTGCTAGTTGCCGCTTTTGCCCATGAATATTACTTGGCTTAAAAACAGCATTTGGTCTGCACTCTCTCGCTCTATCTCTGCCTCTCTCGCTCTCTAAACACTGAATGTTATTATTTCTAATTGATTTTCAGGGGAGGCGAAATGAAAATGCATAAAAAGAAAATGCTGGCCATTCGATTGAAAATGCCGGAGGCATTAAAACTAAACTACTGAAAATGACCAGCAAAAATTGACCAACATTTTTCAATAAATTTTTGCATTAGCATTAAACTTAATTAGACTTGGCTTTGGGAAATTGGAAAGATGAAAACAGAAAATGGAAAATGAATATTATGATAATCTACAAAAATCGTCTACGATGGGCTATTTAGACCATATGGATATAGGTTTGAGGGTGCATTAAACAATATATTTAATGGACTGATAATCATTTGATATCCAAGATACTTAATTAACCAAATGAATTTGAAAAAGCCGCCAAATTCTTTTTATATAATAAACTAATGAGGACATACCAAAATATTTCTTATAACTTGTCTATAAGCATAAACTTTAAAACGAAATTGCACCAAATAGTGCGCTTATACGAGTTATTAACTGCAACAATTATAATTGATACATTGATAATAATTATAATTACATTGATAATAATATACTGTCAATTATCAATATCAGGAAAACCGCGCATGACAATTACAAATATTTTGTGACTGATTGTTGTTACAATAAATAGATATGAACTCGTTCAAATCGAGAAGTTCAAATATTTGGCCGTTATTCTTTGCATTTGCGGTTATGAACAGCGTAACTAAAAGCTTTGGAAAGCTTTATAACGTGAGAAAAATGTAACTTCGGCGCCACTGTGTCAGCTCAATTTGAGCAAATGTCTCACTGTTAAGACACTGTTATCTTAATTAACAGAAACTTATACGACTCTTATATTAGGTGCTGCTGCACCCGTAGGCTGAAAGGGTATATTTATACATATTTAATTCAGCAAGTCGTATGTAACAGGTAGAAGAATGCTTTTCCGGATACTAGTTTATTATTATTTATTTATTTATTATTATTAATTATTAATTATTATACAAAACAATATAATAACTAACGGGTAAGGAGTGCTAGCTACTAAGGCCATCGATCATAGTTTATTATTATTTATTTACAATGTTAAATAAAGTAAAAAAAAAAATAAATACTAGCTACTGGGCCTTGGACTCTTGAAGATTTCGTAGATTGATATTTTATATTCTATTATGTATTAATTAATGACGAAATAGGATAATTGTTAGGTGAAGTAGCCCCAATTCTCGCTAAAAATCGAGGTGGTGCTCCACCATATATTCTTGAACACACAACGATCTCGGTACCGAAAATGGAATGGGTAGACTGTATTTGTCCAATGCGAATTTGCATTTTCGGATGGAAAGATTCCCGCTGGTTCAAGTATGGAAGTATCATCATTCGAATTAAATACAAAGGTCCTTGGTTTTTTACGGAGACTATCAAAAAACTTATTGTTTGTAAGTTCGGTTTTTACACAAAACGTCTCTCGTTTTGTTACCTCTAAGTAAGCAGAGAGTAACGCAGCACGACTAAAGTTAGCCCGCCCTTCTGATTTTAATCAATATCCATACTTATTCAAATAGAGTAATCACATTGATTAAGATCTTAAGATAGCTACAAAGATAATAACGAATGCATATATGTATACAATATATGTTCATAATCTGCTTGGCATGCTGAGTCGATATTGCTTTATCATCTTTAAGAGTGCTTTTGAGCCATTTGTTTGACTGATATCTCAGAAAACAAACAATGCAGCTGACATTTCATACATAGATTAATACCCTTTCTTACAGTTTTAGAGTCCTCAACGAACTGATACTGGTTTATTATTGCATAAAGAACGATGAAGTACTCTCACTGCAGACCTCTAGGGAAAGGGCATTCGTTAAGGGAATACTGACAAGCAATTGTGCAAAAAGAAAAAAGCAGTCTAAACGATCTTTGATAAGAGACCAGTTGAAGAGGTGAAGAGTACTCCCAGGTCATACACATATGTATGTAGTTTTAATTCGAATACGGAACGGAAAAGTTGTGTGAAAATGTGGTTCAAGATTCGTCCAGTGCTGTTGGTGGTGCTCCCTCTGTTAGCAACGCTGCTGACGCCTTCTGAAGAAGCTAACATTTTGGGTCTGTTCACTGGGTACACTCCATCTCATTTAATCTTGCATATGTCGGTGGCGAAGACCCTTGCCGAAGCGGGTCACAATGTGACAGTGGTTTCAGTGTTGGAGCCGAAAGTAAAGTGCAAGGATATACACCTGATTGTTATACCAGTTACCGATGAACAGGCCCATATAATAGAAACTAAACTGAAGCAATTTACCACGCAGAGGAATACATTCTTTGATACTTTTCATCACTTATTGAATGATCTGAAAGTGATGGTTGATTCCCAATATGAACTGCTGTCCCATCCAAAGTTCCAACAGATATACGAGACGAAATTCGATCTTATGATTCTTGGTTTATTTGTCAATTATTTCCAACTGGGAGTGGCGGCTAAACTGAAAGTGCCAGTGATTGTGGACTGGACCATTCGCCCATCTGCGTTCACTGACGAACTGGTGGGTAATCCAGCTGAAGTATCCTATGTACCCAATTTGGCGAATCCTGTGTCGAGAGGTGAGGTTATGGGGTTTGGCAAGAGACTGAAAAACTACGTTATGAGTTGGTATTTCGAATACTCTAACATTGAGTTCGATAAGCGATTTAATAACTTATACAATGAGCACTTTGGAATGGAAAGCGATTTCCCCACTCTAACTGAAATGAAACGAAATGTATCACTTGTCTTCGCCAACTCTTATTTGATCAGCGAAGGACCCATTAGACCCCTAGTGCCAGCCATCGTACAGATTGGTGGCATACAGATAAAGGATTCCCCCGATCCCCTGCCCAAAGACATTGAAGAGTTTATGTCGAACTCAAAACATGGTGCCATACTACTCTCCTTGGGTTCGAGCATCAGAAGTTCTTTAGTGAAGCCGGAACTCATCCAAAAGATATTCAATGTCTTATCCAAGCTAAAACAGAATGTGATATGGAAATGGGAGAATTTGGAGGACTTGCCAGGCAACTCATCGAATATTCTCTACAAGAAATGGTTACCACAGTCGGACATATTGGCCCATCCAAAGACGAAACTCTTCATCACTCACGCAGGCCATGGCGGCATTACGGAAGCCCTATATCACGCTGTACCCATGGTGGCTCTTCCCGTTTTTACAGATCAACCCGTGAATGCTGCTAAAATGCAGAAATCCGGCTATGGATTGAGCTTGGACCTATTGACACTGACTGAGGAGACTTTTGCTTCTGCTCTTCGCGAGGTCTTGGAGAATGAGAAATACGCACAGACAATTGGACAATTTTCCGCCCTCTACAGAGACAGACCTCTAACCGCTCGACAGGAGGTCGTCTACTGGACTAACTATGTCCTACGCCATCGAGGAGCCCCACATTTACAGAGTCCCCGGGTACATATGGGTACCATAGCAGCCAATAATCTTGATATTTATGCCCTGCTTATAACCATATTAATTATTTGTCTATTACTCACTCGATTGTTGTTTAAATTTGTTTTACGTAAAATTATCAGATCACCAAATTTGGATGATTTAAAAAAATCAAAAGCCCATTAAATAAATAGTATTAACCCAATCGCTAAAAAGTAATCACAAAACATAAACTATCATATTTCCGCTCCATATTGCCCCATTCCTCTTCGCCGTTTTCACGAAGAATTCTTGCCTTGCAAATAATAATGACAGGCAAGAAATTCTTCTTGTGTTACATAAGGTAAATAAAATTTTAATGGGAAAGGGTAAATCTTCGCGACACGTACTAAATATCGTACAAAACCAGAGCTAACGAGAATTCTATCAAGTCCGCATATACATAATTGACAATTAGAGCATCTGTCATAGGATGGCTCTGAAATTGGAAAGTCGTTTATACATACATATGTAGCTTAAATTCTGAAAATATTAGATAAATCCTTGCATTTTTAACAGGCATGTGGAAAATCATTTTTATACCCTTGCAAAAGGGTATAAAGGAAATGCATGGTATAATTATGATTAACTTCAACTTATAATAGTTTTCTATTTTCTAATAAGTATCTAGTAAATGTGTCTAAAATTCTTTCATTTCGAGTTTAAAGTTTACAAAAACGAAAAAAATTAATGGATGGGTTAATTTCGAAAGTAGAAGCAACCATCACTAACCAATTATGTATACTTATGTACATATGTATGTATGTAGATGTAGCAAACAGAACATTTTTTAATTGCATAGCCTAACCCAGAGGCGTTCGGCAAAAAGCCGAGCGCTCATAAGCTCAAGGAAAACGTACGAAAAATAACTTAGTCTCGCACAGATTGCAGAACGACGAACACACTGATACATACATATGTATGTACAATGTATGTATGTACATATGTCGTGTTGTGATCTCGTTCTGTCTATGTAATACATAGCCATACATACATACATAGTATGTACATATGTATGAGTGCACAAGTCGGTACATGAGCAGGTATCATAATGTGTGTGAGTTACATACGTGAAGTTCGACACACAGACAATACCTTGGAAATGTTTCCTTTTTGACAAAACAGCCACAAGGCAAAGAATACTTTCCCCTGTGGAAACTTTCCACTGGAAAGTACATCAAGCGATCGACATGCGGCGGGTTCTGTCTCCTGTGCAACTATTTTTAATTTCTATTTTGCAATTATTAATTGATTTTATTTTATAATGTTTTAGATTATATTTTTTTTCAACAATATTATTGTATTAGCTTTATTAAAAATTTTTGATAAATAACAAACACTTGGCATAAAAGTGAAAATTTTATTTAATAATTACAAATCAATAGAAATGAAAATCAAATCAATTACTTATTGCAAACTAGAAATTAAAAATAATTTTAAATTGTTTGACGTGTGGCTGTTTTGTCGCAAAGTCAAAATTTGTATCGAGCGAGCTATTGAAGTTCGGTGTTGTCTCAAAAGAAAAAGAAGCAAATGCAACGAATAATGTTGTAAATTACTATATATGTACATATGTATGTATGTACTATATACTATATACATATATTTATATATATATGTACATACATATACATATATAAAGTTTTAAAACGTATTGTGATTAATTAATTATATGTATATGTACATACATATATTACATACATACATACATATGTATATGTATAGTAAGAGAGTAAGAGACATAGTTACATAATATAATACGTATATAATATGTATGTATGTATGTACATATGTACATATGTTCATTAAAAAAACCCTGTTAAAATGAATAAAAACCAGTTATTTTTCTATTTAAAGTGAAAATAATATTTTTGTTTTTTCTAAGTGTGTAAAGTGTTTCTTGATGTACAGTAATCAAGCGATCATAACTCTTTACTACATACATACATACATATATATCAATTTTTATACCAAATGTATATTTACATTTTTGAATTATGCGATTGAACCAAAGCTGAAATTTAATTTTTTTTATTCAAGATTAATTATAATATATGAGTTTAATAAATTTCATTTTTCATTTACTTATATGTAGCTGTGATAAGAAGTTTGACTTTTCAAGTGTGCCAATACTTTTATGACTCACTGTGTTGGGTGGGTTTTGGCGCGAGCCATCTCTTTTGTTTTGATTTTTGCAGTTTTTGTTTTCTCTCTTTTTGTACTTAACGTTACTCGCACTCAACTTGTGTACGCATACATACATACTATGTACTATGTATATATGTATGTATTACATAGACAGAACTAAAGGCTTTTTGCTAATCTCGCGCTTGAGACATCTACAGTGGTCAAAAGTATTTACACAACTTGCAATTTTTTCGTATAAACAGTTATATATATTTTATATTTCTTCTTTCACTCAATTCTTAATGAATATGAATAATGAATATATGTACATACATATGTACATATTCTACCAAAATCTAGTGCATACGTACATATGTACTACCAAAGAGTAATAGTAACGAATTTTTGCATTGTAGACAGTTTGACAATTAATCATATGATTTTTGTAATTAATTTACATATTAATACCCAAAACCTTTAAAAACTCACTTCAGCAAAGAAAATGACATAAAACAATCAATAAAATTTTGGATATTGATATATGTATGTACATACGATGTACATACATACATACATACATTCTTGTGTAATTTTCAATTATTTATTTCTGACTGAATTTAATGTTTCTTATATGTATGTATGTATGTATATAAATATATATATACATATATATACATATGTATGTATATACATAAGGGTGTAGAGGGATATTATTATTATATACATACATACTTAGTATTCGAGTTGTATTTATCAGCATACATCCATACATATGAAATACATATGTACATATGTATCAATTTACAACATTATTCGTTGCATTTGCTTCTTTTTCTTTTGAGACAACACCGAACTTCAATAGCTCGCTCTATCCAAAATATGACTTTGCGACAAAACAGCTACACGGCAAACAATTTAAAATTATTTTTAATTTCTATTTTGCAATAAGTAATTGATTTGATTTTCATTTCTATTGATTTATAATCATTAAATAAAATTTTCACTTTTATGCCAAGTGTTTGTTATATATCAAAAATTTTTAATAAAGCTAATACAATAATATTGTTGAAAAAAAATATAATGTAAAACAGTCGATCACTTGATGTACTTTCCAGTGGAAAAAGCTTCCACTGGGGAATGTATTCTTTGCCTTGTGGCTGTTTTGTCAAAAAGGAAACATTTGCGAGGTATTGTCTGTGTGTCGAACTTCACGTAACTCACACACATTATGATACCTGCCCATGTACCAACTTGCGCACGCATACATACTATGTATGTATGTATGTACATACATACATATGTAGACAGAACGAGATCACAACACAACATACATACATACATATGTATGTATGTATCAGTGTGTTCGTCGTTCTGCAATCTGTGCGAGACTAAGTTATTTTTCGTACGTTTTCCTCCCTCTCTGTGTTACGCTCTCATTGAGATTATGAGCGCTAATTAAACGACTAAATTAATAATTAAATTGTTGAATTAATCAATAGAATCTGCAATTGGTCTTAACCCAACATTAAACCTTAAATTGTTTTTACTACATAAGTCACTGAAAGCTGATTTGAGTAAAGACTCATTAGGCAGAAATGCTTTAGCTTCCAGGCCTGAGTAGCCTACAAAAACGCTAGAAAAAAATTACCTATCCACTTAACGAGTTGTTCAAAGGCAAAAGGTCAAAGGCGGCTCACTAAAGCAAAAACAAAAATCTCGTACGCTAAGCCGACTTTAAGATACCCGTTGGGAAATTGTTTTCGTAATTTATACATTACTTCAGTACATATTTTGAAAGAATGTTTTTATGAATTGCTCATAAAAGTCAGCGAAATTGCATGTTTTAATCAGCTCGACATGCAAAAATACATATATGAATTTCGTTTTATTTTTGAAGTAGTTTTTTCACTTGGTGCATGGTATATCAAAGTCGGCGCGGCGACTTACTTACTTCATTAAAATAAGAAAGAACTGCAGGGGTATATAAGCTTCAGAAAAACCAAAGTTGCCTCCATTGACATTTTCATAATGAAACCAACTAAAATAACATCGGGAATGCAATCGATGTTGAATAAAATTTACTCCAAAAGGTCCCCAATTATTTTTCGACGAACCCAAAATACCCCGGCTCAACAGGGTATCTGAAGCTTCAACATTTTAATATGCAAAAGAAAACATGTTGTTTAATAATTTGCAGATTAACTACAATTTAGCTGTCAATATTTCTGTTTTTGATATATAACAAATTGTGTGTAAATTATTAAATGAACAAAGAATGAAGGAAAAAAAAACATGATTAATTAAATATGTGCCGACATTTGTATGTAGCTTTTTTCTCTTTCTCGCATTTTGCAGACTTTTTGACATATTAACGACGCTTTCATTTGTCATTAAAAATGAATTTTTTAACACTCAACAGTTTGTGAGAATTTATTTGTTTACCAGTTATTTGAAACTTTTTCCATTTGTATACCCTTGCTAATGGGTATTATAAATTTAGTCAAATGTTTGTAAAGTATTATAATACGAACATACTAAATATATTTCGACACATATTGATTGGTTTTACTTTTGTTTTAAAATATACATACATATGTACATTGAAAACAATTAGTTAAAGCTTCCGACAAGATAGCTACATCTTTTTTTAGAGTTATCTGTTCTATTTATTTTAGATCATAAATCTTGTTTTATATTAGTTTAGGACTAAGTACTCTATACATACATATAAGTTAAATCGTTTTTATGTACATATGTATGTACATATGTACGTAGTTCCGACATCCGAACCATGCAATATTTTTATACCCTTGTAGAGAACATTTTGATTAATTTTCTCGAATTCTTTTCAGATCGTTATTGTCACTCCATTTATATATGTATGTTTGTTTTTATATTTATTTAATAAATCGCTCCATTGGTGCCAATCATTTGGTAGCTTGTGGGTTAAATACTAGTTGCAGAACAGCTAGAGTATATAAACATCGGCTTTGAATTCGGTTTTATTATTAACTTAGTATCGTTGTGTCTTAGCTGTATATTTTAGTTTTCGTATCTGTCAACACGGTTTGAGATTAATTTAACTAGAAACTCATTTTGCCACACTAATTAAATTTAATGTTCTATTGATTGAAACGGAATTTCAATTTGATATTTGGAAATTGTTGTTTTGGTAACTACTTTATAACAAAAGAACGAGAGGAAAAGAAATGCCAAATTAATAATTGTTTGATTGATTGTTGAACACAACGTGTGGTCCTCATCCCGCATAATTCCCCGTTCCCCTTTGCCAGCCCCCTCTCAGATTATTCACATTAGCAGCATGTTGGAGCTCTCGGTGGGGCGTAAAACTACTTACTGGGAAGCTTTTTCCCATTGTTCCACGTGTTGTTGTTAGCGGCCCATTTATGCGTGAGAAATTTCTCTCAAACAAAATTTATTTTTTTTTATTGGAGAATGAAATGGACTGATTAGTTTCTTGATGAAATGTCAATGGTCACTTCGTTAGATGAAAATGTTATTTTTGGGCAGCAGGAATGAATTTAATAAAATATTGAACAAAAGGTTTTCCAACTTTATGGTACTTTAAAAGAATCTCTACACGAAATTTTAGAGAAATAGTTGTGCAAATTGGTTAAATTCGAAAGATTTTAGTGTAATTAAACATATATATTCCAAATAGAAATCTCTTTGGAATCACCCTATGTCTAGATTTTATTGACTTTGTAAAATTTTTGAACATATTATTTTAATAGCTCACGTCTTAGGCCTCCAAAAAATGAAGACAGCTTTAATTAAAACCCATGCACGTTATTTATTTTTATTGAAATAATCAAAAATATATATTGACTTTAAAATGAGATTCTTTGCCACTTAAACCAGAATTTAAGTAGCGCCAAAGTGCAGGCCCGAGACCACAAAAACGAAACAAAACTGAAAGCAACATGAGGAAAAAGTCATAAAAACGCCGAAGCCAGCACGTGATAAACGCACTTAACAGGTAACACCCATTTAAGCGAATGATGAATTAACGAAAACCAAACCAGCCAGACGCAAGTCTCCCCCCCGCGTGGTTCCCTAGTTGTGTGCCCAGCGGCCCTCGTGGCCAAGACAACCGCAGCAATCTGCCACATTGCTACGCTTCTCAAAATGCTCCCAAGTTGGCCCCACACTCTCCGGTCTGTAGCTGTAGTTCCTTCTGCTTCTCCTTCCCGAAATTGTGAATGAGTGCCGTTTAGAATCGCTTGTGGTCTCTCGGTTGTGGCATGGTGTCGCAGTGATGCAAAGGCACGGGAACGGACGCGACGGTGGTTAGAGTTAATAAACTTCTGGCAGCCCCAGAAACTTCTTCTTTGTCTGCTCAGTGTTTCAGCTTAGCTTTTACGGGAAAGTTGAGAAGCGCAGAAATTAGTTAGAAAGACGTGCGTAAGGTGTGTTTTGGACAACTTTGCCTGCGTCTGGCTGGGACTGACTCTGGGTCTGAGTCTGGGATTCGATGCGCGCTTGTCAGTCCCCCTTCATTCGTCAGTCATTAAATATGATGCGCGACCGCTTTCAAAACCAAAAAGTTTTTATTTTTTGCTTTTCTTTAATTTATCCTGCATTTTTGCGATAAAAAAGTGTCAGTTCCACAAAAAGTTTTACACAACAAAAACTATGGTTTCGGTATTTTAATTGAGGGAACTTTGTCGTGCAAAGACACTGAAAGTGGGTCAACATCCACGTTGATTGAAATGGCATAGAGTTTGAGGTTCGTTTTACCAATTTTTAATCAAAAGCATTACAAATTATACCATAACTGGATATGGATAACTGAATGGATTGGATAGCTCTTATGTTCATGGATTGTTTTTGCATAAAACTTCATCGGTTATATTAATAAAGGGTTTAAAAGTTTATTAGATCTAAAGAGATTTCCGTCAGTATTTCTGATTGATAATTGTCAATAATAGACAAAATCAAGAAATAATAATATATGTATAAACGAAATTTTGCTATCGCTGTTTTAAAACCTAATTAAGCAAGTGTATCGCTATTACCGATAAGCTTAGCGATTTCAAAAGAAATGTTTTCGCCCCAATGCTAAATTTTGAGAACTTTGCTTGAAGTTCATTATTCCCACGATAGCCTCTTGGACTTAGTTCTATAACGGTTTGTGGTATAAACAACCTTGAAACCGTATTGCGGAGACAGATTCGGTCATTAGAAGCATGACAAAGCGAAGTTGGCTGAGTTCCGAGTGCGAGCAAAAGATGACCAAGAAATGCGTTCTCATTTGGCGGCAATGCAAGTGAACTAAATATGCGTTTAATGGCGAGACTTGACCCAGAGAAATGAAGATACACACACAACGATGAAGGGGGGAGAACCAGTTTCGCTGCGAAGCGATCACAAAAGATGTGTGACAATTATGAAAGACGATCGACAGAGCCGATATTGATGGTCGCCAAGTTATGAACAATAGCTACGAAAACAGACAGAAGCTTGGGGTTCGCTTAGATAATCATCTCTTAGAAATGCTGCCTGACAAAACGAAAAGCGAAAAAAATATAAAATAAAGAGCCGAGTACTTCTTTTCAAGCGTAACGGAAGTCGTTCAGAGAGTTAAATGGTCAAACATAGAGGCCAATGAGCTACCGGATGTTAAGTGAACTTCAACGACGAGACGAACAGAGGAGCATATCACCAAAATCCCTGAATACTTCAAAAAGAAAGAGACACCGCTTCTATCTAAATAATTAGACATATTTATGTAGTCATAAATATCAAAGATATGATATTCCCCTCCCACAAGATGAGCCCAAAACCAGTTTGGTTAAAGCTCATCTATGGCAGCTTTTAATTAAATCTCCGATAAAACCGAAGACAATTCGTTGCGGTCAACTTCAAAATTCCTCCATTAAATTGGTCAACTCAAATAGAATTTATATGCATAAAAATCGACGGATGATGGTGACCAGCCGACCAACCAACAGACCGACCGACTTCACATCGATTTATCCGCCCATTTTTGGTGGTGGTGCGCACTTTATTTATGTAAATCTTGAGAGTGGCTATGTCTACTTCGACGACGCCAAGTCAACATTTTCGTAAGCAAACAGCTAAAATGCATTTCCAAACCAAACCAAACTGAAGCAAAGCAATCCAATCCAATCCGATTCCAATGGCCACTCGAGACACGCGCTTAAGGCGAATGCCTATTGAATAATTTTTTTGATTTGATTTTTTCAATTTCCTCTCACTCGCCTCAATGGTATTTCTCGACACTTTTTCGCTGGCCTTAATCACTGATGTAGTTTACTTGCTTTTCCACTTTGCGTGTTGACGGATTATGTATAAATGTTTGTCCAACAATTGTGTATCCAAAAAGGATATTTGGCTTAAGAAACCATTGAATCCATTCAAAGTGAGTTGTAAAATATTTAGCGGAAAGATTTCAATTCAGATATTCCATAACCAAGACCTACAATAGTTGGCATTAATATTTTGCTAATAACTTTTTATTGACTTTATAGAACTTAACAATTTGTTTTTCCTTTTTTACATCGTAGATATACTAACTTAAAAATAATTTAACAAAAAGTATTTCATGGAAACATAAAAATATATGTACATACAATATGTAAATTAAATTGATTTTCAGCTGTTGGCATAAATATTTTGACGAGTGATGATTATTCATTTAATAGCAACGTAAACAAAAAACTTCACTAATTGTTTTCTTGGCCATCCCATTCCATTCATTTGCAGAATGGAAGAATGTTCTTTTTTGAATTTCCGCATCCGTTGTCGTCAAAATCCACAAAAATTCGATGTTCGCATGCATTCTTATAAGCAGAAAGAGAATGCAAAATCAAAACAACATTAAAATTTGCACACATCTATAAATAGATTCTTTGTTTTGACTCTCATTTTCGCACCGTTATTTAACGGTACAATGCAGGGTCAGCTTCAATAGTCACAAAACACTTTTTTGTCAAAATGTTTATTCCATTATTGTTCATTAATTTCTGATTAGACTTAACACGAGTTATCAATTTATTACTCTGGCCAAGTGCGAAACCCAGGGTTCATTCAAAACATAAACAATCCTCTCTCTGGCGTTCATTTTACCGGCTTTTTTGAATGAACGCTGGCGCTCTCACGAGCGGCAGCACGTGCAACGATCACTATTCAAACCACAACCTCGACATGTGTTATACCCTTTTGTTGATCAAAATATGTGTATCATGTTTGTAATAGTAACTTGGGTTCACTTTATCCCAAAATTATTCTGTTATGAAAAAGTTAAAAAAACATATGTACTTCTATATTAACTAATTTTGAACTTAACAATGAGAAAAATTGTAAGCTAATACACTCTTAGCATAAAGGGTATACATAGGCTTTATGGTTGTGTTAGGGGGTCAACGACGTACGAGAGAGCAAGCTCTCAACAACAACGAGCGCGATCTCTCTCTCTCTCTCACATACCTTTCTTCACCATCAAAGAAGACACAGAAGATTCAGCATCATCAGTTCAATTTGAACTTCGGTACGACGCGGACACTCGACGAGCATCGAACGAAGAATACGCCATTTTCCGTTGAAGAAGCGCGAGAGCGTGAAAATAATGTTTACTAATAAAAAATAGCGTGTGGTGTGCCAATAGAATTGATGCATCTGCATATCGATGGTGATAGAAAAAAATCGGGAATAAATTACGAAAGTTTGTGATTGCGATTCTTTTTTTTGCTTACATTAAACGTGGCCGCCCCCAGTGCAGAAAACGCGGTGGATTGAAGTTATTTCTGGAGCTTCTTTACGGTACATTTGCATTTGCGTTTTCAGTTTTACATTTCCGCTGCAACGGAGTGCAAAATAAAGTCCAAAGCCGAAGAGAAAAGAAAAGTGAATTTGAGCAAGAAGTTGAAAAGTAAACGAGTATATGGAAAATTTGGGTTATTTTTAACCCTTTCAACAACAACATGAAGGCGATTTGTGCCCCCCTGCCATAGCCCATGGCCCAAGAAAAAGAAGATGCATAATGCAAGCAAGAAGCATGTGTTTCTAATAATGAAGTGTTTATTTTAAGCATCCGAGAAAGATACCGATTGAGAGAGCGATTAAGCAAGAGGAAGAGATCAAAAAAGCGTGCGAGAGAGTGAGTGAAGTGCATTGAAATCGTTAGCGATTGATGTAAAAGTAAAAGTCGAGTGTTCTCAATTTATGTGAAAATACGAAAATCGTTTCCCAATCGCAATCAAAAACATTTGGATTTAGCTGGACTTACATATGTACAACCGCATGGGGTAAGCCGAAAGAAAAGAAAAATTTATATTTATCCGATAGCCGGCAAATTGTGATTTATGTTCTTATTGTAAAATGATTTTCCCTCGCTCTCTCCTGCCTCTCTGTCTATCTGTGGAAGATATTTCTGCGTTTTTGTGATGAAAAATGATCAATTTAATGGCTATACAAACTATAATTTGTGAGATTGCGAAAAGAGATTAACCCCGGAATGGAAGATGGGGTGTTCAAGTTGAAGACGAAGACGCGATGCCTTTAGATAATTTGAGTAATTTTCTCTAAATGCTTTATGTGCCTAAATTAACAGGTTATTTTTATGTAGGGAATGATTCTCAAGAACCAAAAATAACACTTTGAAACTGAGTTAAATCTTTGGTTAAATCTTGCTTTAGGATACAATTTTTCGTCCCAACTGGTTAATCTAATCTTCATGCAATCAATGATCGGTGTAAGTCCAAAGTGTATTTGACTATAAGGATGTATGTATTACCTCTCTAAGGGGCTTATCTTAAGTCGATGTACATTTTTGTAGAAACCAATTATGAAAATTTATCCACAACATGGTAAAGAAATCGAGTAACTTTCGTTGAGTTCCTACACCAAAAGATTGGCACATTTAAATATTTGTCCATCTTTTCTATAGTGATCTTCTATAAAAATTAAATTCTTCGCATAATGCATTAACTTCATAGACAAAGATTTTCCACTATATTCATAATTTCTAAAAATTTAAATGTTTTTCTGGTTGCGTGTTTGTTTTTTTTAGGGAAGTTCGGATTGCTATGTGTATGATATATTGATAGAATTTTAGCGCAATACCCGTGAAAAATTCACAGTTAGTAGATTTTAAATATAAGAGTCTGTTGTAGTTGTTAAATATTTATCCTGTTCTCGATGAATATTTTTATAAATTTTTTGATAATTCGAACGGTCATTATGGTTTCCCTTCCTCCTTTACGATCATATGGCATTATCTAGAACGTATCATTATAATTTTTATCACAATATTGCAGTTCTTGCACAAATCCGTCTGAACTGATAATCTGTTTGTCGACACCTAACTAAGATTTACGTAGGATATTCGCAGAGGGCTTTTGTCTAAACGCAAACCAACAAATCAAATTATCCATGGAGAAAATAATAAAAACTAGTCTATGTGCCACGCCCTCCTTTGTGTTGAAAAGCTTCTTTCTATATGGCACTCGGGTAACTATTTTGCACACATAAATCTGACTTATGACACACACCCACACGGAACACACTGAGAGTGGTCTGGAGCAATAGAAATAAGTAGGAAGGTGATTCCCCTCCTGTTGATGATGTGTCTCTCAATCTCTCTCAGTCTTGCATTCGCACTCACCTCAAGAGTCAAGAAATTGCCACAAGGCAAAGGAAAATGAAAAATGCTGATAACTGCAACAAATCACAAACTCAAAAAGCCAAAACAAAGACCGTAAATTCGCAAGTATGTGAACTGGGTTCCATAAAAACCCTCATCCCCCACGAGGGGGATGGGTTAAGAGAGCTAAGAGTTGGCTGCTTCAATGGTGCACCTTGCCGCCAAAAAAAAAACCACTAATGATGAATGCCAATTGCTGCAATTTGTTTTTATGTGCAGATCTTTAGAAGCAGGCTGGAACGGAGGTGGAGACCAGCTCATAAAATGAAAAGCGATTTGCCTTATTTGCCAAAGAGTTTAAAGCAAAGAATGTCTGACCTTTTGCGCATTGGCCAGAAGAAGAAATCGTGTGTTTGCTTAAACTCACTTAACTCACTCTGCATACCAAGTGACAGTGTAAAGCATTTTAGTGTGTACTTGGTTATGCACAGCATCAGTGCCGAGTTATAAAGTGTGCTTTAAAAAGGTTCACTTTAGCAAGTTGAGCACTAAATTGTGGCTTACATTAGTAGTGTTCGAAAAATGTCAAATAGTTCTACTTTGAACAACCATATCGAAACGTTTAAAGACTTAAAAATATTGGTTACACTGCACAAAATGATTGGTAAATGTGTGTTTTTAAAGGATAATCACTTTTTGCCGAAACAAAATAGGTTTAGTATCTCTCAGGTTAGTTCAAAGTGAAAATTAGTTCTAAGAGCAAATGAGTTCAAATTGTAAAAATTAAGTTTGTCTTTTCAACATACAATTTTGCGCAGTTAATCGATGATCCTTTGGCAATTAATGTTTGTTCTTTTGAGTAATTCTTTGTATCATCTACAAAGCAAAAGATGTTTCTTTTAGCGTTGCCAGATCTTGAACTTTGTTAAATGTCAGAATCTTACTAAATAGATTACTCTGAATAAACTACCAAAAAAACCTGGTCGAAACTAAAACTTTCATTAAATTTATAGTAAACTTTTTATACACTAACTGATTGCATTTCGATCATTTTTAATTAACAGAAGTTTTCTGTGCTTTTATTTTCGTGATCCATTTAAAAGAATAGTTTCACTATCCTTTTCACGATCGATTTGTGCATCGGATCCACTATATGTATATGAAGTACTCTTGCTTCTTTTCGAAAAGTGGTGAGAAGTAATTAAATTCGAAAATTGCCTTTTCATTCGACTGAAAAAATAATATTCCTCTTACAAGCATAGCAAAATTAGCTTTTGGAGATTTTTTAGGAATCCATTTACCATTTCCAATCAGTTTGAAACTGTCTCTCTGCTTATTATAAAATTTACAAGGGCATTTCCATTTCGAATACACAAACTTGATTTAACTGCCCCCTCGACTTGAATGGAGAATTGACAGGTCCAAAAAAAAAAACAAAACGGTGAATGTGGCGAATGGAGCCCGAATTCACTCCCAGCTAGAGCCGTGGCCAAAAAACGGGAGACGACCGACTCGTCGTCTGAGATAAAGATGCGCGCGAAAAACGTGACGTACCTAAAACCCACAACAACATTCCCATTCCCATTCCCAGTCCCCGCCCGTTCACCGCCCCTCCACTATTCCCCTTCGATTTGCCACAAAACTTACTAGAGAATGACAGTGAGAAATTTGTATCTCAAGTTTCACTTCCACCCTCGTTTGCTTGTTGCAATCCAAAATGTCAATGTTTTAGCCTGTCTGACAACTTAAAAATTTCCAACTTGCTGTTGGAGTTTTGTTTCCTCCTTTTAGTTTGTTGCGCTTCTGTATGTATTATCGATAGCTTTGCAATATTGTCAGTTTGATATTTTTGACATTAATGATAGTGCAAAGAAGTGCTACAAAAAACGAACGAAGGAAAATTCTTTTCAAAAGTTTTTCCAGTTCAACTACAACGACCTACAATCGAGTTCCATCTCTCCCCCATCTCAGTCTCTCTCTCTCTCTCCCTCTCTCGCTCTCACCCACTCTCCAACATTTCGCTAAATTTTTATTTGTTCCCACAGTTTGTCGCTTGGCATAAATACATCGTTAGCAGCAGCAAGTTGCAGGAAGCTGCCGCAAAAAGTTGAACAACTTCTTCTCTATATCTCCCTCCCTCTCACTCCTTCTCGCTCTCTCTCTCTCTCCTCAGTGCAAGTTGTAGGTAGCCTCGTCTAATAGTAGTTATTGCCTTACATGCACGTTTAATGTTCTATTTGGAGGCGGTAAACATGCTGAACAGAGACAAGAGACAACGAAATAGCAAATCCAAAGGAGTAAGCAACAACTAAACGAAGTTTATGATACTCTCCGCGTAGCCAGAGATATCAAAAATAACACAAAATGTTCTCAAAAATAAAGACGTTGCGGAAGTTCTTTAATTAACCCTTTGTTAGCTTAGATCCGAGGGGTGTTTTAAAAAGTCAACGAAAAATTCATCAGTTGGTTAAGTAGCAGATTTAGTTACATCAAATATAGTTTAGACAATTTGGAGTTTTCTACGAAACCGTATCTAAAGTTGTTAAAATGTTCTCTTCGTTTCGTGAATCTTTTAAAAATTAAAGAAATAGTTCTCAAATGTAGTTTATAATTTCTGTTTTTATCTTCTGGTACATTCTTTCAGCTTACTAACTCATTTAGTCACTTTTTGACACTTCACAACACTAACATTTCGAGTAAGGCTTACTAAACTTGTGATTTCTTCGTCGTTTCCTTGAATCTAGCTTTATGTTGTGTATTAAGAAATATAAAAAAAAAAGCAACTTGCGATTTGTGTTTTCAATTTTGATATGAATATTTACTATGTGTAATTCATTTCATATTGAGGTGAAATTCATTTGATATTGAGGTGAAATTGAATTCTATCGTTTTGTGTCTTCGGTTATATTTGCGTTTTCGGAATCGTTAGCTTTGTCTTTTATTTTAATGAGGAACATAATCAAATGACTATACTTATTATTTATCTACTTTTGTTTTTAAAAGACACTTATAAAGATATAAAGACGTATTGAGATTGATCTTGTCTATAAAGACGTATGTGTTTCGCAATAGATTCTCGATTTTTAAGAAATATTAAAGTGAAACAATTTAAAAGCTTCTGTAGATATGTAGGTATAATTGTTTGGTTTTCTTTTAATTTTCTTATGTGATTTATTGGTAAATATCTGAAACTTTTCTTAACTTAATTTAGATGTCAACAAATTATATTTCAACATTTTGTGTTTCCATTAATTAATGCTTGAGCTCATTGATTGGCAAGTGTATACAAAATTCGTATATACTTGTTGTTTTCCGCTTAAGCTCCTTCTAAATAAGAAAAATGTATTCAAAAACTTAAAGTCCCCATAAGTGAAGTGTCTTTCCGTCTGTCTGTTTTCTGCCAGTCCGTCTGTGAAATGGGTGCACACCAAGTGAAAACAACAAATGGGTTGCCTTGTAGACCTCACTGGATCTCTCTTGTGACCCCTTTCCCTGCCTCGCTGCTTCAATACCCGTATGTACATATGTATGTATGTAGGTTTCGTTTTTTTTTTTGCACTGTCGATTAGCCGGCAAGTGAAGTCAATGTCTGTTTCGTTTTTCCCCCTTTTTTTTTTGCGCAAACTTCTGCACAATTGCTCATCACGTTGAGTCGCATCTTGTGCCCATCTCCACACACTTCTCTCAATTCTCGCTGAAAATGAGAAATTGTCGCCGATTGTCAGTTGTCAAGCCGCCTGGCCGGTCCTCTTCAGTTTATATCCCTAGCCTACTTTAGGTATAAATCAACGGGCTTCATAATTTTTGCGTCTCTCGCGTCATTTGAAAGGGGACAGAATATTGAGAAACATGTCCCCGACTCGGACTCTTAGGGAGAGGATGTTTGTGTTTGTTTTTCGAGTTCATTAAGCAAGTTGAAGTTGCCGCCCAAAAGTTGAATTTGCTTTTTATGAGGGGGAGAACAAATGTGGCAAGATGCTTTTTAGTATTTCTCAATTTCCAAGAATTATGAGATTCTCTAACATTTACCTTATGTCCCTTATGTCGATCTTCGGTCCATCTAATTGATCTTGTTTTTCTTGTTTTCCTTATATTAGTTTTTTTTTCTGCTTTTTTTTCTATAATTGCCAGCTTGTTAACCAACTAATTCTCCACTTCAATTTCCATTTAAGCACTTAGGATCGTTTCACGTTTTTCTCATGAACAATTGACGTGCCACAAAAGTGATCGACATTCACAGATGCGAAAAAGAAGAAGATCATCATTAAATCAAAGCTAAAATCAAATCAGCGACAAGTCAAAAGCTAATTAACTAGAAATTGCGCAGAAATCCAAACCAAATTGAGAACAAGAAAATGGACAGAAAAGATCAACGATCAATGCGATCAAGTGAACGTTCAACGATCAACGATCATCAATGGAAAAGTAAATTACATGCGAACCTGCGCATAAAACATGCCAAGACAACGAAAACCAGGAATGACACTAACGATTTGTGAGCACTGATCAGCGATCGGTAATCAGTAGTGATCTGTGTGATCTACTGCGATGTATGTATGTATGCCACAACGAAAGAGTCAAAACAAGTTGATGACAGTTGAACATGGTTCGTTGGAGAGGCCCATATGAACGACTTTGACTTGCAGAGTTGTCCAATGTTTCGTATGACCATAAATTCTCATAGTCTGCATTCCCAGTCAGCCTCTCTCTCTCTCGTTGTCTTTCCCCATAAAAGGTCATTTGGCTGCAACACTTGCTCTCCGTATTCTCTTCCCATCTTCTAGCCTTGGCCCGTTTTAAGATTTATTTGCACCACCGCCCGCACCCATGATTCCTAGTTAGGTCTTCGTTCCACTCTTCGGGCCATGATTTGAGCGTGACTTTGGTTTCTCTCTTTGGGTTTTTTGTTCTCACGAGTTTTAACCTCTCTTAGCGGCTTTTTTTCCACCCAAATTGGTTGACAAAACAGCTCAAGCGACTGAGCTTAAGTAATTGCTTCTTTTTTTTCGTCTCTGTTTCTCTGCCTTTTCTAGGCTAAAAGAACGTGCACAGCCCCAAGGTGGGCAAAGGTAAATTAAGTGGTAGCCCAAATGTGTTTATCTTGGGCGAGAATGCATCGTGGTGAGGAGGCATGCCATGCAAATGATACTCGCATTCGTATCCATTGTGGGAGAATGCCCAAGGTGATGATGAACATATCAAAATGAAATGGAGAATAAAACGGTCTCTACTTGGATGACTGGAAAAATGCAAGTGAATTGGCTTGTTTAGCTTCGATTTTATATAATTTTTCTGATTCTACCTTCTGAATCAGGTAAGAGCTGAGATTGGCTTCAAAGATTCGCTTTGATGGCATAATAAGTGTATGGGAATGTCTTAAAGAACTTCTGTAAGTGACGAATAAGGCTTAAAGTTATTGTGTGCTTACTATTGAAGCCTTTCTTCGAATTTTTCCAACTTTAGGAATTCTATAGAAGTTAGTTCCCATTCAGAATTTGTCAATAAGCTGACATTTAGAGACATTTATGTTATAAATTGATAAAAGTATGAACGATATCAAGTTTCTGTTGGCTAAGCTATGATCCCTTCATAAATATGGTAACCCCGACAATACGCAACTTTGAGGCAAATTTGGCTAACTAAAAATACAAAATGAGACCCTTATCGGAAATAAATTTTTTCATTTAAAACCAGTTTTTAAATAAAACATTATCGCAATTTTTGAAAACAAAACTGATTTCTATCTAGAGACCAAGACAAATTGGCTACATTAAGCAACGATAAACGATCTCAAAAAGTGGATAGAAACGGAAAAAAAATAACAACAATTTAAACAATTTGCATTTTGTTTAAACAAACAAGCCACCGAAGAAAATTTGTTTATTTGGTTTTGCTTTGGTTTCTATTTTTTGCTATCCGTATGCAAATTGGAAAGCCAAACAAACTGTGAAAGAGGGTCATAGAGGAGGGGCCAAGCAGCAGGCCAGAAAAATTCAAATAGTTTTGTGTCGGCATGCGATTTTATTGACCATTTCGGATTCAATTAGGGGTAATTTAATTTCAATAATAACTAGATAGATTGTGGCCAGACGACGGCTCTTTGGTTACGAGTATCATCATCATCATCACAGCAGATAGTGACGATGATGATGATGATGATGATGGCGCTTTGTGCCGCTAGCCCAGCCAAGTTACAGTTCATTTATATGGTAACTGGTTTCTTCTTCCATTTGTTGTTTTCGATTTTCATTTGTGGCTGGCTGTGACTTGATTTGAATTTTGCGTGTAGTAAATGGTCGGAAAAACTATATGAGAGATTGGTCACTTTGGAGGCCTCATGAGGCGGTCTCATTTTGGTTGTTGTCTTTCATGTTGACCAGGTGTTGGTGTTGGGGAATTGTGCAATTAGTCGGTATGTGATATTAGAGCCTGATGATGATATGCAATGTGAATTAGTTTTTAAACAATTAGAAATATATGCTTTGGTGGCAACACTATCGCGTGAGCCTTACTCAGCATCGTGTGGGGTATCAGAAAGCTAGGATTATTATACCAATTATATAAGATATACATTACCTTACAAATATTACAAGATATACACACCAAATAATTGAGATTCTATTATAAAGCTTATCTTAGAACTTTTTGAAGGAGACAAATTTTGCACAATTTTAGTTCCTTCTAAAGGTTCTGGAAAAAGAGTAATCAGTGTTGGTTAACAATAAGAAAAGTCAGCATCGAAACTTATTTATATTTACCATATACAAGTAGGAAAAGCTTTCGGTTAGTTGTTTCCAGATATTCCAAGGAGATCTTGTACGCAATAATAACTACTCTTTTGAATACTCTTTATAATCCTGATATTTGCAGCTTGACGCTTTTCTTACTAAGAACAAAACACGAGTACTTTCTTTACATTTTTAAACAAAATTATTGTTAATTACATAAGCAACTGGTTGTCCCTTTCTCTTAGTTTGGTAGTTTGTTATTTGTAACTATTTGTATACCCTTGCAGAGGGTATTATAAAATTGATGTGATGATTGTAAGAGATGAAAGCGTTTCCGACCCCATAAAGTATATATCTATGCACCATATCTATTGATTTTCAAAAAGATCTATATAGCTACCATACAAAACAAAAACCGTTAAATGCGAACAACTTTTTCTTAAAGAATCTTATCCAAACTGATATGTTTGTACATAAATAAATACACAATACATCATATTCCTGGATTTCAAGAGAATCGGACAGACATAAGGCCTTATTTTGTCGATACATATGTCAAAATTTTAATATTATTATTAAATATACTAGTCAAGGACTGCAAGGGTATGCAAACTTCGACTTCTTTGATATTTAGTTTCTACATATTTGGGGTTCTGTTGGGATAAGCTTTCTATTTTCTCATAGTTGCTCTTTAATTTGATTAATCTAAGTTTAAGATAAAGTAGAGAAATGCTTTCTTAAATTTCTAATCAATTTACTACATACATAGATAAAATTCATTTTTTTCGATTACTCGAAACTTTCTTCTACTAACAAAAATTGTTTTTGCTATGGTCCCTCCTCCCCTGTGTATATAAAATTTATCGAAAAACCATAGATCAAAAGCTTAATGGTCAACAACAGCTCGAAAAGATATGGATAAAAGACAACCACAATTTTGTTTTTTTTTTTTTATTTTTAAGAAATTAATAGAAAAAATACACATTGGAAAATATTTATCATGCTGTATTAATCAATTTTATATGCTTCAAAAAAGAAAATCCAGAGAGAGCGAGTGATGGGGGGAATGGATTGTCGCGCCCGATAAAAAGAAAAGAAACAGAACTGAAACTGGTCACCCGCACTATATCTGAAATGAAAGAGGCGCAGAGTGACGGGGGGAAGAGCCATTGGAAGCGGCTTCTTCTGTTGGAACAAACATTTGCTTTAGACACGCTAACCGTAAGGAAAATGGGGCCAGAGCCAAACCCAAAAAAGTCATCATTAACCATTAGCAACGTCATCGATGAAGGGTTCACCAGCCAGCAAATGTCCAAACCAATATCACATTTTCCTATATCTACTGCTGCCACTGCCACTGCTGCTGTTGTTGTTGTTGTGTTTGGCTTAATTAATTGTTAATTAATTAACATAGATACAATGCTCTCACTCTCGGCCTCTCTACCTGTATGCATCCGTATCTGGCCGTCCATGTGTGTTTGGCAATAGGCCGCAAAACATTTTCACGGCTGCCGTTCCATTGTTGTCTTTCATAAATTTTCGTATCATATCATCATAGTTTTTTCTTCTTGTTTTTTTTTGCCTCTTTTTGTTGTCTGCGTTTTGTTCGATTTTGAAAATAACAAAAACCCAAAAAATGTGTTTTGTATAAATTTTCTGAATATGTTTCGTGTCTGCACGCAGCGGCGCCAAATTTTCTTTCAAATTTTTGTTGTGGTTTTTTTTTATTACCCTTGGCGAAGGGTCTCTTCAGTTTGACTGGGATGTTGGCGACGCAGTACGAAAAGCATTTCAGACTACTCTTCAATGGGCGAGTTTAAGTAGCTAATTTTGAACTACATATTTTTTTTAGAGCAATGTGGATCGGTTAACTATAAGATTAAATGTGATTAGATATGAATATAAATTGGTAGATATGTAGGATACATTTATATAGAAATACGATTAATTTCTTCGAAATAAAAAGTGGTTCTAGTAGAAAGCATTTTCTCACGTTCTATGAACAAAGTTTTGTAAAATAAACTTTGGAAGTGGAAATGTATCAATAGTTTTAATCAACAATAGTTTTTCTTGAATTATTTTTTGCAAAATTTGTTACTTTAAACTAGTGTAGAGATTCAAATGACTGAAAATGATTCAACTCTGTAAGTTATGAACGATTTTAAGTGATTTATATTCCAAAACATGCTTCAACACTTATCTTATAGAAAACTTTGTAAACTCAGGAACAATTTAAATATTTAAATTCAGTTCCAATAACCTTTCTAAAAGTATCAGAATTCTATTCATATGATATTAGCTTTTAGAGGGTATCACAACTTCGTCTTTGCCACAGTTGGCCCGCTCCTCTGGCTTCGTATTTGCGTGTTGTCGTTGCTTTGGGGCTTTTTTTGGTTGGTTTTTTTTTTTTGGGGACCTTCGTCCAATGCACACGCGATCTGAACCCATATCAACCAAAAACTATCAAATTATTATTTATTTGGTTAGTTTTCATTCTTCTTCTATTCGTTTTTTGTTGTATGGAAATGAAGTGTTTTTGGTCAAGTGATGAACAAATTAGCTAGAAATTGAAGTGGATTTCGAGAGAGGGATTAAAAAGTAGTTTGAGATGAAAATTATGGCATCATTTGGGCTTCATTATGGGTTACACTCGAAATAGATTTCTAAAGGGCAAGACGCCCCAGAAATTGAATAGATAGAGGCAAATAGATGTAGCAAATGCCACAACAAGTAGTCAAATGAAATCAGCGTATAAATTTGTTAAATCTGACTAATCTCTGTAACCCAAATCGCTACAAGCAATGAAAGTCTTAACACCTTTTTGCCAGAGAGAAGGAATCTCAACGCAAATAAACCAGAGGGTTTAGTTCTGTGAAACTTTACGATATTACTATACCCTTTTACTCTATGGTCAATATGATTATGGAACTCTGCACATTGAGGTTTCCTGCAAACTTTGAATCGAAATCAATATACCTTTTTGCAAGTGTATAAAAAATGGGTTTGGGTTCCGTGTAGACAACTAAAAAATGAATTAAATTAAAATGGTTTTCTTGGCCAAGCCCCAATGCTCAAAACGAACACAACTTCCGGCTGAAAGTGAAGCGCAAAAAAAATAAAAGAAAAGGGTTAACAAACTTTCGCGCCCAGGCAATAAAATTTTCTACTTCTTTCAGCGATTTCTGGGTGAGGTCTTTTTGTCTCTTCGCCTGGGTGGGTGGGGAGGTTTTTGGGATGGGGATGGGTTAAATTACAAATCGCCATTGGACTTTATTAATTAATATGTTAAGCGATAGAATTTTGAGAGAAGACCAAGCCCTTGAATACATTTTCGAATGATTGATGTGGCTGAGTTTCGGTTTTAATTATGCTTACAATTAACTTTACCTTTTGGCGGTGATGTGTGGAAAACTAAATGATAATATTTGTCTAGGCAAATTATATGTCTCTCTCTTTCTCTCTCTTTCTTTCTCGCATTGGCCACATTTGTTTATGTTGGTCATTAACAATTCATTACGACAATCGCCCCGTTGGCTAATCAAATTTCAATATTGATTTATTTCTGCTTCTTGGATTCATTTAGATTGTTTGTACATATGTACATGTATATGTTGTCCCTTTGGGGGGTGGTTGGGGACAGACTTTTATGAGCCTAGGTTTACCCTCTGTTTTTATAGCTGTGTGTGTGTAAATCGACATAAATCCTGCGGCTTAATTTGCCTAACCAAAAACTGGGTCATTAGCGTTGATTTTATTAGCCACCATAAAAAAGGAAATTTTTTCAACGACTTTGCGCTCTTTCAGGTAAAACTTTAACTCTAATTTAGTCAGTGAACTTTAGTGGCAAAACAATTGAACAAAGTTTTATCTAAAGTTTTTTAAGAATTATAAAATTTATACCATCTACAATATTTTTAAACTGTAGATCAAATCAAATCAAATGTCTTTCAATATAAACATTAAAGGTTAAAAATTCCAAAATGTTTATCAATTTCTCAACCCTCGAAGTGTCAAAGGGCATTTGAAGCCATCGATCAAGGGACGGTGATCATCCACAGCAATCAATATTATTTAAAGGAAGTGTCTAAACTTTAGACTCTAAAGGAAGGGACTCATATTTGACTGTGTCATCAATGTCTAGGTGTTTCTAGGTACTTGGTTCTTGATTTTGAAAAATGAGTTCTATATATAAATTGTATCGTGAGGAAATAAAATATATTATTATAAGTATTTAATTAAGTAACAAGAAATAGTTAAATAGAAAGGTTTAAGAACAGAGAATATCAAAATGAATGCAAGAAAGGTTTAAGAACAGAGAATATCAAAATGAAACTAGGGTAGGCATTCGAAATTGGGTTTCTTTAAATAGGATATCATGTTGGTATCTTTTGAAGGATAAATCTAGGTGCCATCCGAATCTCTCGATAGCAATAAAGCTTATTTCCAGGCCAGATTTAAGCCACATATGAGTCAGAAAGTATATCAAATGAGTAAAATGTTTTTGTTAACAAATATATGCATAATAGATTCTCTGCAATTTTGGTTGGGGTTTCATGGAGATCTCCCAGCTATGTTGATTGCCTGAATTCTTAGAAGGTATTATTCCTACTTATTGGATGCGGAAGACTACATAGTCATTGCTTTCGTATAATTCCCAAACTCCACAGTAATTCATTTATACTCACTCCCCATTAATCTTCAGTTAAATGTTCACAGCTGCTTAAAGAGAAAACAAATCATATGAATATTATGAAGCTCTATGTTTTTTTTCTTTCTTGTACTTTAACACGCTGACCCCCCACATCACACCACCCCGCTTGCCATTAAACGAAACAAATTTGCGTATATCATCATTTATCATATAAGAATGAGAATACCCCCTAGCCAACTGATGCCTTGTCCCAATTTCCATCCACTTAAGTGTAAGTAGAAGAGCAGCAACAGCAGCAGCAGCAGCACAAAGAATAAAAATAATAAACAACGAATTTTGTTGTAAAAATAAATAACAAGAATTAAGAAAAAGAATGGGCAAAGATGGATGCGGAGACTCTTAATGATTAGAGAAGTCGAAGAAATTATCCATCCAGCTGCGTTTTAGAGTCAAAAAAAAAAAATAAATAATCATAAATTATAATCTTTTGCTTTTTCATTTATTTCATTCCCTGTGTGCCAAAAACCATTTAGAGAGAACAAAAAGAACTCCTTCTCCTTGTTGCTTATGAGTAAATGATGTGCGATGATGTCGGCACTTTTTTACGTACAGTTCCAGTGACTTCCGTTTGGAGTGAAAAGATTCCCCATTCGACCATCATTGGCATATCATTTATCACGGCTTCTGACAAGACAAGGAGTAAAATGTTTTGACTTTCAACTACTTAAACCAAAAAAAAGTAGCAACCAAAAAAAAGAATCAATTCATTTTGTTGTTTAAACTGCTGTTCTTCTTCATTTTTTTGTTTATTCATTGAATATGAAAATTATTTGCAGTCATTAGATAATTAATCAATGTAAAGTGCTAGCTAAATGATGAATTAAGCCATTTCACAATTTTAGTAAAGGTAATTTCTTTAAATACCTTTCAAATGCCAAGGACTAACTTGACCCCAGACTAAAAGTAAGAGGGAGAGAGAGATAGAGAGAAAGCGAGTAAAGTGCAAGCTAGAAGGCCAAAAGTCAAAAACCAAAGTAAAACCAATCGATGCCATAAATTCAAACAATCGACTATAAAATACCCTATGGAATGTGCAGGTTTACATTTAGTTAATCTTGATTACTGCCATCCATAGGGACATTGCCTTAGATTGATTAAAACTAAACGGCAACTAGTCTAGCTAATCAATAGTTAGAGCTCTGCATTGACTTTGCCCTTATCCTGTCATGAACAAACGACCTATACCGAAAAGGCGGTGTATCTTTGACCCCAGGCCAATTTCGAATAAAATGAAACAATTTGCAGAAGTTTTTCCAAAGCATATACCAGGAATATAAGTAAATTAACTTGAATTAACTTTTAAGAAGGCCGAGAGAGTTGAATTTGTTCAGCTCAATGAACTAATGAGTTTGAAAGGAGAAACTATATAATTCTATTTACAATACATTGTAAATTTCACAAAATTAAACTATTCCCAATAATATTAGAGATCGCATAGTATGAGACATACTGATTCAAATCGAGAAATTAGGCATTAGTTTCCACATTTTGGTCAAGTCTACATAGAAATCTTAATGTTGCATATACTTCATTTAGCAGCATTTCACGCTGGGTACGAGAATATCAAGGTTCAAAGAAGTCAACTGGGCAGAAGATTGAAATTGCCAAATGCAGGACGACAACAACAGCAACAAAGTGGCAATAATCGGCCTTAACCAGGATTGCCATGGACATGTGATAGAATAACGAGTAAGAAGTCATGGCTAAAACCAAGGTCGTTGCCACACAAGTATGTGGTCGGTCGAATGTAATAGCAGGTATTAGCAGAAGTTGTTTTTCTTGTATTTGTTTTGTTTTACTGGAAAAATAAAGATAAATTATTAATAAGTTGGCAGACGGCCAGATCATCCAGCCAGTCAATATATATACATCAAATAATACAAATGTGAATTCAACTTGGCGGGCAAACAAAAAGTTTGCACAAAAAGTTTTGGCAAAGCTTTACATTATCTCTTGGTAGAATAGCGACCAGGACCGGATTCATATGCTGAAGTAGAAATCGAACTTTAATTGATTTGCAATATAGATTTGATTTGCACTTTAGATTTCTAGATGTCCCGATCTAACAAACAAAAAAAATTATTTCCAAATCCAAGATACGTTTATGAAGAACGCACTTAAACATGGTGTATTTCAAGTAACTTCAATAATCGTAGTAAGTCCGCTCCTGGTAACCCATACTGGTGGAGACAGAGAACGAGTCTTTGGCTTTTCATGGGATTTATTTAAGTGAGTTTTCTCGTGTCTGCGCCTAAGAAGTTGCAAAAGTTCTAAATTTCATTTGAATTGAAAACCAAAAGCAGCTTCATCTCATTATATGATAAATAAATCGAAATTAAATGTTAAAGCTGACTTAAAACTTTCAGGGAATTTGGATTGCAATTAGTTTCGCCTAATGGAAGAAGGCTTAATAATATGGTAAAATAACTTGATAACTCTAACTCGTATATATTCTTGACAATTTGAGAAAATTCAAATTTTGTAAATAATTATTCACAATGAATAGGGCTTTAGCTTTGCATCCCAATAGCGTAATTCCTAGAGATATCTTATGAAACATTGTGTTTTCTTCTTTACATCTGAGGGAAGTAAGGGTATATACAAAAATTCGATGCAATTATCGATAACTAAGATAAAAAACACTTAGAGATGCAACATTGTTGATATTTATGAGAAAGTTAAGCTAAACATTGTGTTTTCTTGTTTACATCTACATATATAACCTATAGAAATAATCGATGCAATTATCGATAACTAAGAGAAAAACACTTAGAGATGCAACATTGTTGATACTAATGATATTAAGCTAAAAATGAGAAAAACAAATCAAATTTGTGGAAATTGTAAATAATGAGAGTAAATAATATATTGATGTGCAGAATTTTAGAAATGTTGATAAAAACGAAAAGAATCGGTAGACAAAAAAGCTAGAAAATAGAAAAGTAAAAATAGGGCATGAGGAAAGGGTATAGAAAATTAATGTGGTTAAATGATTATTTGAATTAAAAATTAAATTTTTATATCACCATCTAAGTAAAATGACACGGGTAATCCGATCATTTCTGTTAAACATTTCTAATTTAAAGTTCTTTGTCTTTTTATTAAACTCTTTCACATCGTTGGTTTGGGTCTTTGTTTCACTTGCTTCATTTAATTCGCATCGAAAGTCATTTGATTATCTAAATTGTGGCAATTAAAATTAATTTACATTGCCTCGCCCCTTTTTTCACCCTTTTTTTTTACATCAATGGCAGCAAATTTGCCGTTAAATGCAGCAGCCCCAAGAGAGCGAAAGAGAGAGGGAGAAAAAAAGAGCGAGACCGATTCAGTGGAAAAGCACAGTGTGGAAAAACTAAATTGAAAGTAAAATTAATTGCAGACATTGGATGCTGAATGTTGGACCCGAGTCAAAGTTCATGAATTATTCTTGAATTCCAGAAGTTGCTTTAATGATTGCATTATTTATGTGGACTTGATCGTACCAACTCAATTGATAAAACTTGGCCAAGTAAAACTTTTACTTCATTTATCAATTTGCGGCACCAACTGACTGGCTGGCTAACTGACTGACTGACTGCCTGCCTAGGCATATCATTTTTCTTGTAGCACTTCGGTTTGGGTGGGGCTGGGATTTGGTCGAGAGTCGGCACAGATTTCGCACGCCCCTTTCCATAACCATTACTGTTTCTGTTTAGTCAGTTAGTCGAACAGACAGACAAACGGAGTTTTCTGTCATTCAGTGTTCGGTTTTGGATTTCCTCGCGACACTTGACACGACCCACAAAAAAAGAAAGAAAACACATCTTGTGGCAACAACGACACAAGAGACAAACACAACGAGCAAGAGGGAAGCAAAAAGAGTCAGGGAGACACAGCAAACGGGAGACAAGTCAGACGGAAGCCGCCCTCCATTCATTCGTTCATTCATTCATTCGTCCGTTCGGTCATTCAGTGCGAACAAAAGGAGCCTCCGCTCTGGTCAGCCAACTGTTGACATTGCTAAATGAATGAACCTTAGTTAAGTTACAAAATCGCATAAAAAAAAAACATCACAACGACTGTGAAATACTCTAAACAGGAAGTTATAGAAAGAATGATGAGAAGAATTTTGAAGAAAACTAAATGATACCTTGGCAGAATTATCAGACAGTGCTTTATATCAAACAATAGAACTTACTGTTGACCTTTAAGAAGTAATAAAATATGGAATTATGGAAATCGCATATACACTGCCAGCCACTTGAATAAGAACACCCCAAATTTGTTTTTACTCGTTCTGGCCTGTCAAAACTCTTTATACTATTAACTTGGTTTTAATTTATAATCAAAGTTTAAGGATTTCCCATGAGAATACATACATAAAGTACAAAAAAACGATGTTTATTTTCGGTCATTTGAATAAAAACACTTGGTGATACTGTTTAATTATAAGAAAATGCGATAAACAAAATTAAGTTTTCATTTTTTTAGAGTAAGCTTACAATATTTATAACGCTTTAATAGTGGGTGGACCCGCCTTTATTTATTATTACCTCGTACATTCGATTGGCTGGCAGTGTACATATATCCGATATAATTCGCAGAATAAAGTAAAACTCTCTTGTCTCCTTTAATGTAATAGAATAATTAAATTAAATCGCGATTAATCACGAAAGAAATCTTTTATTTCACGTATGCTGTAAACCCATTTGTTCAAAATCTTCATTCTTATGACTATTATGGATAAAATCCACGATAGAAATCTGTCAGTATGTGTCAGAGTAGTATTCCTAGAAAGAATTCGCAATTAATCACGAAAGAAATCTTTTATTTCACGTATGCTATAAACGAAATAGGGTCCAAAATTTTCTTTCTTATGACTATTATGGATAAAATCCACGATAGAAATCTGTCAGTATGTGTCAGAGTAGTATTCCTAGAAAGAATTCGCAATTAATCACGAAAGAAATCTTTTATTTCACGTATGCTATAAACAAAATAGGGTCAAAATTTTCTGTCTTATGACTATTATGGATAAAATCCACGATAGAAATCTGTCAGTATGTGTCAGAGTAGTATTCCTAGAAAGAATTCGCGATTAATCACGAAAGAAATCTTTTATTTCACGTATGCTATAAACAAAATAGGGTCCAAAATTTTCTTTCTTATGACTATTATGGATAAAATCCACGATAGAAATCTGTCAGTATGTGTCAGAGTAGTATTCCTAGAAATAATTCGCGATTAATCACGAAAGGAATCTTTTATTTCACGTATGCTATAAACAAAATAGGGTCCAAAATTTTCTTTCTTATGACTATTATGGATAAAATCCACGATAGAAATCTGTCAGTATCTGTCAGAGTAGTATTCCTAGAAAGAAAGATGGAGTTTTGAGAGTGATTCACTGCATTACATATTCATCATCTACTATGATACTCTACAATTGTCATCCAACATTGTTTCTTTTGGCGATGACAATGGATTTTTCAGTTGGTCTGCAATTCGCATGCAGCAAGAGAGAGAGGGAAGGGAAGGGATTGGAGGACGCGAACAAACTCTTTTGACTGAGTGCAAAATCAAATGCACTAAGCGCAACGGTAACTGAGAATACTTACTCAAATATCTACCTTTTTAGCATTTATCCTAGCTTCCCTTTTGACTCGGTTTTTGCCTCTATTTTCGTATGGTTTTAGTTTTTGTTTTAGTTCATTTGAAAGGATTGCACATTTGCACGTAGCTGCAGTTGAAATAGCAATAGAAATGGGACAGGGAGGAGGCCAAAGGAGGAAAACCAAGCAGCGTAAATCCCATAAAAATAAAAATGGTTAGAAAAAGGAAGTTTTGAAATTGCAATTTAATTTCTAAAACCGCAAGCACACACGAGCACAGCAAAGCACAGCGCAGGCCACCCTCCGAGTACGACCCGGAGAAATACAGGATTCTGCGGAAACTAATGGGAAGACGTGCTGGAGCACTTCTTGCATGGTGGCTGTTTCTTTTTCAAGTTTCTGTTTCTCTTATTCGGGGAGAGGGGTTCACTTATTGATGACTTTCAGTATGCAATCGATGGCATGACGACCCTATACTGACCCCCCACCCCCCACCCCCCTCATGCTCCTGCTCCCTTTATGGGTGTGTGTGAGTGTGTTTGTGTGCGTGACACATTTATCACTGAATCGCATTTTAACCACAGGACATTTGATCCTTGAGCCATTTGACATAAGTCTTAAGCAAAAGTCCAGTTTCAGTTTTAGTTCTCTCCATCTTTCTTTCCCATTTTGGCAAATGTGTTGCCAATGTTTGATTCCTTGTTTGTTTGTTTTTGCGGTTTGTTGTGTGTTTTGGCTGTTGGTTTGTTCGTTGGATGCTGGAAAATCAATAAACTACCGAACACACACACACTCACACCTATACCCACAGACATATATATATATAAATTGTGGGGTATATTGCCATTGTTTAACCCAAATCGAATTCAATTTTCTTTCTCCCTCTCGGTATGTGTGTAGTCATTTGAACTCACATGAGACTTGTTTCGAATGACCAATTTTTCACTTACAATTACTAATTTTTTTTTTAAAGAATTTTATTATGAGTTATTTAGATTCTTTGTGGTCATCCAAGTAAAAAATACAAATTGGGCATTAAGTGACCATAAATCAGGGTCCGAACTAATTCTTATATATATTCCATGACTTCTAAGGAAAAAATCATCATATAATAATTATTATGAAAAATCTCAATGTTTGATTTCTAATTTTGATTTTGTAAACATTTCTGCGAATGCTCTTTTTGAATTATTTATAACTTTTAAATTGTAATAAGTGGAGAAGTTGAAGTGAAAACAAAGTGACCAAATCTTTGTGTAAACATATCCTCCCTGAGAGCGGGGTGACGATCATTAAGTGACCGTCGAGAATATTTATCGGAATTTAAAGTGAAATAATTGCCTAACCTTTATCCGCTACAAAATGGTATTCCTCTTAACTAAAGAGTTGTTAATGATATTTATCGGGAAAGATATCCTTTTATCCGTTTTCTACATTAAGTTCACATTTTTATACCCTTGCCAAAGGGGTATATTAATTTTGGTCAGAAGTGTGCAACGCATAGAAGGAGGCATTTTCGACCATATAAAGTATATGTATTTTTGATCAGAATGACAAGACAAGTTCAAATCCGTTTGTCCGTCTGTCTGTCCGTCCGTCCGTCCGTCTGTCCGTCTGTCCGTCTGTCTGGATCATCAGCTTATCCTCCTAGACCGCTAAAGCTACAGAGCTGCAATTTTTTCACGAAGTCTTGTATATACTGCAGGCATTGTATATCTCGGATTCATCCGGATCGGACGACTATATCATATAGCTCCATAGGAACCATTGCAATGCATTGGTCGAAAAATGAGTTTTAGATCAATAACTTCGTTGTTTTTCATCTGATTGTTATAAAACTCATCATTTGGCAGTTTACTATACATCTATACGTCCGTGCCAAATTTGATCAAGATCGGACTACTATATCATATAGCTCCCATAGGAACAATCGGACCAAAAATAGTTTTGTTACTAAAAACTTTTTTGTTTCTATTGCGATCATCGCCAAACTTAGTAAATAACATTTGCACATAATAGATTATAATCCTGCCAAATTTGATCAAAATCGGATGGCTATATCATATAGCTGTTATACAAATAAATGGAAAAATTGCATGCTGCATATCTACATACATGTATGCGTGCCGTGCTATGGCGTGTAGATACGGATTTTACACAAAAGTTCTTACATTTAGATATTTTTTTAGGGAATAAGTAACGTAAGAACTTGCAAGGGTATACAAGCTTCAGCATGGTCGAAGTTAGCCCGGCCTTCTGGTTTTTTTTTGTCTTGCGTAGTAGTTGCGGGGACACCCAGCAGAGTCATTTGTCAAACTCCTCAACATCACGAATTTGCAGTCTCATCCTGCGTATCCTGACATATTGCAAAAGGTATTCAAGAGTAACTGATTAAGTCTACTCTCCGACCTGTTGTTTTGATGTTTAATCTTAGTGAAAAAATAGTTGGCACTGAGAATTGCTTCCATTCAAATTTTACATCTGTTGAACATGCTCTCTGCCCACTGCAAATTCAGTTTGCTGATTATTCTGCTCATTCTTGGCATTAGGCAAATCTCGACGCACCGTGAATTTAGTGAAAGTGATAATCCATTTTACAATAACTTTGGCAGCTCGACAACGATCTGTCCCAAGAATGGCACCTGCCTGGATGGTTCATCCAATTTCCTGTGCAGCGAGGATTTTTTCCAATTGGCGCCAAATTGCAAGCGGTTCAAGCTGTTGCTGATCACAGGCGAAGTGCGCCGCAATTTGTTGCACACTCATAATGGCTTGCGCAACAAACTGTCCTACGACATGAGGTTGGCCAAAATGAATTTGGCCTATTGGAATGTGTACCTGCAGAGCATGGCCGAGGCGTACTTGCGTCTATGTCGTCCCTATACACCGGACACTTGCCTCACAATTGGCTATAATGGTGTGCGTGTGGGTCAAAATAGTTTATTTGTGGCAATGAATAATACGGCGTCGATGCTGGACAACTGGGAAGGACGCGCTGTGCGGCAATGGTATTTGGAATTCGGGATGAATGCCATTAAACATGGCAAGATCGAAATGGATCATTTTCTCAGCAAATTCACCCGCGGTGAGCTATTTAATTTCACCCAGTTGATGTGGCCGAAACTGGAATTTCTGGGTTGTGGTGCGGCGATTATGTTCAATGGCCTAGCCGTTGTCTGCTACTACTATCCACATGTGACCTTCGATCGGCACCTAAGTCTGGAGGATCAGTTGGACTGGTTGAAGAAGGGCGAGACTTGTGTCTGCCCCGTGGAACGTATCATGTGTTCGCTAATATTCACCAGTCTCTGTGGCATCGATTTGAATTTAAATGTTGGCTCTAACATCAGAGCTACGACCATGATCCAAATCTCTGGTCTGTTCATATTGATATTAGCTAGATATTTAATTCATTCTCAACTTTTTCAAAGTTTAATTAATTTAATAAAATAAATTATATCCGCCCTTTTAATTGGCAAGGCAATGGGAGAATATGGAATGAGGGGAATTAAGGCAAAGGCATCTCATTTCGAGAGAGATGAAAGTTAAGCTCACAGACACCAAAAGACAAGCCGAAATCCGATACCAATTATTTTACCTCGACATCTTTGTACCCATTAAGTTGAATTTTAGTTAAAAATCTTCAAAAAATTCTAGTTCTAATTCTTCGAAAGGAGAAAGAAAGTTGGAGTAATATTATAATATTGATATGTCAGTAAAATATTGTCATAAAAGAGAATCATGGTAATGCTTTATACATTATATTCGATCTTTCTCACTTGGAAATTAGCCATGATATATTTGGAATTGTCTTAGACTAGCAGTATTATTTTAAAGCTTGAAAAATAAAAATTTTTAATCAATTGATTATTTAAATCATAGTGGAATATCATAATTTATACATAGACAAGAACATTGGTATATTTTTGGCTCTTCTAACGTAATTAGAAGTGGATGATTTTTTTAATTAAAAAAAAAACAAAATAATTATTTACCGTCCCTGGTATTATATCAGATATAGTATATTCAAAATGTTAGCTTTAGTTCTTATAACAACAAATACTAAACCAAAATATGATTTATGTTTCGTTCATACAATTAAAACGACTTTTGATGTTGTTCAAGTTTAATAATTTTCATGAATATGTTAAATTAGTATATTCTATGCACAACTGAATTACCCTCTCGTTATAGGGTATCTACGAAAAAACTCAACTTCAATTGCTCTCTCCTTTTTTTTCCTTTTGGGGTTCTCTGTTACGGCTTTTGTTATTGAAGCTGAAGATTTGATAAAAACAAAACGTCGAAAAGTTGCCAAAAAGTTCAGAGTGTTTAGTTACTTGTGTGTGTGTGTGTAAGTGTGTGTGAGGGTGGGTGTGGTGTGTCTGTGTGAGTTTGTGTTATGTTTATATAATAAAATCTAATGATTATGATGTGGCCTGGTCGGTAATCAAAGCAAATATTCAGAAGGCCCGACGGGTTGAATTGGGTTCCCCTTGTTCTTGTTTATCAATGATTCAATTCATGCTCCATCCGAAAGAATGAGAAAGTCGAAGAGAAACAAGTGTTTGCTAGCTCTAATTTGTTGCTTGTTTTGACATCATCAAGCTCCATCAGCTCCATCAGCATCATCAGCACCGTCATCATTACCATCAGCCTCTCGAGCATCATCATGTTGGAGCTGCCGCTTGAATTTTTTATGAGAAAATTGGCCCGGCCCATAATCATTACTTTGGAAGGGGGGCAGAGAACATATCAGACAAATATTATTATTATTATTACTATACTTACCCACAACTAGTTGGAAAAAAATGAAACTATTTTTCCCTTTTATGAAGTTATTTGTCAATATAGCGAAAATATGATGAGTTCTCATGCCACTCAGGGTAAAACGACTCTTAAATAACGGAACTTTAGTATTTGGTTTCACAGCTAAGATTACTTACAAAACAAGTTCGATTGATTAGGCATGCGAATTCGCGGATCTTGTTTAGATGAGGATCACATGAACTTCAAAACTTTAAAATATCATAAATAGAGCTAAGACAGACATCAGTTAAAACACTAAATTAGGTTTTTTCAATTAAAATAATTTTGTAGGAGCTTCGATAAAATAACTTTGCTGGTTTACAAAACCTTTCATGTTTAAACCTTATTTTCCATGTGGTACTATACAACATACATTTTCTTTTTCATCCAAAACAGTGTGACCAGCTTGCATGTAGAAGAAAATCAAAAACAGTCGATGTTCAAAAATAATTACAAACTTAGATTGCAAGAACCGTTCCTTAATTTGAATCAGTACACATAAAATGTTTTTTTTTTTATTTTACAATTTGACCGCAAGTCTGATAAACATCAACATATATATATATATATATTATTTTGATATATCCGATTATGATACCAAATCACCTGTCTATGTATAACCAGGAGGAGATATTAACTGGCGCTTTACTCGATCTGTACCATCGGAATTGATATAAGCAATTATATATTTCGTAAAATTGAAAAAGCGCATGAGCGAGTGCTGTTTGGTACTCCCTCTGGAAATGTGAGGTGTTCCCCGCGGTTTTATTCTGTCCTCTCCAAGGCTCTGTTTCTTAAATTTGTCTATGTTTTTGGAGCTACAAAGGAAAGTAACATTTCTATGAATACTACATACATACAAATAGGTATTATACATATCCAACACTCTCAACTTCCAGTGAAGTCCTTTTTATATCCAAAGTATTATCTATAGCAACATACCATCTAGGTTAAATTCAGCTTGGAATTATAAATGTATAAATAAAATCTTTTTGCAAATAAACTCAAAACTTGGAGTGGGAGGTGCTACCTCTCCTTTCTTTTTGGAAATCCTTTTCAGCTTTCCACATATCCGGCACAAAGTAAATTAACCTTTTAACGAGTTTGTACAAATTGGTCTAGTTGTGTTCCGTTCTCTCCCAGTCTTTGTTTCTATTAAAATATGTAATTTATTAAAACATTTTTCGCTCTGAATAAAATAACAAAGTTAATTAAAATGCGCTCGTTTTGGCTTAATCGCCTGCATATGTACACAAATGTGTGTATGCTTTATAAACAATTTGCTGCTGCGAATTGAGTGCAGCGAATTTATTGAACAATATTGCATATATTATTATTTTTTTGTGCACATTCAAAACGAGAAAGAGAAAAATGGGAGCACAAAAAATTTTTGTCTGGCAGACACATAAATTTCCAACAGACAAGCTGAAAACCGGGCATTGTCTGACATTGAAAACAGCAAAAAACTTGCGCAAAGAGAGCGGAAGAGGGGGGCGGTGGCAGGGGAGAGGTTCCCCAAAGAGGGGCACAGCTCTAATTTATTTTGGCTCGAATGAGGTTTTTGCATGCAGCACAGAAAGTGGAACTGAAACGGGAAACAAAGCTTAATTAGCAGAGTCGACACTTGAAAGTTTTGTATTCTGGTGCTGGTTGATGGTTGCTGCTGGGTGGTCCTCGAGAGGTCATCAAGAACTCATTTCCGTCACATACCAAATTGGCAATGTTCACATTTCGAGCTGTTGGTTTTTCCCACAGGACTTAAATTTATTAAACAAATTGCGGAAAATAAAAATAAGCATACGATAACAACTTCTCTTCCTGCCTAATCAAAAACTGCAGCAACTCGACCCTACATACAACGAGCAGAGCAGAGCAGACTATCTTAAGGATATAACGAAGTTTGTATACCCTTTAGTCCTGAGCGGTGCTAAAAGCAGACTTATGGGCTTGATAGTGAAGGCCACTCGTGACCAAAGTAAAGACACTCTCCATTGCAAGGGTATACAAATGAGAAACACAGAGAAACCGCAGTCCGGTTTCCGTTTCCCATTTTCCTCTTTTTTTTTTATATAGTCTCCCTTTACTCTCCTATAATTATGAGTCGTCAGGACTGCAAGGGGAACAGAGTTCATCGCCAACTTCATCTGCATGTGGGTGCAGGTCATTCATTCTAATTGAGTTTGCCTCTGTGTGACAGCAGAGAAGCCTGTAGGTTGAAGGGGTTAGGAAAATCTGTAGTCAGTAGCTTCAGATTTCCAACCAGTCACTCACTTAGTCATTCAGACTTGTCATTTCAGTTTGATGCATGGCATTTTAATAGGAGAAGGCCGCACACGCACAGAAAAATGAAGATTAACTTGTAACTACTACATGTATGTGTGTGTGTGTGCAAAGACAAGGAGAGCTTAACGAAGCTTCAATGACATCTTACCAACACTAGCACATAGAGTAAGGAGTAGATAAAAAGTGTGGGAGAATAGGGAACTTGAGAGCAAGGAGTAATTTAAAAGTATGGGAGAATAAGGAAATTTAATACTGTGCGTGTTTATTTATTTGAAGGCAAATAAAATTTAATTTACCAACACTGTTAAGTTGACAGTGTCAACTATAATGCATATAGGCACTGGGAATAAGAGCTTGATGTGGACAATTAGATATAAACTACTTATTAAAAGAGTATGGTGGAAGATGAGCGAATGCCACTAGATCAGAATCGATTTCATCTGGATGTTTTCTTGAAGTACATATGTCAAAGTGGAACTATTGAATATCAATATTATGTTGTAAAAATAACTTCAACCAACACTTAGTGTTGAATTCTTAGCAGAACTCGCAAATAAATGAGCGATTTTTTACAGACTGTTATGCCAAAAATGACAGAACGACTGTTTCACGTGGTCTCTAAGCAATATAATTTCTCAGATCTTTTGGTCGCTCAAATTGAGGCAATTTTACTTAGTTTATTGTGCAAAATGGGACGCGAAATGAATAAAAACGTGCATCACTTTTTAAAATTTAATATTGACGATAATAAACCATTGTGTAATGCATGCGGTATGAAATGAACAGGTAATTAATTCTTTATGATAAATGCTGTTTGATCTTACATAATCACTATTTTGCAATGCAATCAGGGAATCACGTGACAAATTTAAAACGCCATTTGTCAATAAGAAATGGAGAACTTTTTAAACCGACTTCAATTATTAAACGATTAAAAATTTTTGGACGACTTTCAACAGCGTCCCAGATCCTGTTTCTCTAAATCTTATTGAAATATGTGCTGACATCGAGAATTTCGACATAAAGTACGGTCGCATGCCGCTGAGAACGAATATTTTGGAGTTTTATAACAATATGAAGTTTAGGTCGCCACATCTGAATGAGCTCAAGTTTCTGTGGAAAGGTCCTTTTCTGCTTTGCATTTCATATTGAGTGAAGGGCGTACTTACTAAAGAGCGGAAAATTTGAACGCCCTATTGATTGTAACTCAAAATGAATAATAATTAAGTATACATGTAACAAGACCAGTCGTTTTATTCTATTTGGGAATTCATCGACTAACTTTAAAGAAAAAACAAAGACCGATTACGCTGAGTATTTTAGTCAATCGGTATTTTGCGGAACCTCCTCGTTTGAGTGTGATTTTTTTCTTTCTCCACTCGTTGCATAGAGACCTTTTTACGAATTAACTGACAGCTGTCAACAGAAAACCGAAAAGAAGCAAATCAAAGTGTTCTACTCAGATTGAAATCCCATGTAAAGCGTAAGAGACATAAGATTAAGCCACACAATAAATTATTTAAAATAAATAATCAAAGAATATATGTATATATTTTTTATCCACAATTTTTGACGATTATTTTGTTAATTCTTGTACAGTCAAGTGTCGTATGAATGTTCGTCTTGGTTAAATACCCTTGTTACCGCCGAGGTTATATTCTGATTATTCAAATCGTCATATTGTTGAAACTAACGCGATATACTGTAAAATATTGTAATAAAATTAATGAGAATGAAATATATGAGAATGAAAATAACAAATTAAGGAAGAAAAAATTAATAATTCTCATACTTAATTCATATTATTTCTTTACTATTCGAAAGCAATTAAAAGGAAAAAGTTAAATTTAATATATTTATAAATATAACAAACCTAAAATTTTAACTATAAGAAAAAGTTCAGTTCTTTTATACCCACATTTTCGCTTTTATTAACTAATTGCTTCTCTTTAAAAAATAAAAGCATTTCATTTAGAGAGATATATAAAATTTGCAGAATGCAGAAATTTGAATATGTTAAAAATTTTATTCATTTTTAATGACACAAAAATTATTTAATATTAAATAAACTACAGTCGATGTTGATAGTATGAAAGGCAAAGTTAGAATTAGAAATTATGGTGACAATTCGAGTTATTTATAGCTGGGCCGAGTTGAGACGATTTGTTATCGAAGCTCGTATCGTATTTACCAACACTAGTAGTTCTTTTCATTTCGATAGACGTTTACATGCAGTGACATACAGGAGAATCTTAATTCTTTCTTGCAATGAAAACCGTGCTCTGGGCAATTTATTTTGAGATTGTTGCAAGTACCGAATCTTCGATTAAATACAATAAAAATATTTCTACATACTACAATGAAAAAATTCAAATTTTATTTATTTGTTTTTCGCCTGCTTTTATTAATTAGGGAATTATTAAATTACGTGGTCGTAATAATCGAGAGTCTACTGTATTTGCTTATATTACAATCGTTACCTTCTAAACAGACCTCTAAAATGTTAAGTGAACCAGTGTTGGTTATCGTTCTATATGTATACATAACCATAATGTAATCCTATTTATCAAACAACCGCAGTGAAGGAAAATGTGGAGTGTTACCCAAGCATTGAGTGTGAAAACAAAAACTTTCCTTCCGCAAAAGAGGAAAACTAAAACTCAAGATGCCAAAGCAAATGAAAATCAATTTCTATAACTAAAACTGAATGATGGCCACAATACGATTTCTGACTAGATTCACTGATTGTGTATGTAAGTGTCTATGTGTTTGTATAAGGGATGGGATTTGGTGGCTTCTTGGCATGGGGAAAACTGATGGTGGAGGTGGAGAAAAGCGGTAAGGAAAAAGTTTATCGCAAAAATCTATTAAGAAAGTTTTCTGCCACAATGCAAGCAACAGCAGTTGGTGATTCTTACAAAGAAGAAAAGTAGAAAACTTGCACTTGAGTTTTGACTTTATGAGATGTCGTTTTGGTTTTTCTCGGATTTAGAATGGAAAAAACACAAAAATGCAATTGACATCGAAGTTTTAATTCCCTACAAACGACCTTACACTACTTTGTGGCTGGTTCATTAAATAAAATATTAGCAATAGGTATGAGATAACAATTATTTGAAATATATATTGTGAATAGAAACACGATAAAGGATTTCCAAATAGGATAAACAGCATTCTAAAGGCAAATGGATTTTTGTATTCAAAATATTCCTTGTTTATTTACTACAGATCTAAAGATCGTTTTGAGTCTGTGAATTGCTGCTTTAGTCGAGAGGAGAGGTTTCAGATAGATCTTAAATTGCTCCAAAACTATATTTGAATCACTAAGCTGATTTCAAAGTTCCTTCCATCTTTCTGTGCGTTGCATTCTGCTGTCAATAAGAAGCAAACCCGTTTTGAAAGGGCATAAAAACACACACCTCCTCCTCTAAACAATAAAGGATTTCTATTCGCTCTGTTTCCAAAGCTTTGGAAATTTTAATTAACAAAGTTATCTCAATTGTGAAAATATTCTAAATTAATTTCTAAACAAATAATTTCTATCTTTTGTCTTATTCTAGCTCCAGCAGTTACTTGGGCTCTAGTGGTAAGTTCCAACACTTGTTTGTATAGTTTAAACATATATATTTCCCACTCCTCCATCAATGCTAAAGACATATCAATTGTCATTATTTGTTAGTGTCAGTTTTAATGGCATACTAAACCAAACACCTCTTCAAATGGCTCCTGAAAGTCTGAACTTGAAACTCTGCAGAGAAAAGCAAAAGAAAAGGAACGAAAACGCAAACGCAAAAAAAAAGAAAAAAACAGTGACAGGAAAACTTTTATTATTGCATTGCTTTTATTTGGTTTTATTTTAAAGTTTTTTATTTCCTTCCTCATCCATGCTTAGGATGCTTCTTTTGCTGATGCGTGTAAACTTTGGCATTTGCGCAAAATTTAACAGACAAGCTGAGAAACGAGACAGCTGGAAATGAGAGAGAAAAATTTCGATAAATATATTTTTTATGTTATCATTTTCTTCTTATTTTTCCATTTTCGAATTTCCCCTTTATTCCCGCCAGAGCCACCTAACAAAGTTATCAAATTGGGTATCTCAAAAGAGTGAAATGTTTCCATGTACTTATGTATAAACTGTTGATTATTTCTCTTATTAATTGATGCGAGTTCGTAAATCTTTGATATTTCCGATTTAAAATCATTAAACTAAAGGGATAGTTCGAATGGGATCAGATTAATGTATTTTTTAGTTGATTTTAGTGATACGTGAGGTTAGTTTGAATGAAGTGGTAGGGTATCAAAGTTCCGTCTAGTTGTCGGTGTTTTCACTGTGTGCTACTTGTGGCATGACACATTTTTCCTTATGGATTTTTATAGACAGCTAATGAGCATTTCGATTTAGAAGAAACTCTTAAAACCGAACACTTCAACGTATAGAAAAATAAATAAATAAATAAGTAACGGAATTGTGCCATCGAATGGCAAATGTAAAAGTACCTATCATGTACTCATATGAGGGCGGGTAGGTAGATAGTCCGACATGTATGTATGTACGTGACTCGATTCAAGTGTAAAACCACAGGAATACACAGGCAAGCCCAGGATGTCAAGACACAGGACACGCATTGCTCCTTTTCCACTCCCCTTCCCACTCCTATTTGTGTCCCGCGTCCTGAGGAGTGCTTCAGCTGATGATGATGCTGCTGCTGCCGCTGATGCCTGGGGTGTTTTGAGAGCGCGCCTCTTTTCCTACTGTTCTCTAGCTCTTTAGCATTGAGCATCCACAGCGCCTTCATTCTTTCTGTCATCCTCGACTCTACGTCCAACTGAGCGGGGGAGGGACGGCCCATCCATTCCGACATGACCATAGGAAAAATTGTGACTGCGAGTTTTGTTTCTCTGTTTGTGTGTTTTTGTGAAAAATGAAGATAAATGTTTTAATGCAAAGTTGGAAATTCTCTGTTGCAGCGGGTTGATTGTGTAGCATGTGCCAAAAAGGAACTCCACAAAGTGGAGTGACATGTGAGATAAAAGAAGTTGGCCACTTACATACATATACATACATACACGTACATACTAAAATATATTTTAGAATCACATAAAAAGATTACACACTAGTGAGAAAAGTTCAAATGACATTAGAATACAGAAAATGTGCAATACAAATGAATTTAGAAGCTCAGACAATCATTTAGACAACTCGGATCCCTAAAAGTAATATATCCAAACATGTTTGAATAGAAAGTATTATTCACAAAAAACAACACTATTTCTTCAACTATAATGAAATGCTTAGCCATAAATTGAAATAGATTATAGCTACAAAATAGAAATTTCTGAAATGTAAAAAGTGTCAAAAATTCAGCGAAAGCTTTCAAACGCAGCGTGTTCCCATTTCGCTAGTTTCTATTCTACGATTATTACATAGAATGTGTATTTACATTGCATTTTGATATTTCATTCTCAAATGTTTCAGTACCATTGAAAAATTCAAAACAAATTGTTTCATTCCCATCTTCATAAATTTAACAAAAATCCTAATTAACCATTATAAATACCACTGTTATTCGTACCACCCATGGATGATGCAATATTCATATCGATTCCTCTGACACCATGAAGTGACCTAGAAAAAGAGGTTAAAGTTTGTGTTACTCCCACTTCTCCACGCCTTCTCTTTTGCAGTAAAGTCCTTGTCAGGAAAGTAGACAACTTGTTGATAAGAGTAAGAATAGTATTTTCCCTGACAAGTAGAACGCACTGTATTAATTAATTAGATCCTAATAAATGACCTGATCATTCGAAAGTTTGATGAATCATCGAAAAGGTCGAAAACCATTTTAAGTCAATTATCTATGGTGTTTCTGAAATCATTGAAAAATCATTTAAAAATAAATATTTGCATTTTAAACGGCATAAGTTATTTTTATGTTCCACATATCTTATAAAATGCAGTGGTATGATTTGAATCGTGTTAGAATATATAAAAAATAACACATTGACGAATTCATCCTATGTACAATTAAATGAAAGATATTTCTACCAACAATATTCAATTGATATAACACTTCTTTAAATGAAGAAACCTTTAAATCGAATTTTAAACTAATCTCCGTCTAGACACTTTTTATATGCATTGAAATCCTTCCACCTCCTTGATAAATCTATCAAAATGTTCAAATGTTTCTTTTCGCCCTTCCCATCTCGACCAGGGGTTCTCCCTTAACCAATTTTCATATTTATGAATCATTGCGTTCCCTCCAGGCGTTCATTTTGTAGGTATGAACACAAAATTTGGTATTCATAGAGCGTTTTCCTCTTTTTAGTACAAGCAGCAAAAAACCAAAAACAAACAATAAGAAAAGCCCAAAAATCAAAAAACAAAATACAAAAATGTTTACATTAACCAAATTTTGTTTTCATCTCTCTTTTTCTTTTGCGGTTTGCCCCAAAAATTTTGTTGTCTCATTAAAATTCCATAAGAAATATAATTACTTTTTTTTTTTTTTTTTATCAAAAATGTCGATAAGATCAACACCTCAAAGCTCAAGTAGGAGATTAATTAAAAAGTCAACTGACTTTGGCCACGATGATGTTTTTATACTCTTTAATGTATCTGCCTTTGGAAGTTTCGATTTATATTGAATATTTAGACGGGAAGTTTGGTATAAGGTAAATATATATTACTTTATACTTTATAGTTGATTATTCATAAGCAGAATATAAACGCATACATATACAATTTTTCCTTTTATTTTAAATATCTATATATATTAGTAAAAAAGGTTTAAGTTATAAATTTATTGGGCACATAGAAAAATAAATATGTCATCATTAGACTAGAGTTCTACTATGTTTTTTCTTAATTGTGATATGATGGTTTTGTGTTGTTTTTGCACTGTGTTATTATGATCCACTTAAAGAATTTAATATTCACATTTAATAAATAAATTTCTTTATAAAATTTTTAAATGTGTTTTAAAGATGCATTAACATTGAGAAGTTGTTAACAATTTTGGGTTTTTTAATTCAAAAATAAGATGGAAAATCGATATTAGATCTTAAAGGGAAAACATTTTTAATATTTTACACCATTAAAGATGTTGTTGCTAACCCATCAATTTCCGATTGACTTATTAGTTTGAGCATTTAGTTCAAGAGCTTCTAATTAAGAGACAATATTTAGAATATTATTGCAAATGTGCTTGGCGCTTGTTAATGAACTCTTTTAAAGGGCATAAATGGCGCTTTCCCTGATCCGATTCAGGTTTACGCTCTTTTTCCTGTTCTACTCGCTTTCCCTCTCGCATTTCGCCCCCCCCCTTTATTTTTTCTCATTCTCCAGTTCTCTGAACATTTGCGCACATATTGCCAGCACATGTTTTGTTTATGAATTTCATTTGGATTTTAAAACAAATGGAAGCCTCCGCCTCCGCCTTCGTCTCTGCCTGTTCAATGCTCGCATTTGCTATGGGTTCTTCGCCCTTATGAAAGGTTCAAATTTTCGTCATTTGAAAATTGTTCAATAAAATAGCGTGCTCTTTGACCGATGTGTATGGTGGAGGTTCACATTATTTTTTATTATTTTGACTTTATCACGCATGTGCTTATCCCATCGCTTAATGCCAGCGACTTGGTTGGGTTTTGGGCTTGGATCTCTTCTGTTTATGTGGGATGACACTCTCATGACTTAATGTGGACCAGCATCATTTGTGGCTTGTGGCCAAAGCCGCACATCGACCGACCCTTGATCAGCCTCATCCGAATCATCATCGTAATAATTACAGGGGCAGAATCGAAAGTCAAAACTCAGACATTTTAAGATAGGGAAGACATCAACAGCTGCTACTTCCATGTTGCATGCGTTCAAATTTTTCTCTCTCTCAGTTTTTTTTTGTTTCTTTTGTCTTTGTGTATGGTTTTTTTTAGTGCATTTTAATGTCAACGGTTTCATTTAGTGCCCTTCATTTGTCGCTATATTGTGACAATTTCATTTGTCAGCGCTTCATTAGTCATCTGAAGGACTCTTTCGCCTTGTGCTAAAGGCTGAGGGTGTGTCATTTGATACTATCGTACATATAGTCCCTACACTCATATCTATCGAATTTAACACTAATTTATGTGCCAGCAATATAAATATATATAAGTTGAAATATCGACACCTTATGTTACCTAAGGGAAACAAAGCGTGGGATAAATTTAAAACAAATTAAAACTGAAACAAAAAATGGAATAAGGGTGCTCCACACGTGAATCATCAAAAACCATTCACTCTAATCCAAACACACTTTATTTTATAGTGGTACATACTCAAACTTTAGTGTTTTCAAACAATTTTCCATTGGTTTTCACAAAGCTCTCCAATCCTATTTCAAGCATTTTGCACTTCATGTGGAAATAAGAGTTCGTATCTAATGGGCAAGGCACGCGTAAATGATGATACCTGATCAGAAATGGGTTCAGAATTTATTCAGTTATGTGTCGAGGTTTCTTTCTGAGCTGAATGCAAAACTTGGTATATGCAAAAAAATTTTATTTTTATGCAATTAATGTTCATTTAGGTTTATTTCCAATCCATTGCCTATTTTCAATTTCGGAAAACTTTTTCTAGCGCAAACCACTTTTCGAACAAAAGTTTTAAAGCGCATTTCTGTGTAAGCGGGATAACTTTTCCGCACACCTTCCACCAGAAGCTGTCAACGGCATCTACTTCTCGTCATCGCTGCCATTTCAAACACCTCTACCACTCATTTGAAATCCAACTCTTTTGGTTAAATTAATTGGGCTTTCTTTAGAATTTGAAATTAAAACTACCTCTCGGAGCCAACCCCCTAATACACACGTACGTACCCCTACGCCCAACGCACTACCCTCTTAACGGGTAAGAAGTAATTGCAATTCACCGAAATGGCTCTTGAGTGAGTTTCTCGTTTCATTGCCATTTCGTTCCAGAAACGACCGCTCCTTTCGGTTAGCTCAAAGGCACTTTCCACTCAGAATACCGTTTGCTGCCGTCGCGTGCGGTGCTCGTTCAACGGCTTTATTTCGCGGGTCCTATTGGGAAACCTATCTGAAAACCGTTGCGCGTTATTTTCAACTGTGTAAACAACAACGCAGACTCCTACACACCCTCTCTTAGAAGAATCTGACTGCCTCTGTGTGTGTGTGTGCGAGTGTGTGTGTTTGTGTGAGGGGACGGAGTTTTCTTTTGGTTCTCCCGTGCATTTACCACTTGGTGTGCTCCCATTTCGCTGCCAGCAAAAAATATTTCTTGTTCGTTTTTCTTGTTTTTTTGAGGTTTTTTAAGTTTTTTATTTTTTGTTTACTTGATCATATGGCGCGCATTTTGCGTGCTTCCTTCCCCGAACTTCCGGTGTCCGTGTTGCTTGATTTTTTTTTTCACTTCATCAGTTCTTTTTTTTTTGTTTTTGTTTTTTGTTGTATGCTAAATTTGCCAACTTTATGTGTGGCAACAACGTCGTAGTCGTAGTCGTCGTGGTCTTCGTCGTCGTCGCCGTCGCCGTCGTCGTCTTGGTCTTTGTGTTGATTGTGTGCATAACTGCAACCTTAAATAACTGTATATTGTGGCAAATAATTTCATCGTCATCGTCTACAGCGATGTTGGGGCCATGGCATCGGCATGGGCATCGTTTTGGGTGGGGGCAATGGCAATGGCAACGGCAACGGCATCGGCATCGTTGAAGTCGCCGCATGTTCAGTCAAATGCAAATTTCATTTTATGTGCTCTCATTCATGCGAAATGAGTATTTATGAGTTTGGGCAATTCTTCTGACTTCTGACTCGCAACTCCCCATGAAAGGGAGCGAAAGAAATTAAATATGGAAAACTCTACAAAACACAACAACGGGTTAAATTATAGATATGCAAGAGGAAATTAAGATTTTATAAAAAAAATCTAAAATTCCACATGTGTTTCTCTACAACACTATTCCAGTGCCGCAGTTACCTTTCGCAAAAACATTGCTTCGAATTTTTTAAAACACAAAATTTTTGGCGTCGTGATCTACTTTTCGCATCTGCTTATTTAGTAAATATGATTAAAGCTTTCTAATAGAAAATTTTGTAGAAATATAATTGGCAAATGACTATACGACCCTTAAGCAACCAGAATAGATACAAGTATCTACCTTTAAATCAATGATTCAAAGAGAAAATATATTAGACACAAAATTAGACGGACATCTTCATTACGGGCTAGGAAGATGGTGCGCCCAACCTCTAAGTGAGAGAGTTTTAGAACTTAAGAATGGTTTTCAATTCGAATAAAGTTTCATGGTAAATAATAACCAATTCAAAGACTAACTCAGTCTAGTCTTGGAATGACTTATTGTTAGTAAGCTTAGTAAAAGTTTATGTAGCACACATACTTTAACACTCGAGAACTTTTTTTTTTAGAATCCTCTCGAGATGTGTAGAAAAATATCCAAATAATGTGGAAATCTTATGACTAACCAGAAACTCTTCACTCTTTCACGAGTGAGCAGCGGAAACACATGGAAACTGCACCAGGATATTACATACAAATACGAGTAGAAAGATAAGGACACCACAAACAGGGGGGAAGGGGGGTGGCCCATGAGGGAAATGGTCCAACTATAAACGAAATGTAGGAAGTGAGGTAAATTCATCTGCGGTCGAGATGAGATCAAACCCAAAGCCAACAGCAAAACCAAAAAAAAGAAAAAAAAAAGAAATGGAAAAGGAAATACCAAAAAGCAGACCATATGATTAAGGAGAAACGCTCTCTGCGCCCACTCAATCTAACAGATGCTCTCTCTAACTCACCCACTCTCGCGCGCCGCTCTCGCTGCACAATTCGATGAAAATTTTTGGTGGTGGGAAATTTTTGTTTGGCCTAGGAGGACTTTTCCAATATGCCTTGTGCTCATTGTGTCGATTGAGTTGCTCGTGTTAGGACCAACACGGAACGACGACGAACTACACGCGCGCGTTTGTAGTGTGTGTGTGTGTGAGCGTTACTCCATTGTGAGAGTGTGTGTTGTGAGTGTGCGAGTGAACAAATCCAACAAAATTGTTTAAGTTTGTTGTAGTCAGGATTACCGTGCTACGCAGCACCGCGCCACGGTCCCGGTTCTGGTCCGCGCCAACCAAAGGATACCGCCCTTTAGACCCCCCCCCCACTCTAACCTGGCTAACCCCCCTCGCTAACCCCTCTCGTTTAGCCAGAAAATTCACAAAAAATTGCAAATTTTAACGAAAAAGCAAGAGGAAAAAGTAAAGTGCAAACCTCTCCCACCCTCCCCCATCCCCTTTACCAAGGAGGAGGAAAATTTTGTGCGAGTGCTTAGTGAAAAATTAAATGGAAAACATCACAAGAAAACCTGTATGAAAATCAATAAATTTGGATTAAACAAAAACGTGCAACGGCCAAAAAGAACGGAAAATCTTCAAAAACCAAATAAAGTAAGCAAAATGAAAATGAAAATTTCAATAAAGTGTTCAAATGAAACAAGTGCTGGGGAACGGAGGTTCAAAATCAAAATGTTTAATGAAAAATTATTGCAAATTTCCGAGTGTTTAAATTTTGTGCAAAAATTTAAGAAATTCTTTTAGACCAAGTTGGTTTTTGTAAGAATTTTAAGCTTCTAGATGAGGTTAACACACCTTAGACATATACACACACACACGCAGAGAGTGGAGCTCTCTCTCGCTCTCGCTGGGCCCCACCAGTCCAGCGAGAAAGCCGCCTCCTTTGGCTTTTGCTCCTATGCGTATGCAATGAAATTTTTTCTTTTTGAAAAATCGATCGAATTTTGTCTCCCCTCCTCAGCCTGCCTTTGACGCCGCCGTTTGGTCTGGTCTGGCTCTACAATTATGTACCAGCCGCCTAGCACCCCCTCGCTTTCTCTCATTTGGTCTCTCTCTCTCACACACTCTCTCCCTCTCTCGTTCTCTCTTTCACTCCTCTTTCTCTGCTTCTAGCGGCTGTTTGTGCTTATCAGCGCAAAAATACTCTACGCGTAGTACTATGCGACTTTGCCAGTTTTTTCCTTTTTTTTTTTGCTTTGCCAAAATGTGTGTGTGTGTGTGTGTGTGTGGGGTGACTTGCAGGACTTTTGCAGATACAGAAACAGAGAGAGAGAGAGAAAGAAAGAGCAAAACTGGAGAGAGTGGATAACTGGTGGAGAATGAGAGCAGTGCAAAGAGAGAAAGCGAGCGAGACATGTGCACAATTTCTGCACTTGTTTCTTTTAGCATTTTTGCTTTGACTTTACTTTTCTGCTTGCCGGTTTTCTGCCGTTTGCTTTCTTGTTTCCTTTCATGTCTGTAGACCAGTTGTAGGGACATATCGGTAGGGAGGAAGAAGACTAAAAGTTTGATTCGTTATTAGGAAACTTTACCTAGATTCTTCACTCCATTTTTCAAGCTGCAAATTGTCTCTGGTTTCTCTCGAACTAATACCCATAATTTGTCAGTCCGTAATAACAGCAAAACACAATATCTAGCAATTTTCAAGCCCATAATGTAATCAGTAAATTGCATCCAAAAAACGAACGAAAGACATTCGCCGAGAAGACTCCCAGCTCACTGAGTCGAAGCTCAAAGCGTTTCGGAGATGCACAACAAAAACTAAATATAAGCATAAATCTACGTGCCAGTCAGGGAAATAATAATAAAACCGCTGTCCAACTGTCCAGCTGTCCTCTCTGGTCTCTGTCTGTCCGTCTGTCTACGTTTTCAACTTTGTGAGCAAAGTGTGGCAAAGTTGTTTGAACCAAACTCCAAGCGACAGTGGTTCGAGCGATATTATTTTCAATGAGGATTTAAAAATGCCGAAATCCAAAAGAATTCAATGAACTAATATCCAAATAAATAAATAAATAATAAATATGGGGAGAAAAGCCATTTACACATCGTCTAGATTTAGTTCTTTAATAAAATCTAGATTTCATTAAATGGAAAAGAATTTTTGGGAAGAGTAAAAATAAGTAAGAGTCGCACTCAGTTAACTTTTATTCCAGTCCACTTAAGATCGAATATAAAAACGTTCAAAATGTGATTACTGAAAAGTCTTGTTACATAAAGCTTAAATATCTAAAAAAAATGACAAATCAATATCAAAACCTTCTAAATTTTTAGTTACCTAAATGCTGAAACGGAGCTTCAGATCGTTATCCATTTATACATCGTCTAAATTTAGTTCTTTAATAAAATTTAGATTTCATTAAATGGAAAATATGTGGGAAGTGTAAAAATATGTTAGAGTCGCACTCAGTTAACTTTTATTCCATTCTACTTAAGATCGAATATAAAAACGTTCAAAATGTGATTACTGAAAAGTCTTCTTACATTAAGCTTAAATATCTAAAAAAAAATTACAAATCAATATCAAAACCTTCTAAGTTTTTAGCTAGCCTAATAAAATGCTGAAACGGAGCTTCAGAATCCTCTTTTAATTTTCTTGAAATTTGCTTTTAGTGTAGTTGCATTTTTTAGGTATATCAGCTTCACTGTGCACTCGAAGTGCTCGTTACTTTTTTTTGCCATTGACAGTCGCCGCCGCCGCATTGATGTTATCGCCTTTTGGTTGACTCACACAACTAACTCAACTGTGGGAACTTCGGAGAGGCATCACCTCAAAAAAGCAGCCTCAGCTAGTGTCTGTAGCTTCCCCCACCACTTCCACTTGCACTCCATCTTCTTCAGTTTTGGCTTCATCTTCCACGGCTTGGGCCAAGTCAATATAATTGACTTATTGGTCTGAAGAGGTCTCTCCCTCTCTTGCCCCTGCCGCGCCTCAGGTTAGAGTATTTTTGCGGTTTTGTTTATAATAAAGCTCGCTGGCCTTGTGTTTGACTTATTGCGGTTAAAACGAGGGAGAAAAAATTTGTTTCATTGATCCAAACACGTGAAATATTGGAGCCCCAGACCAAATAGTTAACCATTGATTGGTTTTTTTTTTTCTTGTCTTTGTTTGCGGTTCAATTGAATGAGAGAAATATGCAAAATACGAGAGTAAGATGAAAATAAATAAAACAAAATTGCCAACTTCCTTTTGACTACCTACACACAGCAGAAAGAAAAAGAGCTTGAAAACTTTTGCAAGAACAATTTTCCACTCAAGCGACAAGTCCGAAAAGCAATTTATTTGAACCTTAACCCAAACCTTAACCAAGATTCATCCTGCAACGGATTCAGCTGCTCCTCTACGCACGTTTCGTTGCCTTCTACAAATTCGATATGAACAATTATTTTAATTTTTTCCATTGGTTTTTCTGTTGGTTTTTTGCATAACGAATTCATGCAATTCGTGTGTGGCAAATTTTATTTAAATTTTCGAATAATTTTAATTTCCACCCATTGAAATGAAAATTCTTGAAATCCTCATGTCATGCCAGAAGCAGACACTGAGAGAGGTCTGGCTGAGTTTCTGTGGCATTGCAACGCTGTGGCACATATGAGCAGCATGTGTTCGAAGTGCTATGACAATTTCTAATGGAATTTCACAATGCATGTAGAAAATTTTGCATTCAACTTCCGCTTCGGACAGCACATTGCTTTTTAAATGCAACCGAAGGCCTCAACCCTAATTTGAATGGTCGTTACCTCCTCCTCCTCCGCCTCCTTCTACTGGGTCTGCTCCTTCTTCAACTGCATTCCGTTGCTAATTGATCACAATTAAAATTTATTAGCTGGCAACAGCAATTAAAATACGCCAAGAACCAGCAGCACACAAAGAGTGAGAGATTTTTATAAAAAAAGAGCATACAAATAAAATGTATTTATAATGAACAAAGCAATAAACTGTAGCAAGTGATTGAAAGTGTCACCCACATCTTTTAGAAAGCATGTTTACCTTTTCTAAAATCTACTTATTATCCAGAACTCTATGTGGTAATAGTTTTCACTTGAAAAGTCTTCTTTTCCACAACCAATAAACTCACAAAGTCACAGATAGAGCAGTGAATTGTTGTGAAATTTCACTTAACTATTTTTTCAATCTGCTTCTTATATTTACTTGTGACTAGGTCTTGAAATAATGCAGAATTGTTTAAAAAATGTATTTTTTCTTTAAATCGGAAGCGATGTTTGAAATCGTAGAAACCAACAATAAACAGAAAAACCAAAAAGTTATATAATCGAAATAATAATAATTCCATTTGATTTTTACCATCCTAAAAGACTTTCAATACAAAAACAAGAAAAGTTAATAAAAATGTTCTGCAATGTTGTCTGAAGGTCAAATGTACATATGTATTTATTCTTCTGAATAATGTAATTCAAACTAGCAACATTATAATTTTAATATTCTTAAGGAAAAGCATTTGATTTCCTAAAAACATTATTTTGGAAATTCTTTTTCTCATGTCCATTTTGTCCTAGATATTATCTGAAACGATGGGATCAACCTAGAAAGAATTTTCTCTCAACGGATCAAATTTGTTATACAGTCTTATATAATGATATTGTAATAAGATTAACTTTCGAATCCTTTAAACCCAATTCGCATCTATGATGGAAAAGGTTTCCATTATCAGTGATATTTTTGTATCGTCTTTATTTTGTTGCAGTGTAGTTTGTTTAATAGGAAGAAGAAACATTATAACTACATTTTGTCCACAATAATTAGCAAACACAAACATAAATTCATATTACAAATTGCATTTGCATCTGTTTAGCCCCTCAGCCAACCACTTGACAATCAATCAAACTTAAGTGGCAAGAAGCTGTGGGAGGCCCAGCCAAGCCGAACCAAGCCGCAAGCCAGCTAATCTGCATACTGTGTCAAATGGAGGCACGCACAATGCAAAAGCACTATGCACTCTCGTGTGCCTACACTCCTCTGATAATGCGGGCACACACCAACCTTCAATCAAGTTGATTTTTGCCAATTTGTGTGGAGAGAAAACAGACAGAAATGTCGCAGTGCAACACATGAAAAACAATGGAAAATCAATGGGAAAATTGCAACCCTAAGGAAAAAAAAAATCGCAGGCAATGTTTGGCTCCATCTAGAGATGTGAGTGAGTGAGTGAATGTCGTCGGGTTGATTGCCCTCTTTGCCGGTTCTATGCTTGGCTCTAACACACACCAGCTTCCTTAACAACGAGAATTTGCCATAGACACACACACACACTCGCACACACATGATGATATTTATGTGCGCTCGCGCATCGCATCCTTTTTATTGCTCACACAGACACAAAAGGCAGGAACCAAAAGCAGGAAAGGAGGCAACAGCAGCATCACTTCGGGGTGGGTGACGACAAATACTTGTGACAAATCTGTATGAACCATTTATATATATATATATGTATATATAGTGTACAGGGGGGAGGATACATGGCAAGGGGAGGGTCGCACTGAGAAACCGGCGTTATAAAAATGTAAAATTCATTCAGCAGGCAGGCAGCAGCTATAACAAAAAAAAAAAACCCGACAGCCGCAACGTGACTGCGCATGAAAAAATAGCGTCAAAGAACAAAGGGAATGTGTGTGTGTGTGTACAAGAAAGGGGGGGAAGGGGTGGGCTAGAGTAAGGTGGCTAGACCTGTACCGAAAGAGAGATGGATGGTGAAAGGACTACAATGCCAGACAATCCATGAATTGCCTCGGATAGCCAACGATTGTAGTTGGAAGGTCCCCAAAAACTACGCGAAAAAAACAAGTGCTCAAAAACCATGTTAAGATTTCTTCAATTTCGTTGTGTAACCTTTCGTACTTTTTCAAAGAATCCCTAAATCAGCGTTTAATACAATGTTAAGATTTCGTCGATCTAAATTCCCTAAAACCGTTTGCTGTAATAGAAAAATGTTGGATTGGTTCCACACTATGCTCCTTATGTCTAGGGTTATCTATTACAGATATTACATAATAAAGATACTTTGTATTCCTTTTCTTAGTTTTTTTGGAGTCCACTTTCATAGATTTAACCTTCAGCTAACAGGTTTTCAATTCAAGTTTACGTATGCCTATTAATTGGATGAATCTTTTTCAATTAAATAGTTTTTAAATATAGTTTGTAAATATAACTGTCAGTTAGAAGGTACAAATTGACAGTTAGCTATATAATATATGTGCTGTTTCATGGCCCAAATATTTTATTAACTGTTAGTTACTTTTCAAAACTGAGATTAATATCAAAATTGGGATTATTCGATATCTAACATTCTAGTTTTGAGGTTAAGTGTAGCCGAGATGTCCTCTTAACTGGTAGTTACTGTGTAATTCTAATAAAGTTTCCAAAGAATTAATATAATTTCCAATTCAATATTAGCTGGAGTAATAAGGAAATACTTTATCTAGCTAAGTAATTTCTATTTTCAGTTAGACCTAGCCCAGATACCACCATAACCGCGAGTTAACGTTTAAAATTAATACTTTATGTCGCGATTTATCAAAATTTTCTATAATTTTCAATGCTCTCCTTTTCGTAACCCTCCAAATTCGATTCTCTCTCTTGGTTGATAAATTTTTTGTCACACTCATTTTCAATTGTACACTTTAATTTCCCAATCCTAAAACTAACAATCGCTTTTCTTGTTACCTTTTTCCATTTTCCCATTTTCTATTTATTTAATTTCTCAATTTTCAAATGACGTTTTCCAATTTATTTCCCGCCGCAGTTTTCCATCGGTTGGAATCGCTCTTCTATCGGGGCAATTTAATTAGTGAAACAGCGGCTTTGTTTTTGGGCATTATGTTGAATAGAGAACACGGTCGATGCGATAAAATAAAATACACACCATTTGCCATTTAAACACGAGTGCAAATAGTGGGAAAAGAGACAAAAGGCACACATGGAACATGCAACAAACGCAAATAACTATTAAATGTTGTGTGGCAACGAAAAAAATGCAAATATTTAACCTTGATGCTACTTTTCATAAAGGGGAATGCAGCATTGCGACCCCTCCATCTCCTCCTCCTCCCCATCTCGCCATGCCACAAGTCGAGGGTTGAATGGCCTTTTACTTATGACGGTCAGTGTACACACACACGCACACACACACACACTCTCGTGGAGGGGTGCATTGATTCTGATACTCACCCTGCCGCTCGAACCTCTCCTCTCCTCTCCTACCCACTCCTTTCTACCACCTTTCCATTCATCGATTGCATTGCCATAGAATGTTATGTTCTAGTTTTTTTTTCTCCTCTCTTTTCTCTTTTTGTTTAAATTCAATTTTAGTGCATTGCACTTTTTGCGCCGGCGATGACGTTGACGCCGGAAGCGCAGCGGAAGGTGTGGGGAACACTTTGCCGGAGGGGTGCAATAGGTGGCACCCATGGCTTACCCTTCCTCCCCCCCAGACAGTAGTCATAGCTTCTCTCAATGTTGTTGTATTTATTTGTCTTGCTTATTCGTTCTTCGGTTTTTTGGGCGCACTGCCAACATTGGCAGCATTTGTTGCATGACTCTTTATTTTGTGAGGTAGTCCCTTTCAGTGCCCTTCCATTGAGTGAACAAGAAGTCTTTTGTTTTAATATTTCACAATGTTTAAATACATTTTTTTTTAGTCGCCAAATCGGATTGGGTTTGAAAATGTCTGTATACATGACATTAATCTCGCTTCTGGACGATTCCAGGTTTTTTTTTTGCATGCAAAATCAATTAAATATATTAAAAGAGGTAAAAGTACCTTAGAAACCCTTACTTACATAATTATGAGTACATGAGTACATGAGTTTGAAGTCTCATTTAAATTTAGATTAAAATCAAGTTTGCCAGAAATTTTATTATGGATAAGATATGATAGTAATTCAATGAGCTCTACTTGTTTTGTAGGATTAAAATGATAAAACGTTTGATTAAATTTCGAAATATCAATACAAAACATTATTTAATTGTTTAATAAACTCAACTTACTCAACTCAACTTCTACATTATAGGTCCCTCAGAAGAGCTAGTAGAAAGCTTAAGAACGAAATAATATCATAAATACTTGGCTTGAAATTAGTTTTAAATGGATAATTTAATTTTAAGCTCAAGGTTGTTGAACCATCAAACTTCTCTAGGGATTTATCACCACTAAAAATTACAACTTTATGTATTGCCACATATGTGGGTTCTATTTAGGTTGCATGCCACAGGAATTAAGAAATACATCAGCATTAATCGAACATGAAAAGCATAAAAGCCAGAGAGAGAGAGAAAAATTGCTTAATCGCCTAAAAGTAATCAACAATTTGGCCCTAAGTTACATGATTCTTTTGCCAGTCATTAATAACACCAATCGAATGCACGCAAAATATTTATTCTGGCACTTCTTTCACTTGCTTGTTCGCCTTTGTTTAGTTGTCTTTGTGTGAGTGTGTGTTTATGTGTGTGTTGCAAATTTAATTAAGGTGTTGCCTCTATTCAACACCTTCTCCCTAAGGGCGTACGATGAAAAGAAACCTGAGCAGCAGCAGCTGCTATCGATAGGGGCAAAGAGAGATAGAGAGAGAGAGAGAGAGAGAGAGCAAAAGTAAGAAAAAAGTTAATTTCTACAAAACGTTTTCCAGGAAACAAGTTTACCAAAGCCGACACAAGACAAAGAACTGATACACACGAAGGGCAGGTCGTTGGGGGCGGAGAGGTGAAGCAGGGGCTGCTGTCTGCAGGTCCTACATTTAATTGCTTAAAAGCTTTAGAGCTATATGAGACGAGCCCGACTGAGCTGGGGCACTTTTGTTCAATGAAATTGTTATTACACGGTGTGTATAAAGGGAATTTTGTTGATGCCTCCTAGAAACTTCCCCTGCATCTGCCCCGACACCTTAATGACATTATAATGGCCAATTGTTTAATGTTCAATGCGACGAGGCCAAAGGGAAATATGGACAAATAGAAGGCCAATTATTTATATAGGAAGTTCTCGGAAATTGCGAGATAAATCATCAGAAACTCTAATAGCAATTATACGGTAGATAAGTTAACCGAATTGACTAACAGTTGTTTGTTCCTATTTTGTTAGATGAAAACTTTGATTGATATGGATTATTGTATGGTATCCAAATTAAATTTATTCCTAGTCATGGATACTTCAAAAAGAAGTCGGATTACATGGTTCGCAATCTTTAAGAAAGAAATCATTCAATTTCAGCCAAAAAGAAATTCCAACTAGTTAAACAGATTTACTTACCAATTTTAGAACATAGCTTAAATGAATATGGAACTGATATAAACTAGTTTTGAATTAGTCTATGGAAAAAACCTCTTGGACAAAACCTTTAAGACTATAGCAGAATTTTCTTTAAGCTTGAAATATAAAAGTGTTAACTAAATATCTGTATATAGCAGGGACTGTAATCATTATGAGTTTTATTTTAAAACTTGAAACATAAAAATGATTTCCAATTTTGAATCAATTGATTAAATATTAATCATCGATTTTGAGCAAAAAAATAAAACTCACAACATAAAAATTATACTTTAGCAAAAAAAAAAAAAATAAAAAGTACTGATTATTTCTTAAGTTTTATTTTTTCGCTCAAAAATAAAACTCAACCTAATTTTCTGGCTTTTCTTTTTCCTAAATTTTGGGCTTAAATTAAATTTTTTTTTTTAATATTTATACTCAAACATGTGGAAAATATGTCGGTCAAAGGATATATTGGTATATATATGTATATAGTTCTCTCCGATTTAAAGAATATCTACTATTGAGATTTAATAATTGAGCTTATTCGATAATCATTTTCTCAAGCAATTCTTTCGATCTTACAATTTGTTTCGGAAATTTAATCGAATCAAGTTTTCAGATGTCTGTAAAATGAGTTGAAAATAGTTAAGAGCTCCTTTTCTCGACTCTCAATATATTGACTCTCTTTGCCTTTTCTTTTTTCCAAAAGTGATGATCATCTGGTATTTCTTTGCGGCTTCGCGGTTCTGGGTTATTCATTAAAGAATCGTCTGCAGTCTGCTGCACACATGCCCGCCTCTCCCTGGGGGCGTGTCATCAAAATTGTTACCCATGTTAACACATAATTTGCAGCTACCTGAGAGGAGTGCAACAAGACGCAGAAGCAGAGTCAAGATATTGGTTTACCTTGCGCCGCCTTTGACTACTGTGTTTACCCTTTCAAAGGCTTCGTTCGCGCTTTTTATACCATGCATCCATAGGATGAAATGGTATATTAAAGTCGCCAAAATGTATGTAACAGGGAGAAGGAAGCTTTTCCGACCCTATAAAGTATATATATTCTTGATCAGCATGAGAAGAGAAATTGATAGAGCCATGTCCGTCTGTCCGTCCGTCCGTCTGTCCGTCTGTCCGTCCGTCCGTCTGTCCGTCTGTCCGTCCGTCCGTAAGAGTGCAGAGATCTCAGCAACTATAAATGATAGAGCTACCAAATTTAGAATGTGGACTCGTGTAGTATAGACGCTGACCAAGTTTATGTTTTGTTTATGCCACGCCCCCTTCCGCCTCCGGAATTTAATAAAAAATGATTTTCTCCCGCAATATTTGTCGTATCAGAATTTAATTTGGTACACTCATACATGGTATGGTTATCCATCATTTTATAAAAATCGGAATAAAAATGACCGAGTTATACGTTGAAATGTTTGGCACTCAAAACTGTGCAAGGCCGAATTTGGCCGGTGGAGCGCTAAAGTGCACACACATAAGAGTGAGCGAGATAGCATAATAAAATCGCGCATACGAAAGAAATTTAATATATGAATTTAGTTTTATAAACTCGATGTAGTTTTTTTTCCCCTGATGCATGGTATATCCAAGTCGGCCCGGCGACTTACTTACTTTATTTTTTTTTCGTTTTTTTCGCTTTGCCTTTCTTCATATGCAAATATTGTCTTGCGAAATTTGCAATGCTTTTGGGCGTCTGTGTAATGACTTTATTTATGGCTTTGCCTCCCCATCCATCGTGCCTGCCCCCCTTCAACTGAACAGCTGAACAAGTGGCAGACAATGGCCTCAAGCCGCCTTTGGATTTGCATGGTAAAGTCATTTTTTTTTTTGCTTGTGGGTCCTTTGCGTATTTGCTTTTCTCTTTGCCCAGTTTTTGAATACGTGTTGACAGGCCATAAATAAGCATATAGCATTAATGATATTTCGTTGGAATTTTTTTCTCGATTATATTTCTAAAATTTTTCGGTTGAGATTCCTCATGCAAAATGCAAACTCAATTAATCATTGTCCTAGTTAATTTTTCATTGTGCTGGATGACAGTTTTTCGCTCTCTCTCTTAACGATTTTTGTTAGGGTCGTTGGATCCTATCCTCTATTTCATTTTTGATGAGGCTGCTGCCTGTCATTGTCACTCCCCAGGAAACAGCATGCCCCTTCTTCCCGTGTGCCTTCTTTGAATATGAGTTTTGTGTGTGCCTATTTCGATTTCTATAAATTTTTACCTGCATCATTTTGGAATGAAATGTGTGGAGATTTAGAGTGTGTTACCTTTTTTCGGTTACCTAGCACGGGGTTTCCCATTGTTGTCTGGAGTGCCACGCGCTAAAGGAAGTGTCTGTCTCTCGGGGATTTTCTCTGTTTTTTTAAACTCCCTTAAATAGTTTTAATTTGCATATAATTTTTCATTTTTAGGGGTTGCCCGCAGTTCTTGGTATCAACATTATAACATATTAATAATCAGTTTTTGTTGTTGTTTTTTCTCCACATTTTCTCTTAATTGAAATGGTAGTTTGTTGACCTTTTTCTCTAGGGGTAAAACTGGGAGAATGTCAGGAATTTCATTTACCAGAAAAACATTTAATCTAAAAATATTTATTGCATTCGCAATAAACTTTTTCATTTGATGTTTAATTAACCAAAAACGAAACTCACGAAAAACAAAATCATAAAATGACAAAATGATAAAGTTCTTCATTGTCAGCATTCAAAATGTGGCCATAAAAAGCATCAAAGAAATTGTCAAACATATTGATTGTTGATTGATTTCATAGACGTAGAGCGAGGGAAAGGAATGAATACGAATAGAAAGTTTTTCATGCGGTATCAATGGAAAGTATGAGATCTAAAGTGAATATACAAAGTTATCGAAGTTTGCTGAATTGTCCTGATGAATTAATTTAATGATTGAATGATTTATTTATTTGTAACAGCAACAGCAAGCATTTTATTTTAATCAGATGAAGTAAAATTATAAATCATTGAAAAGAATCAAATGTTGAAAATTTGCTTTAAATAATAATTTTTACACTTAGCTGGACTTTTCCAATTTTCATTTCGGTTTGTCATAAAGCAAATGCAAGTTTAGTTGGCAAATGAGTCAATGTAATTTTACTCATTTGGATGGACGATTTATAATTGGAACATAGGAATATGCTTACATATATCCATCATAAATCGAGAATTGTTTGTCACATCCACGAACTACTTTTTTGTCCATTTTATATACATTTCATTTATTTCAATCTTTACTAAACTAAGTGTTTAGTAACATTATAATCAAGATAATTGGTTTATTATTGAGTCACTAAATTGTTAATATAAAATAACAAATGAAAAAATATTCCATACTTATCTTAAAATATTATGCACATATCATTGCAAAATCGAACTCAGACCTTAAATAAAGCAAAATCACATTGATTGAATTACATTTTATATTTTGCAGTAAAAACAGTTTCATTTTCTAAGCTTTTTCATCTGATATTCATTCGATTTAGTACTATTTGCTACATATGTCAAGTCCATCTACGCCCTTTGGGATACAGCAAATTGAGTTTGATTGGTTTCTGCGCTGCGGGTGACTGCAAATAAAACAGAATTTTGTTGATATTATTCACAGAAACAAAAAAAACGAAATCAATATCTATGTAATTAAACTTTCATTAGAGAAAAAGTTGAGTTTCATTTGGTTCTGTGTTTTCTTTTTTTGGTTTTGTTTTTCTAGGGTCTGGAATATTCATTGAATAACCGAATATTTATGGCACGCGTTTTGCTCCGGCTACCGAAACTGGTTCAAATGTTGTTTAGCATTAAAACACTCATAAACAATTCGAACTGTTGGCCAACGCCTTGAACTATAAAAACAGATAAAAATCGAATCTAGCCGAAGGTTTGGTTCAACTCACTCGGTAGGTGGTCTTAGGCGTTGATTTTTAATCGATTTTAAATGACTGAAAATAAAGTGAAAATATTTTCGCTCCCACAGGCGGCAAACAATAAAAAATGAATTCTAGAATCCGAAAAAAAATATAAATTTCCAACAAATTCGATATCAGCGCTTAAATTAAAGACGTTCTGGTTGGATTAGCATATTGATAATATTGTTGTACCGACTGTTATTACCGTTAAAAACGTTTTCCAAAACCTATATTGAAAACCCTCAAAGACTTTTATTGTTGTAATAAATTTATTGTCTCAAATGGTTATGGAAAATCTCATTTTCAACAAACTTTTCAACTGTACTTCCTCGTATTTCCGCATTTTCCGCTCACTCAATTGTCTTCTCATCCAATTAGCTATCCGGAACACGTGTCTTTTGGACCTTTCATAGGTTTGTCAATTGTAATTGCCAACGCCAGACCCTGTAATCACCTTGTGCTCTAGAGGAGGATCATTAATAATGATAGAAAATTGGCTTGATCGCATTTCCCTTGCTCTACCCCAACTACCCGCCGATTGTTCGACCAGAAATCCTATGCACACATAAGTATAGTAAAAACCAAATAAAATTATTGTCAACACTTTGTGTGTTAGGTCATAAAAAGTCGCAAGTGAAACAGGAACTGGGGAGGGGAAAGTCAACGGCGCCTGCGCAGCTGTTGGGTAAAAACCTTCGCTTTTTGCCGTCCCTTCTGTTTGCCTTCAACGTGTGAGGGTGCGTGCCTAGTCGACATGCCACTAACTCTGCCCCTGCCCCTGCTTCTGTACCTTGTCCACGTTGCCCATAGGGTAATTAAAAATAATTTTTCACAATGAATTTTTCAAGGGCGGCCAGCCATGTGTGGCACACATTTTGCCTAGGTTTCATTCGGGGTGGAAAGACACAACAAAAAAAAAAATGAAAAACAACAATCTAAGCCTATTTAAGCCGTGTTACTTATGTAGAGCACGTCGACAGAATAACCCACATATCCTGCATGAGAAGTCCTTGACACACACACACACACCACTCAGTTCTCTTCCCTTTGAATTCGCAAATTCGTAAATTCAAATTTTTTTTTTGCTGATATCATTAAAAAGTTCGCTTGTTTTTTTTCCTTCTTTTCGTTTTTTGTTGGTTTTGCTTTGCGAACTGCAAAAAGTTGACAATTTACTGAACCAAAAATGTTCTCTCTCTCTCTGTGGCTTGTGAAGGAAAAAGTTTAATTAGCAAAAAAAAAAGAAGAAACTTCAAGTGAATTGAATAATTTAATAAACATTCTGAAATGAGTTAAAGAGACTTAAAATTAAGAGACATCAGAACCACAATTATACAGTGAAGTGACATCGAAATATCTTCAAGAACAGAAGCTGAAAAACTGAAAGCGAAAGATGAATACTTCGTTGAGATAAAACTGAATCCGATATAGATCTAAGTACGATTTTTCCATAAGATATAAGCAAATCACTGGAAAGCAAATTGCACAAGACCCGTGTAAAAGATTTGATTTTCTTAGATAGTTCATTCCAGTTTCCCACAAAGAAAAATTAATTCATTTAGGCGTCTTTATTTTTATACCATGCATCCATAGGATGAAATGGTATATTAAAGTCGCCAAAATGTATGTAACAGGGAGAAGGAAGCTTTTCCGACCCTATAAAGTATATATATTCTTGATCAGCATGAGAAGAGAAATTGATAGAGCCATGTCCGTCTGTCCGTCCGTCCGTCTGTCCGTCCGTCCGTCTGTCCGTCCGTCCGTCTGTCCGTCCGTAAGAGTGCAGAGATCTCAGCAACTATAAATGATAGAGCTACCAAATTTAGAATGTAGACTCGTGTAGTCTTGGCGCAGACCAAGTTTATGTTTTTTTTTTGCCACGCCCCCTTCCGCCTCCGGAATTTAATAAAAAGTGATTTTCTCGCGTAATATTTATCGTATCGTAATTTAATTTGGCACACTCATAGATCTTATGAACATCTATCATTCCACCAAATTTTTTTTGCCACGCCCCCTTCCGCCTCCGGAATTTAATAAAAAGTGATTTTCTCCCGCAATATTTATCGTATCGGAATTTAATTCGGCACACTTATATATGTTATGGACATCTATCATTCCACCAAGTTTCATAAAAATCGGAATAAAAATGGCCGAGTTATGCATTGAAACGTTTTGCACTCAAAGCGGTGCAAGGGCGAATTTGGCCGGTGGGGCGCTAAAGTGCACACACATAAGAGTGAGAGAGATAGCATATGTTAGAAATCGCGCATACGAAAGAAATTTAATATATGAAATAAGTTTTATAAACTCAAGGTAATTTGTTTTCCCCTGATGCATGGTATATCCAAGTCGGCCCGGCGACTTACTTACTTTATTTTTTTAGTTTTTCTTATATGTAGAACCGAAAAAAACGAAAGTGAAAACCAGCAGCATGAAAAGATTTGAATCGTGAATATTTGTTAATTTACTATTCACGTGACATGTTTAAGTGCTTTCTGCAACCGAATTGGAAACAGTTATCCAATTCGATTTCATTCACTAATTGGAAGCGCATTCAAAAATGTGTGTTTGACTGCTAAATGAGTTTTCTTGCACCCTCACTCTGGCCACTGGGATCGTCATCGTCTTGGTCTTGGTTTTGGTCTTAGCTCATATATTTATTTGTCACCTTATTTGCTTATCTCGAAACTGAACATCTTAATTGCAATTAGCTATGAAAATGTCTCTCTCTCTCCCCGTCTGCGTCATAAAACGGTGAACTTCAAGCCTATATCTATGCCATCTGCTAATCAGTTACTACACACAGCCACAAAAAACGAACAAAACTAAATACAAATTATCGAAATGTTTCAATTTGCATAACCCGCTCTCGCGTTGGAGGAGGTTAACAAGCTTGAAGATTTCTTTGCTGCTTATAAATCATCGGAAGCCGACGTTATTCCACAGGTTTTCCACTAAATTATTTCTTTGTTTTCACTAATTTGATTGGCGTTTTTTTTTGCCGCCGCCGCTGCTGCCGAGTGTAAAAATGCCTGACTTTTGCGATTAATCAAAAGCAAAAGGCACATTTTTGTGTCTCTTTTTAGTGGCTTTTAATTAAAACTAAAGATAAAGCCAAGTCTACTTTTCTATTTTTATGGTGGGGCATAAGTATGCATATAGCACTACATTTTTGTGCATAAATGAATAGTTAAAACTAGTTTAGGTTCCATTTTAATATGTATTTATGCTGGTGTCTAACAAAATGATTGATCGTGACTCATCCGAAGTGTAGAAGGAAAGCACTTTTATTGGCCATTTCAAGTTTATGGAACATTTTACATTTTAAATCGGTGACTGCAACCGATGCTCCGAAAATAGGTTTCTCTATGATTAGCTTCAGTTACGGTAACGTATCGTTACTCGGAGTAGGTCTATAAAACTTAAGACTGATTCTATAGATTCGTCTATGATGAGTCTTTTCCCCATATTCCATTTCCTTGTCATCGTTTTGTACAGTTTCGTTAGAAAGAGTATTGCCTGATGGAAGGACTCTGACGGGGCGAAGAGGTTTAGCTTTTTCAATCTCAAATACTTTCGATTGAATTGGTTTTATATGGGATACAGATCCTGTAATAAAAACATCTTCAAAATCAAATTAATCTATTTGAAGTTCATTTTTGTTCAAATTATCTATCAAATACGTAAATCTCTTACGTAAATCTCTTGAGCATTTGTTTCAGTATTTTGGAAGCAACAAAGATAGATATTTGTTTGTACTGCTCGCCACTTGAATAGGACACCCTGTATGCGTTCTTTACCAATAACTCATAACTCGAAAACGAAATGATAAAATTTCGGTATTTTTTCCATATTATCTTTTTGAAAGCATTCTTCGCTCTTTCTGGTATATTCCAAGTTTTGGAATAGAACCGCTATAAAGTTGTTTACACTTTATGTTAGCAGTCCATTCAATGGAATTTTTGCGCCACTTGAATAGAACATTTCGTATTATGGCACCTGTGAGCTAAAATTTGTTCCAACCACCATGAATGAGCTGTGCTATAATGGTATATTGAAATTATTATTTTAAGTAAAATTGTTATTTAAAAAGGCTTGAACAATTCTTAAATGGTTTTTAGTTAATGGGTCCCATTCAAGTAGCGCAGATTTAAGAGCACACAATTTGTTAAACACTGGTTAACAATGTATTTTGTAGACTTAAAACTTTTGAATCATTTTGTTATTTACGTCAAATTACCATATTTAAATTGTTTTCCTAGATGTCTTGACTTAGCAGCAATGAACTGTAGAAAACCAATTTTAAAGGTGTCCTATTCAAGTGGCGAGCAGTGTACTTTTACATTTATAAACAAATACGTGAAGAAGTGGTTCCTTTGGATGCCCAAATGGGATTGTTAGCCTTGAGCATAATGCGAATTTTGGCTGGTTTAAATACATATTCATTTAATTACTTAAGAGCTTAAAAGCTTCAAATTGTTTTAGTTTAAATTGAATTATTTATATTGTTTTCGCCTCTTTACACTCACTTCTTGAGTTTTCACAAATTATTCCCTTTTTGTTATACAGAAAAGTTAATTAAAGTATTTAATATAACTGTCTAGAGGTTAGAATTCCATTTAGTCTATTCCCCCTTGAAGCAAACTCGTTAAAATTGATAGTTTTAGCCATAACGCTGAGGATTTCGGTTACATAACTCTGTTTAAAATTCCCAACTTTTACTTATTTATGGGTAAAACCAATGGAATCTCATTTCTCTTATGAACTATGAATAATTCACATTGATTGACCCAAAAGCAATAAATAAAAAAAATAAAGTAAGTAAGTCGCCGGGCCGACTTGGATATACCATGCATCAGGGGAAAACAAATTACCTTGAGTTTATAAATATAAACTTATAAACTTATTTCATATATTAAATTTCATTCGTATGCGCGATTTCTAACATATGCTATCTCGCTCATTCACACGGCCAAATTCGCCCTTGCAACGCTTTGAGTGCAAAACATTTAAACGTATAACTCGGCCATTTCGATTTCTCTCAAATTTGGTGAAATTATAGATGTTCATAAGATCTATGAGTGTGCCAAATTTAGTTACGATACGATAAATATTGCGGGAGAAAATCACTTTTTATTAAATTCCGGAGGCGGAAGGGGGCGTGGCAAAAACATAAAAACATAAACTTGGTCAGCGCCAAGACTACAAGAGTCCACATTCTAAATTTGGTAACTCTAACATTTGTTGTTGCTGAGATCTCTGCACTCTTACGTACGGACGGACGGACATGGCTATATCAATTTCTCTTCTCATGCTGATCAAGAATATATATACTTTATAGGGTCGGAAATGCTTCCTTCTCCGTGTTACATACATTTTGGCGATTTTAATATACCATTTCATCCTATGGATGCATGGTATAAAAAGTGGAGTGATAAAACTGAAACATTTTGACGAAATGATCGATATTGCGATTGACTAAACTTCTTTGCTACGCCACTTTTTTGCAGTATGCACAAGCAGAGCAGAGCCGACCACAAAGAGAGCCCACAAAAAGTATCATTGTATTTGTGCATTTCAATGTTGCTTTGCACTGCGCAAAATAAAAAATTAACAACTTTTGTCGAAATGAAGACAACGAGCGCAGTCGACGATTAAATGCAAGAGAAAGAAAGAGAAAACAAAGCAAGGATCCATGTCTCAGCATGAGCGACACAGAAGTGCTCGGGTCGAAATGCTGTGAGAAACTAATTCTGTTTTCACGCTCTCAAATAGTTTTTGTGATGACTTCGGCAAGTGCTCGGCTCGTATACATGAGTTTTGACTTTGGCCCCCGGGGCTATGCGTGGCCGGCTCTGCTCTAAAGCATAAAAGTTGCCTAAGCGTCTAAGTACTTCCCTGTCAACAGGAAATTGTAATCTCACTGACTGACTATCAAATAATCCTCATTATCTATCCTCATTTGGCATAGTTTTACGCAGGACACCACGATTTTTATGGTTTTCTTTTTTTAAGATACTAATACTAATACTATTGTGGTGGTACATGCAACAATATTTATTGTTTCTTTGAAGTTTACCCATTTACCCCGCTAAAATTAAAAACTTTTTATTTTTGTAATAAATTTTTTTATTTAAAAGATAAACAATAAACAAAACGTACTAATAGCAACTGCTGTGCGTTTTGTAAGGGTTACAATTTTGCGTTTCTATTTTTCTGAACAGTTGATTTTCGATGTGTTTGTTGAAATTCGTCGACTCCCAGCAATGTTGTTAACATTTTCACGTTGACACTTCATTCTCCAAAATAAGTGTCCAATATATGGTCGACTTCGACCAAAATTCCACTCATAATGAGGTGACGACAAGTGCCCTGCATAATGCGGGTCAGCAACTCACCAACCAGAATGTTTTGTTTGAAACACGGGAAGTCAAAATCCAACGATATCTATGCATTTATGTTCTTGTGTATGGACGCCCCAGTATGAGAACCACCAAACTAGAAACTTAAACCGGAATGTCGATTTTTACCTTTGTACTCCAGTAGACTTATTTTGATTAAGCTTCCTTCCCAAATTAACCGTAGAATTATGCTTGGTGTATGCTTGGTCTTTATGCACAAGCTTTTGACCGTTTGGGACCGTTTGCTTCTGAACGACGATTCAAAAAGTCTTTTGCGCATGTATGTGTGTATGTGAAGTTTCGTGGGTTTTACGCGTCAATTTGCTTTGTGAGTTTCGATTGAGCACAGTGGAGGACTTCGACAAAATATATCGCCGCTTACCATTAAACCAGGATATATTACATTTTTTTCAAAACGTGAAGCTTAAATCGCCACACTTGAGTGCTCTGGCGCAGGTGGTATTAGCCACTCCAGCTACTCAAGTCTCCGTTGAAAGAGCATTTTCAGCTTTGCACTTTATTTTAAGCGAGCGACGTAGTTCACTAAGTTCCCAAAACATTAATTCATTATTACTTGTTAAGCTTAATTCAAAATAAAATACTTAAAAAAATAAAACTATTCCTGTTTTAAACAAATAAAGTAAGTAAGTCGCCGGGCCGACTTAGATATACCATGCATCAGGGGAAAAAAACTACATCGAGCTTAAAAAACTAAATTCATAAATGTATTAAATTTCTTTCGTATGCGCGATTTCTAACATATGCTATCTCGCTCACTCTTATGTGTGTGCACTTAAGCGCTCCACCGGCCAAATTCGCCTTGCACTGCTTTGAGTGCAAAACGTTTCAATGTATAACTCGGCCATTTTTATTCCGATTTTTATCAAATTTGATAGATGTCCATAACATATATGAGTGTGCCAAACTAAATTCCGATACGATAAGTATTGCGGGAGAAAATCACTTTTTATTGATATCCGGAGGCGGAAGGGGGCGTGGCAAAAAAGTTTAGTGGAATGATAGATGTTCATAAGATCTATGAGTGTGCCAAATTAAATTACGATGCGATCAATATTGCGGGAGAAAATCACTTTTTATTAAATTCCGGAGGCGGAAGGGGGCGTGGCAAAAAAAAAACATAAACTTGGTCTGCGTCTATACTACACGAGTCCACATTCTAAATTTGGTAGCTCTATCACTTATAGTTGCTGAGATCTCTGCACTCTTACGGACGGACGGACGGACGGACAGACGGACAGACGGACAGACGGACATGGCTATATCAATTTCTCTTCTCATGCTGATCAAGAATATATATACTTTATAGGGTCGGAAAAGCTTCCTTCTCCCTGTTACATACATTTTGGCGACTTTAATATACCATTTCATCCTATGGATGCATGGTATAATAAAAACCAATGTTTATGATATTTTCTGCCAGCCCAGACTAACCGCAAATCGTTTTGTTTTCATTTTCCATTTGCAGCAAAAACAACGAATGAAATCTAAAATGAAATTGAAAAGTTCTGCATAAAAGTTGCCCTGATGCCCTGTTCAAGTGCAAAGAGTAATAAAACCCACAATTGAAGGAATTAACTGGGGAAACGAAGGAAACAGAAGGGAGAATAGAAAAGACAAAGAGAAGAACTCAAATTAAAATTAAACCGAAAATAAAATCGAAAGCCAACGCGTGCCCCGTCAACATGGAGGCGGCACGACGTTGCTTGAGGTTCAGTCCTCAAAGACTCAAAGGAATTCAAGTTGCCTGCCTACTGTCCATATGCCTGACCCTCGGTCTGAGCCAAGCGGAGGATCTGCACTCGTCGACTGGTTTCACGGGGCTGACAGCGGAAAACGCCGCCCGAATGCTGGCCGGCAGTCCAGGTGAATCCCTGTCCTCGGCTACATCGTCGTCCTTCTCGCCCTCGCATCATCAGCATCACAGTGAGATGTCGCTGGTGCTGCCGCATGACACCTATCCGGGATTCAGTATTAAGAAGTTCAAGACGCATCCGGTGAAGATGAATGCCTCCGCATCTTCTGCCGCCTATCACATGCTGGACTCGGACTATTCCAAATACTTTACGGTGCTGGAAGATGGTGTCGTGATGACCACATCCGACATCTCGCCATTGGTGAATCGTCCCGTTCAACTGGTGGTGGTGGAGGAGACTCCCAATGCAACGAATACCCACAATCTGCAATTGTTTGTCATGCATCGGAATGACATGTTGAGATTCTCGGGCTCGCTGCTCGATGCCAGTGGCGAGGTGCGCGAGAATCAACCGTCCGGGACTCGTGTGCGTGGAGTACCCCTAATGCAGGCATTCAGCGGTTCCATTTCGGAGGAGGAGTCCGCCAAACCCAAGAAGGTCAAGTACACCATAATCGATGGCAATGTCAACGAGGCGTTTGCCCTGCAGGAGCGCAACTCCAATCAGCAGGATGCCAAGTCCTTGGTCATTAATGGCAACTCAAATAACCCCGAGAACGAAGAGGAATCCGGCGTTTGGCTGGTCACAAATCGTCCATTGGATCGAGAGGAACTCTCACACTACGACCTCTCGGTGGAGGCCTCTGACTTGGATGGCCTGGACAAGACGGTATCGAAGATCGCCATAACCATCCTGGACGAGAATGACAATCGTCCCATCTTCAAGTCGCTGGACTATAAATTTGCTTTGGCCGGTCAAAAGGCCACCAACATCGATTCGAACACTTCCAATGCCGTGACCTATCAACGCTTCGCCATTATGGGACGCGTGGAGGCCACCGATCTGGATGGCGACAAGATTGCTTATCGCCTGAAGACACCCAACAATGTGGTCATTATGGTGCCCCAGACAGGTGAAATTATGCTGGCCGGCGAACCGAGCTCCAATGAAATGCTTCTGGAGGTTCTGGCCCACGATCTGAGATATCCCAGCCTTCTGAGTGCTCAACCAGCTAAGGTGCTCTTGGAATTTCTGGCACCCGAACCGGTGTCCTTCATCATGCAGCACTTGGAGCACGATGAGGTCAATGAGCACTCGCATCATCGAGAGAAACGACGAGTGACCCGAGCTGTGCGTCCCACCAAGCGCATTGAGTTCACTGAGGCCGACGGCGACACCGAGGGCAAGAGTGTCTTCCAGTTGGAGAAGGAAACGGATAAGGAAACCTTTAAAATTCGCGACGATAATCCATGGGTTACGGTGGAGACAAATGGCGCTGTGCGTGTCAAAAAGAAGTGGGACTACGAGGAATTGGGACCAGAGAAGACTATCGATTTTTGGGTCATCATAACGAACATGGGACACAATGGTGAGTGAAGAAATTTTTAACTCTTAATTTGAATGAATCATTGTTATTTAAAGAAGTTTAAAGTAAAGAAGTAAAGAATATGTGGACCTTCGCCACTTTTAAAGATATTTTTTTTTTTATTATTTTTTTTTTATTATTATTTTTTTTTATTATTATTATTTTTTTATTATTATTTATTATTAAATAAGTTTAAAGTAAAGAAGTAAAGAACACTTTCAAAGATATTTTTTTTTTTTTTATTTTTATTTTTTTTAAATTATTTATTTAAGCGCTGAATCCATACATCCAAAAATCGTGTCTTAACAACACAATTAAATGATATAGAAAAAGAACCAAACCTCATTGGTATATCCAAGAGGACTATTTTTAAAGATATGGTGAAAGTTCTGCAAAGGTTCCACTAATTCCATTGTTGGGAAGAATTACCAAACTGTTTTTCTTTCTCCTGAGACACTAGTCTTCGCAATCCAATTAAATCCTTTGGCATAATCTCTGGCAAACGCAATTTTCACTTGGTAGCACTTAAGGCATACATGTTTAATAAGTTTTCCTGGAAGTGTCACTACCAATCAAAGAGAAGTACAAAAAACGAACGATGGGGGAAAGAAAACAATAAAAAATTTAATGAAAATCGCTAGAGCCGGCAGAAAAAGAGAACGAGAGAAAAAGGCAACAATGCGACAGTTGCGACATTGCAACATGAATGCATTTATGGAAACTTTTTTTAATTGACTGACAGATGAACAATGTGCGAGTCCAGTTCGAGTCCGAGTTGTCGAATCCGCAACTTTCGAGGGGGACGGAGAGCCAATTTCATGGAACGACCTCAGCAATTATCATGTGAAGGAAAAATGCAATTTCATTTAAAACGAAAGATTTAAGATGGAAATTTCATGAACTATCTCTGCCTCTGTCTCTCTCTCGCTTTGCTTTGGTTTCCTCCTCAATATTTGCTTATTGAGCTACGCTTGAAATAACAAGGAAAACAAAACGGAAAATGAAAATTGTTGACAGTGGGGAAGAGGAAGCAAAGGACAAGGCTTAATTACAGTTTCCCTTCCCAATGGACAATAGACAAATATTTGAATAGCTTTTTTGTTGCAACATTTTGTGCAACTTTCCAGTTGTATTTAATTGCAGTTAAAATTGAGAAAAGCAATGCTTAATTTACATTAGGGGCACTCTTCTGACAATTTATTAGCCATTGATAGCGAGAACACATTTCAATACAAGCTCTTCAGATCAATTAGTCCTTTTGGAATTGTCTTTAGCCTTTTGGCTAGAGTAAATTAAGCCAAAATTGTTTTCCATTTCCATAATGAAGCCAAGTCCCAGAACATATCAAATGGCTCATTTCTGATGCATCCGCCATCCAGTGAGAATGATGAACATGATGATGATGATGATGGGGATAATGATAAAGCCAGACAGACGCTCACAAAACCAATAACAATTAACCAGACAAATATAATCACACAATTTCCATTCCTACTTAGGCAACAATATGGTATGATATGTACAGTGGGGTGAATCCGACTTCCAATTAAATTGATTATATCAGAACAATGACTTCACGATACCCTATAATTGGGTAACGATCAGAATTGTTTTAATGGAGAGAAAAAAAAGTTTAGGGTTATCCTCTAATCACTCCTATTTACCCTGATGAACTCTATCTCTGATAGATTTTGGTGATAAATAATTGAGAAACGAATATTTCAATTTTGAAAATATTAAAGCCTATTTACAGGGGCATGAAGCACATTTAAAGAAGAACTTGAACACTTTCACTTTGTTCTTATACAAGTTCACAAGAGAAAAGACCGACGAACTGTTGTGAAACTTCACAAAGATAGCGTTTGCCATTGCTTGATATACCCTTCCACTTCATTGAGTTAGAGGGTATTAAAATATAACATATTGGAAAATGTTTACACATATTTAACAGTCTTTTGATATAATGGTTTCATCCTCACCTCTCACCCCTTTGTGGGTCTGGCAACATTGTTATTTCAATTAATTAATGGTAAATATTGTTATTGAAAAAAAGAAGCGAAATGTTTATATGTATGGGGGAAAATTACTGATGTATTAAAATACTTTATCAATTTTACTTGACTACTTCATTGAAACGATAAAACATAAAACGAATGTAATTTACAAACTATTGAATAATGGAAACCGCTTATGAAGTGATATTTATAGTAGGAAGAGATGATGATTAGTTGATTTGATTAATATCTAAATGGAATTAGCCTAAATAAATTCCTCTCGAAATATTTTTATTAAATAAGACTTTTGATAGGTCTATAAATGGCCTTACCTACGTACCCCCAGGTTCAAAATTTTTACTCGCACTTGACTTATCTTAAAACAGAAGTTTTCCTTCATATTTGAAGTGACTGTTCCCAGGATTTCTTTCAAGGGAGGAAACCACTTGATGACATTTGCTTTTACTCATAATCTAAAAATCAATTGAAATGCTTGAATTTCAAATGGTCTTTACGCTTCCTTTGAGATAATTTATGTGACAAAGGATGCTGCTTCTCTGCTCTGACACAACAGGACTTAGTGACAGGACAAGTGAGATAAGCAGAGACATTTAGTAGAACCTAGGAAAAATTCCTTAATAATAAGCAAACTATGTAAAACACTTAACAAAGCAATGCACTTGATGCAGAAGGAAGAAGACGAAAAGGACGAAAAAAACAAGGAGAAGAGGGCAAAGAAAATGAACAAGAAAATTTACGACAATATTTTTCATTCATTTAAAATGCAGGAGAGAGAGAAAGAGAGAGAGAGAGAAGCACAAGAAAAGGGCGAAAAGAGTAAAAGGAATGCTGGAAAATGAAATTCAAGCAGAGAGACTGCGCAGAGAGAGAGAGACACATAGAGACTTTTAGAAAAAGAGAAAGAGAGGCATGCATAGGGGTTGGGTTTGAGCCACAGGAAAATGCTCGTAAAAATTAGAAGAAAGGACTCAAACAACATGAGTATTACATACACACCATTTGCTTAGAAAATTTGCATAGATTGAGAGAAAGTGAAACAGGGGCAGCGGGGAAAGTGGGTGTCTTGGGGCACACCTGAGTGAGCCCTTTACCTAACCATTCACATGTTTGTTTTAACAATATATGAACAAAAAAAAAAAACTCGGCAATGGAATTGTATGTTTGGGACTTAAATGGTTTGATATCTAACTCGAATCACCGAATTCCAAATATACTTCACGAAGTTCTAAGTTCTGAAATAAATTTATTTCTACTGTAGTTATATGGATATAATGTCGAGAATACCGTCGGGAGGATATCAAGTTGAGCTTTGAGTTATCCTGGGAACGATGAAGAATTAGCATTAAAAAATATTTTATCCGTCGGTGGAAACATTCACAGATATTTTTCAAAAAATAAACCCTCCATTGAAATAGTGAAACACTTTTTTATTGCCCGTTACGTACATTTTATCGCCTTTAATGTACCCCTTTACATTATGGTTAAAGGGCATAGAAAGACATAAGGAAAAGTTATGCTGGTTGCAACATTCCCAGGTGAAAAGGGAAAACCAGATATGCAACATGACATATGACCCTCTCAGTTTCTCCTCATTTGCCGCCCACCGAATGACCCCCACCCACCCCTGTGACACTTTCTTTTGCTTGTACTAGTGTAAAATTTATTTGTTCAGGAAACTGAGTTTGCGATAAAAAATAAACTTTGTTGGTTTGGCTCAGCGCAAAAATCTAGAAATGTCGAAGCTAATATCAGGACATAAAAGTTTCAGTAACATAAAATGCAGCAGCTTCTTAGTTTCCGCTTCCTTTTCTTGTCTTTTGTCCTTCTGCATCGTGGAGAATGCAAAAATTTTTATTGCACAAAATTCCCTTCTTATGTTGCATAACTCTTGAAAGGGCTTCGGGGGCCCTCTGCAAAATGTGAGCATAAATTATGAAAATGTGAATTTAAGTTTCCATTCCCACTATCCTACTCTATCGCTTTCATCCCTCCTTTCACCATTTGTCTCAAGGTAAAATATCTTTCTTGGCTTTGGAGTTTGTAGCGAAACTTGCTTAATTAAGCATTAATTTCATGTTTTATATGCATGCCAGCTCCCTTCCGCCATGTGTGTGTGTGTGTGTGTGTGTGTGTGTCGGGACAGACAAACTATGTTTTAACTTATGCAAATTATTTAAATTCCGATTTCATTTGCCATAAGTTGCAAAAGGTGCACTCACAAAGGAGCTGGAACCACTGAGTTAATGTGCTACAATTTGATTAGCATGAATCAAGTGAAAGTCATTTAAGAAGTGATTACAACAAACTTGTTTAAGTTTGCTACAACAAAAAAGAAAAGCTCTAGAATATTTCTTACTATTTTCAATGAAAAAGTTAATCCACATAAAGTTAATCCGCAAAATTTCGGTGACAAACTATTTCATCATCAAAAAATGTAATTTAATTTTTCATAAATTTAATTACTTAAACGAACCTCTTTTTAATTGCACTAGGATATACATAAAGTGGCAAATTTTCATATTTCATATTTCTAAGGAAAAAATAATAAAACAATTTGTTGAGAAAAGTTTTAAAACACTTTATTCAAATTTTTACTCTCATTATGTAAACCACATTGAAAATATGTGAATTGATTAAAAGAATAAAACATTTTAGTTTCCGTAAAGTTTTTCGCAAACTTTTACAAAAGTACACATTTTGTGCAAAATAATTTGGATAAAGTTTGTGCTATTTTTGGATAAAATGTTAATAGGAATATTATGGTTTTAACCACTTTTGAAAATTATGCAAATTTCATTTTTCGATTTAAATAAAAGCATGTTCTAGGCATAATCCATATTACGTATATTCCGAATTTAATCATCGCATCTAATCGCATTTCATTGTGTCTGCAGTTTTTCTCAATAATATTATTCTGATTTTATATTCTTTGCCATTTGTGTTTTGCGTTATCAAAATGTTGCAATTGCTCTCAAAATTGCAGAAATAAAATAACAAATATTTTTTAAGCCAAACATATCCAATCGAAATCCAAACATAAATAATATTCATTAGTTTCTTTGTAGTGTAATTGCATTTTTCAGCACATTATTTGCTTTGTTGCTTCCGTTTCAATTTTATACAATCAATTCTTAGGCAAACTATTTGAAACTTTTTTTTTTTGTTGCACAACAATTTAATTGAAAGCCGAGGCTCTGCAGCAAGATGAATTTGATTAACTTTCTTCCAAAAAATACTGGTACAACAACAACAATTTGTAGCATATTTTTGTGCTGAATAATAAAACCGAGAGAAGCAAAATAGAAAATTATGCCAAAAAAAATAAAAGAAGAAAAGCAAAAAAAAAATGGGAAGAACAGTAAATTAAATGGCAATTTCCACACGTTTTCTTTTTCCATTTGTTTTTTATTCTGTGAATTCCGGGATTTGTTTAAAAATCACGTTACACTTTCCGGTTCGCTTTCTTCCTGTGTTTTGTTTTTTTTTTTTTTTTGTTTTTGCCCTTCTGATTTTGTTGCTATCCTCGCGCACACACATCTGCAGTAATAATTCATGATACAAATTGCGTTTATTACAACAATATAGCGAAACGAACGCCGACAGTAGTCAGTAGTCGGAGGCACAAGCAGCAAGAACCGGGGACAGAGTATCCACAATTTACAGTTACCACTCTAGTGGTATGACCAACGGACAAACTCGACTTGATTTGCATTGCAAAAAAGGATTGGACGAGGCGTGGCATGGCGTGGCGCGGCATGAGAGTGCGTTTTACCCTTTGGCAATTTTTGCTTGACTATTTTCCTTGCGGCAGTTATTTATCACAGTTTTCTCTGACTCTCGACAACAATGCCGAATGCGTTGGTGATTTGTGTGATGAGGAGTAGGCGTGGGCAAATGGGGGAGGGGGGCATCCGCATCGGCATCGTAAACACGTCATGGTCTAATTAGCAGAGAAATGAAGTTGTTAGCACACACACATAGAGAGAGACACCCACACAGTGAGGTTGAAAAGTTAACGCACAAAATCTTTACACTCGATTTGATACGATTTTGATGCATGTGCGTGACTATCTATTAACCTATCTCTTTCTCTCTTTGTTGCTGTCTCTTAGTGAATTGATGCGTAAAATTTCACATGTCAATGGGTTTTGATTTTCAAATTTATTGCCTTTGATAAAATTAGATGAAAAAAAATTGCAGATAAATGAATTAATTTGAAAAACACATTGAAATCAATCACAAATTTTATTTGCAATGCAAAGTGATTAAATGTATATTAATTAATGGCTGAAAAAATGACAACACAAACTAATTAAAATAGTTCCGCCTCAGGGTTAAGTCCTGACATAACCAAATTGCAGTTAAAAATAAAATTGATGTTGTTTTTTACACAGATAAATGGTAAAAAACTGAACTGAAAACACTTTAAAATATTTTTCACTCCTATGAGGTGCTAAAAGCTGGTGTGACCAGGTGCCTTCACATTTCAATCGACACAAATTTCTGTGTTGCTTTGAGTGGCTCACAAAGGAAAACTTTTTCCATCATTATGAATTTTTATTGTTTCTGGCTGTCAACTTTCTTTTGAGAAATTGCTTTCGGGCAAATATATTACAAATGTATTTGTGGACCAAACAACATTTAGCATACTTTTTTTAACGGCTTTGTCCATTTGGCCAATATATTCCTGTTGCCAATTTCGTTGCCTTTGTTTTTCGTATACTTTTGCACCCACAAATCAAACAGCAGGTGTGCCATCAGGCTGAGTGTGCCAATGGTTTGATGTGGAGGAGTTCTAGTGGGGGAGGGGGTATTGGGGAGCCTTACCTATAGCCATTTTGTTTTCACATTGCAAATACAAATTGAGAGCGAGCGAGAAAAGAAACTATGGTTGGAAAATTTGTTTGGTTTTCTGCTTTTCTTCATCTTTTTTTTTCTCTCCTTTCTTTATTATGTTTCTTGTTTTTTTTTTGGCTACCGCTGCTGGCCGTGTTGGCCGTGTTCTTGTTGGCCAATCAGTTTTTGCACATGCAGCGCTGCGGTATTCACACCCTCTATCTGCTGGCACCCCTCTCTTGGCACGCCTCTTTAACGCCATGGGGCGTCCAGCTCAGGGCCCTCTTTCCCGTACCTCTCGCTCTGGCGCACACTCTTTCACACAGTGTTGACTCATTAAAATGCAAAATGCTCGCGCTTGTGGAGCCTCTGTTCAGTTTGCTGCACAGTTGCTGTGCATTTTGGTTTCATGCCAAAACATGGCTAGCATAATAGTGCAATTCTGCAATTCGAAATGGCGAAAAAGGTCCCAACAGAAGTGCTGATACTGTGTAAAAAGGGGCAAAAGTCTCTATGAACGCTTTAACTAAACGAAAATCTAAGCTGCTTGGCAAGAGCTTCATTTGAATTAAGTTGGCAAAATCTCAATTGAAAAACAAATCTACCCTTAAAACCAATAAAGAGTATCACAAACAACTGTCCACTTTGGACCATGTCATGTGGGTCACTTCTGGCCTGAATCTGGACTCTTAATGACAACATGCCAACTGAGTTCGTCTGTCTGAAAATTTCACTTCCATCCTCCACTTCTCATCTGCATGTGTGTGTGTGTGTGTGTGTGTGTGTGTGTGTGTGTGTGTGGAAAGTGCGTAAAGTGACAATAACAACAAATTTACATGGCTTAATGGTTAAATGAAACATTTACCGAAATTATTTTTAATTTGAACAATTCGAATTCGAGTGAAGTAGACCGAACACCGACCACCGACCGATTTATCATGAACCAAAACCAATACAAACGATTTTCATAGCATACTTTTGTGTGCTTGCGTGCATGAGGAGAACATAAAAAATGCATATTAAATATTGTGGCTAATGGTTGTGTGTGGGTGAGTCGGGGAAATGGGGTGGGAGGCAAAACTATTATATTTTTGTGGCCCTTCTTTCGTTATTTCTTGCCAAGGGCTAAAGTAAGTAGCCCTTAATGAAGTGGAGAAGTTGATTTATATGCCCCACGAGTAAGCGAATGAATGAATGGTGGCATGGCTAGTAAGTAAGGAGGCAACAAAGTTACTATGGCTACTTGGGGGTGCTGGCGCAGGAGGAGGAACTCCTCCCAACTGGGTACCGGTTTTTACTGATTGGCATAAATTGCGTTTTGCTATATACTACATAAATATATTATACATACACATTCATACATACATACATATATAAAGTGCCAAAGGGAAGAAAAGATACGGAGAGGAAAATCAATGACGCATTAATAATAGGAATAATCAAAGAAAAGTTTGGCAGCAAAGCAAATTAAACTAATTAAGAGGAAATTCTATCAGTTTTAAGCGAAATGAAATAAATTCTGCTATATGCTGCAAGTTATATATGAAATGAAAATGAATAAAAAACAATATACTGTAAAATATTATACAAAATTTCTGTTCAAATATACTGTAAAACAAATCGGAAAAAAGTTGTAATTTTGTATGCAGAATACCAATAATACTTATAACATGTCGGTTTGGTGATTTTGAATGATATTTTTTACACCAATCTGTGACGTCTTTCGGGAATGCAAACAAGAAGTGAACTCTGGAGATTTTCTCTTTATTTAGTTGCAATTCCCAACTAGTTTTAGCGTTCAAGTAGTGATATGACCTTGCAATTCAAGGGTCGTTAGCGAACTCTGCTGATGATAGAACTTAATGGTTCTTGAAATAGCTAATAGCTTGTTTGCTCACAATAAATGACCTCGAGCCCGCTGTAATAAATTTTAAACATATATAAATACAATGTTTATGTCGTTGTCGCTGTGTGAAATTCTTGTAGAAGTTCTTTTTGGATAAAGATTCAACAGATTCATCGCCAAAAAAGGCAAACAACATCGAGTCAGCCGTCGTCAGTTATTGATTTCTTTTACTTGGAATTAAACATTTTCTTTTTCGATTCGATTAAAAGAATTTTTTAGATTAGACAATGCAATCAATATCTTCTTATATTACTTACGAACAGGTATCTGAGGTTTATTATAATTTTACAATTATTTGGCTTTATTTAATTTAAAGTTTTCTACTGCATACGCTATGCAATCATTTCATAAGAGACTGTCATTGAATCTGGAAATGGAAATGAATTGTGTCATCTTAATGGATATGGAAATACGAACATTTCCCTCCTGCATGCATTTTCATGTCAGCCAACAAAGAAAAATTTCAATATTTTTTTTCTACTCTATTCAAAAAAAAAAAAATCTTTTTGCCATCTTGATTTTCTATTTTATTTTATTTTCTGTCTATCCATCTGCATGGAGTGTACAACATCATTAAGTGCGAACATTTCGTATTTCCCATGTGTAGACATGTTTCAGATACAAATACAAATCAATAGAAAGAGATAGATTGCATGGGAGAGAGCGAGAGAAATAAAGAAGGAGAGAGGGAGAGGGAGAGAGCTAACAAGCAGAGTTTTCTTTTTGCATACATGAGTAATTTTTCTTGTTTAGATATTCAAGTACTTTTGCTAACATTTAACTGTCAATGAAGCTTTTATATACAATTGACCTTTTTATCTGATTTCGTATAGAAATTGCTTTTGACTTTTTCAAGGCCAAACCACAGAAATTGAAATGGCAATTTCAACCATCGAATACAATTTGCGCTTTTAATGTCAAGTTGGAATAATGTTGGGACAGTTGCTTATTCTAGGTAGATAAGTTTTCCTATCTCCTCACATTTGCATTTATACATACATATGGATGTACATATATGTATATGGTAGTACATTTTATGTAGCGTAAAACTAAACAAAAACTAAAAAAACTTAACTCAACTGTCACAAAATCTCCTCCCTTTTGCATCGCAGAGAATTTATGTGGCAACAACTTGTGTTGCTGCTGCTGCGCGAATTTTTTCTCCAACTTGCCTCTTCAAATTTAGGCCAAAACACTTCGGCTTAGAACTGCTGTGCCAGGGGATTGTGGGGGAGTCAGAGAGGGATAAATGGAACTGATGTGAAATGCTGCACGCCAACTGCTAAATAGGGGGTGGTAGGAGTAAGTGGGAGGTGCTGCATAGGTGGATAGTTGGGGCTGCTGCTCTCTTGCGTTTTACTACGTTGGGGCGTCAAAATTTCTACTATAAATTCTCGTAAATAAATAAATCCATGATAAATGTTGTACTGCAAATTTCTATAGATTTTAGAAATGAAGAGGCGAGCATTTTATTTATATATTTGTATAAGGTACAACGGATCTGTGGAAAGAGCTGCATGTTTGTACGAATGCCTCGTGTATATCAGTTGGAAAATATGCATAGTTGTACATATGTGTCAGTGGCTACAAAGCTCTAAATTTTCAGAATAGCTGTTTGAAACCGTTTTGTACATCAGTTCTGTATAACAGTTTGTATAACAGTTTGTATAACAGTTTGTATAACAGTTTGTATAACAGTTTGCATAAAAGTTTGTAGAATAGTTTTACATAACAATTTGTATAAAAGTTTGTATACCAGTTTTATATAACAGTTTTACATAACAGTTTGTATAACAGTTTGTATAACAGTTTTATATAACAGGTTGTATAACAGTTTTACATAACAGTTTGTATAACAGTTTGTTTAGCAGTTTGTAGAACAGTTTTACATAACAGTTCTATATATCCGTTTTGTATAACTTATTTAAATCAGATATAACAGTTTTTATGACAGTTTTTAGTTATGTGCATTTGTGTTTATGCGGGTATAACATTTGACAGCTGAAGATGTGTAACTATGAGTATTGTCTATAACATATTTGTAGAAGACAAGAATTGAGTAGTCCTTATTCCATTTGGAATAATAACTGAAAGAAGTAAAAGAGTTGGGAAATCGTGCAGTGTTTAAATACGAGTTTTGCATAACAGTTATAATCTTTGGATATGTTTCCCCATTGCTCATAATCGGATGATGTACTTGTGTGCCACGCGCAATGAAAACCCACTTTAACCTCAAACCGCTAACTCGGAGTTTAGTTCCCACTAATGCGTTTGTGTATTATGCAATTTAGAAGAGAAGTTCAGCATGAAAAATTTAGAGAGGTAGAGACAAATCACAATGGAAATGTATAACACTTTTGTAGGGCCTAAGCTTGCATAATAAATGAGAAAACCATCGATTGAGGTTTTATTTAGAATTATAAATATATTTCCAACAATTTCTAAGGGTCTTTGAAGCTCTTTATCTGTTTTGAAGGATTTGTTTTTAGTTCTTTGTTGGGGCACTTAAGTCTTTTAACTCTTTGAGTAGTTTTTGCAATTTAATATTATATATTCTGCTGTCATTCAATTATCTCTGCCTATAATCCAATTTGAATACTTAAATTATTACGCAATCGATCAATTAACCAACCTGCCCCCACATTATGACATGACGAGAAAGCGAAAAACTGTGTTTTAAATAATCCAACACAAATGAAATAAATTGATATGAATAAAAGGTTCAATAAACCAAATATATAAAGGACGAGAGAGAGAGAAAGAGAGTGGAGCTGTCATAGCCAGAAAGCGAGACAAAGTGAGAAAGAGAAGTTTTTTGGCCATAGCCAGAAAATAATCAGAGTAGACACAAGAAGATGCAGAGAGGGCAAAGGGAAACGAATGAAATAAATGGCCAGAGTCAGAGACAGCGACAGAGTCAGCCAAGCCAAACCGCCTAAGGGCAACACACACACACACAGACACACACAAATATACATATGCCATATACACACACAGTTACAGTTATTTCCACTAAAAAGATGTGGCAACAAAATGGCGTCTATTGCCCCAACACACAATGTTGCCATGGCAGCAGACAGATGAAGTTAGTCCAGCAGCAACTTCTCCTTCCAATCCCGTCATTCCTCTTTCTTTTCAGTTGCTTTTTTTTTTTTTGCCGCACTGCCGTTGTTTGCAGTCAAAACAGGAAGGCGACTTTTATATAGAACTAAAAAGAGGAAAAACTAAAATCGACAAATGGCATAATAACTAGCCAAGAAAACTGCTTAAGTTAACAGAAAAATGAAAGAGCGAAGAAAACAGAAAAAACAGAAAAACAAAAATTCATCCGGGGGATAGCATAAAATTTTTGACAGCATGTACAAAATTTTTGTTTGTGCTGAGCTTTGATTTTTGTTACAAAGTTTCGCTTACATGTCATGCGGATTGATCTAGGAATGGAAAACTATGTAGATACTATGGAGAAAAATAATATAATTTGAAATAGGAATCAGTGGAAATCTTCACACTTGAGTCAATCCACTGGGATGTCCTTTTAAAGCAAATTTTCAGTTCGTTCCTTAAGGATTTGTGAGTTTATCTTATATAAAGTATTCTTATGTACAGACTCATTAACATTCTCTTCATATCGACACCGATTCGAGGACTTTTTGAGACCGCTTCCCTCATCTTAACAATCAAATTTTCCCAGACATGAAGTGAACTTTGTGCACATGGCAGACATTAAGCGAAAATTAATGCAATTTTTTTTGTCTTTCATTTTTACAACCTAGAAGCAGTTAGTTGCCCGCCAGCAGCCAACCCTCTTCCAGTTCTTTTCCCTTAATTTTCTTCACTCTGTTATCCATGGTGTCGTGTAGCTTGATTGAGTTTGATGGCGATTGTGCGCGTTGACTTGATTGCAATTTCTCCTCCTCTGCCGCTGCAGCAATGGCAGATGGGATGGCCAGAGGCATCCTGCCAGCTACCTAGCAACTCCCAGTGGCAGATACGTCTGCCACCTGCATACCAATCATGGGCAGCAGCAGGTGCCAGGCAGAGTTGCCCTCTGGCACTGCCGTCGGAGACATTCATTTTTCCTACTTTCTTGAAGTGAGCTTACGCTTTTGATTGATGAGCAACTATTAGGTGGTAGTGAGGTGAGGTGAGGTGAGATGGGGGCACACAATGCTTAAAGTCTTGTTTCTTTTTTTTTTAAATTGGCCTAACTACCTGAAATGCAGTACATAAATTTCACCCTACTCGTTAGTTAGTTAGTTAGTCCATTTGACCTGTTTGCCCAAGAGAATGCATTGAAGTGCAAACGGATTCTGATAAAACCGAATAATATATAGAGCATACATTCTACAATTCATTCCAACTGCAAATTCTCTGCCAAAATTTGGGCCTTGAAGTTGAAATTGTTGGTAAAGCTAACTTTAAAAGTAAGGGAAAGTTAAATAAATATATTGCAAATGGGTAAAAGATATTTATAAAACGATTGAATTTCAATCAACATCCATTAAAAATTCTCATTATTCTTATAGGTAAATATTTCTTAATAAAATGGCTTATTCAATAACCAAAAACGAATGCAATTAAGCAATAAAGAGTAAAAAAGTATTCAAAAGTATTCACAATGACCATAAATAAGTTTCGATCTCTTATCTGATGAGATTTATTTTTATTTCCATTAGACTACACAGTGAATGTTTCTTAGCTATAGTTGAAAATTGAAATATTCGAGCAAATGCACATCCTTCATTTAATTTAGCAAACTTTCGTGATGATAGAACGATATGGTCTCTTAAGTTTTTCGTATGATTGACCACGAGCCGTCTAGTACGCAATATTTGACATTTCGTAGAATTACAACTGGTTTAAACCCATTATATTCGAATGAGGTTTGTTTACCCAATTAATCCTGACTCCTGTTCAAATCGCTGGAGATGTAATAAAGTTTTCACCATGGTTAATTCCGACTCTAGCCTATTTTCCTCTGCCTGCCACCAGTTTGTTGATGTTTGCGCATAAATTGTGGTTTATTTTAATTAGTTGTATGTAGTTAGCGTTCATCATGATCAAATTAAACTGTTTGTGTGTTTTTACGGCATTGAGCTTAAAGCGATGGCCATTGCCTGAAATGCTTCTCTCGCCGTTTACACTATGCGTATTTATTGGCGAAAGAAGTCCGTGAGAAATGTGACACCTACTAAAATGAACGACTTTATGGGCCGTCGATTTCTTATCTTTATATTTATCTGCAACTGCCAATTTGTTGCCATGGCATGGCAACCAACGTGAAGGCGTTTCAGATAAGACAAGGAGTCGGAGAGGTTCTGTGTTTCTCCTCTTCTCATCTCTGCATCTTCTTCAGTTTTTGTCGCATAACTTTGCATTCAAAAGCGGGCAAAATGTTGACTTCTCCTTTGACTCAAGTGCCTAGTGCTGAGGGGCAGGGGGCAGGGACAGCAGCAGCAGTAGCATAAACGAGTTTCGACTGCAGCTTCTACTAGGTGTTAACTCATTTGCCTGGCAGTTAAGTGACTCAATAAACGGCAACTCAAACTGAGGACTTCACGCTGTGAGAGCGTCGACTCACTGGCTGACATCTGCCTGCATCTTTCCATATGAATGACATTCAGCGGATCTTGGTCTCTGATTTGTAATGACAAATTTTTAATGCCATCAAATGTTTTCATTAAGCTGCAACCAGCTGCGACTAACAGAGACAACCAGTTGTAATTTCTTCTCTTTGCCATCTTAATTAAATTCCTTACAACAATTACTTATTAGAAAAGTTGAATTCTTAAGAATCTTTTCATGAATTTATGGGAACTATGGTAGCACCAAGTCCATCAAAACGCATTTAATTTAAGTGTTTTTTCTACAATGCATTAAGTAATTATTCTAATTACTTAAGTAGTGCTCAATTAGTAGGATGCTAAGCGAAAAAAGTTTGAAAATACAAATACAAAATCTTTGGTAATACAAGTCCATCAAAACACATTCAACTTAAGGGTTTTATGTAATTATTTTAACTACTTAAGTAGTGCTCAATTAGTAGGATGCTAAGCGAAGAAAGTTTGGAAATACAAATACAAAATCGTTGGTAATAAAAGTCCATCAAAACACATTCAACTTAAGTGTTTTATCAACAATGCATTATGTAAATATTCTAACTACTTAAGTAGTGCTTAACTAAGCAAAGAATGTTTGGAAATACAAATACATAAGTACTTAAATACTAAATACAAAATTCAACGACATTCAACTACTGAAAAATTGTTGTAAACTATTTCGATAAGAACTTAAAGTAACGGTGCTTCAAGTACTCTTTTGGTTAATAAATATTATTTACTCAGAAGGTAATGCAAGACTTTCGTATATGTATTTGTCACACATTTGCTGCCCGAATACTAAGAAACTAAGCAAAGAATGTTTGGAAATACAAATACATAAGTACTTAAATACTAAATACCAAATTCAACGACATTCAAATACTGAAAAATTGTTGTAAACTATTTCGATAAGAACTTAAAGTAACGGCGCTTCAAGTACTCTTTTTGTTAATAAGTATTATTTACTCAAAAGGTAATGCAAGACTTTCGTATATGTATTTGTCACACATTTGCTGCCCGAATACTAAGAAACTAAGCAAAGAATGTTTGGAAATACAAATACATAAGTACTTAAATACTAAATACAAAATTCAACGACATTCAACTACTGAAAAATTGTTGTAAACTATTTCGTTAAGAACTTAAAGTAACGGCGCTTCAAGTACTCTTTTGGTTAATAAGTATTATTTACTCAAAAGGTAATGCAAGACTTTCGTATATGTATTTGTCACACATTTGCTGCCCGAATATTTTCCTATGCTCTTTTTGCACTTTTGTCGTTGCCATGTCCCTTTGTTGGTTTTACCCGACTCCACCAGCGCCCTCGTTACACCCCCCTTTCTTTGTTTGTATATCCTTTTCATTTCATCAATATGTTCATTCAATATTTGGTTTCAGCCTTTGCCACATTTTTCGGTTCCATTGTTAACAGCTTCATTAAATCCATGGCGCAAATAGCCCATCAAGAAAAATAAAGGGAAAGAATCATACTTTCGGCTTTACCCCCCGCACCCCCCTCCCGAAACATATCTAAGAGTAGGTAGGGAAAAATATTACAGGAGTCATAAAAATGTTGTTTTTCTTTCTCTTGCCCGGGGTAGCATAACTAGTGAGGGAAAACTTCTCAGCTTTGTACTTATATTTCTGGCACGTATTTATACCGCCGCCGCAGCAAATGGTGAAAATGGTGGAAATTCATTTGGAGAGGAGAAGGTTCTCTCTGCTACTATTACCTGCTGAATGCCAAAAAGCCAAGGAAACTTTCGACTTGACTGCATTTTAATCAAGAAGCGAACCGAACCAAACCAAACCAAACTGAACCGCATTTCTTTGGACCAATCTCCCCCCATGTAAGCTGTACCTTGATTATGATAGTGAGAAGGGGGGGAAAGTTAAGTTGCCGTTAAATTTGCAGAGAAACTTCTTGAATGAAAAGATTTTTGTGGAGTGCAATTTTGTTGGCGATGTTGTAATAATTTTTTTTGAGCAAATAAAAGTTGAAAAATGATAATGAGAGTTAATAAAACAAAAAATTCACTTGAAGTTGATTGGATTTAGTCAAATCTTCACCAAGGTGAATAGAGATTTAAATGAAATTGCAAAATCAAAGTGCTTCTTCAGGATCACTTAAAGTCCTTAAGAGAATCCAATCGAAATTCGTTCTTAACCCATCTAAAATCTAAATTGTGCAGACAGAATCACAAAATTACTTCAATTGCAGGTCATTGATTGGTTCATTTCATATAATGAATAGCTTTAAAGTGAAATAATCCGTATGTGTTCCTAAGGAACTTCATTTCAAAGTGAGGCTCCTATTTCGTAACATTGTTCTGTTAACTTTCTTCACTCTCAAATGAGGCAAAACATTTCAACATGAATTTGCGAAACGTGCAGAATAAATAAATTATGTTTAGCACAAGTTTCTCTTGTCAATTTCCTTATAACAAATTCAATTTCTCCTATATGCCGTGCCCCACACACACAGGGACACAGTAGTGACACTTCCTTGTAGCAAGAAATGGAAAGGAAGGGGTTAGAAAAAAAAAAGGACTTCAAGCTGGCACCCACTTGACGAAGACACGTACGTTCGCATACTCTCCGTCTGGAGAGTCTCTCCCACTCTTCTGTTGGGTCTCTGCTCTACCCATTGGTTTTCCACTTAATCCATTGAAACAATAAGCTGCTTTGTTTGTCTACTACCCACCGCATGACGCTGACGACGATGACAAAAGTCCTCCTCGCACTTTTCATCACAAAAAGCAACGAAAAAACATTGTAAAGCTGCACTAGGTGCAGCAAATCCCTTAGCGACTTTCTCTCTCTCTCTCTATTTTGGACTCTCCTCGAATGCCACCAAACATCATCATCTTCTGGATGTGTTCTTGCTCTTTGTTTGATATTGCATTTAGTGGTAACCCCAAGCACTCGAAAAAAAACGAAACGAAAGAAAGGGGAAAAGGAAAAACCCAAGCATATGATGACAATGGCATTTTCAAAGGGAACGAACGCTTCCCTTGGCAGTGATTACCAAGAATTTCTATGTGCTAGCTGCAAGGTTTTGACTCCTTAAGAGTCCTATGCAATCTCTAGGACTACGAGCAGTAACTGTCACTTAACTCTTATGGTGGTAATTTTTTGCGCTTCATGAAATAGGCAAAAACAGAGAGAGAGAGAGAGAGAGAGAGAGGCGGAAAGAGAAATAGAGAGAGAGAGAGAGGTAATTGCAAAACAATATGTAGTTGGGATACCCTTTAACAATCAGGGAATCATCTGACCAAACTCCTTTAAACTTTGGAATTCAGTAAAAAGAATGTCTAACTAACTTTAAGCTCTAGCAAAGAAAACCTGGCAATACTATTTACTATCGACCACAGAGTTGCTAACTAGTACGATATACACAATATGAGTCGATAAACTTATCGATTTTTGCTTTGCATTAGCGATAAATATTTTCATCACAGACTCTTATAAAATTTGATGAATTCTATCCTATCAATCACATCAGTTCTTTTATTTCAAAATTCTGAAAGATATTCTATGAAAATAGCAAAAGTGTCAAATTCTCACTTAATTTCTACTTTTTCAATTTATTTCGGTAATTACTAATTAAACTTTCTATTACTTCCTTTTTTTGGAATGTTTTAGTACAAAGTATTTATCGGAGAAACGTATTACCTGACTTATGAGTTTTCTTCTAACCTTCTACAGGTAAACCAATATAGTCTCTTTACGTGTGGGTACAGGGTATAAAAATGAGTATAAGCGAAACAACTTACGGGTGAACCACCAACAGGGAGCTTAACTCTGAGAGCGCGAAGAAATTGTTTTCAATTTAAAAAGACGCAATTTTAAGTGGCTTATATTAAATGAAATATTACATATTAAATTAAACATGGCAGTTACTTTTTCTCTTATTTATGAAACTATAAATGGGCAACGAGATAAATTTTTTAATTAAGCTTTACTTGGTTATCGAAGTACTTATAATAATTAACCAAAATCATTTCTTGTTGTGAGATTCAATACATAAAGTCACTATAATTTTCTTTAATTTTATACGTCATCTGAAGTCTGAAAGTCCTTTAATTGATGTTATTCGCTCACCAGAGTTGCCACCTCTTTCTGGCTTTGCATTGTAGTGTTGGTTAACTCGTAAAGTTAAGCTCTTTAACATTCTCCTTGCTTGAGAACCACTTTAAATAGTTTCAACTAACAAGAAATGGTTCTTTGTTATTTTTTCTGCTCTCAACAAATTCATGACTGCGGAATGAAAATCTTTCACATTTTTTTATACATATTTTTTCGACGACAACAAAAGGCACTGCCAGTCATAGCTGGACTTACTCCGCGCTCATCCACATCCCCATCGTATGCATTGTCGCCACGGATATCCGCCATGTTGGCTGCTGATTTTCTATGCACATTATTTCCTCCATTCTCTCTCTCTCTCTCTCACACACAATCACTCTTTCTCGCTCTTTCTCTTTGTCATCTATTTCTCTTTCGTTTGGGTGTATTTCATATTTTTTTGCCATTTCTTGCATTTATTTTACCTGTTTTGGCACTTGGTACAATAAGCCATAGAAAATCGTTACAAAAAGTTGGCAAAGGAATCAGCATTCTGTGCTCCCCTCCGTTTCCCCTTCTCTTCATCACATGGTTTATGTTTTTGGATGAAAACTTTGTGTTGCATCTTTGTTGCAATTGCAATCTGTTGAACAGAAATGTTGGCAAACTCTAGAAAAAAATTGTTCCTTTATTTTTTCTGTATTTACAATTCACTTTGCTGCACTCTTCAGAAATTACACATGTAGAGTCATTCCTTCTTCTCTATCCCACTCAGCTACTGTTTCTCTTGTTGTACCCTTTATCAAACAAAGGGGATATCAATTTCAATAAGACATTGCTTTTCGGCGGCTCTTTTTGGGTACAGTTTCTTTTAAATGAGATATCGCTATGTTAATCTCTACTTAACCGATTCTTCGAAGTTTCATTGTAAATTTCGTATAAGTCTTAAAGAACCACTGTATTTCAAATGAAACCTAGAACTATGCGAATTCACAAAGGATCGCGGGACGAAATTCGTATAGGAAAGTAAGGGTATCAAAACTTCGTCTCAGCCGAACTCCTAATTGCAGTCCCCCTGTTTCTTTTTTTATCACGCTCGAATTTCTTTATGCTTTTGTAAAGGAACTTCCCCCATTTTGGGGTAAAGTAAAGAATGAAAAAAAAAGCCAGCTAAGGGCAAGTAAATCGTCTGTCTTATTTGTTGACTACTTCAGCTAGCCCTCGTCACCGTGCACCCACACACGTTTTTCTAATAAGCAAGGAGGCTTCCTTGTCCTCCTCCAACAACAACAACAACAACAGCATGATTGATATATTCCGGTGCAGACATTTTGTTAAGCTACAACAAAAAGATTATATATATACTACGAACGTTCGTATATAAAAAAAGAAGCAAGGTGGCTTTAGCGACCCTTGCATTTTGCCTTCCTTCTTCCCGTTCCTTTGTCTGACCCTTGCCAGGCGGCGGCTTTTTTATTGATTTTTTTTTTATTTTACTTACGTTTAGGTTTAATTTTTATAGCATTTTTGTGAGGAATGTTTTGAAAGCAATGGCCTTGATTTGGGTGATTTCCTTCAGAAGGGAATTCGCGGTGAAATTTGTAATTATTTAATTATTTTGACTAACTAAAAATGTTTAGCTTTGGCCCCTTTGCTTTTACGGGTGATTGCATTTGAAGGGTTTAACTGAAATCCGAGAGCTTTGAATTACACGACACTTTTTACTACACCCCAAAAAGCAAACAGACAGAAATCTAATTATTGCATCTCTTTTTCACTTGCAGCTGGCATCAAGTATACGGATAATCAGCGTGTCATAATCCTCGTCAAGGATGTAAATGATGAGCCACCATATTTCATTAATCGTCCTCTGCCCATGCAGGCAGTGGTTCAGTTGAATGCACCACCGAATACGCCAGTCTTCACCCTGCAGGCTCGCGATCCGGACACCGACCACAATATCCATTATTTCATTGTCCGCGATCGAACCGGCGGACGATTCGAGGTCGATGAGCGGTCTGGAGTGGTACGCACTCGGGGCACCGATCTCTTCCAATTGGATATGGAATATGTGTTGTATGTCAAGGCGGAGGATCAGAATGGCAAAGTCGATGATCGTCGTTTCCAGAGCACGCCCGAGGAGCGCCTGTCGATTGTGGGCGGCAAGCGCGCCCCCCAGTTCTATATGCCCAGCTATGAGGCGGAAATACCAGAGAATCAGAAAAAGGACTCCGAGTAAGTGAACAAATGCAAATTTACCAATAAAACTTATGCATACGAATACGAATATGGCATGAGCATGTGGAGGGAGAGAATTAGTCTGGATGCTCATTGAAATTCCAAACCAAAGAAAACAAAACCCAAAATAAAAGGGAACAAAATGCAAAAAAGAAAAACTGCTGTAGGAAAAACAACTGTTAAAAGGCAGTCATGCAGATGGAAAGTCGTATGCAAATTTTCACATTTATCCATTCTCTGTATCCCCATTTTCTGTCTTTCAGTATCATTTCGGTTAAAGCCAAATCGTTTGCTGACCGCGAGATACGCTACACATTGAAGGCTCAGGGTCAGGGTGCTGGCACCTTTAACATTGGCCCCTCTTCCGGCATTGTGAAACTGGCCAAGGAACTGGATTTCGAGGACTTGCGTCAGCCACATGTCTACTCCTTGATTGTGACAGCCACCGAAGATTCTGGCGGTTTTTCCACATCCGTTGAGGTAAGTTCACAAAGCACAACAAAAAGAACCTTTTGAAGAAGTAGAACTAAAGAATATTAGTTTCTCGAAGAGAATCGGTCTCCTCCATCACTAAATCCTGTCTCTTTTCCGAACTAAACAAAATAAATATCCACATTATTTTAAAGATGTCAATAAGCAGTTTTTTTTTTGTTCACTTGTTTTTTTTTTGTTTACTCGTTCTTTTTTGTACACTTATTCTTTTTTGTTCACTAGTTCTTTTTGTTAACTTATTCTTTTTTGTTTACTTGTTCTTTTTTGTTCACTGGTTCTTTTTTGTTCACTGTTTCTTTTTCGGTAACTTGCTCTTATTTGTTCCTTGCTCTTATTGTTTCTTTCACTTTTGAAAATGTCTCTAATAAGAAAACAGCGAAATTTTGACGCATTTTGAGAATATTGGAAATCAGCAGGCGAAATGCAAAGCAATTTAAGAGAACATAAAAAACTAAAGCAATAAGTTGTATTTTGTTTATTTCTCAAAAAACTTAGAAATAAGCATTTGTTTTTAGCTTTCCAAAAAATGATATATCCTTTTTAATAACATTAAAAAAATCAATCAACAATTACATCTTAATGTAATTATCAAAGTAAAACTCACAATGCTTATGCTGAGCAAGTGAGCAATGTGGTAAGAAAATTAAATGCTTAAAATGTGGTGAGAAAATAAAATGCTGTGCACTAAAAAAATCCAAACGCATTCGAGGAGCTGGTCACATTAGATTTGATGAAAACTGTCCGTGATAGCATTTTAGTTCGATTTGACTTTGAACCAGGGACGGTAAATAATGATTATTTTGTTTTTTTTTTTTTAATTAAAAAAATCATACACTTCTAATTACGTTAGAAGAGCCAAAAATAGAGCAATGCTCTTGTCTATGCATAAATTATGATATTTCACTATGATTTAAATTTCTGCGACTTTTAATCAATCGCTCAAAAATAAAACTCAACATGATTTTTTGGCTTTTCCTTAGAGTGTTCAGGCAAACCAGAACCAATATATCCTTTGACCGACATATTTTCTACATATTTGGGTATAAATATAAAAGAAAAAAATTTTAATTTAAGCCCAAAATTTAAAAAAAGAAAATCATGTTGAGTTTCATTTTTGGCCGAAAAATAAAACTCAAGAAATAATCATTATTTTTTGATTTTATTTTTTGGTCAAATATAATTTTTATGTTTTGAGTTTTATTTTTTTCCTCAAAATCGATGATTAATATTTAATCAATTGATTAAAAATTGGAAATAATTTTTATTTTTCAAGTTTTAAAATAAAACTCATAATGATTACACTCCCTGCTTTGAACAATTTTTGTGTGATGGATTCAGCAACTAATTCGATTGAAACTAATGACTTTCCCTTTGCTTCCAGCTCACCATTCGCGTCACCGATGTCAATGATAATGCACCGAAATTCGAATTGCCCGACTACCAGGCCCACAATGTCGATGAGGACATTCCCCTGGGAACAAGCATCCTGCGAGTCAAGGCCATGGATGCTGACTCAGGAGCCAATGCTGAAATCGAATACCTTGTCTCGGATGATCATTTCGCAGTCGATTCGAATGGCATAATAGTGAATAACAAACAGCTGGATGCCGACAACAACAATGCCTACTATGAGTTCATTGTGACGGCCAAGGATAAGGGAGAACCACCCAAATCGGGCACCGCCACAGTTCGTGTGTATACAAAGAACAAGAACGACGAGGAACCCAAATTCTCGCAGCAGGTGTACACGCCAAACGTGGATGAGAATGCTGGACCGAATACTTTGGTGACCACTGTTGTGGCCTCCGACAAGGATGGCGATAATGTGCGCTTCGGTTTCGTTGGCGGCGGCACTTCGTCGGGCCAGTTTGTCATCGAGGATATCACGGGCGTCATACGATTGCACAACAAGGCCATATCCTTGGATCGCGATAAGTACGAGCTGAATGTCACTGCCATGGACGATGGCTCCTGTTGTGTGAATGGCGATCAAACCATACACACCTCCACAGCTGTCGTCGTGGTCTTCATCACCGATGTCAACGACAATAAGCCAGTGTTCAAGGATTGCGGCACATACTATCCCAAAGTGGAGGAGGGCGCCCCCAATGGCAGTCCAGTGATTAAAGTGGTGGCCACCGATGAAGACAAAGGTGTCAATGGACAGGTAGGCATCTTTAGAAGAAAAGTGACCTTAAAAGGCAGGGCTTGGCTTAAACTAGTTGAGAATTCTAGGACAAAAAGCTCAGAGACCTTTTTACAATCGTGTTTCAGTTCATCCTACTAGTTTTGGTTGTAGTTTAAAATGCATTAGATTTTTCAATTAATTATGGTTTATTTGAAGCGTGTTTTTTTAGGGCACTCATAACACGATTACAGCCTAATTGGCATTAGCCGCGTGTTGTGTCGGCAGATTTCATGACGAGATTTGCCATTCCTTGTTTGCCTTTTTTAGCCGCCACAAGTTCAATGCACTTGAAGGCGATTGCATGTCGTGTGTCGAGTGATGGGCGACGCCTCCTCACAATTTGTGTCAATCACTTTTAATTGAATTTTTCTCTCTGGTCGCAGGTGAAATACTCGATAGTTCAGCAACCGAATCAAAAGGGCACCAAATTCACTGTCGATGAGGAGACGGGCGAAGTGTCCACCAACAAAGTGTTCGATCGCGAAGGAGACGATGGTAAATTTGTGTCTGTGACCGTTAAGGCCACCGATCAGGGTGATCCCAGCCTGGAGGGTGTTTGCTCCTTCACTGTGGAAATAACCGATGTGAACGATAATCCTCCGCTATTCGATCGTCAGGTGAGTTTGCTTTACATATTGCTTTAGAGTCCCCTGAGAAATGTGCATTATTTGTGCAAATTAATTTTCAGAAATACGTGGAAAATGTGAAACAAGATGCTAGCATCGGTACCAATATCTTGCGTGTCTCCGCCTCCGACGAGGATGCCGATAATAATGGCGCCATTGTCTATAGCCTGAGTGCCCCCTTCAATCCCAACGATTTGGAATATTTCGATATCCAAGCTGAGTCCGGATGGATTGTACTGAAGAAGCCCCTTGACGTAAGTGTTTGCTTTTCAATTGCGTAAAAAAAAAAAACTGTTACCACCATCCCCCCACCCCCCTTCTTTTCTCTACCTACCATTACAAAAGAAAAACCCTTTAATAACTAACCAAAATTCTTATATTTTGATTTCGAAAACTTTTGATTTTCTACTAACGAATCAATGCTAGAAGAAAGAACAGATCTAAAAGACTAAACGGCTTGTATTTAACAATTTTCGCTTTAAGTTTTCAACTTTTCTTTACCAACTGCACCTTTTTCGTCTTGACTTTCATTTTGATTCGTTTTCGATTTCAAAAACAAAACGATTTTGAACAAGCCCAAATTTTAGGTATTTTAGAAATTGATGTTAAACGCAGTGCAAGTTTTTTTGCCACATCAAACAAGAAAATCTATATAAAAACTTATTCATTTTCAATTTAGTTATAATTTGATTTCATTTTTCTGATTTTTGTTTAGTTTATAGTGCGTAAAAATTGGCCAAAAAAAAAAAAAACAACAACAAAAATTCAGCAAAAAAAAAAAAAAAAAACCATATACATAAATCTAAGCAATGAAAATCGAAATTGATTTTTAACATTTTTTGAAACAAATCAAAACCTACAAAAGAAAAAAACTTCGGGTTGGGTAGTCTTAAGTTATTGTAAAAAGGTAAAACCCCAGAAAAATATATCCCAAAACGATCACGCATATTTTTGAGCATCGTTGTATATACCACCTATAAATATATTTTTGAAGGCCAATCGATACAAATTTCTAATAATTTCTTTGTAGTTCCTGTATTGATTTGAAACCCTTTGTATAAAAAAAAAACAAAACTTTTAATTTCAACCCAATATACTTACCCCTATACGAAAACTTTTTGCCGAGACTATGCATTTTTTGAAGGTCTCTTTTGAACTGAGAAATATTATCTACTATATGCCTACTATATACATAAATACTTATACATATATGTAGGACGATTTTTATTGACGCATATTTTTGAAATGCTCAAAATGATATCAGGGCTCTATTAATGTTCGGTTTTTGTTTGTTTTAACTTTTCATTTCAACTGCACCACTTGACTAATAATTTCCGATATTATGTTGAATTACTTTCTAAATGAGGAGGCAAACTTTAATATGTTTGTTTTTTGTTTTCCTATTTTCATATATATATATTTTGAAAAATACAAAAACGATAAATCGATCTGAAAACAACAATTTAGGGTTGTTATCCTGTAAGTAAGAAACTGAAGTGTCTCTGTTTTCGTTTGCTCTCTAATTCCTGTGCTAACCCAAAAGCAAAAAAATATTTTCACGACTTTGTAAGCTAACCTCTAACTAAAATAATCAATTGCAATTACCATCGAACAATTTCAAAAGGTTTCTGAATGAACCTCATAGACTCTACACTTCAATCGATATGATTTCTAGGGTATAGTCTCGTCAAAAAATAAAAAAAAATCACTCCATTTATGTGATCTCTCCTATTCCCTATAAATATTGATGAACTTCCTTACCTCCACCCTATCACATCTGCCTACTAATAATCCCTTTATAACCTATACTTTATACGAAATTTGATTTGTATATATCATTTTGCTTTGTGTTCCATATACATAAATTAAATACAACGTACAACGATGCTATTAAATACGATATCGTTAATACGTACAATAACAAACTAAGTATGTACATTGGCTGGCAAAAGTCTACGGAAAGAAGCAAGAAATCAGAAACTGAAAAGAATCTATTGATAATCTATTGATAGTGTCTAAAACATTTGTATGCCTTAACTTAGAATTTTACAATCATTATATTACTTGACCACAGTTTGAATTATAAAAAATATTGTTTCGACTATCAAATTTCCCTTACATATGACATTTATGACACATTTACGAGATTCAGAATTTATAAGTATAACAGTTAGAGCAATGTTGGTAGAGGGTAATTCAAAAAGGAACCTCATTGCCTTATCTATTTTATTATTCAATCAAAGATTTCTAAAATTATAGCTGCAAATAAGTTATTCAAACAATTTTAATTCAAGAATTAACAAATATGTATTAACGGCCGATTCCGATACCAAGTACTTTTGCCAGCCACTGAACTCTTTAGTGCATACACAAACCCAACCGTGTATAACAGAAAACAGAAATATTATGGTTTGGTCATCTGCTAACCCAGCTAACATAAGCAAAGACAACAACCCCCATGCCATTTGCCCGTATGTTAAGTGCTAACATTTCGCTGTAAGATTATTTCAAATGGAAATCAATTGAAATTCAATGAAAATCCCGATCAAAACCTATTTAAAACAGCGCGATCGCTATCGTCTGCGTGTACGCGCCTCGGATAAGGGCGAACCGCCTTCATATGCCGACGTTGATGTTGAGTTAGATGTCGTCGATCGGAATAATAAGCCGCCCATTTGGGATAAGAGTGTTTACGGGCCGATTCATATACGTGAGAATGTCACTGTGGGTACGGTTGTAACATCGGTTAAGGCAAGGTTTGTAATACTCACAACAAGAACAACAACACCAACTCCCAGATTAACCTTCAAGTATTTACTTATACTCTAACAGCTGAGAATTAGATTTTTGCATATATATGTATATTCAAAATATTTATACATATATATAAACTATAAATAACGAACAAATTAACAGCAATTTGCATTTTTTGTCGCTAACATTTTTAGCTTTAAGCTTAACCAGAGAATTGTACTGTCGCATCTATCTCTGTCTAACTCTCTACTTAAATACCTCTAACATAATGTTAAGCATAACGATATGGATGAGCTTTTTCGTTTTTGAATGGTTATATCGTAAAAGCTTTAAGGCAACTTTTTGAAAATCAACCAACAAAAAGGACTTGCAAAATTTACGGAAAATTTGAAAGATTGGTGTAAACTGGAAAAGCTGTTGTTGGTTATTTCATTTTTGAAAGCTCTTTCTCTCACTCCATTTCTTTTGCTGAAAGAAGTTAACGGTCCAAATATCCTTTTTGAATTTTGAAGCATTTATCCTAAGACTAGGAAAAAAGAAAACACACTCAGAAACCATTGGATTTGCTTCCCAACCCTCTCTTACCCCTTTCAAAAGACAACAAAACGCTCTAAGGATTGTGATGAAATTTTTTTGGTGTTGGTTTATTTTTTTTTTAAGTGGTAACAGGTTGCAGTTTAGCTCTTAAGGATATACTTGCGAGGTGTGGTTGGTACATAACGAGACTGAAACAGATTTTTCAGAAGGATTTGAAAATGAATATTGATGGGGATAAAAAAGAGAGGTGAACATAGTTAGATCTATACAAAATCTTTGTCAGCCTTAACTTATTAACCACACCTCGTGCAGGAAAAGGTAATCTCTTTCACCACACACACACACAGCCAAACACACAACTGTTCAAAAATGTTAAAAAGCAATAGAGAAAAACCCGTTGAAAATGAAAAACAACGAGTCCCTTAGCAGACTCCCAAAAAAGTATGCTATGGAAAAAATGTATTCATACAAAAAAATATGCACAAAACCCTTAGTAATATATGATTTTCAGTTCATTATAACTTGATTTCATGAAACTTACCTTTTCATTTACAAGCATATATTTTTAAAAAACCCTTGTGAACTATTTTGAAGGCTAAGGTCGAGACAAAATACAAGAGTAAAAATAATTTGCACTGCATTCAAAAACAAAACAAGAAAATGATTTTTTTTTGCTAAAACAAACTTACTTACCACTTTTTTTTATTCCTTTTTGTTCAATCTTTTGGATTCCCCCCAAGGTGTTGGTTTTTTTCACTTCATTTTTGAAAAACTGAAATAAACTTTTTCACCACTTAATACATACAAATTTATATCATATGTAATTTTTGTTTTTTGCCTTTTTCTCAACCAAAACGAAACGAAAAAAAAAATATGTTTGAAAACCCAACGACAAACAAATGTCTTGCTTGATTTTGAAAACAAAAACTGAATTTTTGAAAAAAAAATACGAAAATGTATATAATAAACCGCAAATGATATATACAGCGCGAGACATACAAATTAGAGGCGATGGCCCAAGATAAAGGCTATCCGCCATTATCTCGCACTGTCGAGGTACAAATCGATGTGGTCGATCGTGCCAATAATCCGCCCGTTTGGGATCATACCGTATACGGGCCCATCTATGTCAAGGAAAATATGGCCGTGGGCGGCAAAGTCGTCTCGATCAAAGCCAGGTCTGTTGTTGATTTGATTTAACTGGAGAAGATCTCACAAAAAAAAAAAAACTAAAATATATCGAAATATATCTACATTTTGTTTAGATATATTTTCGCTATATATACATATATATATTATAGAGATTTTTTTCTTGGTGTGAGTTTGTTTTTTCTTTTCTTTTTTTTTTTTTTTTTTGGATCTCTTCTATTCATTTGGGTTTCATTCGGTTTTCCAATTATTTTGATATCCTTTAAGTGTGTTTGTTGGAATGCTTGTTAATTAGTGATGTTCAATTGCACCTATCAATGTGTAGTTTAGTAGCCTTGTCTATATAATTAAATATATATACATACTATATCATATGAGAAATGCCATTATGAAAATCATAACCTGAACAGAAATGGAAGTCGTTATGCCGGAAAATAAAACCAATTTTTAATGTTACTCTGAGTTCCTTAATTTGAACCACGCGATGTATTTTTACCCCTAAATATTGTCTATTTCATAAGTATATAAAGCTAGCAGATTGCAGCTAAGTTTAAGATATCCTTAGATAGTACATGTTTCCAATTTATAACAGATATAAAACTTATCGATCGATATTGAATTGCAAAAATTCACAAAGTTTTTAGCAATTTGTAATTCAAAGAGAAATATATTTTTAAAAATACTAATAGACAAATTTAATTATAATTAGATGAAAAATAAAACCATATAGTTCAGAAAAATCGGAAAAAGAAGAGAAAGAAAAAAGTGAATAAAAAAATATCCCGATGCTTCCGCTGGGAGCTATATGATAGAGTTGTCCGATTCGATAGCTTCTAGGAGGAGAAGCTTTTGATCCAGACAGACGCATATGAATTCGTCTTGTCTTGCTAGTCTTTCGATCTTTTGATATAAATACTTTATATGGTCGGAGATTAATATACCATTTTCGCAGGGGTATAAAAAGTATTTTAATTTTGAGTATTCAAAACTCTAAGAAACATATTGGCCCAAGAACTTGTAGGTTACATCTGTGAGTTATCCGAAAAAATTAATGATATTAAATGTATTTTATATTGTTGAATTTAGGTAAAAGAAGAAAGTTTTGAAAGAATTCGATATTTGTGATATTTTCTAAATTAACTGTAAGTTAGTTAGTCCAACTAATTGTTTAAAAATTACTTGGTCGACGCATAAAAGATAAAAATTAGGAAATGAAAGAGAACAACCTAAGGTCAACTGGTGGTCTAGGAGAAGCCAACTTAAAGTCTTAAAAATATATATATACATATGATAATCTTTATAATTCACTCCCATTTCAACTTTCATGATGGCACTCTTCATTTTCATTTCAGTCATTAGATTGCCTCTGGCTCCCTTATCCATATTCCTCACAGTTCCCTAGATTATATACAACCACTTTACCCCCCTCCCCCCACTAAACAGCACTCACCTCTCACCCCAGCACACACTTAATAAAGCTACTTAAAAAGTCCAGCACAAAGCACACTATAAAAAAAAAAAAAAGAAGAAAATTGCACAATTTTTTTTAGTTACGTTTCTCATTCAGTTGTTCTCCTTTTTTTTATCTAGACTGACATATGCAAACTTAAAAGTTGATAAACTATATATCTATGGATGTGTGTATATATAGAGTGGAATAAAGTTTTGAATGACCTTTCTGGTGGTTGGGTGGGTGGTTCGGTCAGTCAGTTTCAATTACCACCTGCTGCCATCTGCCAGAGCCACTTTAGTGACCACCCTGTGGCTATTTTGTGAAATATTTTCCGCATAATTCCTCCAACTATGCAGAAACTAGGCGAAGGATTTTTACTATCCACTTTTTTTGTTTTGCTTTTGTTTTTGCGTTAAAAAATAAATTAAAATACAAAAAAAAAAAAAAAAAAAACGAAAAGAAAAACGCAAAACGCGAAACTTGAAGCAAAGTTTTTAAATGACTTTTGGCTTTTTTTTCCTATATCTTTGCGGGATATAGCAGAAGGAGAGATCCAACCACATGGCTCTGACATTTTAATTATGCGTCAGTTCGAGTTAGTTCCCACCGCCCCTAAACCTTCACCCGCTGTCCACTGCCCGCCCCCTGTCGTCAGCCTCTTGCTCTTGCTCTTTACCTTCCTTCTTGTTTTTTGTTCTACGGCACTAAAAGCAAATGCACTTAACGGAAAAATAGAAAAACTGAAACTAAAACCAAGGCTAAGCACATATTGCACCTGCTTTTCTTTTAGTCTATCTAACTAAAAGTTAGTCTAATGCTAACCTTAAGTACATTTTTTTCGCCCCACAACCTGAGGAAAAGACGAAGGAAATTACTTGGAAAACCATTTGTGTTTTGTATTTATCTTTCTTGATTTCGTTTTCACTATTCCTTGTGTTTCCGTTTTCCATTATCATTTTCTCATTTACTGTTTTTTCTTGTCCCAGCACAAAAATTATATACATAAACTACAGAAAAACTGATCTATACGTGTAAATACATGGATTCTTATAAAGAAGAAAGCCAATGAAAAAAAAAAAGAACTAGGCAAAGCTTTAGGACACTTAACACAATTTCCCCGAGTACAAATTTATATACATATATATTAGTGCAATTTCTTGGTCTTAACTGCAACAAGAACAACAACAACAACAACAATTTCGCCCTGTACAAATACAATAATTGATTAGTCGAAATTTTTCTTTCGTTTTTCATTTCAAACTTACACCTACAACCAACACCCACAACACCACAAAAAAAGGAGCATATCCACAGAAATTTCATACCATCCATCAACCAACCAACAAACCAACCCCCCTCTCTCCCTCTTACAAAAGAAAAACCAAGAAATTTTCATACACAACCAATCCTTGCCCTCTCAAACACACGCCCCACCTCACAGACACACATCTCAAATAATGGAAATAAATATTGTTAACCATTTTTAGGCACAATAATGTTTTCCACAAGCAACATTTTGCTTTTTTTCATAGTCTGACAGTTTTTCATTCGAAATTTTTGTTGTAAATTTGATATACTTTTATAAAAGAAGGGAATATATTTTGCTCCGAATCGGAAATCATCGAAAACTGCTCAAAATAAATTTTTATATATATTTACGTCTGTCTGTTCTAAGTATCTAGAGTTTATCATTGATTTCTTTCTGCTCTGAAACTGAAGCTATAAACTATATAATGCTGGGAATCAGCAAGTTCGAATAGAATATATATACATAGAATAGAATATCGTGTGGCCAACTAGCAGATGGAAAATATTTGATCCAATTTTATCTAAATTTAATTCTACCGAACAAAAACTTTTTTCTTTCAAATAATAATAGATTCTAATTTTTATAAGAGTAAATTTTATATCTTTATCATATAATGATCACTGGAACTTAAGAGATTACTCTTCAAATTCCTTTTAAAAAGTTCCTTTTATGCTTAAAAAGAAAATTCTTAGACATTTTATAATTTAAAAAATTTTATTAAATTAAAGAATTTGAGATGAAAAGTCGCAAATATTGTAATACAGGTATTCCTGGAATTTATAGGAGTATAATAACTTCGTCTATGTCGAAGTTAGACTTTTTGCTTAAGACTTCGATCTTAAGGTTTGGTTTCTATATCTTTCTTTATTGCATCTGTCAGCTGCAAATGTTGTCTTTGGTTTGCGTTTTAATTTGCTTTTCATTGGGCAAACTCTTTCGTTACCCTTCTCCTGACACTCAAATGGCAATTAGAGTGAGCATTTTTGTTTTGTGTTTGCCAATTAAAAAGTCTTTTTGTATTTTGGTATTTTTTGGAAGTACATTTGCTTTAAGGCATGCGAGTGAGTGAATGAATGTGAAATTCCATCAACATTTTAATGAAGACGTTGAAGTTTAGAAATTTTGAGTGACTTCTTCGTCTTCATTTGAGTTTGATTTTTGTGTGTTTTAATAAGACACTTATCTGTGTGTGTTACTTTTTTTGTATTACCATCATTTCATGTAGTTAACTAACTTGTTTTTTGCTCTAACCGTCTCCCCTTTGTCACCTTAAATTGTACTAATATATTGCATTTCTCTTGTCCCCTGGCCAATCGTCATCATCGTCTGCCTTTAGTTCGGGCATCGAAGGCAATCCGACTGTTTTCTATAGGTTAATGCCTGGGTCAACGGCGCAGACGAACAAATTTCATACATTCTATTTACAACAAAGACCGGATAATGGCGACACTTGGGCCGATATAAAAGTCAATCATCCGCTGGACTATGAAAGCATCAAGGAATACAATTTAACCATACGTGTCGAGGTAAGTGCAACCAAAAACTACACGAAAATTTTCAATTTAACAAATCTTAGCAAGTATTTGATTTGAAAAGTTTTAATTACTTTGCCGGCAAAAGTTTTCGCACTTCGCTGGCAGTGGCTGAAAGGGTTTCCGTCTGATTGACTGACTGACAGCTTCAATTGCTTTCCAATCAATGTCAAGTCTCCGCCTCCGCCTCCGCATCGGCTTCGGCTTAGTCTACGGCTTCTGTTTTCTATATCTTTTTGTGTGTTTTTTGTTTCGCCCTCATTAGCAGAGCCATTGAAAACAAAATGCGAATGAAATATTAATGAGACCGCATAGAAAATGTTAACGAAAATTAAATTACTTTTGGGGCCTTGCATTTCTCTCGCACAGCAAATGCAGGTAATTAAATATCACGAGACTATATAATGCAAATCACTCATTTCGACGCTAATGGATTTCATACAGAACAATATATATATATATTTATGTAGGCACAAATACATTTCTCTCTCTCTCTCTCTTATTTTTTTGGGTTGTTGCGGTTTTCATTTAGAGAAAATATTTGCAAATTATTTATTAGGAAATTTACATAATTGCTGAAAACTCAAAAAAGTTAGATACCCTAACAATGGTGAGGGTGCTATGAATCATCAACAGGACTAACCTGAATTTTATCTGTTTCCATTGGAGATCTGAATACATTACTCCATCAATGATAGGGAGAAGAGTATAATAATTTCGGTTCTGTGATTTTCTCTCATGGCTTTGATCGAGTTCGGTTTAATTCTATTTTCATGGACAAACAGTAAAAGTTTGAGCCAAGTTATGAGTAAATGTAACCAAACATTCTCTCCAATTACAAAACTAGCCAAATTGTCTCCCTTTTCTGTTTGCGTTGATGTTTGCACATGAATATGGCATAACCACAAAATAAATAATTCATTTCAATATCTCATTTGGCCCCAGCTCCAGATAACTTTAACAAGCCGTATATATACATACATATATTTGTATCTCTGTCTATCTTCAAACCAATTCATGTCAAAGTTACAGTGTAAACATGTGTTAGACACACACACACACGCACACAGACACACAGATTGATTAATATTATGAAAATTGAGCAAACATTCGGAAGGATTATTAGTAGACAGAAATATGTGTGGGGCGATAGAAAGAGAGAGAGAGAGAGTTGAATGAGAAAAAGATAGATGGCGAGAGTTATAGGTAATCAACATGCATTGCATTCTATTTGATTGATGGTCGAACATTTCATATTAATCAATCAGCCATATAACAGAGACAAAAGTTAAGGGTAAAGAGGGAAATTCCAAATATTTGTAAGTAAATTAAGAAATGAATTTTCACACCCGTTCGTTCTTCTTTTTATCATTTCACAGAATAATGGAGCCCAGCAATTGGCATCGGAAGCTACCGTTTATATAATGCTCGAGGATGTTAATGACGAAATACCTTTATTCACCGAACGGGAACAGGAAACGGTGCTGGAGGGCGAACCAATTGGTACCAAAGTGACACAAGTGAATGCCATTGACAAGGATGGCACATTCCCAAATAATCAGGTGAGCAATAAGTGAGCAAAACTGATGGCTGGAATCGAACGAAATTGAGTGAACGGAAATGCCTGGCGATTGCCACTGCCGTTGCTTTCTCGTTTTCCAGCAAATTAATGACTGAAACAAGCAAAAATGAAGTCACAAAAACGAGACGGGACGAAAATACCTATGAGAAAAGTGAATGAGGAGCAAATGAAAGGGTGACAAGGGATTGACAGGGCAATACGGAATACAGTTTAAAGCACAATTTGAGTGGGAGAGGAAAATTAATCAGATTTAAGACATTCCCGATGTGTGTTAATCAATAAAATGCTCTTTAAATGTATAGACATCGCCTAATTGTATTATACGAAACTGTATATAACAAATTACAAGAGAGGTTTGTCTGGCAGCACTACAAAGAGGGTGAAACTAGCTAGAAATCTGGCAACACTCAACTCATCCCTTGAAAAATCAGTTCACATCAAATTTCGCAGTGATCTGTGGGATGATATAAATTTCCTTTCAATGTCTGGCAACTCTACATGGACTATTAATTCAAATTATTTCAATCAATTCTGGTAGAATGAAGATGTTTTTTTGGTTAATAATGGTTTCACGATAAAATGCAATCGCATGTATAATCGAAATTCAATATTGTATCCAGTGCTGCCAACTTAGTCTCTTTCCCGCCATATCTGGCATTTTGAACTGCCAAATGCAGGAAAAATTGTGATCTAGCTGCTGGTGGGAAAATTAGCATTTTTGAAGATCAAACTGGCCTTTTATAACATTATTTTAACTTATGTCAGCACTGTTTAAAATTATGAAACGTGGGCATCACATTAATCGATAGCATGAAGTTGATTTTGACTTCTTATTAAACGTAAATTAAAATATATTTACAGTTATGGATTGCGTAGATCAAATAAGTGTTGCCACAACTTTGAAGTGCCTCCAAAGTATTTGAATTTAATTGGAACAAACAACTCCTATACTCTTGAGTAGAATATCGACTTTATTGAGCTTGATAATTGTCTATCAATTTTCAAATAAAAAAAATATACATTACTAAAACAATAAAATGGCCATTTTTATGGATGTTTTTGAATTTGATCTAGCCGTTTCTAGCAGGTTTACAAAGTTATTTTAGCATTTTTTAGCCCCGAAGAGTTGGCAGCACTGATTGTATCATAAAGAATTCTTTTTACCCGATAAGTCGACTCTTTGCCACTGTAAAATAATATATCGGGTTGTGTATAACCTAATTCCTGTCTATTTCATAAATAATATAACAGTATACTAGTATAACAGTTTATAGTTGTGAACCACAACTTGTGGTTAATTGAATTAACTTCCGCAGCAAAAGAAAAAACTTCCTCGCAGGACTTTTTACTTTAATGACGTTTATTTTACTCTTAACAACCAACTTAGACTTCTACTTTCTGTATAACAGTTTTTCTGTTTAATGGGTATACGATAGTCGCCAAAGTTGACAAGGTCCCTTTGTCTCTTGACCCTTCTGCTGACTTAATCAGTCTCCTTTCTGTGCCACATTTTCTTCCTTTAACGTTGTCTCCCTTTAACCCTTTTTTCACGCCTTTATAATTGTTTTTTCTGCTTCTTGGCTTCATTTTTTTTTTTTTTTTTCTCCTCATCTGGCCAACCGGCTAATAAATGTCAAAGAGTTAACGGCCCCAAGGACGAGTAGTAGAAACTAATGCGAGGAAATATGCTGAAAAGTCCTCAAGCGCCGCAGCTCAACTCTTTTGTGCGATGGAGGAGAGAGTTAGGGAGCGAGGGGGGAGGCAGGCAGAAGGGTTGGATAGGGTTTGGCTGAGTGACAAGAAGCCTTAAGCCACAGTGTGGCGATTATAATAATATGCTCTGCATAGTCTCATGCCAGGTTTTTATTTTTTTTTTTTCTGGGCTTCGTCCGCTAGCCAAGTTAATTTGCATGTTCCAGCTAATTAGTAATTTGAAAATTGTCCTTGTGATTGGGTGGGAGATTGGTTTGATGAGCATTATCGTATTTGCTTTAATATCTAAATTCCATTTATGCATCCTTTTTATCCTTCTCCCTTTTTTTTTTTTGTTTCTTCTAGGTCTATTACTACATTGTCGACTCGCCACGTAATGAGGGCAAAGAGTTTTTCGAAATTAATTTACAAAGCGGCGAAATATTCACGAAAACCGTTTTCGATCGTGAGAAGAAGGGCGCCTATGCCCTCGAGGTGGAGGCTCGAGATGGTGCACCCTCGGCCCGTCCCAATAGCAATGGACCCAATTCAGGTGAGTGACTAAGAGACTTTTCAAAATCGACTTGAAAAATAGTTTTGCCGCCAATAGTTTGTCAGATGCAAACACAAACTCAATGTTGAACGATGAATAAATATTTGACCACATGGAACAGCGACCCAAATAAGCCACATACATACTATACTCCACTCCGCGGTCACCCACTTCCACTTCCACTTCCACTCCCTCTCTCTCCATGCGTGTGTGCTTAGGCAAGTGCATTTTCGGCTTTTATTTATGCGGCATGTTGGCCACGCATTTGCCACATTCGGCTGGCTGCGGCAAAATAAATGTGCGTACATCCAACACACAAAACACATTCAACACACATTTTTATGCCCCGTGCCAAAGCCTCTTCATCGCGTTCAATTTGTGTGTGTGTGTGTGTTTTGTGTGTGAGAGTCGAGGGTAATATTTGTTCAACCAGCAGGCGATTGTTCTGCTCCTGTCCCCCTCCCCCCCCATGCCCCAAAAATAGAGAGAGACTGATGTTAAGTAGGCAGAGCCATGTCGAAACAAATCAAAGTTGCCAACATTTAATGGGTCAGAGAAATGACTCTCTATCCGAAACGTATTTGCTTTCGAGTCCAAAAGTGACCAGATTTCCAATTTGCCATATTTTTTACACGCGGCAATGAATTCTATTCTGTTTTTAATTGAAAACTAAAGTGAATTCGATATGTTTCTAGAATTAACTTGAAGATATTTGGTCGAGGAATTAGTAATATCAATTATTGTATTTATCTTACTACTATAATTCTTATTTAATTGAGTCGAAAACGTTTCTGCCTTAAACTTCATATATATACTTTCAATATTCTGAGTGATTTCTTCTTAGAGCTACTGGAACTATGAAAATAAATAGGTTATAGGGATTACCTTTTTAGTTTAAACTCTTCTTATCTTGGATATTGAAAACTTTCTTAAAGCTAATGAAAATTTCACAAGAATGAAAACCACTTAGGACCACTTTACATTTCTTTCCAGAATGAATCAATCTTTACCTGAGAGCCAATTAAATTTTTACAATTTTAATTCATTTCAAGGACTTTAAAGTAAATTTAAATTCAAAAGTTTTACACTTCCTTTTATTAAATTGACATTTCGCAAAGGGCAACAATTTCTTATTAAATTGATTAAATGGCCACAAAAACGAGTAAAATTTCTAATTTGCCGCAATGTAACCAGAAATACAAATAGAATTTTTTGTCAGAAAAAAAAAATTGAAACCGCTCTCAGCGATTTGTCAACAAAAACTAAACAATTAAATTCATGTCAGACAAAATGTACGTACATATATATACATATATATTTTTATATTCGTATATGAACTGTTTTCGGTTCTTTTCAATAAGTAAGCTGTGGCATGGGGGCATGGTCATGCGTCGCTCTTTCATTGTGTTATTTGCTGTTCATTAAAAATGTTGCCCCTGAAATGGCAATCAATTTGGTTGGAATTTGTTGCTTTTGCTCTTGTTGTGTACATTTTTTTCTTCTGTTTTTTATTGTTAAGTGGTAAGCAGTGATTTTTCTGTTCCATGCGAGGGTCGCACAATGAGTAAGCTGACAAATATTGTGTTGAGTTGCGCTTACTGATGGAATTTGTTGCTCTTTTGGATATGGTTTCTTCCCATTTTACTATCAATATACAAAAAAACCTCTCTTGATTCGCTCTGCAACTTTTTATTCATTTACTCAATCATTTTCTTAGCATCTCTTAACTAATGGAACCACCCTCGCATATGGTATATATTTTTCGCTATTTTCTACTGCTGCTGCTGTCTGATTCCACTCGAAATGCTTTTCAATTGTTTAATACATTGCTGAGCCGCATATAAGCTGTTGCCAGGAATGGTAAATGCGGCCAGCAAAAAAAAAAAAAAAAAAAACACCAAGCAAACAAACAAACAAAAATTGAAAATGATGTGCGAGAGGCTTTTGCTGGCCATGAAAATGGAGAAGGAAAATTAAAAAGTTTCCCTGTTTGAAGGGGGCGGGGCGAAACATGTAAATTACAACAGTTGTTGGCCTAAACGGGGTGGCTTACAAATATTGATATTCATTCTAGACGAGGCAAACTTGGTTCGTTGGTTTTGGCTTTTTTCCCCATTTTGGCCATTTTGAAGGAAGAATCAACAGAAACAGAACGGGAGAAGCACGTATTTTTACTTGGTTACTTTTGTTGTTTAGAAAAAAGCTGGCCATAAACTAGTTTCAGTTTAGATTGTGGCCAAAATGTAGGCCATTCGCTTCGTTATAGATATGGGCAAAACAAAACAAGTTAGCTAGAATTTTCCAATTTATTTTTTCTCTAATTGATTATGTATTGTGTTATTTTGTAGTATTCATTTCATTGTTTTCCAACGCCTACAACATCCAATTGGAGGCGTGTGTGCGGTGTCAAATTGTTTGCCAATGAAACTCAGTCAATATTTTTTAGTTCAATTGAGTTTTGATGGATCATTTTATGGCTATTGATCCAGACGTGGGCTAACAATTGAGTCAGATAAAATTAATGACTATGGAATTGAGCGAATGTGAATTGTTTAGTTTTCTTCATCTTTTCAATATTTAATTCCATTTAAAATTTAGTTGATACCATGTCTTATTGAAAGGACTCTCAATGTTTCAATCTTTATGATAATAATCACAAAAATTTCGATTTATATATTCGATGGCTTGTTTATTTATTAGAACTATATTTTAATTCATTTATGAATCTGCTTCAATATTCACTTTAAATAATATGTACTCTGTTTACTCAATCACTCCATGTTGCATTTTGATTATTTCTAAATTTGAGAGACGATCTCAGTATCAAGGATTTGCCCCAGACACAATTTCTTTAAAATCATCCAATTCCAGACAACTGGAAGAAGATCCTTTCAATTGACTATGAATATTAAAGTAACGACAGGAATTACTTGTGGTTCTCTTGAGGAGGTGTAAGAAAAAAAAAACCTACTCATGCATTTAAAGAGACAATTTCTGCTCAACAATTTTGTTGGTAATTCCTTTTTGTCCTTGTGGCTTTGCTTTAGCCATTACCTCAGTTGCCATTGTTGTTTGCTCTATTGTTTAACCAAATGTTTATTTAATTTATTTTCACATTTTCCTGTTGCTCTTTGTTGTTGTTGTCGTTGTTGCTGCTGTTGATTCATATTTTCTGCCTTTTTTCCCAAAGAGGGAAAATTGTTATCTCTCTAGCATGATGGTATTGGCATTTTCTTAGAGCTCTTGCTGTTTGTCTGCTCGACTTCCTTGTTATATTTTTTGTTTTTTATTTTCTTTCTTACCTTGAGATATTGTATATTTTCACAACGAACTTGTGACAGACTGACGGACGGATGGACTGACGGAGTAACTGAGTGACTGACTGACTGAGTGATTCACTGCATTTGCGTTTTGCAATTTTCCTTCACTTTTTAGCTTTCACCTGGTCTCTATCCTTGAGTTGGCATTGTGTGTGCTCTCTTCTGCGGTTTCCTTAATTCATTTCGTTTTCTCTTTGTGCACTGAGTAAAGAACATAAAAAGAAAGCAGCATTCCACTTTCCATTTTATTTGAATTTGCGTAAGAATTGCTTTTAATTTGTGAACCTTGTGACCGACCAATATAGAAAATATTTCTCTTTATTTCATTCGCCGGCCACAGCTGCACTTCCCAGCCTGGCATCCTTTTGTCGAAGCATTTTTCGCTCCATTGCATTTGCTTGGGCCCAAGGATCAACCCGAAAATCATACGGGTTATCAATAGGCAAGTTCTAAATGCCTTTCGGTCTCGGTTTTCTCTAGGTTTTTTGGGCGTTTTTTTCGCTGTTTTTGTTTTGTTATCTGTAAAACGTGCTCTTTTTAGTTATGCATACTTTTAGGCTTAGTCTCTCGTCCTGCACGTATAGTCAAGGTTTTGCTTTCCCCTCTCGCTTCTTCTCCGTGTTTTTCGCATAAATTGCGCCATCGGGCGAAACGAACTCGACAAAAAGCAAACATGTCTAAGGATACGGGGCAAAAATAAATTGTTGGCATATACATACGATAAATTGGCCCACATATAGGCATATCATAGTGAGTATTGGATGGATGGCAAAACAAAAAGTAAATAACATTTGCCAAATTGTCTAAAAAATCAGAAAACATTCAAATAGAAAGTTGTCTAGGACGTAACATGAATAAATTTAAAACGATTATGGGTCTAAAAGTTAGGTATTTATTTTCAACATTATTTTCATGGTATAAATTTAATTTTTAAACCAAAGTAAACTCATTCCAGTCAAGGGTGCAAACTAGAAAATATTTTTAAAATACTTTCCACACCTTTCAGAAAAAATATTGAGTAAATTTTTGTATAAAGAAATTTCGGCCGACTTTGTGGAGATTGTTTCACTTCATTATCTCCAGCGATTTACCCACCTTGACAAAACGCTTTATTGGCCACTGTTAAAAGGTAAATGATAGCTTTGGCCCACCATCGAAATTGCCGCTCATAAAATGGAGCATTAAATGGAATAAGCAGCATTTGCATGGCCCCCTTCAAAACGCACAAGAGGCCAAAAATAATGCCCAATTGTTACACACATCATAAATTCCTAGAAGAAGAAGCGGAAAAGGCGGAAAATCGCCCGCAAGGCCCTCCTCCGTTTAACTCTTTCGCCAGAAAGTTATTAGGATATTGTGTGAGAGAGTGTGGGGCGGGGCGGGTGGGGCAGATCCTTTCTAATTCCTGGGGCGGAAATAAGTGCTGGCTCGTAAAAAATGTTGGGCGTAAAAAACCATCGAGAAAGAAATAAGCAGAAAAACAATAACAATATCAGCAACGAACGATTCATAAAACATTTTTCGATAATTTTTTTTTTGCCTCCTCTTTCCGGCTGGGAAAACTATTTGTAAATAGTTTCCTTTTGCGTTGAGTAGGCAAAGAGAGAGGAAGTGGGAGAGGGAGAGCGAGGAATGGCCATAAATTGAAAGCGAATTTCATTCGCTTTGTGTGGGTCATTTATTTTGATGGCTTGACTTATGATTGATTGATTCCCAGCTTTGATTTGCTTTGAGAAATTTTCTAAAAAATTTAAACTAACCTATTGCTTTTCCATTTTCATCTTTCAGGTACGTAAAGAGTGACGAAAAAAAAAACAAACAAAGAGTTCTTCTCCTTTTTGGCGAGATTGAGTGAGTCCATACTTAAATATTTTACGAAAAAACAATTTGTCAAACACAAACCTTAAGAAGGAAGCAGTTGCTGGCGCTAGAAAAGAGATAGAGAGAGGAAAAAACAATGTTCTCTCCGCACTTCTTCATGGTCTTGGGGCCCCAAATCATGAAAAATGGCATTTCCGCATTGCCAACTTCATTTCCTCTTCGCTTTTCTATTTTGCCCCAGCTTGGCTACAAGTCAACAAGTTGACTAAAGTGGCAGCTGCATTTACAAGTCTTCGTTGAGTCTTGAGAAATGCTGCCATTGCAGAGGCAGTGGCAAAGGCTTCCTTCTTTCACCCTCATAGGAATGGAATGGTTGTGAGGGACGCGGGGGGAATGTGAAACGTCCTTTAAGTAAAGGCAAATATAGACTTTTCGACCATTAAACAAAGCTCTTCAGGGGCCCTTGAGGCAATTTGTGTTACACAATTTAAACATGAAGAATCCCATAAAATTTCCTTAACTTATTTAAAGAGGTTTTTACTTCTGGCCCCATAAATGTATGTAGTCCTTGGCTCTGTTAGCTGATGTACTAAGTAGCTATAAATCTTTGAGATTATTTGAATTTCATGGCAAACTATTTTCAAGCTGAGCTCTGTTGCCTTGAGTTGCCTGTCAACAACAACTTTTTTTTTTTGCCCAGCTTTTATTTTGGCCAACACCAAGCGAGCCAAGATAGCCAAAATAGAACAAAACAAGCAAACAAAAAGTTGTCAAACAAAATGAAATTGTATACAGAATCACATTCGGAGGCAGAGCCAGAGTCGGAGTCGATGTCACAGTCGGGAGTCTCGTCGCAGTAACAAGAAGCAAGGCAACTCGGAGACAATGGTTATATTTAGTTTTATCACTTCGGCAAAACGAGGTTAAAATCCACACGAGATTTTGGACAAAAACACTTCGTTAATTACTCGAACGAACTTGAACAACGATTCGGGACAGTGTGAGAGAACTCGAGAGAGTGACCAAACAGTTGTGTACCGCATTCCTTTTCGAACTTCTGTTAAGTTCAAAGCGGGGAACAGAGCTAACAGAGCTTAAGTGCTCCAGAAACGTATCTCTGTTAGTCAGTCGAAGTTATTCGAGCTAATGTTAGGCCATCTACTGTCTGTTAAGGTATCCGACCTTCATGTGGGGAAATCCTGCCTCGACTGTTAAGCTTTCGAATTCCTCCCTCGGCTTTTGCATTGTGTATCAGGCTATCAGTAGGGGAAACGCTCAACAGAGCTTCTCCTTTTAGTGGGCGAGTAGACAAACAGTTTAACAACATGAATGTTTTGAAAACTACAAGAAATGCAATAAATACCGTGTCAGTTTTTTTTATTTCCTTTCTAAACAAATAGTTAATCTAAATTTTAGAAAGTTGAAAAATAATTTTGCATAGTAATTCATGAAAAGTGTGGCTGCATATTTGTAGAACGAAAACACCAAATTAGTTTATTTCTTCTAAAGTTAATTCTTTCACTTACAAATTAAGAACTTTTTTGAACATTCTGAGAATAATGACTTTATTCCGAATGTCCTTTATATGTTCGACTTTAATGTACCCTCACTTAACAGAGTTTGAAACGCAGTGGATGCTATGTTATTTACATTTCGCTGGCTAACTAGTTAACAGTGCCAATAAAAAGCCGGCTTTCGACAGGTCTTTGAACTTGTCAAAGTGTGTGTAGTGCATGTGTGTGTGTGTGTGAATAGAGGAGCCCTCTTGTACACCGCTTGGATGCATACTCTTCCCCTTCTCTTTATCCACCCATTCGATGGGCATGTGTGTGTGGGTGTGTGTGTGTGTACATCGTGTTCATGGCGTTTTTCAAGTGCCAAGCTTGTTGAAAATTGTTGAGAGTCCATCGAGGCGAAATGCAACGAAATGCAATGAGAACAACAACAACACCAAACAAAAACCAAAAGAGGATAAAAAGAAGTAATAAAAGGAAAATGAAATTCGTGTGTGAATGTTGGAAATGAAAGGAAAGTTAAGTGATATAATCAAAAATGATTATAGGTAGTCCAATAATCACCACCCCAACTGACCTTGAAAGCGAAAAAAGTAGAAGAGAGTGACCGAAGGCGAAAACTTTAAAAATGCTTAGTTGGACTCGACCTTCTGTGGCCATGGTTTATGGTTCCCCCAACACATTGACCACTTTTCAATAAACTGCTTACTCTGTGGTTGCCGCGCGGCACCGGCAATATCTTTTCTTCTCTCGCCATTCCCAGTGATTTATAAGTTTTTGCTGGTCCATGCTCTAGTCTGCAATCCTCTCCCCCACTGCCCCACTCCTCCTGTGATGCATCTTTTTGCTTTCAAAAGGCATATAAATTACCGCCCCGACACACACACACACACACACAGAGACACACAGATTTACGTTCGAGTTCCTCCAAGAACAACTTCAGAACTTGGCCTCATTTGGTTTGCTGGCGAGAAAAACCGTTTGAAAAAACGGTTTAGCCTAAGCGATTTTTGATTAACCCAAATGCAAATCGAATTGCAAACAATTATTTAAATTGCTTATTAAATTTCCAGAGCGAAACAATTTTAATTAACCGCCTTTAGCAACAATGTGAAGACATTTTTGTGTCGAGTTCCGTAGCACCTTAATTTGACCGCAACTATGTATGTATGTATGTATGGGGACCTCCATATCAGTCACTCTCATACAGTTTGACATTCGTGATGTTGTGTCAAAAGTTAGTCGACGCCCACGTAGACACCTTTAATTGTTTACCTGGGCGGACTTAAGGAAGGAAAGCGAATCCAATTTGCATACTCTACAATGGCAAAGAAAGGCATATTTGATTTGATTATAGAAATGGGAATAAAGAGAACGTCTTCTCTGCCACATCAACTTTGAGTTCTTGAAGCTAAAAGGAGTTTTATATAATATATATCATCAAGTTCGCTTGATCCTTTATGACAATTAAGTTATGCATCTAAGGAATCTTCTTGGTTGGCTTCAGAAATTGGACAATTCAGCTTTTTCTTAGTTTGGCATCGTATGGATCTATGTATATGGATCTGAAGAGTTCACTCGTGGTCACTTATCTTCCTTAAGCTTTGACTGTGATGCAATTTCCAGAGTTAATTATTAGCTACACCTATGTGAATTTCTCACTCTTGGTCACTCTTGGTTTTTATGTCCTATAGCTTCATTCTCACCTTGTGTTGCTTGGAAAGAGCATTTTGAAATATCTGTGAAATTTCCATGGCAATTCTTGCCTTTTCGCTTGTTTCATGCCTTGACCTAAGATTAACGTCGCCCACGAGATGTGCTTGACACCTTTTTTCGGTCCCCGGTCCCTACCCAAATGATTAATGACAGCGATTTTGGGGCTAGGAAACAGCGCACAGACCAAAAAGAATACGAAAAGAAAAGTTTCTCCACGCTTTGATGGAAATCTACTTGTTGGCGCCCCAACAAGCATGATGATAAGCAATGATTACAATGAAGATGATTGCGTTGTTGTTCGGCCACTTGAGTTGCCATTTCTCTTTCTCTGTGTGTGTGAGAGGGTGGGGCTGGGGGTGGGGCTGGAGTGCGGCAAGGTGAGCATTTACATAAATTAATCAGCATGAAGGTTCAACTGAGTGAGTGACCGACTGACTGACTGACTGCCTGACTCATCATAAATCCACAAAGGCAGAATTTTCGTCTGCATATCTAATGATAGTTTTTGGCCTTTGTGGCGGCAAAAAAGAAAAACTAGGCGGAAGTAGATGCAAGTGAAACAGGCAAATTAGTGTGCCATGAACCAAAGGGAACGATGGAAAGAGAGGGGAGGTTGGGGAAAGGGGGGAACGTATAGGAAGTTCCTGTGCTATCACAAAGCCAAAGCCAAAACCAAAACCAAAAATTCAGGTGGATTTGCCCTGCCCTTGGGCTACAATATTGAATGGAAAAGCATCGGGAAGTGATGAGACCTGAATCATGGTCCAGAAAAAAAAAACAGAGAAGGGGTTGCAATATACATATATCGAATATCAATTTAATACCTTCTATATTGCTCATTAAATGTTAATTTAATATAATTACTATGGAGTCCATTTCTATTAACTATATATAAATTCATTTTTAAAACTTCTGTCTAATGAAAACTATGTAAAGGTCGCTACTAAAGTAAAAAGTACATCAAAAGTCGCTACTAAAGTAAAAAGTACATCAAAATTTCCACAAATTTTTCACTGTTTCAATCTCAAAACTATATTTGTAATGATGAGAACATTTCTATTAACTTAATTCATTTTTAAAACTTCTGTCTAATGAAAACTATGTGAAAGTCGCTACTAAAGTAAAAAGTACATCAAAATTTCCAAAAATTCTTCACTGTTTCAATCTCAAAACTATATTTGCAATGATGAGAACATTTCTATTAACTATAATTCATTTTTAAAACTTCTGTCGCTACTAAAGTAAAAAAAAGTAAAGTAAAGAGGTTACATCAAAATTTCCACAAATTTTTCACTGTATTTGCAATGATGAGAACATTTCTATTAACTATAATTATTTCTATTTTTATTAACTATAAAACTATGTGAAAGTCGCTACTAAAGTAAAACCTCTGAAGAGGCTACATCATTTCCCACACTTTTCCATTGTTTCAATCTCAAAACTACATTTGTAATGAAAAATTACAGCGGAGTTCCTAAGCTGAACTAAGCTGAATGAATAAATTCTCGATGAAAATCGTTTCAAATTACCTAGAATTTAGCTCCCTTTAATGAGAAGTTCTTCAAGCGCCGCCTCTGTAGGTAGGAAGAGAGAAATGTGTGTGTGTTTGTGTGTGTGCGTGTGTGTAGAATTCGTCGTTTGTCGGCATTTGTCACGTGCAGTGACATTCAGCGGTTGCTGGAGGATGAGCAGACAGACATAGTGGAGGATGTGTGTGTGTGTGTGTGTGTGTGTGTGTGGAGTCAGCGTTTGATTGAAAGGCGTTACGATTGTTGCTAGCAAAAAAAGTACAGGAAAAAGCGGGAAAATGGGTCAAAAAATGCTGTAGGGCCACGCCCTTCATTTGTGTGTGTGTGTGTGTGTGTGTGTGTGTGTGTGTGTGTTACACGCAACTCAATCAAGGCAGTCAGTCAGCAGTCGAATAGACACTCAGACATAGAGACCGACTGTCGAGCATTCAATCATGCACTTTAATTCAATTCAATTTCAATTGAATTTACCCGTTCGCTTCACGGCATTTTTTCTCTTTCTATTTTTTGGATATGAAACTTTAGTCGGATATGTATAATGATGGGAAATTCAGCGAAACTGAAGAAATCAGTACAGTAAACAACAATTATGACTAACCATGTTAGTGACTTTTGTTTTTCCCGCTTCGTTAGTCAAGTCTTCGGCTCGCTCCCTCTTCCCGTTCCTCTCCCTCGTTGGTTTGAAGAAGTTTAAGTGGATTTTCATAATTTATGCCATGTTGCCGCTGTGAAAAATCATAAATTATATACTCCCCCGCCCGCCGCCCTTGCCGCAATTGTGTCCTGGCTTCACTTTGGTCTACTGCCAAACAATTGTATTATTAATTGTAAGTAAGTAGAATGAATATAAGAAAAGTTTGTGTACTAAACTTTTTACATGTTTCTCTCCAAAGTAGATACCGAAAACTCTCTGCGCCTCTTTTGAAACGGGAAAAATATGTCAGCGACATGTTGTTTTCATGTGATTTTCCCTCTGTCAGTGGCAGGCTGGCTTCGTCTATCCCCCCCCCCTCTCTCTCTTTCTGACAGTGTCTAGCTTTTTGTTTTTCATAATTTTCCAGCTTGTGATTCGTCTGTATATTTGCCTTTCGTCAACGTTTATGACAATATATCATTGCACAAAAAGCCGAAAGGAAACCAAAAAATATTGAGTGGCAGAGTTGAGTTGATCGACAGTAAGATACCCTAGAGTTGAGTTCCCAAGCATGACAAGACACAACATTTCATGTTCTTAAGACACATTGATATGGCTTAAAAGAGTTATCGATATGAACTTCACTTTCTTAGAGAGAAACCCGTATACCCCCTCTGAATCTATTACAGGGTAGGCAAAAGCTAGCAGCTCTCCATCAAACAACTTTGTCTACTTTATGTTTTTATTGGTTACATGAGAATATTTTCAACTTGTTTGTCTTGCCAATTTTTTCCCACTTGCTTCCTCCTTCCTTTTTTTTTCTTTGGCCACAATTGTCAGCCACAGAAGTTTTGAAGTATTTTCTTGTGTTATTTTGCTTTTCTTTTTATACCCTTGCAGAGGGTATTATAAAATTGGTCAGATGTTTGTAACGCAGAGAAGGGATCGTTTCCGACCCCATAAAGTATATATATTCTTGATCAGCAAGAGAAGACGAGTTGATATAGCCATGTCCGTCTGTCCGTCTGTCCGTCTGTCTGTCTGGTGCTGCGCGATCTAGTCCCACAGTTTTAGAGCTATCGCATTCAAAGTTCGTATATAAGCTTTTCTATACAGCCACATACACATCTGCGATTTTGAATAAGATCGGACAACTATATCATATAGCTGCCATACAAATACAATCGTTAAATGCGAATAACTTCTCTATTTTTTGAACAATCTTATCCAAACTGATTATGTGCATAAATAAAAAGGGATTGCGTCATATGCGTGAATTTCAAAACAATCGGATAAACATAACGCCTGATTTCGACGATATAAAATTTGCCTATATAGCGTGCACTGCTTATGGCAGCAGCAGTATGCAGCAGTACTGCTGCCATAAGCAGTGCACGCATAAGCAGTTAAGCACATATATGTGTCAAAATTGCGATTGTGTGTGTGTGAATATGAATATCAATCGCTACATTGTCTACTATTTGGCGATTGGCTGCCCCCGGCCAATGTATTTAAAATATTTCTTTCTTGGATTAAGAAACAAAAAATTTTTTAGAAAATAAAATGTAATGGTCAAAAGCTGCAAGGGTATACAAACTTTGGCATAGCCGAAGTTAGCTTCTTTGATATTTTTTTTTTTTTTTTGAAATGTGCCCGAAATGTATTTTCTTTTGGGCTAGAATGAACGGGCGAATGAAACGACATGTTGGCATAAAGTTTTTAATTAAATTGTTAGATTTTTCTTCTCTGTGTTACAAAAATATGTGCATTTCTTGTGGAAATTTTTTTTAGTTAGTTTAGTTGAAATGTGAAAACTGTGTCGGGGGCAATGCAAATTGACAGAATGGATAGAATGTTGTTTGAGTGGCGTCGTTGTGACAAATACTTCATGGAAACAGAATGTAAAGTGGCTACAATTAGAAGAATGCATTGAATATTTGACATTGTCGAACATTGCCCCGTCTGGATATTGGTTGTTTTGGAGTCAATTTTGATAGATAAATGAGTCTGAGTGTATTTTATTTCTAATAATCCAGACCATTGTTTCCTAAAAACCTCTCAACTAAACAGTTTTCTTTGCTTTAGTTAAGCATGAATATTATATTTGGCTTCACCAAAAAATATATCTCAAGGTTAAAGGATATTTACATTTTTCAATGTTTTGTTTCATTGTTTTTGAATTTTTAATCTTTTCTATGGAATTTGTAAGCTTAAGCTGAGTCTTTGCTTTCCTTTCGTCCTTCCTTTTATTGTTTGCTTCTTTTTTTTTTTTTGTGAAAATTTTGTTGCTTACTTTAAGCTTTAGCCACATAATTGTGTGGCATACTTTTCAGGGATTTTATGTGTAGGTGTTTGTGTGTGGGTATGTGTATGTGTGTGTGCGTGTGTGTGTGCGTGTACCAACGCGACTAAGCGCATTGGATTACAACAACGACAATGGGGAAAATTGAAGTTATTTTTAAGCCGCATAAAACTGGGGTATACCTAAGCATATTAAATACACATACGCCCACAAACACACACACACGCACACACACACAAGCACGGACACACAAGCACAGACACAGTGGCAACGATGAAAAGAACGAAAAAACAAAATTTTTGTTGATGAACTCAATTAGGGGTACAACAACAAGCAACGGGGAAAACAACAACGCGAATCATGATTATCCCCTTTTTAATTAATTTTACATTTTGTACCCTTTTATTGCCGGTACTTTGAGATTGGTCGCCTCTTTGCAACGCACTGAATATAGGTTTAGTTAACAATAACTCATTCAATCTGATCATTTGCGACCATCTTGTTTTAGCCAATTTGCTATTTATGTGTCCCCGTTTTAATCTTGTTGATCAAAGTTGATCAGATTTAACAAATCTTACCAAGAATACAGTGCTTACTACCTTCTAGACTGGTCCCTTACCTAATCAGAGTTCTGTTAAGTCTCTTTCCATAAACCTTAATGTGGCTTAGTCCAAAAACCGCTGTTAAGGTTTATCCTTAAAAGTCTTTGTCGATAGAGTATTTAGTCTTCTTTAAAAGAAAATTTTCTTCAGACCTTTTTGAAATACATTTTTTTTGTCTGTTTTCCATTACTGAACTTTTACTGAAACTTCAAGCAAATTATGGAAATTATTTTCTCTCATTTTGCACACACACACACATACATTTTCAATTAGTCAAAAGTGCAAGTTTTTCCCTAAGAAGGGAGTAAAACTTTTTTTGTGTAAGAAATGCAGGACAAAACTTTAAATAAATATTACCTACATATAGCTGAGCTTGGGGTAAAAAAGGCAGCCAATTCGAATCGGTTATTCAACTAAGAATTTTCAACTAAAGCGCACTGACGCAGACGGGCCACGCGGAATAAGCCAAAGGATAGGCCGACAAAACCGAATGAAAAAAAAAGAGTCAAACAAGCCTTTGCAAACATGTTCAATTTTTATGCTAAAAAAAAAAAAAAATAGAAATCGAGGAGGATTGCATTTTTTGGTCTGCAATTTCGCGGCCTTTGTTGAACATTGGAGGAAAATGGACAAAACGAACAAAAAATTAAATGAATTTGCTGTAAGTTGAGTGCACTTTTTTACGAACTATTTTTTTTTTTTTGTACATTAAGAATTTGTTGGAAAAAAACACATTGAAGGTTTGTGATGATGCAGTCGAAAGAAAATTGCTTTTATTTATATGATGGAATATGCTATGTGACTTGTTAAATCAAGTAACTATAAAGGTTTATTCAAAATGTATGATCCATACCCATATCAGTTCTATTTACTTGGCAATCAATCAAAATCAGGAAAAGTGAAATTCAGATGCAAATCAAGTTTGCATTTGGAAGGAATCTATTAATTTGTGTGGGTGAAACAATGAAAATGCTTTTGATTTATTTTCACCTATACGACTTTGCAGATTTTCCATTTATATAAATCAGAAATTCCAACAAAGGGCAAAGAAAGACAAAGACGCATAAAAATACTTGAAACTTCTAATTGGTAATTGCCTTGAGTACTTGTTTTTCTCTCTTCTGCTTCTGCTGCTGCTTCTCTTGTTTTGTCTTGGCTCTTGTCTGAGTTGTAGGGAAAAAGAAAAAGTTGTTGCCATATACAATTTCGAGTGGAATTGAAAGAAGGCAATATAGAGAAGGAGCGGAAAACTTATGAATTATGTAGACAGTTTTATTTAGCTTTTGACCTGAATTCGCATGCCAAAACGAACGAACTACTGCAAAAGTCAATTTTATGACCTTTGCAAAATGAATTTTTCCTGTTCATTTAAATATTTCATTTTCACTTTGATTTTTCACCGAAAAATTACTTAATAATCGTTTTATAATTGTACATTTTCACCCGCATCAGTTGTCACATGGTCTTTGATTCAATTAAATTTTTTATAAAAAGGGACAACAAAAATTGAACCAGCCGCAGGAACAACAACAGAATGAAACAATTCCGAATTCATTAGAGTTAATTATGGCATGTAATTAAATCCACATTTTCATTACTAATTAGCGGTGAAGAGAAAAGAGAAAAAAAAAAAAAACAGGAAGAATAACTCTACAAGTTGGTTGTTGTTGTTTTGTTGTTGTCGTTCTTTAAAACAAATGAGCAAAAGTTACGTAAAATGAGTAAAAAGCGAAACTCTAAAGGAATTCTTAAGGCTACGAGGTGTGATTCTTAAGTTTACATAAATTATCTTTATTAACTTAACAATGCCTTGTTATTCATAATGTGTTTCTATCGTTGATTCAATGAGAATGTTCATTCTAAGTATTTCTTGGCCTATCATTAGCTTTCATATTTCCACATTGCTCTATGGAAAAGTGCATTTTCACCATTTTATTTTATTTGCAAAGTTTAAAATCCGTCGAATCAAAGCATAGTGTTTATGTCATAAACTTCACATATGAGTTTTACACATTCGCCAACTGGCACTCACTCACACTCCTCACACTCGCTGTGTGTTTTTTGTTACCCAAGGGGCTGGGACTGGACTCCACCTTTTTGGGCAATGCCAAAACGCATAAAGTGTCAACTTTATCATGAGACCACAGCCAACTTTGAACCTCATCTCCCTCTCTTTCGTCCCCTCTCTCGGCTTGAACTCCCACTCGATGGAATGTTTGTGGGTGTGTGTTTCACCTTTGTCGCGGTAAACGCAAAAATATTGCCAAAACCGTGCACACATTTCGCACATTTATCGCCCCAGAGAAACGCAGGTCAGACCTTGGGCCAGGCGTCATCATGAAGGATTTTTGCTTTTAGTTTTTGTGTTTGGCAATTTTCTCCAAAATCTTTCAAAAGCTTCCACCTGAAGGCAGCCTTGGGCATGTGATATTATGGACAGAGAGAGATAGAGAGAGGGAGAGAGAGAGAGAGAGAGAAATGAACATGAGGTACTTCAAATGCGATAAAAGTTGATGCAGTAAATAAATACTAATCGCTTACTAACAACAATAAATAAATAGTTAAGCAATTTAAATTTAAACTGGTAGACTAAGAAACCAACTCACAAAATTATGTCTCTCAATTGCTGATAGTTGGATTATCTTCGATTATTTAGTCGATAAATATCGATAAAAAATAAATAGTTAAGCAATTTAAATTTAAGCTGGGATACTAAAAAACCAACTCACAAAATGATGTCCCTCAATTGCTGATAGTTGGATAATCTTCGATTATTTAGTCGATAAATATCGATAATAAATAAATAGCTAAGCAGTTTAAATTTAAACTGGGAAACTAAGAAACCAACTCACAAAATGATGTCCCTCAATTGTTGATAGTTGGATTATCTTCGATAATTTAGTCGATAAATATCGATACATATCAGCAAGGTATTTAGAGTCTTTATCCTTAAGTTAAATCCGGATACTTTATTGCTTTAAATGCAGTGAATTGATGAAATGTTTTCAGTTTCGTCGAGTCCATCATTTTCGTTGAATTTTTTTCCTCGCATTTTCCATATTAAAATCCAAATGAAAATTTGCCGCATCTATGAGTGTGTATACATAGATTGAGTGGCAGATGATTAGGGCTACTCATACGAAAAACACTCGAAAAGAAACTAGAACAGAATTTGCATACATACATATCTCTGCCGAGGAAGAGAGAGGGGCGCAACAGAACAAGAAAGGGTTAACCAGGCCCTGACCCAAACCATCATACAGCAGATAAGAAAGGTCGGAGGAAGGGGGGGGGATAGAAGAAAGAAAAACAGGAACGCAACAATTTTTCGGCATGGCTGCTGATGTTTTATTTTTTTTGCAAATTTTGTTGCATATGAAAAATTGCCAGAGCAGAAGACCCCACAGAAGTGGGTGGGAAGAAGGGCAAAGAAGGAGCCAACGGAGAGGGGCGAAATCATACTTATATGTGAGTAAAAAAAAGAGAAACTTTAATAAAATGTTCCCCGCGTATGAGAGCGAAGGGAAATTTATAGTGAAAGATGGTGCAGCAATGTGGTGGGGGCGTTGCGAGGCGTGGCTCGTCAAACAAAGCAACACTCAACAAAATAATTTCGTGGGAGGTTTCGCATATTAAAAGTCAAAAGTGTTGAGCTGTTGAAAGGACAAAATGAGACAGCCAGACAGAGAGCCAGGGAGCTAGCTAAAGAATGGCGTTTGCCTCTCACTGCCTTCTGTTGCATGCAACATGAAATTGTGCGACATGTTGTCGTCGTCGTCATCGTCATCGTCGAAAACCGCAACAACATTTCAAGTGCAGGAGAGAGGGAGGGGGCTCTCTGGGAGGTGGGATGAGTGCGCTCTTAAAAATGTGAAAAAAATTACTTAATAATAACAATGTTTGCATGTTTTGTGGGCGTTAAGCGTTGTATTGCACAACACAGCAAAGGGGCGTGCCATATGCATATGAAAATACTTGAGACTAACTTTCAGATTAAGAACTTTTAATGAAAATCATTTTCAGCTTAACATTTTTACCCCACCACCCCCAACTTCATTTACATATGCAATGCAGGCAAAATGCTGGAAAATGTCAGAAAAAGTTTACTTTATTTTATCTAACAGCAACAAACTAAACAAAATAATCTCAGGCAAAACTTTCTAATTTATTGCATACATTTTAAGTTTTTCTCGGTTGATATGCGAAAAGCCAAAAGCCAAAAAAAAAAAAACAAAAAACCATTTGCAAGTGCTTAAAAATTGCCCTTAACAGTTTCACATGCGAGGGTCAGTCATTAGGTTCAGGAACTATGTAGTTGTCATTCCTACAATTCGAATTAAATCTCTATTAGAGCCACAGCACTGAAGAGAGCGTTAAGTTGGCATTCCTCATCAGCTGTTAAGAAACCTAACCTCAAACACGTATTTAATTAGCGTACACGTGGCTGCTAGAACAATGCACTTACATGTGGTTAAGGTCGTGTTCAGGTAATCATACAAATTACTCTCAAACTGACAGCTTTAGAAGTTCTTGGAGAGTGTATGCAGTGCTGCCACAATCTTTTAAGCTAAAATGGCTAGATTTGGGGAGAAAAATTGCCAAAAATAGCTAAAAAAAAAAAAATGCTAAACCCTTTATTTTAATTTTTAATAAATTAAGATATACAAAAATAAAATTCAAAATTCAAAACTCTTTAATTAATAAGGAACATGATCTTAAACAATTATAATTACATTTAACTAGAGATTACTTAAAATACTATCTAGTTCGTCAGCTTCTTCACACACATCGGTGTACTTCTCATTGCCAGTAATTTGTGTCAAGTACTCATATGATAGAGAATAATTATGGCAACATTTTTCGTGTCTATGTAGTCCATACCTGTTAAAATGATCGAAGTTTAATACACTGTGTATGCCATTATTGAAGAAGTTTCACTGACTCAAGTCAGTCAAGAACTGCCACTTTTTCTAGGGACTAGTTCAGCAATGTTTCTTCCTTTTAGAAATATCCATTAGAACCCTTTCAAATGTAGGAAGTAGTGATACTTAGTACCAAGTTGGTTGGTTCTTTCAAATGCATTTATCCACGCGATATTTAGGGTGTGGCACGTCATCGGTTAAGTGGCAGGTGAATTATTTTGTTTAAAGTTTAAAGTACGTAGACCACGAGAATTTGGACCTTTGAATAAAGAAGCCTTTCAAGGACACTCCAATGTATGATGTGAATGTTTTGAGTGACCCTCGTTCATTTTATTTTCTACCTGAGTAAATTTTTGTGCAATTGGTTTATTCTTAATTTACTTTTGCTTTTATTTTGCCTTGATTGAGTTGAAGTTTCTGTTGTTCAATTTCCACAAGTTTTCGTTTTAGTTTTAATTCATCCATTAGCAAATTCTCTTTGACCCAATGATGTGGTATATTCTCCAATGTCTTTTGTTTAAACACGATTATAAATTTGTTAATATGAATAAAAAGACTTTTCCCTAGCTTTTAGTGTGGTTTTTCTCCGTGGATTTTTCAGTTGAATTTTCGTGAATAATTTCCAGCACCTCTTAGCTACTTAGACGATAGTTGTTGGCTGTATTACAGGAGATATCCTACTTCTCTTTTCTTCCAAAATGAAAAGATATTCTCCCTTTGGCGTCTCAAATTGATTATGGACGTTTTCCATGATAGTTTTGCCTGAACGAATGTGACAGATGGCAAATGTGAATGGAAAAAGAGCCAAACTTCACTTCGTTTCATTCGGATTTTTGAAAAGTCACTACAATTTTGACAGTGGGAACCTTTAAGTGCTTTGTTCATTTCGTTCGTCAAAGCAAAGCCCTAAAGCAAATAGCAGAGCGAACACAAAACGGAAGTAAAATGAAATCCTGTCTCTGCGCTCACACAATGAGCAAACAATGGCCAAATGGTCAGGCCAAAAGGGTTCAGGTGGGGGTCAACATTTGGGGTCAGAGTGGGTTCTGCTGCTGCTGTGGTCAGTCGTTGCCGTTGCCGTTGTTCGGGGTGTCAGCAAAACAAATTGTTTTATAATGCGCCGACCCTCTCACACGTTCGTTCCATTTAGGTCCTTCAGCTTCTGCTCCGAAATTGCTAGTCACCTCCCACTCAAAAGCAAACAAAAGCCCCAAAAATGTTTATTGTTCATTTTGCCTAAGCTCAATATATTGGCCCGGTCAAAAGTCACATGACAAAAGGTTCGAAATATTTTCCACAATTGTTTTTGTATTTTTTTGTTTTTTCTGTTTTGGTTTTTTCGCCCTCTTGGAAAAGCTCTCAAATTGAAGCTGTACTAATTGTTGCTTTTCGCTTGGGAGGTCCAGACAACAGCGAGAAAAATGGGTGAACTTTTCCATTTTCCACCATTGCACCTGACGCTCCGCTGTGCCGAAGCAATTTTGGGGAAACTAAAAGGCATTTGTTATTGGCTTTTCGGTTGTTCTTTTTGTTTCTCATCTCTCCAACTCTCTGACCCTGGGAGCTGGGCGAAGGCAAACTAAAAGCTGTTGCATATTTTTAAAATTAAATTTTTCTCAGCATGAACTATTTCTCCACTTTGTCCATGAATTTTCATTAAAATGAGTTAATTGTCATGACTTTATTATAAAGATCTACAAAGGAATCTTCACGTGTTGTTTGTGATATATATTTTTGTTTTAAATTATAGCTGATTCGATTGTCCTGCATTCGATTGTCCTTAATATAATTCTCTTTAAAATGACATTTAAAATACATTTCCAATTCAATCGAATTTCAGTTGCTGATTTTGCGACTTCAAATTGATTTATTTGAATGCAATGTTATCCAGTTGCCTGACGTTTTAATTTAATGTCAATTAATCCATTTGAATTCCGCTTCAATTGCGATTGCTTAAGCTATTTCGTTGGGTTCACGTGTTCACACCTCATCAGGAGTGAAATTGGCTCTGACTAATGTAATTTTGGGAGGGTGCCTAAAAAAGTTAACCCAAACTTCTTTCGGTCTCCTGTGTGCCGTCTTTTCACTGAATGTTCTCGTAAATTGGCATTCATTTGCCTTAACCGTAACAAGTTATTTGCTTATGCATGTGTGCACTTTGTGTGCACCGACAAATTGCAGCTACTAAAGCGCTAAAACGTGACGACAGATGAAGGCCGCCGCCGCCTCCGCCGTCTTCGAATAAATTCGAAAAAGAGCCAGAGAGAAAGTGCAACAAGCTATATGTATGTGCAAAGGATGTACGTAGGTAATGCAGGACTTGGAATTTCCCTCTGCACTGCTCCTTCTTCGGGGCACTCTGTAATATTCTTTGCACTCGAATGCACGCTGTATGCCGGCTTTTTTCTCAAACGCTTATTGGCTTAGCTCAAAATGCAGCTGCCAGGTCTTCTGCCATTGACTCAATAAATGTCCCTAGGTTATGCCCGGACTAAGTGAACTGCAAGAAGGACACGAAGCACGAAGTGCAGAAAGTTACTAGAGTGCGAGGCTTTTATGTCAAGCTTGTTAACTAAAGAACTATTTACCTTCGGGCTGAGCAAAAAGTGAAAATTGAATTTATCAAATTGAAAATTAATCAAATGTTTCTTCTCCATCTATTTGCAGGTATGTAAACAATTTGATGCACTTTTACATTGTCACACAACCAAGTTTAAGTAGTAAGTTTTTATTAATTTCTATTGGAGTTTGGCCAATTAAAAATGGCAATTCGAGCAGAACTGAAATATGAAAATATTTCCCCCCCCCCAATAAATATCAAATCAGCAGGCATAAAAATTTCCATTGTTAGCAGAAGCAAAGCAAATGCGCAAAAAAATAATTCATTAAAAGGCAACGAATTTAATTTCGTAAAATCGCGAACGATTCATGTATCCAATTACAAAAATTATTTGGTAATAAAATTAAAACGAATAAACAAAAGGCAAAAGGAAGTAAAATGCAAATTTCAAGATATAGGCTATTGCAATACCCTGTAGAATATTGATTCTTAAGTTAAAAAGGGACAGGAAAAGTTTTTGCATTCTGGATTAGTAATAGAATTAGGAGAAATAACTTTAGACAGAGAAAATCTTAAGTAAAGGTTCCTTAGGCTTAGTTATCCAAGCCCACCAAGTGCGGAGAGATATTCTGCAAAATATTATCTTCCACGTAATATTTCCAGTTAAACAACAATTTGGTAGTAATTAAATCAAGTCTTCAATAGCCAAAAAAAAAAAAAAAATTCGAAAGAATTTCACTTCATTCATTTTAAGTGAAAAAAATAAAATTTTTTTTTTTTATAAAATTCAGCCATTTGATCCACAATTAACTACCCACGAAAAAAGATCAATATAGGTTTATTAAATTTCATTTTTTGCACTGAAGTGTATTAAATTTCATGAACTTTAATGCAATTTCCCGCATTAAGAGCGGCTTTAAGCCGAGTTGGGCCTCCCCAAAAAGTATGCTATGATTTATTAACCGAATTTGATAAGAGACTAAAAACTGAATAACTTTAAGATAGTTTCAAGAGAATTCGATACACCCATCTTGAATTTGTTTCTATATGTGTGTGCATAGGATTATTATACTTGTATATGTGTATTATTAAGGATAAGGACGAGCTCGCAAGCTAAAATTGAATGCATATAACAAGGCGCTGTTGTTGGGCACTTAGCATGCTTTTGGGAAGGGAGGGAACAGGGCGGGAAAGAGGGGGATAGCTCTTACCTGAAACAATGGCAGGTACTGCCATTTACAACCTGGCTAAAATAAACGCAAAATGACAGCCAACAAGCTGCAATAACAACAACAATTGTGACGCAAGTTTATGCTCTCCAAAGTGAAAGCGCAGTTAAAGTGTCAAAAACACGCGCACACCCACACACACACACCCATCATACACATACAAGGCAGAAGAATAAGCCACGCCTTTTTTGGGGCGTTTGACTCTATGTGTGTGTGGGTGTGGGTATGTTTGTGTGTGAGTTTGTTGGCGTCAGTTTTATAGATTTTTTTTTTCGCACGTGAAGAAGCATTTCGAGACGCGCCATTAATCTTGAACACTCGTGGCAGCCCTCGGCACCCCCAGCCCCACTTCCGCACTCAGCCCCTGACCATAGCTCATATTTGTCATAAATATTGAACAAGCAAGTGGTTGCCGTCGTTGTCGATTCCCCAAAAACCCCCAAAACCCATCCAACGTCAACAGCTGACTGAAACAGATAGAGAGAGTGAGAGAGAGAGAGAGAGAGAGGAGAGGAGGGGCGTGTCTGGTTTGGCAGTTTGGCGATTGATTTAAAATCTACTTGAAATTATGTTTTTGTGACAAAGAGAATTTATTTAAATATTTGTTGCTTTTGGCAGGTGCATTGTTTATGGCCGCACACACATAACTTATGCCACATGTCACAAAATGCAGAGGAAATGATTTTAAAACACCCTTTCAAAGGGTTTATAAACTGGGGCTACTTGTTGGAATCGTTGGTTGGATCTTATGACTATATGATATAGATCTATTCGAAATAGGAATATCTTTAGATAATAAACAACTCAATTGAAAGCGATGGACTGACCCAATTGGTTATAAAATCCTCAGCTCTCTCCCCTCTCTCCAACGTTTCTCCCCAACTTTTGCCCATCATTTCATTTGGCTATTTAATAAGCCAACCTCACTTCATTTTTTCCTCTTGTTCATATCGATGGTTTCCTTTTTTTATGATTTCATCATGCTTATAAACATTTCACAGCTCGAGTGTTTAGAGATGTTCTAAAAAGAAGCCGAGAAGCAGAAACTTGACAATTTCATCATCAATAAGTAGCAGCAGCAGCAGCAGCTAAAAAACTCTGCATTTAAGTGTCATAAAAAACTGAAAACAGATTTTTGCATCTAACAATGTAAAGAACATTGCGGAACATTTTACACACCAGCAGCAGCAGCAGCAGCAGCTGAAGACATATAATAGAGGAAATCGTTTCGGTTGCCAGGTTTTTGGCAGCAAACTTAATGAGCAAAGAAATATTTCTTCTCACCAAGTTTGTTGCTAATAAAATTTTGGTTTTCATTCATCTTTTTCTCCTCCTCTCCTATGCGTATGCAGATTAGATGAAGTTTTTGTTATCAGAATTTTTTAGTGCCATGGCTGAGAGAGATTATCTTAGTTATGGCTGGTCTAGGAATTGTAGTGTCCCATTCAAGCAGAGAATAAGTTGAGCCAATGAAGACATATAAAACATTTTTTATCTGATTGGCATACAAATTTGCCAAGTATTTACTTTCACACGATACGAGCGAACCAGGGAGAGCTTAATTTTTTTTCTATCTAAATTTTCAGTTCAATTTTGTATCAAAATTCATTTTAAAATATTTATAACTCAACTAGAATTTTTTGTTTAAAATTTTTGTATAATTTAGTTCCTTTATTTTCTGGCTGCCAAACTCTCCAGCAAAGCTTTGCCATCGTTTTCGTTGAGTTTACTTATATTCCTAAAGTTTAAAGCTCTTCTCGTCGTAGAAGATGTCATTCGACTTTCGGCTTATACAGTTTTTATACCAGGACAAAGCTAAAATAGTTTGCTGTATAAGATAGCAAGCTGTCGAAATATAAGGTCGAAATTTATACAACTTTGTCTTCTACTTCGCATATAAGAGTCTCATATAAGATTAAACGCCATTTGAATGGAATCAGTAGAAGTGCCAATTTGTAGCAGTAGAAAGTAGCCTAATAGAAGTGCAACTCTTATAAAAAGTTTTCCTCATAAAAGGACTGACTTGTGAGAACACATTGATAGTTCGAAGTTTTAAAAGCTTTGCTTCTATACATACGCCTTGGGAACTATTTCGAAACCAAGTTATGGCACTTCGACATTTAAATAAGGAGAAACTAAAATACAGGAATAGATAAGAGCCAAAGTTATAGAGTTTTGGAGGTTAGTATATTATATAGAGGCTAGGAGATTTATCCGGAGTTATATACATATATATCTAGGTCGATCTGTGGTAGGTTCGCAAATGTATAAGCTGATCTTATACTGAAGTATAAAATTAATCAGCAAATTCGAAATGCATAAGCTATAAACATTTGTCTTATATTTTGCTAGCAATTTCAATTCACTTATATTTCGGACAAAGTTTTACTCGCCATAAAAACAGTTTGGTAAATGGCCCTAAAGGACATTCACTTATACTCATGCGAGACAAGCTTATTCGCTTATGAGTATAAGTGAATGTATTCTAGGAAATGCAAAAGTTCGAAAATAGTGGCTATAAATAATCCAGAATGGGAATGAAAAGGACTTTTGCCCAAAAAACTTTCGTGGGTGGAATTTTCTGAGTGCGAAAAATAAGATTCAAAAGCAAAATGACTCCTTTAATTTCCTTTATGGAAAATACCAATATTTTGTTTTACAACTTTTTAGCTGAACTTGTGCTAAACTCTTCCATATAACAGTTAGCTAAAATTTCACTTGATTTTAAGGATTCTCTCTTACTTATTCGCTCTTCTATCTAGCTTTTGTTGTCTTGAGTTAAAATAATTTCTTTGCAGACTTTAGCTTCATAATTTGCTCTAAACCAATTAGGATTTTATTTATTGTTGCTGCTTTCTTTCTTCTCTTTTGTCCTTGTAATTTTGATATCCTGGCTAGCAATAGCTGGCTCCATATTTCCGTCTCCTGTCACTTGGCTGCGAAGAAACTGGAAGGTCGTGGCCCAGTGGAAACTCATTAGACTAAAATTATGAACAGTTTAAAAAGTCATTAAGAGGAAAACCAAACAAACAAATTATCCAACTCTATAGTTGAGAGTTTTAATGAGTAAGTGGGTGAGTTGGGCGAAGTAGTCAATAGACTTTAACATTCTACCCTTTGCTTACACATTGCTCATTGTTGTTGTCGTTGTCAAATGAACAAACACATTTGTCAGTCAATATTCAATTGGCATTTGTTGAGCCTTTGAGCTGCACACGTAAATTTATTTGCTTTCGCATTTGCAATCAGAATCCGTATATTCGAATCCGAATCCTGGAAATCTGAAAAATACGAGAAATACGCAAAAGATCCACGAAAATCGCCAAATCACAATCGGAGGAAGGAGTGGAGAGGAGAGAGAAAAAAAAAAAACACACCTGCACAATGTGAAAAAGTATTTTGGATTTGTTTGCCTGTTTCCCTTCACACATATGTACATGTATGTATGTGAGGGTGTCTGTGTGTGTGTGTGTGTGAATATGTAATGCAGTCAATTGAGTTTTGATTTCATTGAATAGATGACGAACTGGCTGGCAGGCAAAGTAAGAGGCAGGTAACAAATCAGTGAATTTCCAGCGATTTATTAGTTTTGCCAAAATACACGAAAATCTCCACGGGCAATATGTCGATGCAGGTGTTTGTGAAAGGTGTTTTTGCTATTGCCATATTCATTCATTTTTGTTTCACAAAAGAAAATACATGAAAACTCGATTATCATGCAAATATTTCAACTGATATTTTCTCTCACATTTCAATTTGCAATTTTAAAGCCGTAATTGGAATGAAATTACAAAATTATCGAGTTACTAAATTACTTTTCTACTATTTTCAAAACTGAATGTAAAATTACTTTGATAATTGAATCCCAATTAAAACCCTTGCCAACGCGTCCGCTTTTTTCCAATTTCATTTGAGGGAAAGTGATATAATTTTTCATTTCTAGAACTTTCGCCATCACTAATTCCATTCGGCTATTGAGCTTATCTTTCATTCGAATTCAATTTTCGAAAATTTCACTTTGTTGACCATCAAACAGTTGGTCTGGGCAACCGCGGCCACCAAACAAAATGAAAAAGCAACAACACTTGCAATTCTAATTTGCAATGCCAATCATTTAAGCATGCCACGGCGAAAGGGAGAGAGACAGAGAGAGAGAAAGAGACAGACCAATTCATTTGACTCCTCTACCCAACTCGCCTCATTCCTCATTCCGTGGGGCAATCGCCAAACCAGATGCATATTGGCCATGCTCAGCATTTTTCGCCTCTTACTGTATAGTTTTCCAATTAAGCGAAATAACAAAAACAAAAGGCAAAAGCTACAGAAAAAAAAAATGAGGAAAATGGCTGCTGCTGCTGATGGAAAATGAAACCTTTTTCGCGCTGCCTTGTCATCTTACGGAGACAGCAACAGCAAATAATTGCAATGATGCAGTCGTTGGAAAGGGGTTGGACTTGAGATATTCAAGGCGGCTCTCATTTGCACATTTCCGCATTTTCCTCGCACTCCCCTCACTTTCTGCTTCTGTCTCTCGCTTTTTAGCGGAAGTGCCGCATACGCCATGTTGCCAAACAGAGAAATACAGAGGCAAAGACACGGAGTAAGCGAGAAATCTAGAGAAACTTGCAACGTTGACAATTTTTATGCCGAGCTATTGCAATCCAACAAAGAAAGAAAGAGAAAAAAAAGAAGTGAAATTTATAAAAAAAAAAAAAATGAAAAGCGCGACGCCATCTTGTCGCCGGATGTGAATTTATGCGTATTCAGCTGGAAAAAAAGCAAAAGAAAATTTTCCATCTTGTCCATGTTTTGCTGATTTGCTGTCCGCCTTCTTTTCCATCCTTCACTTCTCCTTCCTTACCCCTCAGCCGTCTGCCGTCTGCCCTATAAATTAATTACGTAGACAAATGTAAGCTGTAAGTGAAAATCGTGTTCAGACACACATTTTTCCCCCTTGCCTTTTCCTCCCCCACCCCTCACCCACTCTCCTTTCGGGTTTTAAATGAAAATTAAGAAATTATTTTTGTAACACTTGGACAAAAAAGTTGTATTGTCTGCAAAAAGGTAAAAGCAACTTTGTTTTTCCTCTCCTTTCCACTTGAGTCGAATGTTGCGTCTGTGTGGGAAATGTAATTACGGGAAAACTAAATTGTGATTTTTGCTTTGCTGATATTCTTGTTAAGGAACTTTATTACTACATACATATATTTGTTCAGCGATAGTACCCTGTATCTACAGGTACGAAAGGGTATATTGGGATCGCATCGTATTTGCATTATAAACCACAGCAATTAAATGATTCTTCTTGGCTTGGAATTACCATCATATGATTAAAAATATATACATATAGTCCTCCATATACCTTAATTGTTATTTTAATATTAGAGAAATTATAAATATTCCTTCTTGTCATTGCCTCTCAAACTACAAAAAATCCTTTCTGATAAAGGGTATCTCTAGGATCGTTGAATCCTTGGCTCTGACTTTTTTTGTAATCTTTTAAAATATTTTTCTCAGCTCTCAAGTGTGAAGTCTTCATTGTCACTGTCCGTTACCTTGGTGCCCAGGTTCACTCAATCTCTTTTGGCTTCCCTTCTAGCGGAGACTCCCTCTGCTCGCCCTCGCCCTTTCCCTAACTCTTTCCCTCTAGTCTGTCTCTCTCTCTCTCTTTCATTTGAAGAATATGTCACAATAATATTTTGCACTCATTCTTTCCTTTTTTTGAACAATAATGTCCATTGGGACATTGCCACTGAGACAAAAGACGAAATGGAACAAACAAATGATTTATAGTTTTTGGGAAATGGCAAGAAACACAACAACAAATACAAATACAAAGCACAAAAAAAAATAAAGTTCATAATAATAATCATAATAATAAGTGGAAGAAGAAGAAGTATGAGATAGAGAGAAGAATGAAAGAGCAGAGAATTGCAAACAATACTGAGTTATTCATTTAGAAAATTGGTTGCGGGGTCTCTCACACATAAATCAAATGGAATTTGCCTCAATAAATCGCAGAAAATGTATAGAAAATGTAATTAATAATTGCAATTTCCTTTCCCGGTTTTGTGGTGGGTGTTAAAAATATGTATTTTGCATTTAATATTTAATGGAAGAATTTCTGCTTGACTAATTTAATGAGAGGCCAGATTTAACAAATGTAGTTACACTCGAATGGGTTTTAGTTCTCTCGTTCATCAACTAATCCAATGCTCGATTTCTCTCTATCCCCCTTACTCTCTCTTTCTCTCCGCTCCCTCATAGCTCTTGAACATCGATTAGCTTGGAAAAACAAAACCAATTTTCACTGTGTTTTTAGAGGCCAATGTGCATGTCCATGTGTAATTGGAGCAAATCAGCTTCTAATTAGATGGCCAAGCGAAAAAACAATGCCCGAGTGGCTCAAATGTAATTGAAATTAACTATAAAACAAGGCCAATACAAAATCAGTAGTACACAAAATGATAGAACTATCGAAGCTATCAACAAACTAACTAAACTTGACCTGAAAATCAAATATTCTGAACAGGGACGATAAATAATGATTATTTCGATTTTTTTAATTAAAAAAATCATCCACTTCTAATTACGTTAGGAGAGCCAAAAATAGACCAATCTTCTTGTCTATGCAAAAATTATGATTTTTAAGCAATTGAATAAATATTAATCATCGATTTTGAGCAAAAAAAAAATAAAACTCATAACATAAAAATTATATTTGAGGAAAAAAATAAAAATAGAAAAATAATGATTATTTCTTAATGATTATTTCAACATGATTTTCTGCCTTTCTTTTTCTTAAATTTTGGGCTTCAATTAAATTTTTTTTTTTATATTTATACCCTAACATGTGGAAAGTATGTCGGTCAAAGGATATATGTATATCGGGTTTGTCTGCACACTCTATGGAAAAGCCAGAAAATCATGTTGAGTTTTATTTTCGAGCGAAAAATTAAATTTTTAATGTTAGAAATTTTTTTTTTGCTCAAAATCGATGATTAATATTTAATCATTTGATTAAAAATTGGAAATAATTTTTATTTTTCAAGTTTTAAAATAAAACTCATAATGATTACAGTCCCTGATTCTAAACGAAAACTTTGGTTTAAGCACTTGTTAATAATTCATTGGTTTTCTGTGATACATTTAGTTTAATTCACTGTCTAGGACAAGGTTCCATAGACTCGAACTTCAGCCCGACTGATGCCATCGACAAACCAATTGGTGAATACGGCGTAGTCTCCTTCAGGAGCCGGTAAAACTTCCACAAGTTGATAGTTCAAAAACTCCACAGTCAACTTATCCAAAATGAGATCGTGCTGGAAAAAAGATTCTCGATTAATCGGTATATCTCTTGCGATTGTAAGCACTTACATCGTATGGGCAAGTGTGATTCAAATTGGAAACTTGACTAATGAAACTATAGAAATAGTTATAGAGCACATTCTTTGTTTTCGACGCCATGAATTTGCAGCCATCGATGGAGACATTGTAAAGAAATGGCTTGTATCCGTTGAATCGTTTGAGAACAGCAACATTTATCTTTAGTTTGAATGCAAATATTTTCGTATTATTTGTAATTATCTAATTGAGTGAAACTCACCACTCCATTGGTCACAGGAACCTTATAGAGATTAGCTTTCACAGTTAAATACTTGTAGGTTCGGTTCACTGATCTGATCCGACAATATTCGAATCCTGCGAAAGTCTCATCATTAATTAAGCATTTCACATTTGTAAGTTCAACCCGGGAATGGATCTTGGAAAGGATTTAAAAGCTACTTGGAAATATATGTGGGGAATATCTGGGTTATTTACCTGAACTATTTGATATGCCATGAGCGTGGCTCCCATCAGTATTGAATACTTGAAAGACATTTTCACTTCTAAATGCTCCAAGAGCTTGGTCAGTTTTGTTTATAGCGAATCATTCCATGCATTCAGGCATATCGAGAAATATTTTTGCAATTAGTTAATCTATTTATAATTATTTAGATAACTTCAATTCCACGAGCCAACTTCATGTCATCATTTGGCTAACTATTTTTAAATATAATACTAAACAAAAGATATAAGTAAATTGAAATTTGAAACTAAAATTGTTTACACTCTCAGCTAAGTGATGTGATCAACTTGAAATTGAATCCCTGCAACGTTTGTCGCATAGTTTAGTTTGACGAATCAAATAGAGTATATGATTTCAATGCACTTTACAAATATCACATTTTTTGTTAGCTTAACCGAGAATGTGTATTAAGCCAGTGGCTAAATTTCCATTACCTTTTGCCCATTTTGGCCATCATCTTTCTCTGTCCCAAACATTTTTCATGCCACGCACTCTATGTATATCTGTCTCGCTCTCGTTCCCCTTTAGCCCCAATTCAGTTTGACCGCAGAAAACGCGTTGCCATGACGTCGTTGTCCATGGACGGATGCCAAGTCAGCTGTGATGAATGACAGCCAACGAGTGTGCCAGTGTGCGAGTGTGTGCATCATTCATCAGACCAACCATCGCCCATCTCCCATCTCCCAACTCCCATCTCTCATCTACCATCAGCCATCTCCTCATGCCAATCCATCCAGCTGTGCGGCTAAATTGAAAAATTCATTACAATTAGTTGACGCCACTGGGCAAAAGTCCTTCATTTATTTTTGCCCCCTCTCCCTCTGTTAGAGACAGTGTTAGAGATTCTGTCTGCTGCTCTGTTGTTCAATAATTTGACAATTATCACATACTGAAAAGTTCGCTTGACAAAAGCAAATGTCTGACCCAGACAAGGGTCATTTTGTATAGGTAGCTAGCTCGAGATGATTATATGAAATGCTCTGATAACCTCTGCACAAAAAAAGTGTCCCAAATAAAAAAGGAAAAAAAAGTCAACCCACCCACCACTTGTTATCGCAATCTGTTGCGAAACTTTATTGACTCGAGTCCAGATGCTGCTTACCTTTATCACAATTTCGGGAGAATTCCATTATCATGTCAGTAGCTAGCGAGGCTTATTTTTATTTTTCGCATTTCTCTCTTTTTTTCTTGTTTTCTCGAATTGATCAAAGCGAAAAAGTTGCCTCAACAATTTTCACGCCAACTTAAAGCCGCTTAGTGGCAAATACACACATATTTTTTCCATCGAGAACTCAAACTCCAAAACCAACGAGAAGGTGGCAGTGAGACTTCTTTTTGCCTATTATTAGCGATGGAATCTTCTTCTCATTTCATGACATTTCAACTTTCATCATAGCCAAAAGAATAGGCAAGTGAATGACACAATTTCCATATGGCCCATTAATTATGCTATCTATGAAACACATTTAAACTAATATTTAATAAACAGATATTTTGGAGTTCATTTTTTAACATTTCTAAATGCTTTTCTGATAAAAATGATTGTTCCAAATCCCAACGATTGTTCTCCTTTTTCGAAAGATAATTTGAAACGGAAAACAATTCCAATCCTAAAGATTGAGAACACCAAACATATAAGAGGTTACCCTAGTCCACATCTGCTTCTTGGTATATAGATACTTTAAAAGCACACCTCGTTTGCCAACGATTGGTGGAAACACCTCAACGCTTGCTCTCTCATTAACATGCATTTTGCCATGCATTATGATTATATTCCTAGGTTTTTCCAAGAGAAAAGTTTTTCCACAACTTCAGTTTCGACTAAGTTTTTGCTGTTGGAGGAGATGATGATGATTTTCTGCGTCGACAAACTTGTTGGAATTGTTTGGGCGTGTTAAAGATTTTCCATTAATTATCATCATTTCAAAAAGACAAACTTTAATTAAGTCATTATGCAATTGTATGTGTGTGTGTCTCAAGTGAAAGAGTTGTTTGCCTACAAAAAACAAAAAAAAAAACTAATTAAAATTGTTTAAACAATTTTGCCAAGACAATTTCACCTTAACTAAAACTTTGCAAAAGTCAATATGGGCCGAAAAAATGTGTTGGCTTTCGAATTTAGTTTAATTGAAGCTTAGCAACAAAAATCAATAACAAACCGATAAAATAACTTTTCAAATGAACCAAGATAGAGAAGCCAAAAAATGTGCCATAAAATGGGCAACTATTATTTTTGGCTTGGGAAAACTTATTTGTTTGTCTCGGTTTGGTTTGGATTTTTGGCATTTTATGTTTGTGGACTTGAATCTTATCTCTCTTACTTTCAGTTCGAACTTTCCATATTCCACTGCTTATTTTATTGATCAAACTTTTTCTGTGTCCGTTTTCTGTGCTTCCTTGATGTTTTAATTGTCCACCAATTTGGTGTAGGAAAGTTTCACCTTAAAGTTCTAAGCAGGAAAAGGGAATTGCTGGTGTTGTTTCTGTGGCTGGCTACTTTTATTGTTTGTTTGTTTGCCGCCTCCTGCCGCCTCTCTTTACTTTCTGCTCCTCTGACTTTAACAATAATTCGCATTGTCAACGCTTGGACAATTGAGCTCAAGTGTTGTTCCATGGCACAAAGTGGGTGGGAATGCTCCTGCTGGTTTCTCTTCAGTCAACAGACATAAAACACATAAAAATAAATATTAAAAAGTTTTCTTTTCAACAACTTAATTGAAAATATATGTACAACTCATACGCCCCGTGTAACATTTTGGACTAAAGATAGAATTTACATTCAGCTCCCTCCATTCATATTCTTAAAGTTGTCAAATTTTTAGGAGATATTGATATCAGAATTTCTTGAGACAATTTTCTTGGCTCAGTCACAACTCAATTATAAAGGTGACTGAATAGTTGCTCTTCACTTCACTTCTATTCTAGTCTATTACTTTGATGATAGAAATAAACCAAGTTTTGTACACAAAATCATCTTTAGCAATTTGAGAGTCAACTTTAATAACATTTTTCGCACACACAAAGAAAATTGCTGTAAACTTTCTTTATTCCCTCGGTAAAGCTTCATTTTTGCTTACTTTTCTTCTATTCCTATTATTATTATTATGATAGACCAAAATGCTTATTGTTCTGGACCAACCACAATATAAGTAAGCCAACTAGTAGCATAAGGCAGAGAACGGCAGGACAAGCAGCAAGGAGAGAAGCGAAGAGAGAGAGAAAGAGAGAGAGAATGAAAAGTGCAATTGTTCCAACATTTTATCTCTCGACTCAAGTTTAGCTTTTGGTTGACTTCTTAGCTGGGCTTGGCCCGGCTTTTGTCCTCAAGTGGACAATATTATTAGTTTTTTTGTGACTTTTTTTTTTGTTTTGTTGGATTTTGGTGTGTGGCATAATTCAGAAAAGTTTCTAATCAAAAAAACAGCAGCAACTAATTTTGTTTTGTGCAATCAAAAATTGAACTGCAAGTGGAAGAGAAGATGATGGCAAAATGGCGACGCCCTAAATCTGATGAATTAATGAAATCCCTGCCAAAAGTGTCAGGAAGCTGAAACAATCCCAGGGACCAATTGGATATAGTGGTTTGAATAGCAAGAGAATTTATTTCAGCCTTCATTTCAAATAATTATTCGAAAAAATTTAAATTTTCTAGTGTAGAATTGTGACTTATATTGGTTGGATCCTGTTTATTCCCCTTCCTACTAGGAGAAAGATTCATCAAGTTCTCTAGGACTCTCGCCTCTCAGGCTTTTACCAATTAAAATATAGCATACTTTTTGGGGCTGGTTCTCTTGTTTGCTGTTTTTTTTTGATCTGATCAATGTTGTTACAAAACACAGGCCAAATGAATTTGTGAGAGTTAGAAAATGAGGCAAACATTTACGTGTATATTTTATTGAACTGGCTTCACCCACACACTAAATTTTCCCCACTGATTGCTAAAAGAAAATGAGAGGAGAACAAAAGAAGAAAGGAGAATGGAAAGGTAGGGAAAATAAAACCAGGTCAGTCCGGTGAGCAAATACACGCAATCAAATGCCAAGTCAAGACCTAAAGCCAAACTAAGATTCGGTTTGCCTCCTCCCTTTTCCCCCCGTCGCCACATTGGGCTCTGCTTCCATCAGCAGAAAAGTGCCCAGTTTTTCGTATAATGAAATAAGCCACACAAAACGGCAACAACAACAACAACAACAGCAACTATATTCGAAATGAAAGCTAAACAAACAGAATGAACTAAAACTGAACACGTCAGGTAAATAAATAGATGAAAGCAATGCTATAAGCCAAGTTAATACCGACCAACCGACCGACCAACCGACCCTCCCCTCCCCCTGCCACCAAAACAAAAAGCAGGCCCATTACAAACTGACTTTGTGAACACTTTAAAACATTTTACAACTTCGGTTGTTTTCGAATGTCTCTGTTTCCCCCTTACCCTTACCCTTCCCCCACCCCACCATGTGCTTTTTTGTTGCGGTCCACCAAAAACTACTTGCAATTAATCAGCGGCACGTGCCACGCCCTTTATTTCTGTATAGTTACACAAGCACGCACCAGAAATTATGGCCAACAGCCACAATACAGCAACAAAATAGCAAAAGAGATAACAATGCCGAGCCACTTGCAACGTGTTGCCAGATTGTTCAAGTGCTCGGCGATCTTTTTTTTTTTGTGCTGTTCATCTACTTTAACTATTTGCATGCCCTTGACTGAGCGCAGGGTATTCCCAAATTTATGAAGTATTTGTCACGTTAAACTAGAAAGCAGCTGAGTTAATGCTTAATCTATGCCAGTCTCCCCAAGAGAAATCAGAGCACTTTGTGATAGAATCATCCATAGATATAGTTGCAGCAAGAGTGCTAGCGGATTTTAGTGTATTTAAACTTCGTTATGACCGGGTTCGTTTCATATAAATATTTTTTGTTTGTACTTTTTGTGTTGTTTCGCCGTTTGTTAAATGGTCAGTCCCTCTTTTTGTTCGAACAAGAAAAAACTGTCACTAAATGACGCCGATGATGACGATGAAGATGCGGCGAGGGAGAAGTGAAAATGTCAGGCAACACTTGGTGACACTTCTGTGCAAAGTAATTAAGTGAAGAGAAGTGGGACAGACCGAAAAAAAATATTTATATAATATATTTATCTGTATCTGTTTTTTATCATGTTGTTAAAAACTCTAGTTGAGAGCAACTTTTTGCTAAGTCCGCATTATGGCATTTGAAGTTTTAACGATTACGTAATGTCTGGAAAGTTTATATAAATCATTACGTATACGCCACATTGCGCAAATAAATAAGCTGTGTGGCAATTAGTCAAAAAATACGAGATTAACTGTCGAATGGTGAAAGATTAATCCATTCAACTCGATTCAAACGTCATTTAATGAATCTGATGTCACATTTTTGCTTTTTCTAAACATATTACAAAATAATCAGAATTTTCTGTCTATAAAATTAAAGTCCTTTTTACATCCTTACATCCGTTTCATACTGATGTTCGATGAGTCTTTTGAGGGGTTTCATCTAAAACTTTTTCATGATTAGTTTTGTTGTCTAACGCAATCCATTTGACTAGATTGATAGTTTTCCACCATAACTACACGACTTAAAGAGCTAAATTGTTATCTTGTTAATCTCGGAAACTTGTGCATAACAAAGTCCCTTTTTTAGGTATGTTTTTTTTTTGCTCGTAGTTGTTATAATCTTTACACTTTGTGAACTTTTGAAAAACAACAGAAAATTTAAATATGTAAAATATTGAAAGGTTTTATTTCTGGTTCTCTTTTTTTTTTCGTTTCGTTGGTGCAACTCAGAGGCATGGCATAGAGCAGATAAGCTGCATCTTATGCAAATGTAATTAAAATGCAACAGTGGGAGAAAGAGCCAAAGCTGTTTTACAATATTTTATGTTATTTTGCACTCGGGTTTGCCGTCTCTTTTCGTTGTTTTTTTTTTGTTGTTTTGCTTAGGATCAAGGCGAAAGCTTAGTCTATCTCGTTTTCTCTCCTACCAGCTCTCCTATTTTGTCGGTGTGTGTGTGTGTGTGTGCGAGGACATTTCGCGTTACCCTGGCAGTTTAGTTAGACTAAATGAGCAGTAGCAACATTAGAGCAATGTTTTTTTTTCTCCCAGTTTTCCCGTTTTAATTAAAACTAATTAAAGTTAATTAAACACATTGTATACTACTAGAGAAAACAAACAAAAAAAAGGAAGAAAAAACAACGCAAATAATACATAATATCTATTTATACGGAAAGTCATTTTAGCCCCTCTTACAACACCAACAAAATGTCAATTGAATGGCCAAAGATTACGTTTAACAAAGCTATTTATGTAACTGATGAAATTGGTCAGCCAAAACGGATTCGTTTTTCGTCCTTTGGCTTCTCCTCTAAGCTGATTACAAAGCATTTTTTTTTTTGTGTTTCCTTTTACCATTTACGTTTTGTTTCGTTCATGTTTCTTTGTTAGCTTAGATTTCATTTTTCTTTGTTACTTATTTGTATTTGTCACCTTTTATTTTATTTTCTTTTATTGTCCTTCCCTCTCTACGTTTTTCTGTTGTGTCAACTTCAGTTACATTTTCATGCAACTCATTTATTTCGTTCTGAAAAATTATGCTAAAAAAGAATAATGTACAAATTATTTAAATGAAATATGTCAGATTCAGGGAAAACATTTTTTAAACAACACAATGAAATAAAGGAAATGAAATTAAAATATCCCGGAAGTCAAGAACATTTTTGTTGGTCTATGGTCTAAGCTGTAGAAAACCTCTTTTCAAAGTAATTCCTGCTTATCTCGAATCAAAAAAAAACTGACAAATCATAATGAGAAAATAACATTTAGCGTTATTTGCTTTGAATATGCCTTAAGCAGAATTTGAAATTTGTCTCTAATTACAACATCTCAAAGTCCAATTTTAATTTGGTGTAGGTGAAAGGTAAATTAATCTGAATTCATCAAATCAACATGCCCAAGGCTCTAAGTTGTTGCCTCTAAGTAAACTGCAATTCACTTGAACTTAAATTAAATAATCAAAGACTAAAATTTAACTCAACCATTTCGCTTCTCTCCTTTTCGTTGCAGGTAAATGAAACATTTTGTTCCTCCTCGCTGGAAAAATCCAAACCCCATTCGCAAACCCGGTCTAAAGCACTGTGGTCGGGGGTCAGGTTTGTTGACTTTTCACAAATTTGCCAGCTTTTGGTTTAAATCTAAACAAAATAGTACAAAAAAAAAAGGGGGAACTTTAATTACTTTGACGCTAAAGTTCAATGCAGTTAAGTCTATCTGTGGGTCTCTGTAAAACAGAGTAAAAAACGGAAAACTTTAAGCCGCTTACAAAAAAAAAGTGGGAAAACAAAAAGAAAAAAGAAAAACGTAAACCTAAAAGGAAACAAATTGTAAAGGTTGGAGAGAAACTCAGATGGCAAGTGATAACAAACATGGGAAAAACAACAATTTTTGGTCAGGCACTTTATAGTTTTCCCGGCACTCATATAACACACACACCCACAAGGACCGGGTCGAGGCCAAACGGAAAATCATATCTAACATTTCATACCCACACCTGCTTCCCCCTATGTCGGGTTTCACCCTCTTTCACAATAATAATTTCACATAGTTGCACTTTACTCGCACAAATATTCAATTGATAAACTCAGAAGTTCCGTTTGAATGCAATTGCAATATTCATATTGAAATACAAACATTTCACATTTTGCATATCGATTTGGAAATGAAAATTCTGTCATTAAATCATAATGACCAATTTTATTTTATATAGACCAAAAGCAAGTTTTGCAATTGCAAATGGTTAATAATAACTATTCTCATTAGATTCAGATGGAACAGTTATTATTGAATTTATGATGTCCTTCAGCTGAAGGTTACGGCATTTTGAAGAACGTTCAAGGAAGTCAAGGAGCTTTGGCCATCTTTTTAGCTTCTATCTCATTTCTTTTCATATTCGTCTTCATTTATTTCTTTGCAAAAATTTAATATGCAATTCGTAGGAACAAAATATTATCGGACTTCAACTTTAGAAATTTTACGAACGATTTCTTTCAAGTTATATCAGAAATACCTCAATTGTTTGGAAGATTTTTTAGCTAAGATTATTGAAGAAATATAATGATTTGCTCTACAAAAGTTATTTCAAATCATTTATGTATTTCTTTGCAAGATTTAATATGCAATTCGTAGGAACAAAATATTATGGGACTTTAACTTTAGAAATTTTACGAAGGATTTCTCTCAAGTTATGTCAGAAATATCTCTATTAGTTGAAAGATTTTTTAACTATGATTATTAAAGAAATAGAATGATTTACTTTACAAAAGTTATTTCAAATCATTTATGTATTTCTTTGCAAGATTTAATATGCAATTCGTAGGAACAAAATATTATGAGACTTCAACTTTAGAAATTTTACAAACGATTTCTCTCACGTTATATCCGAGATATTAGTTGAAAGATTATTGAAAAAATAGAGTGATTCACTTTACAAAAGTTATTTTAACCATTACCTGCCTTTCTTCAAGTGTTTTTTAGGATACTGACTGAAACTGTGGGGAGGAGGCAGTTGTAATAAAGGAATATATGTAGTTGGAATGGGTATTTGAATTATATGGTTATACTATACCAACATATATCCTTCATATAGTATTGTGACAATAACAGCAATGAATTTGCGGCAATAAAAGGCAACAAAAAAAAAACAACATTGTATGAGCCACCAAACACCAGCTGGCAGTGGGGCCAAGATGGGCGAAACCACATGGCCCAAAGACTTTTATGAACCTGCGGCTACCCACTCTCTCTCTCTCCCTGTCTGTGTCTCTATCTCTCTCTCTCTCTCTCTGGTATTCTATCTTTTTCCTATTCGAAGCACATTTCAATGGTTTTTATGGCCAGGCAGCAGCAGCGGCACTAACAACATCAATCAAATGGAAAATATTATTGACAAAACATGCGACTGACATGCTTGAAGTGATTTTGTCGCAACAAAAAAACAAACAAAACAAACCAAAACAAAAAGTAAAGAAAGAAAATCGCAAAACTTGGCAAATAAAAGCAATGGGAAATTTATTTTATTTTTTTTTTTTTGTGGGCGTGCCGCCGCAAACTAGGCCTGGGCCATTTTAATGATATCGTCTACGTAATAGTTTGATAAATTGCCTCAAATTATTGATTGATGTCTTTGTCTTCTTCTTATGGTCTGTCTCTGGCCATCTCGTTCCCACTCATCACGCGTGACGATGCTGCGAGCACGCGTGAGTGCGTAAATCAATATAATTAATGTGATACTCCAAATTGCCCGAATGGCATAATAATTATAGAAATTTATTCACACACATCCGACCCCCCAACACACCCACCCATTGCCAGTCAAGGTCGAGTGAAGATGGCCAGACCAAACATCAACAGAATTCGCAAAAAAAAAGGCAGAACAAGAGAATGTGTAAGAAACCAGTAATTTTTATTAATAGCATTCTAATTTGTAAGCCAGTTTTTCTTCATTAGAAGACAGGAAAAGTCGTTTATTGCCTTAGGTCCAGACGTGGAATAGAATTTAAGGAATAGAAATTGTGTTGGGACTTACTTCAAGAAGTAATTAGCCGTAAATCACTCGATTTGCTGATGCATTTTTTCTGAAGATGTTTTAAAAATTTCACTAAAAGATTGCTTAGCCATAGATCTAGTGCTCGATTGATCTTCAATTCCTTTACTTTTCTCTCATATGAAAACTTTGTTAAATTTCCATGAATTTTGTGAGAAAAGGGAACGCTTCTTCTGTTTACCTGTCGAACCTGGCCATGTGAAGTTTTGTCCTTGTTTGTAGAAAGTTTCCTTATTCCTTGGCTGCGTTGAAAGATACAATTTAATGCTTGAGTGCCATTCGGGTGGAGGGAATCCGAGAGGGGCTAAAAGTCTCATTTGGCCATTCGGTTCGCTTTGAATGTTAACTTAAATCTGCAATGCAAGACACGCAGGAAACTTCTCGTTCCTAGTTATCTGGTTACCTGGTTACCTTTTTCTAATGGATAGTGTAAGCAATCAATGAACATATGCCTCGCTTCCTGGACATGTTTACCTGCCCATGCACCGCTGGGTTAGATGCTATTAAAAGTTTCACGCAAAACGAAAGTTTTTCGCACACATAATTTAAACTATGACACAGAAGGCAGCAGCAGGTGTTTCGCTCTCTTGGTATGACCAAGTTTTCAGTGTTAGCCAAAATGATATAGCACATCTTGACTATTGGCTGGAAAAGTTTCACATAAGCCAAGTCACAACTCAATTTGGGTGAGCAACAAAAAAGGAAATTGTCAATGGTCATTAATGCAGCTGTTGCTGTTGCCAGAAATAATGAGGCCTGGTGCAACAGAAATTTGCACATGCTCTCACCGCAAAAACCGCAGACGGGTTTGCATTTTTGCCCCAAAAAGAAGAAGAAAGTGATTATCCAGAGGAAACTCTATGGCCATTGCTGCTTGCTTCTCCATTCCTGTTCATTTCCTTCTTCCGAAAGGGCATCGAGAAATCAGAGCACACGAAATTGTTGTTCAGCTAGGACGAGAAGGAAATGTGTTGGCCATTAATAGAGCCTTCATATAATGCTGGTCATAAAGACAAGCCAACTAACTGGCTAATGTCAAGGCAACAACATGGAGAGAGGAGAGGGGTGGGGAGTGGGAGTGGGAGCGATAGCTTGATAAAGGAAAACCACCATCTAAATTGTTGCAAAATATTTTATTGCATTTCTTAAACTGCTTGCTTCTTGGTCCTTGTCCTTGTTCCGGGACCGGGTCCTGATGCTGATGCTGGTTTGTGGGCAATGTCGTAAAAAATTGTTGAAATGCATTTTGTCACTTGGCTGGTTGCTTGATTTTTTTTATGATTGTGCCGAGCAGATTGTGAGGAGGCGGAGTGGGGGGTTGGGTCTATGTATCTATACGGAATGTATCTCTGAATGGCAGATGCTGTCCTTCGCAACTGTTAAGCAACACAACACAAAATGCATGCCACATATGTACGATGAGGTGCAACAATGTTGTTGCGGTTCCTTTTGCTTTGTCATAGTTTTCCTTTTCCCTGCTATACTGCTTTTTTCTCGTCTCTCTTGTTTGCGGTTGGCCTCATCCATTTACATTTAGATCCCAAGGAATTTTAAGTCACTGACACAGAAATTAAAGCAAAACTTTCATATGAAGCGAACAATTTCAGTTCCTCCCAACTTCAATTAAAATCAATTGAAATTGCAGGCGAGCACATGGACATTGTAGGAATCCCATTAAAATGGGTCCATGGCATGGAATTGTTTCACAAAAATCTAGAAAAAATCAAATTGGACTTTGTTGCTAATGTATATAAAGATTGCTCCTTCGATTTCGAATATTGTAAACCTTATTCTCAGATGAAAAGGTTCTCTTCACTGCTGCTTTCCCTTACAAAAAACTCTTTGAAAATTTTCGTCACGTCTTTCACTCAAAATTTATTATCGGAAAATTTTGGCTCGTGAAATTAATTGGCAGTCAGGTGAATGATTAATGGCAAAATGAAATAGAACAAATTGATAAAAAAAAAGAAGAAGAAGGAAATCAACTTTAATATATACGTATTTATTTATGAGTTGCGAACCCGCCTATTATATATCATTAAAATTCATTCAAGTGCAAAACTTGGCGATAAACTTTTTGGCCAAAGAGGAGCAAACCAAAAGAAATGGTGGGAAATACGGCTCCTTTGATTTTGACAGCGTGTGGGGCACAGCACGTAATACATATACACATACAAGATATCTCCGCTTATATATATACATACATATATAAGATATAAATTTACGACACTTCAGTTCAACTTAGAAATTTGTGCAACAAAGCGTGGCAACTAAAGATGGCAGCAAAAACGAACGAAAAACGCAAAAGACAAAATATGGATAACTATTTATTTTTCGTCTTCAAATCGTCGCCAAACTTTAGCTGCAAATAAAGTGATAAAGCAATCTTTAAGCCAAAAAATTGCTTCAATGTCAATTTTTATGGCCAGAGAGCGCTCCTTCTGCCATTGTCAAGGGTTCAAATTCGTTTAACAAATGTGTTTGGAGTGTCAAAAAAAAAAAAAAGAGTCGAGGACAAGGCAGAAGCAAAAGGAAAAGCTTAGAAGCTCAATATTTGATTTGCTGCCAGATAAAAGCCATGAAAATTGCTGCTAGATAAATAGATAAGAAAGAAGAATAAAAAAGTGCCAAAGGGTCACAAAAGAAACTCCGAATGTGACGAATTCGGTGTACTCTTGTATGTCAAAATGAATGAATTTGCCTTTTACTCTTTGCAAATGCTCAAGAAAATTTTGCTAGCAAAAGGAAAACTACAAAAAAAAGCAGACGATCAGGGATATCCCAGAGATGGAATGAATACTCATGAAAAAGAAATGAATGAAGTCGTTTGCATTACACAAGGGCAAGGATTATACATCACATACTGACGTTCGATCCATATCCGTTCGGTCCTTGGCATAAAAACGAATAAAGCATTTCATTTGAGGTACGGAACTACCCTAAAAACGCAATTTATTTGCATTCTGTGATCCTTCTTTTTCAAAGGGTTCACCAAACAGAATTAAATGACTTAAGCTTTGATTTTTTTTGCAAATGTATGATGTAATAAAATTTAAACATTTCTCAAATTTTTTTTTTTCATATATTGCGCTATGTTGTACGAAAAAAAGTAACCGAAACGACCCTCCAATAACAACATTTTATTCAGTCTTTCATGTTTCGGCTGTGGCATGTGGCAAAATATAAATATCCGCATCAAATATCATCCGCAAGAGGGGGCAGCAGGGGGCAAGCTGAAATTTTCATAACTTAAATGTCAGCTTTCAATAAATATTGGCCAAAAAGAGAGATACAACATATGGAATATGTAGGTATGTGGGGGGAGGGGGGAAAATTGCATTTTGATGTAATAAAGTCAAGGAAAAAAATGTTTTTATAATGAAAAATATGCGGAAAATTATGCAGCGAAGAAAAACGGCATGAAATGCGGCGGAAAAATGTAAATACACACAGAGACATACCAGCATCTAGAAAGAGATAGATAGATGTATGTGAATGCTTCTGGCTTTTTCACCGATGGGCGTGACCTTTAATTCATTATATACACACACACACACGGGCAGGCAGGCGATTAATTAAAGAGCACACGGCCATCAATTTACATTTTTTTTTTTTTTTGTTCCACGGCCCAAAGATAACAGGGAAATGCATTAAGGGCTTAAAGTCTTGTCCTACCACATTAATCTGATAAATAAAACTAAAGCAATTAGCTAATGGAATTCTGATTTTTTAGTCAAGAAACAAATACAAATAATTTAAATTGCATTTTAACGGTACTTAAAATGCTTAAATACATCCGTTCCAGAGATCCGTGCTGATTTTTTTTTTCATAGCCTTTAATCGAGTTCCTCCTTCCATTTGAGTTGACAGATGATGGACGTGAGGCCAGAGTCCTGTTTTAACAAGCTATCAGTGAAAGCTCGCAGGATTCCTGTCAAAACGTCTGCCCGTTAGTTCACTGTTAATTAACTAATTCTATAAACATTATGAAAAATAAATAGCTAATTAACAGTTCCAGAAAAACTTTTCATCTCCAGGCATTGCTTCTTGTTAGAAGATATATTCAATAGGTCCATGTACACCTGTGTTAACTAGAGCCCTGAACTACTATGCTTTCATCTAAATTTTCTTTGTACTCGAATCAATTGCTTGCAGTAAGCCGATTAAAGTCGAATCCTATTGGTTGATCGAAGAGTTCATTCGATTGGTTGCCATAGTCCATTTCATTTCATATTACTTAATATTACTGACAATTTCATGATTATTACAAAGATGGTTTTGTCTAGTTTAAGGTAAATAAATGGAGCATAAATTAAATACCAAACTTTAGTTAAGATAATTTGCATTTTGCACAAATACACAAATTTTAATTAAAATGTCGTCACATTTCGAAAGATTTTGCCCGAGAAACTCTCTGTCTTTTGCTCTCTTTCTCTAAGAGTTGGCAATTAGCAATGTTTTGCCATAAATTTAAGGCACACACACACACACGCATGGAAAATTGTCTCAAACATTTGCTAATTTAAGTGTTTAGTGGTGAGAGAGGAGCCAAATGGCACACAGATGCGGAACTCTGGTAGTTGTCAGCCTTCTAAACTAAATGTGCATAATTTTCCAAAGCACATACACACACATACACATGGGCAGTGTGTGTGTGTGTGGCAAACTCAAGTGAAAGTTGTTGGCAGAGACATAAGTAAATTGATAAACAGAACACTTGCATCCTGGACATCTGGGCTAGAAAATTGTTGTTGGCCACATCTTTTGCTTGGCCCAAGATTTTGCGATTTTCCATATATTTAATTAAAGCTAAACCTTGTTTATAGCCATTGTTGTTGCAATATTTGCTGCAATTATAAATGATATATGTAATTTACTTTCCACACAACAAAAGCCACTGATGATATGTTTCATTGTTCGCCCCCGTCCGCCTTCAGTTGTCTCTCTCTCTCTCTATTATTTGCATTTGCCTCTTGTCTTGTCTTGTCTTGTCTCCCGATGTGGAAATTATATTGTCTGTTTTGTCTGATGTTCTAAGTCATCTTCCTTTCGTCTATTTGCTGGCAATTGCATATGAAATTCTCGAAGAAAACAATGCTCGACATTTTGTGTGTTAGCTCAGTTGAAGTAGAAATGCAAATGAAATACAGACATCTGGATAGACTTCGGTTAAAGCATATTGCAGTCAATTTGATATTCATTTGTTGTTAGGGTAAGTCACAATTTTGGTCACAATGGAACTATAGCGAGGAATGCACTTTCCAAAAAAATGTATAACCTAAACCAAATGAATCCATTTCGGTTAAACAATTAATGAGCCTAAAAGTATGCTGTGATTTGCACTACTGACTTTGAGGGTCGCAATACACTATGGGGAATTCGGACATTTTATGAGGATTTAATCAATTATTAAAAGTGTATGAATTCGAAAAGTTTTAATGCCCGATAATAGTTAATACATCAATGCACATTATTGCATACTAGTTATTTCAACCTTGTTTAACACTGGTGAGAGAGCAACTGATGAAAACAAGTGTTTGGAAAAAATTCTTTCAATTTGGCGAAAATTGTTGCTCAATTTTGAGTGTAAATATTTTTTGATTAAAAAAGTTATTGATTAAACTACACATGGATTTGAAAAGATCGGGCTTGTACTACGTGTTGGCAAATTTGTTTTGTCGAAATTAATCCTGAGTGTCTTAATATTTGTGAAAGTCTAAACAATCCTCAAAGAAAATATTTAGAAAGAAATTTTCACTTTGAGTAAAGTTTTAAAAAAATTTCCACCTGTTTCCAGTCTAAAACTTAAAGTAATAGGTAGTATCATTAATTCTGTGTAAAATATGGAAGCCTCAATAGCCACAAATAGCCACTTTTCTTGCAATTGAACCTGTTAGTGCCTAACCTCACTGAATTCGCTAGCTTTAAGCCTTAATTTCGTCCATTTGTCTACTGGCAAGAAGAATTGAAGTTCCTGTCGCCTTCTTTTAGGCATTGGTAATGGTGATGATAATGATATTGACCAATGTCATGAACATTTTGTAGATTTTCCAATGAATCAGGACTTGCAATTAAAGAAAATATCGAATAGCAAAAAAAGTTCGAATTTATAGCATACTTATGTGGATAAAATTCAGTTTTTTGGCGGTGGGGGCTAGGTGCCACGCCCATTATGTCCAAAAATATTTACAAATTATATTTATTACATCAAGCAATAATAAAATGCCTAAAATTATTGCTTGAAATGGATTTTTGAATTAAATGCTCATAAAATGGCAAAATTTCCCATAGCAATGTTATGAACATTTTTAAGATTTTCCAATGAATCTTGAACTTGCAATTGAAGAAAATATCGAGTAACGAAGGGTAGCAAAAAAATTGAGATTATATAGCATACTTATGTGGATAAAATTCTGTTTTCTGACAGTGGGTGCTAAGTGCCACTCCCATTTTGTCCAAAAACATTTACAAATTATACTTATCACACCAAGCAATAATAAAAAAACAAAAGTTAGCAATGTATTTTTAAATTAAATGCTCATAAAATTTCCGTATTCCCCTATGTGCAAAGGTTACTCGATAAACTATCTACTAACTACAACATCTTATTTTAGGGAGGTTAAAGTTCGTATATTAATTATTGTTACAAAACAATTTTTCAGTTTTCATTAGAAAATTCATCCGGCTTTTTGCCACTCCAGCTCTCTCTCAACGATATGAACATATAAATATTCAAATCGAACTTGTATTCAATTAAAAATGTCAATAGTGCTAAGCTATCTTTGTGCCTGTCTCCAGAGAAGATCTGCATTCCCATGAGAGAGGTCTGATGGACTTTACCAAAGGTATCACAGGTGCATATTAATGATAAATTGATAGAATACAAAGTGAGGGAGAACATTCTTTAGCAAACATCACTGTACAATGTTTGTCGTCTATCTTAGCGTCTTGACTTATTAGCCCTGTTAAGGGGCTAATTAGTGCCTAATTAATTGTGTCAGTCTATAGTGATGGAGGAAGAAGAGGAGAGGGTTGACAAAGTTATACCCTTTTGAGTTAAAGTCGATAGATAGTTTGACTTGTTCAGCTTAGATTTAATTCTCAATTGACGAAAATGAGTCTGAGTCACACCTCTCAGTTTACTTTTCTCTTTATCTTTTATCTTGGCCCAAAAATCTCTTTTGCCTCAATAAAAATCTGGCATTTGCAGCAATTGAATATCTATAAATATCAAATTAAATTACATCATCTACAAAATGGATGGGAAAAATGGAAATCGAAGATATATATTCCCTGCAAGGCTTATTTAATATGCAAAAGGCAGCATCAAAAACAACATCATATCCCCCCACACACACACACACACACCCCAACAAAAGGAAAAAAAACAGTGAAAAGGAAAAATGTGAAAAAAAAATGAGGAGGGGGAAGGGTAAGGGGAAACGTCAATAAGAAAGGCGTCAAATTGTTGAGTCGTCGTCGGCAAACTTTTTGTCTTTTAGCGAAAACGAATGAAATTTCATTCATGTGTCTATAGAGTACGTGATAATTGTGAGACTTTTGAGCGAAACTTTTCAAATGGCATTTAACTGAAACTCTCTCTCTCTCTCTCTTTCTTTCTCTCTCTTTAAATAGTCACCAAATTCATACGCATTGGCATTGCCGATAAAAACGATAATCCGCCCTATTTCGACAAATCGCTGTATGAGGCCGAAGTGGATGAGAATGAGGATATTCAGCATACAGTGCTCACTGTAACCGCCAAGGATCACGATGAGTGTAAGTAGTAGAAGTACTCCATGGGGATATTTGCATACGAGTGTGGGTCTATGGATGTTGTGGGTAATACAAATATTTGATACACAATTACAGCCTCACGTATACGCTATGAAATTACCAGCGGCAACATTGGCGGCGCTTTTGCGGTTAAAAATATGACTGGGGCCATTTATGTGGCCGGAGCATTGGATTATGAGACACGACGCAGGGTAAGTTAAGGGCAACCAACCAACCAACCAAGGGAGCTGTCTATCTTGCCTGTTATTTTGTATCCCAGTAATCGACAAACATTCTTTCTCCAAGCAGTGTAGGGGGAGTTTGGGGCTGTGACTATATTTATGACATAAGCGTTGCGGGTTTAGTCAACTGTGAGATTTGTTTATGTCATTCGGAAAACAAAATAAATGGAAATGAAAATGAAAATGGAAACGAAAACGGAAAGTGAGGGCAAAATGGAAATGTATCCAGGAGTTTGGAAGTTAAAGCCTAAATATTTTCATGTAACTGAGAAAGAATGTGAAAGGGCAAACCTAGAGAAGTTGCCTTAATTATTTACATTGTTTACCAATTTTCCTAGAGGACAATTCATATGAAGTAAAATTTGTACCTGGAGAGTTTCTATAACACATTCTGTTCTGCCTAGAATTTAAAATAACCGAAGTCGATTATATCGATTTTGAATAGAAAATTCATTTAGTTACTTTTGAGAAAACTTTCACTTGCCAATTAGTTGGCCAACTTCATTTGCAACGATTTTAAAACTGGAAACAAGCAAAACTCTCTCAATTGATCCCTGACTCTTTGGAAACTTTCATATTCAATTAGTTTGGTTAACTCAATCTAGGGCAATCCCTTCAGTCCTACGCCCTTTATGTTGCCCCAGTTAATTATAAAATTCATTAAGAAAGAGAACTTGATTTTCATTTGCAACTCGCGTTTGGCCAACCGCAAGGCTAGTTAAATATTGAAGAAAACTTCTCCAACAAGTTGCGTTTAGTACATGTTAAACAATTGTGGTCAAAAACACAGCCATATATAGACAGAGAGAGAGAGAGAGAGTGGGAGAGAGAGAGAGAGGGAAGATGAAGTCAAATAAAGCAACACGGACGACAGGGATCAAACATTAATTGCAATTTGAAACAATTGGCAAAAAATTTGAATGGCTTGTGCTAGACTTTGGCAAATATTTGACAAATTTTAGTATTTGACCGAAAATGAATAGGAAACAAATATGCAAAATTAAAATGTTAATTATTTATAATAATTTATTTTCCAACACATCATAATAATCAATCAATGCTTACGTGAGTGCAGTACGAACTGCGTTTGGCTGCCTCCGACAATCTGAAGGAGAACTACACTACGGTTATAATTCACGTGAAGGATGTCAATGACAATCCGCCCGTATTCGAGAGGCCCACATACCGTACACAGATCACGGAAGAAGATGATCGAAATTTACCCAAACGAGTGTTGCAGGTCAATACCAAAACAAAGCACAGCTAGAATTTAGAAATTTATATAGCAAAATGATCAAAGACTCGATGATCACTTAGCTTAGATTAGCTTAGAATTTTCTTGTTTTTTTTTTTTCGTAGAGCTTTTCTCGCTGCTTTTCATTTGCATGAGTTTTTCATTTGTTGATTTGTTGCGTTTTCGCTTGAGTGAAAAGTTTATGAAATAAATCACTTTCTTTGCCGCAAAATAACATTTAAAGCAAATATTTATTATAATTACAGACACGCAAAAAAAAAAAAAACCAAAATGGCGAAAGTTATTTCACACAAAATAAATATTTTTCTCACATTTTAATAGTTTTTTTTTTTGCAATTTGTCACTCAATAAAAATACATTAATGGACATAGCATATTTCCTTCCCTTTTTTTTTTTAGTCGAATGTTGAAACATAAATATTTCAGGCCATTTGCATGTTGTTTATATTACTGGAAAACAATTTGACTTAAATTGCGAAAACATAGAGAAAAAATTCTACTTAACAAAAATGAAAATTTTAAAAATAATGACAAGAAATGTTTTTTTAGTTTAAGTGTTTTTTTTTAATAATATTATTTGTGGACTGAAACCACAAAACAGAAGCGCTTAATAAATTTGATTGGTAAAAAAATGCGCAAAGAAAAAAACGTTGAAAAACAAGTTTTATCAACTGAATTTGTTATACTCTTAAAGAGTCGCAAATTTTTAAACATTTACAATTTCTACCAAAATAATAGAAATTAGAGGAAATTGCCTTTTCCCTAACCTAACGTTATTGCTCACCGTGTGTTTTCTTGAAAGACTTTTCAAATGGTCTAAACTGCATCTGAAAATGCTTCGTCCCATTGACTGAATGCATGATTTAAAGTGGTAAATTGGGAAATATGTAAATTATAATAACCAATTAAACTGACTTTTAAAAGGGAAATTCATGGCGCATAGAGTGAATAGAGTACAGGACAATGCAAAAGCCATAATACCCCATTGTAAGGTTAGGCAGATTATTGATTAAGCATCAATTAAAATGCCAAACAGATTGAATAAAAATAATGCGATGGGGGAAGGGAAAAAAAGATTATGATAATTTCAAAATATGTCGATTAAGTCGTGTGCTCAAAATTGCATTTTGTATGCATAATTGAATAAGTAGATTAAATTATTGCATTTTAATGAATAAACAAGACGAGTTGGGTTTGCAAAAATGCAAATGCAAGTTGACTGAATGACTGATTGACTAATTGACTGAGAGAACTGTTTTGACAAGATTAAAAATTGGGCCAGAATCCCGATGGACATGTGAAGGAAAATCATTTGTATAATTTAAAAAACCTTTATTTATATATACATTTTTCATTTGTTTCCTTTTTTTTGTAATTTATTATTGCAATCATTGTGTTTTTTTTTCGTGTTGACTCCTCCCATACCCCATACATATTTAATTTATTACCTTTTTCTGTTGCGTGTGTTTTTTTTATGATTTAATTATGATTGTTTATGCCTATTTTTTATGTGTATAGTACGAACTGAAATTGGTTGCCTCGGATAGTTTAAATGAAAATCAAACAACAATCGTGATTAATGTACGCGATGTCAACGATCTGCCACCGAAATTCCCTCAGACATCCTATGAGCGTTCACTCGATGAGGAGATGCGCACACCCTTTACCATAATGCAGGTCGTTAATTAATACCAATTGATACTTATACTTTCGTAATACTCTCGTATCTCGTACATGAATATGAATTACAATTAAAACGAAAAACGAAACAGCAAAACGAAACCATCACTTCTCATATAACAATTAAAATAATTCTCATTGTATTCATATCTCATTCGAACTTTACATTGTAAACTGAGTAATAACAATAAGTAAACAATAATCCCTTTCGTGTGTGCCAGTGTGTGTGTAAGAATTGTTTTAAAACCAAAATGAATAATTATAATGTAAATTGACAAAAGGGAATTACCAATTGGTGATTGGGTCAAATTGTAATAGTAATTGGTAAACAGTCTCTTGGGAAATTCGTCAAACTACCATCTGAAATTAGCAGATTGTGTATAACAGTTTGTGGTATGCAACAGTAGCGTATAACAGTTACTAAAAGTGACTCTCAATTGACGAATTTCCACAGAAAACAGTTTCCAAACTTTTAAACACTTACTTAAGCAAAACTAATTAGCATTTTATCATTCATTTCGCATGCATTAATTAATATTATATAATTTTTTTAATATTTCATATAGTTTTTACTGCTTTGCTAATTAAATCGAGCGAAGGGAATTAAAAGTTTAATGTTTAATTTGCTTGCTTTGATTTTGTTTTGTGGTTTTTCGTTTGGTTTCGTTTACTAACTGTCTGTTAACTAATTTAATTTTCAGCTTAAAACTAAAAAAAAAAAAACTACGTAGAACTGAGAATTTGCACAGATGCTAGTAGAACTGCATGTTTATTTTTGCATTGTGTGTTGATTTATCAAATATTTTTGCCACAATAAGTCCCTAAGCTGGCAAATAAAATGAAAACCAGACATTAATAACTGCGGCATTGGCGAAGTTTCTATACCCTTGCAAATGGCCAAATATTACACAAATTACTCTATTAGTAAAAAGTCCATAAACACGATTGGTTTCTATGTACTATCCTTCCGACTCACTATGACCAAAGTTAATATTCCATTTTGAACGATTGTTCTCCAAACTTCAACACAGAACTTATATGCCCCTTTGCAAGAGTATAAAACACAAAAAAATAAACAACTAAATACCTTGCCAAAGATTAATATTTGGCCAACAAAAAAATATTGATAAATAAATCACATAAAAGTTTTTCGTTTGCATGCCTAAATAAAATCGAAAAGAGAGCTATATTTTTTATATTTTCCATCAAATAATTGAATCGAATTTCACGTAACAGGTAACCGCCACCGACGGCGACAAGGATCGCCCCCAGAATATCGTGTACTTCCTTACTGGCCAAGGCATTGATCCCGACAATCCAGCGAATAGCAAATTCGACATTAATCGCACAACTGGCGAAATTTTCGTTTTAAAGGTAAGTAAGCGCAAAAAAAAGCCCAGAAAAACTGAAAACTCATACAATTTAAGCATTAACAAATTGCCGCAAACCACAAGAGAGCGCGGCAAAAAATCCAACAATATTTAATGCATAAATAAATACAATTGCCAGGCCACAACTGTGAATTGCGGAATGTGTTCGCTGATTAAGCCCCATCAATGCACAGCGCACTTAAGCCCGACCCGTACTCCGATTCTCCGACCGACAAATAACAAAATAATTATTCTACAATGCAAAAAAAAAATTGAAGACCCGAGGGGGGGGGGGATGGGGGTAATTGGCAAAAATTATTGAGTAGTATATTGGAATCTTTATTGCATGGAAATTTCGATTGCAATTTGTGCCCCTTTAATTGCATTCAAAGTTACTGAAATTGCGAAAATCTACAAATTCCATTCGAATTAAATGCATAAACTAAATACAGGGTGTCTCTTCTTATTGCCTTCGTACACACTGTAACCAAGAGATAAGAACAATTTCTAGATTTCACGAAATATTTTCTAATTCCCTTCACCCTACATTGGGCCTTGCGCTTCGCTCACATTCTCTTTGCATTAGCACAAATAGTTCCTCGGTAAATACGAAAATTTAATAAATTAAATTAAAGTCCTGTAACAGAACACAATTTCGGAAATAACAACAATTCCTTTATTAGTTAAAAATATACAATTTTGCCTAATATGGGAATATTGTTAAAGCAAAACTTTACATTAGCAAACAATATTCTGGTCTGGTCACAGGATGTAGAATAACAAAGAGATGGGTGGGAATACATAAACCACAATCCGTGCGACCCTCAACAACTCACACAACTAATTCCCTTAAATTGAATATGTCATAACAATGGCTGGCAAATTTGTCATGCAAATTAAAGCGATGACGATGCAGGAGAAATGTTTTCTCTATTTTTTGTGTTCGCCCCAAGTGAATTTTTTGCCTTTGATAAACGGTAGCTAGAGGGTACAAAAAGGGGTATATATGCGTTGCACAGTGTAGGATTCTCAGCCTTGAAGTATAGAATGTGAGACTAACTAATGAGTGGAGAAAACTTGGAGAAAATAGAAAATATTTCCAAAGTATATCTCAGTCGTATCCTTTTCTACAGAGACTTCCGATTATTGTTGTCGCTTATTTTTTACGACAAATCCAATGTCAGCGCCATGAAAAGCTGCTGCTGCGGTTGTCATATGAGGGAGTTATGGGTAGGAATGGGTAGGGGGGAGGATAAGGGCAAGAGTATGAGGGTTTAAGCGTTACGACATGAGCCAAGAGATACAAAGTGCTGATTAAAATCGTTCTCCCTTTTTTGCGCTTTTTATTATTCGTGAGTTAGAGAGAGAGACGAGAGACGAGGCATGAGAGAGTTGGTATGTGGAAAACACCTGCACATCACTCAGGCTTTTGCCAGAACGAATGCATATCAAAGTCAAAATCAACATGGAAGGGGCGCGGGGAGGGGGAACCGAACAGGTTTTCTTTATGTTTTTTTGTGAAAGGATAATTTTCACAGGGTTTCACTTGATGTGGGTGAGGATGCAGGATGCAGGATGGAGTACGGAGTTAGTATTGGGGTTAGGGCTTAGGGTGTGTGTGTGTGTGTGTGTCCCCTGATGATGTTAATCGGTTTTGCGGTTATGACAGCTTAGAATTACGCACAATAACCAAAACCCTGAGCGCATAAGCCATATTAAATCGTTCGCCCTTTTACTTAACCTCAAACCCTTCTGTTTTTTTATAGCCTCTGGATCGCGATCAACCGAATGGACGTCCCCAGTGGCGATTCACAGTGTTTGCCCAGGATGAGGGTGGCGAGGGACTTGTGGGCTATGCGGATGTCCAGGTCAATTTGAAGGACATTAATGACAATGCCCCCATTTTCCCGCAGGGCGTTTACTTTGGCAATGTCACAGAGAACGGCACCGCCGGCATGGTGGTAATGACCATGACAGCTGTGGACTACGATGATCCCAACGAGGGGTCCAATGCCCGGCTGGTCTATTCCATTGAGAAGAACGTGATTGAGGAGGAGACTGGCTCACCGATATTCGAAATCGAACCCGATACGGGAGTGATAAAGACAGCTGTCTGCTGCTTGGACCGTGAAAGGACTCCGGACTATTCGATACAAGTGGTGGCCATGGACGGCGGGGGGTTAAAGGGGACGGGGACGGCCTCGATACGGGTCAAGGATATCAACGATATGCCGCCGCAGTTCACCAAAGATGAGTGGTTCACCGAGGTGGATGAAACCGATGGCACTGCGCTGCCCGAGATGCCCATCTTAACGGTGACCGTGCATGACGAGGATGAGACCAATAAGTTCCAGTACAAGGTTATCGATAACAGTGGCTATGGCGCCGATAAATTCACCATGGTCAGGAATAATGATGGCACGGGATCCCTGAAAATCGTCCAACCTCTGGACTATGAGGATCAGTTGCAGAGCAATGGCTTCCGTTTCCGCATCCAAGTCAACGATAAGGGCGAAGACAATGACAATGATAAGTATCATGTGGCCTACTCCTGGGTGGTGGTCAAGCTGCGCGACATCAACGACAATAAACCGCACTTCGAGCGAGCCAACGTGGAGGTCTCTGTGTTCGAGGACACCAAAGTGGGCACTGAGCTGGAGAAATTCAAGGCCACCGATCCCGATCAGGGGGGCAAGAGCAAGGTCTCCTACTCGATTGATCGTTCATCGGATCGTCAGCGGCAATTCGCCATCAATCAAAATGGTTCAGTCACCATACAACGTTCGCTGGATCGTGAAGTTGTCCCTCGCCATCAAGTGAAGATTTTGGCCATTGACGATGGAAGCCCTCCGAAAACAGCCACAGCCACCTTGACTGTCATTGTCCAGGACATCAATGATAATGCACCGAAATTCCTCAAGGACTATAGACCCGTTCTACCCGAGCATGTGCCACCGCGCAAAGTGGTGGAAATTCTGGCCACCGATGATGATGATCGCTCCAAGAGCAATGGACCGCCCTTCCAATTCCGCTTGGATCCCAGTGCTGATGACATCATACGAGCCTCATTCAAAGTCGAACAGGATCAGAGTGAGTAAATTAAATTAGTACTTATCGATAACTTCACATTGTGAACTCAATTTGACTTTATGTTTATTGCAATATGCAGCCACACTATTTAAAGAGAAACTCCCGTTTCTCTGCAATCTGTGTCATTTCGTTTTTATTATTCTTGTAATTATCAACTTGCAAATTGCTGGACTTTGGGAATCTGTTTGACCTCCCAACGGAATGCAAAAACTTTTTTTTTTTTTTTTTTTTGTTCAAAACATTTGGGTCAAAAACTTTCCACCATAACAATTTTCAGTTTGTAGTTTTCCTATTGGATATATCCTTAGACAACTATTGGCTTGGACATTCCATTGTCACAATATGTGCCAGAATGCTAACAAAAGCATAAAAATGCAATTACCCCTGCCAGGGGAGCAAAAAAAACCCACAATAACAAAAAAAGAAACAAAAAAACTTGAAAAATCGAGATACAGCAAAGAACTAAACCGAGCCCCAAAATGAATAGACGACTATGCTGGGGTAATGGGTGGGTGGGGGGGGGTTTGGGGTAGTCGATTCAGCTTTTTGGCCATAAAACGGAAACAGTAAACCGCACAACCCACATGAAAATTTAAATAATATAAGCAAACTGAGTTCCTACCATATGCATACACCTCTCTATGTACAGTATGTATCCACCTGCTTGATGAGACAAAGTAGCGGCAGCGTTTTCTCTTTTCAAAGGGATACCGAAACTCAATTCTTCACATTCCAAATTTTTCTATCCAAGACATTGATAGAGGTCGCCTCAATCACAAGAGAGAGAGAGAAACGCAGACATTCTCCGCAAATGAAAATCCTAAGAAACGTTTTTGTCTAAAGAATTAAAAATTCTGCAATAACAAATAATAGTCCATATAAACCATAAAAACTTAAATCTTAAATACATAAAGATTATTTAGCTAAATTGTTTATTTAAGATCAAGAAGTTCAAGAGAATTACCTCTCAAAATCTCCCAAAAATGTGCCACAAGTTTGAATTGTATTAAACAGAGATAACCTAAATTCTCAGTGTACAATATTTACATATTTATTTATTATTTATTTAATTGTAGCGAAGAATTAATTCTACTTTACAATGTTTATTTACAATGCCAGAGCAACAAAGGCCTTCGACTGCAATATTTCTATGAATTGGAAGTTCCAAAAAAAGTTTCCCACATTTAGTTTGAGCATTCTAAAGTTTTCATTTGATTTTTAAATACTAACAAGACTTTTAGCTCAAATATTAACACACCAAAATACTGATCAGTTCTCTTAATTTTAATAAATAAAATTCACATAATTTGCATAATATCATAATATCTAAATAGCTACAAAGTATTCCTAAAACTTACTAAGTTATTAAAAATAAATTAGAAGATTTAATTAGAAGTATAAATAGGCAAACCTATCTTACGATAAAAGAGTCTTATATTCTCTAAGTATACATAGAGAGATAGAGAATATGAGACTCTTTTATCTAAGTATACATAGAGAGATAGAGAATATAAGACTCTTTTATCGTAAGATGAATCATTTTATAAGAAATATTTCTTACGATAAAAGAGTCTTATATTCTCCAATATAAGTATAAATAGAAAGATAGAGAGTATATGAGTCTTTTATCGTAAGAAAGATTTCTTATAAAATGATCCAACCAATGTATATGTAGGTTATACAGTCGAATCCCGATAATTCGTACCCCGCTAAATCGAGAACCTTAATATTTCGTAATAAACTCCCTTGAAAAAACTTCGTTAAATAGAAAACTCGGTAAATCGTAAACCTCTGTGAATCGTAAAAAAATCTGTTCCCTTGCCATTTCGAATTATGGGGACTCGACTGTATGTATATAATATCTATAGGTTTTCTTTGCCTAGTTCTTTGACAGATTTTATCAGATAGAAGATTGCTGTTTCCCCAATTAAGAAGTGGCAATATATTTTTTTAGGAAAGGAAAGTCTCTGGTCAATCTCCTCTCGCACTTTACATTGAACACACTTAAAGGATTTACGTCCACTATATATTTGTATAGCTTCCTTTCAATTACTGACCTAGTCAGCTTCATTTATATTGTTGACCTTAAGCCACAATTTCAATAAAAATCACTTGGTGTCTCTATAATTTTCCACTGCCGCGCCGCACCCCCCTCCCAAGTGGAGCTGACCATGCCCCTGCGATGAGTTTTCCCCGGAAAAAAGGGAAAATGGCAAATGCACAAGTTTTCAATTAAATTACCTCGAACGTCTGCCACAAAAGCCAAAAACTACATACATTTGTGTCTGTTAGCGGGGAATGGAGAAAGGGAATAAGTAAAAGCGGGGGAGGAACACGAACACACTCACTCACACACACACACACACACACACACACACACACATGATGGTAAAAAAAAGAAGGAAAAACTGAAAGAAAACCCCATGTGGATTGGCCAACAACAAGTTGGCATTGAAGTTGGAGGAGAGTCCCAGTCACAATTTGTGTGGGTGGCAATCCAATTTCGATGCTACTCCACCGACCAACCACCGAAGAGGTCTCCAGTCTCCAGTCTCTGGTCTCTGTCTCTGTGGCTTGACTCTTTGCCAGTATTTGCATACAATTTGCCTAAAAACACACCATGGAGTGTCTTTAAAAATACATTTGTAGTGTGTGTGTGTGGGGGTGTGGGGGTGGGTGTGTGGGTGTGTGTGGTTATTGTAGTTACCCACCATTCTCCTTTGCACCCCATCATAGCCCTTAACTGGCTCTCTCTCTAGCCGGATTAAGCCTTCTCCTTTCTGTGTGAGTGCCTCGTCGTGCTATGCGTTGTCTGCATGTTTTAGCCAAGACTTAACACTTGTTGGCTCAAAGGCGTAATTACAACAAATGGCCAACATTGCAAAAGTTGCATCTGCAATCAGCCAGAAAATGTTTGTCTGCCAGTGTCTGCCTGCTGTGTTTCAGGGCTAATAAAAGAGCTTAGATTAGGTAGTGGAGCGTTTTTACCTTACAGGTAACTAGGAAATGCTTTTAAGAGCTACGAGAAAAAAAAAGGCGCCTGGCCACATTATGGGGATTTGTGAAATTGGTCATTTGGCTTTTGATAATTGGGTAACAAGTTAGTTGAAGCCAGAATTTGGGACAGGTCTTTTCAATTACCTTAAACTGGCCGAACAATTTCCCCCAACTAGTTTGATTAACTTGTTCTCCCCTCTTCCCTTTTTCCCTAATTTCCACAGAGGGTGCCAACGGCGACGGCATGGCTGTCATTTCGTCACTGCGTTCCTTCGATCGGGAGCAGCAAAAGGAGTACATGATTCCGATTGTGATCAAGGATCATGGCTCGCCAGCCATGACCGGAACCAGCACTCTGACTGTCATCATTGGCGATGTGAACGACAATAAAATGCAGCCCGGCTCCAAGGACATCTTTGTCTACAACTATCAAGGACAGTCGCCGGACACGCCCATTGGTCGGGTCTATGTCTACGACTTGGACGATTGGGACTTGCCCGACAAGAAATTCTACTGGGAAGCCCTCGAACATCCGCGTTTCCGTCTGGACGAGGACTCTGGCATGGTTACCATGCGTGCGGGCACTCGCGAAGGTCGCTATCATTTGAGATTCAAGGTCTATGACCGCAAGCACACCCAGACCGATGTCCCAGCTAATGTTACAGTGACCGTACGCGAAATTCCCCATGAGGCGGTAATCAATTCGGGATCGGTGCGTCTCTCGGGCATCTCGGATGAGGATTTCATACGCGTATGGAACTACCGCACTCAGAGCATGAGTCGCTCGAAAATGGATCGCTTCCGCGACAAATTGGCCGATCTGCTGAACACCGAACGCGAAAATGTGGACATATTCAGTGTGCAATTGAAACGTCGCCATCCGCCACTGACTGACGTGAGATTCTCGGCTCACGGTTCTCCGTACTATAAGCCCGTGCGTCTCAATGGCATCGTGCTGATGCATCGCGAAGAGATCGAGAAGGATGTGGGCATCAATATCACCATGGTGGGCATCGATGAGTGCCTCTACGAGAACCAAATGTGCGAGGGCAGCTGCACCAATGCCCTGGAGATCAGTCCCCTGCCCTACATGGTGAATGCCAACAAGACGGCCCTGGTGGGCGTGCGGGTGGACACTCTGGCGGACTGCACCTGCGGGGCCAGGAACTTCACCAAGGCAGAGTCTTGCCGCACTTCGCCCTGCCACAATGGTGGACGCTGCATGGACACCCGCTTCGGACCGCATTGCTCCTGCCCCGTGGGCTACACTGGACCCCGATGTCAGCAGACCACGCGCAGCTTCCGCGGCAACGGATGGGCCTGGTATCCGCCGCTCGAAATGTGCGATGAATCGCATTTAAGTCTGGAGTTCATCACCCGCAAGCCCGACGGTCTAATCATCTACAATGGACCCATTGTGCCGCCCGAGCGAGACGAGATGTTGATATCGGACTTCATTGCCCTGGAATTGGAGCGCGGCTATCCGAGATTATTGATTGACTTCGGCTCGGGCACTCTGGAGCTGCGCGTGAAGACCAAAAAGACTCTGGACGACGGCGAATGGCATCGCATCGATTTGTTCTGGGACACTGAGACCATTCGCATGGTGGTTGACTTCTGCAAGTCCGCGGAGATCAGTGAAATGGAGGACGGCACTCCGCCAGAATTCGATGACATGTCCTGCCAGGCTAGAGGACAGATTCCTCCCTTCAGCGAGTACTTGAATGTGAATGCTCCGCTCCAGGTCGGTGGTCTGTATCGTGAGCAGTTCGACCAGAGTCTCTACTTCTGGCAGTATATGCCCACGGCCAAGGGATTCGACGGTTGCATCAGGAACTTGGTCCACAATTCCAAGCTCTACGATCTGGCCCATCCGGGACTATCGCGAAACAGTGTGGCCGGCTGCCCCCAGACCGAGGAGGTGTGCGCTCAAACAGAGACCACGGCCCGCTGCTGGGAGCACGGCAATTGTGTGGGCTCCCTGTCCGAGGCTCGGTGTCACTGCCGTCCCGGCTGGACGGGACCCGCCTGCAACATCCCCACGATTCCGACCACTTTCAAGGCCCAGAGCTATGTGAAATATGCCCTGAGCTTCGAGCCCGATCGCTTTAGCACGCAAGTGCAGCTCCGTTTCCGCACCCGCGAGGAGTACGGTGAACTGTTCCGGGTCAGCGATCAGCATAATCGGGAATACGGCATCCTGGAGATTAAAGATGGCCACCTGCACTTCCGCTACAATTTGAATTCGCTGCGCACCGAGGAGAAGGATCTCTGGCTGAACGCCATCACTGTGAACGATGGCCAATGGCATGTGGTCAAGGTGAATCGTTATGGTTCTGCAGCCACTCTGGAGCTGGACGGCGGCGAGGGGCGACGCTACAACGAAACATTCGAGTTTGTGGGCCATCAGTGGCTATTGGTGGACAAGCAGGAGGGAGTCTATGCTGGCGGCAAGGCAGAGTACACGGGAGTGCGAACATTTGAGGTCTATGCGGACTACCAGAAGAGTTGTCTCGACGATATAAGGTGAGTGATCTTAGCAGATGATCCTTGATTGCAACTTCATTTTGTATTTCATTCCCTTCAGGCTCGAGGGCAAACACTTACCTCTTCCACCGGCCATGAATGGCACGCAGTGGGGCCAGGCGACTATGGCCAGAAATCTGGAGAAGGGCTGCCCATCGAACAAACCCTGCTCGAATGTCATTTGCCCGGATCCATTTGAGTGTGTCGATCTCTGGAATGTCTACGAGTGCACGTAAGTCTCATCACTTTTACACATTTTTGATTTTCATGACATGCATTTTCGCTTACTTACCAAAAAAAAAATGAAAATTGACAACCCTGGACTGTGGACGACTTACACACACACACACAACCCACACACACACCAATGAAAAGCCACAAGAAAACGTCGCACGCCACGTGTGACGATGCCAAACAAAAACCACAAAAAAATTTACACAAAGAAAATGAGAGAGAAAATCAAACAATCAGCAGAAAAACCAACATTTGATAGGCTTAATCAATTAAAGGCAAAAGGGGATATAGGGTTCCACACACACACACTCACTCACTCACAGGTTCAATCAAAGGACAAAGAAATAACGTCAAACAGTCAGTTAGTCGGTTAGTCGTGTTCCTTCTCAACCATTTTCTCTACCATGAAACGATGCGTGACAAATCAATCGGCTTAGGCTTTCAGGAATTAGAGAAGGGAGAAGAAGATGGCCATTTGTTTCGGCTACCTAAAACTGGACTCTCTCTCTCTCTCTCTCTCTCTCTCTCTCTTCCATTCTGCCTGTACATATGTAGTACTCACCAAGCGCTTTGTTTCATCACACACACACACACACACACACTGAGAATCACAGAGAGTTTAACAAGCTTTTTGTGAAAGACCTTGGCACAGGTACCAAATAAAACTCACTCCAACACACACACACACACACATTCCACCCCCTCGCCCTCTCAAGCTTCCATTTGTGCATACACCAAAAAACCACACGTGGCGTTTTACCCCTCAAAAACACTTTTTCCTTTTCATCTTTTACCTTTTTACATTTCGGTTTACGTTTATTTTTTTTTTTTTTTTTTGGCTATCAGTTACTTTCAGTTCGAATTCTCGAAGGCAATCGAAAAAGTGATTTCTTCGAATCAATAGAAATGGATTATTCATCATTTAGATTTCAAGTTGAAATCGTTGAGTGCGTTCCAAATGATATGGAAACGACTTCTATTTATTTAGAATCTTTTGTTTCCACAAAGGTCACAAAAGCGAAAGAGGGAAATCTAGTTCATACTTGAGTTGAGTGGCCATGCTAGAAATATTGACAAGGTTACTCAAGAGTAAATAAAGAAGGCAAAAAATGTGGAAGTAAAATAAGGAAAATTCAGTTGGCAGCAACTAGCCTCGCCTGGGCTTTCACTGACTTCTAGTTATGCTTTTAGTTATCTTCAATTCAGCAGCAACTGTCTTCACATTTACTTAAAATAGTGGCAAAATGTCGCCGAGGCGCATCAACTACCTTAGCTAAACTTCTACTGCTTCTTATGGCAATTGGCGCTGCTTGCACGCAGCAACTGGCTGCGCATTAGTTCCACTTATTCTTTAAAGCGAGCCACTAAACTTGCCAGCTTCTACGTTGCTTCAGCATTATTACATTATTAAACTCGAAGCGGAAAACCAGTTGCAGAAGCCAAGCAGCAACTGGCTTAGCCATAGCTTAGCTCTGGTTTCCTACATAAGTTAAGAGCAAGAGATACTACGAAAAAGGCTCGCAACGTTTAAGAATGAAGAATTTCTTAGACAACATATTTAGAAAGTTTTTAGAGTTTATTTCAATTAATTTTTATGCATTTTTTTAACAAGTGTAAAACACACACAGGACATTAAACAGTATTTATAATGAAATTAAGAACCCAACTGCCCATCTCCATCAATTCGCCAATCATTCGCTGAATCTATGTACGCATACAAACATAATTTTTGGACTATGAAAAACCAAACAACATTAAACAATTTCATTGGCCTCATATCTAATTATAAATATTTCTTTGGCATTTTTTCTGTTGCTCTCAATAATTCAATATGCAATTGAACTAATTAATGTTAACTTTCTATACACACACCCGATTTCCATATAACTCACTCATAAATATATATAACGAAAAAAAAAAAAAAACAACAAATCGGCAGTTGTGGCGAAGGAAGGATCATGTCTCCCGATTCGAAGGGTTGCATGGATCGCAATGAGTGCCTCGATCTGCCCTGTTTGAATGGCGCCACTTGCATTAATCTTGAGCCGCGATTGCGTTATCGCTGCATATGTCCCGATGGTTTTTGGGGCGAGAATTGTGAGCTGGTGCAAGAGGGTCAGACCCTCAAACTGAGCATGGGAGCCTTGGCGGCCATTTTGGTTTGCCTACTGATCATACTGAGTGAGCAAAAACGAATAGATACTCAAATATACATAAATATATGCAACAACAAATATCAGATCTATACCTACATATATATCAACCTAGAACCTGCCTGCTTAGCCTTTAGTAGCTGTCCATATCATCCATATCAGAAATCATCCAAAATTCCATCAACCAAATTCATCATCTTAGCACCTTAGCTGATCACTGATCATCGTTTTATTGCACCATTTTTCATCCGATATTTTGCTTATCAATGTTGTTTGTTTTGTTAAACGTGAACGGTTTATGTGTAAATAAATAAATATAAGAGTACTAAGGTAAGGACAATATATAAAGGAATTCCTAGAACCACTTTCTTAGTTTGCTCTCTTGAATAAAGCCCCTTCCCCACCCCACCCCCCCTAAATACCATTATCTCGTACATACTTATACATATATTTTGGACGCATTTCAAAGTTTAAGTATAAAACAAAAACCTGAAAATACCTTTCAGGTAAGTTAACAAATGTGCAGTCAAAGATACAAAGAACAACTAAAGCAATGGCTCAAAAAAAAAATAAGAAAGAAAAAAAAAGAGAAACGAAAGAAACCCAAAAGAATGAAATCACAATGCACACTAAATCCACTTCACCAGCTCGAGACAGGACAGCTCAAAGGAGCTGAAGCTGAAGCTGGATCTGCTGGAGGAGGAGCAGCCACTAAGCAGCTACAGCTGCCAGTTTTTCTTCTTTCCTTTTTGTCCCCCTCTACGGTTTTTTTACCAAGGATTTTTCCCTCACATTGAACCGAGGCAAATGTCACTTGCAAGTTTTTCTCTTTTTCGTTGCCGGCTTTGGAGTTAAATTTATATATATATGAACATTTCGTGTAAATAAGGTTAAAACAACTTCTTCAAACTAAAACTTAATGACGTAAAATATGGCAAAGTTTGCTCTCTCCCATGGACCCACGGACAAAAGCGGGAAAAAAAAGGAAAAATTATCAAGTACCTCCACTCACTCATTCACTTTCTGATCGGTTTAAACTACGCACTTGGGAGCAATCGAAAGAAGGCACACAAAAAGAATAAAATAAAAAGAAAAAAAAAACTATTCAACTTTTCATTTGGCTCTGATTTAGTGTGAAAGTTTTTTTGGCCTCACCCTCTGCTGCTTTTGAGGCATTTACTTTTCGGCCATCCTCCAGTTCCACTTCTGTTCCCCCTCTCTCTCTTTCTGGCATCTTAAGCATGTTTGCCTGTGAATTGCTTTTAGCATTTACCCAATCATTGTCAATATATCAAAAAAAGAAGAAAGAAAAAATGAAAAAAGGTAAAAGAAATGCAGCGAAAAATTGACTTGGTCCAGGAGAGGATTTTGGCCAAAACTTAAAGCTCAAGTTTCGTCCTTTGCTTAAGATGGTGAAGAAGACTGGGGACAAGCAGGAGATGGAGCAGGAGGAAAAGGATGCAAACTGATTTTGTCATTATTTTCGCATTTGCATCAAAATAAGAAGAAAGTGGAAAATGTGAAAAGATAAAAATATAAAATGCAGCAACAATACAATAAATTTTTAAATATTTTTACAAAGATAAAGGAAATGAAAAAAATATTGATTTAGAAAATACCTAAATATACATACCTCTTTTCCTTTCTTTGATCCCATCAAAAATAAAAATAGAAATGAATGACAAAAAATTCGACGAAAACTCTGTCCTGAAAAAGTGTAATAAATCTTCTTGCCACTTCTTGGTATTTTTTACAATTTGTCACACATATTCCCCATACTCCTCCTTCCTCTTCTCTTAGGTCTCATTTCACACCTCAATTTCCATTGGAAATTTAACTGACATGGCAGAAGAGCTTTTCCTTTTTCTTTTCCTTTCACTGGTTGCACACTGTCAATGTGTAAGTTGGTGAAAAAAAAAAAAAAACTAATCAAAACAAAGTTAAGTGCAAAACACACAACTAGTGAATGATAGAGAGCTGGGAAGAAAGAGGGAGAGAGACCGAGAGAGGTGAGAAAAGGGAACCAAGTTTTAGCCAAAAGACAGAAACTAAAACTTTATTCAATTCCCAGCAAAACGATGCAAGAGATGGAAAGAAAGAAACATAGAAAAACAGCTGCATAATAACCATAAAAAAAGAGGAAGAAGGTACGAAAAAAAAGTGCGAGGGAGGAGAAATTGCACCAAAGAGCACTTAAGATGCGTGTTGTTGGGAAAACAGATAGAAAAACGGGAAAACGCAAAAATGTTTGGCCAATGCAAATGCAAAAAGTTTGTCACACCGAAAAAGCGTCAAATAATAACAACAATCTATGCAAATAAAAAAAAAATCATCTAAGAACTAGGTAACTTGCATTAGGACACAGTTTCAATACCCTACAGGAATACTAATACTATAAGTTAGTGTTCCTAATACTATATAGTTATTCGATTCCATTAAGATTGGCTCAAGTTGTTGCCACGAAAGTCTGATTGCTTCATAAGATTTGGTAGACTATATAAGTATCTTTGTTATATGGATCAGTCTCAGATCTCAGAAAGAGTATTCCTTAGACTATATAAGTATCTTTGTTATATCGATCAGTCATACAATCTCAGGAAGAGTATTGCTTTTATCTGCTTATTCAAATGGAGATAATGCTTTTCTTTCGCTTTTCTCAATAAACCAAAACTAACGTATATCGATAACTACTAATTACAATCGATTATTCTCAAGCTATATCTGCAAGTCATATTACAGACCTCCTACAATTGGTTCATCAAAGAAAGGGATAATCCCTGAAATCGTCCTGCTTATGATCAAAATAGATATTCCCATTTTTTATAGGGTATCAAGTAACGAAAAACGAAGTAATAAAAACTAAAGCTTTTCTACTACCCCACCGAACGTTTCCATAAGACTTTTTGACAGTTTTTCACACTTTCATGCACACATACCCAAACACACACACACACACACACACACACACACACACACACATACATGTAAACACTACGTAACAGAGAAACAATAAAAAAATGAAAATTTCATTTTCATAACTGCGAAAGAAGAAGAAGAAGTAAAAGCTACATACATATATGCAAAGAAGAAAACAAAAAAAAAAAAACAAAAATTGTAAAAGTTTTTCAAATGCATGATGAAAAACAAATTTTAAATAATTTCTTTTCTTTTTTTTTCCCGCCCCCTCCTCCACCACCCTTCACCCACCACACACTCACACACACACAACATATGCACACGATTCCGAACTTTGTGTGTGGTTTTTCGTTTCGTTCGTTTTTTGCATTGGTTTTATTTTCGCCGTGGACTCCTTCAGTTGTCCTGCGGGCTATAAAAGCTCTGGCAGCACTTGTGTGAACGAGAACGAATGTCTACAATTTCCCTGCCGCAATGGCGGTCGATGTCGTGATCATGATCCGCCCGAGAAGTACGTATGCCATTGTCCCATGGGTTTCACGGGCATGCATTGTGAACTGGAGTTATTGGCCTCCGGTGTATTGACGCCGTCGCGTGATTTTATTATTGCTCTGGCCCTTTGCTTGAGCACACTGATATGTAAGTATGCAACCATCTATCCATTCCAAAAAATATGTATCAGGTGAAGGTGAAGTCGAAGTCTCTTGCCTGCCTCGAACAAAAACTTGGCACAAGAGAAAAAGTTAACAGTAAGAACTAGTTGAATAGCATTAAACAGTAAGTTGGCTTGGCCCGAAAGTAGCTTAAACTAAATGTGAAAGTGGCCAAAGAAAGTTAGTTGCAAAGAAAGTAAGTAAGGTGTAGTTCTGCATGATTTTTCATCCATTTATTTTTGACATATTCACAACTTATTATGCAGTATGCAACCGAATCATCATCACAATTGTTAAATTCGTCAATTTATTTAGTTAAATTTTAAACAGTTTAAGCAATTTTAAATTTCACTTTAAAATACATTTTGATTTGCATATTTTAAATAAACACAAATTTATAAACTGGTAGTCTTCGAAATAAGTTAATTTCTTACTATGAAAATCCAATTAATTATTGGAAAATCTTCTCAGCTTCAAGTTTTAATTCAATTACAGACTTATTGCTATCAAATTCCACTTTTTAAATTAGCAAATTCCAATGGTCCGTCATTAACATAAATAACCTGCAAAAGTTATCCTGCAAATTATGGAAACTTATCCAACTTTTGCATTTATATTCTTTGTTCCCAACTATTCGCAGTTCAAGGACAAAATGAAGAGAAAAAAATAAACTTTATTCTTATGAATATTTTAATCGTAATTTTCCCAATTGATTTCTTATTTCGTTTCGATTTCTTTAATCAAAAGTTTGTCCATATGGACAATTTAAATATTTATGCAAACGCCGAGCTGTAAAATTAATTAAATCGCATACACAATCAGAAATTTTCCATCAACCGGAAAACGGGGCAGCGGCAGCAGCCAAACACATCAAATGTCATTTCCGTGCATATTACATAAATTAAAGTTTATTGAATTAAATAAAAGAAAGATAAGTAAGAGGGAAAATTGATTGCATAAGTAAAATGGAAATTAAACAACAAGCGTCGAATGTTTATTTGCCAATTACTCCAATATTCTTCAGATGGACTCACGGAAAACACAAAAGAAGCTAAAAGAAATACACCGATACTTAATGTACCCTTATTTATATTATGATCTGAAATCTAATCGAGTTCCACAAATTACTTAAAAACATATTATTTATCTGATAAAAAAAATTAGAATTCTACATGAATATTATTATTATAGATTGCGGACCACATTTAGATTATTCATGCTGATTAAAAAGAATATATACCCAGTTAGTTGAAAGAAAAAGCTTCTTTTGGTGCCCAAGTAATTTCATTATGCTCTTTGGAAGGATATAACAAACTTTATGCAAGAAGTTGCCCCTAGTAAATTATACCCAAAAAAAGAAACTCCAATTCCAACTTCAGTTTGTGGTATGGTGGCAATTTCTAAGGCTTTATTATTTGTGCAACAGATGCTGCTGTCCATGCAGGCAGCTTCCACTGCCTCTTCTGCTCTTCTTGCCCCCCTCCGCCCATTTTCTAGCTTCACCAGCTTCCTCTTGTGCGTTCCAAAACAAAATTAGAAAACGAAACGAGACAACAAGTTGGCAAGATAAAAGCGAAAAAAAACCAAACCGAAGAGACCAACAAGGACACTTTGTCCTGTCCCGGCATACCTCTGTCCCGTGTCCCTCAGTCGTCCTGTCTGTAGCTTGATTTGCCATTTGGCAGCCATTTTGTGTTTCGCTTCTCGAAACTGGGGCAATGTGCGCAATATTTTGTTTACTTTTCTCTCTGTTTACTTTTCTCTTTCTTCTTTTCATTTCGCCATTTTTTTTTCATTTTTTTTTTTTGTATCCATCTGTTTTCCTGAAGAATTTAATTAAGCATATTTGGTTGTTGTTTTAAAACAAATAGTTAAATAATAAATAAATGTTACAATTTGTTGGCTGTTAAGTGTCCTTAGAATTGTTGTTGCATATACATACATATAAATAGACACAGTAGAATATGTATCTAATATATTTTGTTTTATTTTTCCTATGATGCAGTACTCGTTCTTGTATTTGTCGTCTACAATCGACGACGTGAGGCTCATATCAAGTATCCCGGACCCGATGATGATGTCCGCGAGAATATCATCAACTACGACGATGAGGGCGGCGGAGAGGACGATATGACCGCATTCGATATCACACCATTGCAGATACCCATCGGTGGTCCCATGCCACCAGAGTTGGCTCCCATGAAAATGCCAATTATGTGTAAGTAAAATTTCAATTCATCTATAGGAGTTTGTTAAGTACAATTAAACTAAACAAGATGATCGAGAATGTAAATTATTTTCTTATTGCGCAAACTAAACTAAATCAGAGCTCCAAGTTGTTGCAACGTAAATTGCATATTCGATGAAAGGAACCAAAGTAACCTTCATTTATGCATCAGAAATAAATTTCCATAATTTGTGAGACATTTTTCTAGATGTAGCACTTTTTCTCCGATATTAGTAAACTCTTTTTTTCTTCATTCCAAAATTAAAATTAAAAAACACTTTTCTCTATTTTCTTTTCTTTCTTTAATAGACCCCGTGATGACACTAATGCCTGGTCAAGAGCCCAATGTGGGCATGTTCATTGAGGAGCATAAAAAGCGGGCAGATGGCGATCCAAATGCGCCGCCATTCGATGATTTGCGTAATTATGCCTACGAGGGCGGCGGCAGTACAGCTGGTTCCCTGAGTTCTTTGGCATCGGGTGAGCATTCCATTCTCCCATTTATAGACTGTTTTGCACCCAATATGCAGAGTAATTGAGCACTCAATGAATGTAGAAGTAAATGAAAGACCGATTATGCCAAAGCGGCTGCTGCAGATTGCCCCAAAAAGTAGGCTACATAGCACAATGTAGAGCAATAATATGAAACGAGAAAAACGAGAACAATTTTTGATTTTCATATTCTGTTTTTGTGACATTTCCAGGCCAACAAAAAGTGTCAAATACAACTGAATATTGGGTGTAAAAATGCATAAACAAGAACAGCAACATCTAAATCTAACATTTTCCCCCTTTCCCCCATGTGAATTTTGTTTGTTTTGTTTTTGCTTTTAGGAACCGATGATGAGCAGCAGGAATATGACTATCTAGGGGCCTGGGGGCCACGTTTCGATAAGCTGGCCAATATGTATGGGCCAGAAGCGCCCAATCCCCACAATACCGAACTAGAATTGTAAGTTGCGAAAACTAAAAACTGAGAGTTGCATTTAAAACAGACAAACAAAAGGAAAACTAAGTGAAAAACTACACAAATTTACACAAAGAAACACAGACAGACACACACAAACACGAAAACAAGATGAAAGCAACCAAAGATAAAATGCAAGAATCAAGAAATTGCTAGAAAGAAAGTGAAATGAAGGGATAAATCAAACACATATTAATTGACACGCGAGAGAGAAATGACATTTGTAAAAATAATTCATCAGCATTTAAATTTAATATATATATTTAATAATTATTAAGGCATATTCATGAACGATTAAGAAACGGATATTGAGTGGTACGAAGCGAAGAGATGAGAGATGGAGAAGCATACCAAAGTTTAGTTTAGGCAAAGGCTTATGAATTTATTAATTTAATTACATTTAATAATTTGTAATTAATTTCATTTTACTTTAAGCCAGTCAGTTAGAAAGCAAAACTCAATTAATTTTTTAAGAGTAAAACTTTAGTTTTTTAATTTGTTAAATTCATGTATTGTTTTAAGCTAAAGGAAAAAAAAAAGAAGAAAAACCACAAAAAAAAAAAATGAATACCCAAAGACTGTTTTCGTTCCATCATAATTACAACACACACACACACACCATACACACACACACACATACATATATATATTATCATATAAACAATTTTAAACATTGGAAAATTGAAGGCCATCAAATGAAAAAAAAAACGAAGAAAAAATAAAGTACTCCTAAAGATATTCTAAAAACAAAAAGTAAAAAAACTGAATCTAAGCTAAAAAAAAAATCTACAACAAGCAAATGAAATTCTAGCAAAAAGAAAATGGAAATGCAGCTAGCCAAGTAAAGAAAACAGAAAACCATAAGAAAGAAAAAGAAAATTACCTTTAGATGAACTTAGCGCAATTGATATAATTAAAAATGAAAAAAAAAAGAAAAACCACAGAAAATATTTTACCTTGTATATATTATTAGTTTTAGCACCAGCAAGTAATTAAAAAATTTAAACATAAAAATTGGTAGAAATAAAACACACAAAAGAAAAAAACATTTCAACAAACAAATCGACAGAAACTTTTTTGCGTTATGATTTTCCTTTTAAAACCCAAACAACAAAAAGTCAGCCACTAACACAACACACAATACACTCACACAGAGAGAGAGTTCATAGAAAATCGTAAGTACATATATATATATAGTCTATATATATACATACATATATATATAAATGCATAAAATATCTCTAAATCATAGAAGTTTTCCAGGCATCACAAAACGATATATAAGAAAAATAAAGAAATGCCCGAACAAAATCCTAACTAAAATACAAAAGAGAAAAAAAAATAAACGAAAAACGAAAGAAAAATATTTTCATTTCCAAACAAAAAGAAACTGCAACAAAAGTTGACTATTGAAAAGTGCAAAAACCAAACAAAAAAATATACAAAAAAAAAAGGTAAAAATTTTTAAAAAACACACACAGATAAATTGTTAAACCATACAGCGAAGATAATAAATATTTAAACAATTAAAGAAAAACTCACAGAAACACAATAATAAACTTTTCCGCTGTACTTGTTTGAGAGGAAAAATTCTTAGAAATTTATTACAAAACAAATACAAAATATAAATAATAATATTAATGAAAAAGCACTAAGCATTAATTGTTACATCAATATAAATAGAACGTTTTATTTCTATATATTGATTGCCATAGTTTCTTTTGCTTTTGGCTTTTTCCCACAGCAAACAAAAGAAAATAATTACAGAGACAAAAAGAAAGTATGTGAAAATAAAGAAAACCCCCACACACACAGAAAAAAGCAAAACAAACTAGAAAAGGAATGGAGTGAAATTCAACTAAACACTGCCAAAAAGTATAATTAAGAGCTGATTACTCAATTTGCTCGAATAAAAGGATTTGGTTTAGGATAAATCGACAAATGACATGGTGAAGCAACTTGAACTTTTAATCACATTTCGAAGATTTCGAAAGGTAAACCAACGACCTCAACTTTTGCAGATAGTTTTTCCGTTTGTGAAAGAATTTGTTCCAAAGTTAAAGTTAAGATGCAATTGTTGCTTTATTTCTTTGCTCCAGGAGTTTTCACTGCCGAATTAAGTTTGAAAAACTGCCAAGCAATGCTTCCAGCAATCTCGAGCTCTTAATATATTCGAAAATTTACTTCACAAGGCGGCTACTTCCAAAGATTTACAAATTATATGATATTAAATTTTTAAATTAGTTTTCGCTTCTTGGTGTATCTCCAAATAGGTTGTTTCCATTGAGGCAATCCAAATTCAATAATGAATAATGAGCATGAATTTTTGCTCATTCAGAATTGGTCTTGGAATATGGTCTAAATAGTTTTGTCTTACAAATAGGAACCTATCGATAGCATCATGTTTTTTTTTCTTCGCTGTATTGAACAAATATTGATGAATTTTTCAAACTTTTCAAAACTTTATTCACCTGCTGAGCATTGAGTAGTCGGACCTTAATTAAACTTTTTTCTTTCGAAAGACTTGAAAAGTTTACTCAACGAAGAATATTTGCTTGTTTCTTTTTATGGTTTTTGTTTTGGCTTTTATAACAATTTTTGCATTTATATACGAAGACAAACGACAAAGAAGAAGACGAACAGAAAGAACGCTAACAAAATAGAAAACCGAAACCTAACAATTAGTAGAAACCGAAATGAATAAATCAATAAATAAATTATATACTCATTTCAATCACTCACACAGACACACACACACACACACACACACACACACACACACACACACACAGACTCACACACATATATTTGTTATATATTTTGTAATTTGTAAGTTAGATCCATATATACTATACATATACATACATTTATATATATATATAATGCACCACACACTAATACATAGACACGAACACACATACACACACACACACATGCATCGTACTATTTGATAACTATGTATTTATAATGTATGGCAATTTTTTACCAAAAACAAAGCCCCCTAACAAAATACAAAAAACGAAAACCAGAAACTAACATCACACTAAAACAAAAACTCTCGATTTGAATGCAGTTTTTAGATACAACAACAAAAAAAAAAGAAACGAAAAATGAAAAAGAAATTTGAATATAAGTATATATTATTATTATTATGTAAAATCACTTTAAATCTAAACGGAAACTAGTATTAACATGAACGAAAAAACGATGAAATTATGCATAAATTACAAGTAAAATAAACTAACAAATTATGCAACAACAACAACAACAACAGAAAAAACAAGAACAGACAACAAACCAAACTATACAACAAATTGTGTGCAATGCGTAACTCCAATTACCAAAAAAAAAAAAAAAAAAACACAAAAAGGAAGAAGAGAGAAGATAATTGTGTGGGAGAGCATCAATGAAAGGTAAAAGAAAGTTGAGAAAGTGTTTTTCGCTCACACAAAAAGAACTCACAAGAAATGAAAAGGAAATGGTATGAATACTTAGTTAAGGAAACGTATAAGCACACCCACACATATACACAGACACAGACACACACACTCACACACAACCACATGAAACATAACAAACTGCAATTATATTAAAACCAAAAAAGAAGAAAACATAAAAAACGAAAAAGTGAACAAAAAAAAAGAAGAAAAAAACTAAATAAAGAATCTGTAACGTTATATGGAAAACCAAAATCAGGATTATCGTCTTTTTATTTTGGAGTTTTGAAAGCACTTTTTAAAATACTCGTGAAAGCTACAAGACGATATTTGAATAAAGAAAAGTAAGTTATTAAAGTTGAGAATATCCACAGAAATTTGTGTCCTTTTACCAACGATTGATTGCCAAGAGTTATCCTTAAAGACCATTGCTAATCTTTTCTAAATTCTGTTGTTAATGCTGTAATTCTCATGATGTCCCGTCAGTATTTGCTAGAAACTCCTTGCAACGATGCAGAATTTAACCCCATTTTTTGCTTAAGTAAACAATTTCAAATCAATTCTGTTCCCGGTTGTTTATTTAAAAGTCTGACATTGTCCGACAAATTTATTGCATTGCGCTATTTGTTCTATTTAGTTTTTTAAACACTTTATCCCAATAATAACAATATCAAAAAACTGAAATTGAAATTATTAGGTAAAAGTCAGTGGTTCAAATAATAAATAGTTCATAGAAGTGCTCTCTCACCGTATATGATTTTTAATAAATATTCCTGAACTCAATAAAATCAGCTAAAAATCTATTTTTAAATTCCCTGAAAAACGAAAAAATTCCGCCATGAATAGCCAGAAGGCAATTTCATAAACTGGCAGCACTTAACTAACAAAATGCCAAACATATTTCCCTTGTTTGCTCCAAAGAAAGAAAGAAAAAAAAAAACCCGAAATGAATGAAAAAGCAAGTGAAAACGTTTGCATTTAACAACCTCCCGTAAAAATAGCGGATAAGGAGCGAGGAAAGGAAGGGAAGGAAGGGAAGGGAGAGGAGCAAAGAGATCGAAGCGTACATATAAAAAATTTCTGCCTGGGCAAAAATCCAAAATCAATACAAAGCGGCCATAACTAGAAATTTTTACTGCAAATGAAACACAAAAATCAAATGAAATGGAAAGTGCGGGCAACTGTGGCAGACTCTGCGGGGAGGGGCTGAGGAGCCGAGAAGGGGGCCACCAAAAGCAACAAGCGAAACTTATTAGACCAAGATAAACGAGCCTGAGAAAATTCATAAATTTCCTCGACCTCGACCAAAGAAAACATCAATAACAAGCAATGGCGAGAGGCGAAAGCTAAAGGAAAAGGCAAACAAAATCGAATGGAAAGGAGCAGGAGCAATGGGATAGAGTTAACCCATAAATCGACAGCTGCAAGGAGACCGCCAACAAACAAATTTGTTCTTTGCCTTTCTTCACTCTTGTTGATTTTTTCTTTAGCTAAAAATAGTCGCAATTTGTTGGCTTGTATGTTGTTGGCCTGGCCCTTAAACAATTGCTGAAACGTGCAAAGAGAACAAAAGCAAAAAAACCAGCGAGTAGACAAATGTTCAACAGGGAGCCATAATATTGTAAATTTGATGCCAAGTTGCTCAGAGTGAGAGAGATCTTTTGAAAGAAGAAAGTAGACCACGTCGGCACCTCAATTGTTCTTTCTTTCAAGACGAATTTCGATCGTTCCTATGGGGTGCTAATTAATGATGACCACATAAACTATGACAGAAGAAAAAGAACCAACGTAAGTGGGTTCAAAATACTACAGCAGCGGGAATGCTGTATTGTTTTTTTTGCGCTTTTTAATTTTCTAAATAATTTATAATATTTTAGCTAAAAATCGTGCTAACAATAAAAGTTGTTAATTGTAGTTGAATTAAACCGATATATTTCAGTAGTTCAATTTTTGATAAGCGAACTTATCGATAATAGAGTGGAACCAACTGAACTAGATTAGTTGAACTACAATAAGGAACTTAGTTCAATTGATCTTATTGTGAACAAAACGATTATTGAACTTTGTGATTTCCAAATTTTGCCATTAAGTCTGCAAAATGCCAAATAAATATAAGCAAAAGTGCCGTGAAGTGTGGCTTAATAGCGACGGATTTAATACGTGGGTGCGTAGGGATATAGATGACACTAGAAGAGTGTTTTGCAGTTATTGCAAATATGATTGGCACTATGGGATCGTACGACAAGGAAATTAATTCAAATACTAAACATTTAGCAAAAATAAAACATTCATAACAAGAAAAAAACAAGCTTTTTTTGGCTTTTTTTGGATTTTTTTTAAATTTCACCTTTTTTTTTAGTTTCCTACCTTTTTTTGGTCGACAAAAGTTGGCAACACTGCAAAATAGTAACATATTCGAACTAAATAAATATTTAAAAGTGTGCACCTCTAATGAAATAGCTTACTCATTTGTGATTTATATTCGAATGAATGTAGAAGATTTCTTGAGGCGAAAAGTGTTCTTACTCCCTCCACCCGCCCTGCTGAACGACAAAGAATAAGAAGAAAAGCAACTACTAAATAAGCATATAATGCGGCCAAGGAATTGTGTGTGGAATTGTGTGTGTTGTTTATCTGTGGGTGAGCGTGGTATTTGTCTGCCCTGGGGATAGTTCAATATGTCTGTTTCAACATTGACATTGGATAATATTGAATGTACAGACAAAGGAATCACAGGCCGACCTCTCTGTGGGGTTATACATAGATAATCAAAGATTTCCATAGGAAAGACATTATTATTTGCAGTTTATCCATATTGATTTTGCTTGACAATTGAGGTGAATCGAAAACCAAATAGTTGTTATTTGTTGAAGCAGTCTGATGGCAGCGAATTAAATTGATTTAATTTTATTAAATTTACCCTGAAAATTTTTGTAATGGAATGTGCATGGAATATGAACCATTTGACGGGAATGAAATGGAATTTATCTCGAGTTTGTTTCAATATTTAGTCAACATGTCACACAGACAACGATGACGACAACAACACCAAGATTCATTTCCTTTAGTCAACACGCACAATTTGTCGCTATCGCAGTGGAAAAAAAGGAGGCGAAAAGGCAAAGATAGCAAATCCTACAGAACACCGGAAAATCTAGCAGAAAAAATAAAAGCGAGAACAAAAAACGGAAAAAAGACAAGGGATTGGGGGGGGATGGGGGTAACATGTTATGTGCCCCAAGAGCAAAAATCAACACATGAAAATGTGCTGAGCGAAAACCAGGACCAGGAGAGACAGTGAGTCAGTGGGCTGACAGCTTGAGGCAGAAATGTCTTCAAATAGATAGATTTTCGAGCAAATTGTATGCGAGGAAGGAAAGGGAAAACGGAAATACTTAAAAGCAGCAACCCACGAATGAGCCAAAAATTTAAGCAATTTAAATCGTAATCATACTTGATTTGATTGCTTTGGGTCCCAACAATTTTCATCCATTTTTTTTTTGCTCTTGTTGCTCGTTTAAAGTCAACTTGTCAGTCAATCAAAGGTCAAGGGTTAAGCGACCAGCAAAAGTAAAGACCCAGAAAAAAAAAAGGGTTAACATCTTGTAGCATTAGACAAATGGGATTCGCTCAAAACATATTAAATTTTGCGGTTAATGAAAGGCTGAATGTCTAAAACCGTGCTGGGAGGCAGCCAAACACACAAAAGGACAAAGACAAAGGACATATGCAAATAATTTCACTTGAGTGGGCGCCAAAAAATGTTCATTACTTTTTGTTATATGTAAAAGGAATTTGCATAAACTCTGGCTCCCAGCACGTCCTGTGCTGACCTCTTTCCCCCGACCAACTCTACTTAATTGAGCTGAAAGAGACACTCGGAAGACCTTAGCAAAACCAAAGTTCATCCAATCTAAGCCCAGAGATTCATTTATGCATGCAACATATAAGCATATCATGTGGTTAACCGCGATTTGTAAAATTAATTGGTGTCTTTTGTCCGTATGCCACAGCAGGAGAATGGGAAGTGGACTGACTCCTTCTATTGTCTCCTGGAGACCCAACTCAATTAAATTGATGTTAGCTTGTGTTTTCCGGTCAAAATGAAGTGTGCCACTTGAATGTTTATTAGAATCTGCTGATTTGTTTAGTTGGCTGGTTAAATTTTGAGGATATTATACTCTCAATTGGTTCTTCATTTTAATGCCATTGTAATTGAAATTGAGTAATTCAAATGCTACTCAACGCAGAGGGCACCATGGGCCAGAAGTCCATTCTTTTAACATTAAATACAATTTGAAAATCAGAAAATTAAAATTTTCCAGGCCAGACTAAAGAACAATTTCGATTTTTTTGTGCTTTTCAAATTAAATTATGTTTTTACCGCGATCCGCAAAATTTTTTAAATTTTATGCCCTTGCATACTTTTAGGCGTCATTTTTAATTCTTTAAAGAATTTTTAACGATTTTTATTATAATTAAAAATACATTTTTTTTTGTTTTTGACAATTTTTTGCCACCATTTTTATACCCTTGCAAAAAGGGTATATTAATTTTGGTCAGAAGTGTGCAACGCATAGAAGGAGCCATCTCCTACCATATAAAGTATATATATTCTTGATCAGCAAGACAAGACGAGTTAAAATCCGTTTGTCCGTCTGTCTGTCTATCTGTCTGTCTGTCTGTCTGTCTGTCTGTCTGTCTGTCTGTCTGTCTGTCCGTCTGTCTGGATCAACAGCTTCTCCTCCGAAACCGCTAAAGCTACAAAGCTGCAATTTTGCACGAAGTCTTGTATATACTGCAGGCATTGTATATCTCGGATTCATCTGGATCGGACGACTATATCATATAGCTCCCATAGGAACCATCGGTCGAAAAATGAGTTTTAGATCAATAACTTCGTTGTTTTTCATCTGATTGTTATAAAACAATAAACTATACATCTATACGTCCGTGCCAAATTTGATCAAGATCGGACTACTATATCATATAGCTCCCATAGGAACAATCGGACCAAATATAGTTTTACTTCTAAAAACTTTTTTGTTTCTATTGCGATTATCGCCAAACTTAGTAAATAACATTTGCACATAATAAATTATAATCCTGCCAGATTTGATCAAAATCGGATTTCTATTTGATATAGCTGTCATACAAACAGATGGAAAAATTGCATGCTGCAGCATACACATATATATACATGCATATGTGTGCGCTCCGTGCTATAGCATGTAGATAAGGGTTTTTACACAAAAACCCTTTCCATTTTGCGATCTCCATTTAGGGATTGAGTAACGCAAGAACTTGCAAGGGTATACAAACTTCGGCATAGTCGAAGTTAGCCCGGCCTTCTGGTTTGTTTTAAAATTTATTAAAGCAGGCATTAGGTCATTTATTGAAAGCAAACAAAAAGTGAGCAAACTACCAAGTTCTATCAGCAGACTTCGCTAACGACGAGAATTGCAAGGCCATACCACTACTTCAACGCTAAAACTAGTTGGGAATTACATCTAGATAAAGCTAAAAGAGGAGACACAGCGGTCAACTCTACAGTTAATAATAATTATTATTATGACTTGTTTAAAATAGATAATATAAGATTTAATTTTTTCATATGCTCCAGAGGTAGGTATTTTTTTTTTGGCATAAAGTCGAAAAATCTAGCTCTTGCCTAAATATTATCAAACTAATGGAAGAGGAGCCAAAACGTGGAAAAGATTTTAGTTTGCGAGACACTTATACTAAATAAATAAACTGAAGTAATTATTTTTTGTCAGCGTAAGTTCCTTGCTTCTATTCCTCCAAACATATTTAATTCTTTTTAAAGAATTGACATGAATTGGGCATTACGCAATGCTCTAATACTAGGAATTATATTAAGAACTACATTTGTACTTTTTTCATAATTTTATTTATTTTAGCATACAAATTCCTGCAAATTTACCATTTGCTTTGAACTTTAGTCGTTTATTTTTCACTTTGCAAGAGTTGTGAAAGCGCTGATCAAACGTCTGACATTGAGGCCCTTATGCAGAGCCGGGGATGCAACCAAAAATGTTTGATTTGTTCTACATTCAAAATAAATTAGCAAAACCACAAAAAGGTTTCATGACAAATTTGACTTTGTGCCAATGAAATAGGAATGTGAAGAAGAACTGAAATGCACAACGGGAGCATTAGAGAGTAAATAGATAGCATAATTTAAATTAAAGTAAAGAAGATGCAGAAACTTTAATAGAAAGAAAATATAGAAAAATAGGCTAAGACATTATGAAAATGTGACCTATTGACTATAAGTATATCTTTGTATTTTACCTGAAATAAAAACAAGCAAATAATTGAAGAATTTAGATCTCAGTTTGTTAGGTTAAATCTAAGTGAATTTTAAATTCGATTAAAAAAAATTGGTTACAGATCTGAATGAAAAAATATCAAAGAAGCTAACTTCGGCTAAGCCAAAGTTTGTATACCCTTGCAGCCCTTGACCATTACATTTTATTTCCTAAACAATTTTTTGGCTGGGGCCAGCCAATCGCCAAATAGTAAGCGTGCCAAGACAATGTAGCGATTGATATTCATATTCACACACACACAATCGCAATTTTGACACATATATGTGCTTCACTGCTTATGCGTGCACTGCTTATGGCAGCAGTACTGCTGCTATATATAGGCAAATTTTATATCGTCGAAATCAGGCGTTATGTTTATCCGATTGTTTTGAAATTCACGCATATGATGTAATCCCTTTTTATTTATGTACGTAATCAGTTTGGATAAGATTGTTCAAAAAATATAGAAGTTATTCGCATTTAACGTTTGTATTTGTATGGCAGCTATATGATATAGTTGTCCGATCTTATTCAAAATCGCAGATGTGCATGTGACTGTATAGAAAAGCTTATATACGAACTTTGAATGCCATAGCTCTAAAACTGTGGGACTAGATCGCGAAGCACCAGACAGACAGACGGACAGAAGGACAGACGGACATGGCTATATCAACTCGTCTTCTCTTGCTGATCAAGAATATATATACTTTATGGGGTCGGAAACGATCCCTTCTCTGCGTTACAAACATCTGACCAATTTTATAATACCCTCTGCAAGGGTATAAAAATCAGTAGAGTAAAGTACGGAAAAAGTCACATAATCTAAGGCGATCCCAATTGATCCGGACTTTAATATTTCCCTGTATACAATTATGATACTCTGCCTAATTTGATGACCAACTTTATTTACAAGCTAAGCCCACATAAACTCAAATTTTTACTTAATTGAGATCCAAATAGAAGTTTTCAATTTCAACCATCTTGTAAACTTTTATCAATCTTCTGATAACTATATTTCAATTAACAAATAGAGAAAATAGGCTTTGCCCTATTCGCATACATTGTAATGGCAGTTAATACTCCAATTACACAATGCAAAATGGCTCATTTGGTATTCTGAACTGTGGAGCAGGCAATTTAATTAAATAATTGAGAATTGATGCATAGGGAAAGACTTGTTGCATTAAATTTGGCATTCAAGTTGAGTAACTTTCCTTTCGAGCCATTTAAATGTATGTGTTGTGCGGTAACATTTTCTGGATTGCTTTTCATTTGGGGCAGAGATTTTCTCCAAGGAAGGAAGAGGCGATGTGGCACATGTATATTCATTTAATAAAAGCCAACGGCGCACAAATTTTAATGAAAGAGTGAGAAAACCAGGAAAGCAGAGACAGAGACAGACACAGAGACAGGGAGGGAGTGTGGGGGAGTAGAGGGAAAATTCTCCATGTGTCCACGGCATAAGCCTTAAGCATGGCCAGAGTTGCAGTTGCTGTTGCCCCAAAACTGATAAACTCTTTGGCGTTGCTTTTGATGTGAATGCGAACGTGAATGGTCGTAACTGCTGAAAGGACATAATAAATGCCAGGACATATGACCAGCAATAAGAGAGAGGGTCGAAGGATGCAACGAAAGAATACCGCCAACTGCAGTCAAATGAAAAAATGTGTAAAATTCATTTTGCAGCACAAATAAGAAGGAGGAGCCGCAGGAGAAGCCAATTGCAAGTGTTTGCCTCTCTCACTCCATTTCTCTTGCATCCCCCATCTCTTTCGCTCTCTCTATCTGTCCTTCTTTTTTGTATGCGTGCAAAAGTTGTCATTGTATATTTATGTTAAAATGGATGCGGTGCAGAAAGGATAACTTACCAATGGCAAGGAAACAGTGGAGGAAAATGGCAACATAAACAAGACAGTCAAACGCTTCTCAAGTACAATTGTGTGGGAAGTAGTAAGAGCTTGGAAAACATTTTCAAACTGTTTATTTCCTATAGTTTTCTCGAGGAACAATAAAAAAGTTCGTTTCCCATGTTTAAATTTACCATTTTTAGTTTTGGTTTTTCCACTAATTGTATTTAGAGATAATCTTTCACAAATATATTGATGATCTGAAATAAACGAAAGTCCTTTTCCATACAACTTACAGTTATCAACGATAAAAAGTACGTGAAATGTTTGAAAAACTATGATTTTTGATTCATGATATAAACAATGAATTTTCACTTCTTTTAAACGATAAGCAATTTTTGCTCTACTGTCTTGTACTCTCTCTCGCTCTCCCTCTCCCACCTTCTGTATGTCTTGTCCGTTCTTTCTCTTTTATCCCATTTCTCATTTCGTAAATTACATTACGTCCAGTCATAATTGCTCTGATTAATTTCCATAAAGTAGCCCACGAAACCCAGAGAGAATTTCACTCCTGAGCTGCAGCTGCATTCACACGCATAAATATGTATTTATATATACATATATATCCCCTTTATATGGAGGTGCATATCCACTTTATATGTGTGGATATATACAGAAACAGTAAATGAATTGTTTCTCCAACAAAAGTTAATAGCTGCTGTATGAAATTATATGCGCATATTAACCTTTTTATTATATTTTTACTTCGTTTTATTTTCATTTTTATTGTAATAATTTAAAATTGCTTCTTCTCCTTACTTTGGCCATAAAGAAATAATAATTATTGTTGGTCTAGGACACGCAACTGGGTCTTTAAAGGGGAAGATAATCCGTTAAAGCGAAAAAGACTTGAGTTAGAGCAAGCTAAAGGACCCCACGGAAAGGGATATGATCTATCGAAATGGGTCCAATGTTTAACAAGAGATCTTTCGTAGGAATAACATGTACATTTTCTCGAGATGGACCAGCAGTTTCCTAAGTTGATCCAAATTAAACTTTTTTTCTATTTTCAAGAGTTTAAATAACCAATATTTAGCACAGTAATAGATTAGATTTTATTCAATGTTTGCCTTTTTTTCCGTCCTTAAACATTTTCCATAACCCTTTTTGACATAAATAAATAGCTTGTCGGATTTTCCTAGCAATTTCCGCCAGTTTCCAAGACAAACTTTCTCTGATCAAAGCCATAATTCCTTTCCAGTTGACACATGAAAGTGCCGCTAATGTGGCAAAGCGGAGTCGAAGCTAATCAGCCGCAAAAGTGCCTTGGATATTGCAACCAAACTCGATAATGATGTGACTGAAGATGAATATAGTAGAGATGAAGAGGATGATGAAGAGGATGATGATGATGATGATGGTTATTATGGCATATTGCAAGCTGCGTTGCAACTTTAATAAGAAAATGATTTCCGTTTGGCAAATTGGAAAAACGTTTGTGGCTGATGCTGCTTTGCTACCGTTGCCTGATTTTTCGATTTTCTAGTCCCCGCGCTCCCGCAGTTTCTTCTACCCTGTTTTTGCGACTGTAATCCATTTATATGGTAATTTTTGCGCACTGGCACTCGTTACGCATACGCCGTAGTGTACTGGTGTGTGTTTCTGTTTGTGTGTGTGTGAGTGTATGTATATTTGTGTGTGCCTTGTCATAACTATTTCAATTCGCATAGCATGTGCCAGCAGCAGCAGCCACAACCAGCAGCCAGAGCAGAAATCAATAAGAAGCATCAGCAGTTACGGAAACGGAAATAAACGCAGCCGCAGCGGCAGCGGCAGCAGGTAAAGTACTCGGATAAAAGTTTTCTTCGACTTCTTCGGTTTGCCTCTTTGACGCCAAAAGAGTCCTTTTACTTACCACCTGTCCTGTAGGGGAGGAAGTGGGAGAAGCAATTGTGCAGGGCGTTGTCAGTAGTTGAGAGTAATTGCTTACAGTTTGTTTAAGAGTTTATTATCCTTCTGTGTTCCACGGTTGTTCATGCCATTTGCCACATCGCACTTTATGAATTAATCGTGTTATTGCATTTCAATTTCATTTAAATTTTGTTTCAATCTTCATTTTCTTTAAATTTTATTTCAATTTTAATTTCCTTTTAATCTCATTTTAATTTCGTATCAAAATGCTTTTAGTCTTATTTAAATTTTATTTCAATCTTATTACAATTATTTCGATTTCCTTTCAATTTCACATCAAGTTTATTCCATTATTATTTTTGTTTCAATTCAGCTGTATTTCAATTTTGTTTCAATCTTCATTTTCTATAAATTTTGTTTCAATTTTAGTTTCCGTTCAGTTTTGTTTCAATTTTAATTCCTTTTCAATCTCATTTTAATTTCGTATCAAAATCCATTTAATTTTATTTTAATTTCATTTCAAACTCATGACAATCTTTTAGATTTCCTTTCAATTCCACATCAAGTTCATTTCATTATTATTTTTGTTTCAATTCAGCTGTATTTAAATTTTATTTCGCACTGCATAAAATAATGGTGGCATTTCATTTATATTTTGGTTTAATTTTCATTTGAATTAAATTTACTTTTAATTTTATTTTAATTTAATTTCGATTCCTTTTGGATTTTATTTAATTTTTATTTTTAATTTTCATTTACAAATATTTAATTTTATTTCAGTTGTATTTCTAATTTCATTTCCATTTGAATTCAACTTCTCTACAATTTCAGATAATTTTATTTCATCTTCATTTCACTTCAATATTATTCCCTTTCACACAAAAGAATTTTAATTTTACATTCACATCAATTTCATTTCATTTCTACTTTACTTGAAGTTTTGTTCAATTTCATTTGATTTCGATTCCATTTTAATTTCACTTTACTTTAACGAGTCGCAACTGCATTTAACATGAGGCTGCTGGAAGGGAAAGTGTCGCACTCTTTGTAGGTCATCAATGGTTGGCCTTGGATGAAATATTTAAAACTAGTGCTTGATGTGTTTTCTACATTAATTTTATGTGGCATTAAAGTCACTTAAAAGAAATTTCTTTCAATTAAATGTAGCTTGTGCGAGCAACATATGCACACACACACACATGCACACACACACACGTACACTTAATGACTTGGCAAAGTGCAGGAGCTGGCACATATTGAACTAAAGCAACAACAACAACGAACGAACCAAAAAGCAACTTTTTCAAAAAGTGCAGTATAAATTCCAGCTGTGAATGTTGCAGAGAGTGTGGAGTACGACGACGACGACGACAAGGATGTGAATGGAGATGAGGAGCAGGATGCTGATGAGGATGAGGGTGAGGGGGAGACTGGGGTTGACGATGCCTCTACTGACCTGACCCGTTTCATACGCCAAATTGCTTCGTTGCACACACAAAGCAAGGCACGAAGGGGTGAAATTGTGAAGAATCGCTGAGGGGCGCCAGGGGGCTGGGGTGGAGAAGAATTAAGGGGTAGCCGTGGGTCAGTTACGACGTGCTCACAAACTCATTTTTCAACATTAAAAGCACATGGATTTCATGGTGCATATCCTTTTGCACCTTTACCAAAGCATTTGTGACACTGTCTGTGAGTCTCTCTGTGTGTGTGTGTGAGCCTTTATGTGTGTGCGTGTGTGTGTGCGACTTCCTGGATCTTTTTGGCACAGAAAAAACCTCGCCATGCGCAATTAAATCTCGTTGCAATTATTATTTTGTGTTGCAATTCTCTTTCTCTCTCTCCACTCTCTCCCTCTCTCTCTTTATCTCTCCCTCTATACCATTCTCTTATTCCCCTTGCCTCTTTCTCTTTCTGTGTGCAAAGTATTGTTAATGAAATTTACGTGATTTTTATATTGCCACCCAAAAAAAAAAAAAAAAGTAAAAATAAATAAAATACTCTGTGCATTTCCTTTTGTGCACAAATGTCACGTGTTTCCGGCCAACGAAAGGTCGACAACAATGAACAGGTCCGACCGGGCCAACTTCTCCTCATCCTGATGAGTGGGCGTTTTTCGAAAATTTGGTATTCCAAAAATTGCAAAGAGCCTGTAGAAATTTAACGGAAATTTGATGTCCACCTCCCCACCCCGGATTTCGGAACAGTTCCGAACATAAAGGAACTGGCGAGACTCGAAATAATGGAAAATAGAATCGTCCCATTGAATAGGATTTTGTTATGTGACTTCACAAAACTCCTTTACTATTTGGTGATTTTCCCATTAGGTTTATGTAAATAATGATACTCTTGTTGGTAACATTTACAGAAGATTATTAACCTGTTGTTCCTTGACGTTTCCTTTTGTTTCCACTTCCAGGCAAAACTCCAGGTAGAACCATTCAACTAAAGGATTGCGAACTCTTTTAATTTTTGGGGATTATTACTGCACTTTTAATTAATTCGACATTTTTTTAAGGAAATCAGTTCATCACGATACATAATGTTTGTCTTAATCTATATTTGGTTGTCTTTACTTATATGTATGTATATGTATTTATGTCTTTGTCATCTGTTTGGGGAATTCGGACATTCGGAAATTTAATTTTTAAAAGTCTATGAATTCGAAAAGTTTTAATGACGAATAATAAGTAGTTAAGACATCAAGGCACATTTTCGCATACCTATTTTTTCAACCTTCTCCAACACTGGTGAGAAAACAGCTGATGAAAACAAGTGTTTGAAACAAAACTTAATTTCTTCAATTTTTCGAAAATTGTTGCTCGACTTTGAGTGTATATATTTTTTGATTAAACTCAACATGGATTTGAAAAGGTCGGGTTTGTACTACGTGTTGGTAAATTTGTTTTGCAGAAATTAAACGTGAATGTCTTAATATGTCTGAAAGTCTGAGCAACCCTCAACCAAAAATGTGGAAAGAAATTTTCACTTTAATGAGAGTAAAACTCTCTCTAAAATGTCCACCTGTTTCCAGTCTAAAACTTGTAGTTCTAGATAGTGTTATTACTTTTTTTGTAAAATATGGAAGCCTCAATAGCCTCAAATAGCCACTTTTTTTGCAATTCAACTTTTTAGCACCTAACCTTACTTTGTTGCATATGGACGTATTTTCCACATGGCACAAAAAGAAGGATAGAATTGAATCATATAGAGTTGGTTGTAACTGGTTGCATGGATGCGGAATTAAAACAGATAGTCGACAGTTTTTCTCTAAATTGCACCAAAAATGTATAAAATGTATTTGGAAAATTTCGAAGCTGGCTAGACTAACCGACCACTTGGACAATTGCAAAAAGCTCCAATAAAGCATGTCATCTATCGAAATCGGTTTCAAAAGCGTGGAAAGGCGGACGTTGTTGAATTCGCGAGCTCTAAGCCTTTATTTCGACCATTAGTCTATTGGCAAGAAGAATTGATATGTTGGTAATGCCGATAATAATGATTTTGACTAATGTTATGAACATTTTCTAGACTTGCCAATGAATCTTGAATTTGCAATTGACGAAAATGTCCGAGTAATGTAAGGGTAGCAAAAAAATGAGATTGTATAGCATACTTATGTGGGTAAAATTCGTTTTTCACTCCAAGCAATAATAAAATACCAAAAATTATTGCTAGCAATGGAAATTAAATCATTTAAATTAAATGATTGTCAGAGTTGCCCAATGTTTCATCAAGGACTGACTCGTCCTTCGATCATCTATCGGTTTCCGCTAACATTAAACGGGCTAGAAGAGTGGCATGCCACAAGTGTACGTACCTTAATCGTACCTTTACATTACAACTCTCAGATTTCAGTTCAATCAAAGTTATTTCAAAAGTATTGGCAACTTTTTTAAAGCATATTTTACATAATCAGGATGATTGTGCTGATTTAAGACAAAATATGTTCGTAATTATTTTGCATGAGCAATTTTACGAAATCAGATGCAGATGCAAATTTTGTCCTCTTTGTTGCCACATGCAGCGGCACCTACAACAAACAGGGGCCGCAAGCAGTTGCAACTATGTACATACATATGTGAAAAATATGGCAATAAATTAATAATAAATTTAATTAGTTTTGTGTACTCCACACTGTGCTACACAGCAGTTTGGGCGACACACAAATACATAAGGGGGACACACAACATCCTGTGGCAAGACTTTTACATTTAAACAGAATTTTTGGCTTTTAATTTCTGTTGTGGCAGCGAATAAGGTAAAGCTGGTTGGGGCGGAGAAGGGATTGGGGCGGCAAAACTAATTTAAAACATTTTAACACTTGTTCTGTAATTCGTGTTGATGTTGTTGCTCTTGCCGGGGCATTATTAGTAGCCGCTGTTGTTAGTAATTTTATTAGATTTTTGGTCGTTTTTGGGGCAAGAGCATTAACTTTTTGCCAAGGCATTATTATAACACACTTGCCTCTGATTCAGACGACCGACAGGCAGGCGGTGGGGCAGGCAAGTTCGTTGTTTTCGTTTGTTCGTTTGTTCGTTTGTTTGTTTGCTGTTTGTGTTGGTTTTTGGCATTTTATTGCAAAAACATTTGTTCAAATAAGGAGCTACAATGGCAACAACATTGGCATAAAATATGTATCCACTTTTATGGAGTTTTAATTTGTTTTGTCGCCGAGAAAACACTTTGTCCTCGGCTTGGTAATATCCGCTTTCACCGCTTTTCGGGCAAAGCTAAAACACTCAAAAAGTGTAATTACCCAAATGGTGTTATAATTTAGATGTGCCTCTGTGTGTGTGTGTGTGTGCGTCTCTGTGTGCCTGCGAGTGTGTTAAGGGGAATAAAGTTTTGGGGGGAGAAGGCATAACTGAAAGGGCTGCACTTGAAGCGGAAGAAAAGTTGAGCAAAGTTTTTGGGTTTTGGCGCTTAGACATTTTCAGATTGGAGCTAAAAATGGAAAATATCTAAGAAACCATTTCGCGACTTTGCAAAGTTTAAACGAAATTTTTGTTTTTAATTTCAGCAAATTGCACAGTTAATAGATAATAGAATATTTATTAGTTTGAATGTTTTAATAATACATCTTTCCATACAAATTCATTAAGAACTTTTTAAGAATTTAATGTATTAATTTAATTTGTAGATTTTCACTTACTTGAACTCGCATTAGAGCTTAAACTCCTTCAATTTAAGTTCATCAAATGTTAATTTTAAAAAGCAATTTTATTCTTTAATGATCCGTGTAGTTTTTTTTCTTTTACCTTCAAAGACTTTACACTTTCTAGTTGAAGTTCAATTTCCTTTCAACCGTTTTGAATTGAATTTAAAATATATTTGAACTTCAGTTTAGTTCCATTTCAATTGAAATTAATTCACACCTTCAACAAGTTTTGTCCGTTCATTGGTCAAACACTTATCAAGCACTTCAGAATTCAATTTTCCTCAACCATCTCAATTTAATTTCAATTTAAAACAATTTCCTAATTCACTTGTTGTGTATTTGACTCCAACTTCATGGCATCCTCCGTTCTCTTCCTGCCCCCTTCATCTTTTAACCGTATCTGATGCCAAAAACGTTTCACTTACAAAATTTCCCGCTTCGCTGGGGCCCTTTTTTGTAGATTTGCAAAATAAATTGCAACAAGAAGAGAAAAACGTGAGCGAGAACTAAACTGAAATATGTATGTTTATACTATACATACACATACATGCATACATACATACATACATATATATATGGTAGATATAGAAATTTCCGCCAAAATTTTCTGCCAGACATTAAATTGGACAACATGTGCAACGCTGCCATGCCGCGCCTTTTGCAGTAGCTTTTGTAATAAATTTTACTGATTTACGAGAAGGCGATGCGGAGGGACAAAACAACAATATCAGCAGCGGCATTGCATGCGCTTAACTAAGTGAATAAATGTTTAAAGTTTTTCATCCTTCTTCCACACTGTTTGAATAATAATTTGTTGCACTTTAAAAGTGGCAGCAAAGTTTTCCCTATTTGACATTTGCCAGAGCATTTGAATAATGCAATTGGTCCCAGTCCTGGTCCAAACGTGGCCGTGGGACCAACAGGTGTGTGTCTTCGAGTTTGTGGCCTAGAGGAAAAGCTTTTAGCGCCTAAAGGTATGCAAATCAGTTTTGCTCTCTTCTCTATTCCAACCCACACCCAAAAGTTGCCCAGCCTCTCTGCACAAGTTCTGCGAATAGAGAGAGATGAAATATATGTAAAGGAACTTATCATTAGGTTTACCAGGGACCAGAAGGAGTACTGCGGCCAAGAGATGCCGAAAGAGAGATGCTTGGGGCGAGGGCTTGCATTGCAACATTCTATTCATGCCTTTGATGCCTTTTGTTGTAATCTTGGTTGGGAAAACTTTTCGCATTAACTCGATGGAGTTTGATACTCGAAAAACTATTATAGAAAAATATTTTTGCAAGTCGTCGGGTGACTGAGTGAGCGAGTGAGTGAGTGGATGAGGGACGTGTTGAGACAAAATTCACTCTTACATTGTATTAGCTGACAGAGGAGATGTGTGCGTGTTGCAATGAACTAGCAAGGCCCAAACAATGGGGCGCATTTCGAAAACTTACACATGTGATGAAAATTATTATAAATCCAATATTGACGGGGATATTTCTCATTTGGTGGCAATTATTATCATTTAAGTAAATCATTTTCACCTTTCATCTGTTGATCATAGTTAATCTTGATTAGTGTTCCTCACTAACTTTCTAGACATTTCCAAGGAAAGCTGGTCACACTTTAGAAAGTGCATTTTCCAACACTTTACCTAGCAGAGTATTTCACAATTTAAAGCAGCTCTCTTCAGTTTTCACTTTTGAAACCTTTTTTCAGGTGACTCAGCAGTATTCCCTTTCCTTTGCTTGAAATACTAATCACTCACATTACAGTTCCTCACACAGTCTCCGAAACATTGTTCATTAAAAGAACAAATTTTTGATTTTCCAAATTGTTACCCAGTCTTTCCTGTTTGGCCCAGAGTCCTTTTGAGTTTGGAACTCGCCCTTAGAAGTCTGCCAAATGCCATGTATTTGGCCCCCCCTTCCACTTGCAACATTATTGCTCTCTGTGTGTGGGTTATGCGAGTGTGTGTGGGTGTGTGTGGCTGTGTGTTTGTGGCTGTCCTGTAGATTGGCACTCGATAGACGCAACTGCATTGCATTCCGGCCAAGTCACTCTGCAAGCCAAGCCGAACATGCTCGTATGTATGTATGTAATTTTTTTTTTTGGCTTAGTTAACACAAAGGCATATTTACCCTGAGAAAAAAAAAAACTTTTATAAATTTTCAGCAGTGACTAACGGTAAATTTAATATAAGGAAAGAAGTAGATGCATCTACTGACAGCAAAAACTCATCAGTTGGAAAGCTAAAAGGCTTCCTGGAATAGTGCTTCAATCAGCCTTCAGTTTTACAGTAGACGAGCAGTTGAAGTAGCGCTGGCCGAAAATAAACACACATAGAAAATCAATTTCAATGCTTTTCAAATTAAAATCTAGTTGGGAAAACACTCTTGGCTATTAAAGCCAAGCGAGGAGGAAACGCGGCCAAAGCAAAAGTCTTCAATCTCCTGGCAAGTTCAACCAACTGTTGCCCTGGTGATATGTAACTTGTCAGAAGTTTTGTTGACGTGCAGATTAAACGCTACTTGGGGATCATTTATCATGGAGCTGGCAACATTTTCGAGACACTGATGATGAACAGACTGCGGGTCCAGGGCAGGACTGGGGGCCAGGGGAACAGTGCACAAAACACAATCCGGCGGCAAGTTCATGGATTAATATCACAATGCATGGGATTTCCGCGGCGAAGTGTTGAAGAGTTAAGTCAATTTAATGAATGCGAATGCGTTAGTGTGAAATTGAAATCGAAATAAGAATTGAAATTGCAAATTTAGGTGAAATGGAAAGGACATTCAAATCAGATTTAAATAAACTGGGAATACAAATTGAAATAAAATAATGTAATAAAAACGTTTCTTATACGCGCTTCAAGTTTAACTGAGAGATATAGTTGCTGTCTTATATCTGAAGATACTTGGCTTAGCCTACAAATGAAAATATAAGGAGAGCCAGAGTGTTTATGCAAGTGTTCAATTTTTAAAGTGTGGCCAGCTTTCCTTGAAAATGTCTAGAAAGTTATTGAGACACACTAATCACGATTAACTATGATCAACAGATGAAAGGTGAAAATGATTAATTTAAATGACCACCAACTGAGGAATATTCCCTTAGTTCCAGTTCTCTTGATACTTCTGCTTGAATGATCTACTTAGCATTATTGCTCGCGACAGTGCACGATATAAGTATCTGCTCATGTTACCGTTGGTCAGGAATTTGGGGCGATTAATGGTTTTATAAATGTTTATATATGTGCAACAAAGAGCTACATAATAGTTCATATTCTCACTTCTACACTAACTAGAACACATAAGAACCAAAAATTCACACCCAATGGAAAATCTATTTAGAAAAGAAGTCTTCAAAATGGAAAAGAAATTAAAAGTTCATACATATGTATTTTAACTTATTGATTAAACATTTTGAGTACGATATCAATACAAAAGTTGGACTTCTAGATAAGCAGAATGTTTGGGATAATTATTGCACTTCGGGCCACTGAAACTTTTTCCCTGTTCTTCCTTTCTGGTTACATTTATGAATCGGGAATCTGGGAATCGGGTGAGATTGTTCAAAATCAATAAAAGAAATGTATATATAGATAGGCAAAAGCATAGAAATATTTCAAATTTTGTATTCGCTTAATTAACTTTTTTTTTGAATCGTCGTGAGATAGGAAAAATCTTTCAATCACCTGCTGAGGCGGTTGAGTTACTTCTTTCTTGTCTTTGTTCAGTGAACCCAAAGCGGCCCTTAGAGTGGGAATGGGGGAGTGACAAAGAAAATGAGGGAGGGGGGCTTTGTCGAATCACAACAATCATGGACGTTCAATTGCGCATATTGATTGTCAGTATAATGGGGCATATGTGACGGATCCCAGTTGTTGGCATTCTCTGTGTGTGTGTGTGTTGTGTTGTGTGTTGATTATGGTTACAGGTCACATAACAATAGAGGCGCCGGAAGGGGAGGGGGGAGGGAGACCCGTTTGACCTACCATAACCACCTGCGTAAAATACCATGGCTAAAGTCACAGGTTCATTGTGGGGTCTAATGTGTAGGCCTTGAGTCTCAGCTGTCATTTGTCTGTGTCAGGGCACCTCAAGTATGAAGGCAATGGGGCACGAGGACAAACACAAGAGGTTCATCCGTCTCAGATGTGATAAGTAAACAGAGACACAGACATTGAGGGGTCAACCAGGTGACAAAAGCTCAGTTTCAAAAGAACGGAGTGTACGAAAATTATATGAAAAATGACATAAATTGGTTGATAAATTAAGAGACGGAAATCACACCCCACCCCCCCTAACTACCTCTGACTGTGCGATATTTTCGTGCTGTAATCTCTTCCTCTCTCTCTGTGGCTCTGTGTGTGTAATTGTGCTTGCTTTTGGGTCTAACCTCGTTTGTCATTGTAAATTATGTGGTTAAATTGTTTGGGCCGTGCCTAGACATACATTTCTAGATTTCAGTAAAAATCTTGGCCCTCTTGCATATTCATAGAATGCTGGAAAACAAAACTCAACAACTGCAATTTCCATATCTCTTACGTATGCAGGCAAAACTGAAACTGAAAACTAAATCCACAACAGACTACAAAAATACAAAAGAAAAGTATGAGCGTATGCAAATTAAAATTAAAGCGTAACTAAACTGTAACTTGGACATAAAACGAAGAGGAAAATATTTATTTACCTGCCAATGAAAATTAAATGCAGTTTTTATTTGTATTTTTCTCTTTTCTATCCAAATATGATAGTTACATTTTTATTTCGTAGTATATATGTATTTAAAATTGGATTTTCAGTTCGATTATAAAATGAATTTGGAAAGGAATAAGAATACATACTCTAGACATAAGTATTAGTCCATTTGTGATATCTCAATTAATTTTAAAATCATTTTCTTTTGTAATATGCTAGGGTTTTTCTTGAAAATCTTAAAGGATTGTTCATTTTTTTTTTGCATTTAATTTCTTATTGATAAAAGAGGTTTGGCTTCTATTTTCTCTTATTCCAAGTGTGCCCATATCTCGATAACATACCCGGGCTGTGTGCCCATATATTACTAGAGAAACCATATGAATGTGGAGCGGGCACATTTGTGAATAGAGTAGACGTTTTCAATTTATTTATTTTTTTAGTATAGGATATAGTTTTAAGCTATTAACCTCACAATTTTTACAAGCATTAGCAACTATGATGATAACTACATCCATACCCTAGCTTGGAACTCGAACACGAATGCTTTATGACAGGGCCACTTAGACAACTTATCTACCAAGGACTGTAAATTCAAAAATTAATTTAATTTCTTATTGGCTAATAAGTTTTGCTTCTATCTTCTCTTATTCTAAGTGTCATAAGTCAGCGATCACATTCAAAAATGTCTGTATTTGGCTGCTAGACATGTCGTGAGCCCAGTAAAAGTTTTATTGGACTATCTTTCGGTATTCATTGAAACAAATTGAGTAATTTAACCAAAAATAAACAGAACTTTGTTTTTAATTTGCACCATTTGACGCGCAATGGTCTGGCATTTGACCAGTCGTTGAGCTTTGACTTTTTCATATTTTTGCACATCATGCTAATTTTGCTTAAGTTTATTTAGTCGGTCTACTTATTTGCATTTGGTAAACATAAAGGATAAAGCTATCTCATGTAGACTAGTTGATTAAATTCTTGCTTAAATGGTTGAGAGCTTTAATTAAGTTTTCTTTCTGATCCTTGAAAATTTTTTGCAACCTTTTCACAGCTTTGATGGATTAATCTCTATTACGTGTAAACAATTCGCATACTGTGTGAGTGAACTTTTTTCATCCTTCGCTCCTCTCCCTACTCTCCGTCTTATTGTTAGTTTTTCTTTGTTCCGCACTTTGCCACTGGTTTTTACCCATCTCTTGCACTTGCTGTTCTTGCTGTGGCAACTTTGCCAGAGCCTTCTCCTTCTGTTGTGTCTGTTCCTTCTTGTTTGTAGCAACAGCAGCAGGCGGAGCATCATAAAGTCATTTAAGCATATAAATTGCACTTTTATGCTCGCCGCTTGTCACACACAACACAATTACTCACACACACACACACACATACACACACTCACGTTTTTCCTTTCTTGGAGCACACATGGGAGGTTTGAGCAAAGTTTTCCTCAAATAAAAGCAAACACAATTTGTGTAGAAATGAATGGGTTTCTGTTGTTATGCAGTTTAATGAAAGCTATAACAGATCTAGAGATTGTCTGCACATCGATAAAAGATTCACGGTCAAGGCTACATCTTCTCTAAATGTCAACTGAAACTGATTGAAAATTTCATTTTAACTTTAGTTTATTCTTTAAAAAGGATTAAGCAAAGTGGAAAATTTCTTTCTCTCAGACTCAAAATCTAAAGTTTTCCATTTCAAATTCTTCATGTATTTTAGGGGATATATGTATACACAGACGAGCAATACTGTACACCAGTTTGCAATCCTCAGTTATACACATTTTTATTTCTATATTTCACATATTTTGAAATTATCATCGTAAAAAACTTTAGTCGATTAATCCCTCAAATGGTCTTTGGTATTGGCTCAACTGTGTCACATGAAGGACATTAAAATTTGGCAACTCTTGATTACCAATAAATTTTCAATCCTTCCAGCAAGGACTTAACCCCCATCGGTACCCTTTTTTTGCCCAAAAATCGATATTTTTAAAATCTGCTATGACAAAGACTAGATTAGTAATTTAAAAATCTTTTTGGATTTTTTATTTTCGATCATTTTTGGGGAAACGCATTTTGTAGGACCTCCAAGGATTCTACATTATCCTTTAAAATGTTCACTATTTTTTGCTAAGAAAAAAAACTTTACAAATTTTTGAATATTTATACTTTTAGATAAATAAAACCCCAGTGATAAATTTCAAATAGTTTTCCCTGAAAAAATGTCTTAAAAATTAGCTTTTCTTGGCTTCTATGTATCCCCTTAAATTCAAGAATCCACCGGCAATTCGATTAGGTTTTTCTCAGATTCGCAATTAATATATTTCCTTGTTAGCTTGGGATATAATAAATGACGATAGCAAATTCTATTGATCTGGAAAAATTAAAAGCCTGGCCAAAATGTCCCAACAAAGCCGAACTTTGCAAGCAGAAGCTCATTTGGTGAAATCTTGTATATATTTTTGTTATTAACAATTCTTAATTGCAATCGAACTATAAATTGGTACTAAAATCTTAAAAACATATATATTTGTTTTCTCAATTTTCGGAATTTTTACAACTGCAAAAAAAGGTCAATATTTTTGGAAATTGGTGATCAAATTGGAGGACAGTTTTTTAGAAATCGTGAAGAACATTTGTGACTTTTTACCTGGTTACGATATGTAATTTGGTAAATTGATATTGCTAGAATTTAACAGAATTTTCAAGGATATTCATTTCAGTTTCCTTGTTTTGATTCTATGTAAGCCATATTCGGGTTAAATTTAAATCAATTTATTTTTATAAAATTTGTAGTATAATTGGAGTATTTCCAACAAGATGTTAACAATATTTGTGGCTTGGGTCTGGCATTTCCAGCTTGGACTTGTCCAAGTCAAAGTTATAAGTCATTCACTAAATACCATAAACTTACATTTAATAAAACTATCAAATTCCACAAATGAACATTTTAAGTGAAACATTTTTGTCTCGCAAATCTGACCAAATAGTGCAGCAAAAGTTGTCATAATTTGGTTGAGTATCCCTCAGTTGAATGTTGTTCAACAAAGAAATCTTAATTGGTATATGCATTGAAATGTTTCAATCAACATTTTCTGTTTTATTTCATTTGTTTCAAACTTTTTGAGCTAAACTTTTGGCATATAAATATGATTAAGAGTCGAATCGAAAAGTTTTCACATAGTCGTAGTTACATAAATCGCGAAGGAGCTGCGATGGAACCGAGTTTAGCAGTTTTATTTAAATGTGAGTTTGTTATTTTTTTGGTCTATCAACGGGTGGATCCCCATCCGCCAAACAGAAACACATATACATATACATGTGTGTAGTACACAGACATTTTCAATATCAAAGTCACGTGCAAATGCTGTATATTAGTTACTCCCATTCTCCTCTTCATAAGCATCCGGCTGCGTCCTCCCACAGAGCTCCCAAGCTCCTGCTGCTGTTGGTAGTATATTTTTGTAGCTGCTGCTGGTTTGCCTCTCCACGGCTCCCAGCTGTGGTGTTGTGTGTTTCGAGACGCTCGAGTGATTTTAGTTTGAATTTTACGTGCCCATCAAAATGATTATGAGCACGCACACAGAGATACATATCGCACACACACACGCAGCAGTACTCCATGAGGTAGGTATTCATGCACTTCATTAGGAGCATCATGTCAAGCGTCAGGCATTGAGGGTTTCCCCCCCTCTCCCTCTGCCTCTCCAACTCTCTCTCTCTCTCTCTCTCATCGCTTAGGCAAAATCATTTTAATTAAAGTTTGTGTAAGCATTGAAATTATGTTCGGTTACATAGACTTTTATGCTCTATGTGCAGCTAAGTGTGATAGTATTAGTTAGAATGTGTAAGTGTGTGTGTGTGTTGAATGAAAACTTATCGAAATTTATATAGAAGATGAAGTTTTCCTATCCTAAATTACATGTACTAGCTGAGGACAGGCAGGCAACAAGTTGTTAAATGCTTTTGGGAATCTTCCAACTTCTCAAGCTGCATTTTAACTAAAACCCATATACATATATGTATATATAATAAATATATATACACATACACTAAGCCGACAATTATTCGAAAAAGCCATCGGATGGTCTGGGTCTGTAAATTCCCCAAATTGCACAAGGCACTTGAGCAGTCTTTGTTTTATATTCGAGCAGAACTAAGTGTATGTGTGTGTGTGTGCGTGTGTGTGTGTGTGAGTATGTGTGTGGGTGTATTGTGTCTTAAAATGCATAAGAAAATGTTCTTAAGCTGGTAAGCACATAATGTAGATAAACCAATTGATAATGGCAACAATATTCTAACAAAATAAACTTGATACGTTAAATCTTTAGAAATCTTAAACCGACTTTTTAGAGATAATTTAAGGGGAAAAACTTAGTGATTAGAAAACTAAACATGAGGACTTACCAAGGGCTGAGAAGAGATCTGACTTACAAAGGTTCAACTTACCTAGTTTCGACTTGGTTATCATATTTACTTCGAGCACTAATTTTTTCCAATTGATTTTGAAAAGATTTATTCGTATTAGTATATAGCTTTACTGATTCCGGCATCCAAAATGCTGGAAAAAATAATATTTGATTTTCTACTGTCCACAAAGAGACTTGGAGCCATAATATTAAAGAGTTAAGGTGAGGTTTAGTTTAAACCTCCGATAGTTGGGCACGATGTGTTTGCAAGATAAGCTTAATTTTGTTAATTGCCATATTTTCTACTTTAAATTTCCATAGTAAAATTATTCAAGCATTTGGCTAACTGCTTTGCTGACTGTCTGCAATTAACCAAGGCTACGACCCGAAAGAGTTTTCACGAACTGTCCGCAAGGACGAAAAAGCCGCATAAATAACTAACAAAGAAAACACTTGCAGATTAAAGTGAGCAAAGCTCTACGAGCAGAGGGATAGCGGGTGGTGGGAAGGGGGGTCTGGCGGTGGATAGGGGAAATACGGCCACCGGAAACGCGGTTGACCGCAAAACAAAAAGCCAGAAACGGCAAAAAAAAAGAGCAACAAGGAAAATTGCAACAATAACAACCCGCACAATTCAGCAAACAAAAGTGTTGAAAAGCCTGCCGAAAACAATTGGCGCAAAAATGCCAAACCACAAAAACGAGCCACCACCAGGCCATGAGAATGAGGTGCAGTTTGCAAGTTGCATCGACAGTGGGCAGCGGCAGCAGCTGAGGCAGAGGCAGTGGCAGGTTTTGCCCATTTATGAGTCCGCTGCAAATGGTAATAATCCAAGTAAATGTCAATGCGATGCAGGAAATGCCTAGCCAAACATGCAGCACATAAATTTTCCATGCCCCCCCACCACACACACACAGGGGAGGGGAGAGGGTAGAGGGGCCTTGGTGCATTTGGCAATTGCATTATAATTTGTGCACCTAAAAGTATGCAACATTCTGTTTGCAGTTGCAGTTGCTGACAATGGAAGTGGGCACGAATGGTGCATACATTCCCTCTGTCATCACCCTGCCACACATCCCCCCATCGCCCCTGTCCCTTGGATGTGTTACCAAATGAGCCTGGCTCTTGTTTGGATTTGCATTATTAATGCATAATTCTAGACTGTCATTGAGGCCGCCGCCGCCGCCTCCCTGCTTGTCGCCCCGCATGTCAACCTATGTTAATTAGCCTGTCGATTTCTGGGCTTAGCCCTTGAGAATTCCAAAAGCCAATGGGCAATGATAATACAAAAGAATTCTAATTAGACAGACGAGAAGATGCCATCACCAAGACAGCTTTAATTTCAATATTTCAGTAGCTTTACATGCGTGAAAAATGTGATTTAAGAAGACCTGTTCAATCAATTTGCATATTGAGTTGGAAACTGTTCTTTAAATTTAAATTATATAATTATCTTGCAATACTTAAATCATTCATGCCACAAATCACAAATTTATTACACTTTATTTTGGTGTTATACAAATTAATTATATATTAAGTACATTTTACAGTAATTGCAGTACATATATCTAAGGTAATCAGTTCAGACAAATTCTTCAATGGGAATGTTAGTTCCAAAACTATCAAAATTTACACTTGAAGAATTAACTTTCTTTTGATGACAAGATAAAGGAAAGAGGTGAAAGAATTGCAACTAATGGAAACCATTGAAGAATATGTAATTTCAACCACTTATGTAATTGATATCACTCTCTCTGTCTCTGGCTCTCTCTCTATTACTTATTTAAGTGCGTGATTTGTCTGTAATATGGGAAAAACAGATAAAATGCTGCATAATCGAAAAGCAAGTTGCAGTCTTTTTATGATATTTTAAATCCCCCCAGATAAGCTTAAAAAAAAGACATTTTTTAGGGAATAAAGTTCAAAATTTTAGCTCCTTAACTGAATTTAGAAATATTTATTTGCATGTTGAGGAATCTGCATTTACCACACAAGCTGCACGAATAATCACAAAAAGACGATTTGGTTTGCTGTTCAGAAATTGTCACACTCATCATTTCGATGGAAGGATATCCCTTTTGGCAAGGACACCTCAAATTGAGCAAACTTTGCTCTGCCTGCATACAAAAAAAAAAAAAAGAAAAAACTTATGGATGAACAAGTAAACCGGTCAGTGGCCTCGTTCCATTTGTCAATGGGTCGGTCCGGTCCTCGCCCGGGCTGTCCGGCTGGCTGGCCCCGAGGCAACCTTCACCACAATTTTTTTTCCACTGCTTTTCTTTCACTTGGATTTTCTTTTTTGTTGCCGCAAATTGGCCCAGTTGATGGGTGAAGGAGGAGCAGCAGCAGCAGGAGGCGGGGGAGCAGGGTGGGATTAAAAAACGTTTTGCATGCCTTTAGGCGCTTTTTCTCTTTCTCTCTGGGCAGAGACGATGGGCAAACAGAAATGCGTAAATGAATTTGTGCAAAATTATTTGCCAGCCAGGATGGACCACCAAGAGGGGTGTGGGGGTGGGGGTGAATGATGCGGGGTGGTTGGGGGGTAGCTTGATTAAATTTCCCGTCCAAATACACCCTCACACACACACACACACACACACACACATAGACACACACACAAGTCCGGCGGGCATTAAAAACGAAATCCGCCTTATTTATAAAATATCAGCAAAAGTCTAAATGAGTTTTCATTGATACACAAACATGAATTGAATTTTCCTTACTTTTTCATTTCGCTTTTCTTTTTATTTAATTTTTTTTGTGTTGTTTTTTTTTTTGGGGGAGGGGGGAATTTCCCTGGCGAGCCCAGATATTTTCTCTATTTATTTCAATTATGAAAAAGTTGCTCTTAAAGAAAAACGTCGTAAATGAATTTGGTTTCGTTTTTTTTCCGTTGCGGCAAATTTGAAATTCACTTGAGGCATTGTTTCTCTTTTCCCATTTTCAACAGCCTCTCAACATTTCTTCCTGGATTTTCCTCATTGTTTTTATTTTTCCTTTTCTTCTATTTCTCTTACATTTTTTGTCTTAAGCAAACAAACATTTACTGCTCAATTGTTTTCAACAGCTCAGCTTTGGCGTTAAATTGATGAGTTTTAAATTGTTTAGCCGCCCTTTGCTCTCTCTCCCTCTCTCTCTCTCTCTCTCTCTCTCATTTGCGGTTTTTCTTTCTTTCCTTTCGTTTTCCTTCTTGTGTTTGCCCTGCCCTTTTTTATTGCAGCAATTTATTCATAATCAACAGCGTTAGCCTAATTGGTCCGTCAGGCGTACGATCCCATGGCCTTTGTTGAAGATTTCACTTTTTCCAAATAGGAAACATTCCAAATACAAATTTCTTAAATTCTTTCACACAAAAATGTCAATTAAACAAGATGATTTAGTCATGAAAAATCTATTACAAAAAAATATTGCACAATTTAATGCTTAACATGATAATTCGATCAGAAGTATTTCGAAGAGTTTGAAAAACTTTAAAAAAACTTTTTAGGAAGCATCAAGAATTGGATGAAATTCAATCTCTAATCTAATCTTTATATTGTTAAACAAACATAGAGTTTTGACCCAGGAAAAATATTACAGTAATCTAGCTGAAGACCTTATTATGTCCACCTGCAATTGGATAATAGAGAGCGACAAAAATAGCTAAAATCGAGTTGTGAACGATTTTTTTTAGTATAACTTGAGCACTTCTGATTTCCAATATAATTTGTTTTTAAGAAAGAGTGATATTATATCCTCCTGTAACCCTCCATGGTTTTTTGTAGAAAACCCGAAAGGATTGTTCTTTATTAATTAGATTAATATTCTTAAAGCTAAAACACGTCTACTTCTTATTTTTCATCTCTTAAGTGTGCCCATACCTCGTTAACCCGATCACTTCCGGGCTGTGTGCCCATACATTTCTAAAGCCAGTGAGGCCAGCCCATTTGAACGTTTACACTCCAAAGGAATATCGTTTGACTTTTACTATCCTTATCAAATTCTAGAAAAAAAAGGCTGTATATACTTCTTGACCAATATTTAACATTGTTGTTACTGATGACCAATCTAACTATTTAGTTTCACAAAGTTTTTTAAAAGACATAGATTCTTTCTTAAGCTAAGTTTATTTAGGAAAAACGGAAACCATTTTAAAAGTAATTTTTTTTAAGTAATATATATTTACCGATTATGCTTTGGTTCCTCTAGTCACTTATTTATTTTTTGAGAGATATTTGACGAGTCTCAGAATGAGATTCAAAACGTATAATTTTTGAGGATTAACTAAAATGGGAATCATATTTTTTCTTGTTTTAAACTGCTAATAAACCTCAGTGAGCCAACTGTGTCTTAGCAAACAAATTAGTAATAACTTAGTCTGGTCTAGATTCAGGCCCAGTTGTGAGTGGAAATGAGGGTAAGTAATGCCATTAGGTTGGGCCACATATTTGTCGTCAACAGGTAAACTCTCCACCTCTGACTTTATTTTATTTTATAATTAAATATTTTCCTCCCTTTTCGCTCGTTTGTTATGAACTTAAAGTGTTTTGTTTATCTTTAATTAGCAATTTGCCATTTGTATAATTGACTTAATGGCCAGCTATCGTCTATGTGTGAGTATGTGAAAGTACATATGTGTGAGTTTTCTTGCAATATTTAATATGATTAATTAAAGCACTTGCAAAAAGTTAAAGTTCTATATTAAAGATAAATTTTTTTGCCGTTTTTGTTCCGACTTCGAGGGCGAGACAAGGAAGGAGATTCCTTTATTTATAATGAACTTCATTTACTTTGTGCAAAAATATCTACAAAAGTGAAAAACAAAACGCTTTAGTTTCATGTTCCGTTTGCTGCGTGCTTTTTTTGTGTGTGTGTGTGTGTGTGTTGTTTTTTCATGTTTTTTACGGAAAGGATGTAGGAAGGAAATGGGAGCATAAAGAAACGAGTGCAAGGACTGCAGCAGCAAAGACGACTTCCATTGTTTTTAACAGTTCATATTATACATCGTCGTTGCTGTTGTCGTTGTTGTTGTTGTTTGTAAGATTAATATGCTGCCGTTTTCTACTACTTATGCTGCCTTTCAAGCTTCTTGCTTCCTTAAAGGACTTCAAACACACACACACACAGAGACATACATACATGCGTGCGGGTGTGTGCACATTTTAGTTTAATGACTGTGTGTGTGTGTGTGTGTGTGCGTGTCGAAAACTTAAGTCATGAAGGCAGCAAAAGCAATGACTAAGGGAAGGGCAACGGCAACGGCGTGGGGGGCAATGTCGGCGACAGGCAAAAGGCAAACGAAATACTTTAGCAAAATATATATACAACTACTTTAAAAAGGGATTTATTGTGGCCTCTTGCATGCTGTTTCTTTCACACTCCTCCTCCTCTCTCTCTCTCCCTCTGTTGCTCTTTCTTTTTGTGTATTCAGTGCAAAGGCAATGAAGCCGAAATGCAGCACTCAACTTAAGCAAAGATCCTCGCATGCAGTCTCCTCTTCTCTGCACCGTGTCTCTTCTCTCTCTCTCTCTCTCTCTCTCTCTTTGTATCTGTCTTCAACTGTCAGAAGTGAAAATGAGCAGACGCTCAAGGCAGACACTGAGGAATGGCGGTTGGTTGGTCTGTTGGCTGCTTGGGAGGTTGGTTAGTTGTTGTTGTTGTTGCTGTTATTGTTGTCTCTGTGCGAAATGGACTTGCTTCCGGTATTTTCATTTCTCTTTTCAATTTAGTTTTGCTTTTGCTGCATTACCAATGCCAACACATATAGCATAATACAAAGCAGAGGAAGCTGCTGCCCATTTGAACATAATCAAAATTCAAAGACTTTGACCAATGAAAACGCATCATCTGCAGGAGAATATTCTCTAGTTTATCCACCAATGATGATGATATCGATATTTTGGCTGCCAAGCGCAAAACAACGTCAGAACGATGTGAAATTTTATATCATCAACAACTAGTTGGCCATTTCATGACAAATGAACGAATATTAGCTTTGGGGTGTCATCTAATTATCAATTTTAATGATATTCTCCATTTACCTTGTGTATCCAGTGTTTAATTATCAAGAAAAAAATTGAAAAGCCTTAAATTGGGAGAGATTTCGAGGAACTATTATTATCGGTGTACGAAACATTTTTGGTAGCATACTTATATGGGCATATATTTGAGGGAAATTTTGTGCACATCTGCGAAAATGCATCATTCACTCGGAAAATGAATACACGTTTTTCCTGTACAGCATTTAATGAGTGTGAGTGAATGTTGTACAAAACTCTGTATTGACATTTGGTGTTCTCGCTCAGTTTCATGTTGTACAGCAAAAATAGTGTACAGTTATTTCACTGTGGTGTGCATTTAATTTACTGTAAAGTCAGTTATTATTGACGACGAAATGTAAGTTTTCATTATTACAATTTTACTTTAAATTTCAATATTTGAGTGCAAGAATATTATCTTGTTCATCTAATCGTTTATAATTTATTAGATTTTTAGCAACCGAAAACTGCTAAAATATTACACCGTAACCTTAAAAAGTAGGCGAAATTGTTTTTTTTTTTTTAGCAGACATGTCCACGTTGTGCAAAATATTAAACTTATGAATGACAGATGAATCACAAATATTGTACTCACTTACGAAGAGTACAACTACAACAGTCAGTCACTCAAAGTGAGTACAGTGAGTACTCATTCCTACTAGCTACTTGAATATACTGTACAGCAAAAAATAAAGTACAGTATTTTTAAGAACATTTCACTGCTGTACAGTACTTTTAAAGGTTTGCATTCATGCAGGCCTCTAATATGCATATATTGTACATATATGTATTATAGAATATTCTACAATCTCACTCTAGGTTTTACATAATAGTGTGTCCCAATTGTGTTTGACTATTCCTGTTACGATTTATGTATAAGGACAGCTTGTAAATACAAATATTATAAAATATATTTTATTTGTATTATAAATGTATTATTAGATTAATATTTAAATGGTTTTGAGTAAGATGAGATCTTATTTTGGTAATAGGAATTTTTTCAAGAACATATAACTGAAGAATTAAAAGAACTAACTTTTCTCCTTTCACATTTGTAGCTTCGTATGTAATTAAAATTAATTTACTTAATTACGACGCTTGTAAATTGATAAATTATTTAATATTTCATAGTATAAAAAACAGAATCTGTTTCATGTTATCGTTTCAAATAATTTGTACATAAAATTAAACTATTCACAATTAATTTGGCATATGAATCACCCGACTTCATGCTTCAAACAACTTTAATAACAATTAGTAATCATTTAAGATTTTAGTGGGCGCAACTGCAGTTTTAGGCTTGAGGCAATTCTCTAGGCTTAACTCTGGTGACTTTGTCTCTGTCTTTCTATTTCTGTCTCCGTCTCCGGCTCAAAGGTCTGACCTAGTCTGGGCTCCTAAGCTCCTCGACGAGTTCGCGAGGTCGCGCCGAATTCCCTGGAGTTCGCTTCATAAATCAAATGGCGAAAAGCATATCTGACAAATAAATCTTCCCCCATCTCGGCAAAAACGCAAAAAAACTACACAGCTACATGGAAATGCGCATAAAAAATGCAAAAGACCAAAAATTAAATGAATAAAAATGGGAGACCAAAGGGAGAAAAGACAAATAAAATATTTAAATATATTTTGTATATACCTACATACATATATATTGCAGATTGTCCACTTTCTGCTGACATTTTGACCTGCGGCTAGTTTAAACACAAAATTCATCTCTGCTCTTTATACTCCCTCCGACTAAAGAGTAAAGAAAACGAGCAAAAAATAAATTTGCAAAAGAAGAAAATGTACAAAGGCAAGAAAAAATAAGTATATAAGTATACATATATATGACTATATGTATGTATATATTTTTTAATAAACCGCATACAAAGCAGAGTAGCAAAAATCCAAACCCTAAAGCCAGCGGCAAGGTTACCCAGGGCCATTCATTCATTTTATTCACAGTTATTGAAAAGTGAAAAAAATAAAAAAATGCAAAATGAAATAACAAAAAAACTATGCGGAAAATGTAGAAAAATGAGAGAATATTGCATAGAGAAAACCTTCAGGGTTAGAGGTTGAAGACATGAGCCTGATAAAGCAGACGTCACTAAAGCAGATGTTGCATCGCAGGTTGTCAATAAAGTTCGCAGAGCAAAACTTATTAAGCTCAAATGTAATCATAAACATAGACTTGGATATCTATAAACGAGATCAGAAGTTCAGAATTTATTGAAACCATAAAAAATGAATTAAAAGCGATATACATAGATTGCCTTATTCAAATTACTCTCTCAAAGTTGTGTCTCTTAACTTGATCTTTGAATAAAAATACGTTTGCAGAATTTTTTGCTTTAATCAAAAATTTTAAAGACTTGGCCTGCTGCCATTTACTCCGTTTGCTGTTGCTTCTTTTCCTTTTGCAGTTTTCTTTACATTTTGTTTAATTTTTCTACTCTTTTTTATTTTGTCTTGCTTTCTTAATAAACTTTGTGTCATTTACATTTGCTGCCAGAGCAAATATTTAAAAAGAAAAAAGCAAAGAACTAAAAAGTGAAAAAGAAGCAAATTTAATGCTGTTTACGCACATTTTCAGCCAGTCAGAGATGTCAAGCCTTCACTCCATTTGACCTTTTTCCCATTCTTGGGATCCGTTTCTTGAGCTTGTTTTTTTTTTGTTTCTCCAAGTAACTTTTTTTTTATGGCTACTGGCGACATTGGAAAATTTGATAGAAAATGCAATTCTCGAAGAAAAACGACATGAAGAGGGAGAAACGGCATTGAATTAGGAAGAGCGACAATTTTTAACTGATTTGATTTGATTAAGTGAACATTTTCCTTTCATTTCGGACAAATTAAATTGGTCTTTAGCTTCCTTTGACTGCTCGCTTCGTGTGCCGAGGCCTTTTATTTTTGTGCAACAATTTAAATCCTCTTCGATGGAAATGCGTTCTGTCAAGTTAATTAAATTTGGCTTTCAGAATCATTGAACCAAAACATAAATGCATTTTTAAATGACTTTTGCCATAACTAAACTATGTATGTATCTACGCACATACATATGTGTATATACAATATGAAATATTAAATTGGATTTCTGTTCAGAAAACCAAAAACTAAAAAAAAAGACAAACAGAGTTTAAATCATATTCAAAATATCATGCTGGCTAATTGGCATCCTTTCTCTCTCTCTCTCTGTCTGTGTGTGTGTGTGTGTGTGTGTGCATCTGTGTCTGTATGTTTCAATGATTTCTGCATTGTATGCATAATTTTTGTGATTTATCAATTATGGGAATTTGGATAACATTGACATGGATATGCTACGGTTATTATAAACTGAAACTTGTCCTTAATGTAATCAAATTTGTTGTTTTTTTTTTTGTTTTTAACAAAAATATGGAATAAACAAGAAGACTGACTAGTTAGTGTATGTAATCTGATTAAAGGGAAATTGTAACATTTGATTGAACTATGAGCAAAAACAATTATTCAAAATAAATAATTGGATGGAAATCTTTCCGCTCTTTTTAAAAAATTTTTACACAGTTTTTCATCCGCTTAAAAGTGACTAGGAAAGTTCTCTGATATAGGATTCACTTTAAAAAACTCACGAGTTACTGTGCACAATAATTTTCAATCCGAATCTTACATCTGAAGTTTCTTTTTATTAGGAAAATTCCCCAACCATAGGATAGAAGAAAAGTACGCAATTTCTATACGTTAGCTATGAACTTAATTTTTCTTTTCATGACTGAATTCTCAAAACTAAATTAAAATCTATCTCAGGCAGCAGCGACTAGAAAATATTCAAAAAATGTAGACCGTTTTTATGTTTTCAAATTGACATAACAAAATATTTATAGTGAAAGGACTGCCAAGAGATTTGTCCTCTCACACACACACACACACATACACACTTAAAATTTGATTTGCACAGAAATTTACATAGCCAACACACACTAGCAGAAGAAGCACATGGGACATACAAATCCGCATCTAATTCTGAATCCAAATCCAAACTCGAAATGTTCTTCATTTGTGTGAATGTGAGTGTGTCTGTATGTGTTTTTGTGTATTTCTGTGTGTGTGGATGATCTATGACTCGTAACATAAATTTTTACTGCATACTTTTGGGGGCGACATTTCAATGAGAATTGAATTTGTAAACGAAATTTGGTCAAAAAGGACGAAGTGTGGGCATTGCCCGAGGTGGAGAGCTGTCGGTGTGGCTGTAAAATTATTACAACTAACGTTTTGCTGGGACTAGGGCGTTAAAAACTGATTGCCGGAAACGACTGTAATTGGTTGCCCCCAATGGCTGATGGCTGGACTGCTGCTGCTGCTGCTGCAGTTGGTTGGGTTTTCGGATTGCTGCAGACCCATTACCCATTGGGCATTGTGGCAACACATTTGGTAGCAGTTTTTAGCATTATTGTTATTATTTTTGCGGCCATGTGTGCTTGTTAATGATTTATGTGTTCGTTGTGCATAGAAATGACATGGCAAAGTGGGTGGGTGGCAGCATGTGGAGACTCCCCATGCTAATTCGAATGCACATTTGGGCCACAGAGAGGATGAGGACGGTGGGAGGGTGGCAGGAAAGAGGGAGGAGTGGGACGGTTGCTTCCACTGCTGCATTGCCGTTGCTGTCGTCGACTGGTTTTGTGATTTATGCTTTGTGGCCATTAACTTGGCCACATTACTGGCTCTTAACTGTTATCTCGCTACAGCGCTCTGTTAGCAGGAAAAGAGACAAATTCCCTCTCGATAAAGAGTGAAGCACTGTAAATCTCTCTTTTCCCAACTTAACAGAGAAATGTTAAGTCCATTTAAGAGTGTTTCTGCTAACATTTCTCTCTCTTCACTTGAAGCAAAGTTAATCTTTAGGCATAGGTCAGTAAGGTGGCTTGAAAGAAAACTAAAACAAAGGACTATCACCTCATAAATCATCCAATTTCCCATATATATAGATATGTACGTATGTATAGAGCGGACATTTTCCATACTATTTATTAATTTCCTGCACAAATTCTATTATCAATAATATCATTAATTAATGGTTTTGTCTACGAATTTGATTGCTTTTAAATTTCTATTCAAAATTTTCGGCTCTGTCATTATATAAAAATCGTTGAGTAATGGAGCTGGCCAAAAGCCAAAGTTAATCAAACGCCTCTCCCCTTCCTCGCTTTCGTAAGGGCAAACACTTTTAAATCGTTTTGGTATTTAAGATTCATTTAAGTGTAAAACCTCGTTAGAATGGGTGTGCATTAAAACGAACTCGCTATGCTCTTTATAATAAAACAAAACATGAAGACTTTGCCATTGCAATTGATGTTAATTAAAAAGCCACAAAATTTATTCTAGTTTTCAATTATAGGAACGATTTCGAAGACTTGAAAACACAGCTAAATGAAATTAAATGAAATTCTTCAAATAAGTTCGTGGACATAGTTTTTAATAGACGAAATTAAAAAGAATTTTAGGCAGAGTTTACAGGGCTTAAAGTTCGTTAATAGGCACCAGCGAAAAGTTGTAGAAGGACACTAAAGAAAATATGAGACAAATTGAAAATTGTTTTAGTTTTTTAAAGAATATTTTGTAATGTTCTTCAATATTCTGCGATCAAAAAGATCCGTGTTCCATTTATTAAATGTTCACTACAAATTCAACAGATTTGTTGTGGCAATCGAAAGACTTCGTCTGCTTTAATAGTGTATACCCAGGTCTAGGGCAACACCGTGGCATTGGCTTTTGGCTGACTACAACTACAATGGTTCAATATGGCTGTTGTTGCTACTGCAGCCTGTCGCGGCAAATTACGTGATTCAGCGTATTTGGCAACACGATACGACCAACAACAGCAGCAGCAGCAGCAGCAAAAACAAGAACAACCACAAAATGTCGGTGTGGCCAATTGGCGATTAGCATCAGTTTTACACGAAAGGAAGTGCAACGAGAGAAAGGGCCAAAAATGGCGAGAAAAATTTCAGCATGCGATGAAGTGTGGTAAGATGATGATGGGGAGAGGGGCGATGAGATGAGAAGAGAAGATGATGAAGCCATTGTAGTAGGCTGCTTGTTTTTTCGTCAAAGGCTTTAAGCAGGAGCCTCGTGTCCTAGGCGTAGACAAAAGGCTGCCACCGAAAGGAATTTCTTGACAAAAGGCTCGTGAATTTCGGTTTTTTTTTTTTTTGCTTTTTTGCGGAACGACGAGTGTCAATATGAAAATGTATGCATTTGGCTCACTCATGGTATTCCCCACTCTCCGCCAGCCGTCACTCTGTGTGTGCCTCGTCATCTATGTGTTGATATGAATTATTCATAAAATGGCAATGGCACTTGGAAGGAACAAGAAAAAGTAGAAGTCGTGACGTTGCCGCTTTGGAATGTGTCCCAAAAAAAAAGGAAGCAAACTCACCCATTTTTTTGTTTTTGCTAACGCGACAAGTGCACAACACAACCAAAGCACCAGCACCAGCAGCAGCAACAACAACTACAATGAGATGCCATACACACACACACACACACACACACCGAGAGACACACCTTATATGCATATGCATTAAGGTACATGTGTGTGTGCGACATAAAATGAAACGAGGTCTACTCTATATGGTTGGGGCAAGGCACTTTGGAAGGGGAGATGGGACAGGTAGGACAGGTGGGACAGGTAGGACAGGTGGGACAGCCGGGTATGCCATAAATGTCGTCGACTCTTGGCACTGGCATCAGGTGTCCAGAATTCATTTTGTAGTGCCAGCTATAGTCAATCTGAACTCATAAAATCGTTCTCTATTTGTCAGTAATGTGGATGAAAGTCCACACTTTCAGGCCTGGCAAGTGAAATGAATTGAAAACTGTTTAAACTTAAATGGAAATCAATTCGCTTATGAAAGCTTAATAGAAAAAATATGGCAATATGAATGGAAATTCTTGAATGGCCGTATAAATAAATAATAGTCCCTGATAGTCGTTGATATATACATACATATATATAAAAATAGATCTGACTTTTCGCCGCTCGCACATGGAGAATATTTAGATGCTACTAATAATCAATCAGAAGGACTCTATATGGACCTCCTGATCTCAACAAGAAAGCTTGTATTTCACCATAAATAACAATTGCACAATTTAACTTTCCATTTTCTATTTTTCCCTACATTACGAAAATACAAAATGGATTAAACAAAAATCTTTAGCTAATTAGCTAAAAATCCATAAAGGTTATTATGCGAATTGAAAAAGTTTTCTGTCGAACATTTTGAGTTTCGTAAATCAAGTGGATTTTCTGCTAATCGAAACGAAAGAAGCTTAAACTAGAAAAAGGCAGTCGGATACCGAAAACAACAACTAAACTGTCATCATCGTCATCGACATCATCATCATCATCATCATCATAGTCATCGTCATCGTCATAATCATCAGCAGCAGGCTACTTGGATCCTTAAGCTTACCCTTTTTTATCCTAGCATCCAGCATACATAATAACATGGAACAACATCATGTGAAAATCCATAATATTTGCGCAAACAACCGAAGCTCGGGGAAAAAAAACAGAACGAAAGAAAAGTTAATCGAACTGTGTGGGAAAAAGGCATCCCAAAAGTTGCAACAACATGGAAAACATGTTGTTGGTGGAACAATGGGGGAAAAAAGGGCAAAAAATCAAATTGAACTGACTGGAACTAGCTGCGTGCGCCTTGCCTTGTATTTGCATATGAATTTGCATGGCTTTAGAATGAATGAATACGTGGGTGTGTGTGTGTGTGTATGTGTGTGTTTGCGACTGTATAAATGAATGTATGTGAGTGTATTGTGAGTGTGTGTATTCGATGGGTTAGCATTGCAAATGTTCGCAACTTTGCTGCCCCGACTGGGCTTATTCAAATGTTCTGAAGAGTGCTTTGCCCTGATAGCGAGTCAGAATGTACATATATGGATTCTTCACTTCGAAAGGTCTCCTTGGGTAATTAGCGACGCGGAGACTACGCGCTTTTGTATTAAACGTGGAAAAACGTGAAAAAATTATGCTAACGAGTTACGCAATTTTTGGAGAAAACGGTTAAAGATTGAATTAAATTTAATTTTAAATAGATATTAACATGAGAATTAAACTACAGACAAATAAAATTGAAATGAAATTGAAATAAAATGAAATTGAAAAGAAATTGAAATGAAATTGAAATGAAATTGAAGTAAAATTAAAATGAAATTGAAGTAAAATTAAAATGAAATTGAAGTGATCAAAATTAAAATGAAATGGAAATAAAATAAAATTCAATTTAAATAATATTCCTAAAAATTCAGATAGAAATAAATTTGAAAATTAAGTGAAATTAGTGCAAATGAATTCAAATTGAAATAAAAGTGAAAATTAAATGAAATGATATTGAAATGAAATTTATAAGAAATTAAAATGGAATTGAAATGAAGTTGATATGAAATTGAAATGAAATTGAAATGAAGTTGCTATGAAATTTAAATGAAATATAAATGAAATTGAAATGAAATTGAAAAGAAATTGAAATGAAATTGAAATGAGATTGCAATGAAATGATATTGAAATGAAATTTATAAGAAATTAAAATGGAATTGAAATGAAATTGAAATGAAACAAAATTAAAATGAAGTTGAAATGAACTAAAATCAAATGGAAATAAAATTAAATTCAATTTAAATAATATTCAAAAAAATTCAGATAGAAATAAATTTGAAAATTAAGTGAAATTAGCGCAAATGAATTCAAATTGAAATAAAATTGAAAATTAAATGAAATTGGGGCATTTCTTGGTAAGCTTTACTCAACCATTTGCCTTTAACCATTTGCTATTTTTGACAAATGTTTGCTCTACATTATGAAAACTCTTCTTGACGCGCCGTGCCTTGTCTTACTTTCGCTGTTTGGCCAGAGTCACGCCTAATACTTTTGCTCTTTTGTCCCTTTGGACACTTCATTTTGTGGTAATAGTTATTTACCGACAGTAAAAACGGAACAACAAAAGAAGAAGCATAAAACAATTATAGTCCCGCCGCTGCTCGACATAAAGAGCAAACCTTTGACAAATTTTTGCAGAGTCCTGCACTTAAGGACACAAACACACACACACATACACACACAGAGAGAGTGAAAGAGTGAGTGAGACAGAGACAAACTGACTTGCTAATGAAAAGTTTATTGCTCCTGGGCATATACTTGGTGAAGACTGAGTTGCTGCTGCATATGCAACATGGACATTTCATCTTGTTGCTGTTGCTTTTGTTGTTGCTGGTGTTGCTGTTGGTGCTGTCTGTTTAGTGCTAATATTATTTACACCAAGTGAAAGCGTTGGAGGACGAGGGAGAGCAGAGTGAGAGAGACGACGAGAGGGAAGAGCGGAGACAAATGACAAAGCGACATAGACACATAAGCACTTTATGTGAATGACGCCCACAGGCATAAACTAGAATTATATCACACACTCACAGGCCCACCCACACACTGGCAAACATATACACTCCCATACCCACACACATACCCACACACACACACACACCCGCCTCTATAAGCTGCTACTCCAGCTCTCGTCTCCCCACGCCATAGCGCCCGCAAAAGTATGCAACAACATTTTGTGTAACTATATTTTAAAAGCAAAATGTGTCAGCCGCAAGCCAAGCCAAACCCAAGCCAAAACCAAAACCATAACCCAAACCATTGCCAGACGACACACTGGCAATGCCAAATGAGCATTAGACATGGGCGCTGAGAGGAGGCTAAATAGGCGTGGCTGGTTTTATTACACTTACATATGTGCGCTTCGTTGTTGGAGCGGGCGCCAGGCATTGGAATAGAGGTCGGAGGGCTGTGGATTGTGTTGGGTGTCGTGTCGACGTGTTTGCACAATAAACCTTGAAAAGTCATTAGAAATTTTTCAATTATGCAAACACAAAACAAGCAAAAGCCAGCCAACCAGAAGGCCTTTTACGGCAACCGGAGCAGTCCGAAGTAAGAAAAAGAGATGCAATCTCAATAAATAACGATAACATAACATTAGTGACTGTGATCAGCTGTTGACAATAATAACGGTTTTTCGATTCTACATGTGATATACATATAATTACAATGCCACAAAACGTTATCACTTTTTTTGGTAATACTTTTGTTCCGGATTTGAAATTTTAAAATTTCAACTATAGTGGAAATGTTAAAATTTCAACTATAGTGGAAATATTGAGATTTGCACTATACTGAAAATGTTAAAATTTCAACTATAGTGGAAATATTGAAATTTCAAATCTGGAACTAAAGTATCACGAAAAGAAGCTAATGGCTTATGATAAATATTAAAGTTTCAAGTAATAGTGGAAATATTGAATAGTGGAAATATTGAAATTTCTACTATAATGGAAATATTGAAATTTCAACTATAGTGGAAATATTGAAATTTTTACTATAGTGGAAATATTAAAATTTCCACTATAGAGGAAATATTAAAATTTCCACTATAGAGGAAATATTAAAATTTCAACTATAGTGGAAATATTGAAATTTCCACTATAGAGGAAATATTGAAATTTCAACTATAGTGGAAATATTGAAATTTCAACTATAGTGGAAATATTAAAATTTCCACTATAGAGGAAATATTGAAATTTCAACTAAAGTGGAAATATTGAAATTTCCATTATAGTGGAAATATTAAAATTTCAACTATAGAGGAAATATTGAAATTTCCACTATAGAGGAAATATTAAAATTTCAACTATAGAGGAAATATTAAAATTTCAACTATAGAGGAAATATTGAAATTTCAACTATAGTGGAAATATTAAAATTTCCACTATAGAGGAAATATTAAAATTTCCACTATAGAGGAAATATTGAAATATTGGAAATATTGAAATTTAGTGGAGTGGAAATATTGAAATTTCAACTATAGTGGAAATATTGAAATTTCCACTATAGAGGAAATATTGAAATTTCAACTATAGTGGAAATATTGAAATTTCAACTATAGAGGAAATATTGAAATTTCAACTATAGTGGAAATATTGAAATTTCAACTATAGTGGAAATATTAAAATTTCCACTATAGAGGAAATATTGAAATTTCCACTATAGAGGAAATATTGAAATTTCCACTATAGAGGAAATATTGAAATTTCAACTATAGTGGAAATATTGAAATTTCAACTATAGTGGAAATATTGAAATTCCAACTATAGTGGAAATATTAAAATTTAATATTTGACTTTTCAAATACATATTAAAATTTCCACTATAGAGGAAATATTGAAATATTGGAAATATTGAAATTTAGTGGAGTGGAAATATTGAAATTTCCATTATAGTGGAAATATTGAAATTTCAACTATAGTGGAAATATTGAAATTTCAACTATGTATAGTGGAAATATTAAAATTTATATTGAAATTTCCACTATAGAGGAAAGATTGAAATTTCAACTATAGAGGAAATATTGAAATTTCAACTAAAGTGGAAATATTGAAATTTCCATTATAGTGGAAATATTGAAATTTCAACTATAGTGGAAATATTGAAATTTCAACTATAGTGGAAATATTGAAATTTCAACTATAGTGGAAATATTGAAATTTCAACTATAGTGGAAATATTAAAATTTCCACTATAGAGGAAATATTGAAATTTCAATATTGAAATTTCAACTATGTATAGTGGAAATATTGAAATTTCCACTATAGAGGAAATATTAAAATTTCAACTATAGTGGAAATATTGAAATTTAGTGGAGTGGAAATATTGAAATTTCAACTATAGTGGAAATATTGAAATTTCAACTATAGTGGAAATATTGAAATTTCAACTATAGTGGAAATATTAAAATTTATATTGAAATTTCCACTATAGTGGAAATATTGAAATTTCAACTATAGAGGAAATATTGAAATTTCAACTAAAGTGGAAATATTGAAATTTCCATTATCGTGGAAATATTGAAATTTCAACTATAGTGGAAATATTGAAATTTCAACTATAGTGGAAATATTGAAATTTCCACTATAGAGGAAATATTGAAATTTCCACTATAGAGGAAATATTAAAATTTCAACTATAGAGGAAATATTAAAATTTCAACTATAGAGGAAATATTGAAATTTCAACTATAGTGGAAATATTAAAATTTCCACTATAGAGGAAATATTAAAATTTCCACTATAGAGGAAATATTGAAATATTGGAAATATTGAAATTTAGTGGAGTGGAAATATTGAAATTTCAACTATAGTGGAAATATTGAAATTTCCACTATAGAGGAAATATTGAAATTTCAACTATAGTGGAAATATTGAAATTTCAACTATAGTGGAAATATTGAAATTTCCACTATAGAGGAAATATTGAAATTTCCACTATAGAGGAAATATTGAAATTTCAACTATAGTGGAAATATTGAAATTTCAACTATAGTGGAAATATTAAAATTTCCACTATAGAGGAAATATTGAAATTTCCACTATAGAGGAAATATTGAAATTTCCACTATAGAGGAAATATTGAAATTTCAACTATAGTGGAAATATTGAAATTTCAACTATAGTGGAAATATTGAAATTCCAACTATAGTGGAAATATTAAAATTTAATATTTGACTTTTCAAATACATATTAAAATTTCCACTATAGAGGAAATATTGAAATATTGGAAATATTGAAATTTAGTGGAGTGGAAATATTGAAATTTCCATTATAGTGGAAATATTGAAATTTCAACTATAGTGGAAATATTGAAATTTCAACTATGTATAGTGGAAATATTAAAATTTATATTGAAATTTCCACTATAGAGGAAATATTGAAATTTCAACTATAGAGGAAATATTGAAATTTCAACTAAAGTGGAAATATTGAAATTTCCATTATAGTGGAAATATTGAAATTTCAACTATAGTGGAAATATTGAAATTTCAACTATAGTGGAAATATTGAAATTTCAACTATAGTGGAAATATTGAAATTTCAACTATAGTGGAAATATTAAAATTTCCACTATAGAGGAAATATTGAAATTTCAATATTGAAATTTCAACTATGTATAGTGGAAATATTGAAATTTCCACTATAGAGGAAATATTAAAATTTCAACTATAGTGGAAATATTGAAATTTAGTGGAGTGGAAATATTGAAATTTCAACTATAGTGGAAATATTGAAATTTCAACTATAGTGGAAATATTGAAATTTCAACTATAGTGGAAATATTAAAATTTATATTGAAATTTCCACTATAGTGGAAATATTGAAATTTCAACTATAGAGGAAATATTGAAATTTCAACTAAAGTGGAAATATTGAAATTTCCATTATCGTGGAAATATTGAAATTTCAACTATAGTGGAAATATTGAAATTTCAACTATAGTGGAAATATTGAAATTTCAACTATAGTGGAAATATTAAAATTTCCACTATAGAGGAAATATTGAAATTTCAATATTGAAATTTCAACTATGTATAGTGGAAATATTGAAATTTCCACTATAGAGGAAATATTAAAATTTCAACTATAGTGGAAATATTGAAATTTAGTGGAGTGGAAATATTGAAATTTCAACTATAGTGGAAATATTGAAATTTCAACTATAGTGGAAATATTGAAATTTCAACTATAGTGGAAATATTGAAATTTCCACTATAGAGGAAATATTAAAATTTCAACTATAGTGGAAATATTGAAATTTAGTGGAGTGGAAATATTGAAATTTCAACTATAGTGGAAATATTGAAATTTCCACTATAGAGGAAATATTGAAATTTCCACTTTAGAGGAAATATTGAAATTTCCACTTTAGAGGAAATATTGAAATTTCAACGATAGTGGAAATATTGAAATTTAGTGGAGTGGAAATATTGAAATTTCAACTATAGTGGAAATATTGAAATTTCCACTTTAGAGGAAATATTGAAATTTCCACTTTAGAGGAAATATTGAAATTTCAACGATAGTGGAAATATTGAAATTTCAACTATAGTGAAAATATTAAAATTTCAACAGTGGAGTGGAAATATTCAATATTCAATAAATATTTCGATATATCAATAAATAAATAAATATTAAAATTTCAACTAATAAAAGAAATTTAAAAATTTCAAGTCCGGAACTAAAGTATCACCAAAAGAAGCGATAACGTTTATCCTTAAATTGACCTTTTTCAAAAGTATCTAATTCAAATAAATTTACTATTATATTTTCTCAAATTATTGCAAATGGAAAAAACACTTTAAGGTATACATATTTATTTTAGAAACCAAAATTTATTTCATCTCATTTCTTTCTGTCACTGTGCTCTTTTTATTTTCTTTTGAATTGACTCATCTCTAAGGTTACCTTTATGTGCTTTACCACACACACACCCAACCTCGCACACACTCACACACACATTTTTATTCACATGTGTTTGCCATAGTCTGTTCAGTTGCTTTTCCCCAGGTATTTTATGAGCTTTATATCGATAAACAATAAAATCAAACCATTGAAAATGAAGGAAGGGCAAAAAAAAGGCGGGAGGGTCACATGGAGGGACATATGAGGTAGCTGCTTTTATAAATTTTTATTTTAATTTTATTTATTTTCTTGTTTGCAAATTGAAAAGGGAAAACCCCTACTAAAGATATGACTGAGAAACGACTTAGAAAAATGATTACGACGAGCATTTGTATTATGTATTATTATTATTATTATTATAACGTATTCCGTTTTCCTTTTTTTCTGTTGTTGTTTATTGTATTTTTTATAATGCAATAAATTTTATTATGTGCCAAAAGCAATAAACACATTCAAGTCAAACAAATAATCGAAAGCGATGCAAAAATGCATGAAGTGAATATAAATCAAAGAAACAGCAAGTGAAAAGCGGATGACTTGGACGCCTCTTCACATAAATCCAGTCAGATAATACACTCTCCAGATAGTGGGTATACTGGCTAATTGTAGACGCTTGTAGAAATTATGAGAAATTATGAGTAATCTAAAAAGCGAGCATAAGAGAATAGCAAAAACGATAGCTAGTTTTTACTCTTATCCATTTCACACATATTTTAAACTGAATGCAGGAAATGAGTTTTCCTTTTTGGGTATGCTTTAGCTCTTTTTTGGATGGCCAACCAAAAACACATTCACACAATGGCTAATCGCTTCGATTCTGCTACCCTGTAGCCACCCAATAATACTCACCTCTTTTTCCTTTTATCCCCATCAATTTATGTTTACATACGAAGAAGCTGTAATGCTGAAAAATCCACAAACCTTGTTAGCTTAAGCTCAATGGGAATGGAAATGGGAGTGGAAATGGGAAAGGGAGTGGGAAAGGGGAAATGGATGGGGTTTGGGGTTACAGCTTGGGTGTTCGTATTTGGTAATGGGGAAGCAAATGATATGCGTATTTAAATGGAAGTAGCTTTTCAAGGCATGAAAGCAACAACAGCAACAACAAATAAACAGGGAAACCACACATGGATGGAAAAAAACGTTGAAAAACAAAACGTATAAGTATACATATATGTATGTGTATACAATTTATATAGAGAGAAGGTTGACTGAAGTCAAAGGCAAAGCTGAGGGCTTTATTCTGAGTTGTAAAATGGCTGGAGAATAAAAGGAGAACAAAGCTTAAGATTTGTACAGAAAAAAGAGCAACAGGGCATCATTTCAATGAGATGGTAATTGATGTAAGAGATAAATATGACAATTGTTTATGGCAACAAACAAATAAAATACCCGATAAATTAAGAGACTTTGTTTACTTAGGCACATTAAACGTATGTATGGGAAAAGTGTAATTTTATCCGATTTAAAAATAATTCGCAACTGCTTAAGGTTGTTTTTCAATGATTTTCCACAAGTAGATCTGTAAACGAATAAAATAAAATATATTTAAGCTTATATAAACCATTCTTTAGAATGAATTTTGCATTATTATGAATTTAGATAAAGCTTTGTCGTCTTTCGAACGGTTTATTTAATGTGTAAACGTCCCCTAGATGTGCAATGTGAACGTATTGGATGACTGTTATATGTTAGGAAATCCAAAAGTGATTCCACCATCGGTTCTTGGCAAATTCCTTTTCACTCAGTTAACAAGACACTTCAATCATCTCATCATTCCTATTAAACAGTCTTAATACAGAGTGCAACATGGTCTCTTCTCCTTCAATTCTGAATAATTTTGATTGTTAAAAAGTTCTGCAATTTTACTTAAACCGATGCCAATAGAAGGAAGAACCTGGTCAAACTAATTGCCCATAAATACTCTTTTGAGCACTCGGTTTCACTTTCTTGAAACAATGACAATTAAGACCCAAGAATTGCAAATATCTTTCAGTTTTTCCATTTGCGTGTGCAAGACTTAAAGGATTCTTAAACTCAAGTGGAAACTAGGATATTGCATAATCTACTCGATGCAGTTCACTCCCAAGTAACTCATCCTTCTGTATTCACATGGATTTCCTGAACTATGTGTGAGTGTGTTATTTTTCCATTTTCGTCAAGTGAAATTGCCACACACACACACACACGCACACACTCACAGACAGACATAAACATGGAGATACTTATTTCTCTATGTGTGTGTGTGTGTGTGTTTAGGACTAGTCTGATGCAAGCATATTGATAAATAATAATTTTGTGCCAGAAACTCTCTCAAAGCGCAAATTTAATTGCATGTTAGCGGGTAGCATTTTCTAGGGGGAGGGGCAGTGGATAAGTGTACGATGGAGGGATGGGCGGGGTAGGGGGCGTTAATGTGCAACATGAAACTGTGAAAATTGTTTGATTAGACATCTGTAAATATTTGCCAAGCCCCCAAGGGGCAGGGCACCCAATGGGATAGGATGGAATGGAAAGGGAAAAATCTCGGGCATGTGCAATATGTGGATAACTGGAAAATTGGAAGATATAGAGGGAAAAGCTTTTCTGCCACACTGATTGGCTTCCACATGGCTTGATTAATAAATGTCGCGTTTTTGTGGCACATTCAACAAATATTACAGGTTCAACACTCTTCTTATTTGCCCCCACTCAATCTCCCCGCAGTGTTCTGTACGGCGCTTGTCAATTGCCTTGTCAGCAACATGGAATTAAACCTATTCAGCTCTTTGACTGAGGCGCAACGAATGAAAATTCTTTCACATACTCTAGAAAACAGAACTGAAATGTTGTCTGGCCTGCAGAAACCAAGAAAATTCTGCTTTTCATTCCCTCTTTGCCCCTCTCTGACACTGTCGCTGACACTTTCAATCAGCGGCAAGAAAGAAGTGGAAGCACTCCCACAGCAAAGTCGAGTCCTTGATGACAGCCATAGCCACCATAACCAGGGCCAATGGGGAAAAATGGAGCTCAATAAATGTCATTACATTGTCAAGTGCATATTAGCGCCATAATTGCGCCGCGTGAGTTGAATTTCCTTTCAGCAGGAGAGAAAGCAGTTCACTTCACTTGCTCTGAGAATGAAATTTGCCGTTTTTTTTTTTCTGAAGTTCTGCAAAGATTTGCATAAAATTTGACAATAAATAAAGAAATCAGAATACAAATTCAATGAAAGCTATAGAGAGATGTCATTTCGAACCCTTTTGGTTAAGATGAAGATTTTGCACAATTTTCATTTAATTTGGATATCGAATTTCTAACGATTTAAATACAATCATTTTGAGAGATGCGAAATCTCTTTAATTTTACCATTTAAATTAAGTATTTGTGGTATTTTACTTGATTAATTTATTGTTCTTAATCATGAACTTCTTCTATCAATCGAAATTGGTCTCTCTTGAATGTGGTGAAACATAATAAAACACTTAAAATATTTGTAGAACGCATGTAAAAGGATTATTTACGAACGTTTAAATCGTTTCATAAAGTTGGACAGAAATTTCGCAAAATGAAGTCAAGAAATTCAGCCAACAATGATATCATTTAATAAATAAAATAAATAATAAATCATAATTTAATAAATTCAATACAAATTTCCACAAAACTATTAAATTTACTATTCAAATTCATTCACAGCAAATACTGAGATTTCCATTCCAACTGTAGCATACTTTTTTGGGCATCTGCCTTAAGCAGTGCAAAATTTTCAACATATTCAATAGAACTTTTGGAGTCGCACTGCAATTGCAAGTACAAATATAAATTCAGAAATCAGAAATTAATTATTTAATTTAATTAATGTTAACAATAAATAAGAAGCGAACTCATATAAAATGACCAAATGAGCCGAAAGCCAATTAAAAATTGTCGGGACACCAAAATCAACAGTAACTTAAATCAACGAGATGAAAACATTGTTGTTGATTTTTAATGGCCCTAGAAGAAACTTGTTAAAATATTGCAAAACAAAAAAAGCGTAAAATATGCCAAGTCTGTTGTCCCCCTTTTCACGCTCCCCCCTTCCACCCCTACAGTCTATTGATGTTGTTTCGCACATTTTCCGCTTGAATAGATGCAGACCCAAACAAAATTCATAAACCAAAAACGAAAAATAAGATGCATGATATCTTTGCCACGCCTTCAGTTTGTCTGCGGTTTTCTTGTTTTACCAATGGCATCGACCTACAACAAACAAAAAATTATCATTACAATTCTGGCCTGGGAAATCTCTTGGCGAGCGGTGGTCATGCTGTAGTTATATTTTGGAGGGCATCCTCCCTGTTGACTCTACCCTCATCGGGTGTGTTTTTTTGTTCGTTTGGTCAATTCTTTTTCAATTTCTAGTTTATTTTCGAACAGGCGATAAAATTGTGTGGGCGTGTCTTGGCAGCATTTGACCAGAAAATATTAGTAGAATTTTCATCTCTCTTTTTTTCGCCGTTTTCGTTCCATTTTGGAGTTTCGATGTTTTATGGCCAGGGCGACACCAACGGATTTGAGAGGTAAATGAACTTTTTGTGCCCTAAAAGCGAAATCAAAACGACGATTTATATATACTAATCGTAATACAATACATATGAATTTTCGGGTTCATAAAGGATATTGAAATAAACCAAAATGATAGAAAAGTTGTCTTGACTTTAATTATCTTTTAAACTTCTTTGAAGTTAAATTTAACTTAGTGAAATTAATAAGCATCTTTAAATTTAATAACAAAAAATAGCCTCATTGAAATGAACTTCAATTTTATAAATTAACAGAACTAAAATAAAAGAAAATACTTTACGCAACTGTCTCACTTTTCAGGTCAACTTACAGTTCTAAAGAAACTTAAACTTCATAAGGTTTTCGTTTCCTTATATGTATTTTTTTATTTCTGAAAAGAGTAAAACATCCTATGTAAGTTAATACTTCCCTTTTTTAGAGCTAACTAGGAGAAACAAAATTCGTGTACATTTTCTTTTCACTTTATGTAAGATATGTGCCAAAAAATTTATGACTATCGACCAAGTTAGCAAACACGAAAGAAAACCCAAAAAAAAAATAACATAAAAAACACAGTGTAGAAAAAGAACTAAACAAAACAAAACACATGGCAACATAACTTGGCATCATTTGGATCCGTTTGCGGAATGGGAATGGGGATGTGAGGGGGTGGCAGATACAGGAAGAGTTCAAGAGGGGCAGATACAGACATACAAATATATGGTAGTAGATCCGGGCCAGTTGTGAGCTCTTGAACTTTTAGTGCACTTTGTTGCCCATGTTGTTGCTGTTGTCGTTTTGTTTGCAGATTTATGTTTTATGGCCAAAAAGTGTCTACAATTCCTTTTGGACATGGAGACAGAAACTGGATCTCGCCTGGTCTGAGCCTGCGACTGGCTCCCGGCTCCAGCTCTGGCTTTTTGCTTTGCTTTTAATGGTAAACTAGACACAACAGTAAAAAGGGACAAGTGTAACTCATGTCCAAGGCTTATGTTAATATATGAATGTCAGAGGAAAGAAAAAACTGATGCACAACATATATAAATTCAGGAAGAAATATGACTTAAATTTGTTAACTTGTGAAAAATCACTAAGAACATAGGTAAGAACCTTAGTTGCTTTGGCTTGAAGGTCAAGATCAAGAGAAAGCTTCTTAGGAATACACTGAAAGAAAAATGACTGGAAAATTGCAAGTTAGCTGTATAATAAATTGAACTCAAATGGCAAAAGTTGGGAAAATGATGCAATTCCTAATCTATTAGGAAGAAGATTTGTTTTACTGTTCAAATTAAGCAAGATATTCGGAGCCTACAGTAAACAAAATTAAACGGCTAAATTTTTATTTTATGAGGTTCATTTATCGACTTTCTGCGCTCTACTCAAAAAGTAAAATAAACAAACATAAAAGAAAATAAGCGGCTTTTGAAATATGAATGAAGGGGGGAATCCGAATCTTTATCAATTTCAATAATTTACCGACCAAAACCCATGGCTCACTCATTTTATTTTCTGCTCAAACAGCAAATATTTATCATAAATATATTTGTGAACGGTTGAAGGACTTTTGTTGGCCCCGTCACACACCGACACACCCACACACACAGTCTCTCTGTGTAGTTGGTGTAAAGTGTAACTGTGTTGCCGTATCCTTGTTATCCTTGCTGGCCGTGTTGCTGTTGCCGCTGTGTTTTCACATGACTTGGCCGCGTGGGCGTCGCGATAAGTTAAATCACGATGCGCTTACAGCTACAACCAAAACATGAACTACAAATTGTTTAACACAAATCCAAATCGCATGGGCATGAAGTTTGGTTGGTGGGAGGGGAACAGAGGCGGGGGCGGGCCCCACATTGTGTGTTGTCCTTGTTACTACTGGCAAATGGGTGGTGTTAGGTGTTGAACCGATAACAGAAACTAGCGACAGTTTTGGTATAGAACTGACAATAGACAGGTGTGTGTGTGTGTGTGTGTGTTGGCATTGTGTTGATTTACGCGATAAGAACCAGCGGTAAAACCGTGAAATTGTTAAATTGATTTGGCTGAATACGCACTCTGAGAGTGCATAAATAGTTAGCTATGATGTGTTGGCCCTCTTTTCGAACCACCATTTTGTAGGTCGTACACTGGCTGTGTTCCTACTGCTGTTTCTCGTTATTTGGATCTAATCCAAACGAAATCCATCACTCTAACTAGCCCCCATCTTAGCCAATTTCAGTAAACCATGGTCCCCATTTCATCACCTCGTCTCTTTGCTGAACTGCATCTAGAAATCATTGTCACATTCTGGGCCTGCTGACACGCCTTCAGTTGCTGCTCTCTGAGCTTAGTGCTACAACCAAAAAGCGCGCCACCATCCAGCGGTAGAGAGAGAGGGAGGGGCACGTGAAGAACGGGGCTGGCATTTCCCGAGTGAAGCGATTTGTTTGCATGTTGCATGAGAAACTCAGAGCTGGAGAGAGAGAGAGAGCAAACATGCCAAGTCGTAGCGTTGAAAATCTTAACGTGATTTAAGCATCATCATGACGATGATGGTGATGGAGGGACCCAGAGACACACTACGAACGACGCACAACGCAAGAGGCAATGGAAATAGAAGCCTCTGCAGCTGCTGCAGCTGACAGAACGACCGACCGACCGACCGAAGGAGGAGAAGGAGCACTTGGAGCAAGAACTACAAACAGACATTTGGATGCCTGTGCCCGCACAATTGGCACGTCGCACACACACACACATGCTGAGATGGGCGTCAAAGAAGGCGTGGCATATATTTTGACAATGGTCCTAGGCCAACTCGAACGCAACTCAGAGAGATGTGAATTGCTTTAGTACCCCTAATCAGGAACAGCAGCGACAGCAGCAACCACGTTACGCCACGATGACTTTGATGTACTCACTGTTTATGTGAATACTTCTCCTTGCTGCTACTGCTGCCTCTGCCACCCCCCACCCCCCTCCTACAGTCAAATTGCACGTGACACAAATAGGTAATTGCACTCTGGCCAAAAAGTGTGACAGCAATCTCCGCAGTCTCCCCTTCGCCACTCGCCCCTCGCCACTCAGACATGACACAAACAGCGTCGATAAGAGTTTGCTCTGTTCAATTTTCAAGTGATAAATATTTCGATCCATGGTATATACACAAATATTAAGCTGATGCATAAAATATACAAAATATTATATTTTAAAACGGGTCACTGCGTATGTCAACAACAAAATTGATTCAATTATTTTTGGAATTACACTGCAGAAAAAAACAATCAAATATTTGGTCAAACAGACATCTAATATCTATAATCTTTTTATCTAGAGTGCATAAACAACTATAAGCAGGGAAAAAATTCAATCTGACTTAACCATCTAGTGGCCAAATTTTTATTTTGAAAAAAAAAATTTCTGTGTTGAATTTGTCTCAAATATCAGGCGGAGATTTATAGGCAAAGTTATGAGATTGCCTCTAGGCAGTCTTGGGAAATAATGCCAAGGAAATGGCAACTAAAAAAATTTGGAGATTTCATGGTTTTTTTGGCATTTTAATTAATTTCAATTAATTCAATCAATTTTTGAAGGAAAGATTCGTTTATTATTTATGGTGATAATCGTAAAAGCAATCTTTATTCTGCCAAAGACAGGTTCAAATTGGGAATTCGCAAGTTTGATTACTTTGTTCAAATTTTTTAACTTAATTGTTTTTTTTTTTTTAAATTATTTTGACCGAAATTCACATAATTTCAAGTTGAATTGATTACACCGATAAGCTAAGTATCGGGGATTCCCCAATGAAAATACATGGAAATGTGAGTCCACTAAAGATAGGCGCTCCAGAGTTTTAAAAACTTTTTTGGCGCTCAAACCAATATAAATTTTTATTTCGTTATTTTTTGATTTAAGAGATGGTTAACTATAGCACAGTAGAACATCTTTTATCCGAGGTCATACTTTGCTATTTGAATTCATATCTTTTATTTGGGGAAAGATGAGCTCTAAGACAATGCTTTAAAACAATAATTTAAATTTCAATTTCTCATGGTTTCAAACATTCGTAGGTTTCAGATGGATGTGCAAAAATAATCTATAACAAGTCCTATAATATATATATGGAAGTTGCATTTAATTGAAGCTATTTTTTACTTATTTGAAATATTAAATGAATTTATGACAATCGCCACTTGCCAATTAAATACACAGAGAGAAATGGCGTTTGACTTGCAGTTAGAGGGGAAAAATTTGTTGGTCGTTTTGCTGAAACGCAATCAGCATATTTAAATTGTTTTGTGTTTGGTGATTGAAATGCATGAAGTACGACAACGTAAATAGGACAACGCACGAAACTAGTTAGAAGGACACATAGACAGAAGGTTGGAGGCAGGTGGAAGGAGACGAAACACAGGAGATGGCAGGAGATGAGACAGAGGAGACACCAATGGGAGAAGGACAGAAGGACACATTGGCAAACATGAATTTTTACCATGTCGGTTGTGGCTTTGCATGTGACAACAGCCACACTTTAATGGCCCCCACAATACACACACACACACACACACACACGTATATATTCTCAGATATATGTGCACACCCAATGCCATTCCAATCGGATTTTTCCTAGATAGATCGATGCTGGTCAGCAGTTTCATTTTGATTGTACGATTTTCTATTTGGCTGTACATTTTTTTTTGTATCCTTTTGTTTCTCTGTGTTTTTTATGTCTCCCAGCCACTGAGAGAACTCTAATTGCTGGAGAACGACAACTGTACACACACACACACTCACCCACCCACTTATACACACACGCACAGACACATACACAAACACACTTATGTGAAGGTGGCCCCCCATGTTAGGCATATTTTTTCTCCGTTTTTCCCCCTAACAAATCGTTCGGAATATTGTTTTCCTTCGCTTTCGTCTGCCCGAGCACTTGAAGCTAACCCGCAAAAAAAAATGGCATAAAAAACTATGAAAAAAAAAACCTTTAAAAATTGTTTTAATTGGAATTTGGTAGCAGAATGTCGCATATTTTGCCATGGTTGTTGCTAAGGCGATGAGTAGAGAGTAAAACCTGTTTGATACTCCCATATCACGTATTCAATTTTGGCGTTTCGCCCGCAGTGCCGTGCCGCGAAGTCCTGGATTGGCCAGCATATTGAAGTTTCAAGTAGGTTTATGAGTGGCAAGCGTGCAGCTAAGAGAAATTGCTCTATGACTATCGCCTATGGCGGCACTGAAACTAAAGACACAAGCAAATATTAGTTTTCGAATTGTTTCGCTTATGATGAAAGTTAAACAAAATCTTTGTTAGAAATCCGAATTGGAAAAACGAGTTGCCAAACATGCTAAAAAGATCTCATTGCAATTGACTTGAAAAATGCAATGACAAGCAAAATATGCAGTTATGGTCAAACGTTTTGTGTGCTCGTACTTGAATTTTGATTTTCGCAACTCCCAAATAATTTTTGTGAAACGTAAATTTTGTGTTCTTTGCCTTAGCCGTTTTTTTTCCAGGTGCATTTGAATGCAGAGTCCACCAATTTGAACACGGCAAATATTTATTCAATAAGTGTAACCAATTCATATTGGTCTGAAGAAAAGCATTCTAATAAATATCAGTATAAATGTTAGTAAAAAATATTACATTATTAAATTGAATTCTTGTTCCCAAGTTGTCAAATGAGATCTACGCAACGGGTGGATCCCTAGGCCACCTGCAAGTGGGTGGGACGTAAGGATCACCCGGTACGAGGGACGTAAGGATCACTATCGGTTTCAAACTAGAAAAGAATAGGAACAGAAAAGTGTTGCTTGGATTTCCATTCTTTAGGCAGGGAGGATTGTCCACCAAACCCAAGATTGAAAAAGATTCCCGAAAGATACCAAGATAGTAGGTATCTACGAGATCTTCCTGATCTAATACCCCATTCCCAAAGAGCACTCTTGCACAGGGTATTATAATTTGTCAAACTTTATTAAATCATTATTATCTTCTTCGTTGTGTGCTTTATTTTCAGTAATATAAATTTTTCATTAAAACTAATGTTTAAGTAAGGATGACAGTGTTTTTAGGCATAGGCTTTCCATCTGTGTCTGTTCGACTAAAAGCTTCTTCAAATAATTGACATGTTGTTATAAAGGAAAAAGGAAAGAAAACCTTTAATGTTACCTTAGACTGCCTTATTTCTAGGATCTAGATACTTAAGGAAGCTGACTTCAATTTAGCGGCTTAGTACGAGAACTAACAATGATTGCAATGTGGAATGTTGGTGATGATACTTATAATGAAATGTTTGCTTATTAAACTAAATTATGTTAGTCAATTATAAAATTATAAAGGCTTTGAATGCAGTTCTTAATGCTACTTTTATGTACTTTTAATTGCTTTTATCATTCATTGTAATGCATTGTAATAATTATTCCTTTAAAAACACAAGATGGAACAATGAAAAGTGATCAGAGATGACAAATGCAGCAAGCGTAACTGACCTAAAACTGAAACTTTGGCTAGACAATAGACACGAGTTTTCCCCCCCCCCCCTCCACCACTCTCCACCCGAAAACATTCTACAAACTTCACTAATACTAAGCAAGCAAAAGCCTTTCAGCTGTCAAAAGTCATTTGAAACAATTCGAAATGACAAACAAATATGAAGTAATACAGAGATTTGTCACATACCCGCAACTAGAAGCACACAACATGTAAGCCAACCAAAGCAAACAGAAGCTGGGAGTTTGGATGAGTACGGAGTGAGAGATAGGAGTAGAAAGAAGCAGAGGTAGAGATGCGAAAATCTTCAATGGAAAACTGCTGACAGTTGCATAAACAATAAACCATAAAAAAAGGAGAATAGTCAGAGACAACCAAAACGAATGCGGTCAGCGTCAAAAACGTAGAAGTAACAGGAAAAAAAACGAGGGACATAAAGGAAACTAGAACTATTACTAGTAGCTAAACATGCACAGGGATATATGTATGCCCCCGTCTTCACATGTCCTTCCCCGATTCTGGCTGCGACTTCGAATCCAGCTAAAACAACAATGTGACATTTTTCCGCTTTGACGACAATTTCCCTCGCGGCCCAAACGCCAACGCCAACGCCGAATGCAAGTGCAACTTAACGATACAACGGGAGCAACAGCAGCAGCCATGGAAACTTCCAAAAAAAGAAAATAAAGGACACATACAGAGAGTGAGAGAGAGGAGAGAGCGGGTGAGAGAGGAAGACAAAGAGTGGGCAAGGGAATGTGTCTTCCACTTCGTCCGAAAATTGATTGTGTAAATAAGAAAACGAAAATGTCGTTAGTTTACGTTTTCCGCTGACAAGCTTTTTCGAAGGCACCAAAGAAGTGTAACGAATAGACCGAAAAGCAAGAGAGACAAAGAATCCATTGAAAAAGAGTAAAAATAAAATTACAAAAAGAAGAAACATGATTCACGCTAGTCGGGGCAACGACTCTGTCTTCCCCTATATCCAATAGGAACTTAACTTTACTTTAAGTGCAAAACTTACTCGAGTTTATCAGCAATTCTGAATATCGTTCACTTGAGTTCACTTTGTTTAATCGGAGGCAACTCTGTCTTTGGCAGGTCAATCGATCGGCGTCTCTTTTTTTTCAGGTCGATCGTAAACGATTTCCTCTTCTTAACGTAACAAGCAAATGTTATCTGATTTGATCTTCATCTTTCGATAATTCTTACTACAAAATATCAAAGAAGATAACTTCGGCTATACGGCTATACCCTGGCAACACTCGACCATTACATTTTATCATTCAAAAAACTTTTTCTGTGTGTTAATCCAATGAAGCAATACTTTAAATACACTAAAAAATTTGTCACTTGCGTGAGATTTGAACTCATTAAACGTGAATGAACAAAAGAAAAAAAACAACCAAATAAAAACTTAATGTCGCGAACGGGATTTGAACCCGCATTTTTAATTTTATGCGCAAGACCTCTATCTGCTAAGATACTTTTGAAAATTGCAGATAATGTGGGGTATGAAAAAGCTTGTTAGCATACGTTCAAAAAGACAGACGGACATGGGTATATCAACTCGCTTTCTCATGCTGATCAAGAATATATATACTTTATTGTGTCGGAAACAATTACAAACATCTGACCAATAGTATAATACCCTCTGCAAGGGTATAAATTTCAATATCCAAGCGATCTTTATGTTAAAATCGAGACTAGAATGTATATTTTGGGTTGAATTAAGCTTCCGAATATGTTGTGAATAAATCGCAGTAGAGTAGAGAGCAGAGACTCAGTTGATGTATACTGAACCATCTTATGGTCTCTACACTGTGATGTCACTTAGTCCAACTCACCCTCTTTTGAGCAATACTATAATGTGAGAAGAGTCCGACTTTAGCCCACATAGTTGCCGCATTCTACACTCATTCTACACTTTCCTTTGATTTTATTTCCAACCTGCTCATTATTCAACAAAACATTTGTTTGTATGTGTAGATCCCCAACACATTGGCAACACTGGCTACACTTGGAGAAAGGCTCAATTTAGGCACTATATTTTTATTAAGATATTTATGCTCGCAAAATCGGCATACCCCTTGGCGTCTTGGACACAGGGTATAATAATGAAATTTACTCGTTAGACAATTCCAACAGTTTATGTGAAAAATTGATAGCAGTCGAAAGTGAAAAAGCATAAGACGAAATGGCAAATGGCATGAATAATGAATGGATGAAAATGCAATAAGATTAAAAGCCAAAGACAGAAGGAAATAAATGAAAAATTGAAGACACAAAAAAAAAATTTGCAATATTCAAACTTTTCAAATAAGAAAACTCTCCTCTCCTCCTGATTCTGCACAGAGACAAAAAAAAAATGGGCAAATAATTTAACTATCCTTGTGGTGTCGGTTTCTGGGGTTTGTGTTCATTTCTCTCTCACTGATTCTCTGACTGCTGACTGAAAAATCCCTCCATGTTGACCAACTTTTTTTTAAACTTTGTTTTCTGGTCTGGCACTCGTTAGCCGTAGGTCAATGTTGCTCGCACTTATGTGTCCAATGAATATATATATATACATATATACCTACCTATATATATATATGTATGTATGTACTTATCTTAACTTAAAGCAAACTCTAAGAATGTTTCCGTTGACGGTAAGCGGCTCAAAGCCGAAGCCATTTTGGCGCCATCAACTCAACCAGCCAACTAGCTAAACTCTTGGCAATAGTTCAAAGTTTCCTTTTTGGTCGGTTTTTTTTGGTTTTTTCTGATTTTCCTCTATCAGCAGCTACTTAAACCAACTGCTTCTAAATTGAATGAAGGGCGTATTTTGATTGAAAAGGAAATTCAACGTTAAACTTATAGACACGTTTCTTTCCTTTTGTGCTCTCTCATCGATTTCAAGGCTCTTTTAACAACTAATGTAGCAAGGCTCCTTCCCTATTCCTCTATCCTTTCCCAGCAGATTTATCAGTGTTGGCAGAAATTAGTTAAAGGTTTGTTCCGAACTGAACTTTCCTTCCGCCAACTTGGTCAACAAGTATTTGGCCAATTTATTTACCTATATATAATATGTGCATACTTTTTGATAACTTTCTTGGAGGCAAGTGATTGATTCTTCCTAAACACCAAATTTATATGAGAGAGCAACTTTAAATTGCATTAACGAAATGAACAATGTTAGCACAATCTATTAGATAGTTTGAATAATGTTTAAGGACAAGAAGCAAATGAGATGCTGCCCTTACACTATGGGGAATTTGGACATTTTATGAGCATTTACATAATTTAAAAATCCATTGCTTGCAATAATTTTTGGTATTTTATTATTGCTTGGAGTGAGAAGTATATTTTGTGAATGTTGTTCGACAAAATGGCCAGGAAACTGAATTTTATCCACATAAGTATGCTATATTTAGATTGCTTAGACTGTCACAAATATTAAGACACTCACTTTTAATTTCTCCAAAACAAATTTACCAACACGTAGTACAAACCCGACCTTTCTAAATCCATGTTGGGTTTAATCAATAAATATTTACACTCAGAATCTAGCAACAATTTTTGCCAAATTAAAGGAATTTAGTTTTGTTGCCAACGCAAACACTTCTTTTCATCAGCTGGTTTTTTCAGCAGTATTGGACAAGGTTTAAAAAAAACTAGTATGCAATAAAGTGCATTGATATTTTAACTATTATTCGGTATTAAAATTTTTCGAATTCATACACTGCTAAAAATTGAATTAAATGCTCATAAAATCTCCGATTTCCCCGGAGTGGCTACCGAGAATTTAAAAGGTAAATCGATAAACTTAAGATCTAACATTTTTGTATCGATATAAAAACACGTAAGCAATCTTTATTTCAAATGTTTTAAGTGAAATTTCTTTTTTTGACGCTCCTGGATTGCTTAATTCAGCCTGTGAGATTTCAATCCTTGTAAGACAATTTTAGACTGGCGAAAAGCAAACCGTTCACAATGACGAAATCCAATACATCAAATAAAAGAGATCGGTGCATATAAACATAATTAAAAATAGTCACGGAATTTTCCTGCTGCGCACATCGTTTGAAATAGATTTGATCTAGCTGAAAATGAAATAGTTTCGTATTGAACAGGGATCAGGACTTTACCATTCTGGGCGCACTCACCCATCGTTCTCTCCAATGTCGAATGGCAGATGGACGCCGTAGCAAACGTTGGATATCATGCATATAGAAATGGTTGAATATCCTGCGTTCCATCTCCACAATATCCTGGGCCATATAAATGACGCGCAGCATATTAGAAGTGGCCCAACAAACGAATAGCAGGAAGACAGCTACTATACTCGGTAATAGATGTGTAGAGCAGGCGAAGACAAAACACATTGCGAGACAACTGTCAAACATCAATCTTTCGGTATGGGCTATCCAACATAGGTTTTGCACATTCTGACGTAGTTTTAATAATTGCTCGAAATATTCCAGCGAAAGTGACCAATTCACTTTCTTGTTGGGTAAGCGACAATCCAGGAGTTCGTCCATTTCTAAGACGAGATGATAGTGCCATACTGTGGCCAAGTCACAGAGATAGAACAAAATCATTCGACGCACACAATACAGAATTTGAAATAAAGCAAATATTTCATTGACTGCAAACTGTACGGCGAAGTACATAGAAAGGATACATTGAAACAATTCACGTAGAAAATGGCACAGTAAAGTGAATCGAGATATATGCACAGGGCTTCCAATGAGTTGGCAGTGCATTTGGTAAAGCCTCACCAAACGATTCAATAACTCACAAATATCCTTGGCCCTGAAGACCAACAAATAGCCACCACTAAGAATACCAAATTCGTGAATATTCACTGTAAGGATGGTCAGATTTCTCGCCACATAGCCAAACTTTCCTAATCGATCTGTTCCAGCATATACAACAACTCCTACAATGCTTATGAAGTTATACGGCCATATAATTAAATAGTGAAAAAACTCCACATACGAATGCCAAAATTTTGAAATCACAAACCGTTGATCTCTAGATCGGTAATAAAACCCATTAAGGGCGAAAATTCTGGATAGCAATCGGAGATAGTAATACATTTTGCCATTGAAAATGTAGTTTGCCGTTGCACAACGTGGAACCGACTAATCGACTAATCTAGAACCTTGCTAAAACCAACTATTTACTAACTTTAGTCATGGTATTTTTTTTAGTAATATAATATTAATAAGTTTATTAATTAACCTCAATAATTCAATCTTAGACTGGACAAAGCAAACCATTTATAATTACGAAATCGAATATCTCACAAATTAGAAATTGTGTAATACTTATAAATATAGTTGGAAATCATTAGGGCACGTTCCTGCAGCGTACTTCGTTTGATCTGCAATTGATTCAACTGAGATAATAATATGGTATTAGATTTCGACCATTCATTTCCGTTTCTAAGAGTACTTACCAGTCGTTGGCTCCATTAAGGAACAATAATTTGACCCCGAAGAAATCGTTGGATTTCATGCATATAAAAATGATTCAGTATCCTGCTCTCCATTTGGATGATTTTTTGTGCCATATTCAAACTGATAATTGCCGTTCACTAGGTATTGACGTCACTAGTTAAGGAAATGGTAATGAAAATAACTAATAACTAATTATCTTTTAACGCTGTTGAAGCTCTCCTAATGATAGCTCTTAATGCAATTGGATTTTTAGAAATATTATCATATTGTCATTGAATAAAAAAAAGCAGTTGGGTTAGATTCCTTGCTTCCTGGACAATTTAAATTCTTTAAGCATTTTTATTAGCTAGTGTATATTTAATTTAGTTTATCTATTTAGTTAAGCCAATTATACGATTTTTTCTCTCTCTCTTTTATATGGTATAGTCTTCATTTCCACGATTAATCTATATCGTAAGTGGATTAAACTGAATCCTCAATGTCTAAGGAATCGTTTCGATTAAATGACATAAGGTATTTTCTTAAAGAATTCTCCGGCATATGTGACTTCTGTATCAACTCTACCACTGTAAGCTAAAAGGTCCAGCTCTAAAGTGTGAATGGGAAAACAATTTCAAACCAATTAAAATAGCTTGATCACTTAACAAATCTATTGTAAAGAAAATGCATAGTGATAGAGTAGGTCAGGCTTAGACTAGTTATAACTAGACCATTTACAATAACAAAATCCAGTATCTCATATGTAAGAGACTGCCTCATTTAGATATAATTTAAAATTATTGGCTAACGTTTCTGGAATGAGCCACGTTAAAAATGGATTTGATCTACTTAACTGTAAGTGAAATGGAACTAGATTATTTTCTGGTTTTCCTACAGGAACTCTTAACCAACTCACAATTTGCGTGTGCCTCGAATGCTGATTGAGAGACGGAATATATTTATGGATATAAAATTGATTCAAAATAAAATTAATTTCGAGCATTTAATTCAAAAATCCATAGCTAGCAATAATTTTTGGTATTTCATTATTGCTTGGAGTGGTAAGTGTATGTTGTGAATGTTTTCCGACAAAATGGGCGTGGCACTTAGCCCCCACGGCTAGAAAACAGAATTTTATCCACATAAGTATGCTATATAATCTCAATTTTTTTGCTACCCTTGCGTTAGTCGACATTTTCATCAATTGCAAGTTCAAGATTCATTGGCAAGTCTAGAAAATATTCATAACATTGGTCAATATCATTATCATCGCCATTACCAATTCCTAAAAGGAGGCGACAGAGAAATTTCAATTCTTCTTGCCAATAGATTAATGGACGAAATTAATGGTTAAAAAGCTTGTGACGCATATTTCTATCTCATCTTTTAAGGCATACAAAAAAGGGTCTGGCAAATGAGACCATTTAACTTGAAAACATTTTGCAATAAAACGACATGTTTTACAATATATGTTTATAATCAATTTTATTATTGTTTTGTCTTAAAGTCTTGAACTTTGGTTTGTTAAATGTCCAGCGACTTAGCATTTATAATAATATAAGAAAATTGGTGAAAGCCACGGTGATTTGAAGTAGCAGAGAATCGCAGATGTTTTCTAAAAAAGTGTGAAATCCTGAGCCAATTTAAATGTTCACCAAAGCTAATCTATTATTCTAATAAGTCTCCTTGTAAGTCCAGCGTAAGCTGGTAAAAAGTAATCCGTTAACAACAACAAAATCCAATAATTCGCCAACAAGAGATCGTCGCAAATAGAGATAGTTGAAAATTGTCACGGAGCGTTCCTGTAAAGCACAACGTTTGAACTGCAGTTGATCCAACTGAAAATTAAGGTTTTGTTTTTATAAAACGGTGTTTAGAACTCGAGATTCACTTACCATTCGAAGCCTCCAATGCCGAATGTCAGATGGTTTTCGAAATAATCGATATATTTCATGCACATAGAGATGATTAAATATACTGCGCTCCATTTCAATGATTTCCTGGGCCATGGAGATGACTCGCAGCATATTTGAAGTAGCCCAGCAAATAAGAAGTCCGATGGCTAATGTACTTGAAGCAATGAAATTTGATGAGCGCGAAAAGACGAGGTACAATACGAAACAGAATTCTAGAATTATTCTTGATGTATGGGATATCCAGCCCAGATTTTGCAAGTTCCGACGCAACTGTAATAATTCTTCGAAATATTCCAGATAATGTGACCAGTTCACTCTCTGTTGCGGTAAACGATTTTCCAGAAGATCATTGAATTCTTTGATCAAGTGATAGTGCAACAGCATGGCTAAGTCCGAAAGATAGCAAGCAATCATTCGACGTCCACAGTAAAAAATTTGAAATAAAGTTCGTACTTGACTGCCAGACGAAATTATCTCCACCGATACGGAGATCAAAAAGAACAATATCTCCCGAAAGAAATGACAGATGCGACTAAGCCGAGATAAACGCACTGGACGACCAATGAGTTGACGATGAGTCACGCTGAGTTTCATTAATCTATTCAATAATTGGCAAATATTGTTGGCCCTGAAGATTAATAACCACCCGCAGCCAAATACACCTACCTCGCGAGTGCTGTATATGGAAAAGCACGCATATTGCACGATATAGAGGAAACTCCATCTTTGAATTCGTTCCAGTTTTAGAAAATAATACACAATAATCCAGTAGTTATACGGCCAGATAATAATACAATGAAAATATGTCACATACAAGTGCCAGAATTTTGAAATCGCAAATTGCTGGTCTCTCGGTTGATAGTGAACTACATTAAGAGCCAGCAAATTGGTTAGTAATTGAAGGCAGAAGGACATTTTAGATGTCCCAACGCCACCTTTATAGCTATTGATATTAGTAGTAAGTTCTCCTGGACAGGTAAGGCCCAATGGAGATGAGTCGAACTTGATAATGAAGATGAGATAAAGCTGGCTCTTAAAAAGATAACAAACAACACGTTAACAATTGAGCTCCCTTAATGCAAGAATAAAACCTGTCAATAGCATAGGCCTTTCCTCACCTTCAATAATAATACTTCTGTTAATTGAAGTGCTTTTATTTGTATGACTGTACTTAGATGACTACCACATACTACATAATTGAACTATTAACCTGAATTGTACATATTTGTGGATTAATATTTCATGTTTTTTGTTGTGAATGGAAGACAATTAGAGAACGATATAAGTGTACATTCTCCTACTTCTGAAAAATTTCAAATTTCACCAAACATTTTTCAATAACTGTTCCAAAATTTGTGCAACAACCTTAAATTTGCAAACCTCTAACTATGCCAATTTTTGGGCGATTTTAAAAAGTCCTGTCTTTTTTTGCTGCTCTGAATGTGAATAATAAATTGGCGTTCAAATCTAAAAAACTAATTTTGACCCAATTTTCGAAAAAAATTACAGTGTATTATAACTGTCAAAATTTTCAAAAATCGAGTCGAAATTTTTTATCTCAAAATTCCAAGCTTTTGATAACATTTGAAAGTATGTAAAAATGCAATAAGAATTGGATAAAAAATTCTTAAATCGGTTAAAAATTGTCTAAAATATAGACAAACGAATATGTGAATTTTGACCAAAATCATACAACTTTTCAAAAATTTTCTAAAATCCCCAGCTTTGCAACATTTTTAAGTTTTGATGGCATTTAAAAAAAGATAAAAATTCGATAAAAACTGCATCTAAACTTTCAAAATCGATAGAAAATTGTCCTAAATACAGCCTTAAGAAAATTTCAATTTTGTTCAAAAATTTTTCAGTAACTGTTTCAAAATTTATGCAACAACCTCAACTGTGCAAAGCTCTAACTATGCCAATTTTTGGCCGATTTCAAAAAGTCCTGTCTTTTTTTGCTGCTCTGAATGTGAATAATAAATTGGCGTTCAAATCTGAAAAACTAATTTTGACCTAATTTTCGAAAAAAATTACAGTGTATAACTGTCAAAATTTTCAAAAATCGAGTCGAAATTTTTTATCTCAAAATTCCAAGCTTTTGATACCATTTGAAAATATGTAAAAATGCAATAAGAATTGGATAAAAAATTCTTAAATCGGTTAAAAATTGTCTAAAATATAGCCAAACGAATATGTGAATTTTGACCAAAATCATACAACTTTTCAAAAAATTTTCTAAAATCCCCAGCTTTGCAACATTTTTAAGTTTTGATGGCATTTAAAAGAAGATAAAAATTCGATAAAAACTGCATCACAACTTTCAAAATCGATAGAAAATTGTCCTAAATACAGCCTTAAGAAAATTTCAATTTTGTTCAAAAATTTTTCAGTAACTGTTTCAAAATTTATGCAACAACCTCAAATTTGCAAACCTCTAACTATGCCAATTTTTGGCCGATTTTAAAAAGTCCTGTCTTTTTTTGCTGCTCTGAATGTGAATAATAAATTGGCGTTCAAATCTAAAAACTAATTTTGACCCAATTTTTGAAAACAATTACACTGTCAAAATTTTCAAAAAACGAGTCGAAATTTTTTTTCCCAAAATTCCAAGCTTTTGATAACATTTGAAAGTATGTAAAAATGCAATAAGAATTGGATAAAATATTCTTAAATCGGTTAAAAGTTGTCTAAAATATAGCCAAACGAAAATGTGAATTTTGACCAAAATCATACAACTTTTCAAAAAAATTTCTAAAATCCCCAGCTTTGCAATCTTTTAAAGTTTTGATAGCATTTAAAAGAAGATAAAAATTCTATAAAAACTGCATCAAAACTTTCAAAATCGATAGAAAATTGTCCTAAATACAGCCTTAAGAAAATTTCAATTTTGTTCAAAAATTTTTCAGTAACTATTTCAAAATTTATGCAACAACCTCAAATTTGCAAACCTCTAACTATGCCAATTTTTGGCCGATTTTAAAAAGTCCTGTCTTTTTTTGCTGCTCTGAATGTGAATAATAAATTGGCGTTCAAATCTAAAAACTAATTTTGACCCAATTGTTGAAAACAATTACACTGTCAAAATTTTCAAAAAACGAGTCGAAATTTTTTTTCCCAAAATTCCAAGCTTTTGATAACATTTGAAAGTATCTGTCAAAATTTTCAAAAATCGAGTCGAAATTTTGTATCCCAAAATTCCAAGCTTTTGATAACATTTGAAAGTATGTAAAAATGCAATAAGAATTGGATAAAATATTCTTAAATCGGTTAAAAGTTGTCTAAAATATAGCCAAACGAAAATGTGAATTTTGACCAAAATCATACAACTTTTCAAAAAAATTTCTAAAATCCCCAGCTTTGCAATCTTTTAAAGTTTTGATGGCATTTAAAAGAAGATAAAAATTCGATAAAAACTGCATCAAAACTTTCAAAATCGATAGAAAATTGTCCTAAATACAGCCCTAAGAAAATTTCAACTTTGTTCAAAAATTTTTCAGTAACTGTTTCAAAATTTATGCAACAACCTCAACTGTGCAAAGCTCTAACTATGCCAATTTTTGGCCGATTTCAAAAAGTCCTGTCTTTTTTTGCTGCTCTGAATGTGAATAATAAATTGGCGTTCAAATCTAAAAAACTAATTTTGACCCAATCTTCGAAAAAAAATTACAGTGTATAACTGTCAAAATTTTCAAAAATCGAGTCGAAATTTTTTATCTCAAAATTCCAAGCTTTTGATACCATTTGAAAATATGTAAAAATGCAATAAGAATTGGATAAAAAATTCTTAAATCGGTTAAAAATTGTCTAAAATATAGCCAAACGAATATGTGAATTTTGACCAAAATCATACAACTTTTCAAAAAATTTTCTAAAATCCCCAGCTTTGCAACATTTTTAAGTTTTGATGGCATTTAAAAGAAGATAAAAATTCGATAAAAACTGCATCACAACTTTCAAAATCGATAGAAAATTGTCCTAAATACAGCCTTAAGAAAATTTCAATTTTGTTCAAAATTTTAAAAAGTTCTGTCTTTTTTTGCTGCTCTGAATGTGAATAATAAATTGGCGTTCAAATCTAAAAACTAATTTTGACCCAATTTTTGAAAACAATTACACTGTCAAAATTTTCAAAAAACGAGTCGAAATTTTTTTTCCCAAAATTCCAAGCTTTTGGTAACATTTGAAAGTATGTAAAAATGCAATAAGAATTGGATAAAATATTCTTAAATCGGTTAAAAGTTGTCTAAAATATAGCCAAACGAAAATGTGAATTTTGACCAAAATCATACAACTTCTCAAAAAAATTTCTAAAATCCCCAGCTTTGCAATCTTTTAAAGTTTTGATGGCATTTAAAAGAAGATAAAAATTCGATAAAAACTGCATCAAAACTTTCAAAATCGATAGAAAATTGTCCTAAATACAGCCTTAGAAAATTTCAATTTTGTTCAAATATTTTTCAGTAACTGTTTCAAAATTTATGCAACAACCTCAACTGTGCAAAGCTCTAACTATGCCAATTTTTGGCCGATTTCAAAAAGTCCTGTCTTTTTTTGCTGCTCTGAATGTGAATAATAAATTGGCGTTCAAATCTAAAAACTAATTTTGACCCAATTTTTGAAAACAATTACACTGTCAAAATTTTCAAAAAACGAGTCGAAATTTTTTTTCCCAAAATTCCAAGCTTTTGATAACATTCGAAAGTATGTAAAAATGCAATAAGAATTGGATAAAAAATTCTTAAATCGGTTGAAAATTGTCTAAAATATAGCCAAACGAAAATGTAAATCATACAACTTTTCAAAAAATTTTCTAAAATCCCCAGCTTTGCAACATTTTAAAGTTTAGATGGCATTTAAAAGAAGATGAAAATTCGATAAAAACTGCATCAAAACTTTCAAAATCCATAGAAAATGGTCCTAAATGCAGCCTTAAGAAAATTTCAATTTTGTCCAAAAATTTTTCAGTAACGGTTCCAAAATTTATGCAACAACATCAACTTTGCAAACCTCTAACTATGCCAATTTTGACCAAAATCATACAACTTTTAAAAAAATTTTTCAGTAACTGTTTCAAAATTTATGCAACAACCTCAACTGTGCAAAGCTCTAACTATGCCAATTTTTGGCCGATTTCAAAAAGTCCTGTCTTTTTTTGCTGCTCTGAATGTGAATAATAAATTGGCGTTCAAATCTAAAAAACTAATTTTGACCCAATTTTTGAAAAAAATTATTTTCAAAAATCGAGTCGAAATTTTGTATCCCGAAATTCCAAGCTTTTGATACATTTGAAAGTATGTAAAAACGCAATAAGAATTAGATACAAAATTCTTAAATCGGTTGAAAATTGTCTAAAATATAGCCAAACGAAAATGTGAATTTTGACCAAAATCATACAACTTTTCAAAAAATTTTCAAAAATCCCCAGCTTTGCAATCTTTTAAAGTTTTGATGGCATTTAAAAGAAGATAAAAATTCTATAAAAACTGCATCAAAACTTTCAAAATCGATAGAAAATTGTCCTAAATACAGCCTTAAGAAAATTTCAATTTTGTTCAAAAATTTTTCAGTAACGGTTCCAAAATTTATGCAACAACCTCAGCTTTGCAAACCTCTAACTATGCCAATTTTTGGCCGATTTTAAAAAGTCCTGTCTTTTTTTGCTGCTCTGAATGTGAATAATAAATTGCGTTCAAATCTAAAAACTAATTTTGACCCAATTTTTGAAAACAATTACACTGTCAAAATTTTCAAAAAACGAGTCGAAATTTTTTTTCCCAAAATTCCAAGCTTTTGATAACATTTGAAAGTATGTAAAAACGCAATAAGAATTAGATACAAAATTCTTTAATCGGTTGAAAATTGTCTAAAATATAGCCAAACGAAAATGTGAATTTTGACCAAAATATGAACCCCTTCAAAAAATTTTCAAAAATCCCCAGCTTTGCAACCTTTTTAAGTTTTGATGGTATTTAAAAGAAGATAAAAATTCGATAAAAACTGCATCAAAACTTTCAAAATCGATAGAAAATTGTCCTAAATACAGCCCTAAGAAAATTTCAATTTTGTTCAAAAATTTTTCAGTAACTGTTTCAAAATTTATGCAACAACCTCAACTTTGCAAAGCTCTAACTATGCCAATTTTTGGCCGATTTCAAAAAGTCCTGTCTTTGTTTGCTGCTCTGAATGTGAATAATAAATTGGCGTTCAAATGTAAAAACTAATTTTGACCCAATTTTTGAAAAAAATTGCAGTGTCAAAATTTTCAAAAAACGAGTCGAAATTTTTTTTCCCAAAATTCCAAGCTTTTGATAACATTTGAAAGTATGTAAAAATGCAATAAGAATTGGATAAAAAATTCTTAAGGCGGTTCAAAATTGTCTAACATATAGCCAAACAAAAATGTGAATTTAGACCAAAATCATACAACTTTTCAAAAAATTTTCAGAAAATTTTCAAAAATCCCCAGCTTTGCAACGTTTTAAAGTTTTGATGGCATTTAAAAGAAGTTAAAAATTCGATAAAAACTGCATCAAAACTTTCAAAATCGATAGAAAATTGTCCTAAATACAGCCCTAAGAAAATTTCAATTTTGTTCAAAAATTTTTCAGTAACTGTTTCAAAATTTATGCAACAACCTCAACTTTGCAAAGCTCTAACTATGCCAATTTTTGGCCGATTTCAAAAAGTCCTGTCTTTTTTTGCTGCTCTGAATGTGAATAATAAATTGGCGTTCAAATCTAAAAAACTAATTTTGACCCAATTTTTGAAAAAAATTGCAGTGTCAAAATTTTCAAAAAACGAGTCGAAATTTTTTTTCCCAAAATTCCAAGCTTTTGATAACATTTGAAAGTATGTAAAAACGCAATAAGAATTAGATACAAAATTCTTAAATCGGTTGAAAATTGTCTAAAATATAGCCAAACGAAAATGTGAATTTTGACCAAAATCATACAACTTTTCAAAAAATTTTCAAAAATTTTTCCGTCACTGTTTCAAAATTTATGCAAAAACCCCAACTTTGCAAACCTCTAACTATGCCAATTTTTGGCCGATTTTAAAAAGTCCTGTCTTTTTTTGCTGCTCTGAATGTGAATAATAAATTGGCGTTCAAATCTAAAAAACTAATTTTGCCCCAATTTTCGAAAAAAATTACAGTGTCACTGTCAAAATTTTCAAAAATCGAGTCGAAATTTTGTATTCCAAAATTCCAAGCTTTTGATAACATTTGAAAGTATGTAAAAATGCAATAAGAATTAGATAAAAAATTCTTAAATCGGTTGAAAATTGTCTAAAATATAGCCAAACGAAAATGTGAATTTTGACCAAAATATGAACCTCTTCAAAAAATTTTCAAAAATCCCCAGCTTTGCAACCTTTTTAAGTTTGGATGGCATTGAAAAGAAGATAAAAATTCGATAAAAACTGCATCAAAACTTTCAAAATCGATAGAGAATTGTCCTAAATACAGCCCTTAGAAAATTTCAATTTTGTTCAAAAATTTTTCAGTAACTGTTTCAAAATTTATGCAACAACCTCAACTTTGCAAACCTCTAACTATCCCAATTTTTGGCCGATTTCAAAAAGTCCTGTCTTTTTTTGCTGCTCTGAATGTGAATAATAAATTGGCGTTCAAATCTAAAAAACTAATTTTGAACCAATTTTTGAAAAAAATTACACTGTCAAAATTTTCAAAACTCGAGCCGAAATTTTTTATTCCAAAATTCCAAGCTTTTGATAACATTTGAAAGTATATAGAAATGCAATAAGAATTAGATAAAAAATTCTTAAATCGGTTGAAAATTGTCTAAAATATAGCCAAACGAAAATGTGAATTTTGACCAAAATATAAATCTTTTCAAAAAATTTTCAAAAATCCCCAGCTTTGCAACCTTTTAAAGTTTTGATGGCATTTAAAAGAAGATAATAATTCGATAAAAACTCGATAGAAAATTGTCCTAAATACAGCTTTAGGAAAATTTCAATTTTGAACAAAAATTTTAGAAATGAGAAAAATTACATTTTGTACCAAAATTTTACGTATGTCAAAAAAATAAAAAACTAAAACTATTTTTATTTCAGCTCTTACCAACGACTTCCATTGGACCAAAGGAAATCCGAATCTCTCTTGAGAGAGAGCCGAGAGCCATTTTGAGAAATGGCCGAGTTATAATGTCACTTACATATGTTTTATTTCTAACTTTTGACATTTGCGGCGACTAACCCCCTTACGAAAATTCGAAGTGTTTCCATTTAAAAAATACGCATATTTATTCATATTTTAGTTACAAAAGTTTTTAATTGTATTAAAATTAGGCTTAAACAAATATTTTAAGTAAAACTTAGTAAAAACTGTATCAAACATGAATTTAATTACCAGTGTCTTTCCTTTTTTCCAAATGTAGCTAATTAACTTTAATTAAATATTTTAGGACATAAATAAAATTAAAAAAGTTGTTAATTAAATTAAAGAAAACAAAGACAAAAACAGAAATAATTTTATTCATTATTAAGGTAAACTAGGATTAAATTAAGTTTAAACAACTGTCTCTTAACTTAAAGTTAATAATAAAAAAATAACAAAATAACAAAAACATGGTTTCATTAAGACAAAACTTAGCAGAACATTGACCTAGGATCGCTACATAGGAACTTTGACCAAAATTGTGATGCCATTTAAAAAAGATACAAATTCTATAAAAACTGCTTAGAAAATTGTCCTAAATACAGCCTTAGAAAAATTTCAATTTTTTACAAAAATTTTTCAGAAAGTGTTCCAAAATTTATGCAACAACCTCAACTGTGCAAAGCTCTAACTATGCCAATTTTTGGCCGATTTCAAAAAGTCCTGTCTTTGTTTGCTGCTCTGAATGTGAATAATAAATTGGCGTTCAAATGTAAAAACTAATTTTGACCCAATTTTTGAAAAAAATTGCAGTGTATATGTAGGTTTAGCCACTATATTTGTGGTACGTAGTTTTATTATTATATTATTATTATTATATTATTATTATTTTAGAGTTAATTGAATATTTAGACAAGTAAGTAATTTAAGAAACCGTGGTCGTCTTTTTCGTCTTTTCGTCTTTTTGTTCCGCACGTCGAACTTAACGTCTTTTGCTCTCGGTGTGAACTTCTCATCTCCACGTCTCGATCTCAACTTCTGTCGTCGTCTCAATTCGCTCCTCGTTTCGTCTTAATTCGCCCCTCTCGCCTTGCTCGTCAGGGCTGGTTGAACAACGATGCCAGACCCAATCCCACAACTCGGCCATCCTAATATGCATTTGCCTCAAATGCATCTTGATCGTCTATGTCAGGTGCAATCCATGGCTTCATATAATCAGCACAAGTAGAAGTACGCCCTGGACCGTCGTTGAACAATGCATCTTTGACTACGTCGTATGTGTCTCTAGGCTTTACCTTAGTTATTCGGTAAGGACCCAAATATTTCGGCTTGAGTTTTAGTCCTCCTCCAAGATGCGTGCGTTTAATTGCCACCAGATCACCGACTTTGTATATTGATGCAGGTCTGCGACGCAAATTGTATGTTCTTTTGTTTTCTTCTTGCATGCGAAGGATCTGTTGTTTCGCCTGCTTCCGTAAGTCATCTCGGTCGTCTTTGAAAGTCTGGATCATCTCATCTTGTATCATCTGTTTCAGCTGCAGGTCGTCTTTTGTGTGCATCTTTATTCCAACTAATAACTCGAATGGAGTCGCGTGTGTGCTTCTGTTGTACGTTGAGTTAATGATTTGCTGTACTTTGTCAACAAACTTATACCATTTGCTCGGGTCTTCTATGGACATCTTAGATATGACGGATACTATGACAGCGTTAAGCCGTTCGACTTGCCCGTTTGCTTGTGGGAGTCCAGTCGTAACTGCGTGAAGCTCGATATTTTCACTCTTACAATACTGCATGAATTCGTCTGACGTAAACGCTGCGCCTCTGTCGGAAATAATTTGGACTGGATTTCCGAAAATTGAACTTTGTGCCTGTAGTCTTGATATAACTTCTTTCGTAGATGTGGTTTTCGTCGGATACAGCCAGCAGAACTTCGTGAAGCTGTCGATAACTGCTAGAATATGCTTGTACTGCTTGTGGGTTGACTCTAAAGGACCAAGAAAATCGATGTGAAACGTCTGAAGGGGCAGCTCTTCTTTCGGCAGTGGGTGTAGCTCTCCTTCCTTTTTGCCATGCTTTCGATTTAGCGTTAAACATGGTATGCAGCATCTTATTTGGTGTTGGATCTTGTCATCAAGTTTTGGAATATAAAACTCTTTGGCGATTATTTCCTTCGTCTTCTTCACTGAAAAGTGACCTCTTTCGTGAGCCTGCTTAATAATTTCACGTTGTAGAGCTGAGGGAACAACTATTAATTCTTCGTCATTTGGGTTATCGTCTTTTAAAACAATTCGCATTTCAACATTTGTCGTCTTAAGCTTTTCCGGTTTATAGTTCTTAATAAGTTCGGACACTTCTTTTTTGCACTTTTTGATGCACTCGGGTTAATGTCGATTTCTATGTTTTCCACGTCTATTTTCAATATCGAACTTATTACCGTTTCGTTTGTACCACCTTCGTATTCTTTGATTTGTACACCGTCGCGATTGATTATTATTTCAGCTTGTTTGCAAAAATCTTCTCCTAAAATCACATCATCATCTAGGAATTCCGTCGCTACTACTAGAAAGTTTACTTCAAAGTTCAGATGATTCACATTAACCGTTCCTGTGAATGCGCCACTGGGTTTCACTCTTTTATTCTTGTCGCCAAAACCGAACAGAAGAACATTGGCTTTGGTTAACTTTGGTTTTTTCAAATGTAAATACGTCGTTTGGGAAACAATACTATGTTTACTACCCGAATCAATGAAAGCTATACACTTTTGGTTGTTAATCTTTATTTCTTTGCACATAAACTTTTGCTCGGACGATATTGTACTCATGTTACGTAAATTCGAGTTTTCTTCAGGTTTCTTTATTGAACAATCTTTTGCTATGTGGCCAAAATTATTGCAATTGAAGCACTTTCTTCCTTTACTTTTGTTTTCACACTTTTCAGAAACATGTCCTTTTTGTCCACAATTATAGCATTTCACGTTATTACTGCCTTTGCTTTCTGCTTTCATTTCATTTTCTCTTTTATTTTGCACATATTTATACTCATAATCTTTCGACTTTTCACGCATTTTTTCATAGCACTTGATTTTTTCTTTAAATTCTTTTAAATTATTAGCGTTGTATAAAATTGATTTATTTATACTAAGGTCATTAATTCCGTCTATTACATACTGCATTAAGGCACTGTTTTCTATTTTTCCACGTGATGCCACTTCTTTCATTTTTAGCAAATATTCTTGAACACTTTCACCTTTTTTAATTTTTCTTTCAGATAATTGTTTGTGTAAATCAGCACTGTTAATTTCCGTTTTAAATTCATTAATTAGAGATTCTTTTAAGGTTGTCCAATTCTTTATTCCCCGTTCACTCAAAACAAACATTTTTGCTAGTCCTTTAATCGCTCTTTTAGCAAAAATAAATTTTTGCAAATTGTCCCATTGCATCATGACAGCCATATCTTCAAAATCCTCAATCCATACTTCCACTGACAATTTGTCATCACCATGGAACGATCTTAATGAGTCTTCAACATCTCGAAAATTCAAGGCGAATATCGGTTGCACCATGCTTACATTTTGCGAACTTTCGGTATCAACATTGTTGACCGCGACTGTAGAGTTTGCGTGATTCGTTTTGTTGCTTCTGTTCTCGTTTGTTGCAGCTGTCCTAAAATTGGTTTCGTCACTTAGTATTGACAACATTTCGTCTTCGTCTTGATTATTCGTGTTCCTATTGGCATCCCTTTCGTGTTCATCATCTTCGTCATCGTCATCTTCGTTTTGCTCATGTTCCATGTTAACGTCGACCATCAAATTTACCGTTTGCAGATTGCGAAAAAGATGTGAAGTCAAATCCGTTTTATCATGCGTCAGACCCAAAATATTGCAGATTATTACAAGATCGTTATTTGATAAACTTTGCTCCACATAGGAGACTTTGCTTTGATATAAATCACTGTTAGGGCCAAAATCGAAACCCTCGAACTTTCTTAATCGTTGGCGATTGGCACGATCGCCTTCATCTTCAAAGACAAATTTGTGAAGCAGCACAATATTTGACTTTTTCTCTTTTCCGAGTGCTTCTCGCACATTCTGAAAATCTTCGAGTTTTTTCATGTTCTTTCTTTGTCTCTACACACTCACACACACAGACACAGATGAGTATGCACGTCGTATTGCGTCGTTAAAATTTAAAAATTTTCGGCGTCGTCTGGGTTTTTGGCGTCGTCTGGTTTTTTGGCGTCGCGTCGTTTTTTTCTTTTCGTCGTTTGCGTCGTTGTCGCCACCTTTCGTCGTTGATATTTTTCTTACCGTATGTTTGTCTCTTTTTCACTCACTGTTTTTAACTCTATACGTTTAGCCAATTTACTCTGCACGTCTTGTTTAAGGTTTCTTTTTTTAAGGTTGCGCCTCTTTACTCCGTACGTCTTGCTTAGGGTTTTTTTAAGGTTGAGCCCCCATGTTTGTAGGTTTAGCCACTATATTTGTGGTACCTAGTTTTATTATTATATTATTATTATTATATTATTATTATTTTAGAGTTAATTGAATATTTAGACAAGTAAGTAATTTAAGAAACCGTGGTCGTCTTTTTCGTCTTTTCGTCTTTTTTGTTCCGCACGTCGAACTTAACGTCTTTTGCTCTCGGTGTGAACTTCTCATCTCCACGTCTCGATCTCAACTTCTGTCGTCGTCTCAATTCGCTCCTCGTTTCGTCTTAATTCGCCCCTCTCGCCTTGCTCGTCAGGGCTGGTTGAACAACGATGCCAGACCCAATCCCACATATACACTGTCAAAATTTTCAAAAAACGAGTCGAAATTTTTTTTCCCAAAATTCCAAGCTTTTGATAACATTTGAAAGTATGTAAAAATGCAATAAGAATTAGATACAAAATTCTTAAATCGGTTGAAAATTCTCTAAAATATAGCCAAACGAAAATGTGAATTTTGACCAAAATCATACAACTTTTCAAAAAATTTTCAAAAATCCCCAGCTTTGCAACGTTTTAAAGTTTTGATGGCATTTAAAAGAAGATAAAAATTCGATAAAAACTGCATCAAAACTTCTAAAATCGATAGAAAATTGTCCTAAATACAGCCCTAAGAAAATTTCAATTTTGTTCAAAAATTTTTCAGTAACTGTTTCAAAATTTATGCAACAACCTCAACTTTGCAAAGCTCTAACTATGCCAATTTTTGGCCGATTTCAAAAAGTCCTGTCTTTTTTTGCTGCTCTGAATGTGAATAATAAATTGGCGTTCAAATCTAAAAAACTAATTTTGACCCAATTTTTGAAAAAAATTGCAGTGTCAAAATTTTCAAAAATCGAGTCGAAATTTTGTATCCCAAAATTCAAAGCTTTTGATAACATTTGAAAGTATGTAAAAATGCAATAAGAATTAGATAAAAAATTCTTAAATCGGTTGAAAATTGTCTAAAATATAGCCAAACGAAAATGTCAATTTTGATCAAAATCATACAACTTTTCAAAAAATTTTCAAAAATCCCCAGCTTTGCAACGTTTTAAAGTTTTGATGGCATTTAAAAGAAGATAAAAATTCGATAAAAACTGCATCAAAACTTTCAAAATCGATAGAAAATTGTCCTAAATACAGCCTTAAGAAAATTTCAATTTTGTTCAAAAATTTTTCAGTAACGGTTCCAAAATTTATGCAACAACCTCAAATTTGCAAACCTCTAACTATGCCAATTTTTGGCCGATTTTAAAAAGTCCTGTCTTTTTTTGCTGCTCTGAATGTGAATAATAAATTGGCGTTCAAATCTAAAAACTAATTTTGACCCAATTTTTGAAAACAATTACACTGTCAAAATTTTCAAAAAACGAGTCGAAATTTTTTTTCCCAAAATTCCAAGCTTTTGATAACATTTGAAAGTATCTGTCAAAATTTTCAAAAATCGAGTCGAAATTTTGTATCCCAAAATTCCAAGCTTTTGATAACATTTGAAAGTATGTAAAAATGCAATAAGAATTGGATAAAATATTCTTAAATCGGTTAAAAGTTGTCTAAAATATAGCCAAACGAAAATGTGAATTTTGACCAAAATCATACAACTTTTCAAAAAATTTTCAAAAATCCCCAGCTTTGCAACGTTTTAAAGTTTTGATGGCATTTAAAAGAAGATAAAAATTCGATAAAAACTGCATCAAAACTTTCAAAATCGATAGAAAATTGTCCTAAATACAGCCTTAAGAAAATTTCAATTTTGTTCAAAAATTTTTCAGTAACTGTTTCAAAATTTATGCAACAACCTCAAATTTGCAAACCTCTAACTATGCCAATTTTTGGCCGATTTCAAAAAGTCCTGTCTTTGTTTGCTGCTCTGAATGTGAATAATAAATTGGCGTTCAAATGTAAAAACTAATTTTGACCCAATTTTTGAAAAAAATTACAGTGTATACACTGTCAAAATTTTCAAAAATCGAGTCGATATTTTGTATTCCAAAATTCCAAGCTTTTGATAACATTTGAAAGTATGTAAAAATGCAATAAGAATTGGATAAAAAATTCTTAAGTCGGTTCAAAATTGTCTAACATATAGCCAAACAAAAATGTGAATTTAGACCAAAATCATACAACTTTTCAAAAAATTTTCAGAAAATTTTCAAAAATCCCCAGCTTTGCAACGTTTTAAAGTTTTGATGGCATTTAAAAGAAGTTAAAAATTCGATAAAAACTGCATCAAAACTTTCAAAATCGATAGAAAATTGTCCTAAATACAGCCCTAAGAAAATTTCAATTTTGTTCAAAAATTTTTCAGTAACTGTTTCAAAATTTATGCAACAACCTCAACTTTGCAAAGCTCTAACTATGCCAATTTTTGGCCGATTTCAAAAAGTCCTGTCTTTTTTTTGCTGCTCTGAATGTGAATAATAAATTGGCGTTCAAATCTAAAAAACTAATTTTGACCCAATTTTTGAAAAAAATTGCAGTGTCAAAATTTTCAAAAAACGAGTCGAAATTTTTTTTCCCAAAATTCCAAGCTTTTGATAACATTTGAAAGTATGTAAAAACGCAATAAGAATTAGATACAAAATTCTTAAATCGGTTGAAAATTGTCTAAAATATAGCCAAACGAAAATGTGAATTTTGACCAAAATCATACAACTTTTCAAAAAATTTTCAAAAATTTTTCCGTCACTGTTTCAAAATTTATGCAAAAACCCCAACTTTGCAAACCTCTAACTATGCCAATTTTTGGCCGATTTTAAAAAGTCCTGTCTTTTTTTTGCTGCTCTGAATGTGAATAATAAATTGGCGTTCAAATCTAAAAAACTAATTTTGCCCCAATTTTCGAAAAAAATTACAGTGTCACTGTCAAAATTTTCAAAAATCGAGTCGAAATTTTGTATTCCAAAATTCCAAGCTTTTGATAACATTTGAAAGTATGTAAAAATGCAATAAGAATTAGATAAAAAATTCTTAAATCGGTTGAAAATTGTCTAAAATATAGCCAAACGAAAATGTGAATTTTGACCAAAATATGAACCTCTTCAAAAAATTTTCAAAAATCCCCAGCTTTGCAACCTTTTTAAGTTTGGATGGCATTGAAAAGAAGATAAAAATTCGATAAAAACTGCATCAAAACTTTCAAAATCGATAGAGAATTGTCCTAAATACAGCCCTTAGAAAATTTCAATTTTGTTCAAAAATTTTTCAGTAACTGTTTCAAAATTTATGCAACAACCTCAACTTTGCAAACCTCTAACTATCCCAATTTTTGGCCGATTTCAAAAAGTCCTGTCTTTTTTTGCTGCTCTGAATGTGAATAATAAATTGGCGTTCAAATCTAAAAAACTAATTTTGAACCAATTTTTGAAAAAAATTACACTGTCAAAATTTTCAAAACTCGAGCCGAAATTTTTTATTCCAAAATTCCAAGCTTTTGATAACATTTGAAAGTATATAGAAATGCAATAAGAATTAGATAAAAAATTCTTAAATCGGTTGAAAATTGTCTAAAATATAGCCAAACGAAAATGTGAATTTTGACCAAAATATAAATCTTTTCAAAAAATTTTCAAAAATCCCCAGCTTTGCAACCTTTTAAAGTTTTGATGGCATTTAAAAGAAGATAATAATTCGATAAAAACTCGATAGAAAATTGGAAAATTTCAATTTTGAACAAAAATTTTAGAAATGAGAAAAATTACATTTTGTACCAAAATTTTACGTATGTCAAAAAAATAAAAAACTAAAACTATTTTTATTTCAGCTCTTACCAACGACTTCCATTGGACCAAAGGAAATCCGAATCTCTCTTGAGAGAGAGCCGAGAGACATTTTGAGAAATGGCCGAGTTATAATGTCACTTACATATGTTTTATTTCTAACTTTTGACATTTGCGGCGACTAACCCCCTTACGAAAATTCGAAGTGTTTCCATTTAAAAAATACGCATATTTATTCATATTTTAGTTACAAAAGTTTTTAATTGTATTAAAATTAGGCTTAAACAAATATTTTAAGTAAAACTTAGTAAAAACTGTATCAAACATGAATTTAATTACCAGTGTCTTTCCTTTTTTCCAAATGTAGCTAATTAACTTTAATTAAATATTTTAGGACATAAATAAAATTAAAAAAGTTGTTAATTAAATTAAAGAAAACAAAGACAAAAACAGAAATAATTTTATTCATTATTAAGGTAAACTAGGATTAAATTAAGTTTAAACAACTGTCTCTTAACTTAAAGTTAATAATAAAAAAATAACAAAATAACAAAAACATGGTTTTATTAAGACAAAACTTAGCAGAACATTGACCTAGGATCGCTACATAGGAACTTTGACCAAAATTGTGATGCCATTTAAAAAAGATACAAATTCTATAAAAACTGCTTAGAAAATTGTCCTAAATACAGCCTTAGAAAAATTTCAATTTTTTACAAAAATTTTTCAGAAAGTGTTCCAAAATTTATGCAACAACCTCAACTGTGCAAAGCTCTAACTATGCCAATTTTTGGCCGATTTCAAAAAGTCCTGTCTTTGTTTGCTGCTCTGAATGTGAATAATAAATTGGCGTTCAAATGTAAAAACTAATTTTGACCCAATTTTTGAAAAAAATTGCAGTGTATACACTGTCAAAATTTTCAAAAAACGAGTCGAAATTTTTTTCCCAAAATTCCAAGCTTTTGATAACATTTGAAAGTATGTAAAAATGCAATAAGAATTAGATACAAAATTCTTAAATCGGTTGAAAATTGTCTAAAATATAGCCAAACGAAAATGTGAATTTTGACCAAAATCATACAATTTTTCAAAAAATTTTCAAAAATCCCCAGCTTTGCAACGTTTTAAAGTTTTGATGGCATTTAAAAGAAGATAAAAATTCGATAAAAACTGCATCAAAACTTCTAAAATCGATAGAAAATTGTCCTAAATACAGCCCTAAGAAAATTTCAATTTTGTTCAAAAATTTTTCAGTAACTGTTTCAAAATTTATGCAACAACCTCAACTTTGCAAAGCTCTAACTATGCCAATTTTTGGCCGATTTCAAAAAGTCCTGTCTTTGTTTGCTGCTCTGAATGTGAATAATAAATTGGCGTTCAAATGTAAAAACTAATTTTGACCCAATTTTTGAAAAAAATTGCAGTGTCAAAATTTTCAAAAAACGAGTCGAAATTTTTTTTCCCAAAATTCCAAGCTTTTGATAACATTTGAAAGTATGTAAAAACGCAATAAGAATTAGATACAAAATTCTTAAATCGGTTGAAAATTGTCTAAAATATAGCCAAACGAAAATGTGAATTTTGACCAAAATCATACAACTTTTCAAAAAATTTTCAAAAATCCCCAGCTTTGCAACGTTTTAAAGTTTTGATGGCATTTAAAAGAAGATACAAATTCGATAAAAACTGCATCAAAACTTTCAAAATCGATAGAAAATTGTCCTAAATACAGCCTTAAGAAAATTTCAATTTTGTTCAAAAATTTTTCAGTAACTGTTTCAAAATTTATGCAACAACCTCAACTGTGCAAAGCTCTAACTATGCCAATTTTTGGCCGATTTCAAAAAGTCCTGTCTTTTTTTGCTGCTCTGAATGTGAATAATAAATTGGCGTTCAAATCTAAAAAACTAATTTTGACCCAATTTTTGAAAAAAATTGCAGTGTATACACTGTCAAAATTTTCAAAAAACGAGTCGAAATTTTTTTTCCCAAAATTCCAAGCTTTAGATAACATTTGAAAGTATGTAAAAATGCAATAAGAATTGGATAAAAAATTCTTAAGTCGGTTCAAAATTGTCTAACATATAGCCAAACAAAAATGTGAATTTAGACCAAAATCATACAACTTTTCAAAAAATTTTCAAAAATCCCCAGCTTTGCAACGTTTTAAAGTTTTGATGACATTTAAAAGAAGATAAAAATTCGATAAAAACTGCATCAAAACTTTCAAAATCGATAGAAAATTGTCCTAAATACAGCCCTAAGAAAATTTCAATTTTGTTCAAAAATTTTTCAGTAACTGATTCAAAATTTATGCAACAACCTCAACTTTGCAAAGCTCTAACTATGCCAATTTTTGGCCGATTTCAAAAAGTCCTGTCTTTTTTTTGCTGCTCTGAATGTGAATAATAAATTGGCGTTCAAATCTAAAAAACTAATTTTGACCCAATCTTCGAAAAAAAATTACAGTGTATACACTGTCAAAATTTTCAAAAAACGAGTCGAAATTTTTTTTCCCAAAATTCCAAGCTTTTGATAACATTCGAAAGTATGTAAAAATGCAATAAGAATTGGATAAAAAATTCTTAAATCGGTTGAAAATTGTCTAAAATATAGCCAAACGAAAATGTAAATCATACAACTTTTCAAAAAATTTTCTAAAATCCCCAGCTTTGCAACATTTTAAAGTTTAGATGGCATTTAAAAGAAGATGAAAATTCGATAAAAACTGCATCAAAACTTTCAAAATCGATAGAAAATTGTCCTAAATACAGCCCTAAGAAAATTTCAATTTTGTTCAAAAATTTTTCAGTAACTGTTTCAAAATTTATGCAACAACCTCATCTGTGCAAAGTTCTAACTATGCCAATTTTTGGCCGATTTCAAAAAGTCCTGTCTTTTTTTGCTGCTCTGAATGTGAATAATAAATTGGCGTTCAAATCTAAAAAACTGATTTTGACCCAATTTTTGAAAAAAATTACAGTGTATAATACACTGTCAAAATTTTCAAAAAACGAGTCGAAATTTTTTTTCCCAAAATTCCAAGCTTTTGATAACATTTGAAAGTATGTAAAAATGCAATAAGAATTAGATACAAAATTCTTAAATCGGTTGAAAATTGTCTAAAATATAGCCAAACGAAAATGTGAATTTTGACTAAAATCATACAACTTTTCAAAAAATTTTCAAAAATCCCCAGCTTTGCAACGTTTTAAAGTTTTGATGGCATTTAAAAGAAGATAAAAATTCGATAAAAACTGCATCAAAACTTTCAAAATCGATAGAAAATTGTCCTAAATACAGCCTTAAGAAAATTTCAATTTTGTTCAAAAATTTTTCAGTAACTGTTTCAAAATTTATGCAACAACCTCAACTGTGCAAAGCTCTAACTATGCCAACTTTTGGCCGATTTCAAAAAGTCCTGTCTTTTTTTGCTGCTCTGAATGTGAATAATAAATTGGCGTTCAAATCTAAAAAACTAATTTTGACCCAATTTTTGAAAAAAATTGCAGTGTATACACTGTCAAAATTTTCAAAAAACGAGTCGAAAATTTGTATCCCAAAATTCCAAGCTTTTGATAACATTTGAAAGTATGTAAAAATGCAATAAGAATTGGATAAAATATTCTTAAATCGGTTAAAAGTTGTCTAAAATATAGCCAAACGAAAATGTAAATTTTGACCAAAATCATACAACTTTTCAAAAAATTTTCAAAAATCCCCAGCTTTGCAACGTTTTAAAGTTTTGATGGCATTTAAAAGAAGATAAAAATTCGATAAAAACTGCATCAAAACTTTCAAAATCGATAGAAAATTGTCCTAAATACAGCCTTAAGAAAATTTCAATTTTGTTCAAAAATTTTTCAGTAACTGTTTCAAAATTTATGCAACAACCTCAAATTTGCAAACCTCTAACTATGCCAATTTTTGGCCGATTTCAAAAAGTCCTGTCTTTATTTGCTGCTCTGAATGTGAATAATAAATTGGCGTTCAAATGTAAAAACTAATTTTGACCCAATTTTTGAAAAAAATTACAGTGTATACACTGTCAAAATTTTCAAAAATCGAGTCGATATTTTGTATTCCAAAATTCCAAGCTTTTGATAACATTTGAAAGTATGTAAAAATGCAATAAGAATTGGATAAAAAATTCTTAAGTCGGTTCAAAATTGTCTAACATATAGCCAAACAAAAATGTGAATTTAGACCAAAATCATACAACTTTTCAAAAAATTTTCAAAAAATTTTCAAAAAATTTTCAAAAAATTTTCAAATATCCCCAGCTTTGCAACGTTTTAAAGTTTTGATGGCATTTAAAAGAAGATAAAAATTCGATAAAAACTGCATCAAAACTTTCAAAATCGATAGAAAATTGTCCTAAATACAGCCCTAAGAAAATTTCAATTTTGTTCAAAAATTTTTCAGTAACTGTTTCAAAATTTATGCAACAACCTCAACTGTGCAAAGCTCTAACTATGCCAATTTTTGGCCGATTTCAAAAAGTCCTGTCTTTTTTTGCTGCTCTGAATGTGAATAATAAATTTTGATCCGATTTTTGAAGAAAATTACAGTGTATACACTGTAAAAATAAATATATAAACTAAAAAATAAACACCAAAAATAAAAACTAAGAACCAAAATCTTAACACTTAAAGATAAAAATTAAAAAATAAACACTGAAATATAAAAACCAAAAATAATTAAAACTAAAAAATAAAAACTAAAAATAAAAAATTAAAACTAAAAAACTAAAGCTAAAAAAAAAACAAAAAATAAAAAAAAAAATTAAAATTAAAATTAAAATAAAAATAAAAATAAAAATAAAAATAAAAATTTAAATTTAAAATTAAAATTAAAATTAAAATTAAAATTAAAATTAAAATTAAAATTAAAATTAAAATTAAAATTAAAATTAAAATTAAAATTAAAATTAAAATTAAAATTAAAATTAAAATTAAAATTAAAATTAAAATTAAAATTAAAATTAAAATTAAAATTAAAATTAAAATTAAAATTAAAATAAAAATTAAAATTAAAATTAAAATTAAAATTAAAATTAAAATTAAAATTAAAATTAAAATTAAAATTAAAATTAAAATTATAATTATAATTAAATTGTGAGAAGAATTAGATACAAAATTCTTAAATCGGTTGAAAATTGTCTAAAATATAGCCAAACGAAAATGTGAATGAAAAATCCCCAGCTTTGCAACCTTTTTAAGTTTTGATGGCATTTAAAAGAAGATAAAAATTCGATAAAAACTGCATCAAAACTTTCAAAAAAAATACAGCCTTAAGAAAATTTCAATTTTGTTCAAAAATTTTTCAGTAACTGTTTCAAAATTTATGCAACAACCTCAACTGTGCAAAGCTCTAACTATGCCAATTTTTGGCCGATTTCAAAAAGTCCTGTCTTTTTTTGCTGGCATTTAAAAGAAGATAAAAATTCGATAAAAACTGCATCAAAACTTTCAAAATCGATAGAAAATTGTCCTAAATACAGCCTTAAGAAAATTTCAATTTTGTTCAAAAATTTTTCAGTAACTGTTTCAAAATTTATGCAACAACCTCAACTGTGCAAAGCTCTAACTATGCCAATTTTTGGCCGATTTCAAAAAGTCCTGTCTTTTTTTGCTGCTCTGAATGTGAATAATAAATTGGCGTTCAAATCTAAAAAACTAATTTTGACCCAATTTTTGAAAAAAATTGCAGTGTATACACTGTCAAAATTTTCAAAAAACGAGTCGAAATTTTTTTTCCCAAAATTCCAAGCTTTTGATAACATTTGAAAGTATGTAAAAATGCAATAAGGATTAGATACAAAATTCTTAAATCGGTTGAAAATTGTCTAAAATATAGCCAAACGAAAATGTCAATTTTGACCAAAATCATACAACTTTTCAAAAAATTTTCAAAAATCCCCAGCTTTGCAACGTTTTAAAGTTTTGATGGCATTTAAAAGAACATAAAAATTCGATAAAAATTGCATCAAAACTTTCAAAATCGATAGAAAATTGTCCTAAATACAGCCTTAAGAAAATTTCAATTTTGTTCAAAAATTTTTCAGTAACTGTTTCAAAATTTATGCAACAACCTCAACTGTGCAAAGCTCTAACTATGCCAATTTTTGGCCGATTTCAAAAAGTCCTGTCTTTTTTTGCTGCTCTGAATGTGAATAATAAATTGGCGTTCAAATCTAAAAAACTAATTTTGACCCAATTTTTGAAAAAAATTGCAGTGTATACACTGTCAAAATTTTCAAAAAACGAGTCGAAATTTTTTTTCCCAAAATTCCAAGCTTTTGATAACATTTGAAAGTATGTAAAAATGCAATAAGGATTAGATACAAAATTCTTAAATCGGTTGAAAATTGTCTAAAATATAGCCAAACGAAAATGTCAATTTTGACCAAAATCATACAACTATTCAAAAAATTTTCAAAAATCCCCAGCTTTGCAACGTTTTAAAGTTTTGATGGCATTTAAAAGAACATAAAAATTCGATAAAAATTGCATCAAAACTTTCAAAATCGATAGAAAATTGTCCTAAATAGAGCCTTAAGAAAATTTCAATTTTGTTCAAAAATTTTTCAGTAACTGTTTCAAAATTTATGCAACAACCTCAACTGTGCAAAGCTCTAACTATGCCAATTTTTGGCCGATTTCAAAAAGTCCTGTCTTTTTTTGCTGCTCTGAATGTGAATAATAAATTGGCGTTCAAATCTAAAAAACTAATTTTGACCCAATTTTTGAAAAAAATTGCAGTGTATACACTGTCAAAATTTTCAAAAAACGAGTCGAAATTTTTTTCCCAAAATTCCAAGCTTTTGATAACATTTGAAAGTATGTAAAAATGCAATAAGAATTAGATACAAAATTCTTAAATCGGTTGAAAATTGTCTAAAATATAGCCAAACGAAAATGTGAATTTTGACCAAAATCATACAACTTTTCAAAAAATTTTCAAAAATCCCCAGCTTTGCAACGTTTTAAAGTTTTGATGGCATTTAAAAGAAGATAAAAATTCGATAAAAACTGCATCAAAACTTTCAAAATCGATAGAAAATTGTCCTAACTACAGCCTTAAGAAAATTTCAATTTTGTTCAAAAATTTTTCAGTAACTGTTTCAAAATGTATGCAACAACCTGAACTGTGCAAAGCTCTAACTATGCCAATTTTTGGCCGATTTCAAAAAGTCCTGTCTTTTTTTGCTGCTCTGAATGTGAATAATAAATTGGCATTCAAATCTAAAAAACTAATTTTGACCCAATTTTTGAAAAAAATTGCAGTGTACACAATGTCAAAATTTTCAAAAAACGAGTCGAAATTTTTTTTCCCAAAATTCCAAGCTTTTGATAACATTTGAAAGTATGTAAAAATGCAATAAGAATTAGATACAAAATTCTTAAATCGGTTGAAAATTGTCTAAAATATAGCCAAACGAAAATGTCAATTTTGACCAAAATCATACAACTTTTCAAAAAATTTTCAAAAATCCCCAGCTTTGCAACGTTTTAAAGTTTTGATGGCATTTAAAAGAAGATAAAAATTCGATAAAAACTGCATCAAAACTTTCAAAATCGATAGAAAATTGTCCTAAATACAGCCTTAAGAAAATTTCAATTTTGTTCAAAAATTTTTCAGTAACTGTTTCAAAATTTATGCAACAACCTCAACTGTGCAAAGCTCTAACTATGCCAATTTTTGGCCGATTTCAAAAAGTCCTGTCTTTTTTTGCTGCTCTGAATGTGAATAATAAATTGGCGTTCAAATCTAAAAAACTAATTTTGACCCAATTTTTGAAAAAAATTGCAGTGTATACACTGTCAAAATTTTCAAAAAACGAGTCGAAATTTTTTTTCCCAAAATTCCAAGCTTTTGATAACATTTGAAAGTATGTAAAAATGCAATAAGGATTAGATACAAAATTCTTAAATCGGTTGAAAATTGTCTAAAATATAGCCAAACGAAAATGTCAATTTTGACCAAAATCATACAACTTTTCAAAAAATTTTCAAAAATCCCCAGCTTTGCAACGTTTTAAAGTTTTGATGGCATTTAAAAGAAGATAAAAATTCGATAAAAACTGCATCAAAACTTTCAAAATCGATAGAAAATTGTCCTAAATACAGCCTTAAGAAAATTTCAATTTTGTTCAAAAATTTTTCAGTAACTGTTTCAAAATTTATGCAACAACCTCAACTGTGCAAAGCTCTAACTATGCCAATTTTTGGCCGATTTCAAAAAGTCCTGTCTTTTTTTGCTGCTCTGAATGTGAATAATAAATTGGCATTCAAATCTAAAAAACTAATTTTGACCCAATTTTTGAAAAAAATTGCAGTGTATACACTGTCAAAATTTTCAAAAAACGAGTCGAAATTTTTTTTCCCAAAATTCCAAGCTTTTGATAACATTTGAAAGTATGTAAAAATGCAATAAGAATTGGATAAAATATTCTTAAATCGGTTAAAAGTTGTCTAAAATATAGCCAAACGAAAATGTCAATTTTGACCAAAATCATACAACTTTTCAAAAAATTTTCAAAAATCCCCAGCTTTGCAACGTTTTAAAGTTTTGATGGCATTTAAAAGAAGATAAAAATTCGATAAAAACTGCATCAAAACTTTCAAAATCGATAGAAAATTGTCCTAAATACAGCCTTAAGAAAATTTCAATTTTGTTCAAAAATTTTTCAGTAACTGTTTCAAAATTTATGCAACAACCTCAACTGTGCAAAGCTCTAACTATGCCAATTTTTGGCCGATTTCAAAAAGTCCTGTCTTTTTTTGCTGCTCTGAATGTGAATAATAAATTGGCGTTCAAATCTAAATAAAGTAAGTAAGTCGCCGGGCCGACTTGGATATACCATGCATTAGGTGAAGAGATATATATTAAATTTCTTTCAAATGTTATCTCTCTTTTGTGGAAACGAGCACTTTAGCGCCCCCCGACCAAATCGGTGATTTGCAGCATATGCTATCTCGCTCTTTTTCGCGTGCATCTGCCTTGCACCGCTATGAGTGAAAAACGTTTCTATGTATAACTCGGCCATTTTTATTCCGATTCTTTTGATATTTGGTGGGATGATAGATATACGTAACATGTATTAGTGTGCCAAATTTAATTTCGATACGATAAATATTTCGGCTGAAAATCGAATTTTTCGAATTTCGGGGGCGGAAGGGGGCGTGGCCAAAATTTGAAACAAATTTGGTCTGCGTGCACACTGCACGCATCTAATGTCCAAATCCGAAAGCTCTATCTATTATAGTTCCCGAGATATGGAGGCTCAAAATATTGTTTTTCAAATAGCGGGGGCGGAAGGGGGCGGGGCGAAAAAAAAAAATAAACTTGATCAGCGTACACACCAAACGAGTCTACATGCCGAATTTGGTAGCTCTAGCTTGTATAGTTGCTGAGATCTAGGCACTCTATCGGACGGACGGACGGACGGACGGACGGACGGACGGACGGACGGACAGACAGACGGACATGTCTCAATCGACTCGGCTATTGATACTGATCAAGAATATATATACTTTATAGGGTCGGAGAAGCTTCCTTCTCCCTGTTACATACATTTTGGCGACTTTAATATACCATTTCATTCTACGAATGCATGGTATAAAAACTGATTTTGACCCAATTTTTGAAAAAATTACAGTGTATACACTGTCAAAATTTTCAAAAAACGAGTCGAAATTTTTTTTCCCAAAATTCCAAGCTTTTGATAACATTTGAAAGTATGTAAAAATGCAATAAGGATTAGATACAAAATTCTTAAATCGGTTGAAAATTGTCTAAAATATAGCCAAACGAAAATGTCAATTTTGACCAAAATCATACAACTTTTCAAAAAATTTTCAAAAATCCCCAGCTTTGCAACGTTTTAAAGTTTTGATGGCATTTAAAAGAAGATAAAAATTCGATAAAAACTGCATCAAAACTTTCAAAATCGATAGAAAATTGTCCTAACTACAGCCTTAAGAAAATTTCAATTTTGTTCAAAAATTTTTCAGTAACTGTTTCAAAATGTATGCAACAACCTGAACTGTGCAAAGCTCTAACTATGCCAATTTTTGGCCGATTTCAAAAAGTCCTGTCTTTTTTTGCTGCTCTGAATGTGAATAATAAATTGGCATTCAAATCTAAAAAACTAATTTTGACCCAATTTTTGAAAAAATTGCAGTGTACACAATGTCAAAATTTTCAAAAAACGAGTCGAAATTTTTTTTCCCAAAATTCCAAGCTTTTGATAACATTTGAAAGTATGTAAAAATGCAATAAGAATTAGATACAAAATTCTTAAATCGGTTGAAAATTGTCTAAAATATAGCCGAACGAAAATGTGAATTTTGACCAAAATCATACAACTTTTCAAAACATTTTCAAAAATCCCCAGCTTTGCAACGTTTTAAAGTTTTGATGGCATTTAAAAGAAGATAAAAATTCGATAAAAACTGCATCAAAACTTTCAAAATCGATAGAAAATTGTCCTAAATACAGCCTTAAGAAAATTTCAATTTTGTTCAAATATTTTTCAGTAACTGTTTCAAAATTTATGCAACAACCTCAACTGTGCAAAGCTCTAACTATGCCAATTTTTGGCCGATTTCAAAAAGTCCTGTCTTTTTTTGCTGCTCTGAATGTGAATAATAAATTGGCGTTCAAATCTAAAAAACTAATTTTGACCCAATTTTTGAAAAAAATTACAGTGTATACACTGTCAAAATTTTCAAAAATCAAGTCGAAATTTTGTATCCCAAAATTCCAAGCTTTTGATAACATTTGAAAGTATGTAAAAATGCAATAAGAATTGGATAAAATATTCTTAAATCGGTTAAAAGTTGTCTAAAATATAGCCAAACGAAAATGTCAATTTTGACCAAAATCATACAACTTTTCAAAAAATTTTCAAAAATCCCCAGCTTTGCAACGTTTTAAAGTTTTGATGGCATTTAAAAGAAGATAAAAATTCGATAAAAACTGCATCAAAACTTTCAAAATCGATAGAAAATTGTCCTAAATACAGCCTTAAGAAAATTTCAATTTTGTTCAAAAATTTTTCAGTAACTGTTTCAAAATTTATGCAACAACCTCAACTGTGCAAAGCTCTAACTATGCCAATTTTTGGCCGATTTCAAAAAGTCCTGTCTTTTTTTGCTGCTCTGAATGTGAATAATAAATTGGCGTTCAAATCTAAATAAAGTAAGTAAGTCGCCGGGCCGACTTGGATATACCATGCATTAGGTGAAGAGATATATATTAAATTTCTTTCAAATGTTATCTCTCTTTTGTGGAAACGAGCACTTTAGCGCCCCCCGACCAAATCGGTGATTTGCAGCATATGCTATCTCGCTCTTTTTCGCGTGCATCTGCCTTGCACCGCTATGAGTGAAAAACGTTTCTATGTATAACTCGGCCATTTTTATTCCGATTCTTTTGATATTTGGTGGGATGATAGATATACGTAACATGTATTAGTGTGCCGAATTTTTCGAATTTCGGGGGCGGAAGGGGGCGTGGCAAAAATTTGAAACAAACTTGGTCTGCGTGCACACTGCACGCATCTAATGTCCAAATCCGAAAGCTCTATCTATTATAGTTCCCGAGATATGGAGGCTCAAAATATTGTTTTTCAAATAGCGGGGGCGGAAGGGGGCGGGGCGAAAAAAAAAAATAATCTTGATCAGCGTACAGACCAAACGAGTCTACATGCCAAATTTGGTAGCTCTAGCTTGTATAGTTGCTGAGATCTAGGCACTCTATCGGACGGACGGACGGACGGACGGACGGACGGACGGACGGACGGACGGACGGACGGACAGACAGACGGACATGTCTCAATCGACTCGGCTATTGATACTGATCAAGAATATATATACTTTATAGGGTCGGAGAAGCTTCCTTCTCCCTGTTACATACATTTTGGCGACTTTAATATACCATTTCATTCTACGAATGCATGGTATAAAAACTGATTTTGACCCAATTTTTGAAAAAATTACAGTGTATACACTGTCAAAATTTTCAAAAAACGAGTCGAAATTTTTTTCCCAAAATTCCAAGCTTTTGATAACATTTGAAAGTATGTAAAAATGCAATAAGGATTAGATACAAAATTCTTAAATCGGTTGAAAATTGTCTAAAATATAGCCAAACGAAAATGTCAATTTTGACCAAAATCATACAACTTTTCAAAAAATTTTCAAAATCCCCAGCTTTGCAACGTTTTAAAGTTTTGATGGCATTTAAAAGAAGATAAAAATTCGATAAAAACTGCATCAAAACTTTCAAAATCGATAGAAAATTGTCCTAAATACAGCCTTAAGAAAATTTCAATTTTGTTCAAAAATTTTTCAGTAACTGTTTCAAAATTTATGCAACAACCTCAACTGTGCAAAGCTCTAACTATGCCAATTTTTGGCCGATTTCAAAAAGTCCTGTCTTTTTTTGCTGCTCTGAATGTGAATAATAAATTGGCGTTCAAATCTAAAAAACTGATTTTGACCCAATTTTTGAAAAAATTACAGTGTATACACTGTCAAAATTTTCAAAAAACGAGTCGAAATTTTTTTTCCCAAAATTCCAAGCTTTTGATAACATTTGAAAGTATGTAAAAATGCAATAAGGATTAGATACAAAATTCTTAAATCGGTTGAAAATTGTCTAAAATATAGCCAAACGAAAATGTAAATTTTGACCAAAATCATACAACTTTTCAAAAAATTTTCAAAAATCCCCAGCTTTGCAACGTTTTAAAGTTTTGATGGCATTTAAAAGAAGATAAAAATTCGATAAAAACTGCATCAAAACTTTCAAAATCGATAGAAAATTGTCCTAAATACAGCCTTAAGAAAATTTCAATTTTGTTCAAAAATTTTTCAGTAACTGTTTCAAAATTTATGCAACAACCTGAACTGTGCAAAGCTCTAACTATGCCAATTTTTGGCCGATTTCAAAAAGTCCTGTCTTTTTTTGCTGCTCTGAATGTGAATAATAAATTGGCATTCAAATCTAAAAAACTAATTTTGACCCAATTTTTGAAAAAAATTGCAGTGTATACAATGTCAAAATTTTCAAAAAACGAGCTTTTGATAACATTTGAAAGTATGTAAAAATGCAATAAGAATTAGATACAAAATTCTTAAATCGGTTGAAAATTGTCTAAAATATAGCCAAACGAAAATGTCAATTTTGACCAAAATCATACAACTTTTCAAAAAATTTTCAAAAATCCCCAGCTTTGCAACGTTTTAAAGTTTTGATGGCATTTAAAAGAAGATAAAAATTCGATAAAAACTGCATCAAAACTTTCAAAATCGATAGAAAATTGTCCTAAATACAGCCTTAAGAAAATTTCAATTTTGTTCAAAAATTTTTCAGTAACTGTTTCAAAATTTATGCAACAACCTGAACTGTGCAAAGCTCTAACTATGCCAATTTTTGGCCGATTTCAAAAAGTCCTGTCTTTTTTTGCTGCTCTGAATGTGAATAATAAATTGGCATTCAAATCTAAAAAACTAATTTTGACCCAATTTTTGAAAAAAATTGCAGTGTATACACTGTCAAAATTTTCAAAAAACGAGTCGAAATTTTTTTTCCTAAAATTCCAAGCTTTTGATAACATTTGAAAGTATGTAAAAATGCAATAAGGATTAGATACAAAATTCTTAAATCGGTTGAAAATTGTTTAAAATATAGCCAAACGAAAATGTGAATTTTGACCAAAATCATACAACTTTTCAAAAAATTTTCAAAAATCCCCAGCTTTGCAACGTTTTAAAGTTTTGATGGCATTTAAAAGAAGATAAAAATTCGATAAAAACTGCATCAAAACTTTCAAAATCGATAGAAAATTGTCCTAAATACAGCCTTAAGAAAATTTCAATTTTGTTCAAAAATTTTTCAGTAACTGTTTCAAAATTTATGCAACAACCTCAACTGTGCAAAGCTCTAACTATGCCAATTTTTGGCCGATTTCAAAAAGTCCTGTCTTTTTTTGCTGCTCTGAATGTGAATAATAAATTGGCGTTCAAATCTAAAAAACTAATTTTTCAAAAAACGAGTCGAAATTTTTTTTCCCAAAATTCCAAGCTTTTGATAACATTTGAAAGTATGTAAAAATGCAATAAGGATTAGATACAAAATTCTTAAATCGGTTGAAAATTGTCTAAAATATAGCCAAACGAAAATGTCAATTTTGACCAAAATCATACAACTTTTCAAAAAATTTTCAAAAATCCCCAGCTTTGCAACGTTTTAAAGTTTTGATGGCATTTAAAAGAAGATAAAAATTCGATAAAAACTGCATCAAAACTTTCAAAATCGATAGAAAATTGTCCTAAATACAGCCTTAAGAAAATTTCAATTTTGTTCAAAAATTTTTCAGTAACTGTTTCAAAATTTATGCAACAACCTCAACTGTGCAAAGCTCTAACTATGCCAATTTTTGGCCGATTTCAAATCCTGTCTTTTTTTGCTGCTCTGAATGTGAATAATAAATTGGCGTTCAAATCTAAAAAACTAATTTTGACCCAATTTTTGAAAAAAATTACAGTGTATACACTGTCAAAATTTTCAAAAATCAAGTCGAAATTTTGTATCCCAAAATTCCAAGCTTTTGATAACATTTGAAAGTATGTAAAAATGCAATAAGAATTGGATAAAATATTCTTAAATCGGTTAAAAGTTGTCTAAAATATAGCCAAACGAAAATGTGAATTTTGACCAAAATCATACAACTTTTCAAAAAATTTTCAAAAATCCCCAGCTTTGCAACGTTTTAAAGTTTTGATGGCATTTAAAAGAAGATAAAAATTCGATAAAAACTGCATCAAAACTTTCAAAATCGATAGAAAATTGTCCTAAATACAGCCTTAAGAAAATTTCAATTTTGTTGAAAAATTTTTCAGTAACTGTTTCAAAATTTATGCAACAACCTCAACTGTGCAAAGCTCTAACTATGCCAATTTTTGGCCGATTTCAAAAAGTCCTGTCTTTTTTTGCTGCTCTGAAAGTGAATAATAAATTGGCGTTCAAATCTAAAAAACTAATTTTGACCCAATTTTTGAAAAAAATTGCAGTGTATACACTGTCAAAATTTTCAAAAAACGAGTCGAAATTTTTTTTCCTAAAATTCCAAGCTTTTGATAACATTTGAAAGTATGTAAAAATGCAATAAGAATTAGATACAAAATTCTTAAATCGGTTGAAAATTGTCTAAAATATAGCCAAACGAAAATGTGAATTTTGACTAAAATCATACAACTTTTCAAAAAATTTTCAAAAATCCCCAGCTTTGCAACGTTTTAAAGTTTTGATGACATTTAAAAGAAGATAAAAATTCGATAAAAACTGCATCAAAACTTTCAAAATCGATAGAAAATTGTCCTCAATACAGCCTTAAGAAAATTTCAATTTTGTTCAAAAATTTTTCAGTAACTGTTTCAAAATTTATGCAACAACCTCAACTGTGCAAAGCTCTAACTATGCCAATTTTTGGCCGATTTCAAAAAGTCCTGTGTTTTTTTGCTGCTTTGAATGTGAATAATAAATTGGCGTTCAAATCTAAAAAACTAATTTTGACCCAATTTTTGAAAAAAATTACAGTGTATACACTGTCAAAATTTTCAAAAAACGAGTCGAAATTTTTTTTTCCCAAAATTCCAAGCTTTTGATAACATTTGAAAGTATGTAAAAATGCAATAAGGATTAGATACAAAATTCTTAAATCGGTTGAAAATTGTCTAAAATATAGCCAAACGAAAATGTCAATTTTGACCAAAATCATACAACTTTTCAAAAAATTTTCAAAAATCCCCAGCTTTGCAACGTTTTAAAGTTTTGATGGCATTTAAAAGAAGATAAAAATTCGATAAAAACTGCATCAAAACTTTCAAAATCGATAGAAAATTGTCCTAAATACAGCCTTAAGAAAATTTCAATTTTGTTCAAAAATTTTTCAGTAACTGTTTCAAAATTTATGCAACAACCTCAACTGTGCAAAGCTCTAACTATGCCAATTTTTGGCCGATTTCAAAAAGTCCTGTCTTTTTTTGCTGCTCTGAATGTGAATAATAAATTGGCGTTCAAATCTAAAAAACTAATTTTGACCCAATTTTTGAAAAAAATTGCAGTGTATACACTGTCAAAATTTTCAAAAAACGAGTCGAAATTTTTTTTCCCAAAATTCCAAGCTTTTGATAACATTTGAAAGTATGTAAAAATGCAATAAGAATTAGATACAAAATTCTTAAATCGGTTGAAAATTGTCTAAAATATAGCCAAACGAAAATGTGAATTTTGACCAAAATCATACAACTTTTCAAAAAATTTTCAAAAATCCCCAGCTTTGCAACGTTTTAAAGTTTTGATGGCATTTAAAAGAAGATAAAAATTCGATAAAAACTGCATCAAAACTTTCAAAATCGATAGAAAATTGTCCTAAATACAGCCTTAAGAAAATTTCAATTTTGTTCAAAAATTTTTCAGTAACTGTTTCAAAATTTGTGCAACAACCTCAACTGTGCAAAGCTCTAACTATTCCAATTTTTGGCCGATTTCAAAAAGTCCTGTCTTTTTTTGCTGCTCTGAATGTGAATAATAAATTGGCGTTCAAATCTAAAAAACTAATTTTGACCCAATTTTTGAAAAAAATTGCAGTGTATACACTGTCAAAATATTCAAAAAACGAGTCGAAATTTTTTTTCCCAAAATTCCAAGCTTTTGATAACATTTGAAAGTATGTAAAAATGCAATAAGAATTAGATACAAAATTCTTAAATCGGTTGAATATTGTCTAAAATATAGCCAAACGAAAATGTGAATTTTGACCAAAATCATACAACTTTTCAAAAAATTTTCAAAAATCCCCAGCTTTGCAACGTTTTAAAGTTTTGATGGCATTTAAAAGAAGATAAAAATTCGATAAAAACTGCATCAAAACTTTCAAAATCGATAGAAAATTGTCCTAAATACAGCCTTAAGAAAATTTCAATTTTGTTCAAAAATTTTTCAGTAACTGTTTCAAAATTTGTGCAACAACCTCAACTGTGCAAAGCTCTAACTATTCCAATTTTTGGCCGATTTCAAAAAGTCCTGTCTTTTTTTGCTGCTCTGAATGTGAATAATAAATTGGAGTTGACATCTAAAAAACTGATTTTGACCCAATTTTTGAAAAAAATTACAGTGTATATATACACTGTCAAAATTTTCAAAAAACGAGCCGAAATTTTTTTTCCCAAAATTCCAAGCTTTTGATAACATTTGAAAGTATGTAAAAATGCAATAAGAATTAGATACAAAATTCTTAAATCGGTTGAATATTGTCTAAAATATAGCCAAACGAAAATGTCAATTTTGACCAAAATCATACAACTTTTCAAAAAATTTTCAAAAATCCCCAGCTTTGCAACGTTTTAAAGTTTTGATGGCATTTAAAAGAAGATAAAAATTCGATAAAAACTGCATCAAAACTTTCAAAATCGATAGAAAATTGTCCTAAATACAGCCTTAAGAAAATTTCAATTTTGTTCAAAAATTTTTCAGTAACTGTTTCAAAATTTATGCAACAACCTCAACTGTGCAAAGCTCTAACTATGCCAATTTTTGGCCGATTTCAAAAAGTCCTGTCTTTTTTTGCTGCTCTGAATGTGAATAATAAATTGGCGTTCAAATCTAAAAAACTAATTGTGACCCAATTTTTGTAAAAAATTACAGTGTATACACTGTCAAAATTTTCAAAAATCAAGTCGAAAATTTGTATCCCAAAATTCCAAGCTTTTGATAACATTTGAAAGTATGTAAAAATGCAATAAGAATTGGATAAAATATTCTTAAATCGGTTAAAAGTTGTCTAAAATATAGCCAAACGAAAATGTGAATTTTGACCAAAATCATACAACTTTTCAAAAAATTTTCAAAAATCCCCAGCTTTGCAACGTTTTAAAGTTTTGATGGCATTTAAAAGAAGATAAAAATTCGATAAAAACTGCATCAAAACTTTCAAAATCGATAGAAAATTGTCCTAAATACAGCCTTAAGAAAATTTCAATTTTGTTCAAAAATTTTTCAGTAACTGTTTCAAAATTTATGCAACAACCTCAACTGTGCAAAGCTCTAACTATGCCAATTTTTGGTCGATTTCAAAAAGTCCTGTCTTTTTTTGCTGCTCTGAATGTGAATAATAAATTGGCGTTCAAATCTAAAAAACTAATTTTGACCCAATTTTTGAAAAAAATTGCAGTATACACTGTCAAAATTTTCAAAAAACGAGTCGAAATTTTTTTTTCCCAAAATTCCAAGCTTTTGATAACATTTGAAAGTATGTAAAAATGCAATAAGAATTATATACAAAATTCTTAAATCGGTTGAATATTGTCTAAAATATAGCCAAACGAAAATGTCAATTTTGACCAAAATCATACAACTTTTCAAAAAATTTTCAAAAATCCCCAGCTTTGCAACGTTTTAAAGTTTTGATGGCATTTAAAAGAAGATAAAAATTCGATAAAAACTGCATCAAAACTTTCAAAATCGATAGAAAATTGTCCTAAATACAGCCTTAAGAAAATTTCAATTTTGTTCAAAAATTTTTCAGTAACTGTTTCAAAATTTATGCAACAACCTCAACTGTGCAAAGCTCTAACTATGCCAATTTTTGGTCGATTTCAAAAAGTCCTGTCTTTTTTTGCTGCCCTGAATGTGAATAATAAATTGGCGTTCAAATCTAAAAAACTAATTGTGACCCAATTTTTGAAAAAAATTACAGTGTATACACTGTCAAAATTTTCAAAAATCAAGTCGAAAATTTGTATCCCAAAATTCCAAGCTTTTGATAACATTTGAAAGTATGTAAAAATGCAATAAGAATTGGATAAAATATTCTTAAATCGGTTAAAAGTTGTCTAAAATATAGCCAAACGAAAATGTGAATTTTGACCAAAATCATACAACTTTTCAAAAAATTTTCAAAAATCCCCAGCTTTGCAACGTTTTAAAGTTTTGATGGCATTTAAAAGAAGATAAAAATTCGATAAAAACTGCATCAAAACTTTCAAAATCGATAGAAAATTGTCCTAAATACAGCCTTAAGAAAATTTCAATTTTGTTCAAAAATTTTTCAGTAACTGTTTCAAAATTTATGCAACAACCTCAACTGTGCAAAGCTCTAACTATGCCAATTTTTGGCCGATTTCAAAAAGTCCTGTCTTTTTTTGCTGCTCTGAATGTGAATAATAAATTGGCGTTCAAATCTAAAAAACTAATTTTGACCCAATTTTTGAAAAAAATTACAGTGTTATACACTGTAAAAATTTTCAAAAATCAAGTCGAAATTTTGTATCCCAAAATTCCAAGCTTTTGATAACATTTGAAAGTATGTAAAAATGCAATAAGAATTGGATAAAATATTCTTAAATCGGTTAAAAGTTGTCTAAAATATAGCCAAACGAAAATGTCAATTTTGACCAAAATCATACAACTTTTCAAAAAATTTTCAAAAATCCCCAGCTTTGCAACGTTTTAAAGTTTTGATGGCATTTAAACGAAGATAAAAATTCGATAAAAACTGCATCAAAACTTTCAAAATCGATAGAAAATTGTCCTAAATACAGCCTTAAGAAAATTTCAATTTTGTTCAAAAATTTTTCAGTAACTGTTTCAAAATTTATGCAACAACCTCAACTGTGCAAAGCTCTAACTATGCCAATTTTTGGCCGATTTCAAAAAGTCCTGTCTTTTTTTGCTGCTCTGAATGTGAATAATAAATTGGCGTTCAAATCTAAAAAACTAATTTTGACCCAATTTTTCCCAAAATTCCAAGCTTCTGATAACATTTGAAAGTATGTAAAAATGCAATAAGAATTAGATACAAAATTCTTAAATCGGTTGAAAATTGTCTAAAATATAGCCAAACGAAAATGTGAATTTTGACCAAAATATGAACCTCTTCAAAAAATTTTCAAAAATCCCCAGCTTTGCAACCTTTTTAAGTTTTGATGGCATTTAAAAGAAGATACAAATTCGATAAAAACTGCATCAAAACTTTCAAAATTGATAGAAAATTGTCCCAAATACAGCCCTAAGAAAATTTCAATTTTGTTCAAAAATTTTTCAGTAACTGTTTCAAAATTTATGCAACAACCTCAACTTTGCAAAGCTCTAACTATGCCAATTTTTGGCCGATTTCAAATCCTGTCTTTTTTTGCTGCTCTGAATGTGAATAATAAATTGGCGTTCAAATCTAAAAAACTAATTTTGACCCAATTTTTGAAAAAAATTACAGTGTATACACTGTCATAATTTTCAAAAATCGAGTCGAAATTTTGTATCCCAAAATTCCAAGCTTTTGATACATTTGAAAGTATGTAAAAATGCAATAAGAATTAGATACAAAATTCTTAAATCGGTTGAAAATTGTCTAAAATATAGCCAAACAAAAATGTCAATTTTGACCAAAATCATAGAACTTTTCAAAAAATTTTCAAAAATCCCCAGCTTTGCAACGTTTTAAAGTTTTGATGGCATTTAAAAGAAGATAAAAATTCGATAAAAACTGCATCAAAACTTTCAAAATCGATAGAAAATTGTCCTAAATACAGCCTTAAGAAAATTTCAATTTTGTTCAAAAATTTTTCAGTAACTGTTTCAAAATTTATGCAACAACCTCAACTGTGCAAACCTCTAACTATGCCAATTTTTGGCCGATTTCAAAAAGTCCTGTTTTTGTTTGCTGCTCTGAATGTGAATAATAAATTAACGTTCAAATCTAAAAAACTAATTTTGACTCAATTTTTGAAAAAAATTTCAGTGTATAAATTTCAAAATTTTCAAAAAACGAGTCGACATTTTTTTTTCCAAAATTCCAAGCTTTTGATAACATTTGAAAGTATGTAAAAATGCAATAAGAATTAGATACAAAATTCTTAAATCGGTTGAAAATTGTCTAAAATATAGCCAAACGAAAATGTGAATTTTGACCAAAATATGAACCTCTTCAAAAAATTTTCAAAAATCCCCAGCTTTGCAACCTTTTTTAGTTTTGATGGCATTTAAAAGAAGATAAAAATTCGATAAAAACTGCATCAAAACTTTCAAAATCGATAGAAAATTGTCCTAAATACAGCCTTAAGAAAATTTCAATTTTGTTCAAAAATTTTTCAGTAACTGATTCAAAATTTATGCAACAACCTCAACTTTGCAAAGCTCTAACTATGCCAATTTTTGGCCGATTTCAAAAAGTCCTGTTTTTGTTTGCTGCTCTGAATGTGAATAATAAATTAACGTTCAAATCTAAAAAACTAATTTTGACTCAATTTTTGAAAAAAATTTCAGTGTATACACTGTCAAAATTTTCAAAAAACGAGTCGACATTTTTTTTCCCAAAATTCCAAGCTTTTGATAACATTTGAAAGTATGTAAAAATACAATAAGAATTAGATACAAAATTCTTAAATCGGTTGAAAATTGTCTAAAATATAGCCAAACGAAAATGTGAATTTTGACCAAAATATGAACCTCTTCAAAAAATTTTCAAAAATCCCCAGCTTTGCAACCTTTTTTAGTTTTGATGGCATTTAAAAGAAGATAAAAATTCGATAAAAACTGCATCAAAACTTTCAAAATCGATAGAAAATTGTCCTAAATACAGCCTTAAGAAAATTTCAATTTTGTTCAAAAATTTTTCAGTAACTGATTCAAAATTTATGCAACAACCTCAACTTTGCAAAGCTCTAACTATGCCAATTTTTGGCCGATTTCAAAAAGTCCTGTCTTTTTTTTGCTGCTCTGAATGTGAATAATAAATTGGCGTTCAAATCTAAAAAACTAATTTTGACCCAATTTTTGAAAAAAATTACAGTGTATTTTTGAAAATTTTAAAAAAACGAGTCGAAATTTTTTTTCCCAAAATTCCAAGCTTTTGATAACATTTGAAAGTATGTAAAAATGCAATAAGAATTAGATACAAAATTCTTAAATCGGTTGAAAATTGTCTAAAATATAGCCAAACGACAGTAACTGTTCCAAAATTTATGCAACAACCTCAACTTTGCAAACCTCTAACTATCCGAATTTTTGGCCGATTTTAATAATTCATGTCTTTTGCCGATGGAAATAGCGATACTTTGAAGACTGACAGTCATCCTTCAGGATCATTGTACCTTGAGTATAAAAACGCCTGGTCGTATATTGTTGTTAAGACCAACAGCTTTCATAGTGAGAGGTACAAGTGCAATGTGAAACTTTTGTTCTTCAGAGCTTCAAAGACAGAAAAGCTAATATATTTCTGTTGTAAATTTGAAGAAACAATCCTCAGCCAGTTTTAATGTTACTGTCTTCCAAATGAAAATTTAAAATCTCGTTTAAATGAAGCACTTTATAAATATTTTTGAATCGATTGCTAAGTAGGTTCGATTTAAAAAACAATAGTTTTCACATCGGGTACGCACTTTGCAGACTACTTAAAAACAAACCGTTTACAATTATGAAATCTAATATCTCAATTAAAAGAGATCGTCGCATATAGAAATAGTTGAAAATTGTCACAGAGCGTTCCTCCAGGGCGCATCGTTTGAAATGCATTTGATCTAACTAAAAATTAGAGATTCACATTAAATTGTGTCCGTGAGTTCTCTATTCCTTGACCAACTTACCTTTCTGAACCTCCAACGCCGACTGGCAGAAGGCAGTCGACGTAATCGATGTATTTCATGCGTATAAAACCGATTAAATATTTTGCGCTCCATTTCATTGATTTCCTGGGCCATGCAAATTACACGCAACATTCTTGAGCTGAGCCAGCTAACAATGCCGAAGAGTACAAAAACTGGACTATTAGTTGATTTGCTGAGAAACGATGTATACGCAAAAACAAGAAAAACTACCAAACTGATTTCAATTAATAATCTGGAGGTATAAGATACCGAGGCAACGTTTTGCATATTCCGACGTAAAGCTAAAAGCTCTTCCAAAAACTCCAGGCAAAGGGACGAATGAACTTTGTGTCGAAGTAAACAGTTTTGGAGATGTTCATTCAGTCCTTTGATCAGGTGATAGTGCCACAGCATGGCTACATCGCTGAGAGTGAAAGCAATCAATAGACGTCCACAATATAGAGAGTGGAACAGGATTCCTCCTATATATAGGGCCGAGACCTTCACAGAAACTATGAATAGAATAAACTCACGTATAAATTGGCAGACAAAACGAGTTCGGGATATATGCACTGGGCCAATTAAATGACGGTGGATTTCATTGAGTTTGACTAATCGATTCAACAACTCGCATATCATTTGCCCTGAAAACTAAAAGCCATCCGCAACAGAGTACACCAAATTCACGAAAAAAAAAAATTTCAAAGCACATGTATCGCAAAAGAGATAAAATATTCAAGCTCTCTACTTTCCAAATGAAATTAGACATTAAAATACTGATAATGCAGATATACGGGCAAATGATGAAGTAGTGAAAATACTTCACGTACGAAATCCAGGATTGCGAAGTCACAAACTGCTTTTCTTGGTATTGATAATCAAGGACATTAAGTGCTATAATTTTGGTAAGGAATGCAAAGTAGACCGACATTGTAATGTAGTGCGATATCTACAGATGATTGCCGTGGAATCAACTGAATGAAAAAACCTTTTATAATTTTGCTAAAACTTTTTGTGCACATTCAGTTTGGTAATTATTGTAATGATAATAATAATGATAATGACTTTGGGTGTTAGGTGTGTAGTAGGATATGCATAGTATACAATACCTCTCTCTACCCTTAATGTACATATCTAAAACCCTAATGTATTTAATAGTCCTAAGGTCTCAAATGTACTAATACCCTTTATACGATAACGAATAAGATATATCGATATCACTTATGCTTAAGCTGATATTGATAACAGAGACAACTCTGAAGCTCACTTCCTACAGACGAGCTGCAGTCGAAACACGTGTTTAAGAGAATAAAACTGAGTCAAATATTAATCAAGACATCCGACATAAACTAATTTGACTACAAAAGGTGATACTACGCTTGTGCAATTTTCTATTGTTGTTAAGTTCAGTTTATGAAATTGTCCCCTCCGTTCAGGAATGACAATTGTTTTTGAAGAACGCTGAACCTAAAAGACCTGCGGTGTTTGAGATCTTCAGATTTTCAACTTCCAAAATTATTTTTGAACTTACATCCAACGATTGTTTATTGTGTTTAAGTAAACCATCGTTGCGCACTTCATAAGAATGAAATAAAATCTATCACAAAAAGCAAAATATTGCACAAATTACAAAAAATGAAACGATGATTTAATGTTGAAACACTCAAATGGAAATGATCTAAAACAAAACATCATTAACAAGTACTTAGTAATAATAGATTTATCTCTGCAATCTCTCTTATGTCACATAATAAAAAAATTATATATAAAAAGTTATATATTCGTTTGAAAAAGACCAACAATCGGCAAAGCCAGCTGATCATTTGCCATAAAGAAGAGATTATGTACATATGTATATACTTTTAAAATTTAACAGTAAGTAATAAAATAGCTCTTCCATTTTGAAATAGACAGAGAAACCAGTTCACCTTGTGGGGCATTTCCAATGTTGACATGTGGGACTTAATATGGATTTGATGATAGAATCCCTCTGAAGTGCAGTCTTTCTCACATACCTTTATTACTAATTTCAGAACCTTCTTCTGGAACACTTAATGCTGTGGCAATCTTCGTTTCGTAGTGTAAATGTTGTTTGCTGCGATTTGCAGGTGTTCAGCCTGATTATCCATCTATTTGTCCAGTTCCGAGGATGATGGACATGATATAAGTGATTATGCAGTAGTGAAAATTTTTGAAGTACCAAGTCCAGAATTTCGAATTGATAATGAAGGACATAAAGTGCGACAATTTCAGCAAGGAATGTAATAACGTGCGAAGTATAATGGAAAATAATATCATTTTGGCAGTAATTGTTGTAATGTTTATAATACTTGCTTATAGGTAAAAGGAATCTCTTTACTTGAGTTATTTCAAATGACTTATTTGTCATTGTTCCTTTGTTAATACTGATTTGGATGAATGAATCAGAAGGAAAGCATAATCTTGGCAGAAAACAAGACTTTAATGAAATATCCGCCTAAAATAATTAAAGACTGTATACAAATATTATTATTATATTAAAACCAGAGTTTTCACGGCGGGTAAGTCCAAACTAGACTCATTAAAAACAAACCATTTACAAAAATAAAATCGAATATTTCAAGAAAAAGAGATCGTCTAATGTAGATAAAGTTACGAATTGTCTCGGACCGTTCCTGCAACGTGCAACGTTGGAATACCATTTGATATAACTGAAAATCAAAGATTATCTTATTTAATTCTGATTGCAAACTTTTATGCTGGACGATCTTACCAATATTTCTGTCCTATGTCGAGTAGCAGATGGTTGCCTTAATAATCGATGTATTTCATGCATTTGGAGATTATTTAATATTCTTTCTTCGATTTCAATGATTTTCTGGGCCATGGAGATGATGCGCAACATTCTTGAGGTGAGCCAACAAACAAGAAACTCGAAAAATAATACTGCATTATTATCATCGGAGCTTCTGGAAGTCTCTATGAACACATAGCAGACGTATACGACGAAAGTGATTTCAATGATCAGTCTGGAGCAATTGGACACCCAGCCAAGGTTTTGTATATTTCGTCGTAGTAGTATTAACTCTGCAAAGTACTCCGCGCAAAGAGTCCAGTTCACTTTCTTTGTGCTTAACCGATTTTCGAGAAGTTCATCCAGACCCTTGATCAAGTGATAATGCCATATCATGGCCACATCACTCAGATAGAAAGCAATCATTAGACGCCCACAATAAACCATTTGGAATAGAATTCCTCCAATAAAGTAGGCCGAGACCAAAACAGAAGCTACAAATAGAGTGAATTCGCGTAGAAATTGGCCCACTAAACTGCATCGAGATATGTGCACTGGGCTACCGATGAGAAGACGATGTGTCTCACTAAGTTTGATTAGTTGATTCAACAACTGGCAAATTTTCTTCGCCCTAAATACCAAAAACCAACCGCAACCGAGCACTCCGAATTCCCGAATACAGAAAATGCCAAAGCTAATGTATATAACGAAATATCTTACGTCCCAGATTTCTATTTGCAACAAACTTGTCATGAATTTACTGGTATAGCAGATATACGGCAAGATAATGAAGAAGTGAAAATACTTCACAAATGAAATCCAGAATCTTGAAATCACAAACTGCTGCTCATCGGATCGATAATCAAGGACATTAAGTGCGAGAATTTTTGTTAGCAACTGAAGGCACTGCGACATTCTGTAATAAAGAACGTTGTTTACTGAACGTTAAACGAAGCTTTTATAATTTTCCTAATAGCGTTTACTATGTGCGTTTCTGGTTAATGAAAACGATTAACCTAATAGCCAATTGTTACTAAACTGTTAGAATTAACGATACTTCTGAATATTACAAACGTAGATTTTATTTCTGCTTATTTCATTTGCAACCGTACAATGCAAACTTCCGAAGTGAACAGGAAGTCTGTCAGCCACGTGCTGCCAGATCTCTTTTACTAACTAAGGGATGCCAGACTGCTACTTTGTTAATTATAGATGGCGCTTATTTCGAACAGCACGAAGTCAGCTAGAGTCTCATTAAATTATTACATTGAACACTTTATTCAAATTTAATAGATCTCGATTTTTTTAATTCTGTTTCTTAATTTAACATTTGTTTTTAACTAATATATTGTATGGCCAACGGGTAAGCCCAGACTAGACTCATACAAAACAAACCATTTACAGTTATAAAATCAAATATCTCGATGAAAAGAGATTTCCGCAAATAAATATAGTTCCGAATTGTCTCCGAGCGTTCCTGCAAAGCACATCGTTTGAAATGCATTTGATCTAACTAAAAGCAAAAGACTCTTGTTGAATTTAGATCAGGATTGATATATGATTGTGGACATACTACTCACCTGTCTCTGACTCCAAACCTGACTATTGGATGGGCCTTTTATTAAACAATAGATTTCATGCGTATACAAATGACGAATTATTCTGCTTTCCATTTCATTTATTCCCTTGGCCATTGAGATGACACGCAGCATTCTTGAGCTGAGCCAACAGCAAGGAAAAACCACAAAGATACCTGGTTTGTAACTCTTGCTTTTGGAAAACGAAATGAAGACAAAACAGACGTACGACACTGCGCAGATTTCCATGAATAGTCTTGAGGTGTGAGATACCAAGCCAAGGCATTCCATATTCCGACGTAGAAGCAATAACTCTTTCAAATATTTCTGGCACAGAGACCAGTTAACTTTGTGATTGGGTAAACGATTTTCGAGTAGTTCATCCAGACCTTTGATCAAGTAATAATGCCACATCATGGCCACATCGCTGAGATAGTAGGCTATCATTAAACGTCCGCAATAGAAAATTTGAAACGAAATGCTTCCTATACTTGAGACCCAGACCGAAACAGAAGCTATAAAAAGTATGAATTCCCGTACAAATTGGCAGACCAAACTTAGTCGAGATATATACACAGGACACCCAACGAGTTCTCGGTGCATTTCACTGAGTTTTACTAATCGATTGCATAGCTGACACATATCCTTTGCTTTGAAAACCAGAAGCCAACCGAAGCCCAGCACACTAAATTCTCGCAAAACAAATATGCAAACCAGAATGTATAATACAACATATCTTATATCCCAGGCGTCTATATCTAAAAAAAATGATATCCAATAACTGACTACGACGATGTACGGACAGATAATGATGTAGTGAAAACACTTCACGTAGCAAGTCCAGAATTTCGAAATCACAAACTGCTTGCCATTGGCTCGATATTCAAGGACATTAAGTGCGAGGACTTTGGTCAGCAAGTGAAGGCCCTGCGACATTTCGAAGCTTACTGCTGAACAATGTTAAGTCAACTAAATGGATAAATCAATTACGACTTTAGTAGTTATTGTAATGATAATGATAACAGCTAATGGAACTCCAATATTGTCATTTGTCATAGCTCAAAAGAAAATGCTCGAAACACATAAAACAATAAATCGAGAGAATGAACTGCGATTTGTCGAAACTAGCCTGGTTACGAAATAGAAGAGCCAGAGAGAGAGCCCTATAGGGAGAATACTTGGATGTAATATAATTAAATTTTGTTTATTTTTTCAGGGGTAAGTCCACTTTAGACTGGTTAAAAACAAACCATTGACAATTACACAATCGCACATCTCAATTAAAAGAGTTCTTCGCAAATAGATGAAATTGCGAATTGTCGTAGAGCGTTCGTGCAGGAAACAGTGTTTGAAATGCATTTGGTCCAACTGAAAGTAGAAATTTCCTATTGAATTGTTACCTGTGCATATTCAGGGCACTCACCCATCGATCTCTCCAATGCCGAATAGTAGGTGGAGGACGTCGGAACATTCGTCGTATTTCATGCAAATGAAAATGGTTAAATATTTCGTGTTCCAATCCAATAATTTCCTGAGCCATGCGGATGATACGCAACATTCTTGAGAACAGCCAAAAAATGAAGAGTCCTCTGAATAAATCTGTTCCATTATTCGAGTTTGTGCCAGCATCTATGTAGTAATAACAAAAGTACACCACGAAGCTGATTTCAATTATTAATCGGGAGGTGTGAAATACCCAGCCAAGGTCTTGCAAATTGCGACGTAGTAGTAATAACTCTTCCAAGTATTCCATGCAAAGGCTCCAGTTCACTTTCTGTTGGGGTAAACGATTGTCGAGAAGTTCATCCAAACCTCTGATCAAGTGATAGTGCCATATCATGGCCACATCACTAAGATAAAAAGCAATCACTAGACGTCCACAATACAGAATATGCAGTAAAAGTATTCCTATTCCCACGTCTTCTTTTCCAAAGTATAAATATGCGACCGAGACCGGAACAAACAACACAAATAAAATAAATTCACGTAAAAAATGAGACGACGGTGTGCTCTACTGAGTCTGACAAATCGGTTTAATAACTGACAAATATCGTCCGTCCTGAACACCAGAAACCAACCGCAACCGATCACACCGAATTCCCGAATGAAAAAAGTGCCAAAGGCGATGTATGCCAATACATACTTGATATTCCAGTGTTCTGTTCGCATGTAAAATGCTATGATGTAACTCGCGAAGCAGATATACGGGAAAATAAGAAAGAAGTGAAAACACTTCACATATGAAATCCAGAATTTCGAAATCACAAACTTCTGCTCTTCGGATCGATAATCAAGAACATTAAGTGCGAGAACTTTGGTCAGCAATTGGAGCCAGTGCAACATTTTGTCTATGGCTATCAACGTTGAATCAACTAAATGAACCTTTTGTAATTTTGCCAATTCTTTTCGTTTAACTTCATTAGCGATGGTAATAATAATAGCTAATGGCTATAAATGTTATTCCATTCTTATCATTCCCAAGTTTCTATTGATTTTATATTGACAAAATGGGAACTTAATGTCTCCCAATTTTACCGCTCAATTTGTAAATACTGAGAACCAAAGCTTTTAAATAATAAACTTTAGATGAATATCATAAAAAGGTAAGGAAGCCGTCTAGAAAGCGGAAATAGTGATTTAAACTAAAACTTCTTAAAAGTATTAAACGGCCCCACATATTTTTAGTATTAAACCCAAAAATCTACTTAACAACATAAAATGTTCATGATTTTGTTTTTTGAGAGGATGATACACATGATATACGTGATAGTGCAGATAATCGGATAGATAATGATGTAGTGCAATACTTCAAGTACGAAATCCAGAATTTCGAGATCACAAACTGCTGCTTTTCTGGTCAATAACCAAAGAAATGTCTTTGCAAGAATTTTGGATATTAATCCAAAACGAAGTTTACTGAGCGTAGGATCAACTTAATTATAGAATGATAACAATTAAAAGTCCTTTAAAGCTCTACTCTTGTGAGTTGTGATTAAATGAAAACTCATTCTTTCCGAGAAGGATATAAACGGAAAAAACTAAAAACTATTAAATGATATAAAAAAGTTGTCAAAAGGTAGAAAGCATTTCCGATCCTTGATCGATTCTTGATCACATTGGAAAGCCGATCACATTGTCCGTCTGTATGTATGTCGATATCACAGGAACTATAGCTATAGCTTTGTCATAACTCCAAAGTTCGAATGATGAAAAAAAAATACTCGAAACACATAAAACAATAAATAGATAGAATGGACTGCAAATTGTCGAAGTTATCCTGGTTACGAAATAGAAGAGCCAGAGAGCCTATAGGGAGAATACTTCGATGTAATATAATTAAATTTATTTTTTATTAAGGTTATAGAATCATTACTCATATCTGATGGACAGTGGATACAATTTATAAGGTAAGAGTTTCACTTATGTCGCACTCCAGGCTAGACTGATGGAGAGCAAACCATTTAAAATAATGAACTCGAATATCATGAATAAGAGAGATTTTCGCATATAAATGTAGTTAGAAAATGTCAAGAAGCGCTCCTGCAGAGTACGTCGTTTGAATTGCATTTGATCTATCTGCAAATAGAATGGATATATTTGATGGACATATTTCCACTCTGGATGAACTTACCCAAAATTTTTCCCAAGGTCGAACAGCAGACGAACGTAATAATCGTCGTATTTGAATCATATAAAAATGATTAAATATTCTTCCTTCCATTTCGATGATTTGTTGGGCCATGCAAATCACACGCAGCATACTGGAACTCAGCCAAAAGGCAAAGATACTGAGGAATAATATATATGCGGAATCCCCGGTCGCTGAATATGCTATGTGCAAGCTAATATAACAAACTGCGATACCAATTTCCATAGTTAATTTGCAGGTATTAAATACCCAGTTAAGTTCCTGCATATTCCGACGCAGTACTAATAACTCTTCCAAGTATTCCAAACAGAGGGACCAGTTCAACTTCTGGCGGGGCAAACGATTTTCGAGAAATGCATCCAGACCTTTGGTCAAGTGATAATGCCAAATCATGGCCACATCACTGAGATAGAAGGCCATCATTAAACGTCCACTGTAGGCAATTTGAAATAAACTTTGTGATGGGTATTGAGACTTATATCCGAAGATTAAAATGAAAGCCACAAATATTAAAAATTCACGTAGAAACTGGAATACTAAAATATGCCAAGATATATGCACAGGGCCAAAAAGATTACAGTGGGTTTTCTTGAGTTTGACTAGTCGATTCAACAACTGACAAATATCATCGGCTCTGTGGATTAAAAACCAACCGTAAAAAAACACACCAAGTTCCCGAATAAAAATAATCGCAAATAAAATTGATTCTAATATAAATTTTGCACTCCTCAATTCTAGTTTAAATAATAAGAAAATGTATAGGCACATACAGCAATTAAATGGCCAAATTATAAAATATTGAAAATATTTCACATATGAGTGCCAGAAATTAGAAATTACAAATTTTTGCACATCGGATCGATAATGATAAACATTAAGTGCAAATATTTTAGTTAGCCATCGAAGATAGCGATACATTTCGCAATCGAAAGTGAAATTTACTGAGCAAACGTTTTAGACACTCAAATAAATTTCCATTTATTTGCCAGTGATGTCGATAGTATTGGGAAGGGTAATAGAAATAAATAATAGGATATTCTCAAAGTAGTTTCACACTTTTACACAATTCTTGATGATTCTTATTCACATTCGAGTCGATGGCCCTAGTAGCTAGCACTCCTTACCCGTTAGTTATTATATTATTTTGTATAATAATTAATAATAAATAAATAAATTAATAAATTAATGATTCTTATTCATCATTCAAAGAAATATATAGGTTGAGGTTATTTCGCTCTGAATAATTGAAATTCTGTCGGTAATTTAATAGATGTAGTTTGACAGCATTAACCAGAGAATGAGGATTCGGGTTATTGTTTATTATATTGTAATATAACATTAACAAAATAAAACGTTGTAATTGCGTAAGAAACACATATATTTCTTCCATCTGTATTCAGATTTTTATTCGACTTCGGTGGAGTGTAGCGAAATTTTTTGTAAAGAACAAAAAAGCCAGATCAACACCCTCCAAAAAAATGTATTTTTTCTTGCTACAATGCGCATATCTTAAGTATTTTATTACTCTTGCAAAAAGGGTATATTCATTTTGGTCATAAGTGTGCAACGCATAAAAGGAGGCATCTCCGACCATATAAAGTATATACATATATTCTTGATCGGCATGACAAGATGAGTTCAAATCCGTTTCTCGGTCTGACTGTCCATCCGTCTGGATCAACAGCTTCCCCTTCAAGACCAATAAAGCTTCTGTGCTGAAATTTAGCGCGAAGACTTATGTATACTGGATACATTCCATATCTCGGATTCATCCGGATCGGATGACTATATCATATAGCTCGATGGAACCAAAGATAATCTTCCTTTAAAAACTGTTTTGTTCTTTTTTGCGATTATCATCATTCGTATACAACATTTTAAATGTAATAAATGATAATCTTGTTTCATTGTATCAAAATCTGATTACTAGATAAGATGTACCTCCAGATTTTCGTGGCGTGGGATCAGCCTCTGCATAGTTTCATGCAGTATTCACTTCATGCCTAGGGGTCTTATTTTAGTCCTCTGGATTATATTTTTTAAACATTTTTGAGAAGAGTACTACTGATACGGATATTTTTTTCTGTGTAATAGACTTGCTATTTTTAAAAATAACAGTACACCTTCAAATAAATCTTCTACACAACATCTGAATGATCGATACTCTTCATCTGATGAGAAAAGTCTTTCGAATGCTTTCAATATAGAGTTTAGCACTATAATCTAGTTTGGAGATGGGCATCGGCCGTAACTTCTTTCACTTCGGATAAGTCCACTCTAGACTGGTTAAAAACAAACCATTTACAACAATAAAATCTAACATGTCCAGTAAAATAGATTCTCGCACATAGATATAGTTGAAAATTGTTATAGAGCGTTCCTGCGGGGCGCAGCGCTTAAAATGCATCTGGTTAAGCTGAAAATTGTAAAAAATCTCATTAAATTCTAATCGGTAGTATTCCATTCTGGAGATACTCACCTCTCTATCATTCCAATGTCGAATAGCACGATGTGGACGACGTCGTAACAATCGCAATAGTCCATGCATATGAAGATGTTTGAATATTTTGTGTTCCATTTCAATAATTTCCTGGGCCATTGAGATGATTCGTAACATTCTTGAGCACAGCCAAAAAATACTAAATCCGATGAATAAAATGAAATTGTATTTCGAGTTTCTACAACCCCGAATGTAGTAATAACAAAAGTAAGCCACATAAGTAAGTTCAATGATAAGTCTAGAGGTATTGGATAGCCAGTTAAGTTCTTGCATATTCCGACGCAGTACCAATAACTCCTGCAGGAATCGCAAACAGAGAGACCAGTTCACTTTCTGTTGGGGTAAACGATTTTGGAGAAATCCCTCCAGACCTTTAACCAAGTGATAATGCCATATCATGGCCACATCGCTCAGATAGAAGGCTATCATTATTCGTCCACAGTACAGAGTTTGAAATAAAATTGCAATTTGTCCAATAAAATAGACCGAGATCGCAACGGAAACTACAAATTGAATAAACTCGCGTAGGAATTGACTCACTAATCTGTATCGAGATATATACACGGGGTCACCAGTAAGAAGATGGTGGCTTCTACTGAGTCTGACTAATCGATTCAGTAACTGACAAATATCGTTGGCCCTAAATAGACAAATCCAACCGCAAGCAAGCACACCGAGTTCCCGAATGCAATAAATGCAAAATATGATGTAACATACTATATATATAAAATCGCTACTATCCTCGTGTATCCAACATAAACAGACAAAACTGATGAACAAGATATACGGCAAGATAATGAAGTAGTGAAAATATTTCACATATGTCATCCAAAATTTTGAAATCACAAACGGCTGCTCCTCGGATCGATAATTCAAAACATTTAGTGCCAGAATTTTGGTAAGCAATTGAAGCCAGTGCGACATTTCGTAACAAAAACCGATGGTGAACCATGAACCAACTGAACGAACGTTTTCTAAAACGTGCTAGGCTCGTTTGAGTTAATGATATAGCTAATAATTATTAGTTATTAAAAGGCATTCCATTCCATAAATTAATATTTAGTTCTGTTTCATGAAAAATAAATTCCATGTTAAGCTAATAGATACATTTCAACTAATCATAGTAATTGTTCGAGTGGTAACTATTTTCGGTCGCCCAGCACCTCATAGATGATCTTGAATTGTTACTGATCTTTCCCATCTGCTTATGGGACTACTACTGAAAGTCTCTGATGAGTAATAAACCACTGTGTTTAGCATATCATAAGAATTTAACTTTTATTTTTCACTCTCATTCAGGGATGGTAAATAATAATTATTTTGTTTTTTTTTTTTTTAAATTAAAAAAATTATCCATCATAGAACAATCTTGTTTTCTGTGGATAAATTATGATTTTTTTTGTTAAATTTTGGCCTTGAAAGAAATTTTTTTTCTTTTATATTTATACCCAAACATGTGTAAAATATGTTGGTCAAAGGATATACTTATATCGGGTTTGCCTCAACACTCTATGGAAAAGCCAGAAAATCATGTTGATTTTTATTTTTGAGCAAAAAAATAAAACTCAAGAAATTTTAATTATTTTTTTTTTGCTGAAATATAATTTTTTATGTTATGAGTTTTTTTTTTTTGCTCAAAATCGATAATTAATATTTAATAAATTGATTAAAAATTATAGATAATTTTTATTTTTCAAGTTTTAAAATAAAACTCATAATGATTCCAGTCCCTGCTCTGAATTTAATGAACCGTGATCGTTTAACTGCTAGAATACGTCGTGATCGTACGTCTGCTTCTTTATTACTAAACTTGCGATTAAAACGCAATTACATAGGAGAAGTAGGTATAGAAAGACAACAAAGAAGGTGACAGATTGATGCCAGCATGATATACAATCTTGGTTAGATATACAAAAACATTCATAATAGAGACAATGATTTAAAGAAAGAAAAGAAATGCAATTAGCTTGTTGATCTCCTTGCATACTCTATCTATTTAGATGGTCTTCATTTTAAATGGGATATGTCCATGCCAGACTGGTTAAAAGCAAACTGTTTACAACAATGAAATCGAGAATGTAAAGTATAAAAGATTCTCGCGTATAAATGTAGTTGGACACTGTCACGGAGCGTTCCTGCAGCGCACATCGATTGAATTGCATTTGCTCCAACTGAAAATTTTAAAGTATCTTATTAAATTCCGACTGATACATACATATGATTTCCGATGATCTTACACATATTTCTCTCATATATCGAACAGCAGATGATCGACGTACGGATTTATATATGTCATGCATATAAATATAATTAAATATCCTTTCTTCCATTTGAATTATTTCGTGTGCCATGCTGCTGATTCGCCACATTCCTGAACACAGCCATAAAAATGAAAGTCCGAAGATTAATATTGGCTGAAAACTCGTGCTTTTGCACTCCTTTATGTAGTAATAGCAAAAGTATACGACGAAACTTAGTTCAATGATTAATCTAGGGGTATGAGATATCCAGCCAATATTCTGCATGTATCGGCGTAGATGTAATAACTCTTCTAAGTATTTCAGGCAAAGGGACAAGTTCACTTTCTGGTTGGGCAAACGATTCTCGAGAAGTTCATCCAGACCTTTTATCAGGTGGTAATGCCATATCATGGCCACATCACTGAGATAAAAGGCAACCAGCAAACGTCCACAATACAGACTTTGGAATACAATTCCTCCAGCAAGTGAGCCCGCAACAGCAAAAATCGTAAATATGATGAATTCACGTGCGAATTGACACCGTAAAGAGAATCGAGAGATGTGGACTGGAGTACCAGTAAGTTGGCAATACGTTCGACTCAGTTTGAATAATCGATTCAATATCTGACAAATATCGTTCGCCCGGAACACCAAACACCAACCGCAGCCAAGTACACTAAGTTCGCGAATGCAAAAGAAGACAAATCCCATTAATTTCAATAAAGTAAAATAACTCCAGAGTTCGGTTTTAATTAGGAATAATTTCATAAGATAACTGATTACGCAGATATACGGGCAGATAATGATGTAGTGAAAATATTTCACATATGAAATCCAGAATTTCGAAATCTCAAACTGCTGCTCCCCGCATCGATAATCGAGGACATTAATTGCAAGAATTTTAGTAAGCAGATTAATGGAGTGTAACATTTTGCAATAATGGTTTTGATTGACTGTTTATGAATGTTGAAACAACTGAACGAATGCTCTGTAATATTGCGAAAAGGTGCTACGCTCGAATGGGTTATTGATGATAACTAATGGTTATTAAATAGTATTTCATTCGAATCCTTTATGTTTAGTTCAGTTTTTTTTTTGAAACCAATTGATTGATTTATTCATCCCTTTTCCTATTCTAGAAACTAATAAAAATAATGGATCTAGCGATAAGACAAATTTTGGTAATTTAGATAATTAACCGATTGACATCTCTGTGTTATCGATTTCTCCGTACTCTATGAGGTAGGTTATTATTTGGCGGGAAAGATTAAACTTTATTTTATTTGTAATTATCTATCTATCTTTTTCAAAAGGTAGAAATTCGTTTTTCGATATTAGTAGGTATAAAATGGTGAATATCGAATTAAGGGTGACCAGCTGCTGTTATAGTAAACAAGATGTCAACGGCGCAAAGCTTATCGATTTACCTGGCCCTTGAATTCTTCAGGTATTCAATAAAAAATCCCAAGGGATAGCTAAAACAAGAATATCAGCCCACATAAGGGCTTTGGGCGGGAACATTTCAAAATAGTGTGGACGTTTACACAAGAAAAAAAAATAAAGTAAGTAAGTCGCCGGGCCGACTTGGATATACCATGCATTAGGTGAAGAGATATATATTAAATTTCTTTCAAATGCTATCTCGCTCACTCTTATGTGGAAACGAGCACTTTAGCGCCCCCCGACCAAATCGGTGATTTGCAGCATATGCTATCTCGGTCTTTTTCGCGTGCATCTGCCTTCCACCGCTATGACTGAAAAACGTTTCTATGTATAACTCGGCCATTTTTATTCCGATTCTTGTGATATTTGGTGGAATGATAGATATACGTGACATGTATTAGTGTGCCAAATTTAATTTCGATACGATAAATATTTCGGCTGAAAATCGAATTTTTCGAATTTCGGGGGCGGAAGGGGGCGTGGCCAAAATTTGAAACAAACTTGGTCTGCGTGCACACTGCACGCATCTAATGTCCAAATCCGAAAGCTCTATCTTTTATAGTTGCCGAGATATGGGGGCTCAAATTATTGTTTTTCGAATAGCGTGGGCGGAAGGGGGCGTGGCAAAAAAAAAAATAAACTTGATCAGCGTACACTCCAAACGAGTCTACATGCCAAATTTGGTAGCTCTAGCTTGTATAGTTGCTGAGATCTAGGCACTCTATCGGACGGACGGACGGACGGACGGACGGACGGACGGACAGACAGACGGACATGTCTCAATCGACTCGGCTATTGATACTGATCAAGAATATATATACTTTATAGGGTCGGAGAAGCTTCCTTCTCCCTGTTACATACATTTTGGCGACTTTAATATACCATTTCATTCTATGAATGCATGGTATAAAAACACCAAAAGAGACAAATTGGTTGCAGCGCGGTTCGGAGAAAAGAGTTCTTAAACCTTTCGACCGCAACTTTTTTCCTGTGGAATGAAAATTTTTTTTTACTCTCAATCTTTTTCAATTAATTTTAGAAGAATTTAGGCCAAAATTTGATGTCGCCACGCCCACCGCTTTGGGGGCTACGGAAATTTGCTTGTGAGCAACGTTGGGCCATAGTGGTAATTTTCCTAATGTGGAAAATGGACAAAAAGCAGTACAAGAATTTTGAAGCTTATAAATTGTACTTTTCAAACGTACATATAACGTACATATAAATATTTAATAATTATCGATCAAGACTTTTCTGAAAACTCTTTGGATTAGTTTAGTCATAGGATTCGCTTATTTTGAATAGTTGAAGTAAATATTATTCGTAAGAAAATAGTCGCCATGACAGTTCACTTGAAAACCCTCTTACTTTCTAAATATCTATTATAAAAACGTTAATAATATTAATATTATGGGCTATTTTAATCGTTGATTTGTGTTCTGAGTGTCTGGAATGATTTAACTATTTTCGATTCCGATTAAACTTATCGACGGATAACCACAATTATATCGTTCTATTCTGATACAATTTTGTTCGATTAATTCTCTATCGGCAGAATCTATTTGGTTTGTATTGACTTATTATACTCCATCTATTTACAAGTTCTTCATTTTACATGGGATATGTCCAGGCGAGACTGGTTAAAAACAAACCGTTTACAACAACAAAATCGAGGATGTCGAGTAAAATAGATTGTCGCACATAGATATAGTTGAAAATTGTCAAGGAACGTTCCTGCAGACGACAACGTTTAAAATGCATTTGTTCTAGCTGAAAATGGCAAAATATTCCATTAAATTCTAATCAGTCGTTATTTATTCTATAAGTACTTACCTGTCTGTCACTCCAATACCGAGATGCAGGTGGACGACGTCGTAACCACCGACATAGATCATGCATATGCAGATGGTTAAATATTTTGCGTTCCATTTCAATAATTTTCTGGGCCGTTGAGATGGTTCGTAACATTCTTGAACACAGCCAAAAAATAAATAGTCCGATGAATAACACTGGATCGTAATTCGAGTCTCTACAACCCTGAATGTAGTAATAACAAAAGGATACCACGAAACTGATTTCAATGATTAATCTGGAGGAATTAGATACCCAGCCAAGATTTTCAATATTCCGTCATAGAAGCAATAACTCTTCCAAATATTCCAGCCAAAGAGACCAGTTCCCTTCCTCTTGGGGTAAACGACTTTCGAGAAGTTCATCCAGTCCTCTGATCAAGTGATAATGCTAAATCATGGCTACATTAGTCAGATAGAAAGCAATCAGTAGACGGCCACAGTACAGAACTTGAAATAAAATTCCTCCTATATAATAAACCGAAATCGCAACAGAAACTACAAATAGAACGAACTCGCGTAGGAACTGAGTCACTAGATTGTATCGAGATATTTGCACTGGGCTACCAATGAGGTGACGGTATGTTCCACTGAGTCTGACAAATCGATTTAATAACTGACAAATCTCGTCGGACTTATACACTAGAAACCAACCGCAACCGAGCACTCCAAGTTCTCGAACACCAAAAATTCCCAGGATAAAGTATGATAGCAAGTACAAAATATCCCTGGCTTTTCGTTGTAATAGAAAAGTCACGAGAAAGCTGGTGAAGCAGATGTACGGCAAGATAATGAAGTAATGGAAATACTTCACATACGATATCCAGAATTTTGAAATCACAAACTGCTGCTCCTCGGATCGATAATTCAGAACGTTTAATGCCAGAATTTTGGTAAGCAATTGAAGCCAGTGCGACATTTCGTAATAGAAAACGGAGTTTACTGGTGAATAACGTTCAATATTCTGTTCCAGGGCAGCCACGAATTTATTTGCTGATAATATCGTTACTAATTCTAGTAATAGTTATAATTAATAAGCCACGTGCTGTATAACTGAATGGCCCTTTTAGGAGTTATTGCTTTTATTTTATAGTAGTAAGTGCCTTACTGATTAACCGTAAAAATATTGAATGATTTCCGGCCTTAATGGTGTTTCTTACCTGTGAATTTTAGGTAGTCCATATATGCGTGAAGAAAACGTGAGCGCTGTCATTTTATTCCGTTCCATCCCAATATTAAGAGCCATTTTTTGTCCACTAGATTATGGTTTTTCGTCTTTACATTAAGAATGCAACGGATTTCAAATAAAAGTTAGAATAAATAATTCCCATGTTTCTGACGAGGAGAAATAAATTTCATTTGACGTGGTATAATTTTTTGTGTTATTCGATATCTATCTAAATTTTAAAATATGTGGAGCACTTTCAAATCTGAATTTTATTATAAGTTTTTGTGTATATATATTTCAACTACAGATACATATCGTTTACTATATTAAATATGAGAATAGATTTCATACGATTATTTATATTCAGTGGAAGATAAATTAACAAAACCTTTGTGCCCTCTTTGCCCTGAAACCTGTGCCAATTAAATGTATAAAAAACAACTACTAAGGAAATATCAAAAGAAAAAAATTAAATCCTGGACAAGGTGTGGTTACAGTGTATTGTAAAAGAGGTCTTCAATAAGTCTTGTTTAAAAAAAATAAGTAGAGCACGTTTCTTTTTTATACCCACTAGAAGTTCAAGAATTTTCGATTATTGAAAAAACGAAGCTTTTTGCAACTTAAGCTGTGAATACTTCTATGGTATTTTAATTATTTCTCTTTCATTGTTGTTTGGAAAAAAAAGAGTGTAAAACCAAACCTCACTTTTATGATAAGTATATGAAATTGAACATCGATTCGTTACTTAATGACAGGTAACTGTCTCTCCTCATAGGATATTCGTACACGCTTCAACATTTTATATCCAAACATCTTACATTGATATAGAAAATAAGTTTTGGGATTTTTGAAACTTATAAAAAGTAAAGTTCTCAGTAATCTCCTGCTCTAACCAAAGGAATTGGATGTACTTCTTATTTCCATTTGATATTTAGCAAATCGTGTATAATATATAATAAATATTACATCGTGTTTGATTATAATTGATAACATTTGAAAGCACATAGAATCATACTGTTTGATATTGATGCTTTATATAATATTTGCCATTAACTGCCGAACTTGATCTGCCTAACCATTCTTAAAAGGTATCCCTGCACATATATTTCCGTTATAATTGTTTTTAGCCACAAATTCACAAATTGAATCAACAGGTGATTATGTTAGAGCTCTGTTAGAGGGCTGTTAGCCCGCCACACCGCTTAGCCCAGACACAAACCCCCCTCCACAACAGATGCAAAAGCTTAGTTCTTATTGGTTGTTGTCTTGGCTGCCGCTGTTGCCGTATTGGCCAAGTTATTGGCCGGCTCTTGCAACGGAACCCATTGAGCTGTAGCATTCTTAGCCCTAAACATTTCGTCAAAAAAGAGTTTCTCCTCAGTGCGAACTTCCGGTGAATTGCCAATCAAAGTGCGTCCCAAAATTTCACTAGATCCTACGAGAAAGATTAGAAACTTAAGTATAATTGATCCAAATTACCATATGGAATGAGCTTACCCAACAGACCATCATGAACCACACTAAACTCCAAGACACAGTTCTTTAGGGTCTCTTTGGCCACATCGAAGGCCAGAGCTTCATTGTAGACCGGATTCACTGTATTCCGTTGCACGCCCGTCTTGCGTTTCTTCATTTTCTTGCCACCCGGTCCCAGGAGCGAGACTTTAATATATGGATCCGAAGAGTTACGTGAATCATCGACAATACGCAGATTCCTGGCCTTGATCAGAACCACCATCAAGCGTTCAGCCGAGGGTAAATAGGCCAATGATACCATTATATCACCCAAATCCACTTTCATATCCTGAGCCGATGCCGATGTCAGTGGGGTCCACAATTTCAATTGCTCACTCAGATCCAAATTGGCCAAATGCAGTTTGGTGCCACCGATGCACACATGACGCGAATAGGCATCGAAATCGTACAGTAAAATCTCGATAGAACGTTTATCCAAAACCCCGGCGGAGACCTCAAACACAAAGTTTTCGTCGAAAACTGCGAGCAAGGCAAAGATTATAGAAAAATTTCGCAGGATTCGATTTCAGAGCGCTCACCTGGATTTAAGGTCTTCTTGTGTATGCGAGTTTGCCAGAAATTCTTTTTATCCGGCAACAGACGAATCTTGGCATACGGATCGGCGGTGCCGCTGAATTGTCGGGGCTGCAGATTTTGAGCTTCCAGGAGGCGAACATTCAGCAAGCCTCCAACGGGATCATAACTGATGCCAACATGCAAATTGCCTTGAGTTTCGTTTGCCGGCAAGGGAGACATCGCTTTGGGTTGAGAGTGCTAAATGAAATACACGAATTTTCTATGATATTTTCCCCTCATTTTTATCTCTTTCACTCACACTTCTATATAGGGTCATATCAATTTTGGTATGATCCAATTTGGCATTCATTGATGAGACACGGGGACGTCCTGGATGCATGGCCAATACCACATGTTTATCCGATCTGGCTATGGGCACCGAAGTGGTCGAGCAGTAGGATAAAGTATTCGATTTGAGGCTGCCAGTTGGAGATGTGGGTGTGGGCGGTGCCGATTCATCTTGAGTCGCTGCATTAGCTGCTGCTGTCGATGCCACTGAAGCTGGTACCCAAAATGCAGGATCATTGTCCTCAGATTTGATTGATGTGGGACTAAGGTTGCCGCCATTGTTCTTATTTCCCCGCGCACACTCATTAATGTTGTCCACATTGTAGCCCACAGCTCCAGAAACTAAAGCTTGTCTGCTGGAATTATAATATTAATATATATTTAGTACCTTCTTTGAGCTTTAGTTTAGGAGGAGTTTACCTTTGCTGATCTTCATCTTTTTCGCTGGCCGATTCCAAAAGATTCTGTTCAAACCAGTTGAGTCGGTATCGTTTCGAACAGGTTGTATATAGAGCCGCTCCGACAGCAGAGACCACCAGAAATGATACCGAAGCATAGACACCGATTTGAGCCAAGGATATGTCCTCCTCACGAATGACTATATCCATGACTGTAAGAAATAGAAGATAGTTTGAAGTGTTTTTTAAAATTCGTGGGGTCAAGGTTGTAGAGTAGATCTTCTGGCTCCAAATATTATTGCTTTTAAGAGAAATTTTACAACAGTTCATTGCTTGTAATCTAGATAAAAACTAAGGCATCCAAATAGATTTACTTAATTTAGGTTAAAGTTCAAGTAGGCCTTTATTCAATTTGAAAACGTTGCAGACTTTGCTTAATGAGGCATTTGAAATTTTAGAATTAATTAAACTGTTTTTCCAAGTCATAAATTTAAAAAAGTTTCCAGTTGGCTGACTCGCTTATCAGAGCCAGAAGAAATGTCAGAAATGTGAAATTAAAACTAATTTCATAAATTTTTTGTGCGTCCGCCTACACAGATTCAGTCATTCACATGACCCACCGCAAAGGAACATAAATCATTAAGTAAAATCATTGTGTGGCCCCCAACATACAGAGAGAGATATCCCCTTTTGGGCCAAAAGAACCAAGAGAGAGCAAATAAAAAAAAAAAAAGAAACCTTCTGAATCCGAACCCGTACCCAAAATAAAAGTTGGTGTAAATAAATAATGAGCAGAAAATAAATTGCACAAAAATTGAACCAGAGGAAATAGGGGAAGCAAGGGGATGAAAAGGGAAAAGGGAAAGCAAAACTCATCTGAAAGGTAGGCAGCATCAAATTAGATACTAATTAATTAACAAGTTGGCAATAAATTTCTGTTTCACTGTTTAAACAGGCAGCGACGCAGGAAGGGGCCATCGAGGTGTTTTGAATTTCCATAGCCTACTTTCGGGCCCGTTTGTTCAGCTAATTGCGGACTCAAGCGAAGAGAGCGAAGGCGCCTCTTTGGCAATTTGCGGCAGTTGATGCTGCCTAACCTTAACCTTACACTTTGGCCACGTGCCTCGAGGTCAGAATTTAGCTTAGCCCACCTTTAAGCCGCTCAATTAATAACCCAACAAGCAAGTTGCAGGTGTCACAGGAATGTTAGACGAATGCCAGTGGAATGGGGTTAGCAGCTTTGATTTATTTATAAGACCTCAACGTGGCTAATGAAAGTTTTATGGCTAGTTTGGGTGTCATTAGGCTAGGTTAAGATGTTCATATGTTTGCTTAGGGTTCATGACATGTAATTGAACTACACTTTTATGACTCTTAACACGAACCCACGGAGAGTGGGCTAAAAGTTTAGACACGAGACTGATGGACAGTTATAAGTTGCAAAAATAATGTGGGCACGTTTAGATGAAAGTAAAATCTACATGATACATAATCAGAATTATTAAATGTCATACCCAAACATCAAGTTTTTCGACCTGTATGGGTGAGTAAATTGAAGATTCGTGGATTCTTATTAAGTTTCGGTAAAACTAACAGTTTTATGAGAATTTTGTTCAGCAGGTTGTTAGTTAACTCAACTAAAACTATGAAAACTTAAACAATATTGTAGATACTTTTTCTCTAAATCATGTCTATTATTAGATCACATACTTAATTCATGCCCTTCCCATAACACACACAGACTCACTTTCTTTTGCAACAATACCCTAAAACAATTCCTTAACAACCCAACACCCACTAATATTTCTGCTATCTTAAATTACCTTAAAGCTTCATAATTATACCACCTTATATAAACCTTGTAAATACTAAATACAATCATATTAGCCATTAAGGTTTCTTGTAAATAATCATCACATTGTTAGAGCTGAAAGCCTGCGTAAAAAAATAAGCTAGCGTATAATATATTAATTGTATTGTTAGCTCTATATAAATAAATAAATAAAAAAAGATACTCAGTACCAAACAATTGCTATGAATGTGCATTTTCAGTTGACTTAATCGTAATAAAACCGATGACAACTTTAAAGATCTTCACATTACAAAATCATCTTGTCTTCATCCCTCTTTGTCTCCAGTTACATGTCAAAAAAATCTGCGCACCTTTAGTTAACCGCAAATTGATACACACACACACACAGGCACAAAAGAAAGGGAAAACAAATGCATATACAAATCTCATACATTCATATATATAAAGCAATCAATGTCAAATTGGACAGATAGTGGGAAGGCGGCTCATCAAGCGGCCTACCAACCAGCTCACGCCTCTTATTCATTCATTGAATTTGCTTTTCCCGCCTCTCGGATTTATCCCTTGACATTCACTATAAAGAATTTTTTTGCACATGCGGTTGGATGGGTTTTTGTGGTTTTGCGTGTGCTGTGCTGTGTGGGTTAAATGTATTTTAGAGCCTTTTTAACTGTCATATATGCATATTGAATTTATTTTGGCCTGTGTGCCCAGGGATTTATTATTGTTGCCATAAATTTTAATACAAAAAACCACTCTTAAGCTGCCTTTGTCTGTGGCTCTCTCTCTCTTTCTCTCTCTCTGTGTCTGCTTTGCTCTGTCTATCTATCATCCTCTGGCTCTGGTTATTTGGTTGGTTGACTCAGTTGGTTTAATAAATAATTTTCAGGCTTTTATCGGACATATTTTCACTTTTTTTTCAGCTGAAAGCTTTAGATAAGAGTCAGCACTATTTCCGCTAATGTGGCGCAGCAAAGTCAAGGGCAATGACTAAAATTAAGTTTATCTAATCGATACGTAACAGCATGGTTCATTGCCTATGTGGCCGCCAGTTTTTCTCGCTGATTTCTTTCAGCTTCAGCTGGCAATTTCACAAGACTCTGAGTCAACGAAACAATTTGATGTTCTTTTAAATTTTCAACATTCTCTCTCTCTCAATGGCAGCAAATTGCACAATTGCTGGTCGAAATTATGTTCATTAGTCTAATGAAGTGTTTTTGTTGAAGTAAAAGGACGAGCACGAACAAACGCCCCGTGTTGCCATTGCTGTTAACTTCACTTGACTGTCCTTTGCCCCCTGGTAGCTAACTGTCCACGCCCAGCTGTGCATTAAGAGGGCGAAGGCGAGAGCAAGAGGACTGACAGAGGCAAAAGACCACCAACCAAGTTGTGCAAGTTCTCTTTCAAGCTAATTTTCTGTATACTCTTTCAATTATGTTGAAACTTGGAATTGCATGAAAAGGGGAATCCCACGAGTTGGCAACTAAATTTAAAAAAAGTGTTGCCTACCTATGAGAGCTGCACATTGTTGCCTACTTATAGGGGCACCCATACTGAACATTTTCGCTTGAGTTCAGAAATGTTTTTTTTTGCATTAAGCTTAACAGCTTTCGCATTGAAATTTATTTCCGCAAACAATTAACATTATTAATGAGATCATTTCCATTGAACTCTGCCAGTTCTGGGAAACTCGGCATTTCCACAGCTCATTTTTTTTTTGAGTTTCTGATTCAATATGCATATGGTTGTTTTTTGCAATTAACTGGAGTGAACATGGAAAACGTTTTTGCAACTTTACACGCTCTTCTTGCTTCCCGCTAAATGGCATTAACTGCAGTATTATTGATCCATTTTACAGCCTCTCCTATGCGGCTTTTGTTACTCCAATAAACCGAGTAGTACCTATTAAATATCTTTTATTTTACAAATGTGTGTGAGAGGACAACTTGTTAAGTCTCAAATTAATCATTAAAAAAATCAGTAATTCAATTCCTTCTTGGACAGTGGCGACAAATGCTCATTATTAAGAATTGTTCGTTTAGTATTTATGCAGCTTTGCACATATTATTAAGTCAGTTAGTTTAACTTAAATACACTTGGTTTAGCTATTTATTCATATACATATTATTAACTACACTTTTAGATACTAAACTAGGGCACTCAAACAATATACCCTTTCGATTTCAACAAGTAATGGGTATTTCCATTGTATTGCCTAACGCAGCTTTTACGCTTGTTTCCTCTCGCTTATGTTGTTATCCTGACTGTATCCTAGCCGCCCTGAGCAGACAAACTTCGAGGGAGAAATAATTAGATTACGCCACTGAGCCAGTTCGTGTGGCTGGACATTTTGTTGTTGACCGAGACAATAGCATCAACAGCAACGGCAACATGGGTAGAAGCAATGGAAAAATTGTGTTTTATGCGTAGGTGTGGAAGCAACCTTCACATGCTTCACCCATTTAAAATCCCTAACCTCCAGCTCCATCAACCTTGCATGCTTCCAAATGACCTCAAAACGAGAGAGAAAGAGAGAGAAATTGAAACAACAAAGTTGATGGATGCTCACTCCAGAGAGTCGAACGAAATCGAGTCGAGGTCTGGTAAACAGCCATCAGCAATTTGTAATAACCAAGCAATGACACAGTTCGAGGCGTTACTTTGTCCATCATCATCAGCATTGGCAATAGCCAAGGGCGTAGCGAACAGATGCTCGTTTCAAATCCAGACTTACATTCTTTTACTTGCTGTTAGTCCTTTGATGCAGCTAGTTTCTAAGCCCCAATAGGGCATTGACCTCTCTTAAACTGCCTGTCACTCCCTTTAATTTTCATCTAGAGAATCACAAAAATTATACTCTGCCTCCTCCAGACGTGTCTCTCAATGAAAATTAAGTTATTGTTGAATCAAAGTGGAAAGAAGGCTGTCAAAATGCAAGTCTATGATTAGTTAGGCTTACAGTTTGTTGTGGTGACTCTTCAAGCTTAAAGTGTTAACATTTACTTGTTTTTAACAGCAAAAGAATGCACTAACTAACTGCACAAGGAATAATTTCTATTGAGAATCGAAGTTCGCTGAAAGAAAGTGCGAATCTATGAGACTCTATCTCAATATTAAAGACATAAGAACAGTTCGACATATCTCCCCTTGTATGGGATACCAGGTAAGCCCATGATACACACTAAATAACTCACCATCACCATCAACGACAAACAACATCATTATCAGGCATTCCCTTTGTTGCTGTCTGCTGACTATCGGGATAGTTGCCCATTCGCATTGTCAATGAGGGGGAAGATAATCAACATAATGCCAACAACATCAACAACAATAACAACAACAACAACAACCTGAAGGATGGAGGCTGCTGTTTTAATTAGCCATCAATGGGAATATTTATAAACCAAGAAAAGAAAAGGAAATGTCAACCGAATAGTTGCTCAAATTCAAAGAATTTTCTATTAAAATCCTTAGAGAAAAAAAACATATGTCAATTCAGCCAGAGGGCAGGAAAGATAAACATTCCATTTTCATAAAGTGACCCGAAAAGTTATGTCATTCAGCATAAAAATAAATAATAAAATTCTCATTAAAAGAGTGCGTAGCGAATTTCGTTTTCCTCGACTCCTAGATACCCTGTAAAATTTCCATCACCTCAAATTAGCTTATGCTTCTTTCTATCGCTGATAACATAATGCTCGAGAAATATTCCCAGTTTGTCGGTCTTAAATATGCTTTAATGGCCCTGGGTAAGAAATAAATATGCTGAGGACATGCTTTCTTTTTGTCGCTTTGCTGTTTGCACACTCAAAAGCCAACAAGAGGCCAAAGAACAAGTGTGATATTAATAAAACTTGTAACAAAAGATATGGCGATGGCGTCGGGGTGTGCCGGGAGGGGCAGCACCCCAACAAGTGTTGACTGCTTAAGCCCGAAAGGCCAAATGATGCCTGAGCTCCGTTTTTTGCCATCGTTCCATCGTTTGCTGCGATGCCAATAACTCAACAAGTCGACAAACATGGCAAGTTGATGCCTTGTTTTATGGCCACATCAATGTTAAGGGGGAGAGTGGGAGAGAGGGGGAGAGAGTGTGTCTCCTTGTGGACAGGGGTTACGCCTTAGTTTTGCATTAAAAATGCATTAATCTTTGGACACGTGATAAATATTCATGACAAGAACAAAACCAGCACCTATAATGTATGCATTTTTTAAATGCAACCAGTTAAAGATAAAATGATGAAAAAAGGAGACCGAATTCAAGGATGGGTGGGGTTGAGGTCGAGGCCAAATTGAGCTGGAATACTCGGTCTCGTGGCCATGGCCATGTATTTTGTTTCAAGGGCGAGGCAGAAGGATACACACAGCATATGAACCAAGTTGAGGTGAGTTTCAGTTTGAGTATTTTACCAGGTTAAACAACCTGCGGCCAAATCATTTTTTCCTTTTCGTGTTTTTTTCAATTTTTCCTTCATTTCTTTCAGTCTCTCCCCTTCTTTTCCGCTAGCAACTGGCTTATGCTCCATGTAAGCAGCTAAATTGGAAAAGAAATTTGAAACTGGCTTTTAAAGGATCTCTTGGCTTGAGAAAATAAACACAGACACACACGAGGTGCGTCTAAGAAGTTTGCGGAAGGGGTGAAAAGCAAAAGTTTGGTAAACGGCATCGAAAATTATAGTTTGCAATATTAATTGTGTTTCAGAAATTGAATTAAATTTCATTCAATTTTCATACTGAACAATTCAAACAAAAACTTCGAAAGGTCAATGTTTGAAGTAAAGATTTTCTATATTTTTACGAATACTTTTTAATATTCACAATCAGTCTGTTCTCTGTACTAAATTTAGGTGTGGGTTTATAATCTGTGGAAAAATACAATTAAGAATGATTCTCGGATCCTAAGTTGAAACCAGGATGAATGATTACTTGGACTGAGTTGTAACTTTTTAGTTAGCCCTCGCGTCAAACTTGGTAGTCTCTATACGGCAGTTAGTAATTAAATTAAGATATATTTGCTTTGAGGGAATTTTATGACAACATCAACAAATCTTTCACATCCACGTGCGTATACGCAGTTCATATACTCATATCACATGTGCGGACACATATCTCATATGTATATGTATTGTATATGCATATGGCAGATATATATACACTCGTGTATATCGTGTATGAATCAGTAATCAACTGAAAATTATCACAGCAGCAGGTAAACAATTTTCAAATGCCATTAAAGTGATGAAAATTTGCCAGCTGACAATGTCACATGATGATAAAATGTGCAAGAAAAGATAATTCCATAATAAATATTTATTCTTCATCAACATTTAAAGCAAATAAATTTACCCGCTCAGACAACTATTGAATTTTCAAATAAACTAACTAAAATTTATGCAAACGTGGATAAAATGTCGGAAAATATAAATTGCCTCTAATTAGATGCATTTCTAAAGGCAATTAAAACTCGCGAAATGATAGATAGCAAATGCCAAAAATATTTCATCGTTTAATAATCATATTTAAGAACAGTTCACTAATCAGAAGCATTTTTGTTAACTAAATAATTTTATTGCTTTCATTAAATAGTATAATCTCACCAATATGTTTTCTCTAAGCTAGCAATTGATTAACAAATTGATGGATCTGATAGCTAATCGCTCAACTAATAGAAAATTTGTATTGCAATTGATTTGAAATTAATTGACTTCATCTTTCCCCCTGAGAAAAACTTTTTCATTTTAATTAAATTATTATTTTCATCGATTTAAAGAATGACCCTTAGAAATTTGATTCCCTTGATAAAACTTGTCTATGTCAGAATAATTTCCCAACAAAAAGTTGCATGAAAACTTGTTGGATCAATTTTGTTCCTTTTTTCTCAGTCACGAGTTGAGTAGAATTTTCTTTTGTTATGCTAAAAATCAAAACTTTTTTCTTTTTTTTAATGAAGCATGAAATTCAATAAAATAAAAGGTTATTGTGAGAGGGGATTCTTTTGTTAACAAAACATTTCAATTAACTTTTAAAGGAATTTGAAATTGCTGAAGTGATAGTTGCATGACATAAGCAAGTATTCCTGCAGTTGTACAGTATATAAGTATTATATATATTCTTTAGTAATAGAAATATCTGACTCTCTCTCTCTTTTCGTGTATCTGTGGCAGTTTTGGAAAAATATCAATATGCTCAAAAACTAAGCTATATTTCACTTAATAAGCCAAAAATAAACAATATTTTGAGCATTTTTGACTATGGCAATGAAGTAAATAACGTCCCCGATTAAAATCTGATGCACTATATGAAAATCATAAAGCCAAAACAAAAATTCATATAGATTGTTCAAAACTATCGTTAATTCTGTTAACATTTTAGTGCAAATTTTCCGCAAATTGTGTTTTAAACTAATCGAAATTCATTTTCCTAGATCAATTAGATTAAAATGAAAAGAATGCGTTAAAATACAAATAAATCTTAATAAAATAAATTGCTTTCCTTTATGATTGATCAATAAACGAATATTAATAAATTGCGTTTAAGTCATAATGATTCTCTATGGTTATGGTTATTGCCTCTTGAGTTAAGTTTCTTAAAATTTAAACAATCGAAACGAATAACACAAAGACAAAGAGACTTAATCAAGTAATTACATATGCTTATATACTTAAGCACGCTTTAGCAATCCTCCATAATATTTGTTTGAACACAATTCCAACCAATTTAAGCACCGGAATGCCGTCACACTCGAAAACATAATTGCGACTTAATGATACTGAACCCCTCCCAGTCCCCTAACCACTTACCTGCTTTCAGTTATTTACACAAAGCTGTCAACCGAAAAATGCGAAAAATGTTTTCCTGTTTCTTCCTTTATGGTTTTTTTGGGGGTTTCTTCGTTATTTCTTTTGTTTTTTGAAATACTATACGCAATTTGTGGCAACAATATGTTGACACAAAAATTTCATAAACACTCAACGTGGCGTATGCGCAATATGCTCTATATGCTGGCTCAACATACGCATAGTGTGCGGTTGGTTGCCTTCGGATAGCCCGTTTTTGAAAAGCAATTTCCTGCTTAGGTTGACTTTCATCAAATTTTTAATTCAATTAGCCCTTTTTGGTCCACTGGGAAGATTTATCTTCTTTTCTTTTTAGTTGAACAAAATGAAATTTGGGTGTTTGTCTTTTCTCTATTTTTTGTTTTGTTTTTTGTTCACGCGTCTCAGCAACTTGGTCGAACCATTGCTGAAACTCGACTAAGTTAGATGTTCGCCAAAATTACATGCAGTTGCCTTCAAACATACACGGATACACTTACACACACACACACACACACACACATAGAAATAAATTCAAGTTTCGCATCCTAAAATTGCTATAAGAAAGTAAGTTAAGGCTTCTAAAGGATTCTTCAAACTGAATAGTTGCAGAACTGTATTTTGTTAAGTAATATTTTAGTCAGTTTTTGTAGTAATTAAATAATTACTTTGTAATTTTTTATACATTCTAGTCAAACCGGCTAAATATAAAACAAATAGATAGTATAGCCAGTTTACGGTATAAAAAGCTGTTAATTTGGCAAAGCTTCTTAAACAATCAACAGCTGGCTGCTTAAAGCCCCTACCCCAATCCATTTGTTGCTTATGCCAGAAGCTTTGGGGGCAAAGCTTAAGCGTGTACAGTTATCTATGGCGTTGCCACCTAGATTACAACATTTTTTAAATTCAAATTATATATAAACTATAGACAAATATATTCAACGAATCGATTTGTGAAGAACAAAACGAAATTAATAGTGTTGCTAAGATAGTGACTCTTGCATTGAATAATATACATCAACGCAATTGTTGTAATGTTTAATTTATCAATTGTCATTTTTTTACGCATTATTTAGCAAAGTTAAAATAAATCAAGTACTTGACTTATATTTTATTTCCTATTGAAAATAATACTTATTTACTTATACGGTGCTGAAACATGGTACACCTCAGCATTAACCCATTTGAGTAAACTTCAAGTTGCCCAAAATAAAACTTTAAAAATGATCCTCAATCTACCACGATATCAGAGAACCATATCTCTGCATAAAATAGCGAATGTTAAAACGATTGCTGAGCTCATTACTCGCTCAAAATCCAATTTTATAATATAAAAATCATGTTTATCTCAAGATATGAGTTAATAGGGCTCTTTAAATAGTAATGCCAAAAGTGCCTTCTCTTGTAGTTTTAAGATAGTATTTAAGTCGCAAATAAAGGTTTTTTCATGCATTTTCCTTTACTACCTAAATTTTGAACAACAAATTCAAATTAAATTCTATGTACATATAAAATCTCAGCTGCACAGACATAAAATAAGTCTAAACTCTGTAAAAATAAATAAGCTAGCTTTAAGCTAATTATAATATTATGGAAATAAAGCATATATTGAAATTGAAATTGAAATTGAAACTTATTTACTTATTGTGTGAATAATATGACGCTAGTTCTTTTTATAACCTTCCCAAAATTGACTTTTGCCTCGTTTTTGTTTTTTTTATGTCTATTTCTGTTTTAAAAATGCATTTATATTTTGTTTTCGTATAGGCCTAAGGTGAGATTTCGTCGGGCTTATCAAATGCCAGAATTAATGCAGTAATATATATTTTTAAAAATTATTTACTTGTTTTTATACCCTATCAAAGGGGCTATATTGGCTATATAGTTGCAATTTTGTATACTTTATTTTCTTTGCGTTTCAGAATATCAAATAACCAGTGTAATGTAATATCTAAAGCTTCTAAGGAAATGACAAGAAATATTGAAACAGTGCAATCTGTTTTTAATTTACAGACTACATGGGAACAATACTTTTTTCGGGACTCAGAAATTTTCGTTATAAATATACTGATGTAAGGATCGGTCGAACTAATTCAAGTAGAAAAATTTTAAATAAGTCTTTCATTAGATTAATCACTCAAAGCGGAGAGTATATGATTTAGACTTTGGTAACAGCCAAAATTAATTCAGCCTCTGATTATTTCTGACGAGTTTTTTTTTTTTGCAAAACCAGAAATTACTAGTTGAACTTTTCGCATGTCGAAATTAGCATCATATAGTATAAGAATATACTTTTTTTAAATTGTAGATTAAATTCTCTCACCAACAGACATAATTTACTAAGTCTTTGATTAAAATAGAGACATCAGCATTCAGCATGCTCATTCATTAAAAAATTTTATGAATTTTTGATTTTTTTTTTAGAACTGATAAACCCAATTAAAACATTGAACCAATTAAAAACTTTAGAAATTTTCAAGCGTTCGTAATGGGATGATATACGATATAGTGGTTTATGAAATTGCGGTTGCACCTAGTTCTCAGCTCTCAAAGTCAAAGTCAAGTGGCGTAACCCAGTTTTTCACTTTAACTCTTACGTTTACGCACTTGAATTGATCTCGAAAGTCATGGATCGGATTACCCAAGTTCTCGAAACCGCAAATCAATCTTGAAATCATTGAAAACAACAAAAGAAAAACCATTGACGTAGGGTATAAATAAATTTAGAATACAAAATATTTTTGTTGTTCCACTAAAATTCCCCGTAAAGTGTTTTATTGCGTTTTTTTTATAATTTTTTCGCATTATTTGCAATTTGTTTTTAATGAGTCTCGAAGCTAATTAAATCGATCGAAATATTTCGTCAGCCCTTTTTTTATTGGTCTGGTCTATATTCCATAAGCGATTTTATGAAACATTTTGACTTTATTCTACTTACAAATCTTCGTTTTAGTTTCGTCTATCAGATTGAGTTCAATTGGTTCAAAAGCGTGGCATTAAATAAAAATCAGTTTCAAGTTCAAAGTTTTTTTGCTTCAGATTTCATTATCTTTGCTCTCAATACGAATAAAGTCGTTGGGAAATAATAAAGTTGATTACAAACCTAAAATAGTATTTTATGATTTGAAATTAATGCTAGAGTCACAGAAGTCGAAAGCATTCTCGATTTGTATTTGAACATTTTTGGTACAAATGCATAACTAGAATGAAACTTGGTCCCTAAGGTGGAAAAATATGTATGGTTCCATAGAGTCTAAAGATTATTTACGCCCCACGATATCACATTGAATGAATAGCTCATAGCTGTGCCACCCAATGCTGGGGGGGATCAGAAGTCAACTGATTGTGTATTATGATTTGGTCACACAAATCGGCAATTAAAGTTGAAGTATGAGGTACTAATACAAAATATGTGTGGTTCCTATAGCTGACATCATGTTATAAACATATCATCAGGAAGAGTATTCAAAAATAAAGTAAGTGAGTCGCCGGGTCGACTTGAATCTACCATGCATCAAGTGAAAAAACTACTTCGAAATTATAAAACCAAATTCATATATTAAATTTCTTTTCTATGCGCGACATATGCTATCTCGCTCACTCTTATGTGTGTACTTTAGTGCTCCACCGTTTAAATTCACATAGGCACAGCTTAAAGTCCAAATCGTTTTAACGTATTTTAAAATTATCATTTTTAAATTATGAACTAGTTTATTTTTTTAAATTTGAACTAGTTCATTTTTTAAATTATGAGCTAGTTTATTTTTTAAAATTTAAACTAGTGCATTGTTATAATTATAATAGAATCAAGACGAAAAATTATCCGACCACGTCGCCAAATGAACTGCCTACAAAATCATAAATTTAAAAATCTTTCTGAACTCAAAATCTGGGCGGTTTATGACTTTGTGCAGGAATAATCAACTGCTCTTATGGCCGGACGGACAGACGGACATGGCTATATCAACATACATTTTATATTTTTTCCTATTAAACGATTTGTTATTCGGAATCTTATTGATTCATTTATTCAATTATGAATCCACTGTTTGGTAGATCGATGGAAAATGACAACAAAGCGAAAACGTAGTATTTAATTGCAACATTGTTTTAAACTGATAAGATTTGTTCGGCTTATGCTGAGCATTTGAAAAGAAATTTTAGAAAATTGTATTTCATATAATTTTAAACGCCTCCAATCAATTACGAATAGCTTACATTGACTTTTAACAATTTAATCAATCACTTTTTGTGCCATATCATTTCAGTCTATTAATCTATATATATGCACAATTAATATAATGACTTTTGTCTGTAAAACGATTAAGATTCCGATTCCGATGCGGATTTGTTTGTTTCCTTTCAATGATCAGAGTATACGTAATTGAACCCCGCCGGAATACGTTCGTCTTGAACCAATAAATCAATTGGAATGATTGATAAGCCCTTAAAACAATTCCATTATATGGACGTGGCAATGCGAATTAGATCAACTTCATTTAAATTGTGTGCCAACATAATTATTTTAACTAGTTTAGGCAACCAAACTAAATTTTACATATGTAGAGAATCCGATGAATCGATTGTGGCGTGTTCTCTGATACGACGGGCATTGGTGAGCGCTCGTCTTATCATTAGCCGATCCGTTGCCGATTCACGTGTTGTCATTTATAAAACGATTTACACACAACGCTCCGCATGACACTCGATTGAGTGAAGCCAAGCAAACCGGACTTGAAATCCAACCAAGCCGAACATAAAAGAAAACTACAACTGAATCATTTGCAGAGAGAAATAAAAAGTGAAAGTGTCTAGACCAGTAAAGATTTGAGATTACAATTTTTGCAATTTGTGTTCATCATGGCATCATCAACTCTGACAAATTTGTTGCAATCTCTGCGCATTGTGCCGCAATTGGGTCATAGTAAGACTGCAACGAGTCCCACGATTGAGAAGCCCCAGAAGAAACCACAAGTTAAACCAATTCTAACTGAGATTACATTGGCCGAGGTGGCCTATCACGATAGTTTCGATGACTGTTGGATTGTGATCTACGATCGTGTCTATGATGTCACACAGTTTCTCAGGGAACATCCGGGTGGCGATGACGTCATCATGGATCATGCCGGTCGAGATGCCACCATTGCCTTCCATGGCACTGGACACTCCAGCGATGCCATCGCACAGATGCGAGACTTTCTAATTGGTGAATTGCCCCTGGAGCAGCGCATCTTCCGCACGGGTCAGACCAACAAGGTGTTGTCCTCGGGCATACCGGAATAGGCGGCGGAGATGATTACCATATTCAAATTTTCTATCCTATCCGTCCGTCGGTTTTAGTTACCTAGGCACTCGTTTTAAGTATTCCATGTGTTTGTGTTTCTTCTGTGTTTAGGCTTAATCAGTGTCGATTATTTCAAAAACACATCTACTTATATTATGTCCAATCATTGCAATGTTCTCTCTACCTATATGTACATAAGACTAATAATGATTATATTTACTTTTCTACATATATGTATATGTGGCTACGTAGTACTTACAATAAACAAATTATTCAAACGTTTTTATACAACGTTTATACAGTGAAGAATTACGCAATGTTCTTAGTGAAACTCATGAAGGAAGGGAAAAAGGGCTTCACGTTCAAAAGTAAAGTTGATCCCTCAATAAAAGGATTCAATTTTAAATAAAGATTTATATGAACTCCTTCTTAACCTCACAATAAATTAGTGCTGATCTAAAACTTTTTGAAAGGTTTCGAATATTCTGTTTCGTGATAGATACAAATTCTTAAACGCTCTCATTACAGTGCTCTGCGATTTTTGAGGTCATCAACATCATCAAATTGATTTAAAATTTTCAATTAATTCTAGAAGCTTACATATTGCTTGGAATATTACTAGCGGTTATAGAAAAACTTCAATTATTTTAACCTGTTTGGCGAAACTTCTTTTCGAATATTTTTCTAGTTTCTTCAGTGTGTTTTTCATGCCCCAGGAAGAAAGTTTGCAAGTCATTGTTCTATATATACAAATCTGTCCATATCAGTTCTTAAGAATGAATTGAAATTCTTAGAAATAGGACAAGTTACGGATTCAATTACTCATCACTTTAGATAATTTCATGTTATTCTCTATTTTGGTTGTTGAAAAATTCTAAACCATTTTTCTAATACTTTATTTTAGTTTTAATGGATTAAATGCCACTTACAAATAGTTCGACATCATTTTTTTTTAAAAAGTTTGCTTATAAAAGAACTAAATATCACTTAACAGATTCTCACTGGGCTGCTCCTACAAAAAAACTGGCAATTCTTTTGTTTGCCTGACTAGTACGAGTACATCAAATTGGTTTTTGGCTTTTGGTTTCGGTTGACTTAGATAATATTGCTCATCGATTGCTAATTAAATGTGAAAACTATATTTAACTGCTGCTACTAGTTGTGGGCGGCTCATTGTGAGGTCCTTGGAGAAGAGCCTGCAATTTGGCAGCTGCCGGAAATGCCCCCAAGTCCAAGGGGGCTGCTCCAGTGGTACTTTGTATGTAGGCCAAAAGTCTGAAAGGAACAATTCGTATGAGTCACGTTTTGGGTAAAAAGGACTAAGGACTCACCTTCTCAACTCTTCCAGGGCATTCTGCTGCATCAATATGTAGTTCTTGGCCAGCAACAGGGTGGCTATCTTCGATAGTTTCCTCACCGAGGGGGAATGGGCATAGGGTATGACACTCCGGAGCTCATCCAAGGCATCATTCAAATCGTGCATCCGCCTTCGTTCTCTGGCATTGATGTTTAATCGCACTGTTTTGCCCTGACGGTTCTTTTGCTTGCCACCGTTGGCGCCCGAGCCACTGCCTCCGGGTCCGCCACCCAGGCCAACACCACTGGTTAGTGCCACCGTGGTTGTGCCTCCACTGATGGCAGCTATGGCCACTGCAGTGGGGCTCAAGGGCTTGTCGCCGCTGCCACTTGGACCTGGTTTGTTCTCGTCAGTGGGCTGCTGCTGCTGCATTTGCTGCTGGGTCATTCCTCCCATGCCTTGGGCATAGAAGCCGCCCAGACCCACCGAGCCCAGGGGAGTGCGGCGTCCGGGTACACTTTGCGGTGGACTCGCTGTGGGTCCTGGATGTCCACCAGTCAGCATATTGGCAGTTGGTGGTATGGGCAAGTGGCCATGGCCAGGTAGGCCAGGGAACCCAAAAGGCAAATTAGAGGGATCCATTTTTCAGCTTCCGTTTCCTGTTAACCTAAAATTGAGTGAACAAATTTTTTGTAGAGTCTAAGTTAAGTTACGTAAAATAACATTTTCAACCACGCAACCTAAGCTGGGGCCATGTAAGCTTCTCACGATTCCATCCCTAGGAAGCTTTACACACTTTAGCTTCCAGAAGCTATCGCTAGAGTGTAGCACTGAGTAGAGAGAGACTTAATATATGTATATGAATGATAGGTATTTTGGATGCTTTATATAGTTTGGAAAATTTTTTAAAAAGAATGCAAGATAAGGTAAATTCTTCAGAAAAAGTTAAGTGTACTTTTAGCCTTGTCAAGTAGTTAATAACTATGCAGAAGTCAGATAATATAGTATATAAATCCTATCTATAGAAAAGCTCCTAATCTAACAAGACCATAACATGGTTTGCCTATTATAAGTACAAAGAAAATATATCAACTTTATTGCGATAAATATTGTGTTTGAAACGAACAAGAGCTAAAAAACCTTACTTTAAAACTGATAGTATTTACTCCCGAAGAGCGTAGATCTCACAATACAAACACCAACCAGAGATGCCAGATCAAGCTCACAGAGTTGCCATCTTCAAACGAATCGAAAATAACAATTCCATCAATTTATGTTGCATTCTGTTTCCCTTTGGTAACATTTGCTTAAATCATCTTTTAAATTATTAACTTGTTAATAATTATTTTTTCTGATTAATTAATTTTTTTTTTTTTTTTTTTGTTTGCTGCTTTATGGACCAACCACAGACAAGTAAAAAAAAAACACTCATACACTCACACTCACTCACTTGGCTGTGATGCGCTGCGCTTCAATTCACTTTAAGGATTATTTATTTAAATTAACCACAAATCACAATTATACAAGGCGCTAGAAAGAGATGGCGCAATAGACTATCGGAGAGAACCGAAATTAAAATAATATTTTAAAAATGATGCGCCCAACACGCACCACGAAAAATTAAAATGCGGCTGCCGTGGCCAGGATACTGTGTGTCAGGATACAGATTCGTTAAGCGAGTGTGAGTGCGAATTTCATACAGAAAACAACAGAATCATAGAGCAGCGAAAGAAGCACGGAGCACACGGAGAACACGCAGCAGAGAAGAGGAGAGCAAAGCAGAGCAGAGCTGAGAGTTGAGTAGAGACCAAAGACCGACCGAGCAACCGCGATTTTGTGGTGGTCGGCATAACGATTTTTTCTACCCTTCACAAAGGGACATAAGCACTTTGATGAGAGCTCTGTATGGCACAGAAATGAAAAACCTCTTTGACTATATGAAGCATGTATATTAATTTTAAGCCTAATAATGCTGAATTAATGCTAATTTATGAATTTAATCAAGGTATTTTTCTGAATCATAGGAGTCAATAGGTTCCGTTTAAAGCCTATCTTTCTGATATTACTAATGATAAAAACACTATATTTCGGTTAACTATCGCAACTATTGTCCATACTATTATGTATTTATTGTATTACATAAGCAAGTCATGGAAACAGTAGAGAAATTGAAATGGAACCTTAGGGAACAGCTGATCTTTTAAGTGCGTTTAGGTACCGACTTTTATAAGTTATGAAAATAAAAGTTAACTGGCCATTTTAAGTTAATGGTCTAAATATCTTTTTCTAAGAACCGAAACGTCTCCAATAATGAGTTTGATAGGCAAATTGTTATTTATTTTGTTTTTGATAATATTCTTCAACACTCCAAGATCTTTTTTCCACAAAAACCAAGTCAAAACCGAAACAGCAAAAGTAAATTTGAATTGTCTGCAATCTTCATCACTTATCTTCAGTATTTTTTTGTATCTCATTTTAAATTAAACTATATAAATTAACTTGTTATAATAAGCAATTATTCCATTAATTTTGTATAATGGTAATATGTCTCGGCTAATTCTTAATTCTTCATAAAGGGTATCAACACTTCGTCATGGCCCAATATCATCCATACCGCCGGTTCGATTTTTCTGCCGACGATGCTTTATAATTTTGTTTGCTTTCACCACCCCTCTATTTGGTCTGCTCCTTTAGCTTCTGCCGCTTCTACTACATAATACCATCTTCCACTTCCACTCCCGCTCCTTGCTGCCCTTGCTGGTGGTGTTAATCTCGACAGTCACAACTACATAGCAAAATGTGTGCCGAATTGTCGTTCAGCGTCTCTGGTGTTGACGTTGGTGGTTGACGTTTAATACAGCATCAACAGCAGCAGCAGAAGCAGCAGCATTCTCCTCCAACTCATTCCTCCCCCTCCCCCTCCACCAACACCTACCCTGCCCGCCCTTAGTTCAACTATGACTCATAGAGCAGAAACTTTTGCAAATCCCGAAATAAAATCCATACAATTTTTTGAGGCATTTTTATCGTTTCAACCCTGAGAGCCTTAGCTGCTTTTGTCTGTGATTTCAATTTCCATTGAAACTGAATCTAATCACATGCTCACTGCCTGCTGATCCTTGGTCCTGGCCTAACCTCGTCTGCCTGCCCAGCCAACCAGCCAGCCAGCCAGCCATCTAGATATTTTGGGGGTTGAAATCGGAGAAGGGCAAACGGGGAATGGACACGGATACGGACACGGACTATAACACAGCTCGTGCATCATAATACCCAAACTACATCTGCATTTCATTGTATCTGTGTGTGGATGGTTGATTGTGCGTTGGTGTGCGCCTGGAAATTATGGTATCGCAATTGTTCAGATGCTGGAACAATGCCATAAATGGCACATGCCAAATATTTTCATTTTTCCCCTCGAAATATACACACACATATGTACATACATATGTACTTAAGTGTGTGTGTGTGTGTGTGTTAACTCTCACCGATTAGTATTATGCATTTTCACTTGGCTCAGTGATGAGCTACTAAGCGATATCAAATGAAGGCTATATATAAATAGAAATCAATAATTATTTAAGGTTATCGAAATATGGCAGAATGAAATTTTTTTAAATCATATCTAAAATAATTTATTATCAAGGATCAATGTTCTAAGTAAGATTATAAAATCGTTGGAAGCTCAAAATGTTGAGCTGTTTTTCTGTATAGCTATTATCAGTAGAACTTCAGAATTCCAATCACCATACCATACTTTGAACGCTAAAACTAGTTGGGAATTACAACTAAATACAGCAAACAAAGATATTTTTAGCCGTTTTCCTTGTTTTTGAAAGGTGAATTGTAATAGATCAAGTAAATAATTATTTTTAACTTTAAAAAATATATTAATAATTTTTTCATTTTTTTTTTGCATTTGATCTTCAATTGTTTAATATTTTTTTTATTACTAGTTTCCTTTTAAGTGAAAATTTTAACATAAGTATCTGACTCTTATAAATGGTTATCGATAGTTTTACCTTTTTACAGGAGACTTTTTAGTTTATAGGAAACATAATGGTTTCGATAGGGTCACATAATAATATATCAAGGGGATATATAAACCGGAAGAATTTAATCTAAGAATATTTTCTACGACAACTATTTAAAATTTATTTGTAGGGTTTTATTTGTACATATATGTATATGCTTTTGAATATTTTGAACATTTTTTATAAACAAAAAATAACGAATATTTTAAAGGACAAAGAAAATCCCTGTAATTCCTTAAAAATAAACAGCTTTTCCATTACCCAATAAACATGGCAAATAAATAAAAATCAAAAAGATTATTAAACTGGATAGTGAAATGTAGTCTATTTTTCGGCCAATAAATTTATTGATTAAAACCCAAACTAAGCCACGAAAAATCTTATGGCATCTACAAGATAATGTTGAATAGAATAATTACTAGAATAATAAACTAGAGTTTCAAGGCAATCGGATCATTAGTTTTCGAAAAACTAATAGTACAGAGTTGAAAATCGTAGTTTCAAATAAAACGCGTTTGAAAATTTTTCTAACGGCTTGGCGCCAAAAAACACGTTTTATAAAATACCGCTATATCTTCAAAAATATTTATAGAATTTGCTTCAAATTTCCTGCTACATACACTTTATATACTTTCCGAAAATTAAAAAAAAAAAATGGGACTAAAAACATTCACAGATATTTCTTTTTAAGGACGAAAACAAAAAACTAATAATAAAATGTTACTCCATTAAATGATTAACCAAGATAAAGACTAGAAATGTTTTTAAAAGTTTGTGAGAAATCATCAGCCAATAATTACACGAAATATTTATTATATTTCGAAACCTTAGTATCTTATACACATATAAGTATTATAACCCACAATGAGGCGTAATTATTTTTATGTAAAATACTGTAAATGTTATATTGAAAAGTTTTGAAAAATCGCTTTTGATAATATTTTCAAGATTTTTCAGACAAATGCATCGCATCACTATTTCTCTAAATGCTCTGACTAATGACAAAACGCCACACATTCGCCGAGGTTTTGAGAAGGAGATTTAGCGCCTATTTGTGGCAGTGCAATTGGTTAGAGAGCGCCGAGTGGGAAAACTATAGGAAAATTCTATGCCGAGCCTAATGACTTCTCGCATAATAAATCTGATTATTTGGCTTGGTCACCATCTTTCACTCTTATAGAATTTTCATTTCTGTTCATTCAGAGAATAGAATTATTGTGTCAGATGTTGGGGTTGGGCAGCAGACCTTATGCCATTATTTCAATGCTCTCCCTATATAGAATTTTCAATCTGTATGGCTTAGGGCTATGCGGTATTTTCGCTACCTACCTCTTACTTACTATCTGTCTCTCCCTCTCCCTATCCCACTCTCGGCCATTCTCTCCCTTTTGCACTCATTTCGACATGTAATTGTTCTGGGCTGCATTTACATTGCAATTTACATCCATTCTCTGTCCTTTCAGCCTACCACTCGACCCGATTTACAACCCTCGACCGAAATTTTCATTCTCTCTCCGCTTATTTTCTTTTATTTATTCTTTCTATTTTTTTTTTTTTTGGTTTTTATCAAATTCTGGGATAGAATTTATTTTGTCAGAGAGGCCTAGGAGGAATTTCATTATAGAGAGGGGGGGGAGGGGGTAAAAAAAACTCGACAAAATTTACATAATTTATGCGTGACCATTTGTGATTTGCATAATTAAGATTTGTACATTTTGTGTGGATGCCAGTCATCATTAGCTTTAGGTTCCGCATTGCGGAACCAAATGCTACTACCCCCAATTGGGGTATACTGGGTTAAGTTTGATGAGATGGCAACATTTGCTGTAACCGATGCTTGACAGGGTATGACTGGAGGCGACTCTTTGTGTGAAGGATTGACCCTCAACTAATTACAAATGCAAAAATCTGTAATTTAAAGTTTGGGATTTCCAAAATTTTGGCTTGTTCAATTTTCTGTGTGTGTATGAGTGTGCGTGTGTGTGTGGGGGGAGGATGGAGCGAATCAATCATTTGCATTTTTGTTGGGTAAACCAATTTGTCACTCCCTCTTTTGTGATGGCTTTCTAACCTTATTATCGATGAGCCTTCCAATAACAAAAATTTATAGCCAACCAGTCGACCATCATCTAATAATGATTCCCTCGTGTAACATTTTCAAGGTAACAGCAAAAACAACAAATGCCGAATTTTGCCTTTTTGCCTTTCCGGCCATGATTAGGCCAAAGAAAAGTTGCCTTTTTGCGAGCGGTAGAGGTTTCTTGTTGTTTTTATTGCCAAAAATGTGTCAATTGTACTCTGGGGTACAGAAAAGTGAGTGAGGAAAATAGGTATTTATATTTATAGTAAGTCATTTCCTTTTCTCTCTCGACTACAACTTTTCCACACACACACACGAGCTTTAATTGGCTTTGCTCGAAATGAAATGAAACCATAGAGAAGCGTGGCTTATAGGATTTCCTATCCATTAGCTTTTTTATTGATTACATCTAATCTTCCATCTCCCATTCCCAAAGATAAAGGCAAACAAAAGCGTGCAATATTTTATCAAATTATGCCATAGATGATGCAACATCCTTTCATATTCCCTTTTTGTGTACAACGTGCAATGCTTTAACACCCCTCTGCATGTATACATGCATATATGTATATATATGTGTAGGTATATATATTATTTGATATTTTGCCGGGTAAGAAGAGGTGGCAGAGGTGGGGTGGAACCACCCAAAACGCACTTACAATTTATCAGCATCAAATGGAAACCAAACAATAACACAATGCCAGCGAGCAATACCAATTCGAATTAAAATGCTGCCGATGCACCCTGTCCAGGAGGAACAGGGGGTTGATTTCCTCCTTCATCTCCTTATTCATTTTTCATATCCTGTATAGAAAAGTTTTCGATGGAGTATATTGAGATGAACGAAATCAGTGGAAGAAAGCACAAGATCTTTATGATATATCCTTCGTTTCGTGCAGATTATTAATCACTATATTCCTTATTCCACATGTTTCAAATAGAAAGAGTTGTAACAAATATCAGCCAGATATAATATTTTCCAATTTTAGTTTCAAGTATGAAAGAAATTTCGAAACGGTATGATAAGTTATAGAACAGTGGACTAATAATATTTGGTCTTACCTCTATCTTGAATTTCAAATCTCTTGCAGATATAACACTTAACATAATAGCCTTGGTTTAGGTATAGATTTGAAAACCGAGTCTTAGATAAGGATAGATTCTAAGAGCAATTCTAATATTCTCTTATTTGGTATTTTCTTACCACTACTTTGCGATCCAAGTGCTACTAGGATTACCTTGATTTATTACAGTTTAGGAGGTTATAAAGTCTGGACGTTCATAGATCTATGACTTATTCTTGGATGAACTTTCAACTTTCTGTAGGTGATTCTAACATCTGTGGGAACCAGTGTCCAAAATGTCATATAACTCTGTTTCCGCAATTGCTCGATCTTCTCAAATAGTTCCGGTTTCTTCTCTGTTTTTACTAACTACTCATTGCAGGGTATCTGCAAAGCGAGCACTTAGCCAAAACAAAACCAAAACCTACTGAATTTTGTACTCTTGCAATGGAAAATGGATATGGAATGTTACACAAACAAAAGGAGAGGTAGGAGAGTGTGAGAGAGAGCCAGATGAAGAGGAGCAGGGACAACCACGCACCAACCAACCAACCAGCCGAGCAACCCACCAACCCACCAAACCAACCAGCTTTGCAACAGGGGAAAAAAACAAAAGCCAAAATAAAAACTTTTGACAGGATAACCCAACAACAGGCCAAAGTACATAGAGGCTGAGTCAGCTTTCACCTAGCCACCACCCTCGGTACAGTAAAATCCTGCTGCAGATGACGACGACGACGAGGATGATGATGATGATGACTAGGTTTCTGTTGTTGCTATTGCCATAGATGAATGCCCCTTGGTGCGTTTTGGGATTAGGCATCGTCATCGGCTTCGGTTTGGACATTTTTAGCTTGCCCCTGGCACACGCATTTTTCATTATGCATGCTCAAAAGACCGGGAAACTGGGTAGTGGGAACTGGACCTACTGCAAATTACACTTTTTCGATTTCGACATTCGTTCGTTGGCTAGGTAACCTATTGAATGGATGGCAGTCCAACCCATCGCATCCCATCCCATCCCGTGTGACCAATGCCATTGCCCAAATGTGTAAGTCAACTTTTGTGTTCATGTTGCTGATTTTGATGAATTATGCACTTGGTTATTCCGGGGGTTGCTCTTCACGTTGCCACTGCCCCTGCCCCTGGCCCCTGCCCCTTCCATTGCCTTTAATGATCTCTGTCCCTTAGTTTTTTCTCTCTAATGATTTCAGCGCCATCAAACTAAGCACATAAAGAAAGGCAGAGCGAGGGAGAGCGCAGGACATTGAAAAAGAGAAGGAGGTCCTTGGACAGGATATAGTAGAGATTAGTTTTTGTTCCAGCCCAAGGCTTAGGTGCGTTCTGATATAAAAGTAATAAAGAATTATTTGGAATTGTTAAGATGTCAATGTGTTGCGAACATTTTTTAACAGAATCGTAACTAGATAAGCTTTAAAATGGTTTTTCAATCAATAATCAATCAATTGGGCTTAAAAATTTAAACTTTTTCTAGAATGTGTTAACAAATTTTTAAATCCTCTGATTTATAACCGATTTTAATAAAACCCCAAAAACCTTTGGACACCTATTTAACTTTTCTCCCACACTTTCTTTTAAATACATATATGAACTCTGGAGCCATAATTCACTCTAGAAAAATATATTCAAACCATTTTTGTCCTTTATTTTGGAGCCACAATTCACTCTAGAAAAATATATTCAAACCATTTTTGTCCTTTATTTTGGAAAGTAGTCTTAAAGGCTTAAATTGGAATGAGTTGAATATATTTATGTCTATATAAGATATAATGAATCAATTTTTTTAATGGCTATAATATTTCAAAAACCTTTTATTGTAAGTGAAGAAATTTTTTTTTTTGAAAAACCTTTCATTATAAGTAAAGAACTTTTAAGTAATTAGATTTGAATAGATCTCGAAAATCCCTACTTACTTTCAAAGTCTGTGGCAAAGTTGTTGTTGTAACAATCTTCCAATTTCCACCAATTTTCAAGCTCTATCGTTAACTGTGAAGAAAGGCTTACAATGAAATCGAGATGAAACTTTGACCAAACATCGAACACAAGTGGAAAATTATATATTTCTGTCAAGACTAAACCTTCAAATTATATGTTCTCTAAAAGCATCAAAAGAATTGTGTTTTAGAATATTTATAAGTTTAGAACCATTTGATTAAAGTTTTAATCTAAATCATTTAAATTTGTCCAGACATAAAAGTAACTGCAAATTTTTCGTCTTTCGTCTAATCAGCATTTTCCAGATCGTAGCTCAACGGATAATTCAATTGGAACCCTCTTACCTCGATGAGATATGTTATAGCTTTGTCATGACCTCAACCGATGTTGGGAGAGTGGACTATTTTAGTATTCTGACACGGGCTCTGACATTAATTTTTTGTCCGCTACCCACCTCAGGCACCCACACGATTGATGTGTGTGTGTGTGTGTATGTGTGCCACCAACAGGCGTCGTGTGCCTGGAAGCCGCAACATTTCAGCCGGCATCCGGGGGGCATCCTCACGCAACGCCTACAACATCCATTAATAAGTTCATCATGGAGAGCGTCGATGTGACATGCGAAAGCCAGAGGATTCATAACAAATTGTTGCGTCTGAGGAAGGTGGGGGGGGAAGGCGAGGTGGCGGATGGCAGGAAACGGGAGTGACCACCAGCAGCTGGAGCAGCAGCGGCATTAGTTCCCCCTAGATTCAGATTCAGCTTCAGCTTAAATTGAATAGAATAAATGTGGGTTGTGCGATGTGTCCACGCCCTCAATTTCATTTTCTTCCCATTCTATATATATATGTATATAATTTCTTTCTATTCCACTGATGGTAATGACTGATTGTGCGATTCTCAGCGAATTTTTTTTTTCTTCCTTCTTCTAAATGGAATTTTGATTGTATCCGATTACGTGTCAACATTTTCTTGCCACCAAGTTTCTGCAACTCCTCTGGGGGAAATAAAATGGGGAAGAGTGGGTGGGCAGGGGAGTGTTGGTTAATCATTATTATAGCTGACAATGGCGGACTAGAGATGGAAATTGTATGGAATTCATTTAAACATGTAGTCAATATTTTTATAAATTATTTTAATTACAATTACATGCGAGTTATTTCAGTTCAATTGGAATAATTACTGAAGGTAAATGTAATTAATTTACACAACGTTATAAGCAGTTTCTAGCTTAATACTAAAAAAATTTTAATTACTCCATAGATTTCTTCTCACTGCATTTAGACTGGGTTTAATCCAGTGATTCCACATATTAATTTGTGCAATTACTTTTAATTGTTTCCTCTAAAATTTATTGAATACCTTTATAGAAAGTACAATTAATTATTTTCAGGACTTACAGGCAAAATATGTAAGTATTAATTAATTTCAATAACAGTAGTTAATATTATTAATTTATTGAATTATTACATCTTTCAAGAATGCAGAAATATGCTTACTTATTCGTTTAGATGAAACTCTGCCAACTAATCGTGACACGTTGGCATCTCTAGTGATGGCAAATTGGTCCTTTGGTCTAGTTAAATGTGTCACGTCAGCAATTACTTGGCCACATGGGTCCAATAGCCAAATAACCAAAAATTGTGTTCGAAGAAGGCATCAAAATAATTTCAACATTTATGCGCATTTTTATATACATTTCCTTCCTTTCCTCCTTTCGCCCTCTTACACACTTTTCCATTACCTCTCCTTTGCATTTGCGGATGATTCTCATTTATTTTATTGTGCAGTCGAGCGCATAAAATGTGCAATAATAAATGCTGACTGCCGACCGGCGACGACTTTACTTTGTCCTCTTGCCTACCACCTCTACCACATAGCCCCTACCCCACCTAGCAGCCTCCTTCTTCTTTAGGTCCTGCTTGGACTTAAAACTTTATGTGCATATAATACAAAAAAAAAACACACATTTTTTTATACCCTATACCAGCAGAGATCGCAAAGAGTATGAACACACTCAAAAGGTGTAGAAACATACTGAGTAATAGTTTCTTTCTATTAGGAAACTTACTTTTATGATGCACATTTTATTATCGAGCTATAATAATGGAAGTTCATATTATTATTTATAGAAGAGTACGTATCTTTTAAGGAATTCTTCACAATAACTTGTTCTTGGTACACTTATTTGTCTGTATTCATGACCAAATCCTATAAACTCAAACTCAATCATATTAATAGCTCGTAATTTGAATAAAGCGATCTCTCTATCCCCCTATATTTTTGAGATTCTAGGGCTAGTATAAATGTTTTATGAAGTGAAAGACATCGTATTGAAAACCTAATCGTTGGTTTTAGTGACTTTTCATTAAACATCTTCGAATTAACATAGAGTATTACTTTTACGACAAGAGTTCTTAGCATATACACTCCTCATCACTTGAATAGGACACCTCCAACGTATGTTTTTCATAACACACTGCTCCACAACACACTGCTCCCCAAATTAAAGATTATTTAAAAGTTATGTTTTAAACAAATAAAAAACTTCATAATACTGCTTTAGTTTATAACAAAAACTTTTTTTCACAATACACCAAATTTTAACATTCAAATTGTACATCGTATGTGTGAGAATTTTCTAAGTGAGAAACCTAGAAAAGTGATTAGAAATTCTTCTGAACTTTTTGAATTTCGCGCTTTGTGCAGAAATAAAAAAAAACTGTTTTTAGACCTACTCCTAAGAAATAGCTAACACCCAAAACATCTCCAATAAATGCATTAAGTAGGGAGAAAGAAATTGGTATAGTGTTGCTACTAAATAAACCTCGCTTTTTGGGAAACGACTCAAAATGAATTATTCTTTTATTCACATGAACTTTTTGAGGGGAAAACTCGCCATCACTTTTCTAGGTTACTTACTTGGGAATACATATATTAACCTGTCTGTCTTTCTTGACTTGATGTCATCGTTCATTAAACGTACAAATAACTTCGTATTCCATTGGCTGATTTTTGAACATGAAGATTGATCCCTGGTTGGGTAAGATTCACTTCAGGATATCTGTAAATCTAACATTCCATTTGTTTACCTTTAAAACTATTTGTTTCAAACGTTGTGGGATTATTAGAGTTTACGATTTCTTTTTTAACCCTGTCCATTACAGAGTGTCTCAAGGTCGATACCTTCTATCGATGAAGATAAGCCGATGACCCAGGCAACAGTAATGTTTACAGGGTATTTGGAAGTCGACGCTACATAATCTTTTTTTTTTTTGTGTGTCCTCTTTATGGTGGGTGGGTTATTTTTTCTCTCATTTTCTGGTCGTTTTTGGTCGCCATCGTTAACATCATCAGTGGGAAGCAGTCAAATGCTAATAGCTACCATTTCCTGCAGGTCCAGTCCCCGTTCCAGTTCAAAGTGGAGAACCCAAAAACGTTGTCGTTACAGGAAAATTATGCGCACAAGCGAAGTTGCGTTCCTTTTTTTCCAAATACTTTTTCCCCCTTTTACATTTCTCTTCTTTCATTTTTATTTTCACTCAGCTTGTTTGTGGCGCATCCCCACTGATTATGCTGCACATAAAGGACAAGAAAGGCGAGAGGAGAGAGGGATAGAAAAATATATACTATATTTATATATGAAAATGCAACATTTTCATTGTAAGCTAGCAAAAGGGTATTTACATTTTAGAATATGCAACACATTAAAACAGCAGAACTCCATGAAAAAAAAACAAAACTTCAACTTGGAGCCGAGAGAAGCTTTAAAAAGTATTAACGAGAAAAAAGGAAAAAATCCATTTCCCTGCCTAGTTGGAAATGCATTTAAAGCTTAAAATGTTTCTTTTAGCGAACAAAATTGAATTTAAGTCTTTACAAAGTGATGAAATATTAAATATAATGATAAGTAGAGTGTAAAGTATGTTTAAGTTTTTATCTTAGATTTAACTTAATGGATAAAAAATGTATAAATTTTGTAGGCTTTCAGTTGAATCACTTATTTGGAATTTGTTTTAAAAATAAATTGATTTGACGTTCAAATTTTCAGCCTTTATATTAAGCTATTCAGTCAATTTATTTATTGAGCTAAATAAAACTATTTTTCAGACATTTAAATTGTCTTGAATAGATGATCAACTGAAATGCTTACAAACATTATTTAGAACCAAAAGATAATTAGAGTTTAATCAATTTCAGAATTAATTAATTGAGCTTTTAAATTTCTGGACCAACTCGTAGGTGGAACGAAATGGACTGAAAATTAATTCCAAGCATCGTTCAGGCTCTCCTTGTGTATTGTAACATTTCTGTCTTATCCATGCATGTTTTGATTTCTGTGGCTTTTCAACAATCAAAACACTTCTCCTACTCCAAACTCCTCAAATGGCATTGTAATAAATGGAAGCAGAAATAACAATATCAGCAACCAATCAGCAATAATAATAATAATGCACAATAAACATAATACAAATATGAATATTTGGATCACACAAATATGCATACATACAAACTTTGTATCTGTGTATCCAGAATTGTTCGAGGCAATAAAGAAAATTCCACAAATCATTATGAACAAAAGCCGCAAAATACAAAACTTTGAGACAAGTGGCAAGAACGAAACAGAATTGTGAAAGACATTGGATAAAATTGCACAAGGAAGGATGGGTGGGTGAGAAGGAGAGGGAGGGAGTATAAAGGAGAAGCACATCTTCCTGTCGCTCTCTTTGACAGCGTCAAATAAATTGAATCAAACGAGGAATGAAGGAGCCATGGAGCGAAGGAACGCAGCAAACAAGGATGAAGATGAAGATGAGGCCCAACTTTGCATGCGTCGAAATTCAATTCTAATTAACATAAATTTCCACAAATGAATGTCAACCACAAGAGAGGCAGACGATGACGACGACAACAGCAACAGCAGCAGCAACAACAACAACAGTGGCAGAAAAAACAGCAAGAAAATTTACCCAAAAAAAAGAAATATAAAAAAAGATAAAGGCAAAAGAAAACGGAAAAGAAGCAAGAAAATTTCACCAAAGTTGTAATTTAATTTATGTAGCGTGGCAACTTTCTTTTGAGTCATAAGTTAAGCTGGCAACACTCATCTCACACACACACACGCACACACACAACAACAACAACAGGTGGGGTAAGGAATGCTTAAAGTTCGCTTAATGCCATTTCAAAATCCTCCAACTTTATTCACACACACATACGTGTATACCTTGTGCGTGGGCGTGGCAACGCCCACAGTTGCCCATCTATTCGTGGCTGATGTTGCTGCTGTTTCTGCTGCTCCTGCTGCTCCTGCTCCTCTCTGTTGTTGCCAGCAGCTCTACTAATGAGCTCCACAACAAGCACAAATATTATTTGACTGGAATTTATGCATGGCAGAGCCAGGCTAAGAGTGGGCGTGGCTGTTTTAGTATGGTTAGAGAGGTTCACTTCATCCTCGTTCAGTGAATAAGGTATGAGGGAATTTGAGTATGCAAACTATTTGATTAACTTTACAAATGCGAAATGAGAGAAAAAATAAGGGTTTATCTGTATTTCTTTTTTGTTTTCTCAGACCAAGGTGCTTAGTGTTGAAATTGTTACACGGAAATATTATCTAAAGTCTCTTTTACATGTCTCATTAGTTTCGTATAACAATGTTACTTAAAAATACTACAAATTTCCTAGTGAAATTTCACAACAATTCGTCGCTTGTTTAGTGGTTTTCCGTAAGCACAACAATTCGTTGCTAGATTAGAGGTTTTCTACAAGCAAATTTTTGGATGAAATTTCATAACAATTTGTTGCTCGATTAGAAGTTTTCCATAGGCAAATTTTTGATTGAAATTTCATAACAATTTGTTGCTCGAGTAAAACTTTAGTCCACTTGAAGTTGTCTGTATAGAAAATACTGCATATAAAAGATAATAATGGTAGTTTAATCTCGTTAGCTACTCTAAAAATTACGTTTGGTATGAGAAACTATTCAAGCTGCACGCTTTAGGACTTTGATTTAGGACTGAATTTATATAATAAGAGATCGATGAAAAGAGTAGAGTAGAAAATTGGATGGCACTGAAGTGGATTGATTCGAAGAAGAAATGGAAAATTAAACACTGCTAAAGTAAACTATTATAATGAAAAAGCTATAAGATATTGAGATTTAGAAGTTGTAACACTCTTCAGATCAAATATCATTTTGTTTATACATTAGCGCCTTTTGTAGAGCATACGAAGTTCGTTATGATTGTTTCAGTTTAGGGTTTACTTCTACCTTTTTTCTTGCTTTTGTTTTCTCAGTGCCTTTTATGGGTGAGGGGGCAGACGGTGGGTGGAAACATTGCCGGAAACGGAAATGGCATTTTGTGTGTTCTTGTGCAATGGGGGCCAAAAAAAAGTTGACTTAACTTTTCACTTCAAGTTGCCGAATAAACTTTAAATGAAGCAACGCAAAAAAACAACAAACAAAAAAAGAAAAAAACCAAAAACAACGAAAATGGAAAAGAAATGCAGCAGCAACGCACAACTGGAAAGGCAAAGGCAACGATGCAGATGCACAAAACTCTCCATATTCCGAGAGCAAAAGTTCTGGATACAAATTTGCCAGCGGTTGTCAGGACAACGGCAACAGCCAGGAGCAACAAACAAAAGGAAGCAGACGAAGGCGCACAGAGCAGAAGCAGCGATAACGGTGGCATAGCGTAGCGGCGCATGTCAGGATCAGGATGCGTCAGGCGGATGTCGGCAGCGATATGCAAATTAGATACAAATAATAGTGGAAAACAAAAATGAAAAAACGAAGCGAATATAAAACGGCGCGGCGTCGAGTGAGTGCCCAGCGCGAAATGCGAATGTAAATGGGAAAACAAAATAAATTCCAACTCGAAATCCTTGCACGTAGAGTAACCAGGACCAAGGTGGAACTTGGCAACGGCGAATGGCGGCAAAGGGTGGTGAGGGTCCTGCGGCGCGTCCCGCAACAGAAAAGGGGTGCAACTAAGGGCGACTGCCTGCCATTTGATATGCGCAGCATCATAAATAATGTTCAGCATTTAATTTCATTTCCATTTTACGATATGATATTCAAACGAAGTCCTCACCGAGCACCGAGCACCCCGTGCACCGTCCACCACCCATCGTCCCACCGCTCCGTGCCGCAGTCTGCGGCACAAATTGACAGCATGAAAAGTGTAATAAAATTTCCAAATTGTTTTCTGTCCTCTTCATCATTTTGTTTTCAACATTTTTGAAATGGGGGCCAGCAGTTAGTTTTACGATTTTTGATTTCCAAATTGCAACATTTGTCTCATCGCAAATATATGCACACTTACAATGTCCTTGATATCCTTTGACAACAACTACTGTCTTGTGTGTGTGTGCTGGGGGATCAAGTCTATTTTATGGTGCCAGCAAAATCGAAAATTAAATTTATTTTACTGTTTTTGCGAAAAGGTTTAGATTTTCTAGCAAATAAAAATTCATTTAAGCTTCGTTTTCCAATTCTGACTGCAAACTATCTATCAGTAAACAGGAATAACTATTCATATGGAATAGTTTGTATTTTCCAAATAGGAGAGCAGTTCAATTCGAGTTCAAGTCAATTTTAAACATATTTGTAACTAAAATATCAAAGAAGCTAACTTCGGCTATGCCAAAGTTTGTATACCCTTGCAGCTTTTGACCATTACATTTTATTTTCTAAAAAATTTTTTGTTTCTTAATCCAATAAAGAAATATTTTAAATACATTGGCCGGGGGCAGCCAATCGCCAAATAGTAGACAATGTAGCGATTGATATTCATATTCACACACACACAATCGCAATTTTGACACATATATGTGCTTCACTGCTTATGCGTGCACTGCTTATGGCAGCAGTACTGCTGCATACTGCTGCTGCCATAAGCAGTGCACGCTATATAGGCAAATTTTATATCGTCGAAATCAGGTGTTATGTTTATCCGATTGTTTTGAAATTCACGCATATGACGTAATCCCTTTTTATTTATGTACATAATCAGTTTGGATAAGATTGTTCAAAAAATAGAGAAGTTATTCGCATTTAACGATTGTATTTGTATGACAGCTATATGATATAGTTGTCCGATCCTATTCAAAATCGCAGATGTGCATGTGGCTGTATAGAAAAGCTTATATACGAACTTTGAATGCGATAGCTCTAAAACTGTGGGACTAGATCGCGCAGCACCAGACAGACAGACGGACAGACGGACATGGCTATATCAACTCGTCTTCTCTTGCTGATCAAGAATATATATACTTTATGGGGTCGGAAACGATCCCTTCTCTGCTTTACAAACATCTGACCAATTTTATAATACCCTCTGCAAGGGTATAAAAAGGGAAAGAAAGAAACACCTTAGAAAAAATGGCAAAAATCTAATTGATATAAACAAAGTTCTATAAAACAAACTGCAGAATCATCGCAACAAAAAGTTAAAACACTCTTAATTAGCAGTTTGCAAGGCATAGCAGGAAGTATCTTGGACTATTGCCTAACGAATTTCATTACGAAGTGTATATACTCTTCCATTTCTTGACTATTACATTGCAAAACGATGACGTCGTTCATATAAATGAGCTTCCAAAAACTATTCCTCAGGTTAAGAGTTGCAACTTATGTCCCTCCGCTTTATAAGAAAGACCTCTAACTAACACTAACAAAGAAAACTATTTTCAAATTAAGTAAATTAAATAATAAATTTTAGATTTTGTAAACGCACTCGAATGCAGTTCTTTTTGTGCTATCTTTTTCATACTTATAGATATTCTTATGATAGATTTTCTCTATCTCACTATCTTTCTTACACTTATAGATAAAAAAGGATTTTTTTTTGTTTTTTTTTAACGATCTCTATAAGTTATGGTGGTACGATTAGTCTGGTTCCAACAAATGTTTGGTGTACATGAAAAAGATGCTCAAATACAAGAGAACTCAGCGCTTAGTTTGCATAGAACTGATGGCTTTGGGTATTTTTACTCGGCTATCAAAAATATATTTACTTTATGGTATCAAAAACGATTCCTTTTCTGCCTTACAAATTTATTATTATTATTAAGTAATTCACGCAAAATTGTAAATTTCACGTAAATTAGAGAAATTAAGCTATAGCAACTAAGGCCTTAAGCTTATTGTGTATGTCTAAAAGTAAATTAATCTAGTACTAATATTATTATTTACATTTTCGTTTAGTATTTAATATTATTTGTATAGACTATATGGCTAAATTAGATTGTAGATATTGGTAGCTTTTAGGAATTTCTAAGTTCTTCTAAATTTTGGTGTGACGTTATATCTTTTATCGTTGTTTTAAGAAATTGTGATCTCTCCTGTTGGAATAACGGGCAATCAATAAAGTATATGGGAAATGTTGACTGTTGCATTGCAGTGTGTACATATAGGAGGAGCGGATTTATTGAGGATATGGCTGTGGGCTATATTTGTGTGTCCCAGTCTGATTCTGGTAAATTTCATTACAAATATTTGTACCAAAATTATTGAATCGTGAACTGTCTCTCGTCTGACTTGGGCGACCTTTCGCTTCAAACTGAAGTGCTCTCGTTATTTTATTTCGTTCTTTCTCGTTTCATTTGATATTTTTCTTTTAGCATTATGAGCAACTATGGCCTTCGGCTTAGACGATAACTACATCCATACACTAGCCTGGGATTCGAATCCGGAACCTCTTCTACCGAGGTCTGCAATAAGAGAGTAAAAACTTAAAAATAATATTGAACTAAGAGAAAAGAAGGAGTTAGATATGCTTAAAAGTAAGTACATTGCAACTACAAAGAAGGAGTTAGATATACTTAGGACTAATTACACTGCTAAACATGTAAGCAAGGGTATTTAAACTACGTTCAATTGTTAAAAAAAATCTCGACTTCATGCCTGGATTTAAATGCTTCAATATATACGTATATAATGAACAGAAATAATACAATGGTTTAAGTTCAGGCTTAAGTTAAGTTTTAAGCCCTGTAATTTAACTGTAGCAATAATGTAGCAAAGCAAAGGAAGGTAGAGAAAGAGTTAGAAAACAAATGAGCAATTTATAAACTTAATAAAATCGATATTTAATCTAAATTTCTCTCTATAATCCGTTCATATCTTTCATTTATTTCACTTTAATCGTATTAGGCAAGTTATTTTTGTTCTGCTTAGATGTAAATTGAATTTTATCTAAACCCATCAAAGTCCTGGGGTCAATTTCTATGGTAATAATATAACATCTACACACACACACAAAGATACAAACACACACACATATACACTCAATATTTGGCGAGTGTCGCCTACGCAAACAAACAAAAGGCAACAATAGCCACCAGGTGAACATGATTTTCGTTGATTTTGGTTTTGGACCAGCAAACAAATCCTTCTGCATGTTGCCCGTGATAAGAAAGTTAATTTAGCAATGAGACCACAGCAAAAGCTCCCAGCAACAGCAGCAACAGCTACATCAACAACAATTCAAAGCAGAAAGTTGTCTTTGCAAGTTCCCGATAAGCAACTAATTAAAATGAAATGCATTAGCATTGTCCAAAGGGTTTACATACAGTTGGAGCCTAAGTCAAGACTCAATATGTTCAGGGGTGTGTGTGTGTCGGGGAGATTTGCCTATGTGCCCAAGGATAGTTAGTTATTTATTGATTGCTTTTCATCATCATCATCATCATCGTCTTTTGTATTGCTGCTGTCAGGTAAAACCACACCTACAAAACGTTTCTCATGAAAACGCCAGAGGCTTTTGGGCTCAGTCTTAGACCTAGACTTAGTTTTCCACCACACTCTCTCTCTCTTCCTCTCTTTCTCTCTGTCTCTATAGTTCAGCATCTTCTTTGGGTTTGAGGGATTCTCATATATCTTTCATTTTGCACAGTTGCCATGACATCAGCAGCAGAAGCAGCAGCAGCAGCAGCATCATGCAGAGCTTCCTTATCCTGCGTATCCTCTTGGACTGAATGGAAAATGTGTATGTGAGTCTGAGTTCGAATTCCTCTCCATCTCCATCACTTGTTTAGCCATTGGTGATTTATGTCGTTGCACGGACACAATGCTGATGAAATGTGCCCAAGCGCCTTTCACCTGTCCTCGCCCTGTCCTCATCTATCTGACTCACACTCACACTCACACTCGCTCTCGCTCTGGCTCCCGTTCTCACTCTCTTTATCTCTATTTCTGTGTTTCTCTGAAATGCCTGGCATGGCAAAGCTTCAAATTATTATTGCCAAGTGCACTCGGGCGTATGCGCAATGCCTTTTTCCACTTGAGCATGCCAGTTGCAAAAACAATAACATGCATTTTTATGCCACTTCAACAACAACAACAGCAACAACAAACACGAATTCTTTGCAAAAGGAAAAAAAGACATGTTGGCTTATTCAAACAATTTGCAACAATTTCGAAATAGTTTTCCAACTTAGTTTTATTTTGCCTAAAACCAAAACTTTCATTACAATCAAATTAAAGAACAAATTCAAAGACAGCAACGAGGAAAACTCGTTCAATCAATTAAAAACCAATTTAAGATATAAAGACTAAAAGTAGAAGACAACAAAGTGGTGGAGAAGAAAGATAATAAAGCAGTCAAATAGAAAGAACAAAAGTTGTTCGACATAAATTTATAATTGTTCGGAATTAAAAGAAGCAAAAAAGCATAAACTAAAGAGTATACGATGAACAATAACAAACGAATGAAGGAAGAACTAAAAAAAAGAATAAATAAAAGTCAAAAGGAATAGAAAATGTGAAAAGTATGAGGAATAGAAACCAATCTTTGAATCAAGAGCAAACCTACAAAACGCAACAAAATAAAATTTACATTCATGAAGAAGAACATAATGGACTACGAAAAAAGATTGTAAAAGCAGAAATACATGCAAAACTATGGCACAAAGACTTCAAGAGACCAGTTAAGATGACAATTATAATTGATAATGAGATGATATTGTGTTTATAGCATTAATTTGAGTTCTCTCGAGTCTGTCATCAGCAGACTTTCTTGACGACTCTAGGGTCGCAAGGCCAATAATATTTTCTCAATGCTGACTCCAATTCGGATAATACAGTGGCTCACAGCTTATTACGTGCAGCGGTACCAAAAATATTCAAAAGTGTATTGCTGCTAAACTATTAAAGATATCAAAAATTTAAATGCAGTTCTTTTTAGCAATCTATCAATATATATAAAAGCATTTGATTATTATTTTTTGTTTTCAAATAACATTTAAAACTTAAAAAAAAAACCAACTCTATTGACGTTTTCTAGGTCACAACTTTTTTCATGCACTTTCAATGACGTTATTTCAAATAATTCGGTATTTTTGTCGCGGTTTTAAGCTCCATCTATTTAAGGACATGTTTAGTGAATTTTATTTCGATTTTATGGGTCTGGTCACACTAAAATTTAATTTTTATGGGAAATAACAAATATGAGTCCACGTACAACCGGGAATTAGTCCTTTTTCATTTTAAAAATGGCAAATCCCAAAGGAATATAGCTCAAAATGGTACAGTTGAGTCCCAGCACAGTACAATATATCCTTCAACGCTTTGTTCGTGAAAATCGGGTGGCAGATAAGGGCCGAAATGCACCGAATAAGATTTTAACTGACTGAAAAATTAAGGCCAATCCAAAATTATCGGCCCCAAAATTGGTAGGTATGGGAATTTATTTATTAATCGATAAATTCGTTGTACTCATAATTTATGAATATTTTTACCTGACTAGGTACATGAAATTTTCCATTTCCAAATGTAATCTTTCGAATCGACCTTTGATAAAGTTCTCGCTTTCGCTTCTCTGATTGGAAAAAGTGTATTAAACGGGTCAGCTTATTTGCTTATTTTTTTCATTGTCATGTGACTCTTTCTATCTCGTTCTCTCTCTCTCTCTCTCTCTCTCTGTGTTTGCCTCTCTCTTACTCTGATACAGATTTATTTTCTTGACTGTTCTTCTGTTTGTCAGGCGGCAACTGCAGCAACAAGCAACAATTGCAATTTGTGCTCCGACACACAATTGTGGATTATTCATTTGCAAAAGTTCCCTTTTTTCGCCCCCCATTTCTGAGGGGAAATGCCACATGCAACCAGAGTAGCAGCAACAATGCAGAGGATGCTGCAACTCCAGATGACGACAACGATGATGATGATGATGGGGATGTTGTTGCTGGTGATTGCCGAATGCCTGCCATTTTCTGCGAATTAAGCCAATTTATGTGCCGTCAGAGACGGACCATTAAGAATCAGTTTTTGGGCAAAAAGTTACCAAAACCAAATTCAATGGAAAAAAATTAATAACTAAAGTTTTCCTCTCCTGCTGTTGGCTGCTGTTGCATCACTTCATTAGCGTTGTAAAATTTGTAGTTTTACTTTTCTATTAGTGCACATATGTGCTGTGGGCTTAGGCTATGGGCGTGGCATCAAAGTTTCTACACTAAGCCTTTATGCATTTGATGGCTTTGATTGCGGGTTTCATGAGTTGCCGTTTGCCAGGATGGCAGGAGAGGATGGAAAGGAAGGACTATGCTGGGCCACAAAACTTTTGCCACCAACTCGTTAGACAAATTGAAAATTTTGTCGTCAATTGGCGTTCTTTTTACCGCTTTCCCCATTTTCGCTCGCCCTGTTCGTTTTTGGCAAAGTTTCAAAGCAGCTTTGGTTTAAGCTTTTATGGCAAATGTAAAAAATTTTCCTTTTTCCAACAGAAAATTTGATTTTTGAGTGCGCCTGTAATTGGCTTAGAGTGGCAATTGACAAAAAGCTTTTTGTGGGACTAAATGCATTAAAAACTCACCAACACACACTCACACCCACATCCACACCCACGCACACACTCACACCCACAGGAAAGTGTACGGACGGACAAAAGAATGACTGATGAAATAATCAACCAGAGGGTAAAATGTTTCGTTATGGATTAAGATTAGAATTTAAATTCATTTTATGAACAATTTGTATTTTGCTATTCCTGTTGAGCTTTCTTATTGTTATTTATCAGTGAAACACAAGCAATGTTTCAATTTACTTCACTTTAGCCTCATTTGAAATGTAGTGCTGCACTTGTTGACAGCGTTTTTGCTTTTCTATTATCTCTAAACGTCTATCGGTTTTCAAAGAGTCCCTTTATATTGGTAGCCTTTGTGTGATCTGCTTGATTACTGGCTTACATTGATGTTGGATGTGAATCTAATTACATTTGGTTCGCTTTTATTCCATGCCCTTAGCACTATCCTAATTAATTCACATTAAAGGAGCGTAAATAAAAATAATATGTTCAAAAAATAATGTAACTTTTTAGTGTCAATAGCAAATAAGTTTTACCATAAAGTTAGTTACACATCGTAGATTCTAAGATTTGAGGAACGAATTAATGTTAATGAGGATAATTAATGTTATTGAGGATAACTAAGAAAGAAAGGTTAGGTTAAGTAACTACCAATAATATGTCCTGATGTATGTTGCAATTTATTTCATAATAGTTTATCTAATCTACAATATACGGAGAGTCAACTCCTCTCACTTCATTGGTTGGGTATCTTGGGTATTATCCCTGTTATGATGATTTATGGGAACTCATACGTTTCGCTTTTAGTCATCGTTCATTTTCGTCGTTGCCATCTGTTGTTATTATCTATCGACAATCTATCGATAAATCACAACAATCAGAAAATTTATTGTTGGTATTGATTCAAAATTAAATATATTACCTAAAGGAACATAACACAAAATTTAACTTTGAATTTTTGCATTAAGAGCGAATCGAAAACAAATTTAATTTTATTTCAAAATTCATAGTAATCTGGAAACGGGAACACCCTTCCGAAAGCAATATGGAATCGATTGCAATTAACTTAATAGTGGGTCTTTAGATTACTCAATCACGGAAACACAACGACACAATTAAAATTGTATGTATTGATATTTATTTTCTTTTTGCTATAAAGGTTTTGTTTTAATCATCCTCATCGTAATAAGATAATTGTAAACGTTTAAGCCGACATGGTTGATCGCTTGACTGACTCCCTAATGGGCTACGAAATCGAAACATTCGTTTCAGTTTCCATTGACTTTAACAAACACACAGTGGTTCAAATGAGTTTCAAATATTTAACTCTCATTGGAGTTGCTGTTTTGGCATATCAAATTGTTCAGGTAATCACTGAAAATAATAAAAAAAAAAAAATAAGTTCCATTTTATAAGTCTTCTCAAAGATTAACTCGCGGGTCGAACTAACAAATTTGAAATGCCATGCAATTGATAGAACATTTTTGGGATATGAATATTGTCGGATCAAATCTGTAAACCGCAGCTACAAGTATTTTTCTCTCAAATGTAATCTCTTCAAAGTTCCAGTGACAAATATTACGGTAAGATATATAGAACTCATTGAATTATCGGCACGAACTGACTATCATTTCAGGTAACAATTGCACTTCTGAAACGATTTAACGACTATAAACCATTTTTATACAATGTCACGATCGATGGGTGCAAGTTCATGGCGTCTAAGAATAGGAATCCTCTTTTTAGCATATTCTACGGATTTATTAGTGCGCAATCCAATATGAATCATACGTGTCCATACGATGTAAGTACTTCCAATCGGTAAAAATCCAAAACAGTTTTAATCTCTCAAAAACTTTTGCAGCACGATCTCGTTGTGGACAAGATAACAGTTGATTTTTTGAATCATCAATTGACGCATGTCTTGCCCATTCCTCCAGGTGACTACGCCGTCTTTACCAGCTGGTACGTCCATGGTATCCTCCGGACCGATGTTAGAATCTATGCGACCCTGTCATGAGAGCTTAACCAAAACTTAACAAAATAGTTCCAACAAAAGTATTGACGGTTTAATAAATATTATTGACTTAAAACTCTTAAGTAAAATTTCACATCAACAAGAATTAAAACATAAAATTAAAAATGAATTTTTATTTAGAGATTTAATGTCATAATTACAAATTCAAGTTGTAACTCGTTGTTTAAGTTGCTGTTTCACATATTTTGATTTCTGGTGAAATCATTAATCACTGCATATTCTGGTTTTTACAATTACAGTGATGATTATCAACTTCTGAACTTTGAACTGGAACTTGATTAGTTAATTATACACAAGTATGGCATGGTTGAATGCTTGAATGGCTCGTAATTGCTTCACCAAAACTGATTCCAATTTCCACTAGCTGACAATGGCCCTTTAAGCATTTTTTTTTTGAGTGCAAAACGTTTCAACGTATAACTCGGCCTTCTTTATTTTCCGATTTTTAAGAAATTTGGTGGAATAATAGGTGTTTGCAACTTGTATAAGTGTGCCAAATTAAATTACGATTAGAGAACTGCATGAGTGACAAAAATATCCAATTCGAATTAACAATTGGCAAAATAAATTAAATGCCGAACTAGTTTGAATGAATAAGTGAGCTGACGTAAAACTCATTCGCACAACATTTAAAATGAACACAAATGAATTGAATGAGTGGGAATGCGAATTATTAAGATGCTTTATTTCGAATGCATTCGAATGCCTATTCAAAAATAAAGAAAAACGAAAATCAATGTAAAATGTGTCCGTATTTATCCATATCATATATTTAATACAAATTACATCGACACGGGAAGTAACATTTACGTTTGACTAGGTTAGATGTGCTTCCCGACAAATTGAAGGTAATAGAACACATCTTACAGGATACTAGCCCCATTCGAATTCAGATGTCTAATTACGATACAATAAATAATTCCGGGAAAAAATCACTTTTTATTGAATTCCGCAGGCAAAGGGGGAGTGGCAAAAAATAACATTACACAAAGTCAAGTTTGGTCAGAAGCATTTCCGACCATATAAAGTATCTATATTCGTGATACTTTCACTTGCCTAAAACTCGAAAGCTTTGTAATCTCGGATTCATCCAGATCGGACGACTATATCATATAGCTCCCATCGGAAGCATCGGTCGAAAAAAGAGTTTTAGATCAACAACTTTGTTCTTTTTCACCTGATTATTGTAAAACTTAACATTTGGCAGTTAACTATACATACAAATGTACGTGCCAAATTTGATTAAGATTGGACTACACTATATCATATAGTTCCCATAGGAACAATCAGAGCAAAAATAGTTTTGCTTCTAAAAACTTTTCTGTTTCTTATGCGATCATCGCCAAACTTGGTAAATAACTGGTAAATTTGATCAAAATCGGATGAGTATATCATATAGCTGTCATATAAACATATGCAAAAATTGCTTAATCTATAATTTCAAGACTTAGCTGTGATGATAGTTCTATACTATATTATTTTGGTATTATGTATTTACAAGAAGTGCATATTTCAAAAAGTTTTGTTAAAAAATAATAAGTTTTTAACATTCTGAAAGGATACATACATATACCAAAAACTTCAAAACTATTTTAAGCTTTAGAAATTGCCCCAATTTGATATCCCAAGTACATATGTATGTACATATGTATATCAATTGCCATCAGCTGTTGTTGTCAGTGCCATCATCGTTATGAACACATCGCATCATCATCGTCATCATAATTCAATATTTATTGGCGCATATTAAAAATACTTTTGCCAGTTCAAACAGGCATCAGCTACAGCAACAACAACGAAAATATTGCATGTTGAGAGAAACTTACTGAATAAATATTTTTGCAATAAATAGAAAACTTATGTATATACACACACATCAAAATATACATGCACACCAAACACTCACACTTAAACACAGAGAGATTGCTCCAAATACAGGAGACAAAAATGTCGGAAATCAATTTGAGATTTGTTTGACCATTTTAATTGAAAATTTTTGAAGTGAAGTGAAGAGCGAAAAAAAACATCGAATGCTAGTTTTGGCTTGATGTGATCAAATCAATTAATCGTAGTCCGAGATAGAACCGATTGTTGCGCAGAATGATCACTAAGAAAATGTAAAATTTTTAATTTTAAATTTTAATTTTAAAAATACTTTCAGAATGAGTTATTGTTGCAATTAATATAATTCGTATTTATTGCTAAAACATATATGTAAAGGGAAGAGATGCCAGAGTGTTGATGATACATTGACTAGCTCTGGAATGTTTGCTGGGTGACCCGACATCTGTAATCGGTTATCGAAAGATGCACTCGCATTTTGTCAGTAACAGCGGTTAAGTTATTTGTTAAAAAATTGTCGCAAAACTCTTTTTAATCATTGCAAATTTTACTCTGCATCTTAATCACAAATTTTAAATAAATACTAGATTATTATTAATCTAACATATTTGTATATATTTTATATGTATTTTCTTTAATTGGAAAGCACTATTATGTATTGTCATTCAGTTTTAATAGTCAATGGAGGAAGAATTCAGACTTTCAAGGCCAAATAGAAAATTAAATGAAGTCTGTAGAAAATTTCGATGAGGTTTTTCCTAGAATAAGCAAGATTCACTTTATTTGAAGTCTATTAAGCTTATATTGATTGATCTGTTAATGGAAATCTTTCATCTAAGGCGCGATGAAATTTGGTTTTTTCTAAAAGTAGAATAGGAATAGGCAATAAATTGCTCACTTGCTTAGTTAAATGCTCATACTTATATCGTCTCTAAATGTATCTTTTGCTTATATTTAAACCAATTGTAGTTTGTCGGGTGACAGGGCTATAGGAGCCAGCTGAGTTGTTTGTTTGCCTGAAGAGCCAAGCCGAAGAGGAGTTGTAGTTTTCCCTTGCTCCACATTCTTCCCCTGCCCCTCACTTCTGATCTCTTCTCTGCCATTCATTGCCTTTGCCTGCATCTCTATGGCAACTTGGAGATGCTGCACACGACGAAGAATCTTTTTGTTATTTTGCTCGTTTTTCTACTTTAGTTGTATATTTTCTCTCTGCCATGTTTATATTTGTTTTGTTGCACAAGAAAAGAAGGATAAATAAATAGGGAAAATACAAAATATACATATTTGATTTGCAGTTGCATTCAAGTGAAAATTACCAAAAGCAAATGTTGAATCTTGCCAAAGATTGAAAAAGAGATTTAAAGTCCAAATAGATCATTGTATTTGGCTATAACCAAATAACCTACAAAAGATGCCCAAGAAGCAAGGGAAAAATCTAATAAACACATTTCGGCTGGTTGGGTAAATGGAAAACCATTTTGCCCACAGCAAAAGCAAAAGATTTTTCTTTTTTCTGCTTTCCCCTCCTCACAGTTTTTCTATTTTTTGACAGACAGCCGCAACCAAGTCAGAACCTGAACTCATCGATCCATTAAAACCAAAAGTCTGCAAAAAAAAAAAGAGGAACAGGGAGTGAAGTGTAGAGTATGAGTACGGCAAATGGCCGCAACATGCCAAAAAGGACTTCAAGGACTTGGTATAGATGGTAAAATATTTGCAGCTGCGACCGCCAAAAAAAAAAAAAAACTCCACTTTTGGCTAACGGAGAATGAGTTACCAGGTAGTCAAGGTTGCCATAGCAATATCCTGGGAGAGCTCACTGTCTCTCCATATATATACATATAAGTATATCGATGTATGTATTTGTGTATATATAATCGTGAACGTGGGTGTGTCTGTGTGTGTTTGTGATGCTCCATACGCCATGTTGTGCGCAGAGTCGGCTTTTTGCTGCCTTTTTGGACAAGGACTATAAAAGCCGTTGCCATGTACAGCTGAACGTTTAGATGCGTTGTCAGGTGGCTGCCGGCACGAAGCTCCTGCTAGAGCTCTCGATGCTTTCCACTTTGTAACGGCCAAATGGAGCTCAAGTCTCAAGTGCTGTCAAGTGCCATGGCGAAAGACAGCATCATATTAAATTGATTCCCATTTGACCAAAAATTTTGCTGTAAGCAATAGTTCAACTTAGTTAAGAGTTAACAATATTTCGATCGTTAATCATTCGTCAAAAGTGTCTCTGCAAAGTTTACTTTAAACGAATTAATAAATATAAAAATAAATATGATGTGATCTACACATTTAGTATTCATGTTTGCTTTAATGTTTTGAAATACTTTCATTCACAAGATCTAATAATTATCAATATTTCACTGCCGATATTTAAAAATCAATCAATATGAAGCTCTTCCAATTAGGTTGATCTTAGAGTGGCTCTGCCACTTGAAGATCTGATGAAAAATCTCATTGTCTTGTCATAATTTCATTCACGATATCTTTCGAGTGCTTAAGGATTCACATTTTGCATTTAATTAATGAAGATTTGTCCAATTTTAGCGCTGTTATATTCTGTCACCGATAGTTTACCATTTCTATCATTACTTTAATCTGAAGTGATGCCAAGCAATTAAATTACTCATATATTTGATCACGCTTATATTCCAGTATAACCTCGATGATAAATTTTTACGATTTCAGGTAATACTTCTCGATGATTTGTCGATAAATTAGTTGCTTTTAATCTTTAAACTTAATTCGTTTCCATTTTCGTGACTGATAAATCTTTCAAATGCTAACAGTTTTAATTTTAGAGGGACGATTTTGCCGGGTTAAATTGCCACGATTTTCCCTCAGTGTAGTCCATGGCGCATGCGTTGCATTCGGCAGATAAAAAACATGGCTGCTCTCGCAGGCAAGGCACACACACACACACACACACGAAATAGTCTTACCCATACTACTGAGAGACAGACAAAAGTCATTTCCCCTTCACAAATGAGCAAAACACAGACACACACACACACACATGCAGAGGCACACTTATTTCCACTCCCAGCAACATGATTTTGCTCAGAGTTTGTGCAAACGATTTTCAACACATTTACAATTATTGTAAATGTGTGCAAAATTTCAGACTTTACAGCAATACATATACATAACAGAGAAGCTTTTACCTATGTGTGTGGGAGTACACCACACACACACACAGACAGATAGACAGACAGAGAGAGAGAGAGGGAGAGCGAGTGAGACAGATAGAGAGATAGAGTGAGATAGAAAGCTGAGAGAGAGAAGATGGTACAAAATGAACATTCGATTTTACCGGTTGCTGCTCTTTGCCGGTGTTTTTTCCCTTTTATTTATTTGACTTTTTTTTTTTCTTTCCTTTTTGTGTTGAGTGAAGACCTCCAACTCTTGAGTTTTGGACATTTCTGATGCGTTCCCCCTTCGAATACCTCCGTTTGCTATACATTTAAAGGCCCCAGAGTCTTCGGCATTCATCCTGTAACTGAATTCCCCGTTTGGCATCTTCTGATATCTGTTTTTGCCTGGTTTTTTGTCTGTTTTTGTTATTTTCGATTCGTTTCGATTCGATTTCTCGCTCTAGCAACTTGGCCAAAATCATGTTTGTTGTTCTTACCAGAGTTTTTTTTTTTTTGCTCTCTAGCTGCAATATCTATATACATTTTCTCAGTCAGGTTCTGGGTCTCTAGTACTTGTGTTTGCTTGTTTATGTTGTTGTTGTTTTCTCAGAGATAGATGAGTTTATTATAGAATTATCATTGAAAATTGCCGATGTTTGTTACATAAATTGATGTTTGGCACCAGAAAACGAAAACAGGGAATGAAACAAAAGCCATAAAAGATGCTTCCGTCAAAAAATAGATTTAAAACCATTTACAATTGCTGAATTAAGTCTTTTGAAGAGAAATGATTAAACTTTTCAGTCTGATAATAAACTTTATATAACCCATCTTTTGATTTGATTCTAAAAATTCACCACAAATAATTGTTTTGCTGATTATGTGAATTGCTTGTTAATGAAACGCAAATTTTCTATTCTGTAAATTTTTTTTTCAAATTTTCCGGTTGAAAATCGTTTTTTACGTTTCCTATTTAAATAAGTCTTCTTTCACAATAAGTTGACACAGAATTAATTTAAACTGTAGCAGGCTATAAAGTGATTAACAAATTTCTTCTAATTTATTTAAATAATTTTTTTATATCACCGAAAGATTCGATTTATATGTATTTCGTTGATTCAACTCATTTAACTTAATGAAACTTTCCTTTTCTGAAATTGTTTTCTTTCTTTCGGTCGCATGATACTTTTAACAATTATTAAAAAGCATGAACCTCCGAGATAAATGATATATATTCGTTATGTATACATATGCATGTCGATTTTCGTTTTATCCTTTGTCGCCTCTCTCCGTTCTGGCATTCATATAAACTAATGGCCAGTCAGACGCCATTCGAAACACACCGAAAAACACTGAAAGGAAAATAAATTTCGAGGATTCAGTCAGAGCATCGACTTTGAGATACCCATTGTGACCCATTTGTTTGGCTAAAAAATTGCTTGCAAAGTGTTTGCATGGCAATCATTTTTGACGACCTTAGCATACCCTTTGAGTCTTCTTAATATAGGGTATAAAAATTGCGAAAATACACATTGAAAACGTATAACGTTGGCGGCCATTGTGGCGTTTGGCGTTGGCGTGGCCAAAAACACACAAATACAACATGGTCGCAATGGGTTGAGATCCATGGCGATGGCGAAGGAGTTGGAGCTGCAGTTGGAGCAAGAGATGGAGTCAGAATTGTGTTCCAACACTAAATGAAATGAAATCAACATGGCTACCCCGCTCCATCAATAGTGACGAAGGGGCAGGGAATGTGAGTGAGAATGAAAATGCAACGTTGGCAATTTTTTTACGCTACGCTTTCCATTTGGTACAATTTGTATTTTTCTTTCTATACCCTTGCAGTGGGTAATAACAAACTGATCAGCTGATTGTGATCTAATGGGGAAAGCGTTGTAAACATAATCAAGAATTCCAAGGACGAGATAAGATTTATTTTAAGCTGTATTCTAATGTTTGTTTTTTGTCTGTTGATACCAACTTCAATAGTGTCATTCAATTTTGAAGTAGATTATCGGAATAATTGGTAGGTCTACACAAGTCCTACTTGCACATGTTATAGAGTTTTTCTTATCGACTGGGACTCGCAAATAAGTAGAAATGATTTGTTTAGAATTTCTATTAGATCAATTATATCATATATCTTCCATAAATAGATGGCTTTCTCAAATATGTGTGATGAATAATGTAAAATAAGCAAGTTACTTTCAGTAACCAGACCTTTTTTAAACTTATAGTGTATATAGACTTCGTATCGTTTCCATTCCTGCCTTCTGCTTGCCTTTCCCTCTCCCACTCGTTCACTTACTCATTAAGCCATACAGAATTTAATTGCGGCCATTTTCCTTTTTTGTATTTCGTTTGTTTTAAATGTTAAATAAGAGTTTTCGTTTTGTATCCAGGCAATTTAATTCAATTAAATTAAATATTTTACATAGAACAATCGTTCTGTCTGTGTGTGTGTTTCTGAAGGGCAATTAATAAAATTGAAATTGTTTAATTTTAGCAATGAAACAAAACAAAAACAAAGCTAAAAACTTTCTGTGTGTTTTGATTTTGTTGGAGCATTTTAATAAATTCTATTGAAAAACAAACATGGAGTCAAAGAGAATGAGGTGACGGGAGGGAGAGAGTAGTCGGGCAGTTGGAAAATATTACAAAATATTTCCAATTTAATGATTTTTCCTGGGTGCGGCCATTGAAAAGTTTTGCCATGAAATTTTCTACTCTTTACACCACTTGGCAAATTGATTGGAAAATTTATATGGAAAGGCCAAAAGAGTTCGAACATGTGAAACAATTGGCCAATATTTTATTAAGTATATTAGTTTAGAACATAAAGGGTGGGAGGCCAATGAAGGACGGCGAGAATGAAATTAGATTGATTAAATTCCCAAAAAGCTGTGGGAAAATATAATGTTATTTGAACAAAACGCAATTAAGTAGAATTAAAATCAAAAACTATTTGTTAATTGTGTTTTCTTCAAATAACATTAAATTTTAAAGCAAAATAAAAGTCAAAAAATGTTGAAAAAGTGAATAAAAATGATAAAATAATAATACAATTTTAAAGCTTTTAATTTGGGCCTTAGAGAAAGAATTCAGTGACTAAACATTTTTCTTAGTGTATAGATATCACCTAATAACAAATCAATAAGAAAGTAATTTTATTTATTTAAGTTGAGTCACTTCTATTTTAGTAATAAAATTGAAATTGTTATTCCATATTCAAATTCTATTCCAGATAAAAATTTATTGTATTATCCAAAAAAGCGACTCTGTTATATCAGATATTCATAAATTGTCGAATTATTGGAAATTAATCTGGACATAAATCTTTTTTCTTCTATAAAAAGGACATTTTGGTCTCGCACTAGAAATATGTTGGGCAAGGTTTTTCTTAGTTGAACTAGATCCAGTAAAGCACTTATAAAATAACCATTAAATATTGAATTGAAAAATCTCTTCGGTGATAATAATGGAATTTTTATGAATTAGCGTAATGGTTTCATTCAAATAAATTTTCTCAGTTTTATTCATACATGAAATAACTAAGTTGCCGACCCGAATTAATATACTAAAGTAATTTCTTAATTAAGTATATAAATACTATAATAGAGAGTGACTTTGACTTGAGCACTTTGACTTAATGTTTAATACTTAATTAAATAATTTCGTAACTTAAGAAACTCTCTAATAAATTCGTTTCCTTTAAAGTTTAAAACTAAAATTCAAAACTGAAATAGCAATTCATTTAAAAAACTTTTAATCAGCATCCATATGATGTCGCTCTCATAATTTCACTTTATATACAATAGCAACTGGATTTTCCATTCCGCTTGATAATAAAATACTAATAAATTTCACGCTATGAACTTTTTGGCGCATAGGGCCCCACCGAGACCACATGTGATAGACGACCACCAAGTCGACGACCGAGAGCCAGGACCACGACAAGGATGTCTCCTTTTGCTATCGTTGAATTTAATTTATAGCAAAGCGACGAAAATTTTTGTTCTCTCTTTCATGTTTTCTCTGCTAGTTAACCATTCTCGCTTTGGCGAAAAAGCATTTTCTTTCTATTTGCACACTGTGGAAAAACCACTTTTCATGCCCGTCAGTTGCAGCTGTTGTTACTATAGAGCCGACAGCTTGGTCAAAAAATGAAATAAAAAAAAAAAAAAATGAAAATGAAATGAAAAAGAAGGGAAAAAATCGCAAAATGTAAAAGGGGGGGAAACTAAAGGCATTTTTCCACTGGTTGCCTCCATAAAAAAAAAAATAGAAGAGAAAGAACCATATATATATATATACTATATATATATACTATATATATATACTATATATATATACTATATATATATGTAGTGAATTTGATAGAATTTTGTGTGGAACTCGCTAAAGCTTGTTATCATTCCGTTGCCCACATCTGTCACCTTCTATAAATCAGTCGCAAAAGATGCTCCTAGTGAGGATGTGTGTGTGTGTGTGTATCCTGTGTGTGTGTGTGCCATTTAAGTATGTGTCGCTGTCTTCTGGGCCTGGTCTTGTTACTTTTGTTATTTTCCAACTAATTCCCTTAATGGAAAATTGCACAAGCATGTTAAGGAAAAATTGTAATAGCAGAAATGAGAAAAAAGAAGAAAATGGAAGTGCCAATGCTACTTTGCTAACGAAACTGAAATACTCTTTCTAAATTAATCACAGAATAACCAATACAATAATAATACAATTATTGGGTTATAATGGAACGATATTTGTGCAACTTGAAATAATATTTCCCCTAGAAGAAATTCCAGTCGCAACGATTTTGAAATAGGATTTCTAGTCTGATTTCCTTTTATATTTAATAAGAAGTTTGTGGCAAAATCCCGTTATAATATGGAAAGTAGAGCTGTTCATTTTATAGCTTCTTTGCTATATATCGACTAAAAGTATTGATTATATTAGATATATGGTATGTACATACTATGACTGTTATAAAATAAGAAAAAATAAAAAGCTTCTAAAAGTTTTTCGTTAAATTTATAAACCTAAAGGTGTAAATTAAGAGTTATTTCATTTAAAAAACTCTTCTCCGTTCTATTTGCATTCCTTTTTGTCTGATCTGCTGGTTAATTTTGCGTTTCATCCGAATAAATATCGATTTAAATCGTTGACCAAGCTTACGAACTCCATAAGTCGAGAGGGTATAACAATGAAAGGGTTTCCGCTTACATCCTTCGGTGTATACTCTTACTCTTATGTGTGTAGTAGATTTACGCATAAAATATTAGTTGCTGCATTGCAATTGTTTCATTTCATATTGCGGGCGTGCAACGGCATTGTCTCCTCTGATATATATGTAAGTATTGTATGTATGTATATATAGAACATAATGCGAATACGTCTGCCTATATATTTTATGGCATTGTAATGTTTCTTCTTTTTCTGCTCTACCCTTCACCTCTTCAGCAACAATTTCTGCCTTGTCTCTGTTGTTCGTGCTGTCGCATTATTCTTCCGCATTTGCTGCCACTTTTCCTTTATCTTGGCTACAACACACTGGCCTCTGACACCCGACCCCACCCACTACCACACACTTACGCTCCCCATCGTCCCTCCCCACTCACCCGTTTAGTGTTCCTGTTGGATGGTTCTATCCCTATATTGAATTCAATATCTTGTGTTACATTTCATTGCATTGGATGAGATTTATTGTGGCATGCGAGGCAAAGCGGAAAAATTGTTCTCGCTCTCTCTCTCTCTCTCTCTCCCTCCCTCTCTCTGTTACTTGCACAAACAAATTTTCTTTCTCAACGGATTTAATTTTGGACTTTCATGAATTTCGTTTTACAAAATTGTAGGCTCTTTGACTAGTTTAGTTTCTCCTTTGATGGATTAAATTTCATTTAGCCTTAAATTGATATTTAATTTGCTCTACCTCAAGATGATTAATAATCAAATTATGCACACATACATACGTACATGCGTTTGTCTATATATATGTGAGCACTCAAATGGAAAATGTAATAATTTTCAAGAGGCTTAAGAATTTATTTCAGAAGTCAAAGGCAAAGCCAAACAATTTCTCATTCTCGTTCTCAGTTTTAGACAAGTTGTGATGGGTTTGAAATATGCAACTTGTCCATCAATTTTCCATACATTTTTAGCCTTTCTATCAATCATGAAATGCACTTAATATCTAGCCACAAAATGCAATATCCTTCTGACAGCAGGGGCATCAGCATGAATCTATATATTGCGATTTATTGTATGTGTATACCTTTGCAAACTTGTTTGTGAAAAAAAAAAAAAAAATTGTACATATATATTTTCAATTTCCGCTTTTATGAGAGTGCAAAAGCGTAACATATTCATGCATGAGCAATTCAAATGGCCTCCACATGGGGGCTACCTCCCAACCCTTATAAACGGTAATAACTACCATATACAATAGGTCCATGTATATATATGTATATACTATATCACCGCAATGCCCACATATCGGCAAGTGCTAGGCAAACACTGCTTCCTATGTACGTAGTGACTTGAATTGAAAGAATTTCTGACCTCATCTCCCCCCTCCCACGATGGTAAAAGCACATACTCCCTAATGCCAAACCGCAATTGGCAATTGCATTGAACTGCTTATGCAAATGCCAATCAAAATGTTTTTGCTCTGAATGAAGAAATGTGGTAAAGCACTTCACTGTGCGGCATTGCAACTAGTAAACCAGCAGGACTAAGACATTTCCCTATCTCAGTGAATCTTATTAACCCACTATATAAGATTTCACAGAGCACTTTTCCATAATGTTGATGTCATTCAAATTTTCATTTCCTAAAGCCTAAAGCCCTAAACGTCTCTATCTACTATCACACATAATAATGAGAAAAGATACCTAAAATTATATCAGATGCAAAAATATTTAGATCTACTTTTCCAAATCCAAATAAAAAGTGCTCAACTTCTTTTCGTTTAGCAGAAAGTATCTTCTCTGATCTAAGCAATGTTTAATAAAATTATGAAAATGATTTAAGATGCATCAATAGGATGAAATGGCATATTGAAGTCGCCAAAATGTATGTAACAGGCAGAAGAATTCATTTCCGAACCTATAAAGTTTATATATTCTTGATCAGTACGATTGATCAGTCAATTGAGACATGTCCGTCTGTATAAACGTCGAGATTTTGGGAACTATTAAAGCTAGAGCCACCAAATTTGGAATGTAGACTCGTATAGTGTGTTCGCTGGTCAAACTAATCAAAAATTTTAAAAATCGGAAGCAAAATGTCCGAGTTATTCGTAGAGACGTCGGCGGCGTTGGTCGATAGGGGCGCCAAAGTGCTCGTGTGCTCATACAAATGCGCGAGAAAGAAGAGAAATTTATTATATGAATTTAGTTTTAGGAAATTTAAAGTAGTTTTTTCACTTCATGGTAAAGCAAAGTTGGCGCAGCGTCTTGCTTACTTTATTTAATATTCTTGTGACACAATGTCATATGCAGCGATGAATCATCGACAAAGTTTCTCCATTCTTTCATTTGTGGATTTTGCAGCCCTTCAGAGGCTGTGAAGTTGTTTATTCGATTACTTTCAGCGCAGCTTAAAATGTAAAAACACCTTTGGGGAATTCACAGTCTAAAGTATATCTTTGCTCTTTTTTTTCTGTGTTTCCTGTGTATTCCCAGGCTATTTAGCAAGGTAAACAATGTTTCATTCTCGTTTTCTTCTTTGATGGGTAAAAGCATATCCTCATCAATATATTCCCATGCCCGCAAGCATCTTTCGAGTAATCTGCATTGAACAGTTATTAGGTTTTTCTTCTCCTCGTTCCCCCTTTTTTTTTTGATTTTCCAAAGTCAGAAGAGACATATGTATGAACACCCAAAAAGGGACTCTGTAAAGCCTTCGGGCAACTTCTGTGTGGCGGGAGGATGGTGGGACGGAGATGGATAGAATGACAAAAAATGAAAACTGGAATCGAAAAATGCTTTTGGTAGCATTTTATGCATATGCGAGATGAAAACGCACACACCCGACTGGATATCTTTTGCTCCATCTCCTTCTCTCTTTCTCTCTCTCTCTCTATCTCTGTCACTCCCTGTTTCTCTCTCACTTAGAGAGAATATGTATGAAGATGGAAACTTGCCTTCATTTTGCATGCAAACAAATTTGCATGCCAAAGCGGTGCAGGAAAAAAAAATATCCCTCAGGCTCGCTGAAAAATGAACAAATTGCAAGTGTGTGTGTGTGTGTGAGTGTGGTGGGTGTGTGGGTGGTTGGTTGGGTGGGTGGGTTTATGTGTGTGTTTACCATATGAGTAACTAAGCAAGGCTCTTATATCCCACATCCGCCCACCCCTGCCTCACCCGGGCGCACCAAACTAAATCCCAGCACTTTGGCATGTGCATGTTTTTTTTCTATATATATTTTATATATATATATTCTTGTGAGGATTTTTTTCAACTTGTTAAAATATTATATTTTCCCCATATTAAATTTTGCATATTTTAACGCCTAGATGAAGGAGGAAAAAAGAACATATTGCATATTTTGTGCTTAACTTTTTGTACCCTGTACATTCACTCAATGTTGTACGGGCATGAGAAATCATGTGTCCTTACAATGTTGTGTGTAGTGCTTCAGGAAACATTCGGGGCGTTCGGCGAAACTATTATTTAACTTACTCTTCGTTCATATAGGCAATCCTCTTTTGTTATTGTTAATATATTGGGAAAATAGGTAGGGCGAACAAGTTCATTGTAACGATGTTTGTTGTATTAAAATACTGCAACAAGTTAGATATGTCCTAGAAGTTGTAAAAAAATGTGTAGCAAATTTAAATTTCATTCACAGGCGTATACAATGCAAAACTTTTAAGAAATACCCAAAAAATTTAGTCAATAGTTCAAAAATGTTGACAGACAGCGAAACTCTCTCTCTCTCTCTCTCTCTCTCTCTCTCTCTCTCTCTCTCTCTCTCTCTCTCTCTCTCTCTCTCCATCTCTAAGTACGTTATCAACTATGAGAGGTCAAATGTAGTCTAGGACATTATTCGGAAAAGTTCCGCTGAATAATAACTATTTGAATTACTTCAATATCGACTGTTACATTTGTATAAAATAGTAACAAAAACATCTTTGTTATTACCTATTCTAATTGTACAAATAGAATGTATGCAAAACACGCCTAAAATATGTAAATAAATTGGTATACTTATAATATGTCCCCATCTTAAAAATATATTCAATTGCATTAAAAAAAAGTTGAATTTGTTTGGTAATTTATCAAGAAGCTAGAAAAAATATTAGAGATAAAGAGTTTATATAAAATTCTCAAACACAAATTGCGTCCCCAATTTTTACAGGGTATTCCAAAGTCTTTGCATCAAATTAACACACTTAACCCACCATTTTAGCTTGTTCTTTTGTCATCTTAGATACCTGACAACGTCATTTTCTTTACTCATTTTTACGAGCCTGATGGGGAGAGACAGAGACACACTGAAAGAGGAAAAAAGAGAGAAAGAGGAATGAAGGCTGGTAGGATGGATGCCATTTCCTCAATTTTTGCTGGCCTTGTTAGCCTTCCATGACTTGGTTAATGCATATTTGTGCCATGGCTTTTAGCATGTCGCTGACGTTAAATTAATTTCCGCTGCAGAAAATTATAAATCTTTTTCGCCAACCATCAAGCAGAGCTACTAAGTTATTTTAGCTATTTTAATAAGAACCGAAGGCACCCGGACAAAGAGAGGGATAAAATGAGGCCAGAAGTCTTTTTAATAAATAAGCTTGAAAGAATTTATGATTTCTAAAGGAAATCTTTGCAATCTTCTATAGAGTAGTGGTGGGGGCTAAAATTATTTAAATGACTTGTCAAGCAAATTATATCATCTACGAGTTTTTCAACTAAAATGTTTTTATCAACCAGTACACATATATAAAATCTCGTCGTCAAATATTTTAAAACCAACAACATTTTTTTTTCTTCTATTGATGATGCTTCAAAATATCTATTAACAAATTTAATGCCGTTTTGCCTGACTCTCGAATAATTGCAACTATACTTAATCTGGTCACACTGCAAAAGAATATATATCATAGTCAGAGTTTTGAAAGTCTATAAATATTTTGGAAAACCTTACAAAAATCATACTAGTCAGACCACTAAAATCTATATTTGCTCTTTTTCTAGTATATCTTTAAGATTTTTGACACTATATTTTCGGACACTATATTAGTTTGTGAGTTATAAATTTAATACGTAAAATTTCTGATTCATTAAGCTTTCAATAGAATGTAATGGACTATGCTTTCTAAGCATATGGTTTTAATTTCCTTTTAAGTAAAGAATGAAATCGATTTTTCTTTAACTTATTAGGTGGTCTGAAATATTTGCATTTCATGAAAATAAACCATTTTTTATTTTTACGTGGAAATATACTCGTATATCCACATTTCCTTCCCATTTTCCTAAATACTTAAACTTGAGATTTTTTTCAAAAACCTTAATTTTTCTAGCATTAAACCATTAATATTTTAGACTTCACTAACATTAGTATTTTAATCTTTACAATGTAAGCTAAGTAAACAAGACAAAAGTATCTAAAATTGTGTATTTATTTCATTAGTTTTCGCACTGTTTCTAATACAAGCTTTATATAAATTTAAAAAAACTATTTAACTATATTTTAGTTAATTTTATTGTGAAGTCTTTAGATTGGGGGGCAACTGCAATCCCAGATTATGTGAGTTAACGACATTTTGTTACATAAATTTTTCCAATAAAGAAGGGTCGTACATTTTTGCACTTCGTTAAGTAGTCCTTATTGCGTAATAGGCTAATTATTTTGTCTTATATTTCACTGTAACTTGCTTTTCAAAGGATTTCGTCAAGGGATTTCAGTTGACGGGCAATTCATCCATATAAAATATGTAGGACTTTCAATATTCCGTAGACTACTTCTTTATTTGATAAATAAATAAATATTTTAAAAATATTTTCCAACATTTGTTGAACAGTTATATACGTTTATATTTTATTTTTAGACTTTAGGAAATCAATTTGATATATATTATATATATATATTATAACGGTTGGTTGAATAATTCATTTAATGTGCCGAAAACACAAGAAGTTGTATTTTAAATTGATTTGTTTTCATACAGCTAAAATAGCTGGCAAGGAAACGTGATGTTGTTCGATAAAAGTTAGATTGGCTCAAAAAGTCCATGTATTTAGTTCTTACAACATTTGCGATTATTTATCCGTTTTGAAAAAGATTTTTATTATTTGTTAAATTATTCTTTCACTTTTAAATGTTTAGCCAGAACTTTTCACTTTTTTGTGTCGTTTGTTGGATTTGTGTATATATTTTTGCGTTTTGGTTTCTGTAGAATTTCGTTCGCTCTTGGCATTCACCGCGTGCCTTATGGTCAAATAACATATAGGCCTGCAGTGGATACCAGGAGAAAAACGTACCAAACGACTGAGAAACTGAAGCACTCCAAAATGTGTGTCAACTCGTAAGGAATGTGGTATCCAAGGGCGATCGCGAACCGGTTTCATCCTTGTGGCTGGAGACGACGTCACAAGGATTAGAAGGCGTCCTGTTCGTGGTGTGGTCGTTGCGAGGATTGCCATTAAACTAACCGAATTGGCGAATGTGCTGCGATACAAAACTCTGCTGTGGGCTAGGGCCTTAAGTAGTCAGCGATCCAGAGATCGGAGTTAGGGGTTGATCTTCTGCGTAATAACAGGATCAATGCTCGCTCGAACTCTCACTCTCTCTCTCCCTCTCTCTCTCTTGTTCTCTTGCAATCCGGTTTCATATTATTATTCTGCCAGCTGCCCGCCTCCCGTTCAACGTTCTGATCGTCCCTCGTGCGCCTTTTCATTCAATGTATTGCCCAGGCTTAGGATATTTGAGTGCGCCCGCTGCTTCTTGTTATTGTTATCCTTGCTGATTTTATGATTATGTACATCTGTGTGTGTGCGAGTGTGTTTATTTCTCTGTCTGTGTGTGTGTGAGAGTTTACGTGTATCCTTTTTGCTTTCTTTTTATTGTCATTGACATTTTACGGGCATCGCAAATGCATTTTTATATCCTGTTTATGCTCTTGCATCTCATCTAATCAATGCTTACTGTGATTCCTGGCAGCTGGTTGCCTTTCCCTCTGCAACTTCAGGCAATCATCTCATCCAAAAGGTGAATGTTCGCACTCACATTCCCCCCGGTCTCGTCTCTCTCTCTTTCCTCTCCCCGAAGGATCTTAATGGTTTCGTCGACTTATTGTTTACCAAATGATAAATAGTTGCCATTTGGTTGATTTTCAAATGATTCTTGAACTTTGATATAAATAAAGTGAGATGGGATTAATCAAAAAGGAAGAAGGATTGAACAAAAGGTTAAAGTAAAATGTGGAGGAAACAAAAGAAAAGTTCATTTGGAATATGAAAGAACTTTTGATTAATGAAAATGTAAGAAAGCGTGATTTTAAACTAAAATATACAGATTTCACTTCGATTTTCTTTGAACCTTTTTTTAAAGTTTGCTTTAGTCTTATTCTAGTATGAATTGAATTGTAGGTACTTTTTTTCCTTAACATTTCTAAGCAAGTTAACGAATTTTCGTTGTTTGATTGAGCCTGAAAATGTTTAAAACAAAAATTTAAAGCACACATATAAATATTTCCATTTCGTGCCAAAAAGAAAACCAAAAAAAATTCTCCTTGACTTTTCTCACAAAATTAAATTCTTTTAAAGGAATCTCTAAGACTTCTTTAAGTAAAAAATTTAAATACAAAAACTCGTTGTGTGTCTCGGCTTTCATAGAAGGATAAATTTAGTTAAAAGGCATTAATCTGATAAAAATATTAATACAATTCATTGCAATGTAATGGCACATTTTCCAGTTAGTACTGGGCAATTGGAACAAAGCATTCCTTTTGACTAATTCTAATAGGTCAGTGCACAGAAAAATCACTATACCTATTTTTATTTCATTAAATTATGCGCTTCTATCGGGACAGTTCCCATTGACGTCATTTCATATGCCTTTACCTGAACTGATTTGAATAATTTTCTCATTTTAAATATTTGAATAACTCTTTCGATCAATAATCTCACCCCACAATTAATTACAACAACAAGAAAAAACTTCCGAAAAAAGGAAAATCACATCTGCAACATAAATCGGGCAATAGAGAGCGGCCAAGCGCCGCTGCCACCGAGGATGCATTTGGGGGATGGAAAGGAATCCCTGTCCCCTTGCATTGTCCTGGCAGCAGCAGCAGCTGATCGACAACTGCCAACAATATTGTGAAAAGACAAAAAAAAAAGGAAATAGAAGGAAAATGGAAAAACTATGGCCCGTGACACACATTTGCAGTGGCAGCAGCCGTGAGGAGAACAAAAGCCTTTTGAAAAAAAAACGCCTGCTGGCTGCTGGCTATGTCCCCGTAATATTTTCCTTCTGCTTTTTTTGTTTGCTGTCCTTCTATTAAAAATTGGCGCTTAAAAATGGCAACAACATACAAAATGAAAATTGCATGAAATCAGCTGTGAAAATGTAGAAAGAGAGAGAGAGAGAGAAAGGGAGAAGGCAGAGGCAGCTGCTGAGCCACACAGCTGACAGTTTTCCTTTCGCATCCTTGAGTTTAGACGAGTTTATTGATTTTCATACTCAGTGGAGACGCCCAGTGAGTCTATTGATTTATTCAGCTCGAGAGAAAAACACTTAAAAAAGCTAAATGTGAAATGAAAATTACTCAACTGTGCTTACATAGCGGATGCATAAGAAAGGCTTCAAAGTTCTATATAAAAAAGGAGAACGCTGCAAAAAATTAGCAAAAAAAAAGGATTCTAAGCAATTGACTAAAACTACAATAACATTATTAAGGGCAGGTAATTGAAAAGTCAATCATAATACTTATATTTGGCCCTCGTCTATCCGATTGTAAATTTGTAACTTCGACCTGCCGCGATTCAAAATATTGACTTACAATGTGAACTTTGTAAAATTTTAGAATTTATTCATTTGATTAATTCATCAAATAATCGCATTGACAAGCAACTTCGAATCGCAGGTTGTAAATTCTGACTCGCTCATTGAAAGACGATTTGGATTTACAATATATTTAAATATATACATATATAGGAGCTATAAAAGGCACTAAACAATCAAAAACAATTATTTTTTTTCAAAAGCCTTCGCAAAATCGTCTCTATTAAAAATTATTAATGTGTAAAATTTTTAGCCTTTCTAGAGCTAAGACTATTAGAATATTTAACAATCGAAGTCAATTTTATTTCATTTTGAAAACGGTTTTATAAAAAGAGCTTAAATTTGTCCCTTGACAAAAAAAAAACCCAGAAACTTAATTTCTTAGTTGTATTAAGCCCACTTAACACAGATTCGGTTAACAGAGGGTTTTCTAGGACCGTGTTAGGCGAGGGCACATATGGAAAGATATAGTATATAGTTAATATAGTCCGAAATCTTTCATTATTATAAATTCAGAGTATTTTTTAAATTCGAATTTATATACACGTTCTCTTAGGTCTCCATAATAAGTGTAAATAAATTTATGATTTCCATAGATTTCTTAGTTCTTAGTTGTTGATAGGTATCCGATTACCAAACACATTTCAAACATCAAATTATTGTATAGAGAATCATAAAGAATCTATTTAAAAAGTATATAGAAAAAATATTTGAACTATATGTATTTCGACATTCAACTTTTGAATCTTTCAGTCTTTGAAAATTGAACTCACTTTAGATATATTAATAATATCTATCTAAAGGTTTTGCACCTAAACCGATATTGATATATAATATGCTTTAAATAGCATTTCGTTCGGCGATATTTATGAAATTTTAGAAAAAAACTAATCTGCATACATAGATGAAAAAGTGTGGCTGCATATTCCTACGCACTGAAATCCAAATTAATTAGACTTATACTTTCATGCATCTCAAACATTATAATCGTCCCTCAGCTCTTAAACATTTGTGTCCTGTTGCGGGCTACTCCCTTCTTTTTCTCCTTGTCTGCTTCTGTCTAACCCCGACTGTAACATTTCAATGTCTGACAATTAGCTCGTGTTGTTTTTGTTGTCGCATTGGTGCCACATGAGGCACTTAAGCATGATTTTAATGTCAATGGTTGTTGCTTCTGCTGCTGCTGTGCGTCATTTTGAAGCTTGCCTGCCGAGAACTAACTAAGTTATAAAAATACTAAACGTAAGATGCTTAGATTTTATGCTAAAAGAAAATGAAACTATGTAGTTAGTTAGTGGACCTTATAGAGACTAATTTTTGCACACTGTTTAGAAAGCTTACAAAATCCGTTTAGGTACAGGCTATGAAAATAGTGTGGCTGCATATTGCTGTGTTAAAAATACCAAACAAGATAGTTTGGTTATTTTAACAGAATTTTAAGTGAAAACAATATAACTTAATGTTAAGTCATTTGGATTATCGATCGATCGTCCCCATTTTCGCTTGATACGATTTCAATTCACAATGATGAACGTTTCACTGAACCACTTTCGTGTTACGTAATACTTGAACAAACCTTTAGTGATATAATATTGCCTTATTTAATACCACTATATTTTTTGAAGGATTTTGAAATAAATGTTGATCAATGTTTACAAATTTGTACACAGAAATGTGAATGAAATACTTGTCTCAACTATGTATCAAGCAACTGAATGAAAACAATATGTCTACATATTTCTATTTGGTAAACAACCATAAAATTCTTGAACCATAACAGCTGAAAAAAACAGTTTAAACTAGCGATTCAATTGACTTTGAGATAATATAAAATAGTGAGACAAAGTCTGACTGAAGATGCATATTTTGATCTTAAATAGAGCAACCCATTTTACCATTTCGTGTTATTTAATGGTTCTTAATTCAATGTGTCTGCATTAAATATGCTTGCCATTTTAATCAACTCGTAAAAGAACTCACAGATGCAACAGCAAGTTGCATTTTTAATTAGAATGAAATAATTCACTCACTTATTTAATCTGCTTTTTTACGTACATCTTAGGTCTGAATAAAACTACGTTTTTAGCTCTGCTCCTCCTTTAATCGTGTGCAGACAAGCAAAAAGCAACGCGAATGAACTCTAAATTGCGACGAATAATAATACGACAAGAAAAAACGCAGTCAAGAAATGTTTATGCCAGTCCAAGCGTAAGCGAGAGGATAACCAAGACTCGACGGCATAAAAAACACAAAAAAAGAAAAAAAAAATATATAAAAATATAAAAAAGGAAACTTATGCAAAGCACGTCTTTGCCCTTTCTCTCGTATAAAAAAAAAAAATTCTTTAGCCAAAAAAAAAAAAAATTTAACATTGGGTGAGAGGAAGTAGTGTGAAATGGGGAGGAGACACATAAAAATGTCATTTCCTTCCGCTCGCAACCTGCCATAAATGCTCCTACACTCATACACACACTCACACAGCCACACTGTCATACACACACATACATACATACACAGAACCTACAAATCATCGACACCCAGGCAACATTTTTGCTCGTCACGAAAAAAAAAATGGAAGCAAAAAAAAAGGACGTTTTTTGGGTGCGGTCCTTGACATCGCGTACGACGCATGACACTCGTCTCTGTTTTAGTCTCTGTATTGCTCTGTGTGTGTGTGTGTGTGTGAGTGAGCCTTGGTCCTTTCTAGCATCCAACAGAATTCGCTTGGTTGATACTTGAGATTCGCTTGGGGTTTGCGGCTTCTCGTTTCGAACTTATATATATATACGATGAACTCGATTTTACGACATGAACATGGGCAAGAACTCGGCAAAAACGCCGATGCCGTCCTTGTTAGTTATCCCCTCGTTCCCATTCTCTTCCTCTCTTTCTCTCTGTGTTTAAGTTGGTGTGTGTGTGTTTGAGCTGTTGTTGTAGTTGCATACCGCATACGCCCACGTCGCAGTCTCCCACAGCTGGCAACGGTGGCAACTTTCTGGCATATTTGAGTTGTGCAAAATTTATTCGACGAAACTTTTCTGTTTGCAGTTTCTGTGTTTCTGTTGGGGCCAATACGAGTTGTTAATATTACATTTGCCGAATGCCAAGTTAAACAGAGCCAAGGCTTTTGGCCAAATTAAGAGTATTTTCAATGATGTCGTTGAAGGGTCTAATTTAGATGAACTTGTTAAACTAATTGGACTAAACATCAACATGCACTTATATTATTTAAACTGACATTGAATTGAAGGTTAAGATAATAAATATTTAAAAATTACACCGACTTAATTCGATCTAGTTACCGCATCCCAGACCTTAATTCAGACATTAAGATGAACATTTAAGAGCATTTTCTTTCGATATAACATTTGCCAGATCTCTTTAGGTCACTTTTAGTACTTGGAAAACCTAATGAATTTTTAGTCTATGCTTATTTTTAGGAATTTTCATCTCTTTGGTTCCAGTTTTCTTCAATATTTATCTGGTTCAAATTTAAATAGAAGAAAGCTATTAAAAAGATTCTCTTTGCAATGTGTGCTACAACAGACGATCTCAAAGGGAATGTTTAGACAATTCAATCCTGAATTTATCATGAAAGATCGTTTTTTATTTGAAGCTCGAGCACAATTTAAAATGTTTAATCTTGCTTTCTATATAGACTTTTAAATATATCTCGTTTTCTATATAGCTGAAATTATAACTCATGTTTTCTAATTACTAGTTAAAATTTTCTGCAAATCTCGATTGAACTTTTTTTTCTCTAACACCATGCCAGATCTAAAATTTTGTAAAGCTTTGTACAATTTTGTTTATTTATTTTGTTAAATTTTTATGGTAAGTAAATAAAGAAACTTGTCCATAAATTTGAAATACCAAATTTTTTTCGAGGGCGGGAAAAATTTTGTTTATATTTATGAAATGCTTTAAAAATCGAAATCTTAAATGGAAAGCAATCATAGCTCAGAAGCTAAATATGTCTTCAACAGATAAAATGGCATTTTAAGACTTACTCTTCAAACGATTTAGATATTTGTGGAACTGGAAGTTCTTTTTATTCTCATCACATAGAATATTGCAGGCTCAGTCATTCGTAAATGATTTATTGCAACCCATCAAGTCATTTATTATGGGTAAAACGATGGTTTTTAGATATATCACTGAATCATACATTTTGGAAACATTTTGAAAACGTATTTTGTTACATTTGAAAGACGATTCCAAAAAAATTTTACAAAAAACGTCTCAAGATATCAAGTCTTATTATTGATAATCTTGAACCATTAAATTTATATTGTAATATATTTATATACTTAATATTAAACATTCAAAACATATTCTAGAATAAAATGAAAGTAATACTCACTTGAACGTTTGGGGATTTAAGAACTTAATTTTATGATTGATAATACGACATCAAAAAACAACACCAAAATACATATTAGACGTAGTATATTCCATTACAACATCAAGTACATACCAGTTAGAATTTAATACTTTGTTATACATGTATATATATCGATATATAAATATATATATTCTCGATATAGCGCGCACTTTTCTTTAAGAGAGGTTATTTTCATTAAAAATCTTTTATAAGCAATGGCAATTTTCATATTTGCCACTTGAAACACTTTTTCGTTTAAAATTATGGAAAAATATATTTAGCACAGAGATTTTCACAGATATTTTGAAGATGATTTCGTTCTTTGTTAGCTTCTTCTTTTTTTTTTTTTTTTGTTGCTTTGTGATGTGATGGTCTGTGTCTGTGTGTCTACTGAATGAATGTTGGTTAGGTTTTGGTCATTTGTCATATCCTGTCTGTGTTCTAGATGTAGTATGTGTGTTGGGGGTGATTCAAGAAGTGGGGAGCCTATTCTTCTCCATCATCTTGCTCTTCTTCCACTACTGCTGCTGCTGCTACTGCTACTGCTGGGGGCTGCTAGCGATTCTTCTGCTTCTTCGTTGGTTTATTGAATGAAATCAGCTTTTCTTTGGGAGCGAGTAGTGTGTGTAGATTGAAACGTGTAAGCGCAGCACCAAGCGCACTAGTTGACGCCTAAACGTCTACTACGAATTGCGTTTGTTGTAGCGAACCCCAATTTCGAAAAATTCCAAATGGCGGCACAGACTCACACACAGATGCATACACACACACACACACATACAAATATACATATACTTATGGCAAGAGAGATGTAGAAAAGCATCTCTGGAACAGAGCAGAGCAGAGCAGCTGCTGCGCAGCATTTATGCTCTCAGTGATTTATGTACAAAATGGTAAAAAGCAAAAACAAAATAAGCATGCTCTGCTTGTAGCTCTGCCTCTGCCTCGGCCACTGCCGCAGCACAAACAGCAGCGACTTAATCCCCATAGTGTCCTGTTTTCTAGGGGTGGTGTTTGGACCGGGCACAGGACCAAGCCCTGGCTCAGGCATGGCCCTGTCCTGTCCTGTCCTGGGCCTCTTTATTGCACACATACATACTCACTTATATACTTCATCCTGATGCTGTGTGTGCGTAAGTTTCGCTCTCGCTCTCTCCCTATATACATACATACCCGAATATACATATGTATATTGTGTATCTGCGAGTGTGTGTGAAACTGTTGCTGCCGGCTTTGCTGATTTGAGCTATTTTGTCTCTTTGAAAGCTCTGTTTGAGTGAGCTTTTCGAGTTGACTTTTCAATTGGAATCTTCTGAATATTTTTTAAATTCTTTCATTAGGTTTGGTTTTGTGTTTGCATATTCAATACTTCTGCAGAAAGTTCTTTAATTGAAATTTGTAACACGAACTTTTTAACAATAAAATCTTATCTATTTGATCTTTCAACTAAACTTTTAGATAGATTTTAAACTATTAGTTCAAGTTAGTTACATTTTAACCTGAATAAACATAAATAATTAGCTCAAAATAATTAAAAAGGTCGATAATATTCGATATTTCCTTTATACATTTCTGAACAACTTGATTTCGCTACGAAATTTTTAAAAACATCTTTAATTTTCATCGAGCCCAATTCACTTGCGAATAAAATCGATCGATAGTCTCGATTTCGGTATAAGCAGAGCTTTGGAAAGCGAATGTAGATCAGATTTTCCTTTTAAATTTTATCTTACGTTAAATATATTCGGTAATTGTTTAAACCATAAAATGCTGTTTTTAATTTTCTGTTTCAGATTGAAATTTCACAAAATGGAGTCTGCATTCTAAATATCCAAATTCTCTAATCGTTATCGAAACTAGATATAAAACTGAGTCTATAAATCGTCCTTAGTAGACTTCTTCTACTTCACCAACAAGTGGGCCATTTTGGTATATTTTTCTTATCTTGAAGTTATTTTAAATCAAACCAAATATACATTAACCCAGTTTTAGCTAGATAACGAAAAAAAAATAAAAAGAAAGGAAAAAACTCTGAGCCACAGAAACCGAAAAGAGGAAAAAAGATATATGAATTACAAAAAACTTTCGCTCAAAGCTTTCTACCCACAGCTTCACTCAAAGAAAAGAATGGTAAAAAAAGGTCTTGGCAGATGATGATGCTGATGGGGGAGAGAAAGTTCTGTTCTGGTTGTTGTTTTTACCTACAAACCAACAATAAAAAAAACGGAAGAGCGAAGATGAGGACAAGGTAAGAGAGAGCAACATTCTGACCAAAACTCAAAAACGAGAGATAACAGCAAAAGAAAAAAAAAGAAAAAACACATCAGCTTGGAGCATAATAAAAATCCATTTTTATAGTCCCGGCTGCTGCTTCTGCTGTTGCTGATGATGCTGCTTCTGCCTGTGGGACGTCGAACCACCACTCCAACAACAAGAACAACAAAAAAGATTTAGTGAAATGCTTTTTGGAGGGTTGGCAAACTGAGAGGGTGCTCATGCTGCTGCTGCTATTGCAGCAAGGATGGGTTGGAGGTGGTGGTGGTGGTTACCCAAAATGTATGAAATTTTACTGCCTGCCAACGTCAACACGAAGTTCAAAGTTTTTCTGCTGCTGCCGCTGCTGTTGCCGTTGTTGCTGATGGTACTGCTATTGCTGATGATGTTGCTGCTGCTGCTGCTACTGCTGCCGCTGCTGAGTGCCTTTGAGTGAACGCGTGGAATGTTGCCATATGCCGCCATATGTATGTATGTATTTATGTACATACATACATATATATTAAGCATTCTCTGCTATACATAGCAAAACTCTCTATACTCTCCACTTTGGTCTGTGTGCGTGTGTTGTTTGCGTACTACTTCGTTTGGTACAGTCGCTGGCAGCAACAGCAACGGCAGCAGCATTAGCAACAGCGATGCCAACGTCGACGCATTCGACAGCAATAATGTCCGTCTACGTCTCTGTCCAATTCTCTTACTCTCTGCCCAGACGTGCAGACTTTTGACTGTGTTTTATGGACCGGCGGGGTAACGGTAACCACTTTTTCGTGCTCGTCGATGCTTGTTGTTCTTGCTGTTGCTGCTGTTATTGCTGTTGCTGATGCCTTCTTTGATTGCTGATATAAACAGGGTGCCTTCACATGGGACTTAACGATAAACGAAAGTGACAAAAAGGGGAGCACATTCATATAAAATACTACTTGACACGAAGGCATGCAGGGAAACTTTTATGGTCGCTAAGTAGCACGAAACAATGAAATGCCAGTTAGAAAAAAAGGACACTTCGAAATGTCTCCTCTGTGTGGGACATTTAAGAAACATCCACAAAGTAACAAATTAGTGAAATTTTTTATTTAACAACTCCTTGACATAAACAGGGTGTTTGATAAACTTTAAACTAACCACCATGTAACTACCCTTAGTCATCTTTCAGTTTGTTATCATTAATTATCAATGTAAAATACAGCTTGTGGCTGTCACTTTCTATTAATCACCCTTTATGAGTTGCACTGGTTAGGTTTACTTACCTTGGACACTGCATAAAAATTTGTATAACATTTTAAAAAATCTGCAACTAGGAAAAAATGGTTTTTTATTATTCTAAACGCTATGTATAACAAAAATTTTATCAAAAAATCTAAAGAGCAAATTTTACTTAAATGATAATTCTTTTACTGACCATTTAGATCAGTTAAAACTGCCTTCACCAGCTTTAATAATAATTTTTTAACAAGAAAAAGCACCCTGTACACTTACATAAGCTTTTTTGCCAAATTGAAAAAACAAAATAAATTGTACAATATTAAATGAAGATAATACTGCTTCAAATTGCTAATACATAGAGTAGTAGTCTATTTTTAAAAGTTTTCCCAAGCCACCCTGTAAGGGCAAATAAAGTTTCATTTCCATTCATCATCCGGCTTAAACAACACACACCCTGGAAAATTAAACAAGTCTCTTATATTTATTCATTTATTTAAATCTCTTTTTGGGGTCTATCAACATTCTGTATATACTAATAAAGTTTCCACAGAATGAGTGACCCATAAAAAGTTAAAGAAATTTGTGTGATAACTATTTTCATCTATCAACGCCATTTACAAGCCCTGTTTAAACGAAATCTCTAACATTTTACCATAATGGGCACCCTGTATTTGCTGATATTTAAGTTTTTAACAAGTATATAAGCACATAAACAGCGAAATGGAATTAAGTTTGCATAGCAAACAAAAAAAGACGACGGAAACTTTAACAAAAACGTAGAAATAAACTGCAAAAATTTCAATAACAAGTTAAAAGAAAAGGGAACTAGTGTAAGCCCAAAAAAACGATGGAAAAAGTTGATGCAACAACAACAAGTAAAACAGCTGCCAACAAGGGCGACAAAAACAAAAAAAAAAAAATGTGCACAAAAAAAAAGAGAGACGAACAACAACAACAAAAAAACCCAGTATGTAATTTATAATATCCTTTGTCCGGAGCCAAAGCTTTTGTGAAAAGTGAAAATATATGCGTGTATGTGTCTGTGTGTTTGTATATGTCAAATACTCTGAAATGTCCCTCGCATTAAGTTTTTTTTTGCTTTCCTTTTTGATTGTGTTGCCGTTTGGCCATTTGAGCCGGGCAAATAGTTAAAACTAAAATAAATTTAGTTGTTGCCACGACACACACACACACATACACGAACACACGCACACAATAACAGAGCTAGCGAAAGAGAGACTGTCACGTAGACAGAACAAAAGATAGCTAGCTGGTACAACGAGGACATCGTTGCCGTTGCCGTTTGCCGCCGCCATCTTTGCTTTAGTCTTCTGCGTTTTGCGCTGATAAGTATGCTATGGCTGCTGCACGAAAATCTCATTATATTTGTTTTATTTTATTTGCCTTCGTCTTCGTCTACTACAACGACGACGACTACTACTACTACTACTACAACAACTTTCTACTTTCTACAACTTTGTTCTCGTCCTAGTCGTTTGTCTTCTTTTTCTTTTGGACCAAAAGCACTTTTTTCGCCTCTCTCCCCTCTCTGTGTGCGTGTGACTAACTTCTGGCCATCTTCTAGCTGGGGTGCAGTGGGATGAAGGGGAGGAGGAAATATCCTTGGCATTGTCATCTACTTACTTACTACTTACTGTGCGCTTAGTTATTGTTTTTAGTGTGGCCTTTTGTTTCAAAATTATTAACAATGGACGTTGCCAAGTAAAAGGTGCCACCAGTTGGCGCTACAAGAGCAAGGGATGTCCTGGGGTAAAGGGCAGCTGTAATAGCATTTAATGCACCTGCACACACACACACACACAAATACATTGCAGCTAAGGCGCTTTTGTCTTTTGTTGGCTTTTGTTTTCCACCCAACAAACATATTCACATCAACACAGTGACTTTGGCGAAACTTCATTACAATCAGCATCATCATCATCATCGTCGTCATTATCATCATGATCATAAACATTATAACCATTATAAGCGGCTTTATAAATGCTTCATTTTACGTGTGTTTGTTCATTATTTATGTATTTACATTTTAGTGGCGCTTAATTTTCACTCTCTCCTTCTGCTATTCCATTCTATGCGGCGTTGGCTTCTGCGGCCATTGTCCTTGGGCTTTTGTTTAATTGCAAAATTGTTAAGCTAATGATTTCATTTAATATTTTATATTTAAAAGCATTTAAATTTCAAAAACCTAAACCAAATAAAATCTACATGTTTTAATTGACACAATTGATTTGAGGTGATTTTCGGCTTCTTCAAATATTTGATGAAAAATTACAAAATATTAAGCTATCTTTATTATAACTATAGTATACAATCTCTCCAAAATAAAAGTGTGAAAAATAAGCCACTTTTTAGTCAACCAAATTTTCGATTTTTATTTCAAATTCTTAATTTTCAACCAATCATACATAAGTATATTATATAGTAAAATATAGAGTGAAGTTTATATTTCAATAAACCGTATAAATCACATCGAGAAAAAAATGTTTAATAATTTACCTAAAGAGTTTTTAAGCGTTGCTCTTTAGAAAGCTGAAAATATCGAAAGAAACAACAGCAAATTGATTTTTCAAAAGTGTCACGCTGCTATAAGTTCTAGAATTTCTGTTCTTTATTAATGATTAACACTAATTGTGTTCTATATCAAACTGTTTTACCTACAAGTATTTCATTAAAACGTAGGAAAATTGCAGGGTACTGCAATATATAAATATATGTATATATAAAATGTCTAAAACTGAAGAAAATGGAAGATACGATTAGAAGTATTTAATGAACATGGAATCAAATTAAGCGCAGTGTTTCTTGCTTAGATTGAAATTAATATTTGTTAACCATATTTAGGTCTCCCAGCTTGAAACCTTTGAAATGTTATTCACCCAAATAAAAAACTCTTTTTTTTAATTTCTAAACATAAACAGTTTAACTATTAAATGGAAGCTCGATTAATGAATTAATTTTGACAAAAAAAGAGAATTAATAATGAAAACGGCCTCCGTTGTTGATGGTGTGTGTCCTTAGCGTCTCTTGATGAATTGTCCATCGCCAATGCGCTCATATTTCAGCATGGATCGACGCTGCTGCTGCTGTGACTGTTGCTGCTGTGACTGTTGCTGCTGCGTCTGTTGCGACTTATAAGCCTGAGAGTGACGAATTCGCTGTTTCTGTTGCTGCTCCCGTTGCTGCTTCTCCAATTCACATTCCTTCTGCAAACGCTCTCGCTGCTGCTGATGTTGCTGCAATATGGTCCAATCATAGACGTAATCGTATTGGTAATTAACTGTACGAAACAGAATACGAAATAGTTGACGCAAATAGACGTAGTCGGGATCCTCTTTGAAGCGTAAATTCCGGGCATAATTCATAAAGAGGGCAAACTCACTGGGCAGTGATTTGCAGAGCTCTCCAATTGGCACACTATTCTTTTTCTCCAGTATTCTCTCATACTTTTGCTTCTTGTTGGAGGCTGTGATGCCCTGCCAGGGCAATTTACCCAAATTGAAATATATAATGCAATAGCTCAGAGACTCAATGTCATCGCGACGAGATTGCTCGACACCCATTTGGGCATTGATCGAGGCATATCGAACTGTGCCAGTTAGATTCCTATCCTTGCGATACGGAATATGTTGATGTCTGTCCCGATCTTGAAAACGCTTTGCCAAACCAAAATCAATCAGATACAATTTAGTCGCATGTCGACCGATGCCCATTAGAAAATTATCGGGCTTAATATCGCGATGAATGAATCCCTGCTGATGGACACACTCCAAACGCATCAACAACTGATCGGCCAATATTAAAACCGTCTTCAAGGAAAATTTCCGCTGGCACAAATTGAACAATTCTTCTAAGGAAGGTCCCAGCAGTTCAATGACCATGGCATTGAAATGCGACTCGGTGCAATAGTGCAGTAGTGTGGGAAACCCGGGACCCCGTCCCAATTGCTCATACACTTTGGCCTCGTATATCAATTGTGGATACTTGGCACTGGCTGGCTCGATTTTGATGGCCACATCGGAGCCATCTTTGATATTGACCCCCTTATAGATTTCACCAAAGGATCCCGAACCAATGGCCTTGATCAAACGATATTTACCACCAACCAATTGATTCTCCAAACATGACGTTGATTGTCGCATTTTGCTCGTCTGCGACTTGCTTAGTATCATTTTAATTCTGGACCCAAGTATTTGGGTATCTTCCGTTTGCTTAAATAAATAAATCCGGTTAAGGTTGTGTATCGAAAACGGCTTCTACATTCGGTTCTCACTTATTCGTTTGCTTGTTTAGAAAAAAAAAATTTCATAATATTTTTCTTTTTTGTTTTGTACTAAATTGATTTGGAAATGCAAAAGCCTATGCGATCGGGAGACATGACAAAGTCACTCTACAATTTGACAAAAAAGTGTTGGATTAAAACAAAAGAAGTTTTAAAAAACAGAACTTATTGGGCTTATTTTGTTTGCGAACGGAAATAATTGTTTACTTTGACTACTCACGTCCAAGTAATCAATAAAAATTTACATTTTTAGCGGGAAATAATTGATTAATAGCTACATCTAGCTTTTGAACGCCGGAAGAGTGTTGTCAAATTAAAAATGAAGTATGCGCCGCGTCGACTTGGATGTACCATGGACAAAATAAAAAATCTAATTCAAATTTATAAAACCAAATTCATATATTAAATTATGTTTGCATGTCGACCTTATCAACACATGGTATCTCGCTCACTTTGTAGGGTCGGAGATGTTTTTTTCTGCCTGTTACATACATTTTGGTAACCTTAATACATCATTTCATCCTCTTAATGCTCGCTATTATTAGTGCTGCAAATTAAATATTTCAAATGTTCCTCGACTTTGTAAAACTATGCTGTTTTAGTATTTAGTCCAAAAAAATCGGCTATTTTATTTAGCGTTTTCCAACACCAGTCGACGAATCTTTTCCCATATTTTTTAACTTTTCAACACTTGATTCTCGAGTAGTCAAAGAAAACAATTACCAAAACTTTTGAAACAGATTAAATGTAGAGGAACGTTTTAAAATTAAAATTAAATAAGAATAAAAAAATAAATAATCCCTACAAGGATATACATACTTTGGAAACGCCAAAATCGTCATCTTTGATATTAATATTGGTTTATATTGCTAAAATTTCGTAATAAATCCACGAAATGAAATGAAGGTTTTACCCTTGGAATTTTGATACCACGTTTTCTGAATTAAAAAAAAATATTATATTTGCTTATCACATTTTTATTCATTTTTCAACGTATCAGTTAGAGTATATAAATAAAGTAAGTAAGTCGCCGGGCCGACTTGGATATACCATGCATTAGGTGAAGAGATATATATTAAATTTCTTTCAAATGCTATCTCTCTTATGTGGCACTTTAGCGCCCCCCGACCAAATCGGTGCAGTGTTGCCGTTTTGGCTTATTTTCGGCCAGATCTGGCGTATTTTCAAGAGCGATTGCGGATAAAATTGGGAAATTGCGGATAGCGGAAAATCTGGCTTATTTAAGAATCGAAACAGCTAATTTTTAGCTTATTTAATATATCTTTTAGTTGTTATAATAAAGTTTCCCAAATGCCGATTAATTGACAAAGTTACAGTCTGGCAACTATTGAAGTCTTACATCACTAATTTCTGCAATACTTCCATCTCTAACTACCTTGATTAAATAGATTGGTCATTTGTAAACATGCCTAAATAAAATTATAAACAAAAAGTTAGAGACGTCTGGCTACAGAGCTCAGAATTCAAGGAATGGCTGAGAAAGGACTTGACTGATTTGACAAGGGCTTATTGCAGCTATTGCAAGTGTAAATATTTAGTTCTTTTTATTTAATTTACAATTATTAATAATATATTTTTCTAATTTTAGGTTACCCGACAATTTTAAAATCTTAAAACAAGCCGATGCTTTTGCAGTAGAAAATATTTTAAAAACTAAAAAAAAAAACATCATTCCGATTTTGGAGTTTTTTGAATTCCCAATATTGACGAAATTGAACGTCAATACAATGAATTGACACTTATCACTTGGGAAAATACTGAGGACACAATTAAATTTTGGGTTGAAGTATTGAATTACAGAGACTCGGGCGGAAACAACCGGTTTTCTAAGCTGAGTTCTGTTGCGCTTGAAATACATTCTTTACCTTGGTCGAACGCCGAAGTGGAAAGGGTTTTTAGCCAAGTTAATTTAATAAAAAATAAAATAAGAAATAGGATGAACGTTGACACGTTAAATTCAATATTAACCATAAGGTAATGTCTCAGAAAGTGATAGTCTCATCAGAACAAAAACTTATATTTTTAAATTCTAGATCCGGATTGAGCCGACACAACAAATGTTGCTTTGATTACAAAGTTTCTTCAATCTGCCTGAAGTCTATAGAAAATGTGGAACAATTAGATAATGAGCCCGAACAGTCTGTAGACAATCTAATAGCAGGTTTAATGTCATTTAAATGAACTTTATAAGTTTAAATTTCTTTTGTTTTCGTTTTTTTTTTTCATAAACATGAAGTTTTTTTAAAAATATATGTTTTTTATAATTTAAAAACTTAAAAAAATTAGCTTATTTTTCAGCTATTTTTTTCTGGGATTTAGCTTATTCTGGCTGGTTTTTTTTGTTAATTCAGCTTATTTTGCTCGGGGAAAAACGGCAACACTGAATCCGATAGCTCTATCTTTTATAATTCCCGAGATATGGGGGCTCAAAATATTGTTTTTCGAATAGCGTGGGCGGAAGGGGGCGGGGCGGAAAAAAAAAAATAAACTCGATCAGCGTACACTCCAAACGAGTCTACATGCCAAATTTGGTAGCTCTAGCTTGTATAGTTGCTGAGATCTAGGCACTCTATCGGACGGACGGACGGACGGACGGACGGACGGACAGACAGACGGACATGTCTCAATCGACTCGGCTATTGATACTGATCAAGAATATATATACTTTATAGGGTCGGAAAAGCTTCCTTCTCCCCGTTACATACTTTTTGGCGACTTTAATATACCATTTCATTCTATGAATGCATGGTATAAATAGACATTTTCCTTTCCCAATTAAAATTTTTAATTCTTTACCTTGCTGCTATAACTCAGGTTCCTAGAACTAAAGAACAATATCTTAAACTATGAGATTTTGTTTTTCCTTAATCCAATTAATTTTTAGTCAAAATAGAGAATGAAATGTGAGTGCAAGAAAAGGGTAAGGCGTGACAGCTGTAGATTTTGGCTTCTTCTAAGGAAATGAAAATTCTTCTAACCAAAAAACACAAATGTTGCTTAAGTTTCTATGAAAGGTTTTGTAATTGATTTATTTTCAGTAAGCCATATCTATGGCAAATTCCATGTTGGTCAGTTGGTTGTCCAACTGCTGTCAGTTAGTTAGCTAGCTAATCCCTGATAGCTACTCCTATTCTTGCTTAATGCCAGCATCTAACACATGTCTTAAATTAAACCCATTTAATTGACATATCGATAAGGAGAAAGAAAAGAAAATGTAACAAGACTTCACTTTGCCACCTATATACAATGTACATATACTACTTATGTATATACATATATATATCGTTTCTATATAGTTGTCTCACTCCAAAGTCTAGGAAGGGACTGTCGTGGGCGGGGGGCGGGGGAGGTGTCGAAGCAATTTCTTCAATGGCAGCAAATTTGTTGGCAACAATTTACACACAAAAAAAAAGGCTCATTTGTTGAGGCATTCAGAGATACCGAGTCTGACTTTGATGCTCCAAGCAAAAAGAAAATCAAGAGAAAGAATTTTCAGCAAAAGGAAAAAGGAAAACTTGCTAGTTGAAAACGTAATGGGGAATAGAAATGCGTCACGTACACCCAAGGATACATTGTAAGCATTTCTTTTTCCACTCTCATCCTCCCATCCTATTCCTGCTGCTTCGAGTGGGTGTGCAATTTCTTGTAAAAGTGCTCAATGAATCGAAATTAATTAGTAAAGGAAGCGAAAGCAAAACCAACACAAGCAAAAAAAAAAAAAAAAGATTTACGCAAAGTAACTGCAGTGGCTCGAAGTTAAAATACCCTTGAAACAATCTACAAAAATTTTAGCGAGACCTGTAAATTAAAAAAAAACCGACAAAGACCATTTTAAAGATTGGTCTTGGTTCAATTTTCTGAATATCTATTAAATTGTAGCATAACTTCAGGGGCAAAATAAATTGTTTTCTAAAAGTAGTCTGTTTATTATTTGATTCCAGTGGATAGCATGAATTGAAACTGATTAGGGCGCACTTCTTTCTTTATAGAAGTGTCTTGTTTTGCAGTGTTCGAGTAGTTCGACGCGAAAATCCTTTTATAAATTCATTGTACTAAAGTCAAAGTGACAGGACAACGAAGATTCCAAAGCCCTCAGCTTGTTTATTCCAGGACATCTCTGCGAATAAGATGATCGTCAAGTCCCTTTACGGAAGTCTCAATATGGTTCGAGCTAAGGCGTTTAGCTTTGATGATGGGACAAACAGATTTGTTTGATATAATTGTTTTTCTGAACGAAACTAATAGACCTTTTGGGCAAGTGTATTAGGAGACGAAAAAAAAATGTTTAACCTGAAGGAAACCAACTTGGCAACAGAGCAAATAACTAGAAAGGACGAAAAATTAAGATTTCCTTTTTATTATAACCATTTTTTCTCACTCTCTCGCTCTGTTCTGTATTTTTTCCATTTTTATACCCTTGCAGAGGGTATTATAAAATTGGTCAGATGTTTGTAACGCAGAGAAGGGATCGTTTCCGACCCCATAAAGTATATATATTCTTGATCAGCAAGAGAAGACGAGTTGATATAGCCATGTCCGTCTGTCCGTCTGTCTGTCTGGTGCTGCGCGATCTAGTCCCACAGTTTTAGAGCTATCGCATTCAAAGTTCGTATATAAGCTTTTCTATACAGCCACATACACATCTGCGATTTTGAATAAGATCGGACAACTATATCATATAGCTGCCATACAAATACAATCGTTAAATGCGAATAACTTCTCTATTTTTTGAACAATCTTATCCAAACTGATTATGTACATAAATAAAAAGGGATTACGTCATATGCGTGAATTTCAAAACAATCGGATAAACATAACGCCTGATTTCGACGATATAAAATTTGCCTATATATACACACACGCATAAGCACTGAAGCACATATATGTGTCAAAATTGCGATTGTGTGTGTGTGAATATGAATATCAATCGCTACATTGTCTACTATTTGGCGATTGGCTGCCCCCGGCCAATGTATTTAAAATATTTCTTTATTGGATTAAGAAACAAAAAATTTTTTAGAAAATAAAATGTAATGGTCAAAAGCTGCAAGGGTATACAAACTTTGGCATAGCCGAAGTTAGCTTCTTTGATATTTTTTTTTAAGTTGGCTTTCCTGGTTCCGTTTTGGTTGAGAGTGTGGGAGGGATGGTTGAGAACTAGACATTTTACACATTGCCAACGCTTTGAAGTGTGGAAATTTAATTAAATTCAACTGGAGCAAGGGAAGAAGGGGGAGAAAAATGGAAAGCAGCAGAACCAAAAAAAAAAAAAAAATGAAAAGGAAAAATAAACTAGGCGACAACAACACAATTTGCTTTAGCTTGGTTTGTCACCACCCAAAATGGGGGACAGTGGAGGTGGAAGGATGGGAAATTCGCACTTAATTAGAAATACGATTACCGGGTCTTAGCTGCTGACTTGCGAGCTGGTTCCTACTTATGCCCTCCACTTGGTATCTCTCTAAGTTGGCACATTTTTGAGCTAGTTAATTAAATTGCCAGGGTCACCAGTCTGCTTGGTGTTATTCCTACATTTTTTTTTTTGGTTTCGGCTGTTGGATAGTTACCCAGTGCCACATAAATTTCAAGTTTTACGAGCTTTAATGCTAATCTGAAGCTTTGCAGGAAAATATTATATAAATAAATAAGCATAACTCGGCTCTAATCTCAGCTGTAAATGTAAATCAAAAATTATATGGTAATATTATAAATTTTACGGTACAGTTTTGAAGTTACTATGCGTGCAATTGAAAGCCTAATCAAATAAACCAACAAATATTAAACACAAATTCCTTGCCAACATATTTTTTCTTAGAAAATTGCAAAAGGAACTTTCATAGTTCAAGTACTAACTAGATGAGTATATTGACCTTATTTAACCTGTCTTTAAATATACGAGCTCAGTCAAGATATAATTTAATCCTGTTATCTGTCTACTTGTTGAAGACTTTACAACACTCTTTTAGTCTGAGCTTCACATCTGAAGTGGAACTGCTCATCATCTTGATGTAGTTTTAAATGTGATACATTGCCACATTGTTTTGTTATTAGTTATTGACTATGACGTAACCAGCTAGTAAGACCGTTTAGGCGATTCCCGTTTACTTTTATGTTCACTATTTTGTGAGAAAATATGTTAAGACAAGATCAGCGCTCTTAAAGATCACCACGATAACGATAAACATATCGATTCTCGCGAGAGTGTGGCAATATGGCATTATAAATAGATATCATTCCTATTTTCTCATAATATTATTCTATAATTCAAAATAGTTAATTTGTTCAGGGACAGTTATATACATATATCAACTAAATCGAAAATTTAATATCAATTATTGCATACAATTGATTCAGATTCATATTGATGTAAGATCATTCGATAATATCGAGGCTATTCGGATATCGATAACTTCAAATCTTAAACAATTTTCTTACACGTGTGGAGAATTTTATAAATTTCATTAGATATATATTTTTAATTCCTTGATAAAAGGCAATTTTGAATTGAAAATCGAAACCAAAACCAATCCTAACGCATTAGCTTTGCCCAAAATGAAATCTTGATCAGGTTTAGTAAAAAGGTTTAAAAACTTTAAGCAAACATATTTTCCTTTAAGAGATTATTTGTGAAATAACAATTAAAACTTTTCAGAAATAAGAATTTCATTTTAATTGAAATTTTTCAAATTCCAAACATGACTTTGTTTACTTAGAGAAAATATATTTTTGTTCAACATCAAATAAAGCAACATGTATGTGAATTTATTTATTTTTCAAAAGCATTCTCTACCTCTTTCCTACCCTAATGTAAACTTTGAAAAGATGGAAAAATTGTTTAGAAACAACAATTATTGTCAATTGCTTGGCCACATACAAATTTCTGCTTGGCTTGAGGCCTGAAGTGCCACTTCTGCTCCTGGTCTTGGTCCTGATCCTTCCTTTGGCTGCCTGCGCATCCTTTTCTCTGTATTTCATTTTCATCCTGTTTATTATTATTATCATTTTTGTTGCCTTTGGAACAGTTGGAACAGTTTGCAGCTGCTCGAGTGCCAAAGTTATTTCTATAACAATCTAAATGACTAATGTCTGGAGGGTTAGCCCTAAAGTCACTGGGCCACAAACGCAAAGTCCAGTACTTCTTCATCTTTCTGGCAACAGTCGAGAGGCACTTAAAATGCTCTGACAATAAAAGCATATTCACTTGAAGAGGTTTTTTCTTTCAGTTTAACTGAAATTAAACCTCTGTTTATATCAACAAAGTCGTATCGTTGTAAAACTTGCATAATAAAAGAGTTGGACTTCAAAATTTCATTAATATCGGTTACAAGTAAAGTATGTTTATATTATATCAGTTATATGTATAAATCAGTCGAAGAAGCTTAGATTTTATAAAACCGAATATAGAATATCATAAAAATAAATTATGGAAACTTCAATTTGTTAGAGTACATCAATGTCTTTATAGTTTCTTACTAGAATTTTGCTTAAGAGTGCATTTTCTAGGAGAGAGAGAGAGTCATATATCCAACTTATATTTATTTCCCATCTCGTTTTTCTATACATATGAACATAAATGGAAAAACCTGCAATGTGATTACACATTTTATTGCCTTGATTTTGATATCACATACGATACGCCTTTCTTGCCTATTTCAGCAGAAAATGGCAGAACAATCAACTCTTCTGTTTTTAGCTGAGTTCGGCAGAACATATTCCTCACATACAACCACACACAAACACAGACAGGTAACCCTAAGCTGATGAAAAAAGTAGAAAAACAATTCGATTTGACTTGCCTAAGAGTATGCCAGCAAAATTCAGTACGACATGAGCTCTTTTCGTACCCTCATCCACTTCCCCTTCTCTCACCCACTCACCCACCTCTCCGATATTTACTCACTCACTCACTCCCCCTTCAATATGCGTGAAATTGAAAACTCAAAAAAAAACTCTATACAATGGTATTGCCATTATGGTCCATGCAAATTTTCCAACAATTTTTCACATATGTATGCATATATGTATGTACATACATACCTATATACATACATACATATATGTATATGTGGAACTATACCACCTGTCGTTGTGATACTTATGTATATAAGTATATATATATATATGTGTGTCTGTGTGTGTGTGTGTATTGTACGTCTATGCATGTATGCCAGGCACAAACAAACATTCAATTAAAGCATACTTTTGTGCGTCTCAAAATGGCGTCGCTGGCTTTTTTCACACTGTTGCGCCAATTCGCACAGTCAGCGTGTTTTCCCATTTGCTTTATTTCGTTCTCTGGCATTCGTGGGTTCTGATACTCTAACCAACTGTGTGTGTTGGCAAAGATATTAATTCGCTAAATTGAATAATAAATCATTTAAATTAGTCCATCTGAACTAACTAAGTTCTAAGCCTGAGAAAAACGCTTTTTAAACCTTCTACAAAAAGAAGAATCTTAATGTGCACTAAAACTATATCTAGACATATTTTATGATCAAAATATTTTAATATCTGCGTTTTTAAAAGCATGTTGATAAATTAAAAAAACAATTTATAATGATTAAAAATAATGTTCGTCCTTTTTATCCTTTTTAGACTTTAAAACGGTAAGGGAAATGTGCTGATGTCTTTGGGAACTTTGTTCGGAATTCTTTCCACTCCATCATATCTTTAGAAACTTTGTTCGCAATTCTCTGGAAAAGATTTTGTTTATCGATCGCTCACACGGTCTTAGGGGAAATCGGTATTTAGAGCACAAAAACAAAAAAACCGTGAAAATGTTCGTTATTAATAATAAATCTACTGTTATAAGATTTTCTACTTTAGATTTTTGTGTTGATTAAAAAAAAGTAAGTTGTTATATACATATTGTATATTTACGTATCGGAATACAATATATATTAATTATCTAAAAAGAGTTAAAGTTGAGATACATATATTAAAAGCTATATAGATCATTTAAAAAGTATAACTTTCGTTAAGAGGATTGTTCAAATTCGACTTATCCACTTGTTGAGTAAACAATTGTTATTTATTGTTGTACACATTTTTGTTTATAGCATATGACATAAAAGAGTATTAAAAAGTTGCAGAACAAAAATTAATTTATATGCCAAATTTTAATTTTCCTCACATCTCTTCCTTTAAGAGCATCCAAAAATTTCATTATTGCTTACAAAATTGTAAACTTTTTGCCACTTCTTTTGGCTTACTACATTGGGCTCCATTTTTGTCCTCTAGAATACACACACACACACACACACGCGATAAGACTTCCATATAGAAAAGTAGGTGGATGCGGCTTTCTGCCTGAGTGTGTGATGGCTTCATTTGGCACACAACAAAAAGAGAAGCAAACAACAAAAACTGCACAAAAAAATGGAGTATATAAGAGAAGAGAGAGATGAGAGAGGAATGGCGATGGAAAAGCAGAGAATAAGCGCCCCACTCACAGGTATAGACAAAGGTAGCCAGGTGAGTTTGGCTCTTGTTGCATAGTTTTTTGTTGTTGTTAGTTTGTGTGTGGCTGCCACTAATAGTTTTTCAGCTCGTAAAAGCTTTTGTTGTATGTGTTGTTGTGAGTGTGTATGTGTGTGTGGGCCTGGCACTTCGATCTAAGTTGGCTTCAGTTTTTCCTTGATGCTGCTTGAGCTTGAGTTGTTGTTGTTGCTGTTGCTGTTGCTTTTGTGCTTACCGTGGCGGAAACTTCCCAGGCAATTTCCGCTTTAAGTACCATTAAATTCGTATTCGTTTTAATGAGCTCTCAACATGATGCTACCGCACCAACAACCACTCCATTCCCCAATTGCGAATAGCCCCCAACCGCTCACTTTCATCTTCTCTAACTCATCATCCCCATACCCTATACCCTAATGTTGTCTTGTCTTGTATTTTAATGACATTCGATTTGTGTGTGTGTGTGTGTGTGTGTGTGTGTGTGTGTGTCTACAACAGAGAGCTGCTGTTTGCCTTTTGTTTTTACACATCTTCCATCTCCATCTCCCAGTTGGCAGTCTGTTTCTTCCTTTCAAGGGGCTCGCTCAATGACCATCAGACATCTGAAATCTGTCTTAAATAGAGAAGCCAAATTCCGGCACCTGCTGCGCTGTGATATTCAAATTTATCATAATCAAAAGCAATCAAACATTTTCTGAAACTAATTAATTTCTATATTCAAAATTTCTTAAAGCAACCACCAAACAATTAAACTTTACCAAATATATTTTTTTTCTCATCTATCTCATTGCATTTTCACATTTTTGGTTTGACCGCACTACCAGCTAGGTTTTAGCCATTAGTTTTGTGAAAATAAATGAAAAGTTTTCCATTCTCCTTGTTTTTCAGTTTTCTATTCTCCGTTTGTTTGTTTCTTTCTTGTTTTGCAGTTCGTTTGTTTGTTGATGTTAATGCTCTACCTGTGAGTGCGGATTTTGTGGCTGCGTTGGAAAAGTCGAAGAGATTAGTTTTTGCAATTTTTCGTTTTCTTGTTTGTATATTTTTTTTTTTGGTCAGTCGTTAAGCTTAATGGATATCGCAAAAATGGGAAATAAATCCATATTCAAAAATCAATTAAGATTTTAATAAAAGCACATAAAAAGAATGAGAATTAAATCAAATTTAGTTTTACCTGATTTAAAAGTTGGAAAGTGTTCTATGTAAAAAGGCTTCAAAGGGCTTTTAAATACTTTCTACAAACTCCAAAATCCCTATAGTAATCTTTATGTCTTTAAATTAAGTCCTTAAAATATTTCGCCTTGAAATAATTTCAACTAATAACTGTACATATTATTTATATTGTTGAATCTGCAGTTTTTAATTGTTTATGAATATTTTTGAAACTTGGAACAGTTTTTAAATTTACTAAAAATCAGTTTTAGACATTTTTTTATATTTATTTCATAACAATATTGCTTGAAAAAGGAGTTTCTAATTAAATTTACACATAAATTAGTTTCAAAACAGTTTTCAAAACAATTTAAAATATATTTAACAACTTTGCATCAAATATCCGATCTAAAACTAGTTCTAAATATATTCAGACAGACCAATTCACACCTTTTCAGTTGTATACAAAGTGAATTGGAATTTCTTTAAGCAATGAATAGAAATTCCAAGAAAAGTCTTATTTGATAGGTGTTAAATTCATGACAAATTGGAAAACTACTCGTACTTTTCAACATTTGCTTACACTTTACCTGCATTCAATGTGTATTTTCTCTTTAGACTATTCAATTGAGATTCCTGACGGTAAACAATTTAGCATTTTGCATGACAAAATACCTGAAGTATTTGCTAATGTTGGCATTACGAATCGGACGAAATTTGAATAGTCAATTGGTAGTAGTACGACGACACATTCACTCAGGCAAATTGAATAAACACTTCTCCCTTTGCCACACAGACATGCTCAAAATGTGCAATTATATAACTGAATGGCCCGACTATTCGCATACAAGAACTCATACAAAGGCAGGTGTCGCCAAAGTGCCAGACGAAGTGGCAAGGATGTGGATGGATTGTCAAAGTGGAGACGTCTCCACGTTGAATTTCCATAATATTCACAATGGCATCTGTCAGTTGAACAATTTATCATATGTTGACATATCCAACTGTCAACTGGCCCAAAAAGGATCCGCCGCGTAGCACAGCAACAACAACAACAACAGATGAAAAAAGGGAACTCAGAAAGGATACAAGCGCCTTTTCATCCGTCTGAAAAGTTCTTTTCTTTTCGTTTCGTATCTTTCTTTTCTTAACTGTTTGTCAGGACAATACTTAATTATGTTTTCTGCTTTCTTGAGCAAAAGTTTTCCATAGAAAAGAGTCGAGCAAAATTGCTCAAAATACCAAAATGATTTCATAGTTGTTTTTCTCTTCTCCTTCATAAATTATTGAAGTTGTTCTGTCTGTCATAGAGCAAAGTTCTGTAGTTTTATATTTTGTTTTCGCAATTTAATTTGGCACTAGGTGTGACCCCGTCTTTAAGCTCTCCGAACAAGTAATTTCTGAAATATGAAATGAAAACTTTTCCATTTATTTTCGTTACCCTGTAGCAATGCGATTAGCGGGTATGTTAAAGTTGTATACAAAAGAAAAATAATCTAAATTATTATTCGCAATTTCATGAATATTTTCATTAAAGTCGATTATAGGTTAGAGTATATATTTTAATAAATATATTTTAGTTAGTTATATTGTCCTTTTTAATTTCGTAGAGGGTACCACAAAGTCCACTCCCCATTTTAATTTATAGAATTTTTTCGCAGAGCAAAAGTTTCATTTTTCTGTGGTTTGGACAACCAACTATATTTGTTGGGTGGCATCTACTATAAAATTTATTTTGTTTTCGCATAACTCGCAAATGTATTTCTTCCTTTCTTTCTCTCTCTCTCTCTCTCTTTCCTTCTTTCTCTTCTCTCCATATTTCCCTCTTAATAAATAAGTCGAGTGTCTCACCTTTTACATTCATTGCATGCTGAGGGAGAGAAACTTTATTTAGTTGGCAGAATTGTCGCGTTTACATGACAATTTGACAGCTTTGTGTTGTCCTGACAATATAAATAAAGTTCCAAATTAACCCAAGGGAGTGTTTAATTCCAAAAGGTAATATTTAAGCAGTTTCCACAACCTTCTTAAAATTGTTTAAAATGTAAATTATTTACGTTAATGCTTTTCTAGGAAGTAAATGTGTCTGTGACTGAAATTTTTGTCCTTTTATTAGATTAATTATTATCTTCTCATTTTCATCCACATATGTTTCTAACGCAAACTTAATGCAAAAGGTCAAAGAAGTTAATTAAAGTCCAAAGCACATACTGATTAAAAAGAGGACATAAGATTGTTACATACTCAAATTGATTTTGGAAACGTTTTTCATACGTTCTCCGCTTCTTAATTAACGTTTTTTCTGTAATTTTTCAACCCAAAACTGTTTTCTATTTTATATAAAAATCCCATAGTTGATATCAAAATATAATTACCATAACGTTTATATTCACTCGCCACAGAATATCTAATTATCTCCACCAGCTTTTGCATATTTCCACACTTTGTTTAAATTTTAGAGAATGGGAGTCAAAAATGAAAAATCCGACAAAAAATTTAAATAGCTCACATGCCAACGTTTCATGTTTAGTGGCCGCACTCCACTCTTTGTCTCCCCTCAGGAAAAAAAAGGAACGAAAAAACTTTCACATTAACCAACAACCCACAAAAACCTCGACATTAAATATCCCGAAAAAAACCCCCCACAGAGAGGCAGAGAAAAAAGAGATAAATGGAAAGCATGGTCAGGAGGGGGTGGAGGGGGTGGAGTAGGGACAATTGGGAAACATGGAGAAAATATGCATGGCAATTCGAGAATGTAATAAAAATGTTTAAAATACAAAATTAAAAACACCCAAAAATACAAAGTCAAAAAAATGATAATATGCGGAATAACAGATACCCTAAAATTCATACAATAAATTCATAAAATCAAATTATAACCAAATTCGCAAAACTTAAGAATCTTAATACTAAAACTTGGAAGTCCATTTTTATTAATATTATTTAAAAAGACCAATTTTATTGCAAATTTAAAAAAGAATTCTAGATCTGTATCCTAATGAACCTTTTTATTGTTCAAATTACTCTTAATTACAAAATTATTATCGAAAATCCACAAACAACTTTAAAAAAAAGAACTCTAGGGTCTTGGACCTTCACGAAATCTGAACTTTGTGTCATAATGTAGGAATACTTCAAGAGAATTTCCAAAAGATTATGATAAACTTCCTTTCATTTGCTTTCAGGCTGTGGAAGTAAGCAAAAGGTTTAAAAAAAACAAAAAAAAAACAATCTTTATAATAAAAGCGAATATAAATAAGCTTAGGAGAAGATATATTTAGCGACTATTTACATAAGGGTATATAATATTTAAAGATGTTTTCATAGAGGTTTCGAATTATAACTAAAAGATCTGACAAATGCCCTAAAAAACACAAAGTTAAATATATCATGCAATAGAAACAATTCTTCATACTAACAGAAAGTGTATTGGGAAAATACGGAATATGCAACAGTAGCTAATGCAACAAAATAAAAATAAAAGAAACACTGAAACCGCATGTACGAGTACTGGAAAGAAGAAGTATTAAATTTTTAGCATGCTCATTAAAAAAATATTAAAAACCAAAATTTCTATGGCAACGAAAGGGCAAAGCTCGCACACGCACACACACACTGACACAAAATGCCAACATGTATTGTGAAAAAAGAGGAAAACCGTAAAAGAAAATAGGGGAAAAGAGAAAATGCGAAAATATCTGCCTAATGGTAAAAACATGAGACGGTCTGTCGGCTGGTCGGTTGGACAGCCAGACCGTTCTGTTGCCTGTGTGTGTTCAGAAGGGTGAAACCGAAGACCACATTAAAATTGGCATCACACACATTCACAACACACACACACACACACACACACACACATATGCATATACAGACAAATACACATGGACGCCTGCACATTAAAACAACGCCAAACCTCTACTCTACCCCCCCATACAACTTCATTTCCCTTCCTTGCAAAATATATGTGAATATCAAGATTTAATTTAAAGTTAACTAAGTAAGATTAAGCTTTACCATCGCACACAGAGCCATTTGCCAGGGTGCAAATGTGTGTGTGTGTGTGTGTGTGTAAGAGGATGGGGTATGTGTTTGGTGGGTGGGAAGGGGGTGGTGATGCTGCGCTTGTATCAAGTAGAGCAGAAACTCTTAATAAAGCAATTGCCTCTGGCAGTCAAAAAGTAAACGTCGACGTTGTGCAGCAACGTGATTACTGCTTGGACGTAAAAAAGGGGAGAACTAGAGGGTGGAAGACTCTTCTTTCCATTACATGCTCATACAAACACACAGACATGTACATACATATATGTATACATATATCTGCATTCTCCACCCAATTTCGCTCTGTGTCTGCTCTCAAATACATACATTGTTCCATATGGGATTTTCTTTTTTTTTTTTTTTTTTTGACAAAGCTTTGAGTTAATCAACTATCATCTGGGCGAATACATAATCATACATACATAACCTCACATATAAATATTATCTGGGAAAACCGAAATGCATATACAATACATATGTGGAGCGGTAAGCGAAGCATAACGAGACTCTGAAACAAATTTAATTAGCCTTATGCACTGTGGAAAATTTCGCATATGCTGCCCAGAAAAGTATGCTACATCGATTTCAGTAAAATAGTTGAAACAATCTTAGAGAGTGGTTAAGCAAGTAGTAATTTTTAGGGCATTTTTAGGTAATCTCATAACAAATTGCTAAGGTGTTCGACCCTATGTCTTCTCTTGACGAGCCCAAATAAAACCAGAAGGCCGTGCTAACTTTGGCCGTTCCGAAATTTGTATACTCTTGCAAGTTCTTGGGTTACTTAATCCCTAAATTAAGATAGCAAAATTAACAGGCTTTTGTTTAAAACCCCGTATGTACACGCCATAGTCATCCGATTTAGATAAAATTTGGCTATGTGCAAATATTATTTACCAAGTTTGGCGATGATCGCAAAAAAAAAAACAAGTTTTTAGAAGCAAAATTATTTTTGGTCCGATTGTTAGAGCTGGGGAAACTATCGATAGTGGCGCCATTCGATATTTTCGTTGTTTTGAGATCAAAAATTCGATACTATCAATAGTGCTTCGATAGTGCTTTTTAACCCATATACTTATATAAATAGGTGTCAACAAAATTTGGAAAAAATTGAAAAAAACCTTGAAACATTTGCAAATGTAATATTTTTTATCAATAAAATAAGTAAGTTTTATTTCATTTGTAATGATGACATGAGCAAAAAGAAACAAAAATAGAGTTCAAAATAAAAATAAAGTAAGTAAGTCGCCGGGCCGACTTGGATATACCATGCATCAGGGGAAAACAAATTTCCTTGAGTTTATAAAACTTATTTCATATATTAAATTTCTTTCGTATGCGCGATTTCTAACATATGCTATCTCGCTCACTGTTATGTGTGTGCACTTTAGCGCTCCACCGGCCAAATTCGCCCTTGCACCGCTTTAAGTGCAAAACGTGTCAACGTATAACTCGGCCATTTATATTCCGATTTTTATGAAACTTGATGGAATGATAGATGTTCATAACAGGTATAACCGTGCCAAATTAAATTACCATACGATAAATATTGCGGGAGAAAATCACTTTTCATTGAATTCCAGAGGCGGAAGGGGGCGTGGCAAAAAAAATTTGGTGAAATGATAGATGTTCATTAGATATATGAGTGTGCCAAAGTAAATTACGATACGATAAATATTACGGGAGAAAATCACTTTTTATTAAATTCCGGAGGCGGAAGGGGGCGTGGCAAAAAAAAAACATAAACTTGGTCAGCGTCTATACTGCACGAGTCCACATTCTAAATTTGGTAGCTCTATCATTTATAGTTGCTGAGATCTCTGCACTCTTACGGACGGACGGACAGACGGACAGACGGACATGGCTATATCAATTTCTCTTCTCATGCTGATCAAGAATATATATACTTTATAGGGTCGGAAAAGCTTCTTTCTCCCTGTTACATACATTTTGGCGACTTTAATATACCATATCATCCTATGGATGCATGGTATAATAAAAGAAATTAAACACGAGTATAATTTTTCATAAAATGAATACAATTTTACTTAACCTATTTATAACAAAAAATTATAATTTTTCAGCCTTTTAAGTTACATAAATATAAATATAACTTATCTAAATTAACAAAAAAAAAAATTTCATTTAAATTAAAATTAAATTCATGTATCTCAGTCTTCAGACTTTCAAATTTATGGAGATCAACTCTTAAAACAAAAAATAAAAAAAAAACAAAGAAAAACAATTAACATAAATTTTACTCTATCCAAGCGTTATGTTATGTTATATTATCGATAGTGGCCAAAAACAATTGACGGTGGCGCAAAAAAGTAAATATTCGATAACTCGATAGCGCCATTGATAGTTTCCCAGGTCTACCGTTTGTTCTTATGGGAGCTATATGATATAGTAGTCCGATCTTGATCAAATTTGGCACGCATGTTTGGATGTATAGTAAACTGCCAAATATTAAGTTTAATAACAATTAGGTGAAAAAAACAAAGTTATATATACAATGCCTGCAGTATAAGTATACAGAAGTACAAGACTTCGTGGAAAATTGCAGCTCTGTAGCTATGGCGGTCCAGGAGGAGAAGCTGTTGATCCAGACATACGGACAAACAGACGGACAAATGCATTTGAACTCGTCTTGTCACGCTGAGAGATGCCTCCTTCTATGCGTTGCACATTTCTTACCAAAATTAATATACACTTTTTGCAAGGGTATAAAAATATATTTTTCAACCGACTCGTGGTGGCAATTATATCATTATTATGCTTTCGTTTGTTCCACATCAAACAAAACATCATTAGAAACAAAAAAAAAATCGATTTGGCTGAATGAATGTCTAGCTATTCGGTTCTACTTGAAGTTGCTTTTATGGCATATCAAATTGTTCAGGTACTACTACCTCTATACCTAGTATGTGAAATAGTTCTATAAATCTCTTCGCGGGTCGAACTTGCAAATTTGAAATGCATTCCGCTCCACAGTTAATTCAAAAATCCATTGCCAGCAAAATTTTTTGGTATTGGAAACTTTGATGAATTTTTCGACTTGTAGCCAAAATAATGTACATAAGTACGAGTCTACATTCTAAATTTGTTAGCTCTAGCTTTTATAGTTCCTGAGATCTTTGGTCTCTTACGGATGGACGGACAGATAGACCGACATGTCTATATCAATTTCATTTCTCATGCTGATCAAGAATGTATATACTTTATAGATATGGTATGGTATAAACAGCTTAACTTTTGACTGAATTGTATGTTCAAAAAAAACTTAGAGTATCAGTGCTTACCAATTGAAGAGCTGTCCAAAGAAGAACAGGAATGAAAAAACAAGGACTACAAAGGGTTCAGATGCAAGAATACATGCAACTTTTCGTTAGACAAAATGAAGAACTTTTTAACATCCTGGCAACCTAATCGGATCCACTTCTTTGATCACTGAGACATGTGCGATCGCGAAAGGATTTGGAACACGTTCGACAACTCACACAGAAACGGTCTCTTTGATTTGGAAGATAGCAACTATAGCTCCGAAATGTTAAGTTTATTAGATATTAACCTCGATTGAGGTTTCAAAGGTTGCAATGCCCACATTACTCTAGCGGATGTTTAACTTTATCCGCTACTAAACGCCAATTTAAAAGAATCGTTGGTCACAGTTTATCGTGATGTATGTCGCATAATCTAGTCTTCATCACAGACGACTATAATGATTTGGTTGAGTGAATCATTTTTTGGGACACCATTTTATATTTCAATTGTTTGTACAGAAATAAAAATGTGTTTCAAGTATTCGGTTCTACTGGCAGTTGCTTTAATGGCGTATCAAATTGTTCAGGTACCTCAACTTTAATATTTGTATACTATATATGGAATAATTCCACACTTCATTTAAAGATCACTTCGCGGGTCGAACTTACGAATCTGAAATGCATTCAACTCGATGAAACATTTTCGAGATTTGAGTACTGTCGAATTAAAGCTGTGAATCGCACTTTCAAGTACTTGACCGTAAAGACTAGTCTATTGAAAGTTCCGGTGACAAATGTTGAGGTAATATCTGCAAAAATATAACTAGTCGGTGAAAATAATAAGTGAACATAAACACTTTAGATAAATATATCTCTTATGAAGCGATTGAATGGATATAAACCGTTTCTGTACAACATCACGTTCGATGGATGCAAGTTTTTGAGGTCGACAAATAAGAATCCGCTGATTAATTATTTCTACAGTTTCATTGCTGGACATTCCAATATGAATCACACTTGTCCATTTAATGTAAGTGCTTTTAATTAGGAAATAAAATCAGTCAATAATCAGTTTGATTGTTATAGCACGATCTGATTGTAGACAAGGTAACAATAGCCTTTTTGGATCATCAATTTAATGAGGTTTTACCTTTTCCCGAAGGAGAATACGCCCTTTATACCAATTGGTATTCGGATGGTATCCATCGGACAAGTGTACGAATTTATTATACAGTATCTTAGATGTTTGAACAAAAATATTGTGAATGCTAAGAATATCAAAAACGTTTAATAAAGAGCTTTCAAAATGTGTCCAGCTAAAGGTCATGTCAACATTCTTGCAATTTATATTAAGCTATATATCGATACGAAAGATCACCTTTTGACCAAATTATATTATTACATGCTTCGCTAAATTCGACACAAATAGACACCACCATACATTCCATATTTGTTTGGCGATAAAACATTAATTTTGTAAGCCAAACAACCATAACGACATGGTTCAATAAATGATTGTCACTCCATTCTAGTTGCATCAATACCCACAGAAGTAAACATGAATTTAAATTATTCGGTTCTACTGGCAGTTGCTCTTATGGCATATCAAATTGTTCAGGTAATTCTACTTATAAGTATATATACATTCATATTTGTACAATGATAACTATAAGCTTCCCTAATAGATCACTTCCCGGGTCGAACTTACGAATATAAAATGCATTCCACTCGATGAAACATTTGCAAAATTTGAAATCTGTCAAATTAAAGCTGTAAATCGCACTTTCAAGTATTTTTCTGTAAAAGTAAACCTACTTAAAGTTCCGGTGTCAAATATTACGGTAAGTTCTACAAAAATGCATTAAAAAAATCTGTAAATATAATAAAAAATAAGTATTGCAATTTTAGGTAAATGTGTCTCTAATGAAACGATTGAATGGCTATAAACCATTTTTATACAACGTCACCTTTGATCCATGCAAGTTTTTTAGGTCGACAAAAAAGAATCCGCTGATTAATTATTTCTAGGGTTTTTTTGAGAATTCCAATATGAATCACAGTTGTCCATATAATGTAAGTGCTTCGAATCAGGAAACCAAATCACTCAATATTGTTTCTTCCCTAGCACGATTTGATTTTAGATAAGATGACAATTGGATTAATAGATCATCAATTAACTAATGTTTTACCGTTTCCCGACGGAGATTATGCCGTCTTCACCAATTGGTACGCTTATGGTATCAATCGGGCGGATGTTCGAGGTTATTTCACCAAGTCTGAGATGAGAGAACCAAAACGAAATGGAGGAAGTTAATGCAAACGGTTTTGTGAATTGCATAAATAAAGTTAATTGGCAAATGCTACTATATCGTTAAACATCATTTGTGAACTTACGCAAGTTATAATTTCCAGATGATTTTACATGGATCAACGAATATATATTATGTGTATATAAGTAATATGACGTCATTTGACCGATTGATGTTTAAAGCGAAATGGATCGACAACATAAACACAAAATAAAATGTTGCATACTTTTAAGTGCTACGGTACAATGGATCATGTACGCTCAGTGCAAAAAAAAAGACCACAAACAATGGTGTTTCCTCAAACTATTAACCACATCAGTTGCTGAATGACTATAGCCTTGTTCTATAATGATTGTTTAGAATTACACAAATATTAAGACCTCACGTTTAATTTTTACAACACAAATTTACCAGCACATATTACAGGTGCGACTTATTTAATACCATTCTTAGTTTAATCAACAAGTTTTTGTTCAAAAAATATATACACTCACAATCGAGTAATAATTTACGCCAAATTGCAGGAATTTCGTTTGTCCAAAACCAAGATTTTGGTAGGTTTTAATGCTTTACATTTAATACCGGCGATAAGGATTTTTTTTATGTGTTCTTGAAACTTTTGGTATATAATTCGTAATCACTTATCTTCAAAATCACTTAAAATCTATATGTAAAATCCACTTCTAAGAATCTTATTTTTTTTTGTGCTAAGTGTACATAAGGATTCAAAGTATAAGTCGGACATGAGTGTAACCTTTTGATGAAACTGTAAATGGTACTTAAATCCTTTTTCGTGTTACAGAACTGTAAAATAAATTACCTTAAAAACTGCAAGCGGTTTTTATACACCTTATCTCTACTCCGCACTCCTCACTCCTCACAATTAGACAACACATTAAAAAGTTATTCTTTATCGAATATGACTATGTCGACATGCTTGATCGACTGAACGTCTAATTATTGATCATTCATTTCGATTTCATCAGCAGAAACAGATGTCAAAATGAGTTTAAAGTATTCGGTTCTACTGGCAGTTGCTCTTATGGCATATCAAATTGTCCAGGTAACTCGATTTGAAATCATTTAAAAAAAATATTTATGTGTAATACATATTTCTAAACCTTACTTAAAGATCACGTCACGGGTCGAGTTTACGAATTTAAAGTGCATGCCTCTCGACAAAACATTTGCAGTCTTTGAATATTGTCGAATTAAGGCTGTAAATCGCACATTAAAATATGTTACTTTAAAGGTTAACCTTCTCAAAGTTCCGGTGTCAAATGTTACGGTAATATCTGCAGATATTTCAGAGACAATAATAAGCTCAATTTCAAATTTTAGGTAAATGTGTCTCTTATGAAACGATTGAACGGTTACAAACCCTTTCTCTACAATATCACTTTTGATGCATGCAAATTTCTAGCCTCCAAAAAGAAGAATCCTTTGATTAATTATTTCTACAGCTTTATTGGTCAGAACTCCAATATGAATCACACATGCCCGTATAATGTAAGTGTCTAGTAATCAGATAAACCAGTCGAATAACCATCCAATTGATTTATAGCACGACCTTATTGTTGATAAGTTATCAATTGAATTTCTAAACCATCAAGTTGTGAATGTCTTGCCATTTCCCGAAGGAGATTATGCCGCCTTCACTAGTTGGTATGCCTACGGAATCAATCGGGCCGATGTTAACATCTATTTTAACTTGTCTTAAAAGGAATATATTCGAAATAAAATCAATGACTTGTTTAGATTTATACCCTTGCAGAGGGTATTAAAATTGGTCAGATATTTGTAACGCAGAGAAGAATGTGTTTCAAACCTCATAAAGTGTATATATTGTTGAGCATGAGAAGCCGAGTAGATACAAATTATCCGTCCGTTTCTTTACGATCTAGTCTTTCAGTTTTAGAGCTATGATTTTCAAGGTTCGTATATAAGCATTTTATTATTGTACACAGCACATTCGTCGGAATTAGCAAACTCAGAAACTTATATAGTTTAGCTGCTATAGGAATGATAGGTCTCAAAATGGATATTTTTTTTGCTTGTTAAAGTATCTTCATCAAATACGGTATACTTATTGTATGTATACCACATTTTGTCACTTGGTGCCTGGTATATCCAAGTCGACCATTTAGTGAATAGACACCTTGCCGATAGAGCGGAGGGACGCGAGTTCGAACACCACAAGCGGCCATAATTAATTCTTGAATTCTATAATGACTAAATTCACAAAACATTCGAGAATTCAAATGAACTCATTGGAATGCTCTAAATCAGTTCATTTTGTATTATATGTGATCCCATTTTAATCTTGATCATCATCATTTAATCAGAGGCGAATGTTCGACTCATTGTTCGTTTAATGACTACTCATAGGCTTAGTATTTATATACATACATACATTTGCTTATTTGCTATTTGAATAGAGATACGATTTTTCAATCAACTTGGAACTATTTAACAAAAAGTTAATAATGATAGTATTCAGTATTTCAATGAATATGGAGATAATAATATAGGGGTCGATAAAGCTCCTATGATACACAGTGGTTTTTTTTAAGTTTTTTTTGGCATAAACTCTAAATTTAAAGCTATTACATTGAAATTTGGATTGTATGAATATTTTACGCTCCTTAGATGACCTACCAAGTTTTATATGATTTGGGGCATCATTTCATATAGCTGCCATATAACCGATCTGGCCGATATTGGTGAATGTTTCATAAAATACTTTTTTTTTATTTTTTATTTTAAAAAAGAAAAAGTAATAATTATAAAGAAATGAAATTTAAGTAAATATATTTAAAAGAATAGATCAATTTAACAAATTTTTAATTAAGTTTACTTTATTCTGGCTCAAAATATTCATCTTCTGAAGCAATGACCTTAAGTTCACCCTCATCTTCCTCGTCGGACGAATCCACTTCATTATTTTCATCATCATAATCCATCCATCCATCATGATGGAGGAAAAATTTAAAATAATGTCGTACAAAGAATGTAATCTGACATACAAGAAAAAAAATTGAAAAAATCGAAAGCGTTTTATTGAATTTTTTCCAAAATCCATCCATGAACTTAGAGTTATATGAAAAACTGCATATCTAAATAATAAGAAAACTTGAAAAAACCAATCCTTAACAATTAAGGGATTTTACCGATACAAAACGGCTTTCACTCTGAAAGAATAGGACTCGAATAAAAAAAGTTCTAGAATAAAAACCTCTTTATTAACCAACGGTTTCTTTTTTGATCATGTTACGAAATGAAATACTGACTACTGAAATACTACTGTTATTATTAGCTTGTTTCTTTTTGTTAAAAAGTTTCAAATTGATAAAAAAAAAAAAACCTGTCCCTATTTAAGTGCATGGCAGTGTATTTTCCTTATCATGTAGATCAATCCACAAGTGTTCAAAAATAATTCATATTCATGATTTATATTAAGCAATCTATTGTATCTTGTTCTGTTTTTTTGACAAGATTTTTTACCAAATTTTCTTTATTTTTATGGAATGTTTTTGCCAAATTTTAATATGCTAAGTGGAAAGCTATATTAAACAGCCAATAGGAAAATTTTTGCGGCAGCCGCAAAACAAAATGATCAAAACTTTTTGAAAAACAACTACGAGTACAAGACCAACAAAGCATGGAGAACAAAAAAAAAAAATACAATTTTAATATAAACATAAAAACAAGTTTTTGCTTTTTGGAAAAGCTGGCTAGTTCGTTCTCGTACATTTTATAATCAAAAACAATGGACTCGCATGCTGCAGGGGTGGGTCGAAAGATGACTGGAATCTGGATTTGATGATGATTACGTTTGATGAAGATAACCAACAAGGGATGCTGACACAAACCCCTCCAGAGATGATGCCCCTTGTGGAATATTTTTTATATGACTTTTAATGCTTCGCGCTTCATAAAAAAAACGAATGTTGAATGATAAAATAAATTTGTGCCATTTTCTCTTTAGCTTTTTATGGGGTTTCCTTTGATTAAGTTGTCAACGGGCCGAACAAAAGTTTCTGCATAAATTTGCGAAAATCAAATTTCAATCAATTGAAAGGCAAATATTTTAATTGTGCACACGGATGATTGCACAATTTCATTCTATTCTTACTGTCGTCATTTTGCTAGTAGTTATGAATATTTAATTAAAACAAATAGCATTAATTTTCATATTTAATGAAGCAACACTTTATTGCAACAGAACAACAACAAAAATATCAGGTGAATTTACTTCAAATTAAATAACACGAAAAACAGCAGCAGAAATTCAATAAGAATTGTGAATTTAATGTAGTTTCTATACTCTATGAATGCATATTTTAATTCGGCAAAGAAAACAAATGCAAAATAGTTACCAATTTTGATTTTTTCCCTTCAATATTATGATATTCTTCCCTCAGTACATGAAAGAAGATGAATCTTTATCAATTATTGTGTGTAAATCTTTTTTACTTTTTCACTTTAGATTATAACTATCGATCGATGCAAACTTTACAAAAACTCATGCACCTAATAACAGAAAAAAAAACCTCGTTGTTAAATCTTAAAATTAAAAACCCTATTGAATCTTCTAGTTTATGGATAGAATTATTCTCTTGTTTGCGATCTCTTTTGCGACATATTTATGTACATAGATAGATCGAATCCTAGATATATAGAAAAACTTATGACAATCACCAATCTGATTATAAAGCCAGTCAGTTTTGTGAGCCTCTGGTGTAACTGAAAGTACCTTTTTTAATAAGAGTATGTAAAAAAACCCAAAAAGGAAAAACGAGAAAATTGTTCAGTCTCGCACATTTCATTAATGCGCAGCTTCAGTCTCATTATAGCAAAATACAACAAACGAAAAAAAAAACCAATTAAAAATGGAAAATCTACAAATAAAAACGCCGCATACCTACAAACATACATATGTATGTACATATGTACATGGTCCACATACACCCGGGAGCAATAAACGCTTACGCAATTTAATTGCGCAACAAAATGGCAGCCAGCAACAGAATCGAATCGAGCGCAACATCAGTAAAAAAGGAAGAGAATTAAACCAACAATAACCAACAAGGAGAATGAAGAAAAAATCAAATAAAAATTAAAATGATATAAAAATAAATACATACCACATATATGTAGTATATGTATATATGTATTTATAATCGCCCAAAGCTCGTAGTCCAAATAGTCATGATAATTAATATAAAATAAAGTCCAAAATGTTCGTGCAGTTTATTGAAAAAAAGGCATTGGCAAAAACTGGGAAGCAACTATGGGAAACGGTATACCCTAGAAGGGTAAAATCGAATTCGCCATTAGTTTCTAATTGAAAACAATTCCTTCGCCCCGACACCTTTTCTTGTCCTGCTTGAGAAAGCAAATGGACTTGCCCTTTTTGTTATTTTCTAAAATCTATGCAAATCCACGAAAAAAATTGCCAAAAAACAACTTACCTTTTGCCTCTTAGAAACATGAACAATATACCCTAACACTTTACAGAGAATAGGGTATAAAAATTCCATAAAAAACTAAACGCATATATGTACATATATCGAAGTATGTAATTTTTTAAACACTCATTAAATAAACATTTGCATTTTTAATTATTTATACCTTCTAACTATTTGCTTCCTTTTTTAATTGGTCAATTTTCTATTATTAAATATAATTCGATTTTTATTTTGTTGTTAGAGAGCTTAGATAATTATCAATTAAATAAGAAATAAAACTAATAAAAGGTTTTCCGTACTGAATAATTCGATTTTATTTCCCCACTGATCGAAGTAGATTTATTTTTCCTATTGATTGGTCCTCATCAGTATAATAAAGTAAAAGTACTCAATTAATTGTTTGCCTTCTTAATAAGAGTTCGAACGCGCACAGGACATCATTATACCCTTGCAAAAAGTGTATATGTCCGCCTGATTGGATCAACAGCTTTTCCTCCTAGACCGCCAAAGCTACAGTGCGAAGGCTTGTATATTTTGCAGGCATTGTATATCTCGGCTTCATCCGGATCGGACGACTATATCATATAGCTCCCATAGGAACCATCAGTCAAAAAATGAGTTTTAGATCAATAACTTCGTTCTTTTTCACCTGATCACTTTAAAACTTAACATTTGGTAGTTTGCTATACATCCAAACAACCGTGCGAAATTTGATCAATATCGGACTACTATAACATATAGCTCCCATATGAACGAACGGACCAAAAATAATTTTTATTTTAGAAACTTTTTTTTTTCTTGAGAGATCTTCGTCAAACTTGGTAAATAACATTTCCAAATTGAAAGTTATAATTATGGTAAATTTGATCAAAATCGGATGACTATACTATATAGCTGTCATACAAACATATGAAAAAATTGCATGCTGCATGTCTACATACATGCATATGTATGCGTGCCGTGCTATGCCGTGTAAAAACGGATTTTTACACCAGGGTCCTTACATTTAGATAACTCTTTTTAAGGATCTAGTAACACAAGAGCTTGCAAGGGTATAGAAACTTCGGCGTGGCCGAAGTTAGCCCGGCCTTCTGGTTTTTTACTGTGATCAGCTGCTTAAATATTAGTGTTGCAAAATGTAAAAATTTCAATATAAATATAAATATGTTCAAAAAAGTTATTAAGAAAATAGTTTATGGTAGTGGGCAGTGGTTTAAGTCTATGAGCACCAATGTAGCTTCCATAGGAACCATCGGTCGAAAAATGAGTTTTAGATAGAAACTTCGTAGTTTTTTAAGCGATTATCATAGTATTTGCCAATTTGTAACATATCCCAACGTCTGTGCCAAAATTTATTAAGATCATATACATAGCTCCCATTTGAATAATTGGATCAAAAATAGTTTCTCTAAAAACTTTTTTGGTTCTTACTTGGTTCATCATACTTGGTAATTACCATTTCTACATAATAAATTATAATCCATCTTCAGTTAATTAAAATCGGATGACTATATTATTTAGCTATCATACAAATATATGAAAAAAATGCCTGCTGTATAGATTTGAAGGTTTGGGCTTTTACACCAAAGGTCTATTAATTTTGCTATCTCTATTTAGGGATTGAGTAACACAAGAACTTGCAAGGGTATACAAACTTCGACGTGGACTTCTGGTTTTTGTCTAAGACTCCGACACTTGGTTATCCTAAACAGTTTGTTTTTGTGATTTAAGCAGTTTGCTTTACTTTTAAGATTTCATTCCGTTTTCGAATGGTCTCCCTTAAGAATTAAATATGCCGCACTTATGCCAGCTGATGGATGTGCAAATATTTAATAGGCCCTTTGCGTAGATTTCAATTAAGTAAATGTCTGAGCCTATTTAGTTGCCTTCAATCCGCTTTTATTAGCAGGCGGCAGGCAGCTAAGGCCTTAGGCCACTACTTACTACCTTAAGGCATATTTCTTCCTATGCTTTCTGCTTATTAAGAAATATTTCGCATTTGGTTGTTTTTCTTCCCCCTCATTTTAATATTGCCGAGCTCAGAAAACCCATCATAATATGGAACGGTGGGCGAGCTAGGCAGTATGCCAAAGGCCATTCTTCAGTGTCAAATCCACCCCACCCCACCCCGACTCCAGCTCTAGCTCCATCTCTTTCTACACACACAGAGAGAAGGCATACACTTTTAATGCGTGTCGCTGGCATTTTATGAGCTGTCACAATGTACAAGGAGGAGGAAGAAAGAACAAAAAAAAAATAAATATATATAAAGTAAAAAGGAAGTGCACACTCACGCAGCTGTGACCAGGAGTCAGCATCCTGCGACCCAAAGTGGGCGCAGCGGTGTGAGGCGGCCAGAATATAAATAAATGAAAAAAGTTCTTACAAATAAACAAAGGGAAAAGTCCGCTTTTACCTTCTCCCAATCTCTCACTCCATATCACTTTTGTTGTCTCTCTTCTTCTCCATTGGTTTCTTAAATTTAATCAAATGTCAAATGCTGGCCAAACACAGTTACCGATTTGATTCGATCGGACAACATTTGGCATAAATTATAATATATTTCTCAAAATTACAAAATGTATTTTCATACACTTCCAATTTGTCAAAAGCATCTCTGTTTATGCATATACATATACATTAGGTATATGGCTATCGACCTATCGATTACATTCGATTACCCTTGTGATTAATTTTTAACAGAATGATCATCGATAACTTTATTTTGCTTTTGTAGTCGAAAATAATGCATTGCCTACTTTTAGGTAAAACTGATTTACCCTTTTACTGCAAGGGTATAACGAATCAATGTTTAGGGGACTGTGAAATTCAATCATCAGGTTAATTTTCATTTAGTGAAATGTCGAACAACATAGCTCAATGGGGGCTTGCATCGCAAACTTATCTATCACTTAAAATAATACAGTATTAGCCAGGAAATTTCACAACAATTCATTGCTTCATTACCCTATTGGAACTAAATTTATTATAAAAAGGTAAAATTAATAGCAAACACCTGTAGTGACAAATTTTATCTCATTCAAATCTGACTCTTTTATAACAGTATCCTATAATAGTATTCCTTCAAGTTGAAAAGATAAGTCCATTACCCTTAAACGATGTCCTTGATGTTGACAATTAATTACTAATTAATGAAATACAGCATTTTCGTATGCATTTGGGTGTAGTCAAAACCGAGTTTTTGGGGGGATTCAAGATTCAGTCGATCAAAAAAATAGGTTTTTACATACAAAAAAATTGTATATATTTTTTACTCTTCTCTTCTTTGTTTTATTTTTGATAAAAGTGTTTCGAATTTATCGCTCCCGTCTACTTCTACGCATCTGGCCAATGTCCAATGGCAAAATTGTGCAATGTACACACAAATTAGTTTTCAATTTTCCATTTACCTGACCTCATTTGCAGCTGGCAGTGTCGTTTTTCATTTCGTTTACCACGCTTCAAGGCACTGAAAATTTGGCATACGTAATTACAATTGGAATTTTTCTACATTTTCATTCAATTTGCCATTGGAGTAGATATATTCGTGTGTTCCAAGAATTACATAATTATAGGCAAACGCCATCACAGGAAACAATTCTGCCAATGTCTCCATTTAATTAACCACATTTTGCATTTTCCATTTGCCATTTGCAGAAGAGAAGCATCAATGTAATGGAAGGAAGCGTGAGTGTGTGGTAAGAGGTTGGCATTTGGTTTTCGTAGTGCTGCGATACATCAAAGTTATTTGGTTACTTGCTTCTCACTAATTAAACAAGCCGCAAATCCAAATGCCGTGAATTATCAATAATGCAAACACACACATGAGCCAAGCCCATTCTGGAGGCTTTATGCCTGATTAACTTTCAACCTTGGCCAACAGAAGTCACAACTTTAATTAAGACTAAGAATTACAGCAGTACGAGAAATCAAAGCAAAAGGCAAGAGAACATTTTGTAATTTGCTTAAGTGAATTTGAAGCAGATAAAAATAAAGATACTTGAAATATCTTTTCGCTATAATCAAAAGCGGAAGGAAACGAAACTTTCATTTTGCTTAATTAGATAATGTTTCTTCCACATATTTAATCAAAGGTAAATAAACACATAAAAGAGAGTATTCATATTAACATAAAACCTTACAAATCAGACTATTTGACAGATATTTTCAGGTGCGTACTTAAACATGTAGTTTGATTTACAAATTTAATGTGATTTATGATTTGGATAAAACGTCCTCCATGGAGTATAGGATATAAAATCCTACTCCAGAGTCTCCTTAGCTTCAGTTAATGACACCATAGTTTATTGAGTTATTATAAATATAGTTAATTGTAGTTGTTCTCTTCCTATCTGTGACTTCGTCGAATCAATTCTTCGTTAACTCTCTCAAAATCGCCAGAAATACTCTTGAATATGTTCTCATTCCGATAAACATTTGCATTTCAATTTATCAAATCTGATTAATTAAAATTTTTGTGGTTTGAAATATTATTTATCTGCAATATGAAAATAATTAAATTTTCTAAACATTTGACTAGATTCGGAACTTCCAACAATTTATGAAACCTTGTCGGCCCGAGGTTAATCTTAGGAGTAAGATCATTTTAGTTGTAATTCTCAACTATAGCATTGAAGAAATGTTGGAAAGTGTCCTGATGATGGAACTTCGTGGTTCTTTGAATATATATGTATACAGACAACTCGCTCACCTGTTTGTGCTACCTCTGTCTTCCAAGACAGCTAAGCTAAGCAATTTGTAATTTTTCTAACATACATAAATATGTACATATGTACATATATATCTTTTCAGTATGAAACTTTCACATCAGAATCTCTTATGTTTATGTCTATAATATTTTAATTTAATATTTTAAATCGGACTTAGATTACATTTGCATATTTCGAATCTAGATTTAAGATCTCTATCATTTGAAATCTTCTAAGACTTCAGCATTTAAATAATCTAAGACTATACAAATTTCAGAACGGTATTGCATTCTGCTGGGAGAACTATACATAGTTTTTTGTTGCAATTAAAAATAAATCTTTATTATCCATTTCAGCATTTTCCAATAAAAGGAGAAATCAAATTTTTCCTAGAAATCTGCAAAAATATTTGCAATTTTCTTGATATTTATTTAGGAGAACTCTAATTGCCTTCTATTTAACTTTTGGGCACACAACAACAACAACGACAACTTGTTGTTTAGGCCTTGCGGTGGACTAAACAATTTTCCAAACTAATACCCATCCCCACCCATTGATGGTACTTACCCCCCCACTACCACCCTCACAGACATCCACACATATGCATATCCTTTTATATAGGAGTAAAACCAAAATCCCAAAAATCCCTTGATTTATTTCTAATACTCACACAAACGCAAAACATAGCAAAAACGTATTCTGGTAAATAGAGCAAGTGAAAAGTTTCCCCACCAGCCAAAAAAAAAAAAAAAAAAAACACAGAAAGAAAAAAGGAAAACTTTAGCATTTCCCTCAGGAACTGAATTTGTGCCAGCGGCAGTTTGTTTGCAGCTTTCCTTCTTCTTTTTTTTTTGCCCTCCTCGAACAAAGTGGAAGAAAAGCAAAATCGAGGAAAAACCATGCAAAGTGAAGCTAAACGAAAGTGCTTCAATTTAAGTTGTAAGCTGATTTGCTAGAGAGTATGCTATATACACAAACCCATCTAGACATATACCTATATATGTATATAGGTACATACACATATGTATGTATGTATGTAACTTTGCTTCATATGTTTATTTGTATATGGGAAATTCTCTTTGTGCCGTCTCTACAGCTTTTCTTTACCCACAGCTTATTGAAGTAGAAAAACTTTTTTTGAGGGCTCAAAATTAAGGCAAAACTTTTGCCAAAAATATTCCATACATACCTATTCTTGTTATTCATTTTTCCTGGGGTAGATAGACTATCTTGGGAATTTGGTGGAAAGCCTAAAAGCTGAAATTTCAAAAGCATAAAGTAATAAAAAGGGAAAAAAAAGATTAGACATTCGTTTAATTTGACGTCTGAATTCTCTTATAGGTACATCTTATGTCAAATGTTACTAACCTTTTAAATAACCAGTCAAAAAGGTTTTCATAATGAGTAAAGCAAGAAAGAAATCCCCCGTATCTTTTATTTGCTTTACTTTACGTTTTTTGTAATAGTTTTAAAATGTAATGTATAGTAATACATAATAGATTTCTAAAATATCAATACCATATCATAATTTGCGAATAAGTTAAACTTTTATAATTTTATAATATAGGAAACGTTTATTGAGGAAATTTTGTCATTTCAGTCATCAGAATTTACTTAAAGAATTTCAAAGAAGATTTTCACGTTTAAATAAAAAACCTATCAGCAACTAATAAAATAAAAATGTTCAAAGAAAAATGCGTGATATATTGGATTGAATATTACATAATACATTAATCTATTAATGGAGCTGTAATAAGGTTTGAGGGATTGCCAGTTGAAAGGCAGCTAACATAATAAAAAATTAATATTATAAGAGGCATCTAACTAATGTTCATTAATAAAAAATACATATTATGGAAAATTTCTACGTAGTTATCTTCCCCATTCAAGAATAGTTACTAGTATTAAGATTATTAATAGTTATTAATAGTATTTAAATTATCTATTTTACTATAGGATGAATGTCAATGATCACATTATCAAAGGATTTAAAATATTCGTAATGATTCAACAAACAGCAAGATGGTTTTTATTGAACAGTTTTCAAACCTGAATATTAATGAAGAAATTAAAAAAATTACTTTTTCAAGAACTATTAATAAATTGAACTTTGGTTGGATAGAACGATGCATTTCTAGGGCCACATCAAGATCATATGATAAGACTGAATCGAAAAACTATTTATCTAAAAGAGTCTTTGAACTTCAGCGCATTCTGCCAACTTTATCCAACTCCATCTTTTATTAAAAGAGAGAGGAAAGGAGACCGTTTTTTGTGTGGGGGTGAGCGAACAACGAAGGCAACTTGTCTTTGAGTTGGCTTTTTTGGTCTGATTTTGACACAAATCCCTTTGGTGCTAAAGCAATTTATGCGGTTTTTGAAGCAAAGTAAACACACACACACAGACACAGGCATGAAGAGCGAACACGACGACGATGTTCTCTCAATATGCAGGCACTTTTGCCTTGGGTTATGGTTGGTTGAATCTTGGGCTTGAGCTTGAGCATGGGTCTGGGATTCGGATTGGGTTTGGGTTTGGGTTTCAGTTGCTTATGCTTAAATTGGTTGCCTTCGTTGCGCTGCATAAGTGCAATTTTATGTTTGGCTCCAAAGTTCCTAGCAAGCTAGTTGATAAATGGCTCCAAGTTGATGCTGATGATGACGGTGATGGTGATGGTGATGCGGGTGGTGTGTTTGGTTGATATAATAAAAGGAAAACAAAAATAGGGAAAAATAGAAAACTGCAAACAAACAAATCTACACAAAATGTAAATTTCCGCACATAAATCTACAAATTTTCATATTTTTTACCATTTCCATTTTTATGTTTTTTCCTAACCACAAAAAAAGAAAGGGAACAAAGAAATGCCAAAGAGCCAAAACCACATGGCCACGCCTAGCCAGCCGCTGCCCACCTTTTATTTTTTTTTTTTTTGTTTTTTGTTTTTGACTTCTTCTGCTTCTTTTGCCAGATAAACCAGAGACCCCAAAAACAACATTTCGTGTCATAAATTTTACGACATAAGCGCGAAAAATAAACCAAATATAACCACAAAAGCCAAAACAAAAAAAAATATGGAAACGAAAAAGAAAGCCAACGCCCCAAAAAAATAACAACGACAATGAGAGGAATCAAAAAACAAGAATCACTTTTATACCCTTGTCAAAAAAGAGCATATTAATTTGTCATTTAACTTAAGAAAGCTATATAGAATCTCTGAACCTCGACAAAGTTGACCAAGGAGTAATCACATGAGTCTAATAATTTGTCTGACAAATTACAAGTTGTAAATACTGTAAACTCTTATTTAAAAAAAATTTTCTTAGTTTACCTTCATGAGATCTGTCTTTGAGTATCCAAAAAAAAACATTTTTTCAAAGAGAACTCTAAAGCTAACGATAATTCGAAGATTATGAACAACCATCGTCCAATTTAAAAAATTCCTAAGGGATTCTTTGAATAAGAACTTCTTATTCTCAATCGTGTGCTTTCGGTTGTTATACTTCTAAAAATTGCATAATGTGTTTTAAAAGATTAATCAGACTAACAGTTTTTGTTCTTGTTATAGATGGTAAGTTAGACATGATCCTCAGTAAATTACAAAAATTGTAGTCTTTTCTCTCAAGGTATAGAAACTTCGAGACAATTTAGTTGGCTTTTCAAAGACGAAAATATTTTATACGAAGCAAAAGGTTAAATCTTTTTTACAAAAATTTATAGGAGTTCTGCGGATTTTGTGCCAATTTCTAAGAGTATAAACCATCCATGTAGTATTACAATAAATATCGATTTACCATTTTTGCTGTTGTTGTTATTCTTACTTTAGGATGCCTTTTTTTTGTATAGAACATTAATTTAGTTTAGGCCAATCTTGCCTTTTTTAGGCCATAAATTAATTTAAGTGCCTGAAAATATTTTTTGGTGATAACATAAATATAAAATCATCTGAATGCCTTGGCCTTTACTTTTGGTAGCAAAAATTTTCAAAATGCCAACGAGTTGGAGAAAATGCTGGTTTAATGGCTTAATTTTTTCAACGTTATGTGTTAGGGGGGTTGTTGTTGGGTGTGTGTGTGTGTGTGTGTGTGTGGGCTTGGGTTGGCACTTTTAGCCAATTTTATTTGTCTTATGCTTGAAAATTTAATTAAAAAAGTCGAAAAGCATGCAAAGGAAAGAAAATGTTGCTGGCATTAGCTGGTTTTTGTAGCAAGCGCGAAGTTTTCATACCAACCACCGTAGCAAACGTCCGTCAGTCAGGCAGACAGACAGACAGACGAATCGTTACCAGCCGCCTTTGGCAACTTGGCAAAAGTTTCTTCTTGCTTGGTCCAAAGCATCGTTATCGCCGCCATCATCAACGTCAGCGGATACCATAATAACAACAACAGCAGCAAAAACAACAGCACTAACAAGAACTCGTCTTCGATTCCTTCGTTAGCAATACTTTTAAAGTAAATTGCGGCTAAAAAACACTGAGTCGAACGGAGAAAGGGAGTAAAGAGCATAATGGGGTCGTTTGGTGGCCTTTAAGGGGTGCAGCATGCTCCTCTCGCACATCACGGCACTTTGCGTTCCATAGCTTCGTCTCGATTTCTGATTTTTAAATACCCTGCAAGTGTTAATTGAATGGGGTAAGAACGATAAAAGTTAAGTTCATAATTTCCCATAAACCATATATGTAAATTGTGAATATTTTTGTTGTAGTTGTATTACAAGAGTTCCCCTATAATCGTATTATGATAGTTATAAAGATAACAGTTTTTCATATCACAGAAATGTTATTAGGAAATCATAAAAAGTTTTTTCCATAAAACCTTGCTTAGCACTAGTATAACAGTTGTATAACACTTGTATAACACTTGTATAACACTTGTATAACAGTTGTATAACAATTGTATAACATTTGTATAACAGTTGTATAACAGTATTAAGTATTAAGTTGTAATATATGTGATCAATATGTATTATATTCGGTAAAAGGTCTTCTAAAAACTATTACTATTCTATCTTGGGGTAAAAAATCCTAAAAACTATTACTATTGTATCTTAGGGTAAAAAAAAATAATTAATTAATTACCTTCTCAATGGTTGTAGATCTCTTGCAAGAAGAAGAGAATACTTTTAAAAAATTTACAGCTTAGGTAACAAACATATAGAGCTTCCATTTTACAAGCAATCATCATGTTGAATAACAGTAAATATAACGGTTATCCTGCACCCCAGTTATCCAACACTTAACTGAACTATAATTGGAATTTGGCAAATTAATACAGCTTTCAAATTTTTGAACGAGTATCTCATGGTCGATCAGATATCTTTGAATGTCTCTGGGTGAGCTTGGAAAATTAATTGCATGCAAATATTGACGAAGAGCGCAAGTAAATATAATTTCGTTGTTTGCTCATAAATACGCATTATTATTGCCAAAAATGGAAAATAGAAAAGCGTTCGGCAACATTCCCCACACTTCCCCCCGTAACAGCACTTCTCTGTGATAAGGAAAGAAAGAAAGTTAATTCAGAGTAGGAGGAGGGAGGATTTTCTAATGTATTTCCATGGCAGGTTATGGATGTTGGCAATGAGGGGTGTGAGTGGGGAGGGGGCGCGGGATAGTCCAAAATTTGACATTTTGTAATCGGTTTAAAGCATTTCTTTTGGGCGAAAATGGTTGTTGCTTAATTAGCATCATTATTTTTGATAGCTTCTGCTCCCCCCTCTAGAGCTACTTCTGCGATAAAAAGTCTGATAAATGGGCCAAAATGCTTAGGTAATTAATGGAGTTGGAGGAGGGGTATAGGAGGATATAGAAATGGTGGGAGGCTGTGCTTATCCTCCAGGTGCTGGATATAATCTAATTAATGATGCAAGAAAATCAACTGAAGAAGTTCTCTTCAGCCATGTGTCTGCAATAATTGAAGCAATTAAAAGTTACCAGCTCTCCAGCAACTTATCCTAAAAATAGTCCCTATCTTCCATCCCCCACTCGCATTTCTGTTTTTACTCCCTCCCCTCCTCCTCATTTTCAGCCTCTGGGAAAACCTGTCAAATTGTAGTAGTTGTTGCTTAGCAAATGGGTCAAGTTTTGGCTTTTGTTTGAAACTTTCACCGAAAATATCCCGTCTTAAATGGCCCAGGAGAATTCTGAGTGTTACTTTTAATCGTCAACAGAAAGAAGCACTTCTTATCGAAATGCGTTACCCCCATTCTATCTTCACCCACCCACCCCCCTCCTCTTCGCAACCCCTCATTCTCAGCGAGCAACAACTTTTTGGTCATAAATAATTTGTAGCCTTTTTTAAAACTTAAAGCCTTTCCATGCAGCACACCAAATGAAATATGACTAAAACGAACCAGACAGCAAAAAATCTCACCATGTCAGATAATAAATGATTAACGTTCCCTCGAAAAACAACTGGGGGAAAGATTGCCCGTCACGAGGCGAAATTAGTGGGAGGGCGGATTGAGAGAAGTGGGCAGTGCATTTAACCCATTTTGTGGTCATTTATTTGACACTTAAGAGGCCAAACAGAAAATTAAACAAAATGTTGCTGACAAAAGTTGTATCTAAATAAATATTTTAATTGATATTGATGAGTGTTTATCCATTATAAAATTGATGTGCACGAGGCTAATGAATGTTTAATAAAACATAATTTACTCTATATCAAATAGTATCATATTATTATCATTTTGCATATACTATATAAAGTATATTTTTAATATCCATCTACAAGAAAGCCTTGTCTACATATGTAGATAGTTTTTTTTTTTTTGTACAATATTACAGAGAAGCGACGTTCGTTTTCCTTTAAAATCAATCCTCTTGGAGGAGAAGTTATCATTGCGATTTGGAAATTCTTTCTATCAATTTAGATTGAACCTGTGTATCTACTCCTTCTTCCAATAAATTGGAAGATCAGACGAGAGAAGAAAGTGATCAAACATGGCAGAACACTAAAATATCTAAATATCGTTATTTATAAAGCATTATTCTTCTATATTGTATATTCAATCGAATTATCTAAAAACTGCAAAAACATAAATGAATAAGGAATGATCGAATAATCTTTTATGTTTGTATCTAAAGTGCTTATAACATACAAAACAAAACATACATTACAAAATTCAAATATAAATTCAAAAACATTTTCTCAAAAAAAAACTACTCAGTTTCTAGGGATTTCTTACACTTGAAAAAATTGTTATACTTTTCTTATCCTTAAATAAAAATTGTGTCTTTTAATTAGTATCAAATAGATAATGTTTAAAAACTATTTTCTGTAATGTTGCATTCAACCAAAATAAGTTCCCAAAACACAATGGCATATGATTTAAGCTATTTATTGAACACTTTTGAGTATGACTTCCGGAAGGAAATTCCGAAACACTCTCAGATTTTAGACCCATAGAAAATATACATATAACAGACACAAGAATCTACTATTCTCACACACTAGAAACTCAATTGACACAACAAAGCTGTGCCGCGTATGATCCAGTGGGATGTTGGAGTATTCGGATTGCACTTCAGCAGCATGGCGACAACGAAATTTGTACTATGTCCCGTGGTAGAGAGAACGCCTCGTCTCTCGGCCGTTTTGTAGAGCGGACATATATAATTGTGACGTTCGGGCATTTCACTACGTTTCACTGGCTTCAACCATATCAATGGCATTGTGTCAAAGAGTTCTCTTGGACGAGATTCGGCCAAGAATTTCTGTTGACGATCCCAACGAGCGCCCTCAAGGAAAATGCCATAGACATAGACGCCATCGACAGGGGCTGTGGCTCCTGCGGCCTGACTCTCCTCCAGTGATAGGACTTCATAATCAAAAGCCAGCAGATCAATAGATATGACATATTTTCGTGCATAATTTTGCTGGGCACCCGTTAGGAAAGCCTGCGTGAAAAAGAAACCCGATAGCCAAAAAGTAGACGGAGCTCCGTGGTCATACCAGCTCTAAAAAGAAAAACATAGAGAACATAGAATTATCGATTTGTCCTAGATGCAGGCAAAAGTAACTTAACCCTCGGTTGCCTAGCACAATTTTCCAATTGTTGACGAACCAAACTCACCTGCAAAAATTCCAAACGGCGCAGAAAATCCGTCACATAACTTCCAAGGGGCTTGAGACTTGGATACGATTTGCTAGCCCACATTTGGGGAATTTTCGCTATCAAAACTGACTTGTAGACAGCCTCCACGGCGGCAGACATCACAACCAGACCTGCACAATGGAGTGGAGAATCAAGTAGGCCATTAATTAATTACAAAATTATCAGGGAATATTACAATGTCAATTAGCAAATCAAACTTCAAACAATTAAATCATATAATTATTGTATACAATTATCATCAAATGAGAAAACTGCCTTTCTTAATTAGTTCAATTTGGTTTTAAGCGACGGCACTAAAATGCCAGCCCAGCCGCGACGGCCCACCAAGGAGCGTGTCATACGTGTGCTCCAAGAGGCGCGCGAGATGCGCCGCAGCAGTTCGGTGACGACCCACAACACAAATGCCCGATTCAAGGAGCAACCGCCAAGACATACCAAACGTGTGACATTCAGTAAGCCGACGCTTCCGCCAATCAAGAATAACGAAATGCAATGTGGTTTGGGTTTAACGTCATGTCTGATTACCAGTTCTACCATGGATCAACGTCAACTTGGAGGTGAGTGCAGAATAAGATGTGAACTTATGAGGTAGAACTCGTCACACATATGACGATTGAGCTGAAGAAGCAGTGTGACATGAGGACAACTGAAAATTGGATAACTTACATGAAATAATATGGAACATGCACGAAATCGGAAAACGTAGAGGAATAGGCAGAGTAATACATGGGAAAAATGATGTTTCAGTCTTTTCCTATGCGCCATGTTCCATTTTCAATCGTTCCACCTTATGTCGTATTGCTGTCCCGTCTTTGTAATCCCTCCTTGGCGCATTTCCCTACTCAATTCACTTTGGAACTACCAAATTCAGACGATACTGCGATGTTTCAACCTATTTTCCGCTATTATCCTTTCAATATTTCTTTATAAAATTGTTTCCTTTGCAGGAGCCAACAATCCCAACGAACGCAAAGTGACTAACCTAGCTCGCACCGACAGTGAATGTCGATACAATGCTCCTGGCATCGATTTTCTCACCTTCCACGACACTACAGTGACTACACATGAGATCAAAATGAATCCTTCAGCGCCAGTAATCAAAAATATGACAACTAAATGTGACTACTATCCGAAAAAAATTGATCTGCGACCCTTCAAGGATCAGACCACCCAAACGCTTTACAGGTAAGTGAAAGATGAATTAAAAGTTCAAAATTCTTCTTTCATTGATGCATCTTTCGTGTGCAGAGAATCTTCGGCTCAAACAGTAGCCTATTTACCAGATATTCTGGACAAAGAGTTGGTAGATGGACTCGAGTTATTCAATCTGTCTACTATTCTGCCTGGCGATGCTCCACCAGGATTGTACGAGGTGGAAGTACTGGAACGTGCCCGCAAGCGATGGGCCTTCAATGAGGCTCTAAAGACCAATTTCAGTAGAAAAATGAAAGATGCACGAGAAGAGGCCATGAATACTAAATACAAGAGCATACTCGAAGCCCTCGAATGGGAGCACTGGATCGAGCGTGAAGAACACATACAAGAATGCCAGATGATGCGTTTGGAGATTGTGATACGAATGTTCGATAAGCGGGAAAAGGAAATGCACGAAGCCTCGAAAACGCGCATCGAGATGGCATGCGAGCGCATCGAAAAACAACGTCGAATCGGCTTGCAGAAGAACGAAATCGAGTATCAACGTGGCATGAGACGACTCGAGGCCAAGCTGACAAAGACTTCACGCAAATGGCAAAAACAGAGTCCCACCTACGCTCTGGGTTCACCATGTTCCGAATTCTATGGTCCCCTGATACGTCACGGCGTGGATCCAGCACGACGACACTTCGTGGGCATAGGACAAAAGACCTTCGATATGCGTATCGATGAGCTGGAGAATCGAGTAGATATGACGAAGCTACAATGTCCTTTTACCAAGCTGAGAGAATGGTCCAAGCCCAAGGAGTACGTGAAAGAGTATGAGCAAAACTTCTGTTCTGATAATAACCTACAGAAACTATACGAGTCGCTCAAGGGATTGCGGACGCAGGCAACTAAGCTGAAAATGGTGCCAAAATGCCTGAAACACAGACCCAAACCAGCAACCGATAGGGACTCCATAATGCGTTTCACCTATGAGTATGACGCCCATTTGATAGAGAAGCCTGTCCACCAGGAGTCTCAAACCGATATTCGGGAATATCCCTCTGGGGAGAAATGTGGCTACTTGCAACATATGCGGGAGCAGAAACGATTCGTTGATCCAGAAATGGCAAGTAAATTGCTGGTGGAGCGTCGTCAAGAGGCGCTGGAGAATGTCCTAAATCAATATGAAGGAAGCTTTATCGGTTGGATCATGCAATTCTTATCGGATGAAATGGAACGTTTGAAGGAACAGCGCAAGTTGCACTTCTTTTCGATACTGGCGCAAAAGGAACGCTGGCGTCGCGAGGCCGCCGAAGCGGGTCTACGACAAAAGGAAAACGATATGCGTATCCTATACGAGGAGATGTTCCAACAGACGAATCAAGTTCATGGTGATGTCACCAAGGAATATATCAACAGCATACTATCCACCGATATGTCACATGTAGCCGATTGTGAGGCGGCCGAATCGATTACGATATTGGCCAAACAAATCGATAACGATATCAAGAAGTGGCTGGACAGTTTCAAACTGATACAAACTCCCCTAAACTTTGTGTCCCTTAGAGATATGTTACGCGACATGGTTTTCCCCGATTTGAACGCTGTGCGAGACCGCTACGAGAATTCTCTGATAGCCAAATATATAATTGACGATGTGCTTATGCCTCGAGTGTGGCAGGAGTTGGAACCCTATGATATAGTCAGTGCCTTGACCAGTGATCTGATTGATCGTTTAATTGACAACGATCTCTATCTATGCTCTACCGATAGCGAGCCAGAGGACGGACTCCCACCACGAACGCCATGGTTGGAGTCCCGTGCCATTATAAGAAAACTTATTCGACAAGCTGTCAGCGGTCAGCGATGGAAAGATGAGAATGAACGCATTTGCCATGAGATCTACGATGATCTTTTCAATGACATCTTCATGGATATTTTTAACAGATTGCAAAATCCTCCCGAAGTGCCGCCATCTGATCTAACGATGGTTCACTCAATTGCCTCTCAATCTTTGTTCCAGGACACAGACGACTTGCGAGACATACAGAATGTCCATAGGCATGTCTCCGAAGTAGAAGGATCATCTCTTACCGATACAGAAGTCATACGTGTTCAAATGTTGACCTTGCTCAAGAAACTGAAGAAGGATAAAATCACAAGACAATTGGAAACCCTCGATCAATATCAGGGTGACGATCAGCAAGATGAAGCTAACGATGTTTTCCTACACACCGAGACATATAGGGCAGCGGATTTGAATAGTGTGGTCGATATGGACGACATGTTTAGTATAGTTAGTACTATGGATATTGGCAAGGAGCCAAATCTGAGAAACTTGAAACACACGCACGAAGAAGAACAGGAGTCCAGTTCGCTATCCGATATTGGAATTAACTTCGGTCCGAGAAGACCCAGAACACCCAAGGCGGAAAAGCTGGATGCAAGTGACGATCTTCTAACGAGTATCTTAAAAAACATCATCAGCAGTGACGAAAACGAGGAAGGCGATAAAGGTAAGAGTTAGAAACACAGAGATTTACTATCGCGAGTAACACCTAATTTTTATCGTTCGTATTTGAGGCTCGTCAGATGAAACTAATTAACTGAAAACGTTGGTAGAGTGTAAGATTTGCCCCAATTTATATAGTTTTTTAATCGAAAATTCATTTTGTTCTCCAATCAGATGAGTATGTTGCTCAGTGGAGTGATGATGAGCCGAAGACATCTTCGTCGGAGCTACATGAAGCGACAGGTGAGGATCAAGATGATACCGAATCTTCGAATGGATCTATTCGTCGCAAAGGGGCTCCGCAAGCGGAGCCACTTGGCAATCTTGGTATTTCGATAGAAGAACAACTTACATCACAATTTATTACGCAATCAAAATACCAAATTTCACCCAAATTAACGCCACTCGATGCTGAAGATCCCGCTAAAGAGACAATTGAAGAGACGGCTGCAGAGTCGCATAAGAAAGCAATGGAAGAATTCGTTAAAGAGTCGCTGCAAGAGTCCCATAGAGGTTCGCATATAAAATCGGGTGAATTAAAGACGGTTAAAACGGATAAGGGACCATCGCCCGAAGAGGAGCTGACTAGAGAAGTTACGATTAATTATGGGCATACAACACGTTCCACTATTCAATCCAATCGATCCAACAAATCGTATTTCAGCCTCCTTGAGCCGGACACAGAAGATCCACAAGAACCTCTATCGATTGCCAGTTCATCGCACTTTTCGGCTAAACTAAGTCCAACTGTGAGTCAGAAGACCAGTGAGTACAATGCTGTGTTATTGCAATCACCAGACGAGGAAAGTCAAGTCGTGCGCCAAGATCATCCTCTAGCCAATGCACCCAAGAAAATATCAAATGAATCGCGTCGAGAATAGTTTTAAATGTATTGTTGTTGTTTAGCGCAAATAGTTTATGGCAAATGTTCAATTAAATTAAATGTTATCATGTTCAACTCACCCTTAATCCCTTTCTTTAGGGTGATCAGACTGGTTTTGATTGTGGATAGCAAGACATTGAATCGCACCATTTCCTGCACCAACACAGTATTCATACTCTGATGATAGATCGTGGGATATTTCAGCAACACCGCATCGCGATCAAACAGTTTGGGTAACTTATCCAGTATATCTGTGGCCACATTTGTCACAACCTCTTCGGGTGTCAGAGTCCTTGAGTCTTCGCTGTCGTCGTGCGAGGCACTTGTATCCTTTAGCAGAGGTATTCGATGTTTTTTAAGGAATGGTGGACATGTGGGATAAGTGGGTAGATTAAGGTTTTCAGGAAATCGTCGACTAATCACTTCCGTGTAGACCCTTTGTTTCTTCACCAATCTCTAAGAACGATGTGTCGATGTGTGTACAAAAGCGCAAGCATGTAAAAGCAAATGGATTTCAACTCTCAAATTAATGAATTGTCTGAAAATGCATTAATCTAGCACACAACTTACGCGTCTTTCATAAAGATCCTGCATTTAGTCGAAGGCATAAAATAGTGTTAAATTTAAATAAATGTAACTTATTCAATATTCACGTTTCAAAATGTGTCTTACCCAGCGATCCTTTTTTGTATTTTTATGTTAAGCACGCGAGAGAAACAATGTGTAAATGTTTAATTAAGCTAGTTTGTTTTATTTGATTAGGGTATTAAGAAAATATTTATCAAATCATAGTATTTAGCCTAAAAAAAATAAGATTATTAATAAGCAAAAAGCATTTGTTTCGAGTCATTATTCCCCAAATCCAATTAAACTTTTGATATTTTTTGGATGTCGATATGAAATAAAGCTTTGCACCAGCGGTCACAATTTTACAATTTAGGTAATGTTTTAGTTATTAAACAAGAGGATAGTTTTTAGGCAAAATAATGTATTCAAATCAAGCTAAAACTATAAAGGAAAAATATTCAGAATTGTCAGAGCTTAACTCTAATATGGTAAACGCTTTTAATTAAGTTCAACAACTCGAAATGAATGATTTAAAAAAACATATTTTACAAGTTTAAATATCAAAGAAGCATACTTTGGCTAAGCCGAAGTTTGTATACCCTTGCGGCCCCATTGACTATTAAATTTAATGTTTAAAAAACTTTTTCAGCGTGTTTTGTGGTATGATCCTTTTGAAAATCGCAGATAATGTGCCTGGGGTCTAAAACAGCGTATATACGAACTTTGATAGCTATAGCTCCCCAACTGTGGGACTAGTTAGCATACGTTCAGACAGACGAACATGGGTATATCAATTTGTCTTCTCATGCTGATCAAGAATGATTAGTCAGATGTTTGTAAGACAGAGAAGTTACAAACATCTGACCAATTTTATACTACTCTCTTGCTAGGGTATAAAAGTTCGAACTGATTACAGACCGTCTACAAGCTAATCACTACATTTTTCGCACTCACCTGTGTCAATAGTATGTGGGACAACAGCATGTCGGTTTCCTTTTGATCCTTCATTATATCGGCATTGGCATGAAAACCAAATATGGCTGGAGCCGATATTTGTGGCAACTCACGTGTATAATTTAGATATAAGTCGACATCCTTTAACACAGGCACATAATACAATTCGGATTCATCCAAAAAGTATGGCTTCTCCAGATCGATAATCTCGGGACAATAATACAGATCGAGAATAGTTTTTAACGAACGCCGATCCCAGTCATCGGTAACGCGACCACCATAATTGCATTCACCGGTTAAATACCGCAATGCATCGTAGTTAACCGTTTCATATTGATTCAGGAACATGCGCAATTGCATAAGGGAAATACGCAAATCTGTTTCATTGAACTCATAGGGGATATTCCAACCGATGGGACCGAAATACCGACGTTCCTGTATCACAGCATGGAAAAAGCACAGCGAGTAGATCAATTGCTTAAAGACACGCGGCTGTGTGCACGATTCATACCACTCGGGATCACTGATCGGATCGCTTAACATCGAACGTAGGATATTCGACCGCAGTCCCTTCGGCGGCTCATTGGTCATTTTAATGCCATTCTGGAGAACGACCACAGGGAAATGATCGGCCGGATATGAGGTTAGCCACAGACGAAAATCTGGATGGGTTGAGTCGGGTAACAGATTCTCGCATATCTTCTCCAATGATGGCATGAAACTGGCTGCCAAATGGCAATTCTGCAAAACAACCCAATTGCCCAATTTGACACCCTCATCGATCATTTTCATGGCAATTGGCCCCTGACCCTGGCCCAACGAGAGTGAGAATAAACGATTAGTGCCAAAGCCCTGATCTTCGGCAAACTTCAAGAGGGTTGCCGTCGGATCTGAGCCCGGTGTCAATATAAATATCAATGGGACACAACAGTGCGAGTCGGCAAAGGAGGCCATCAAATCGAATTGCGGTGGGTCAACAAAATTCGGTCCCAATTCACCGGATACGAAATTAAGTACGGCCGGCACCAGTTTATCCGGTCGAAAGCAACGCAAAAGTAACAGCTTCTGAAATATGGACAAACGTTTCGTCCAATCCTTGGGTATACTTTGATTATCCTGCGGTGTCTTCGAATCAAAATACATTTTCCAATTGGCCGCATTCACACCCATATCCTCGCGCAGTCCTTTGAAATTTGGCAAATTGGTTAGACGACAGACTTCATCCCAATTCTGTATACCCAGCCATGTGGTTGGGTTCTTATGCGGATTCTCGAGGCCAATGCCCCCAGTTAGCAGGAACATCCATTCGGCATTGTCAATCAAGTTGTCGTGCTTCATCAGGTTGATGTTCAATATCAGAGAGAACAAGAGTTTATCCTGTTGAAAGTGAAGTAAAGTAAAGTAGAGGGCAAACCCATTTGATTAAAACAAGTGGAACGTATATACAGGGAATGTAACATACATACATATATTGAAAGGGAGGCGGGGGTGATGGGAGGTTAAAGGGCAGGGTCAGAGGGCTCACTCACGCATTAAATGGGTTACACAACACACACACACACAGATAGAGGAGAGCAAAAAAAAAAGGTTGAAAATCAAAGCAATTCAAGCGATGGATGTTTCAGTAATTCGCCTCGTTCGCTGGTTCGTTTGGGTTGATGTTTTTTTTTTTTCTTCTTTTTTTTCGTTTTTGTTCACGAGAAGAAAATTAAAAGCCAAGCCAAGGATCAAAGGGTCCTCCAGCATACAGCTTATGGGGGTAAAGGGCATGGCATAATTGACTGAAAAACATCATAAAGCTATATATACCAAGGACTTGTTGGGAGGATTTTCCTCCGACTCCCACTCTTCCTTTCTCACACTCTTACACTTTTCACTCTGAGTTTCATCCTTTTGATTGCAGGATAAAAAAAAAAATATAGAAAAAAGAAACGAAAACCTAATAATATTATTCGTAAAGCGAGCACATAAAGAGGGCACAGTGGTTGGTAGATAAGGATAAAATATGAAGATAGAGGCTGTTGTATGTATAATACATAATAAATTTAATCCCCCCCGGTAACTCCCTCCAGCCAGCCCACTTAAATTGGCAAAAGAAAACTGCAAATTGTAATACACTCGAATTATTGTAGTTCTGCAACCACGGTAGGTAATCTCAATTGAAGTGACAGAGTCAAAGGTAACGCAACTAACTAGCCAAGGTACTTACCCAGAGACCGAGGGCCATAAAGAACGAGTAAAAAGCTTAGAAATTATTTAAACTCAGTGATGCGGACAGTCAGATGAAGGCCCTCACAGGCGTAGACCATTATAAGAGGGGGGGCATAACTTTCGAGTTTTTTGGTCGATTTAAAAAAACTAATAAGTAATTTTGAAAATGGGCTCTGAACCGAATACTGATTAGGTATAAACTTATATCCAACAAGGTGATAATCGATTTAAAGGGGTTGAGCCCCAACCAATGGCAATCACGAATTAAGCAGCGACCAAGCGACCTCAAAGCAAATGAAATGTCACATTATGAGATTATGAACAATTATGAGCTTCAGACTCTTGTTAACCCTCCAATCTCTGGGACTAAGGATAATTGAGGTCCTGCTCGCAAATTGATTGAGTACTCACACGCTCGAAGAGACTGCGACAGATGTTGACATAGAGACTGTAGGTGAAATGTGTACGTAAAATGCCCAAACGCGCCGTTATATCATCAACTTTCTCCGTATTATCAATGGAAGCCATATACAAATTGACAAACCAAACCAAACTGTATTGATACATGGGATCAATGTTGGCCAATTCCACTGTAAATGCAAAAGCGAATGAATTAATGTCAATAAAATATAAATCCCTCTCTCTCTCTCTCTCTCCAATCTCTTACCAATGGTAAAGAATAAAATGGTTGAGTGCTCGGCAATTGGGACATAACTCAAACGTGCTATGTCAATTTGTTTTTCTGTGGCCTCGGTAATAACCTGTTTCTCGCTTATGTCATTGGCCAAGGCTTTGGCAGAACTCAAAATCTGAACTGCGGTCTCGTCCTCCAAGATATTTTCAGCCGATGAGAGAACTTCCAGTATTTGGTCCTCGGTCTCCTTTAACATGCGTTTATTCTCAGCTCCCTGGACAATTAGATTGTTCTTCTCAGCCTCCAAGTCGGGTCGCTCTCGAGCCACAGTTATGCCCAGCAATTGGTCCTGCAGACCCTGAGTGGTGATCATAAAGTTCAATAGGGTCACCTTGACAGCCACTTCGGGTAAATAGTGGGGATTACGCAATTTGGTGGTCATGTAAAACCGAAAACTGTGATTATACTCAATAACCGAGTCGCCCAATTTGATGCACATGGTGCCACCTTGTTTAAATAATTGCTTCAGCAATATGGACTCCAATATGGGATCCAATTCTTCGCCAATGTTTTCCAATAGAACCGGCAAGCCAAACTGTATGGCATTCTCCAGAACTCGTGTATAATCAGCTTGATTCAAGCGAATCACACACAGTTTATTATTCTTCTCGTAGTTTTTAATCCATTTATTTGCCTGACCCTGCGGATCAATCATTAGGGGCCAACGACGAGCATTTCTAGAAAGAATTAAAACAGATTTCAAATATTAAATGCAGTACTACACAACTAAAACTATGTTGATGTGGATTAAAGGTTTAGACTAAAACTAGCAATTCTATCTCAATGAACATTTTGTCATGAATATTTATTTCCACCTTAGAAAAAAATAAATGAAAACCAAATCCCAGCAAAACTCCATCCATTCAACAGATTTGCAACAGATTCATATTGCATTCCCATGACATTCCTTTTCTATACCCTCTCCTTAAAGGAATACGTTCATTTTGTCGGCATTCATCTCGCGCGAATAACTTCATCGATTTATAAAAGTCGCAACATATATTTTCCTCATATATTTTCCGATTTTGATTAAACAAAAATGTGAATAAATTACTTGTAATAATTTCAGATTTTAATTGTTATATTATGTTTATAAACTTTTATAAATAAATATAAATAAACTCATTTAAATTTGTCGTTTTTTTTTAAATTATAGTCCACAAACTAGTCGGTTGTTTTAGTTGTTCAGTATCTACAATTGGAATCATATTGATTTCCATCATATTTTAAAATATTTTCTCATTATTTTTTTTGGCCTTTAAATAACAACGAAAATAGTTTACTAATTGGAAAAGGTAAAAATATTTATAAAATTAATTGCTGTTTTATTTTCTACACACTTTGTATAAACATTCCCGAACATTAATTGGACATTAAAGCAACTAATATGGTTAAATATTTTAATAAAGTAAAATTAGAATAAATTTAACCATCAAAATTTGCTAGAGGACCGTTTCTTGGCCTTTTGTTTTTTTCGCACTCTTCCTTCAATTAAACAATTTGTAGAGTATGCAAATTGTGACATATATCCAAAAATACCCCTGTGGACTTTTAGTTATTTGCTAGCGAAACAGTTAGACAAAAATTCTATCTTCCCGCGCTCTCTATGTATTGCCGCATAGTGCTTTGAACTTTCGCCAACAACTGCATATTTTTTCCACCCATTTTCTGGAATTCAGTTCGTTTTATTGTATTTTTCGTGTTGGTTTCCATTTTTGTTAGTTTCGCTTCGGTGTTAGCGACGACAGGAATTGCTCTTTTGTTTTTCCATCAAATATTTTTCATTCATCAAGTTTTCAATTTACAAAAAAAAAAAAAATTGGTGGAGTAGAAGGGAAAAATGTTCATTCATTCGCACGAGCAATTTGTATTCGGTGTGAATTTGTCATGTGTTGGAAAGTCCCTTTTTCAGTTGCCTCTTTGTTTGTCTTATTTGGTATTTTCATACATGTACATATATGTATTTCTATACACTTTTTAAAAGGGTATAGAAAGAATTCTCAGGTGGTTGAGTCCATATATGGAAGTCACTAAGTTTTGCTTACAGCAAAAAATACTGTGCCCTTCGCTGATAAATTTCAAATAGCGTTTATATAGTGTGGCATAGTGTATAAACACTTCGTTGCAATGAAACTTAGACCGCAACTCCGTGTTTTTCTTTGCCGGAGACCATGTGAGTTATTGCAGCAAACGAACAAATAACCACAATCATATACATTCATACATGATTCTGTCGCTATATATAGTATAGAGAACTATGTATACACACACACACCCACACAATGTAGTATATACATCATGGTACATAATGTGCTCCACCAGGAGAGCAAATACCATTTCTATAGCATTATTCACGCTTATGAATTATTGACGTAAATATTGAATGTGTATTTATGCGGCATTTTCGTTTTTAATATTCACCCAACTTTAGCAACAAAAAAAAAATAAATAAATGTTCAATTGGTTTGGGTGTGAGTATTGTGGTGTATTGAGTATTGGTTATTGGGTGTGAGTTTGCCATTCATCTCAAATTGTTTGCATATATAAACACTCTTATCCGTTTTGGGGCCATATCTGAACAATACTCGAACCTAGTTTGCTTTCATGTCATCTTGTCGCTGCTTTGTTTGTTTTCATTCGACAAACTTAATGTCACAAATTTGTTTGTCAACCAACAAAAGAGAAAATAAATTTGCAAAAACTAATTTAAGGCTAGGTAAATTTCAATTTAGTTTAGTTTTCAGGCACATTTGTTTTTAGGTAATCAATATTTAAACTTATTTTTTGCTTTTGTTTAAAAGAGATAATACTTTCATCTACTATTCGTTAGACTTAATTTAATGCCAAGCTAATGAATTTTGATAAATGTGTGTTTCGAAAGTTATATCATAGATATACATATTCGATTTGCTGGATTTTCTCTAAAATGAATAACCTTCCTGAAATCTTTTTAGGACCTAGAGAAAACTTTCCTTTTTATTACAAATTTATCTGTATTGAGAGAGAATCGATATATACCCCTGTGGACTTCTATAATTGCATTCTCAATTGGGAATATATACTTCATATTTTAGAGGTAAATAAATATACTATAAATAGTTCATTGAAATTAAACTAAACAGTAAGAACAAATTTTGTGTTCTTTCATTCACATATATGTATGTATGTTGTCTTAATTGGGAAACCAGCAAGAAATGCAAAATTGGATTAGAGGATTTCGTCACTACGGTTGACTAGCCTCACACTCCAGTGTAACTAAGGACCAAAGGGAAATAGAGCTCTAATTAAGCACGTATTCAAACACTTCCGCCAATTATCATGATTAGTTAGCTGATTGGTGAGTTTTAGTAGGTACTCACTCAATTATCTAACACTTTCCGTATTCCACAGATAAAACAAATTCTAATTGTATTTAATAAAGTAGAAGTAGCGAATTGATAAGCCAGTCTCATTGAGATGATTTGTCCAAAATCACAAATAGATAAAAGATATGGAAGAAATTTCCCTCAGCGCTGGCAACACAAAATTGTCTCCAAAGAAAAATTACCATAAGCAAATTGTTTTATTTTTTGCAAAAGAAAAAAAAACATTCACATTGTTTAATCAAAGGAATGAGCCCGATTCCTATTAAAATGTATCTCAACCCCAAACCGCACACCTGTTACCCCTCGAGCTAGGTACACATATTCAGAGCAAATAATTGACGATGCAGAATAGAGAAACGGGTCGAGGTCGCTCGTCACCAGATGCGCCATGTGTCAACCCAAAATATTAGGCAAATGAATGTTAATAGTAATCGTGTGTGTGCGTGTTTGTTTGCCAAATACAAATACAAAATACGAATTCATCTATGGACCCCCCTCCTTCAGATGTAAGTATCTCTCCATGTTGCTAGAGATGGAATCCCCTAACGGTTGTCCATTCATTTTCCCTTCAATGCCTATAAAAATTAAACGTAATCCGCCCTGGGTGAACATTAATCAATTGCTTAGAGACCCGCATACAATTTACCGTCCTTCCGACCCCCCCCTCCTCTCCTCCACACTCACAGGTATTTTTTGGGTCTGCTCCACCGAATTACTTTGAAGACTTTCCTAGAAAACAACAGCAGTAGTGTGGAATTTCCTTTATTAAATCGAAGGACCAGCGTTTCCCCCACCACTCTCTCTTTCTATCTCTCTCTCTCACTCTCTCTTCACACTCTCAGTGAAATTCAGCAGATGCGTAATACACGCATCAAACATGAAAATTCTTACTTCTAACCTTCCGTTCCACCTCCACCTCCTTCCAATTCACCACCTCCACCATCACCATCGCCATCGACAGTGAACTTCTCCCTTTTTATGGTACCTTGAGCTATTGCCCACCACCAATATCCTGGGCCACATGCGGGTGATGCTGTCTGTGTTAATGCGCGTGTGCACCCCCACGCCAGTCATCCGTACCCTGACCCCCACCCTCCTTTTCTCGCAGCCTATGAGTAGTAACTACATACATACCTACCTACTCCCCATTCCTCTCACGTTTAATTCGCGGCTTCTGTGCAGCATCCGGTGCTGTTCTCACACTTTTCCTCTCTTTGTCGTATCTTTAATTTTCTTAATATGCGTGAATTTCCAGCATTTTATGTTTTGTAATTAGAAACAACCACAAGAACAACACCAACACAACAAGGAAAAACACGAAGAAACAAAATACCAAAATGTATATGCATTTTTCCTGTGTGTGTATTTGTGTGTGTGCTTCTGACAGGCTAGCCACGAGGCCCATAATTACCGTGTCAGGTTAGTTAATTGATGGAAGAAGGCTCTCTAGCTCTGTACCCCCCAAGAGCGAGCAGCTGTTGACCAAAGCAAAAACACAACAAAAACAAAACCAATTAAAGCAAATTGAATTGAGCATAACGTGAACTAAATGATTGATTTCCACTTAGTTGACCTTGAACAAATACAGAAAATTATTCATATGGCGAAATATTCAGATTTGTATTTCCACTAAACTAAATTTCAATCGAATTGAAAGACTACCTAGAATATAAACTAATATACAGCGAGTTACTAAATATCTAATTTTCGGTAGGTGTTCGGTAAAAATAGCTGAGGTATTTTTATTGCGACTTCTATGAAATTTGGTGAAATTATAGACATTCATAATATGTATTAATGCGCCAAAGTCGATTGCGATACAAAATGTATTGCGGGAGAAAATATAATTTTTTTTAAATTCCGACGGCGAAAAGGGGCATCGAATGAAAATAAACTTTTTTTGCGTGCGTAGCCTCACATTTACTCATCTACTCTACAAATACAATAGCTCTAGCTTATATAGTTCCAGTGATATAGTTGGTCGAAATACTGGTTTCTAAATACGAGCAATCAAGCACTTTAGTGCCCCTTATCGGTCAACTGTGGCATTGCGACGCTTTGAGTACGCTTTTTCTTAAATAGTTTTTTTTTTTAAATCACTTATTGCGAGTCGATATCTAATTTCTATCCGATTTCAATCCAAAATACCTCATTGGAGGGGAAATTTTATATTTCGTTGTTTAAAGAAAATAGCACTTCATAATAAATTAGTGCCGTAAAACGCCGTCAAGCGGAAAGGCTTAAATCTAGGAGCAAAAATCACATTTTCAATTGGCTCTCAAACGAAACAAATTAAACATTTCTGGTATGCTATTTCTTTTAGTTTTACTAGATCTACTCTTACAACTTCTTCTGAGGGTTAATGGGTGTATCGTTAATATTAAAGATTCTTGAAAAATGTGCCTAATATTTGCCTAAAAAAGGGGGGCCTTTTCAATCAGTTGCACCCTAAGTTGACCAAATTTACGGTGCATTTTGATCTAATTGTTATCCTATTTTAAGCATTCGACGGGGAATTTACGTTTATTCTTTTTTCGAGCTAATCGAACTTTGGAATCAATTAGGCTCTTAAAACGACGTCAAGTTCAATAACGCAAATTTACAATTTCTATTGGCCCCAAATCAATATTTTAATGGTTAATTGGTTAATATTCTTCTAGAGATATTTTACTAGAGATAAAACTTCTATAAGTGGTTCGTAGCTATACCGAGTCGAGAAAATCTGAACTAATGTACGAAAACACAAAACTTGTTAATTCCGTGGCCGCCACAATATACAAAGTTACAAATTTTTGAAAATATTTAGAAAGTATTTGCTTTGAAATCTTTCAATTTGGAAACGAAACTTTTCATGCAGATCTGAAAATTAGTACCCACCCAAGTCAATAGAATATATACTCACTTCATCATAATGGCACTCTCAACGGAGAAGGCATCCGTTGGCAATCCGCATATATTCCAAAATCGTATCTCGACCGGTTCACCCAAAACGATGGCCAATTGAAAATCAGGAGTACAAGTGACACCGAAATTATTACACTTGACCACCCATTTGCGTATTTGTTCGAGACGAAAATCGATGGTGAAGGGACCCAGATAGGCCACGACACCAGAAGAGATTAAAACATCGCCGGTGACACTCTTAAAGCTGGCCTGTAACATTTTAGCTGTTTCCGACCAACGTGTCCGTTCGCCGCCCAATCCCGAAATAAGTTCCTGGGCGCGTTGTAACTTCTTCGTACATGCCTCATGCTCGGCCAGGAGTATGCTACAGAGAAATCAAGTCTTAGAACGGAAGACGGAAGACGATTGTGAACATACCCATATTGTCTCAACTGTTCATCCAAAATCTTTTGTATGGCTGCCAAATTGGCCTCAACTCGTGCCAATTGAGCCAACTTTTCGTTGAGAGTTTTCATGGCCGAATTATATGTGGCCTCAGCCTCGGCCAGGGCAATCTTCTTGGGTGCCACAACCTTGGCCACCACATCGTATTTCGAGAGGGCTATGACCCAACGACATAGACCTTCACAGGCAGTGGAAGCAGTCTTTATTTTATCCGGATCGAAGGCCTCGTTGTTCAATATGCGCTGAGCCAGTTTCTTCATCACCTCCGGCGGAATGTTGTCCTTATCGAAATTCAGTAAACTATCCAAAAATTTCATATCACTCAGCACACGTTTCGAGGGACCCCAATAGTCCTCGACTGTGCCAACACCACTGGGATTCGGCACCTTATCTGGCTTGACATCCTTCAAAATGCAAACGGCCTCCATTACGATGCGCACACCAATCGGTGGACTTTTCATGGTCTTAACGACTGCTATATCCGCTGTGGTAAGCGTATTCAATGCGGCCAATGCTGAATCCAAAATGGGCAGAGCTTCACCCAATTTAGCATCGCATTCATCTTTAATCTCTTGGGCAACGGATGCCTGCTCTTTGGCCGCCTCCTCATCCTGCTTGACGATTTCCCTTTGCTCCTCGGCAATTTTACTGTCCGCTGTGACTTTGGCCACTTGTTCGGCCACAATTTCGGAGGCCTCCTTCAGTTTTGGTTCCAGCGCCTGTAATTGTTCCTGCATGACGCCCACTTGCTGGGCAGCAATGTCCAATTGAGAGATGCCAGTTAGATACCGATTGCGATTTGTGGTGATGTTCCTAAAATAGAAAATTCTCATTGCGCCTTTCACCACACATTGACCGCAAATATAACTTACTTTCTCTTTTGACCTAGCAAAGCTTTAAAGGTTTGTATCAATTCCAAATACGATGTTGGCGTCACATAATTGTATCGATGCAATCTTGAGAAGAATTTCTCGGATAAAATCTGTGTTGAAGTATGAAATTCCATGCACATGTCAATTGCAGTTGTCCGTTCCAAGTCCGTGAGATCTTCTGTGGCCAAGAAACGTGTGGAGACAGCCAGGAGGGCATCCTCGGGCCATGCTTGAAACCAATCGATGGTGCAGCAATTCACAATCGATGGAAATTTACGTATGCGATTACGCAAAGCCTCGCCAATCGGCGACATGGCCAGCACAATGTGAAGTTGGTCTTTGCAGGTCTATGAACAAATAAGGAAAATTATTTTAAAAAAATTGATTTAGCAAATTTAGCAAACTGTTCACCGTGACAAAGAAATTAAACAGGGCCACGGGACTGCCGTCGGTTTGTACCGCCTTGTCACGTTGCTTGTCGATTTGTGCCATCTTTTCCACCACTTCGATTTTCTCCTCATTGGTAAATAGATTGGGCACTTCACCCGAATTGAGTAAATTGTTAATATCCTCCAGGAATGATTCATCCTTGATCTGTAAGCAAAATGAACTCAGTATATAGACAAGACTCCCCGCCCAAAAACAAAATTGATTCTATGTGTGTGATGTCTGTGGCCAATTTATGCACCTGTACGTCCGTAAAGAGGAACACTCCATGCATTTCGGATGCCCCAATTTTGCGTAAAATCATTTTAATATCCTCATGATACTCGTAGGGACCATACAATCGTGTTATTTCCACTTGAAATAGCTCATAGTCGCATATATGCGAAGCCAGACGAGTCAAGCTCTGACGCCCGGAGCCGCCGACCCCAATGAGTAGAGCATGACTACGTGGCTGCTTTATGATGCGGCATATGCGCGATAAATGTTCAATGGCAAAGCGGAAAAGCACTAGATTCATTGGTTTCTTCGACATGTTATTGTATTCAACCAAATAGGCTTCCACCACACTGCGCAATTCCTCAAGATCCTGCACTTCCACATAGTTTTTAGTATCCGCCTTGGGATTGGTGAAATCACAATAGATCAATTGCCGAAAATCGGCTTCCTCCAGTTTCTTATCCTTGGCAACCAGACGGCTAAAAAGACGCGATGGGTCGACATTGAAAGCATTCTGGACAGTTAAGCAAAGGTTTTCAAAGAGCCAACTACGATCGGCGTCCTCAACCAATCGATCTCCATAGACGCGCAGCACTTCATGAACCCACAATCGGCGCATGGAGTTCATATCTTCAGTGGCTTCGGGCACGGAGAGCAGAACACCCTGTATTACTCGAGAGAAATCACGCAAATTGAAGAGATAGTGCGATTTGGCAGGTGTGGGCAAGAGATTCAATTTGGCATCATTGTAAATGGTAAGCGTAGCGGCAACTATTTCATCTATACATGGATCAAACTCCTTCGAAAAGCCTCTGGAAAGGTCAAATGGAATTGAGTTTAATTATACGGGGTAAGGAACTTCGGTGGAACCGAGCTCGATAAAATCTTATAAGTCTTTCGAGTTCGAAATCGCTACCCTTTTGTAGCTTTTGTAGCCCACAATCCTATTTATAACCCTTCCTCGAAATCGAAATCGCGGCTTCGGTACCGTTCAAGTATTACGTAAAGCACAGGAGACGAAGTGTGATTCATACAACACTGTTTTTGAAGTGAATCATCTTATGAATCGTTGCGAATTGAAATTTCATGAAACGAAAATAAGAACGATAGCAAAAAACGCAAATAACTGTGACTTTTAGATTAAAATGGTCACTTGGGTGTTGCGTAAGATGTAGGAAATGGTAGTTGCAAATAAAACGGAGGTTTTAAACGATTCTTGTACGTCTTCCTCTACTTCTGGACTCCCTTGGCTTAGATCCTATGTCTAATACTTTCCAAACGATCGATTATTATCGAACAATTACGATGTAAGCTCTTCTTAATAATTACTGACTTTAAATTGATTATAGATCGGACCATTTAAAGGACAAACGGACAATTACGCCCAAAAATAGTCTTCCCCTTTTACAATAGTTTTCTCACCGCGTATCCAAGTGCCACAAGACAATCTTACTGAAAATTGTGGTCATTATCTCATTGTTAAAATCATCAATTGCGACCACATTGAAGAAACGTTGGAATCGTGGTGTTACAGTATTTCCCGTAGACGGTGGACCCATGGCCGTAATCATTTGTAAGTCAATCAATTTCATGGGTACTATATTCTTACGATCATACCACATCATGTGATCGAGCATCATGCGCAGCAACTCGATAGGCGGTTGGGCTCCATAGTTCTCCTTCAATGGCATGGAAACATCATCGACAAATATGACGAAACGTTTATTCAACGGCGGACCAAAGACGCCCTTTCGTCGCTTATCCAACTTGGACATTATAATGTCCTGAGTCTGATTTGCCGATGTCTGGGCGGAGAAACTAATTAGCAGTGGCTTATAGGTATTCAAATCCATGCGTTTCAGCATATAATCGATGACATAGACACTCTTTCCCGTACCCGTTGGTCCCACCAACATCAGGGGTTTACCATGACGCACTAATAGATCCAAAATGGCTGCAATACGGACACTCTCATTGGTCTGTATTATGATCTGATTCACGGGAATATCTCGGGGAATTGCTGGAGCCGAGTTGACATCATCTTGCCAGGGTTTCCATTTACCCTTACCCTCTTTAATGTAACGATAGTCGAACACAGATCCGTTCTTCGGAATGGGAAATATAAAGGGTTTCGTCAAAAGATCTACATGAAGATCCTCTGGAATGCCATATGTGTCGTATAAATTGGGTGGAAACGTCTTCTCCATTAGAGCACGAAAGATAATATTGAACTTCTCGCGACTTGGAGCGTCCAATGAACCACCCAGAGACCAGATGGTTGAGAATAAAAAGATTCCTTCGATCTGTGCCCGGAAATCCAAATCCGATATATTCGCCACATATTTTTCATCCTTGAAATCGTCGATGAAGCACTCAAAGAAATTCATTAGGCTAACCATTAAATTGGCATCCGATGTGGGAGAAATCTCTTTCAAACTCTTTCGCACAACATGCATTAGAATAGGACAGAAGCGACCGATCATTGTGGAGATCAATTGCTTGCTCACACTATGAAAGGCGGGTGGTAAGGTATTCTTCCACGACGCCACCAAAGGCTCCCAACCCAATGAACTGGGCTCCAAATAGATCATGCCACAACGTGATACTGTGGCCGGTGAGGCCACCTCCAAATCCATCGGTTCGAATATTAAATTCGTTGTATTCGACAATTGGATAATCTCGCCCGACATCAGACACAACTTCTTATTGTCATCCAGCACAGTATTCATATTTTCAATCCATATGGCATCGACGGGACCATCGAATATTAGCCATTTGCGATCCGGTGTATCGGATACAGCGAAAAGACGATAGTTCACCGCCAAAATACCATCACTCCACTCATGGGAAACTGCATCGAATTGGCCATATAGTTGACCCATGGTAATAGCTTTCGGATTGATAACTGTGTAAATAGCGCGATTCTCTGAGCCATCCTAAAAAAAAAATTGCTCTTTAGTCTTGGGTAAACGTGAATTCGACACTTACCTTCTTCTCCATGCATTCGAGAGCCTCAGCCAATATGCGATATGTGGTGGATTTGCCACCGAATGGATAACCGACAAGCATAAGACCATGTCGCACTACGATCATTTCATAAAGCTAAAAGAAAAATTTTAACTTGATTTTGGAATACATGAGCGACAGAATACAACTTTGTTGGTAAACGAAAGCACAATTTGAGGGCTTGACTAGAGCAACCATCACTTTGTTTTTTTTTTTCATAACTTCTTCTTCCCCCTCAACACAAATTCAGCTTTTACCACGTGGTGAGATTGTCGTTTTCTATGGTTATCAAAACGTGTCGAGCTGATCTATGAGTTAATCGATTGATTTAATAAGTTTCACCACTTCTTTCGATAACTTGTAGTGCAGACCTTTCAACTTTCGTTGACCCGACATTTGTGTAGTGCGTTTAATAACACTAATAACCTCACTCACCTGTTGCACCTTCTCTAGCACAAATGGTGTACATTGTTTATTCTGTCGTTCACAAGCCCATCGAGTGCATTCGTTGAAGACCACATAATCGGCTTCGGGCAAAGTGACACCCGGGAAAAGATCAGAGGTAATACCTTGGAATAGAGGTATGTCCTGATTCAAGAACTTTGGTAAATTGACATCCTTAATGGAACGCAAGACTAGAATATCCTCATTCTCATCACGATAGCGCAACTTGAGAGCACCAGCTGCTTTCAAGACCGATTTTACAGCTCTCATGCCATAATCATAATGGCATTGTGTGCTCAACTGCTCCGAGCACAAGCGATATGTGGCCACAATTTTCACCGACAGCGGTTTAGCCGTCAAGAAGCCATAGGAATAGAGTTCGATCTCGGAAATCAGAGCATAGTCGGGCACCATCATGGCAACGGATCGGAAGAGGGCCTACAAAAAACACTCATTCAGGTATACACACATCGCAAAGGGGAAGTAATACCACATTACCTTAAGATTATCAGGCAGTTCCGAGCGACCTGCATAGCCAGGATTCATGGTGATGAAGACCGCACAAGTCGGATCCAAAGTCAAGGTGGTGCCTTCGAAAACCAATGTGGGACTACCCGAATTAATGCCCCGCTGTATGGTCATAATCTGCTGGGCCACCACAGACAACACTTCCAAATCGATTCGATTGAACTCATCGAAACATGACCAAGCTCCACATGAGGCTAATCCCTTGAAGAATTTACCCAAAGCCAAATAATCCAAGCCATCCGAACAATTGAAGACAACGCATTGTTTGGCCACTGCCTTGGCCAAATCCTTGGTGGTCTCTGTCTTTCCCGTGCCGGCTGGACCCTCGGGAGCACCGCCCAAATGCAAATTGAGAGCGGCAAACAAGGTGCGATAGCAACGATCGGTAAGGGGAGTGACAACCAATCGAGTTGTATTACCCAAATACTCGTAACCATAGGGCAATGAGCAGTTAATCATGCGAGTATCCAGATTATTATCCTCCCAATAGTAACGCAATTGGCATAGCCATTGGAAATCTTGCAAGTCCTCAACTTCCTTCGCCACTATTTCGGCAAGCACATCACGTGCATGCACATCAAGCACTACCAGTGCGCCCAGAGTTATGCGATTTTGTGTATTCAAGTCGCCACGCACCAGATCGACTATCTTGTTGATCTGTTGTATGCATTTCTGTAGATATTTCGCCAGGCTCTCTTTTGGCGTGGGGCTCTCAAAACATTCGGTTATCTCCAGAGTCCAATAGGTTAGCGATATCGACTGGACGCATTGTCCTGGCCACGTTAAGACCCAGACGTGACGCTGCATATTCAGATAACTATAGAATGCTTCCGATATTTTATGATGAATACTCTTCTTCATATCGAATTCCAATTCCAATAACCATTTCTCCACTTGACCTCGAGCTTTGGCTGTAGATATCACATCAGCCAGAACGACTTCTTCACGTTCCGATGAACGCATGGCGGTCACATCGAGCTCTTCGGTAAAATTCAATGTGGCTATGCCCTCGAAGCACTTCTTCAAATGTGGTTGCACACGTGTGGGATCCTTTGTTTCCGATAGAATCTCCAACAGCTCGTCGTTCGATAGGAAGAAGAATCGTGGGAAATACAAACGCTTCTTCTCCAAATATGCATTGAGACCCTTTTGTATGATTTCCAGCAAGCTGTAGGCCTTCTTCAATTTGTCATTCATCTTATCGATTTGCACCACAGTCATCACACGTGGATCTGAGGCCACCTGTTTCATCAGCTCCTTCCAAATCTGTGATGAGACGATACACACAAAAAATCAACATTAGGCAAAAGAAATTTTTAGCAGAGTGGGCTAGTTGGTAGGAGCTTCACCTTGTCCACAGCACTGAAACGACGACCCTCCTCGGGCATCTGCTGTTGTATGTCCGGACTACTGAATATGGGCTCCAAATACATCCAGGTGGCCTGTACCCGCAACCATTCATCTAATATCTCTTGCAACAGCATGAGCTTGGCTTCCCACTTCCTGCAAAAGAACAACAATGGGGGATATGGATGAGATATATCCTCGTGTGGGTGGTTTTGTGTATGTATTTGACATTGACAGCCCTAAACACATAACGGCAAAACGATGCCAAATTGTCGACCTCTCCACCGATTTGCAAATACCTTACAAATGAAGAATCCAATTACATGTGATAAATTACTCAATTAATTCGCCCAAAAGATCTACATAATCTTTTGTAATTTAAGTACCTAATAATAATTGTAATACTGCATACTTAGACATAGATAGGCATTACTCGTAAAGAGATGTTGTAGAGTTACTAAAGGAAAAGTTTCCAAAGTAATTACACAAATTTGTGCTGCAAGTTCAATGATAAATTTTCAGTATTAGTCTGCAAGTATGTACTGCAATTTGGCTTGGCACTTACAGTATTTCTTTTAAAATTTACCGCACGGTATATGGACCTTATGGACCATGCGTTTACCCTAACTATCACTACTTACAGTATGTCCGCCTCAAATGGTTTGATATAGGGTGAACTCTTCATTGTCTGAGTCTTGATGATTTGATCGTCCAGCAGTATTTGTATGTCATCCACAGCCGACAGTTTGAAGGTACCGGAATCCCTGTGGGAGACATTTCAATTACATAAGCAAACTCAACTCTAGCCACCTGCCCGTTCTCTTTGTTTCCAACCTGTAAGGAGAGATGGTAAATTCGACACCTTCCCACTCGTTGACCATTTTGGCCATGGCCTTTTCCAAATTATTCTCTTTGGTGGCACTCTCCGAAATGGCCTCAAATTTGGGTACATATTCATCCAATTGATATTCAATAATTTTGGCCAAAGTCAACTCAGGCGACACTTTAATGGGGAAACCAATAATCTCGGACACCTGTTCCCAATGGCGGGCCTTCATGCCCGGATTACCCAAGGTATTAATAATGGGCATGTGCTCGCGGAAGGCCTCAATTTGTTCTTTTACATCTAGAATCAATTGCATTGTCGTCGGATGATCGCCCATTTGTTTTTCCAATTTTTGTATAATGCGATAGAAATTGGAGACATCTTGATCGATCTCATCTGGATCGAAGGAACCCACCTGCGAATGCATCCACAAGTCATACTTATCCATGAAGTCTTGCCCGGCATCGAAGAGATTCTTATAAGGTTTCAATTGATCGTGAGCCTTCTTACGCATGGGATATTGTGAGAGATCCCAGCCATACGCCGTTTCCTCTTCATTTATCTGATCGATGGCCTCCATGGCCTGTATGAGACGCTGATCGAGTACAGTGGCTCGCTTCTTATATCTCTGCAATTGTTTGATATCGCCCCAAGTATCGTAGGTCTGGACTTGTTCATAGTAATTCTGGAGTTCCCGGCGAAACAGTTCAATGCGTTTCTTCAATAATTCCTGATATTCGATCATCTTTTCAGCTATTATGGCACGATGTTGCTCGAACACCGAGGGCAAACGTAGATACCATTGAAACGAATTGCTGTTGTTCTTGATCTCCAGTGGCGAATAGATTGTGTGATCCATTAACCATAGAATTTCACCCATATTGACCTTGAGGCGTGCCTCCATCTCGGGCACTAAATTCTCTTCGGCATGCACCACATAGGCCTTCAGTTCCATCAACTCGGCCGTATCCTTGGGCACAGTCAGAGCCTTCTTGGCTATGGCGTCGTACTCCTTACCCAATCGCGATATTCTCGATTGTTGATCGGACACCATTCGTGCCAATAGATCGTATTGCAGTTGTCTGGCCAGTGTCTCCAAGTGTTTGATAAACTTATCGCGGTGGAACTCATAGAGACCCATACGTATCACACCCCAGACCTCTTTGGCTATGCGATCTTCCTTCTCCCGATATTCATAGACCATTTCGGCATACTGCTCGAATGTGGCATTACTCTCCATAAAGAAAGCCACGCGTTCGGCATCGATACCATTGATTAGATCAATGAAAGCATCGAAATCCTGTAAACGCAGCTCCGGTCCAATGCGCTGTTCTTCCAACATGGCGCAAATGCGATTCTTTGTGTCCTGAATTATGGATTCGGGTACGGCAGGTGTTAGGAATATCTTATTCGAAATTTTCAAATCCGTATAGAGTTTGCCCTCAATGCGGGGTAACATTTGAACTCCCATCACTATGGAATCGATAACACGCATAAGTTCACTTTGGATTTTTGAAAATCCCGGATTGAAGCTTATGGTATCCTCTTCGCCCAGCATAACGGAGATCTCGAAACCAGGATTCGAGTGCTAAGTAATAGATGAAAAATAACATTTGCACACTTTTTGGGAGTCAAACTCAATCTCGTTTTGAATACTTGCCCCAAAATCACAAACATATTCCGCAAATGCCTTCAAACTTCTTATGCAAATATCCTCCAATTGTTGGGTCATCAATGCCGCAACACAATTGAAGAATCGTTTCACCAACGTAACTCTACGTATGTCCGGTAATTGCCCTTTCTTACTGGCCCTCAATAAAGTCGTGTGTATCTCACCATACCAAGTGTCCTCCAACATAGTCTTACCCGCATCTATTTGAGAGCTGCATATATACTACACGGAAAGATACAATTAATCCTGATTCTCACATCATCACGAGGCTTAAAGTTTCATTGAACTTACCACAAAATTGAATAGGGCAAACGGTTGCTCTACCTGCTGAAGTTCGTCGATATTGACCAGGGTCTTATTGAGGTATTTCATGCTCCAGACCTCCAATATGCTGGCCACACTCCGATGTATGGAAAACAGCGTTTTCATCAAGCGACTGCGGTTCTCGTCATAGCTTAAAAATTGGGAAAAATTGGGAAAAAAAAAGTTAGTTAGGCCTTTGCCATGCAAATTATCTCTTTCTGCGACAGTGAACGGGGGAGGCTGGGGTCGAAGAGGAAGAAGAAACTTTTCACTTGAGCCATTTTGTCACAGCCCATTAAGCAGTGCAGGGAACCGCAACCATCTACCACCCATTTATCCATCCATTCCACCATTTGCCCTGCTCTTAATGATGCCAAATGCTCTTAGGACTATAAATTACCCAGAAAAGGAAAGAAAAAAAAACAAAAACTCACTCACACGTTTATCGATATATAGGCTCGACGGCGGCGTCGACGACGACGTCGACCAATTTGCCAGTATGCCAAACTCTGAGCCCCATTTAAAGTGGGGAGCCCTAGCACTCAACCACATTTTGGGGATAAATTGGCAAGGTGGCGATTTAGAGATGGCAAAAAAACAGAAGCAAATAGTAGTTTCTCATCGTTTTAGTCTTAGAAAGTTGAACCCAAAAGGAAATCGTTCACTTTAAAGCTCTTTTGTTTGAAAATGATTTCCAATATCCATCAATATTTTCGACTATTTCCCTCGTGTCACGCTAGGCATTAACACCTTGGCGGTCTCCACCTCCTCCTCCCCCCACCACTCTAGAAGCCAAAACAAAAAGGCATTATCCCCACACACTATTCCCAAGAGTTGTCAGAGTGAACTCTGGATATTGTGGAGCATCCTCCCCCCCTTGCCTGCTGTGCAGTGTCGTGCCAGAAACAAGTTCAATTCATTTTTAAGCATATCCTTTTTACAACTTATGCACTGTCTCTCTCTCCCTGTCGTCTCCGCCCTTGCCTTCTCCCCTGCTCTTTTAAGCTCCACAGTTCCGCTCGCTCATCAAATGTCAAACCAATACACTGGAGGATTTAAACTTAACTTTCAGTCAGCCCGCTGCTGCGGTTGATGCTTTTCCATTTCCTTCGCATTGTAGTTTGAGAAAGTGCGGTTGAAAAAACTTTTTCGGCATGCCGCAAAGCGATTTCACCAAACCTTCTCCACGACGCCATCCCCATCATCCCAAGCAGCTTTTAATAATGTCGCACGACTTTCGTTATTTTTCCTCTTTTGTGCAACTTTGTTGTTGACTTTCTGCGTCACAACCGCTGCAAAGTTATTTTATAAGATTTTCTCGCGCTTTTCACAAAGGACGCAAATGCCAATTCATTTTATAAAAAAAAAGAGGAAAAAGACCGAGTTTGGTTTGCCTGTTTTTTTTTTTTCATTTTATCGCTTTGCTCCTTTTTCATTTACATTGGACCAACCAGCAACCAGGAGCAACAGGACTCATATGTAGGGGCGTAATTGCATGTCAATTGCACGCTTCATGGGCAAAGAGTAGCGAATCAAGAGTGGGTAGTGGGTAGTAGGTAGTTGCCGGATGTCGGGGCGACGAGCAAACACACATTCGCATTCAATTATGCAAACTTTCTTTTTCCCTTTGCCGTGCACCATAATTTATTTTAATTAAAAAATATTTCCATTTTTTTTTTTTGGATAAAGTTTAGCTTACTTTTGGGGGAACAAAAACACCAAATTTTGCATTGCATACTTTGGGGTGATGGAAATCGACTCGCGGCGGCGTTTTTGCATTTATGCTTAAACAGTTTTACATCTGATTTAATACCATCTAATACGAAACAGACTATTGCAATTCTGAATTTACCATAAAATCGATCCCATCCGTTTTTTTCCACGCTTACTATTTGGCTATTTTTCAGTAACAGTGTTGTTACATTAGAAACAACAGCACAAAAATGTACACTTTTGCCTTTTCGTACCTCAACATAATGCGATTGAGCACTTTGATAATTGAAATTAATTTGAATACTTATCAAAGTTGATATGTTTGCTAAAAAAAGTTTATTGGAATCGGTTATTGTTACTATATTGTTTACTGCAGGTGAATAGAATTTTAAATATGTATCGCTAGTTAGTACACGGTATCTCGTTGTCTAAAATAATAACCGAAGTGAGCAAAGTGAAAAAAAAAACTAAAGTTTAAAGGTAATACTTTACCACTAGCAGGAAATTATATAGTAAAATAGTTCAAAAAATGGATAATAAGGGTCAAGGTATATAGTTTTTATGTATATATAATTCTTTTATGCGTTGTCTTAGGATTTGAGCGTTGTGAAATATCCAATTTATGTTTATTTTTATTGAGAATTTAATTGTGTCCCTGTGTTTCATGAAATACTACTAACGAATTGAGGCCTGCTCTCAAAAGTTAATGGCATCAGTTTGTACATTTAAATGTTGCCTTTGATCGCATAGTAATAAATTTTGCCCGTTTTTCCAGTAACTTGATAATATTCAGGCAAGTTCAGGTTCTCTCATTTCGAAGTTTGAAGTATAAGGGTGTCATTGCGAAATTTTTAACTCTTTTTTTGACATTACGACAAATAAATCAAATAATTCTAGACAATACTTCAAATATTCAATATTCAAAGGAACCAAATATGGAAAAGTAAATTTTAAACATTCCATAATAATTTAAATTTTAATAAAACAATTAAAAATTAAGCATAAAAAATACGCAAAATGGTCAAAAATCTATAGTTTTGATCGGATCGGATTCTGGCCAATAGTGCTGTGGACTATTTAAAAAAACCTTTGATCGACAAATATTTCATTACATGAACAAATGACATAAGGCGAAGATGCACTACGTATACGACAGGTACTAAGTAGTTCGTTTTGATGTTACTAACAAAGAATATGAATTCAGTTGGTTGCTTTGTGCTTTTGACCTGTCCTTCAAATTTAGCTTCTATCTATTTTTAAACTTGTTGATCCAGACATAACGATTAGGTTGACTTATCTTTAGATGGATTGAAATTTGAATAATAACCGGAAGTCTAATCTTCATTAAAAGTAATCAAAATTATATGGTTCGACGAGTCAATTTCCCATTATTGGTAATCCAACTCGAAATTGTGTTCAGTTTACATTTACAGGGCGAAACAAAAAGCAGCTGAAATGTGTTTAAAGCATTCGATCCTTTGTGGAATTTTCCTGATGGCATATCAAGTAGTTCAGGTACCTATATACAAACACTACACCTTTTTAATATAATTCATAATTAAAAACTCTACCTTAAAGATCACTTCGAGGTTCGAACTTACGAATTTAAAATGCACTTCATATGATGAAACATTTCTGACATTTGACTATTGTCGAATTAAGTCCGTGAATCGCACTTACAAGTACTTTTCCTTAACAATGAAACTCCAAGTGCCAGTGACAAGTGCTTCGGTAAGATTCATGAATCTTCTATGTTGATGTTGATAATCCATGGATTAATGTCTATATTATTCGAAATTGTAGATAAATCTAGTCACTTATAAAAGATACAATGGCTACAGACCGTCTTTATACAATTTCACTGTCGACGCTTGCAAGTTTCTGGCATCAAAACATAAAAATCCTCTACATAACTATTTCTTCGGCTACATTAGTGAATACTCCAACCTGAATCATACTTGCCCATATGACGTAAGTGTTCACAATTGATAAAAAGATGCTCACCTATTTCAAGAAAACTTTTTTACAGCACGATCTGATCGTAGATAAGGTGACCATTGGATTTTTGAACAATTATGCTGTGAATGTTTTACCAATTTCTAAGGGAGACCATGCCATCTATACAACTTGGTATGGAAATGGTAAGAAACGGGCCGATATTCGATTCTATGCTACCATATCTTAATTGTGTGATCCGTATCTTTTGGTGTTTGTTTGCCAGTCCAAATAAAGTTTACTCCCTTTGACCATTTCGTAAAGTAATGTCTTAATGACAGCCGTGTTGTGGACCTTCTAATCTGCTCATAGGTGGTGAATGATTATATCTTTCTTAATTATTAAATAGAGTCAACTAGTTAACTTTTAAACAGATAAACAGACAGATCGGATTATAGCTTTGGCACTAAAGAGACAAATATTCCTTTATCTCAATCACAATCAATCAAAACTCGATGATAACTCTATAATAATCTATAATCTCTATAATGGATAAATAAAAATAAATATAATGGATACAATTTGTTTCAAGTATTCGATCTACATCGGAGTATTTCTGATATCAAAATGTTCAGCTGATTCTTTACTAAGTGAATGAGAAACATATAAGCGATCTAACAATCGGTCAATTCAATTTTATTCAATACCATAGTAAAAGTCCTGTAGAAAAATTCAATCGAACTCAGGCGGAGGACCACTAGAATAATAAAGTAAGTAAGTCGCCGGGCCGCCTTGGATATACCATGCATCAGGTGAAGAGATATATATTAATTTTCTTTCAAATGCTATCTCGCTCACTCTTATGTGGAAACGAGCACTTTAGCGCCCCCCGCACATTGGGCCAGCGAACCGATAGTTCGACGAAAAATAAAGTTTTAAAGCTACGTTCTTGAAATTTGGTACATATGATAGTGTCGATGCACATAAAAATATATCTAAGTTTCAGACCGATCTGACCACGCCTTCCCTAGCCGCCCATATGAGATAGGTTTCCTCTTATTTATACTTGTACGGTAATTAAAAAAGCTAGCACTCGTTAAATTCATAAAAAGTTTTTAATTCATTTTTTTAACACTTAATCTTAATATTAATAAGTAAAAATAACAATTCATTCAAAATTACTATTAATCAGTAATTTACATTTAAAAATGTTCCTAAAAGTCGTCTTCTACATCAATTTCTATTGAAAACGGATTTTCAGAGTCAGAATCTGAATCACTATCAGTATTGTTAGCATCAAAATCGGGAAGATTGTTATTATTGTTCATGTTACTAAGTTATAAAAAGTTTGGTTTCCAAAAGTTCGATTACGTCTGATGGTAGGCGTAGTTTTTTTTGCTGACCCAATCTTTTTGTTAGATAGATGCTCGACACTAGAGGATGTGAAGATCCATTGACCTGTGGAAAACATCTTCTCACTTTGGTGTTGATTTCATCCTTTTTCTCAGTTGAATTCTTTCAGTTCATCACAAATCCAACTCGAAACGGCAGATGTGCTACGACTGTTTTGTATGTAGATGTCAAGCAGTTGCTCGTAGGCGAACTCAACCACAGCTACAATATTAGGGATTTATTCACATCGGAGCAAAAAGGAGCAAAAACGGGTTTTAAAATTAGATTATACACACTTTGAACTATAATGACACATAATTACTTTTTGGCACAACTTGGCACAAAATTAGTTATAATCCACAACAGACGAGTGAGCAGGTTAGATTTTTCCTACTTTTGGACAACACAAATAAACGTACACAAAAAACACATTGACAAACATGAAGAAAATCTTTTTTTAAACAAATATTCTTCATACCTTGGCCTTTCTTTTCCATAATTTTGGTGAAAATAGTTTAAGCCACACTGATTTTGGCACGCTCGCAATTTTTTTTATTAAAATGGGTTTACTTTCAATAAAAAATTGAATTTTCGTCGAACTATCGGTTCGCTGGCCCAATGTGCCCCGTCCAAATCGGTGATTTGCAGCATATGCTATCTCGCTCTTTTTCGCCTGCATCTGCCTTGCACCGCTATGAGTGAAAAACGTGAAAAAAAAAATAAACTCGATCTGCCTGCAGAGCAAACGAGTCTACCTACCAAGTTTGGTAGCTCTAGCTCTTATAGTCTCCGAGATCTCAATGATCCTACAGACGGACAGACAGACGGACATGTCTCAATCGATTCGGCTATTGATACTGATCAAGAATATATATACTTTATACTATAAAGTTTATAGGGTCGGAAAAGCTTCCTTCTCCCTGTTACATACATTTTGGCGACTTTAATATACCATTTCATCCTACGACAAATATTTCATAACATGAACACTTGTCGTAAGGCGAAGATGCATTACGTATACGACAGGTACTAGGTATGTAGTTTGTTTTGATGTTACTACCAAATAATATGAATTTAGTTGGTCGGCTCAATAAGCAGACAGTCAACTAGATATGAACGTTTCAGCCAAAAACATTGTTTTAAAGAATTTTGTCTGGCTTCGTCATACCCAATCTTTGTTGTTTTTTTTACCTGGCTATGCAAAATACGGTGAATGATAATTGTTGCTTTTGACCTATCCTTCATATTTTGCTTTTATCTATTTTTAAACTTGTTGATCCAGACATAACGTTTAGGTAGATTTCTCTTAGATAAATTGAAATTTGAATAATAGCCGTGTGGTGGGATTTCAGATATTATGCTTTCTAATCTTCATCAAAAATAATCAAAATTATATGGTTCAACGAGTCAATTACCCTTTATTGGTACGGCAACTCGAAATTGTGTTCAGTTTACGTTTACAGGGAGAGGCAAAAAGCAGCTAAAATGTGTTTAAAGCATTCGATCCTTTGTGGAATTTTCCTGATGGCATATCAAGTAGTTCAGGTACCTATATACAAACACTACACCTTTTTATTATAATTTATAATTCAAAACTCTACCTTAAAGATCAATTCGAGGGTCGAACTTACGAATTTAAAATGCATTTCATTTGATGAAACATTTCTGACATTTGACTATTGTCGAATTAAGTCCGTGAATCGCACTTACAAGTACTTTTCCTTAACAATGAAACTCCAAGTGCCAGTGACAAGTGCTTCGGTAAGATTCATGAATCTATGTTGATAGTCCATGTATAATATCTAAATTATTCGCAATTGTAGATAAATGTAGTTACTTATAAAAGATACAATGGCTACAGACCGTCTCTATACAATTTCACTGTCGACGCATGCAAGTTTCTGGCATCAAAACATAAAAATCCTCTACATAACTATTTCTACGGCTTCATTAGTGAACACTCCAACATGAATCATACTTGCCCATATGACGTAAGTGTTCAGAATTGATAAAAATATGGTCACCTATTTAAAGAAGACTTTTTTACAGCACGATCTGATCATAGATAAGGTGACCATTGGATTTTTGAACAATTATGCTGTGAATGTTTTACCAATTTCTAAGGGAGACCATGCCGTCTTTACAACTTGGTATACAAATGGTGAGAAACGGGCCGATATTCGATTCTATGGTACCATATCGTAATTGTGTGATCCGTATCTTTTGGTGTTTGTTTGCCAGTCCAAATAAAGTTTACTCCCTTTGACCATAAATATAATGGATACAATTTGTTTCAAGTATTCGATCTACATAGGAGTATTTCTGATATCAAAATGTTCAGCTGATTCTTTACTAAATGAATGAGATGTTTCTCTAAGCGATCTAATCGGCATTGTGTTCAAAAATAAATTCAAATATAAATTCAAATATATTCAAATTCTAAATATATAGCAAAGAACCAAAACAATCGGTTGTTTTTTTTTTTAAGTTATTCAATGTTATTCAATAAAAGTCCCGTAGAAAAATTTAATCGAACTCAGGCGAAGGACCACTAGAAAAAAATTGGAAAAATCTATTTCTATTATTGCAATTCTATGTACATAAAGTTATTCACGTGTGTTCTGTGTTGCTGAAATTTTCAATTTTCATCTTAATCTACAAATGCTTAATATTCAACTCAAAATACTTAAAAAATTGTTAATTACTTTTCATTCCATTGAAAGTTTGCACTTTCCAAATAGAAGAAATAGGGTAAAGTCCGTGATCTGTGACAACGAATTAGGGCGTTCATCGCTTCCAAAGCCACTTTACTTAGCCATTTTGCACCAATTGTGTCATTAACTTTTAAGTAGGACGTTCGAAATATCATGGTTGAATGGTTCAATGTAAAACTTAAGTATAGAGATATCGAGTTCAAAAGACCAATTCAAATTTAGCAGCGAACATGTTTCTTAAGTATTTGATCACAATACTAGTTCTTCTTGTGGCCCATCAAATAGTCCAGGTAACCCGTCAAATATATCTACCTAATGTAAAAAACAATCCCTAACTCTACTTAAAGATCACTTCAAGGGTCGAACTTACGAATCTGAAATGCATCCCGTATGATGAAACTTTTGCATCATTCGAATACTGTCGGATTAAATCGGTGAATCGAACTTACAAGTATTTTTCTTTGAAAATAAATCTTTTACAGATACCAGTGACAAATGTTACGGTAAGATATATAAATTTGTGTGGACAATCCTTAAAAATATCTATAATATTTGCATTGTAGGTAAATCTAGTTACTTATAAAAGATACAATGGCTACAGACCGTCTCTATACAATTTTACGCTCGATGCATGCAAATTTCTCGCATCTAAAAATAAAAATCCACTTTACAATTATTTCTATGGATTTTTTGGTCAACACTCGAATATGAATCACACCTGTCCATTTGACGTAAGTGTTTGCAATTGGTAAAAATATAATCAGCCATTTTAACATGACAATTTTCCAGCACGATCTGATCGTGGATAAGGTGACAATTGGATTTTTGAATCATCATGCTGAGGATGTCCTGCCGGTTCCCAAAGGGGACCATGCCGTCTATACCAGTTGGTATGCATATGGAAAGAAACGAGCCGAAGTTCGAGTCTATGCCACCCTATCATAAGTGTCTGAACCTTTTGAAAATTGATCCATTTATCAAATATTTGTGAGGTTTCGAAATAAATTGAATAAAGTACCTACTATTGATAGAGGTCAATCTTACAAGGGAGAAATGGCTGCTGATTTGTTGTCCAACAGTGTTTTTGGTGTATATCTTTGGCAAAAGTTATTAATATTAACAAGCTTCTGTCTGTTTATGTCACTTATAGGGATAAAAAACATATAGCAGTTTCCAAACAATTGAAAAGCAAGCCTAAAAGTATTGAAACAATCAAATTGGGTAGTTTTTAGTGGAACGCACATTGGGCCAGATTCCCTTTTTTTTTGGCATAAAGTCCAAAAATTGAGTAATGCATATTTAAAATTTAACTCAACATTTTGAAAGGTAATACATTGGAGACATCGAATCGATAAAAGAAAAAATTTTAGTGGCAGCGCTGCATTTTTGACGCGCTTCCAAAGTTGCATTTTTGATCAACTGTTTGTGTCGACAAAATTGGCTGGAATTTTAACTCAAATTTGCGCTTGTCTTGGGGTAGCACCGTTCATCTAAATCTTTGCCGAGAAAATGGTATTACAAGATTTTTAATTATTCCTTCAGTGTTGCAGTTGTGGTTTGTCTATGTTATGTCTTATTTTAGAAACAAAGTGTTTGTGTATTGTAGAGTGAAAAAGCAATTTCTGCCATGTTTTGCAAATGGTTACTCTAGTCTGTGCTTTGAAACATTTTATTAACAGTTTTTGCCCATGCAAAATACATGCTTAAATTAATAAGAATATAATTCAAGAGAACCTATTTCAAATGATTATTAATGAAGTGCATTAAAATGATATAGAAACTAACTCAAAAGGTAAAACAAGAAAATAAGGAAACTTTTGCAGATTTCTTTCTGTAATCGAACTGATATATTTTAAAGGAAGCTTTTTTTAGGTATGATTTTTGTCGAGAAGAGAAACAACGATGAACATGAATCAAATTATTATGACCCCAAGACATTCGGGGATCAAAATAGTTCTCGAACAATTAGAAATAAAGTCTAAAAGTATGCAAAATGGTCAAATTCTTTAATTTGATCGGATCGTAGTGAAAACGTGATCCAATTGCAAAAAAAAACCGAAATTTTATTTTAGTCCGTCTTATTTGCATGCAAATTTTAGTTCTCTAGCTTTAAAACTGAATTTTATGGCAAAAAAAAATACGATTCTGGCCCATAGTGGAGCGGGGTAAAAAGTGGAACGGGCAGATTATACCTAAAAATAAGCCTTAATTATATTTTAATTCTACTAATGTGCTTGCGAAATAAAAAAAAAGTTTTATATCTGTTTTTACACATATTTCATACACAGTAGAGCTCCGTTTATCCGGCTTTCGATCTGCCGGACTAATCCAAGCACTCCGCTTTAACCGAGATGTGTGTATTTTACGTTTATCCCTTCACCACATAACCTCACATATACGAGGTTCTACTGTAATACCAATGAAAAACGTCAAATCAATTTGTGATTGGGAGAGATAAAATCAATTAAAATTGTATGGTTCAACTATTTCAGAACTTTTAATAGTTTTAGTTGACTTTTACTTGGCATTTGTTACGCAGCTTGCAATGTGCTTCAAATATTCGATCCCCATTTTAGTTTTTCTGACGGCCTATCAAATTGTTCAGGTATCTTTACCTAAGACCCTACACTAAATACTTATACATAGACTAAATCTAAACTCTCATTAAAGATCACTTCGAGGGTCGAACTTACTAACTTGAAATGCATTTCATATGATGAAACTTTTGTGACATTTGACTATTGTCGAATTAAGTCCGTGAATCGCACTTACAAATATTTGTCTCTAAATATTAGCCTACACCAACTACCAGTGACAGATGCTTCGGTAATACGTATATATTCATATTGATAATGGAAAATAATATCTATGGTAATATTTCATTTTAGGTTAATGTGGTTACTTATAGAAGATGGAATGGCTACAAACCGTCCATGTACAATTTCACTGTCGACGCATGCAAGTTTCTCGCATCGAAAAATAAAAATCCGCTGGTCAATTATTTCTACAGTTTTTTCTCTCATCACTCCAATATGAATCACACCTCTCCATATGATGTAAGTGTTCTCATTGGGTAATTCGAATAGTTTCTTATCTTAATAAAACTCTTTGCAGCACGATCTGATTGTGGATCGGGTAACAATTGAGTTTTTGAATCATCAACTTGTTAATGTCCTACCGGTTCCTAAAGGAGACCATGCCCTCTATAGCAGTTGGTTTGTCTATGGGAAGCACGTGGCCGATGTTCGAATCTATGTTTCAATATTTTAATTGTTTTTCTTTTTAAAAAGACATAAGAATTTATAATTTTGAGCTTTGTTGGTCAATGTAATCTGGTAAATAAAACGAAAAATCTGGAATAATGTCTCGAAATTATACGTTCAATCTGAGAATGAGCACATTAAAGAAAATGACAGTATTTTGGCAAAATATAAATTATTTTCTTATTTACTATAGTTTTTAAAAGATAAATAGTTTCTACAAAATTTCTACGGATTTCAAACAAGCTTAAAGCCAGCCGATTATATGTATATCGGGAGATAATATGTTGACATCTATCAAAGTTTAAATGAAGCTTTCATGCATATAAAAAACAACATTAAATACCAAAAAGGTTAATAAGCGAAACCTTTTTGTTAGGCGGCTCAAGGTCAATCTTAGGCAGCACCAAAAAGGTGAGTAGGTTATCAGGTATCATAAGCACACTTAGCTTAGACTCCAGAATTGCAGAATTTTACCGAATCAAATCAAATACAGATATCACTTTGCGTGATTTGATACGCAAATTTAGAAAAAACAGTTGTTAAATCTATTACTCGTAATAATTTACTTTTGATATGAGGCTACTTAGCCTATTTTATATATTCTTGATCAGCATGAGAACAGATATTGATATAGCCATGTCCGTCCGTAAGAGACCAAAGAAAAGAAAAGCTAGAGCTACCTCGCTCAATATTTATCGAATAGCAATTTAATTTAGCACACTTATACTAATAGGAATATCTATTATTCCACCAAATTTGATACAAATCGGAATAAAAATGCTCGAGTTATACCTAGAAACTTTTTGTACTCAAATGGACGCAAAACGGACTTAGCCGCTGGAGGGCGCCAAAGTGCTTGTGTGCTTATAACGCTCGACATGGAAAAAGAATTTAATATACCTGGACTTGGGCTTTATTTTGTCCATTAAATCTATATGGTTGAATGACTGAATGTAAGAGTAATTGAAAATCGAAAATCAAACAGCCATATCAAATTCAACGACAAGTGTTTTAAGTTATAAAAGGGCTGCTATTTATAATTCGGGAATAGAAAATAGCAACAAAATTATTTAAATGAAAATGTCAAAATATTCCCATTGACGATCAATACACTTTTGCATTCGCTCGAACCATTGGTCATAGCAATTTTTCCACTCCACTTGAGACACCTCCAAAAAGCGTTGACCACTCAGTTTTTTTTCTCCATTGTCATGATGGAGAATGATTCGTCTTCGGCAGTTAGTTTTGCGAATTTCCCCAAAAGACCTCCGGCAAACAAATTGTCGTGTACCACTCAGAATTGACAGTCCCACGTTGCTCTAACGAAACAGTCGCCACATGACCCATTCTCTCGAAGAGGCGAACATTTGCTTCAAAGTGCTTCTTGCTCGAACAAATTATGTGCAATTTAGCTCATTTTAGAACACCCACACGGTCGATTGCGGTTTAGTTTCCGGCTCATACCCATATATCCATGATTCATCACCTGTCACTATTTTTTGTCACTTTTGAAGCAAACCGGTCGAACTTAAAGCATTTCCTTACTCCGATGATGGGGTGTCCACCGAGAACAAACCTTTTTTACAACTAATGATTCATGGTATTCAAGTTAAATTAATGTGCAAGGATGCCTCTATCGCACGATATGGCACATGCCGATCTTGCACACCGTCGAAGTTTTGTGGAATAACCGATTTTGGACGACCTTCACGGAATTCGTCTCAAACGACCAAGAAATATTGTTTTGTTGCAGGATTACTTTGTTTAACTTATTGTAAACAAAACAAAAGCCAAAAAATGATATTAATATTGCCAATTCTCGAAATATAAATTGCAGCCCTCGTAAAACATTTTTATCTACATCCATTGATAGGTAATTTTTATACTCTTGCAGAGGGTATTATAAAATTGGTCAGATGTTTGTAACGCAGAGAAGGGATCGTTTCCGACCCCATAAAGTATATATATTCTTGATCAGCAAGAGAAGACGAGTTGATATAGCCATGTCCGTCTGTCCGTCTGTCCTTCTGTCCGTCTGTCTGTCTGGTGCTTCGCGATCTAGTCCCACAGTTTTAGAGCTATGGCATTCAAAGTTCGTATATTTTCTATACAGCCACATGCACATCTGCGATTTTGAATAAGATCGGACAACTATATCATATAGCTGCCATACAAATACAAACGTTAAATGCGAATAACTTCTCTATTTTTTGAACAATCTTATCCAAACTGATTACGTACATAAATAAAAAGGGATTACATCATATGCGTGAATTTCAAAACAATCGGATAAACATAACGCCTGATTTCGACGATATAAAATTTGACTATATAGCGTGCACTGCTTATGGCAGCAGCAGTATGCAGCAGTACTGCTGCCATAAGCAGTGCACGCATAAGCAGTGAAGCACATATATGTGTCAAAATTGCGATTGTGTGTGTGTGAATATGAATATCAATCGCTACACTGTCTTGGCACGCTTACTATTTGGCGATTGGCTGGCCCAAGCCAATGTATTTAAAATATTTCTTTATTGGATTAAGAAACAAAAAATTGTTTAGGAAATAAAATGTAATGGTCAAGGGCTGCAAGGGTATACAAACTTTGGCTTAGCCGAAGTTAGCTTCTTTGATATTTTTATGTAAAACAAAAATAAATCATTATTTACGGTACCTGATTTTTTTTGATCAATCGCTTAAAACTATATGGTCGAATGGTTGAATGTAAAAAGTACCACGATCGAACTCACATTTCAACAATCGGCAGCAAACATGTGTTCCAAGTATTTGATTACAATTGGAGTTCTTCTTTTCGCACATAAAATAATCCAGGTAAGCCGTCAAATATATCTACCCTATGTAGAAAACAATCCCTAACTCTACTTAAAGATCACTTCAAAAATCGAACTTACGAATCTGAAATGCATCCCGTATGATGAAACTTTTGTATCATTCGAATACTGTCGGATTAAATCGGTGAATCGAACTTACAAGTACTTTTCCATAAATGGCAAACTACATCAAACACCAGTGACAAATGTTACAGTAAGTTCTCACTGAATTATTTATAAACCACATAAAACACATGTTTATAAATGATGTTAAAATTTAGATAAATATAGCTACTTACAAGAGGTATAATGGCTACAAACCGTCTCTATACAATTTTACATTCGATGCATGCAAGTTTCTGGCATCTACAAATAAAAACCCGCTATACAATTATTTCTACGGATTTATTGGTCAACACTCCAATATGAATCACAGCTGTCCATTTGACGTAAGAGCTTCGAATCGGTAAAGATTTAGATATCAACAAATCTTTATTGCAGCACGACCTGATCATGGATAAGGTGACAATTGGATTTTTGAATCATCATGCTACGGTGGTTTTACCCATTCCAAAGGGAGACTATGCCGTCTATACTAGCTGGTATGCCTATGGCAAAATAAGGGCCGATATTCGATTCTATGCAACTCTATCATAATTGTTTTCTCTTGAGTGAGTGTAAATTTAAAAAAAAATTTAATTTATCAAACTTGATCAGCGTACACACCGAACGAGTCTACATTCCAAATTTGGTAGCTCTATCATTTATAGTTCCTGAGATCTTTGCACTCTTTCGGACGGACAGACAAACGGACACGTCTCATTCGACTCTGCACCTTTAATATACCATTTCATCCTATGGATGCATGGTATAAAAACGGTTTTGCATCTGATGATATATTTCATAAATAATAATTTGTAGCAATAATTGTGTCATTATTTTAATTCGTGTTGTTAAGCTTGAGTATAGAATGTTTACACTAATCTTAAGCGATTAAAACGATATGGTTGAATGATCGAATGTAAAACTAAACATTGAGAATCGAAAATTAAACAGCCAAATCTGATTCAGCAGCAAACATGTGTTTCAAATATTCGATTATAATTGGAGGTCTACTTCTGGTTCATCATATAGTACAGGTGTCCTTGACTTTTAACTAATAAGAACTAAATGTAGAGAACCAATTGTAATTCTTCTTAAAGATCACTTCGCGGATTGAACTGACAAATTTGAAATGCGTCTCACTCGACAAAACATTCGTTGACTTTGAATACTGTCGGCTGAAGTCGATAAATCGAACTTACAAGTATGTATCTGTCAAGATTAACCTTTTCAAAGTTCCAGTGACAAATGTTACGGTAAGATCCGCCAAATTTAAGGTACAATCGCCAATAATGACATTGAAAATTCACATTTCAAGATAAATGTAGCCACTTATAAACGTTATAATGGCTACAGACCATCTATGTACAATTTCACAGTCGATGCTTGCAAGTTTATGGCGTCTAAAAATAAAAATCCGCTTTTTAATTATTTCTACGGATTTATTAGTGAACACTCCAATATGAATCACACCTGTCCCTATGACGTAAGTGCTTCGAATTGGTAAAGATTTAGATATACTACATCAACAAAACTTTTTTGCAGCACGATCTGATAGTGGATAAGGTGACAATTGAATTTCTGAATCATCGAGTTGTCAAGATCTTACCAGTTCCTGCAGGAGACCATGCCATCTATAGCAGTTGGTATGCATATGGTAAAAAAAGAGCCGATGTTCGAGTCTATGCTACAATATCTTAGATATTAAATCTGAACTATAGATCAAGAGGTCGTTACAAATTGTTTGTGAATTGAATAAACCTAAATTGTGGACTTAAATATTTATGAACAGATAATAAAATACAACAAATTATCATTTAAAAATTATATGACATGGTTTTATGGACTCATATGTAGAAGATTATTAGGAATAATAATTTTCGATACAGATTTGTGATTGGCATAGACGTCGCGCCGACTTGAATTAAGTGAAAAAACTAATTAGAATTTATAAAACTAAATATATTGAATTTCTTTCGCTTGCCGCGATTTTTAACGCATGCTATCTCGCTCACTCTTATGTGTGTGCACTTTAGCGCCACACAAAAATGTACAAAGCGTTTTAACGTATAACTCGGTTCTTTTCATTCAAATTTTTATAAAATTTAGTGGAATGATAGATACTCTTATGATGTACTAGTGTGCCACTTTAAATGAAGATACTACAAAAAATATAGAAAACCTCTTTTCATTAAAAACCGGTGGCGGAAGGGGGGAAAGAAATAAACTTGATCAACGTATATACTACACGAGTCTACATTGTAAATTTGGTACCTCTATCATTTATAGTGTCTGAGATCTCTGCACTCTTACGAACGGACAGACAGACACACAAGCAGACGGACATGGCTATATTAATTTCTCTTCTGATACTGATCAAGAATATATATACTTCATAGGGTCGGAGATTCTTCCCTCTGCCTGTTACATACATTTTGGCGACTTTAATATACGATTTCATCCTATTGATGCATGGTATAAAAAGAAACAAGGTTTCTCTAGTTATTGATTTAATACCTCAACCATTCGTTCATATGAAAGCATGGAAGCTTTTAATGGTACTAATCTGAAACTAATTAAAACTAAACTGGAACAAATTTCATTTTACTCTAGGTACATAAGTATATAATTTGGATTGACTTTAGTCAATATTTGTCTTTTCATAGCTGAAGTTCTCTCTTTGGAAAATGAAATTTCTTGCTATCTGTGTGATGTTGGCAGCCTTCGTGGCAACTTCCAGGGCCTTCCATATATGTATGTATGTGTGTGGCCATAATACAATACTTACATTATACTTTTTCTACATTTTAACGATAGCATTTTCAGCGGACTGTTATAAACCTCATTCCCAAAATGGCGATGAAGGCATTCTTTGTTATAGTGAATTCGTCCGGTGGACCTACATTCCGGACACGAATGAATGCGTTCAATTCTTGTATGGTGGATGCGGTGGCAATGCGAATCGCTTTTACAGTAAGAAGGCCTGTTTGGCCAAGTGTTATGTTCCTGGTGGGCTATAATAAAATTTGTCAGATGTCTGTCCGTTTTTAAACTATTTAAATAAACCTTGGTTTTCGAGTTTTTTTGTTCGTTTATAGGACGATAGGGCGACCATATCAAATAGTGTGAAATATCTGAAACTAATTTGGTATTAAGATAATATTTTAAGTTATACGTAATTTCTCCGAATATCTAGTTATACTAGATCATTCTTTATGATTCCCACCACCTTCTTCATTATGAACTACGACTGTTCATTTCAGGTAGCGTAATCTGTTTGTTTGTTCATTGAGTGTCAATTCAATTTTATGAATCACCAGTTCAATCACGTGTTATGGCATATTCGACTGTTTCCTAATGCTTCAGATAAATGTTGATATGGAAATTTAATAAGCTTATTTTTCGAATGCTATTTTAGTTCTCTTTGAACATTTCAGTTCAAAATTTATAGATAACATGGATTATTTGCTATAATTGGAATGTAATTATACGTTACGCCCTAATGTATAAATAAACGCGAGACAGAAACACAAAATAATTATGTTTCCCAGAGTTCAAAAAACAATCGAATATTCACTTTATGTGATTATGTCGTCATCACTAATATGTTGTAGGCTTATTGAAATATTCATCAAAAACGAATAAAACGATATGGTTCAATGAATTAACTAGGCCCCAATCGTGGCGAAGTTTGTATACCCTTGTATACGCTATATTTCTACCTTCAAGTCACTTTTATGACTTCTTGTTGCAAAAAGACGAAATTGCATGTTATGACTATTATATACAATCATAAGTGTACATTGTTTTTTTGTTAATATATATATAAGTAAAACTGAAAATTATTTTCTACCGTTTGTTGCTTATTCCAGCTATAGGATATACTCATCCGATACAGATATTTCCGAGATATACAATGCAAATTCTTGCAAATTTTCTCCAGGATTGCTGCAAAACTCGGGGAGGAGGAATCTTCAGGAAGATGCACATAACTATTAAAAACTGCGAGATACTTCCCCTATTCAAACCTTACATGCCCTTTTTCGAGAGTATATTACAAAATTATTGATTACACATTTATATTTCCATTAGTTCACACAAAAGTTAAAATGTGTTTGAAGTATTCGGTTCTATTGGCAGTTGCTCTAATATCATATCAAATTGTTCAGGTACTTTTCGTAAAACCTTCCCAAATATTTGGAAAAATTCTGAACTCTTCGTTACAGATCACTTCGAGGGTGGAATTTACGAATTTGAAATGCATTCCACTAGACAAGTCATTTGCCGATTTTGAATATTGTCGGATTAAGGCAGTGAATCGATCTTACAAGTACATGTCTTTAAAAGTTAATTTATTCCAAGTCCCAATTACAAATATTTCGGTAAGATCTATATACATATACATATATAATTCAAAATCGATATCACCATTTTAGGTTAATGTATCAATACTGAAACGATTGAATGGCTATAAACCGTTCCTGTACAACATTACTTTCGATGGATGCAAGTTTATGGCATTGAAAAATCAGAATCCTGTGATTAAATATTTCTACAGTTTTATTGCGGATCATTCCAACATTAATCACAGTTGTCCATATAATGTAAGTGATTTTCATAAGAAAAAAAACCCGAAATTGAATAATTACCAATTTGTTTTCTAGCACGATCTGATTGTTGATAAGGTGTCAATTGGGTTTTTAAATCATCAATTAACTGAGATTTTACCGTTTCCTGAAGGTGACTATGCGGCCTTCACTAGTTGGTATGCATATGGCAAGAACCGAGCTGATGTCCAAATCTATGGAACCATATCTTAAATGTTCGAAAGTCATTAGATATCAAATATCTTTTAAAATGGTTGCGAAATAAATAAAACTCAATTTAATCCTGGTTCGAAATTCACATATAGCTTCTTAAAAGTCATGAAAACGTTTTCTTATTACGAAGCGAATGCTTCACATTAAAAGTTGCATACTTTGAGGTATACTTCGACGAATCGAAGCTTATAAAAATCATGTAAATAGTTGCTCTAAGCGAGTATGTCATTTAATGCATCATTAGTTGTTTTGTATGGTTGGCGATTCGTATTGATACATTCATTTTGTCCAATGTTCATCAAAAATGTTTAAAAATATATGGTTGAACGAATGAATGATCGCCCACAGAAGTGAAAATGCGTTTAAAGTATTCGGTTCTACTGGCAATTGTCCTTATTGCCTATAAAATTAAGGAGGTAACTACTCAAATTCTAAATAAATATTAGAAATATTTCTATACTTTTCTTAAAGATCACTTCGGTAGTTGAATTTACGAATTTAAAATGCAATCAACTAGACAAAACATTGGAAAAATTTGATTACTCTCGAATCAAGCCGGTCAATCGAACTTTCAAGTATACATATATGTATCAATTAAAAATTTCATTTTCCCAAAGCCAGTTACAAGTGTTACGGTAAGATTTAAATAAGTACAAGTGGATAAACTGAAGTTTGAAGTTTGTATACCCTTGCAAGCTCTTGTGTTACTAGATCCCTAAAAAGAGCTATATAAATGTAAAGACCCTGTTGTAAAAATCCGTTTGTACACGCCATAGCACGGCTCGCATACATATGCATGTACATATGTAGACATGCAGCATGCAATTTTTTCATATTTTTTTAAGTTTTATGATAATCGGGTGAAAAAGAACGAAGTTATTGATCTAAAACGCATTTTTTGACCGATGGTTCCTATGGGAGCTATATGATATAGTCGTCCGATCCGGATGAATCTGAGATATACAATGCCTGCAGTATATACAAGACTTCGTGCAAGATTGCAGCTCTGTAGCTTTAGCGGTTTAGGAGGAGAAGCTGTTGATCCAGACAGACAGACAGACGGACAGTCGGACGGACGGACAGACAGAGGGACAAACGTATTTGAACTCGCCTTGTCATGCTGATCAAGAATTTATATACTTTATATGGTAGGAGATACCTCCTTCTGACCAAAATTAATATACCCTTTTTGCAAGGGCATAAAAATTAAATGGCTATAAACCGTTTCTGTACAATATTATTTTCGATGCATGCAAGTTTTTGGCTATGAAAAATAAAAATGCTTTGATCAAACCTAACTACATATTTGGAAAAATTCTGAACTCTTCGTTACAGATCACTTCGAGGGTGGAATTTACGAATTTGAAATGCATTCCACTAGACAAGACATTTGCGGACTTTGAATATTGTCGGATAAAGGCAGTGAATCGATCTTACAAGTACATGTCTTTAAAAGTTAATTTATTCCAAGTCCCAATTACAAATATTTCGGTGAGAAATATATACATACACATATACATATATAATTCAAAATCGATATCACCATTTTAGGTTAATGTATCAATACTCAAACGATTGAATGGATATAAACCGTTCCTGTACAACATTACTTTCGATGGATGCAAGTACATGGCTTTGAAAAATCAGAATCCTGTTATTAAATATTTCTACAGTTTTATTGCGGAGTATTCCAATATGAATCATAGTTGTCCATATAATGTGAGTGAAGTGATTTTCAAAAGATAACGAACCCGAATAATTACCCATTTGTTTTCTAGCATGATCTGATCGTTGATAAGGTGTCAATTGGGTTTTTAAATCATCAATTAACTCAGATTTTACCGGTTCCTGAAGGAGCTTATGCTGTCTACACTAGTTGGTATGCATATGGCAAGAACCGAGCTGATGTCCAAATCTATGGAACCATATCATAATGTTGCAAAATAATCAAAAAAGGTATAATTGAAAATGCGTTTGCGAAACGAATGAAGAAAACCCACTTATACTGGCTCAAAACCTCACAACCTGTTATACCTGTTATATGTATGTCGTGACAACTTTAAATTTTTCTCTATGATGTTTACCCTTACGATTAATGGCAATTAAAGGGGATTTACATTCGTTGCAAAGTATTCCTTCTTTTTATACCCTTGCAGAGGGTATTATAAAATTGGTCAGATGTTTGTAACGCAGAGAAGGGATCGTTTCCGACCCCATGAAGTATATATATTCTTGATCAGCAAGAGAAGACGAGTTGATATAGCCATGTCCGTCTGTCCTTCTGTCCGTCTGTCTGTCTGGTGCTGCGCAAACTAGTCCCACAGTTTTAGAGCTATGGCATTCACAGTTCGTATATAAGCTTTTCTATACAGCCACATGCACAACTGCGATTTTGAATAAGATCGGTCAACTATATCATATAGCTGCCATACAAATACAAACGTTAAATGCGAATAACTTCTCTATTTTTTGAACAATCTTATCCAAACTGATTACGTACATAAATAAAAAGGAATTACATTATATGCGTGAATTTCAAAACAATCGGATAAACATAACGCCTGATTCCGACGATATAAAATTTGCCTATATATACACACACGCATAAGCACTGAAGCACATACATATATGTGTCAAAATTGCGATTGTGTGTGTGTGAATATGAATATTAGCGATTGATATTATTTATTATTATTTGGCGATTGGTTTTTTTTGTTTATTAAACGAATAGACGGGAGTTCGAATCCCACCAAAGTCGATGACAAATTTTTTAGTGTATTTAAAATATTTCTTTATTGGATTAACAAAGAAAAAATTGTTTAGGAAATAAAATGTAATGGTCAATGGCTGCAAGGGTATACAAACTTCGGCATAGCCGAAGTTAGCTTCTTTGATATTTTTAGGTTCTATAAACGAAATCTCAATGTTTAGCATTGCATACTTTGCGGTGGTAGCTTAAATATATGTACCTACAGAGCCGTCGTGAACTATTTTGGGGCCTGAGGTGAATTATAACAAATTTTTTGTTTCAAAATGAAGACTTTAATCTGGTCTAAAATTATATTTTTTGGTATGCGCATTCGCATTTGATGTCAAAATAGTTCGACGTCTCACTCGCTTTGCTCTGAATAAGAAAGATTACAAAACTCAGTATATATAGCCGAGAAGTATATGTATATAGAACGAACATATACGTCCGAACGGGCTTGACCTTAGACAACTGTTTAAGGTGATGAGATTCTCAGTTATCAGTTTATTTTTATTGATGCATTTTTGTTGTTTGTGCGTGGAATAACCCAAGCAACTGCAATCAGTGTCGGATTTTTCCTTACTAGATGGTATAATAGAGCGGCGTTGCCCGCAGACATCAACAGTCGTCTAACTAGCCTCAAGCTCTCAAGTCAAACGTGGAAAAAGGCAATCGGAGCAGCACTTCTACTACTCATCATGGTGAAATACTTCGTTCTCGCTTTCCTAGTTCTATGCGTGGTCAATCTAGGAGATGCCGACACTGCGTCAGGCTTGTTCGGCTTGGTAAAAGGACCCGCCTGGGATTGTGCTAGCGAAGCTGGTTGCCACAATGGAAAATGTTGGACTTGGTGTGGAGCATTAGCTCGTCAATGGTGCTACACTACTGCGAGTGGTTCAAATGGTGGTCCTCAGGCGAATTGTCAGAAGGATTCCGATTGTGACCGGTGCTGGAAATGCCATTCACCATGCGGCTGGCAATGATCTTTTCATTTTATTTCGAAATAAATACTCAAACGTTCAAAATGAAGTTTCTTATGTTGGCACCTGCCACCTGTTTGATCTAGGGAATCGCAGTGCCGAGATAAAAAATGAATTAAACATTTTTTTCTACCTGGCCGTAAGCCGAAGTCAACCCGTACTAAATCAACTATGGAATCTTCTTCACTTTAAACAAGACTTGTATGATACAAAGTTATTCATTACGCAGATTATTTTCCATTAGTTTGCATAAAAATTAAAATGATTTGGTGTTTCTCCTGGTAAAAAATAAATCGGAAATAATTATACGTTACTTTTCTGCTTACGAGGTGTCAATTAGACTTTGAAATCATTAATTTAGTAAATTTTCTCCAGTTCCCGACGGGGACTAGACGCGTTCACTAGTTGGTATTCCTATGGGAAGCATCGGACCGATGTGAAAATTTATAAATATTTCAAGAATTCGTCCAAATTAGCAAAAATTTCAATTTTTGTTTACTGAACAACCTCGATGCAGTGAACAGGACGTGCAATAATATATCCAAACTCATATGTAATTCCAAGTTATTTGAGTCCACTTTTATTGTATGAAAAAAGAAGTTTAAGCGTTGTCCCTAACTAATTCGCATACACTAATTCTGAATCTGAGCTCGGTTTTTGCTCAATCACGTCCAGATTTTTTACAAAATGGAAACCTTGTCACCCACTACCAAGATCTGGGGTTGTAAGATATGGACCAAAAAGTATGCTGTAGAGAGTCGAAGAATTTTTTTACATTTTAAACAGTTTTTAGAATGTCATGTATAAAAAAATTGTCCTTGATGCAAACATTGCGTTTAAGCAATTTGTTTAGGTGCAAAAAATTGAAAAACTTTTTAAAACTTAAGAGAACTTAAATTACCAAAAATCTGAATCTGATATGTATATTATCTGCTTCCGGTTTTATCTGTGCTGATCCCTTGATCAAAAGCCACAAAAATGGTCTTGTTAACTTTTATCGTTTACAGACTAGAGGTGGATAACTATCGACTATTGATGGTTTTGAAAAACTATCGCCGACAATCGATTGTTCTCCATCTCTAATATCGTAATAGTATCGTTTCGCATGAAATTTCCCAACAATTCCCTTAGTAAAAACTTAGTCTACTTGTAAGTAAGGAATTTCTCGAAAAGATCGAAGTCTTACGACACTCAAAATATACATTGTAGAAGATCTTTCATGCCGTTGATCTTTCATAAATGTCTTAACTCGTGCCAAATTCTTGAACTTACCGATATCGCCAATGATTTGCGAGTAGTTCTACTTCTTTTCGGGCAGGAGTCTCGATTTTATGACTGGAACCCTCTTTAGTCAGGTGGTCGAGTTTGGTGTTACGCAAAACAAAATCCACGACAGCCTTTTTCATGGCAAATACATAATCGGCACGAATTTCGGCAATATTTTCACTCAAAGCTGCTTCCCATTTATTGAGAAATGCCGGAACCAAATTGGTAATTCTTAAATAAGATGATATTTTCGGTATAATAATTGGGTTTTATTTAATTTCCGTTTCGTCTTACCTCTTCAAGATCTTATTGTTCAACGATGACACGTGTATGGTATCAATTCCATGTTTAATATAATAGTAATAACGCAATGTTTCCTTCTCGTCCTTATCGGGGAACGGCACTTCACATTGACTCGTTACTTCAACATCCTGATCATCATCCATATGCAGAATGAGTTCAACCAATTTGGCGCGAAAATTTTCACGTTCCATGCGCATTACCATGTAATTACCTTTACCCTTGCGGTCATCGGTTGGAGCACCTGCTTTTCGTTTGGCAACGCGAGCCTTTTTCGCGTAGAGTATATTGTCGGGTAGATCGGACAACATTCTGCCATCCAATATACGACTGGCACACTCGGGCATATTCAATTCATACCAAAGACGCCGCGATTTGTACTCAGGATTGGCTTTTGATTGTAGAATACTTTGAAGAACATCGGGTTTGGGTCGAGTATAGAGCATTTTCGATTTCTCGCATAGGCGACGTGAGCCGCAACCGGAGGAAAAACTGGGTATACTTATATCTCGATTGGGATTCTGACGGTTCTGCATGATGAGCCTACAAGCGAAAAAAAAGATAACATACAAGTTATTGGATTAAGGTTTGAACTTACGCGCCTTTCTTGTGAATCGGTTGGCAACAGTTGCGGTTGCTGTATTAGCTAAGCTTCGAGCGCCACTGTGCTGTTTTATTGGTTGTACAACACTAGTGGCGCACATAGAGTGCTGCCCAAAATCCTCAGCTGTTTCAAGTCCAACACTCTGGCAACGCTTACGCCGGCTGTGGAAATATTGTGCAACAAAAAAAAATATATACACATACATATGTATAAAAAAGTTGACAATGTTTCTTATTTTTCCTTAATTTTTTAACTTAAATTTTTTGACTTACCGGTCGTTGTAACCAGTCGTTGGAAATTCAATTCAAACACTAATCCCAGCACTGTTACGTATCAGTAACAACCTTCAGTTGCCTAGCAATCAAAAAGCATCCAAAAGAAAATTCGAAATTTTCCCATAAATCACAATGTTTCTGCAAAAGTTCGGCGTGCGCTGGTTACACACGACTACCAAACAGCTGATGGCGGTCACTGCAGCTGGATCGGGTACGGGAGCCGGTGCAGGTGTTGGTCCTTCTTCAGGGGAAGGGAAGAGCGCCCTGGCAGCGTTGCGCAAGAAGACGGGTTACACTTTTGCCAATTGTAAAAAGGCTTTGGAATTGAATCAGAACGATGTCAAAGCGGTAAGTGCCACGTGATTCCCATGCTCCAAGGTTAGTTTCTTTGTAAGTTCTTGCAACGTGTAATTATCTGATTTGTTTAATGTATGTATTTCCAATCAGAGACGCCAACAAAACTAGAAACAGGAAAACTAATCTGCATCGACACTTTAACTTTACTTCAATCTCTTGAGTGCCGCTCTCAGGTATCTTGCAGCTTCTGGAATATTTGATTCCCTTTAACAAAGTCTTCAGTATAATATTGCAACACTTGATATTCTGTAATATAGAAATTAGATAGATCGCTGAAAAGGTGTCAAAGTCTTATTTAATGTAATAGGGAGAAATTTCAAAACATGTGTCGTAGACCACTTTCAAGATTTCAAAGCTGCTTTTGTACGACAGTGTAAACGCTATTAAGTCTTTTCATCCCTGGAGGTCCACCTGATCTACCCACCAAACTCCATTACTCATTGATTCATAAACCGATTTGTATTCAAATTTTTGCAGGCGGAGAAATGGCTAAATGATCAGGCGCAATCGATGGGCTGGACAAAAGCTACCAAACTTGCCGATCGGGCCACAGCTCAGGGGCTCATTGGTGTCCTTATACGGGGAAATCGTGGTGCCATGGTCGAATTGAATTGTGAAACCGATTTTGTAGCTCGAAATGAGACATTCAAACGTTTTGTCGATCATGTTGCTCGCATATGTTTGCACTATACAAATATGACGGAATTTGATGGCGATTTGTGGAAGGTAAGAAATGAATGCACACATTTTGTTAACTTGGTTAGAAGATAGAAATGAGTGGACGAAGCTACCAAAAATTACGACTCAACTTTTAAGTGCTCTGTTCGATAGGCTTTAAAATTTAAAGTTTAAATCATTCTAAACTTGTGCTCAGTAATCGGTGTGCAAACTTTGGCATAGCCAATCCTTCTACTTTTAGACTTATTGAGCTGTTTAAAATCCTTACGATATTCACTTTAATGTTCTTGAACTTTTTTCCAGATGGGCTTCGATGCAGATGCCCTGAAGAATCTCGGCACTATCGAGGGACGCACTTTGGGCGATCATTTGGCCCTGTTGATCGGAGCTGTGGGTGAGAATGCCTCAATACGTCGTGCCCTTTGCTTTAAAGTGAACAATGATTTACGTTTGGCTGGCTATGCCCATCCGGCACCCACAAATGTCAGCACCACCGAAGATATCACACAAGTGGGAAAGTATGGTGCCATAGTTGCCTTCCGTTCGGATCAGCAATTGGAAGATATTGAATTCCACAAAAGCATTTGCCAACAAATTGTGGGCATGAAGCCCAAAAAGGTCGGTGAATACGATAAGGATAAGCCGGCAGAGAATAAGGACGAAGAGACCTGCTTGATACATCAGGAATATCTATTAGATGCTGATAAGACAGTCGGCGAAGTCCTTGACGAACATGCTGTGAATATTGTTGACTATCATCGATTTGAGTGCGGCGAGAGAACGGAACGACACCTCGATGAAATTATCAAGGCCCAAGAGCAACAAAGTAGCAATTAGAAAAATTTTCTATTTAGTAATGCTGGTCAAAAAATAAAAACAAAAATTTGCATGTTAAGCCCAAGAACAATAAACTGGGGCGAAATTAAAAACGCAATGAGTCATGCTTGAAAATTGTACGGACCTGAGTAGGGAAGCACGCTTGACCGCGTTTCATTCGTCCAGTCAGTCAGGTAATAGTGGTGGTGGTAGCAGCGCAACAGGCAGGCAGCATAATAGAAAGAATATACATACATGCATATACATACATATGTACATGCCATATTTGGAGTAGAATGAACTGTTTATGGAATATGTGTTCTGTTCTATAGCCAGTAATTGCCCGCATGTCATGCGATATACTGGAGTTTGGAGTAAACATTCAGAGCAAACAGGTGGTACTTAGGTGCTGTAATAAACTGACTTGACCGGATCCAGTTTGCCTTTTCTTTTTTTAGTTTATGTACATATGTACATATATTCCCACCCTCTAGTGGTGTGAATTTTAAATAATTGGGCATTCTCTTAAACACAGTGAATAAGAACCCATAGGGGAAAGCAGAAAAATTTGTTTAAGAAACGACTACTACTTAAGATGGCTTTCTAATTTTGAGATGCCTTTTGACTGTAGATGGCGATTAGAATCACAAAAATGTTTTAAATTACATATGTACATATTTACATATGTATGTATGTATGTATATGTACATATACATATGTATGTATGTACATATGTATGTATGTACATATGTATGTACATATGTATGTACATATGTATGTACATATGTATGTATGTACATATGTATGTATGTACATATGTATGTATGTACATATGTATGTACATATGTATGTAAGTAAAAATTCAGATTTTTCTATTGTAAAATTTCAAAGAGTTAAATTTTTAAATACAATCTTTTAAAATTTGGAACAATTTAAATTTTTTGACATCTAAAACATGCACTTCTTACTAATTTAACCCGTGTTTGTTTTATCTCGTAAATGCATTTCAAAAGAAAGCGTTTGCTCTGCATACCAAAGCAGCTTCCGCGCTGCTATATGGACAAGGGTGCCAGAAAGAGACAACTAGCTGGTCACGCCAAAGGATGACAGAGAGAGATTGAAGAAATAACGGAAAAAGAAAAACACAAAAAAAACTTGGCACAGTGTGACAAATCTTATAAAATACTTACCAAACTCTATTGGACTTTTAAAATAAATTAACCTTATTTTGGATTTTTAAGCGATTACTCCAGTGTATAATGTTAGAACTGTCATAGTCATAGGCATACATATGTAAGTATTTTGAATAAAACAATCCTTTCCTAGTCATCATAGTAACCCTGGCAAATCATTTAAACTTGGCTGTCAATTTGTACGTATACGTACATACATACATACATATGTATGTAGATAAATTAAACGAAAGTTAACTGAAGAAGTATGGACTATTTGGATATTGAATCTTTCCGTTCTAAATACAGTGACATAACTGTTACAGCTGTACCTGCTGCAAATAACTCGTCTTCTACCGAATTAACAAGCAATCTAAAGAAGGATGAGGAAAAATGCGATCCTTCGACGAGTGAAGCGTCCTGCCTAGACGGACCACCGCGTGTGGAAATCACTCGTGTGATGGCAGGAGGAGGTGGTGTTCCATCTGCACAGACTTCCACCGAAATGGCCTCGACGATGGATTTAAAAAGTGTCGCCACTGCTTATGCAAATGAATATAAGCAGGTGATGGACAAATTAGAGCATACCAGATACATGCAGGCGCAATTGCAATTGTTAACCCTATCCATTGGGGGTAGGGCTCTAGATAGCAGTCTTTATAATTTAATGCCATCGGCAATTGGTAAGTTAATCAGATTCCCAGACATCCACCTTTATTTCATCGGCAATTTTTTGGATTTCATAGCTATTGATCCCACTGCGAATATAGTAGACAAATATTCGAATCTTTTGGTTGTCTTAGCGAGCATGAAAGGGGAAATCACACCCACCATAATGGGGGCTCGTGGGCCAAGGGAGCGTTTGCTACGTGACATTGCCCATGCCCGGATTTTGGTAAGGGAATGTATAATGCTAATCGAACGGGATCAGCTACAAGAACAACAAGAACAGTAGCATTATTAACAACCCGAGTGACGTCACAAGAAAGGGAAGAAAAGAAGAGGATGAAGCAGCGCTGACTGAGGTTTCAATTCCATTTGTTAACGACGCAAAATAAAAGCAAAAAAAAGCGAAATTCATATGTACATATGTACATACATAACATTGTGTATTTTATGTAGAATAAGGTGAAATGGAATAATAAAGCCGCCAAAATGTATGTACATATGTATGTATGTATGTACATATGTATCACCTCTTACATACCTCATACATACATATAAATATGAACATATACATACATACATATGTATAATGATTTGCGTGTCTTTCTTTTCATATACATATGTATGTATGTACATATGTACATAGGAAGAAAAATGTGTACATACATATGTATGTACATATGTATGTATGCAATTAAAGTATATAACGCAGTTTTGGTTCATATTAGGCAACAAATAATAGTTTTACATTCACACATACATATGTACATATGTATGTAAGTAACTTTATTTCTTACGCATCCACTTGTATGTACATACTTGTATGTACATATAACATTTTGGCGGTATTTGTTTACATCTACATAAGCAGAAAAATGTGTACATATGTATGCAAATAAAGTATATAACGCAGTTTTGGTTCATATTGGGCAACAAACAATAGTTTTACATAGAAAACTTTATTTCTGAGGCAGCCACTTGTACAGAGTAGACAAATATTCCAATCTTTTGGTTATCTTAGCGATCATGAAAGGGGAAATCACACCCACTATAATGGGGGCTCGTTGGCCAAGGGAGCGTTTGCTACGTGATATTGCCCATGCTCGGATTGTGGTAAGGGAGTGTATGTACATGTACATATGTACATACATAATGCTAATCGAACGGGATCAGCTACAAGAACAACAAGAACAGTAGCATTATTAACAACCCGAGTGACGTCAGAAGAAAGGGAAGAAAAGAAGAGGACGAAGCAGCGCTTACTGAAGTTTCAATTCCATTTGTTTACGACGCATAATAAAAGCATAAAAAAACAACCGTAAAAAAGAGCAAACGCAGTTCCTAGAACTAGCTCTCTCTCTCTTTTTATTTCATATGGGATAGTCATATTTTGACACTTGCAGCCAGCGAAGCGCAGCAAAAGTCGTCTCTACAATTAGCTTTGCTGACTTTTTGATACCCTGGAACAATGGGATATCTAATGAATAGTTTGTCAAATAAATTTCATAATTTTCTTTATTATTAATTATTGTTATATCCTAGCAACAATTCAATTCAGATTTATTTAATATTAATAATTTTTTTTCGTTAATTTAAATATTTTAATATACCCTGCTACCCAGTGATATGGCAGGCCTCTTGGTAAAGGGTCAAAACACACAAAAAGACAAAAACAAAAAAACGTACGTCAGCTGCTCAGTTGCTGCGCTGTTCTGTTATGCCCTGTGCCTGGGCGCGCTTCAATTGAAGTTTTCGTTTCTCTTTCAGTTGTTTCATTTGCGGATTTCAGCTTGAAGCGGAGATCGGCTTACGCATGATTCTCGCCAATTTTTGTTAACGCTTCTGTTTCGTATTTCGATTTGTGCATATTAATTTGTTTTGTGATTTTGTGTATCGATTTCCGCAACAACCAAAAGGAAAGGAAACCAATTGCAAAAGCAAAGAAAACAACAACTACGAGTGTGCCTGTCTCGCTCGTTCGCTCTTCTCGGTCTCCTTTTGGGCAGGATTAGCGGTAAATGGAAATAGTGGACAAAACGAATTGGGTGACAACAATTAATACAAAAAAATAAAATAAAAAGTGGCGTCAAATTTAAATTGCTTCAAACCAATTAAAATCAACAATTGCAACAACAACAATTGGACAACTTTAAAGCGCCGGCGCAGCAGCTGCTCTTTTGTTTCCCCTCCCCACTCTCCCGTTTTCTTCGCTTTTCTTTGCTTTGTCGCTGACAACAATAAAAAATGCCGCCATTTAATTTCATCAAACAGGTGAGTGCAAATGGGAAAATCAACAATTTGCAATATTTATTGCATGTTAAACAAATTACCAATTACCAATTATATTGCCACAATTCCGTATTAGTGCTATAATTGGGTGTATGTGTTTGTGTTGAAACTTTGTGGTATTAAAGTTGCAGAACTTCCAATGAAATATTATTCTAATGTTGATGAATTCTTGTCGTCTGGCTTACATAGTTCCTCACACACATGCGTACGTACATACATACATATGTATTTACATATGTACCTATGTATGTGACTTTTGATGCCAGGGGCGTTCCAATGGTGCATTTTCGTTGGGTGCACCCTTTGCGGGGCGTTCCGTAAATGCCGTAAATTAAATGGGAAAGTCGTATTTTAACTGGGTGAACCCTCTGGAGATAGATATACATATGTACACACATATGTATGTATAAGGCTAAAATATACATACATACATATATACGTAAAGACATTGTCATATCACAAAAATAAAAACTACAACTAATATTGTTTGCCATATTTTTCTGAGTGTTATTCTTATAATTATTTCACCAACACGAGAAAAGAAATACGACAATGATTCATCTTATTCAATATTTTCTTTATCTGTTACTTCAATTTGATTCCCCCCTGTAATTGCCTTTTCAATTAGTTAGAATAGTCTATTTATCTATTGAAGATAGCTCATAAGTATTCTTTATTGGGTAACATTATTTTGACGACTTAAATATACCATTTCACTCTATGGATGCATGGTATAAAAATAAGAGATTTTTTTTTCTGTTTTCTGCAAATTTTCAAAAGAGCATGGTATATAAACATATCAGTTGACAAGAAACCGACATACGTGTCTAATTGGCAAAAAAAAGAAGAATGAATATGATTCCAAAATAAGAAAACTGAACTGAAAAGCAATTTGAATAGATTTATCTCAATCAGTGAAAGAATGAGAACACACAGCTGGAGAAGTGGCGCTGTAATTAAGCGTGTCTCTTCTTTTTTTGGGTGCCCCCGAAGATGCTTCATCTGATAGCTTCCGGTGATTAAATATTGTCTTAAAAACAAAGAATTTGATGGCAAAAGGAACACAAAAAACAGACACACACCAAAAAAGAAAGAAAGGCTAGCCTTAAACCATAAAAAGGTGGGAACAATTTCCACGCCCAACCCAAACTAGAGATTTCTTTCCAAAAAAATTATAAGATTGTTTTCTTGGTTTTACAATGCAAATGGGTCAATGGACAGTGTTTTAGGAGGCCAGGTTTGTTTTTTAATTTCAGTTGGTATACGAGTATGATTATATACATACATACATATGTATGTAAGTATGTTTTGTATTTTGGGGTCTGCCTAATAAATTTTTTTAGAAGCACATTAAAGCCTCATTTTGTTAAATTTTTTTGGTCAAGTTTTTCCTCTTTGTCTGACGAGTTGAGTTTGTGTGATAATTAAGATGAATGACCCCAAAAGAAAACCAAATAACAAAATCTCTTCATGCTAGAGATGAGAATTATATCATTATCAAAACAAAATTAATTTTTTTAGTGGATTCACTACATATAATTGATTTAGTGATAGCTCTGATTTCCTATTAACCAGCACAAAAATCTACTTCTTAACAGAACAAAAGCCTTTTACATGGTATTCTAAACCGTATCAACAGAAGCCATCCTAATGGGAGTAAACTTAATCTAAATCTGTAATCTCCTAAAATCCAATTCAATTCAACAGTAGATGGGTCGTTGTTAACAAGGTTTATAAGAGAAAAGTTGATCAAATTTGTACTCTCCCCAGGATCTATTCAGTAACCGCTCGGTTATTATTTGTGTGATACCTGCACTAGTTTCCCGTTCATGTCACGCTCTCATCTCTATCTGTGAAAGTTATTGCACCACACTTATGTATGTACATATATCCCATTCAAAAGATGTAAGTTTTTGGTTTTTCTTTTTCGGGGTAGAAAGGCAATTTCAACTAAATATATTATCTTAACTCCAAGTTGAACTTTTGGCTGCTTTATATATTTGCATTTCATTTTCTGTTTTGTTTTGGTTTTTTTTTAAAGTTTAATATGTAGTTATCATAGAGGTTAATTGCATGTTAAATAACTGTAAAATAACGGTTATTTCGGTATACTTTGTTTGTGCAATTGTTTGCCACTCCGCTCACTGTACGCTGTTCGCTTTTCCACCTTCGTAATTTCAATGAAGAAATTATTTTTGAACTTTTCGCCCACACAAACAGGCAGACAGACAGACAGACATCTTTTGACTTCAGGTTCGACTACTTATAGTTTTTATTTTGATTTTTGTTTTGGTTGCTGTTGTTGTTTTGTTGAGCGTGGGAAGAAATCAACTAGCGTCTCCCAATTGTTGAAATTATTTGTTACGGTAGCAATTTTAATGCGAGACACAGCACCGAGCGAAGAAGAGTTAAAATGAAATGCAATCTCAAATCAATTGCAAAGAAAATCCAAATTGGTGCTCTCTTAGTCTCGCCTTTCGAAATCGCATTTGATTAATGGCGACCGTTGTTTTCAGTCCATTTGCGGGTTGTGTGGTGGTTTCCCAATCTTAACCACAAAAACTAATTAACCATTATAAATGCTAAGTTTTTGATAAATGCACTTTTGTTTGGTAAGTCAAAACACCTGTTATTGATGCTATTGGGTGGCAGGGGGGGCCTTGATTGTGTTACAGTTGCTCTGTGACTGGTTTGGTATAAAGGTGAGACAAAGAAATGGAGAAAGATGACGTCGATGTTGAAATACTCTTCCAATTGCTAGACTTCGTAGTATAGGCATCTCAATCGACTGAAAGGAACGTACAAGAGAGTCTGGGACTATCTGTTCTATAAACAACAACTTTGTATATAACAGTCTCAAGAGATTCTTGTATAACAGATGTTATGTTTGTTAAATAGTTGTTAAAGTAAAGTTGCTATGGAATTAGTTATATGGCGATTGTATACAGTTTCACACAAATTACATAAGTTGTTGCATAAGTATAGAATAGGTATATTGAATGAAGTTTCGCTCCCATTTAACACATCGAACATTTCACAGAACCCCCACTCTCCCGGAATTGCGTTACGCATTAAAAATAATACAGTCGTATTGGAAAGGACTACAGCAAGCCTTTCTATATCCGTTATATATGAATAGTAGCTCTGATGCATTTCTACAGCAGCTATATAACAGTTGAATATCAATTGTATGACGCCGATGTGTATAAGGTGTATAACAGTTATATAGGTATAGGACACTATAAAAGTATTCTATCTATAGCTATGGTTGTAAATCTATAATATTTGTATAGCATTTCTGTCGCAGCTGTATACCAGATTTACTTACATATAGTATACTATCCACTTTAATTTTTAAAGCGCTTTCCCTATATGTTTCCAATGTTGCAACAATCTAAATGATGTAGCTAATTCTTTTTATCACTTGATAAATGGAAATAAAAAAATAAAGATCGATACTTGGGAATGTTGTTGTAGTCAGCTGGTCGTCTAGCCTAGAATGGATGGCAATTAATGGTGGCTAGCGGCTGCTGCTTCTCCCATCTTCTCCAAGTCGGTCTTGTGCATAGTTTTGACCATCTTCAGCTGGCTGGCTGGCTGACTAGATGAATTCTCTGGCTAATGAAAAGACAGTAAAAGAGCATAGATCGGCAGAAGAAGGCACAATCACCGCTAGAGGGGTTCAATCTAAAGCGACAGAGAGATGATGCTATGAGGTGAAATACTGAAAGAAAAAACAACACTCGAGAAGTCAAAGCGGTACATTTATAGTTGCGGCTGCTGCTCCGTTTCCCGTTTACATTTGTGCCAGAGGAGTTGTTGCATGTTGAATGTTTGTGGCTGAAGCTGTGGCAAATGCCACAAAACTGCACGTTAAACTTTACGTAAATGTCGCGTGTTTTAGCACTTCCCCCTTTTGCCACAATATCAAACAATGCGAACTGTTTATTTTAGTTTTTTTTTTTCGGTGGAAAATTTGTGAAAAGGAAAAGTCAATTATCATAAATTGGTAAATTGTATCAAAACAAAAAATTGCATTGCTTCATCAATGGCTAAAAGTCGCACATTTTGGTTTGTTTTGCATTTTACAATTTAACAATTTGTGCTTTCATTTTTCATTTCATATTTTCCATTTTTTTTCACTTTTCTTTCTTTCATTTTTCACGCCTTGAACCGAACCAAACTGAACCAACCAACCAACCTCTTCTCAACGGTTGATTGAACTTGTCAGAGTTTTGAGTTACTCTACTACATACAACAAAAGAGAGTTGGCAGTTGTTGGAGATTTTGAAAGGCTTTGCATTGTGTTGTGTTTTACCCTCGACATACCTACTTCAGTTCTCCTTGGGCTTAAGAGCTCTACCTACCGTCCCGTCGTATTACCCACCATGAACTCACATTACACAAAGCTATTACCAAACTCCAGAGAGTTCGCTAAACTTCTGCGTATGCAAAAAAAAAGTATATAGATAATTTCGACTAGTTAATGTTCATTGCAGGCCTATAGACATAAATCATAAGAAAGTGTAGTGAAGAGCAAAACGCAGAAGAAAAGCATTGCAAATCAAGTCAAGCGAAACAGTTGACAAACTTTTCAAAAAGAAAATGAAGAAAAGGAAAAGCCATGCAAATTGCCTCCTCTTCTCTCTTTCTTAATATGTACGTACATATATGTACCTACCTACTACTATGCTTGATTGCATATGAAAAATGTGTAGTGAGAGTCTTGGATAAATAAAATAAGATGTGTATATATTTTAAAGCAATTAACATAGTTGACAACCAATTTCAACCAGCTTTTCCGGAACAAATACGTATCTTACAAAAAATGACATGAAGTATTTCAAATAATTTGCCTTCGATTTCTTTAATAGAGCATAAATTTCATGTGTTCTCACAGTATCTAAAAACAACCTTAGTTGTTCAAAGAAACACTTTATTCATCGTTTGTTATTTTCAATTGCCACGATGATCTATTGTGGATTGGAGCCCACTCAAGTACATACATTGGCTATCTAGATCTTTCTTACAAAAAACAAAGTTACCTAAATTCCGTAACCTTGACCTTATTTGTCAATCGTAACTTGATTCCCGTTCAAAAATAACCAGAAAATATTAGTATAAAGTAAAACTGTAGAGACTAAATACGTAAATACATAAGTTTGAATTAAATGAATTTTGTTGTTTATAATAATTTGTTAAAGAATTAACAGCGATCATGGGTACTCTATCCCCAGCACATGTAAATCAGTTTATATTTTCACGAGAGCGTCGTCGATTTGGGCGGCAATGTTTATTCTCGGATCGTAATGAGTTACTCCTGAGTGTAAACCCGAGTGCCAAGCTGCGAACGAAGTACGTTTTGGCCAATCCCGTGAACAAGGCCACCCAATTGAGCGATCAAAGTGCATCGTCTACTATTGAGACGGAGAATGTGACCTTTGATCAACATGGAATGTATCACTATGAGGGCGGATGGAATATCAAAGAGGTAAATGTTCACGACGAGGAGTCAACGACACGTTACCGCAAGAAGGTTGAACGCGAGGATAACTGGGGCTCTGAGGTGGGACATCTGTTGCGTGACGCAATGGCGATATCGGAGCAGAATAATGCCATTAATATCTATCAAAACTATTTCGAGGATCTGCCGGAAGAATTGGGGCAGGGCATTAAAATGGAAATATCTGGACGTGCTATGAACATTTTTCGCGATTTGTGGCGACCGCAAAGACATCTCGCAATGTGTGAATGGATGCCGAGCAATCCAACAGAGTTCCTCGCTGCGTATTCTAATCTGAAGCGTCTAAAGAAGCCCTACAGACGTTTGATTAACCGTTTGCCGGATTTTGGCAACGACAATTCCTTTTATATATGGGATATTTACGATCCAATTAAACCACTTGCGTTCTTTGAGAACAAAGAGGTCGTTTCGCTGGCCAAGGTTTGTATAAAGGATGAGAATGCCTTAATCGGAGGACTGTATTCCGGCAAGGTTTGTCTGTGGAATGTCGCCGAGTATGGGATGCCCAAGCGGGTTTGTCCGCTGGAGGCAGCGCATCGTGAGGTCACCTCGGCACTATGCTGGGTCCACTCAAAGTCCAACACCGAGTTCTATTCGGGTTCACTCGACGGCTCGGTCAAGTACTGGGATACACGTGATCTGAAGATGCCGACGCAGGAACTGCTGCTCGAGCCGAACACCTTGGACATACAGAACCGCCAGAATTCACATGGTGTCACCGTTTTGGAATTCGAATATACCATACCAGTGCGCTATATAGTGGGCAGCGATATGGGCTATGTATTTGTGGGTAATCGCAAGGGCGTTACCCCATCCGATACAATTCTTAGCCAGTACCAGTTATTCGCCGGACCTATTCGTAGTATTGTGCGTAATCCATTCTTCGTGAAGAATTTCTTAATTATTGGCGACTGGCGGGCTCGCATCTGGTCCGAGGAATGCAAAAACTCTCCCACCACTATGTATATAAAGAAGCAGCATCAGTTGACTTGCGGAGTTTGGAGCACTGGCCGCTGTTCGCTTTTCGTCACTGGCGACATTGTGGGAAATTTGGACTTCTGGGATCTATTGATGAGCCATCGCTCACCTATCCTCACCATACCCTTCAGGCAACGCATTACTCATATTGCCTTCCATCCGGAAGGACAATATCTAACGATCGGGTTAGCCAGTGGAGATGTGCAACTACTCAAATTGGAGGATGGCATGAGGTTGGCAACTCTTAAGGAGAAGGCCCTGATTGCTGCGCTTTTTGAGCGAGAGATCTCGCGTGGCAAGCAGCTGGAGTCCCGTGAGGAGGAGATTAAAATGAAGCGACGTACTGTCCAAATGTTGGCTGACGCAGCAGCACGTAAAGCTGAGGAGGAACAAGATTTGGAAATGATACGTGGTTTATCTTTGGAACTGGATCCCGGTAATGCTGACGACTTCCTAAGGCTAATCGAAGTCGATGTTGACTTTCGCAAAGCGTTAAGTGACTTTCATGAAATAGTGCACAGCATTGCCAAAAAACGTTCGAAACGTTACTTTTCTAGTGAACGCACAGTTTTTGAGCTTGATAGGGACGGATTGTTGCCAGAATCGAAGCCAAAGCCGCCATCAGAGCCAGAACCACAACCTGCACCGGAACCAGAACCACAACCTGCAATGGAACCAGATTCTGTTCCGGTTGTTCTTTCAGAAATGGTCCTTGATGTTGCTGAAGAGCGTTCAACGTTGGTAGAGAACTTAATTTGATATATTTTATAGCAAAGAAATTGATATGAAATAAAATTTATAATACCCTAGTTCATATAACAGTTTCAAATATAGTTGCTTACCAGAATTCGACTTGGATTTTCAAAATAGGCAAAGTTATAAAACAGTTGTATAGTACTTGTATAGTATTTGTATAACAGTTTTGAAACAATTGTATAGCAGTTGTTTAGTCCGCTTATAATAGCTGTATAACAGTTTACTAAAGAACAGTTGTATAGTAGTTATGTAGTAGTTGTATAACAGTTTCGTATAACACTAAAATAGGATAATAATAGTCATATCCTATAATAATTTGAAAACAAAGCATTTTGCATCCGTATAACAGCTTTGGAGCTTCTTATATTATGACAGTATAATAAATAGATAAGAATTTGTTCGTGTTCGTTCATCTCTGTGTTTATACATAAAAATGAAGCTTAATCGCGATAGTCGTATTTCATCTGAAACTATTAAAATAATATAAAGTTTATATTAGGTACCATTATTTGTATAACAAATAGAAAACAAACTTGTCTTTACGTCATTATAATTTTTGAACTTAAAACCTTTTTATTTCAACTCTTCCATTGCGATTTTCCCGTTCAGCCCTCAACATCTTCTGGGCGAGACGCCTCTTTTGCCAACTATTTACAAAAGCATAACAAAATGCGCGCTGCGCTTTCTGCGTTTTCTTCTTTACCGCTAAACTTGAAGAAGAGACACATGGACGGACATGGAGAAAGACAGCGGGACGGGACCACAACAAACACACACATAACTGATAATTTTCATTCAAGTTAATTTTCCTCTGACTCACAAACAGCAGTAGTGAACGCTTCCCACTCTGACTTGGTCGACTCCAAACATCGACTGCGACTTCGAAGCCGACTTCTCGACTCCACAACTCTGTCTCTTTGGTGAACCATAAACTTGGTGCGCAGCATTTTGCTACGGACCAGTCTGCATTCGGCTTTTGTGGCAATCACAACGGCATTCGTCGCGCTCCTCTCCGTTCTTCTGATGTGAGAGTTGGAGAAGTGGTTAATATAAATAAAAAAGATCGAATTTGCCCTGGAAATTGAATTCAATTTGTATTTGTAAATTTTGGTTTCATTTTATCTATGTACGTCGCTCGAGTCTTTGATAAACGAAATTCGAAATTGTTATAAATAATTTTTGGAATTATTAACAAAATTTTAAGTAGATGTGTGCATGGTGGTGTGCGTGCGCGTGATATTTAATCAACTCGAGTCCAGATTTTCACTTTTGGGAGCTGCGCGCCGGTCAAGATTTGAAACTAGTTCAAGGCTGCAACCGTACTCTCCCCTCCTTCTTGTCCATCATCATATCCGCTATATCCTCGTCAACCATCTCATATAGCCCCAAGATCTCATCAGCATGGAGCTATCACTGTCACCGAAAGAAACGGTAATTATGGAGACGCAACACTTTGCGCTACACAGATCTGTCTATATGTATACAGATATCTTCTCTCTTTGGCGCTAATTAAGAGTCAACTAAACATTTGTTTATCCAGTTAATATTTATTGAGGCTGAATGGATCTATTTGTTTGGTTATTTAGCAATTTGTTGGTGTTAATTAAACCGAATTATGTTTGTTAGGTGTCGAGCTACTATTCAATATATTAAACACAAAAATAGTCAAAATAGAAAAATCTCTGTGGGTCAGCAAAGAAATAAATCAGAAGTTAAGTTAGAAATAAAGTAATTTTCTTATATTATTTTATTCGGTATGAATATAGTCATAAAAATCTTTTTCACAAAAAAAAAACGCCCAATTTTCTATGCCTATATATTCTTGATCTTCTTGACTTATCCTGTTGCAACGTTAACTATCCTCACAGAGATATGTACATACATATTTGTATTTGACAATATTTAGGTACAGCTTCTTTTCATCTGCATATCAGTACTATTCCGGATTGATTCTCTATATCTCTATGGGTTATCGAAACAAACATTTTGGTGACATTGAAAAATATGATATTTAGCAATAATAATATTAAGGATACAACTTTGTAAAGCGTGACTAGAGTCATCATGGCGGAATAGCAAATTTCACTCTGAGAGTTATTCATAATTACTTTCCTTTTAAAATTATTATTAGGATTTCTCAACTTTTTTTTAAGAGAATCATTTCTTTACTATATTTATTTTTCTCGTCATATTATTTTTTTAACTCGAATTAATAAGCTAGGTTATTTTCCTAGGTCCTCAAAATGTTACACGTGTCTATATTATCAATGATAGGCTTTGGTAGACTATTCAGATTTTTAGTTTTTACTTTAAGTCAAGGGTATACCTAATTCGGCTCTTCAAATGTAGCTTCCGGTATTCTTTCGTTTTTTTCTATGATCTTTTAACCCATTCTATAAACTCTTCTTGTATGTTTCATTTTTTTTCTATGGGTTTTCTTTTCTTTTTGCTTAGAACCTTTCTTGAGGCAACGTTAAAGTAGTAATTGATGAATGATAATTGACATAAACGTAAAACTGTGAAAGTCTCTTGGGGCAAAATATTTATACTTTTTTCTTTTGTTTTGTGCCACTTTTTTGTTTTTCATCATCTTTTTTTTTGTTGCTAGAAATGACAAATGTAGTTTAGCTGTCAACAGACAGAAAATGTTTAAGACTGGTTCAATCAGTCATTAGGCATGACTTTGGTTCCGAGCAAGAGGAGAAGCAACCAATGTTGCTCCATTTGCCATTTGCCATTTACAGGCAATAATTAAAATGTTTTTATAACACATAAACTAAACAAATAAAAAAGCAATTACAAAATTTTTTTATTACAATACCCTAGAAAAATGCGTAAATATGTTTGGTCTAAAAGTTTGTCGTAAACTAAAAAAATAATAATTTTTAATAAATACATATTTCTAAATATTTAAAAAAAATATATACTTATATGTATTGCAATATTGATATATGTAGTATATAATACGATATTGACTAACTTTATCCAATAGGAACCAAGCCAAAAGAGTAAATCTAAAACTCTCAAATTCAATTTCACCTTATTACTACTTATTTCTTTTACTTTTGGAATACTGCATTAAAAATTTATTAACATTCCTTTCCAAAAAACAATCGTTTCAAAATTAATTTACCGTTTATAGTACTCATGGGAATACATCCATCGGTTTTAAACTTTATACCATATATGTACATATATATATACTATAGAGTATGCACAGTTTGCCACTTTTTTTTAAAGGCATTCAAAGCATGAACTAGTTTTCCTTGTGACTGAACACAAGAAATGAAAATAAAAATGCAGATGAAAACGAAATGTATCAAAAGTCAAAACAAAGTTACCAATAATGACCTCAACGTTGCCGTTACCCGATAGATAAAGATTGAGTTGCATATATCACTTATTGATGGTTCCCGCCCCTCTGCTGCTCCATTAGCTTCAAAGAGTTTCAACGACTTTCCAGAGCGCGCGCGTTCGCTATTTCATAAATAAATTGAAAAAGAAGAGGAAAATTAATTGTATGATAAAAACAAAAACGAAAAAAAAAAAAAAAAAAAATGAAGAAACAGAGAGAAGAAAATAAAAACAAACTGGCTGCGGTATAGTTTTCACTATCACTCAACGAGACGCAAACAGCTAAGATGCAGAGCACCCATATCCACCCATACGCCCCATCCCGCTTTCCCACCAATCATCAACTCATCCGCGACCAGCAGCAGCCCCAGTAACAAAGTCAAAGTCGTTTTCAAATACTTGTTTTATTTATTTTTTCGCTTGGTTCACAGCGACATCCTTGGGGCGAGCCAAAGCCTGTTCCCAAATGATTGGTTTGACAATTGTTGAACATTTGGGGAAAGGTGTTGCCTTTTTTTTTCTCCAGCGAGTTCGTTTCTAATGTTGTGTTTTGACGAGACAGCTATAAATCATTTGAGGGTAGGAGTAGAAATTGTCAAACACAATTCCAAATTTCACCAGTAAGAAGAGTTGGAAAATTTATTATGAATTAAGCTATCAAAAATATCAAATATCAACCACAATTTCAATCAAAAGATAGTTAAATCATTTATCAACCATAAATTTGTTTTCCATTGAATAACTTGTTTATTTTTCAAAATATGCATTTAATTGGATTTACATTTCGCTAAAACTTTTTCTCAATTAATTTCAGATAATACCATAAAATATCAAATTAGTTAAGCTAATGAGTTGACTCCATGGAGTAATTATTCAGTTACTATAAATCTAGTATTATGTAATCTAGTATAATCTAGTATTATATTAATCCCAATTTATAGGATGGAACATATGAAGATAAAGTTTGAGTTAGCTTGTTGAACTATCGTTTCTTTCTAATCGAAGTCGCAATATTTATAGGGTTTTCGGACAGTCATAGTCATGCAAATATGATCAAATTAAGATTAACATCTGAAACATTTCTTTAATTTTATTTCCCTTGGTTTTTTCAGGAGGTGCGTCCCGATACCATACCAGATCTAAAAGTCGATGCAACTTTCCGTAAAGTACCAAAAAATGCCATTACATTTGCCTTGTGGAAAATCGAAGAGGATCGCTTGGAGGCCGTGACACGTCCTCAATATGGAATCTTTTATGATAACTGCGCCTACATTATATACGCCTCGTCTTTGGTGGGGCATTATGCCACGCATGAGACCATTGTAAGTTGTTTAACACCTCACTTAGTGCTGGGCATTTAATTAACAAGTTTTCTTCATTTATCTTAGACACGCGAACAAAAGTCGAATGTGTTATTGGAACGCTATATACACTATTGGCTTGGAAGCAATGTCAGCGAACAGAATCGTTCGAATGTTGTACATAAAATACAAGAGCTGGACTCGTATTTGGGCAATGTGGCGGCTATTTATCGGGAGACACAAAATCATGAAAGCGCCAGATTTTTATCGTATTTCAAGAAGGGATATGAGTGAGTAGTTCTAAAATAACCTTTACTACTTTATCAACCTTTATTTTTTCTTTAATGGGATTTCGTAGTAATGATTCATACATACATACATATATACATAACCTTAAGGCTATTAAGGTTAATTCCAATTTTCAACTTAACCTCAATAACTAATAATTATTATTTATTTTGTTTGCATAATTTTTATTTAATAGAATATACCTAAGCTTAAATTATTTAAATACACAATTCTATTTTCAATTTCCTATTTTCAATAAACTCAATTTTAACCGATATATGTAAATTGGATATTTTATCGTAACCTTAATATAGCGAAACGTTTTATGTCAAATCCCTAGTCTGATTTAACCTTACTTACTTATTTATTTTATTTATTTCTTACTTATTTATTTTATTTATTTCTTACTTATTTACATACAATTTTTTGATTAACATAACCTAAAATTTCTTTAATTTCGATTTACGTGTAGTATACTATCGGGGGCTTTGGTTAATACGTCGCAGCAACCACGTCTTTATCAATTGAGTGGCCGAAAATGGCTACGTTCAATCGAATTGCCCACCATTGAGTGGTCACATTTCAATTCCGATTACATAATGATACTCAAAATGGAGACGATAACCTTCATATGGATAGGACGTTCTAGTTCCGGTATTGAACGACGCAGTGCTCTTGCATGGGTGGCCAAACAGGCGCCAAATACAAATATAACCACGACCATAGTGGATGATGGCTATGAACAGGCAATGACAGCGGAAGAGAAACATTTGTGGAACACTGTGCTCCCATTGCAGAAACGTCTAGTATGTCAGGCGAATCAAAAGAAGAGCTCCAATTTCAAGGACTTGGAGAGTAATAAATTTCGAATCTATAAATGCAATCAACGTGGTCGCCTACATCTCGATCAATTGGATGTGGGCGTGCCCGCGAAAGATGATCTTAGCGATGCTCATGGCGTCTATCTGTTGGATAACTATGCGCAGACCATATGGTTATGGGTTGGAGCGCAGGCCCCACAAGCAGATGCCCTCGCCGCCATGGGCAATGGACGTGCCTTTGTAAAAAAGAAGAAATATCCCGATCATACACTGGTCGTACGTGTCCTAGAGGGTCACGAACCGGTGGAATTTAAGCGTCTCTTTGCCAATTGGTTAAGCGTTTGGAGTCAAGAGAATTCACGTGGACATAAGCCAGTCTCAACGAAATTTGGTAAATTGGATGCCGTGTCGTTGTGCGAACGACCCAAAATGGCTGCCGATACACAACTAGTGGATGATGGACGAGGAGAACGTGTCCTATATCGCGTGATTGGCGATCAAGTACAGGAAATATCCAGCACAAAGCCAATCGTCTTTACCACAAATGCCAGTTATGTGGTCAAATACAGTGTACAGGTGAGTGATTCTATGACATTCTAAGCGACCTTCAAAGTACTATAAACTTCAATTCTTTTATTCGTAGTGCGCTACCATAATACCAGCTGATCTGGCTGCTGTCGGAATCAAGACAATCGTCTATCAATGGAACGGTTCTGAGGCTTCAGTGGAAACCATTGCCAAGGCAGATCAATATGCTTTGAAAAGTTTCGAGGAACTTCAAAAGAAAGGAGAAGCTGCCTCCATGTTTGTCCAACTCTATGAATTCGATGAGACGCCACACTTCTTGCAAATCTTTGAAGGCAAATTGATTATAATGCATGGACAACGAAGCGCATTGCTTAATAATAATAACGACTTCAAGACCAACATAATGCTAGAGACATTCCTGTTGAAAATCTATGGCGATGCCTCGTACAATGCCAAAGCTGTGGAAGAGCTTCCCTTATCATCGATAACCTCCAAAGATTGTTATGTGATCAAGACGAGTCATGTGTGGGTCTGGTGTGGTCAGAGTAGTACGGGAGATGCCCGCGAAATGGCCAAGTCGGTCGGTACTCTGTTAGGTGAAAGCTCTCTGATACTCGAGGGTAAGGAGACTAAAGAGTTTTGGCAATCGGTGGCTCTGTACTTCAATCAAACACTAGTTATCAATGGCAACGGTTCCAACAATTGCAATTCCTGTGGCAGCAGTAGCACGAGCAGTAGCACCTCTGGCGCTGGCAGTATGTGCAACGGTGGCAATATCTCCCCAATTTTAAGTAACAATTGCTATTTGAACACCACAGTTCCAAGCAAACCGCGTCCACCCGTCCAACTTTTCTTGGTTTGGTGGCAACAGAACTCTAATACCTTGCATAGCGAGGAGATACTTGGCTTTGATCAGGAGGATCTCAGTGCGGACTGCACTTACATATTGGATACTGGGTTGCTAACCTATGTCTGGCTGGGCTCACAGGCCTTAAACCAAGAGAAATATACAGCCATAGCTCAGTGTTATATACAGAATGCACCATTTGGTCGTCGTTCGGCGACTGCGTTGGCTATCGTCCGTCAATACAATGAACCTAATGTGTTTAAGGGTTTCTTTGAATCCTGGAAAGATGATTATGGCAAGGTAGGCTGACTATACGATAAATATTCTTTAATATTTGAATGATTTCTGATCAAAAAACCAGTTTGACGTTACTCAGTTCAACAAATCTTAAAGAATTTATTTTCTTCATGCTTCTAGAACTTCCTCTCCTATGAGGAAATGCGCAAAGATCGTGGCGTCATCGAGGTCACTCCGAAATTTAAAGCGAATGTCGTTAATGGATCTTCAACATTTATACGTAACAATCAACAAAAGGACTTTGATGGCCATAAAAAGTATCCCCTTCCAGTACTTACCCAGGAAATGGATATGTTGCCAGCCGAAGTCAATCCCCTTAAACGGGAGGTATGTCCTCTATCCTCACCCAAATATATAAATATACTTATTAACGATCTTTTTTTTTTCAATAGGTACATCTGACCCATGATGATTTTGTATCGGTTTTCAAAATGTCTTTTTACGAATTCGATGATTTGCCAAAGTGGAAAAAAACCGAACTCAAAAAGCTCTACAAATTGTTTTAAATAATAATTTTCAAAGCACTGTAAATAGCCAGTTTTAATATGAATATATACTATAATATATTAAAATGCATATATATATTTTGGATTTATACAAAGAATAAAGATATTTATATTAAATCAATGGTTATCAATTTATGGTGCAGTTTCCACCTCATCCGAATCGGCATCATCGTCACCGCCGCCACCTGAGAAAAAAGATCAATTTGAAGTATATTGTTTTATTCACTTTCGTTTGACTGGCAACTTACTAGGAAATAGTAGTCCAATTATGAACTCAAATATGCCACCCAATAGATCCCAAAACATTGTTGCCTTTGTTCGTTTATAACTCAACTGACAAGCTTAATGTCTAACTACCCAATACAAAGGCTTAACGCATCGAAATCGGTTTAAAGGGGCAGTCACAGTACGTTTAGATAGGGCTTCGACCATGAGATACTCTGCAGCATTTAATAAAAATTTATGTCTGATTGACTTTTATTATCCTTCGAAACATTTGTATATATATCCGTTTTTTTTTCTTCTTGTAAACTGCAAACTGATCGCAAATATATCTATACTTATCTGGTCGCGAGAGGTTGAACCTTTTTCTACACGGTATCATATGGTGTGCTTCATATCTTTTATGTTTTTTCCGTTAAATGAGCCATGACAAAAACGCCACAACCGAAATATGAACTGGGTCAAATAGCCACAACCTATTGAAAAGCTTTTAAAAACTTGCTCATTATAAATAAATTCGATTGCATCAGTTTGTAATTGTCCAAAAGAAATTCCAAAGTCTATTGAAAAAGATGCTCATATCATACTATAAAGTTTTATTGCATTACGAAACAAAAATAGATTTCAGATTTCAATTATAAGCTGAAAGAAGATATGAAGATAGATTAATATATTCACATAAAAACATGACCTACTTACATATTGCAGGAAAAATAGAAATCGATGTTGTTCAAAAACGGATTTTTCGTATTTTGATTTGGTTTTATGTGTTCTGTTTGCTATTTAGCCATAGTTAGAGTTGGTTGATGAATCATCATAATCTGAACTGTCAGCTATACAATATGCAAATGTATTTATATATATGTACATATATTTTATTATATTTCAACAAATTGTCTTTATAACTTTAAGTTAGTTATCCAATTCTTCTTCTCCAATATCTTCTAACTTACAGCCGAAAAGCACATCGCCAATAAAATCAAGTATAATGCCAATTATTTCACAATCCTCCATGATTTCAGGTTAAACTAAACGGATCTATGGAAAATGTTGACCTTTTATATAAAATCTGAAAAATGTTTAGATATAAAACTACAAAATTTTCCATACTTAATGAGAGTCTTAATTAAATTAATGTTCAAGTCGTTTGTTTTAATAAATTTAACAAAACAAATCTGTCATGATGACAACTTCAATAAACTCGGTGAATTTTATAGATACCCGAAATAAATGGTAATATATGTTCTATCTGAAAATGTTTTATGATCAGATCAAATAAAACTTATTACATGGGCATTAAAAATGAGAATTTGACATTTAATTTGGCATAAACAAATGGTTGAAAAATAATAAAGCTTTATTCGTATGTAAATATGCATGTATGTATGTACATATCTTTTTAAGATCTTTTTTTGTAGACAAAAAAGTTGTATAACATTCCAAACGCGCTATCGGGCAAAAGGGATACATAATTATAATCATATCTAAAGTGCTGAAACATACCTCAAGTTATGTTCATGTGAAATATCAATATCGTAAATTTTACTTCAATTTTGGAAGGAGGAAACACCAAGAAGTCATAGTAATTGAGGATCTTTGATCATGATTTTTCAATTGAGAAAACTATTTGGTTGTTTTTATCTCACCTGTTATTAGTTTTCTTACGATATTGGCAATTACGAAACTTTTGTCGACTATATATTATAGAATCCATTAGAAAGATACGATTTAACACAAATTTTCAGCTAAGTTGATCTGATAATATTGGCAATTAGTTTTGATTGTTGTTGACGTTTGATTAGTATACAATATGAAATCAAAAAGCAAAAGGCTGTTTGTAAGATGAATCCAAAAAACCTAATTGGTTTTATTTGTTTTACTTTAAACCTAATTAACCAAATAGAAAACAAGGGCTAATATACATCGTAGCCATACATGGGTCCCTCCATATAGGCTTTTTGTTGATCTGTGGAATTTCGACGAATCCTTCGACCAATTGGTTCTAGATCGGCATAGCATTTGGGAAAGACACGCTCCACTGCCGCAATGGCATCTGCTTTGTTAATATTGCGGACAGCCAGAACAGAGGCCAAGGCCTTGGTCTTCACACAATTCTGAAATATGAAATTTAAATGGATTATATGGATATATTCATTAAACTGAGGGGGGACCACCAACCTGATGGGCCTGTTTGATATTGAATGGTGACGCGTCGCCCTGGAACATAGCACTTAAAAATGAACAATGAGCCAAATTGGCTGCTCTAATCTCTGTGCAGGCCAAATGATCGACATTACGAAAATCTAATTCGTTAACGCAGTAATCAAACATGTGTATCATTTCATGGGTAAGAACGCCATGAACCATGCTTTTATTTTTCGCCATATTCTGACAGACAACAATTTGATTTAGCGTTGGATCGTAGCCACCAGTAACGGATGGATCGCACACTTCACATGAGATGTGGCGACGCAAATCAATGGGACAACCGGAACTCTTAAGGGCGCCCATCATCAGCTTGACAAGAGGACCGTTCTTAACACACCAATAGACATTTTGTTCGCATTTGAAACGTTCGATATTCTCCTGACCCTCCATGCCGAACAAGACGCGTGTCCATTTGGGTTTAAAGGCTTCACCACGACGCTCTGGATACAGATCATAACCCCAATCCTTGGTCTCTTTCGGTGGGATAGTCTTGTCCTGCTCTACAGTCCTTGACTCCTTCTCGGCTGTTTCTATGGGTGTTTCTATGGGTGTTTCTATTGGCGGTTTCTCAGCAGTGGGTGCTTCTTTGGCCCACACTTTGGTCAGAAAATCCATGATTTTGAAAAAGTTTTTTCTTTGGTTGAATAACAAACCGAACCGGCTGGCTCACCGGCTGTTCATAGCCAAGCGTTGCCACCTTGTTATTATTGACTGAAATTGGCGATAGTTATTAGAAATGAAACTTATATTTTAAGACCCGTACTGACTTATTCGCGCTAACAGTTAAATTCAAAAATGTAATATTGCAATGCACTACAAACTAAAACTAAGTATATAATTCTCTGTAAAGTCTCATTGAGCTTAAAGTAAAACTATTCTGCTTGTAAAATGAAGCACCTTTGTAGATGTTATATTTGGCATTAAAAACTATTATAGTTCCTGAAGTTTTTTCACCTAGAAATTGCTTTGCATTATTTCTCATATCCAAAGCATCCAATTTAGATTGAAAATTAACATTATTGGATGTATGTATGCGTATATGTTTTAAAGATTTGGATCAACAACTTTGCAGGATCTGCTGAGATCGTCTGAGATAACCTATTAAGTTTTTTTACGCAATAGTTTTTAATTACAATTAAATTTAATCAATTAAGTACTTATTTATAACGAACTGAAACGGGTGTAAATTTGTTATAGTTTTCATAATAGACTCTCTTTTCTCCAAAACGTCTCTTAAAAGCTTTCTCTAATGCAGTCGCTCTCTCTTTAGACTATATAGGCGTCTGTGCATCTTGGCTTGGACTTCAGTTACCAATTGTCTTCAGCTCGGTGCGGTTAACGCGAAAATTTCAGAAAGCCCCGAAGTCTTCTTCCGACTTCCAACTTTAATTTAAACGTTGCGACACGCAAAGCCGTTCAAATAAAAAAAAAAAAAACTGGAAATCGGGCAAAGAAAAATGCTTTGCCCCAGGGAAAATTTAAATTGCCATCAAACTGGTTTCACAGTCAAGGTCGCGTCTTCCGGCAAGCTAAACCATCTCCAACCATCACCTCCTCCAGCACTACCATGGTCGTTATCAGTGCGAAATTTTGGTCAACTCATTGTTATGGCTGTCATGTTGGCGATTATGTCGGCTTCTTCGTTGGATGCTTTTAGCATTGGTAATTTCTCCATAGTTGACAATGTTGTATTTCTTTTATTTTGTTTTCTGTCGATTGGGTGCGTGTCTTGTCTTGTTGGGTGTGAAAGTTGTGTTGATCTGTTATATAATAGACCAGGTTCAAGCCTTCAAAAAAAAAAACGATAAAAAGAGACTTTTTTAAAGACTGGTTGTGCATTGAACCCGCGAATGACAGTTGCTAAAATTTTCCTGACCTGCTGAAACTTGGAAAAATAATAAATTTACTTTCTAAATGCAACAACAACGACGACAACGCTCACACCAGAGATGGAGATATACACGCAATCTCTTCAGACATATCTTCAGATCTGATCTCCCATCTTGCACACGCGCGTTTTTCTCTTTTTTTTGACTTGCCCAATCGCTTGAGTTACGACCAATTCAAAAAGTGATGCAAACTCAATTGAATTTTAACGTTGCCACAAAATGTGGTACACAGGGTGATCAGGGGCGTAGTCAAGTATCCAAGGGAACGCCCAACTTGTCATGTCTTCAACTATCAGTTATTGAAAGCTTTTCGTCAAAATTTGTATGAAATTCGGTTAGAAATGCTTTTACCGATACACATGGGTTTTTTCGAGAATAATCCTAATTTGCTACGTTAAACTCGTTCAAATTCTTGGAAGCTCATAAAGATAAGGTCCTTTGATTAACTTATTGACGTCAAAACCGGAAATCCTATTAAAACACCCCAAATCGAAATCCAAACCCTAGTCTGACTTTCAGCTATGACAATAAAGTTATAGTAAATCTTCTAAAAACTAAAACGTTAATGTAAATTCTACAATTTTCGCCTTTGAAGTCGATTACATTCTCGGAAAGCTATCAAAATAAGCCCAACTAACTAACACAATGATGTCTGAACCGAAATTTCTATTAAAACACCCATATGCGGTAAAAGTGTTATCCTAATCTAGAAGCTGTACGATTAAAAACTTTATTACTCTTAGAACGAATTTAGAAGATCTTATGGGATGCCAATCATTACGCATGTGCGAACGTTGTGGCACCACGTTTTGAAAATGTCTTTTAGAGTTCGTCCAGAAACTTTCTTTAAGTTATTATTGTAAATAGTGGAACACCCCATCTTAGGCCACGCCGCCCATGGAGTTACTCTAGTCATGCGTGTATTTTTTTTTAAGTTTGGCGCAATCGAAAATATCTAATTTCGGGTTGACATGTGCATTTTTGTGTATTTTTGGGTCAAAGCCTTAATTAAGTTTTTGTTTTTCTGTTAATTACACGACATGCCTTTACTTTGCAGACAATAGCGATGGAGTCGGAGTCGGTCAAAACCAGACTACATCAACGGCATACCAACACAGTCACAGTCACAGCATTCATAGTCGTCATCGTCGTTCGACGGCTGATGTCGCCTGCATTCAAGATTCCCGATTCTATCGTAATCCCAATCGACCAGTCCACAAAATCTGGACTAATAGCGAATGTGCGAAATATTTCTTGTGTTTGGACGGCGAAGTTTTTGAATTTAAGTGCTCCGAGGGTCTCCTCTTCGATGTAGTGCGTCAGATTTGTGACTTCAAGGCGAATGTGGATAATTGTGATGTGAGTGCCGAGACAGCTGCACCCAAACCTCTGCTGGAAATGGCCGACTGTGCGGATGATTTGCAATTGGGGTGCGCCGATGGTACTTGCCTGCCTCAGGAGTATTTCTGTGATGGCTCAGTGGATTGTCCTGATGGCTCCGATGAGGGTTGGTGTGATGTCGAGCACGATCCCAATGCAGCTGGTGCATGTGATCCAAGAAAGTGTCAATTGCCGAATTGTTTTTGCTCGAAAGACGGCACACAGGTTCCTGGCAATCTTTTGACACAAACTGTTCCACAGATGATCCTATTGACCTTCGATGATGCCATTAATCATGATAATTGGGAGCTATTTTCCAAAGTTCTGTTCACTCAAAATCGACGAAATCCGAATGGCTGTCCGATCAAAGGAACGTTTTATGTATCGCATCCCTACACCAATTACCAGTACGTGCAGAAGCTGTGGAATGATGGACATGAGATTGCAGTGCATTCTGTAACGTAAGTGCAAAAAAAAAAAAACAATCCCAAACCTCTAGTTCTGTAGTTTCCCCGTCATTCAAACTTGTTTCCAAAATCACTTTTTAGAAAGACTCATATAATACGTACAATTTCTATCTCTCTTTGTAGTCATCGTGGTCCCGAAATGTGGTGGTCCAAGAATGCCACCATTGAGGACTGGTTCGACGAAATGGTGGGCCAGGCCAATATAATTAATAAATTTGCGGCTGTACGCATGGAAGAGATACGGGGAATGCGTGTTCCTTTTCTGCGAGTAGGCTGGAATCGTCAATTCCTAATGATGAAAGAGTTCGGTTTTGGTTATGATGCTTCCATGATGGCTCCACATTCGAATCCACCACTCTGGCCATACACTTTGGATTATAAAATGCCGCACAGTTGCACGGGTGTGAATCAGAATTGTCCCTCGCGTAGTTATCCCGGCATATGGGAATTAGTAATGAATCAACTGGAAGCTGATGAATATATGTGCGGAATGGTAGATAGTTGTCCACCTCATTTAAGTGGCGAAGATGTCTATCGCATGTTGACGCACAATTTCAAGAGACATTATCTCAGCAATCGGGCGCCATTTGGTTTATATTTCCATTCGACTTGGTTCAAGAAAATTGATTATCTCAATGCCTTCTTGGTGAGTAGAGGACTCAATCGAGCCATATGCTATACTAAAATTAATATATTTTAGAAATTCCTGGAGGATGTACAAAAAGTGCCGGATGTATATTTTGTGACCAATCAACAGGCCATTGAATGGATGCGCCAGCCCACACCAAGTAATCAATTGCACCATTTTGCTTCTTGGCAATGCGAACCAAAGCAATTGGATGAGCACGAGAAAGTGTGCCAGATCCCCAATGTATGCAAAGTGCGCAGTCGTGTGCTTCAAGAGGATCGCTACTTCTATACCTGCATGACGTGTCCAGCACAATATCCATGGATCCGCAACGAGTTTGGCCTGGACTGAGTTTTAGAATCTAATGTAAATGTATTTATATATTCTATGTATTAGGTGTACAAAGGGTAAAAGCGACTGCCGTGGTTCAACGATGTATAAAACATATTTTACTTACATTTTCTTCGTCGATCGAGGAGATTGCGTGAGAAAACGCTAACAATGTTAGGTTCTTGTGATCGGATCGGCGTAAAACGGCGGTTTTTCTTTGATTTATTTGTACTCCCAACGTTTGTTTTCCATTAAATTATATTTAAATCAAAAATCTTAGCCTAAAAGATCGTCTCCTCACTGCGTAATAAACGGATTGGCAATACTTTCCACACCATCTTGGGGACAAATCAGAACCAAAGCTGTGCCACGACATACGACCAAACCCAGACTCCTTGTGGAGTCCTCAGTAAGTTTGTAGGGTTCATCTGAGTCGCGCAGATATTCCACAGTGTTGTCCAGCACCAGATTTAGCAGAGCATCATATCCCTTAAGAATTCCAGATGCTTCACGACCTCCTGCGAATTTCACACGGATCTGTTTTTCCAAATATTTGGATAAATCCAAAATGGATTCTTTGCGACGCTTCTCCTTGTTGCCATCATTTCCGCCAACCTGTGGAATACAAAGAATTTGAGGTTGAGTGCTATGCAAACTAATTTAAATAAGCAATTATTCACTTTTTTATCTGCCATTTCTCTTTATTTTCACTTATTTGCTATTAAATGCCGGTCAAATTGGAGTTTGGTGTAAAAGGAAACATGTATGGCAACATTGATAATTAGAGATGAGAATCATGGTCTTAGAGATGTACCTGCAGCAAATTAAAATAAAATTTTGATACGCAAATTTTAAGACAGATTTATAATACTTACTTTGTTATAAGCAAAAATATAAGGGCTTTCATATTTTATCAGTAGGTTTATTTAAAACTTGGAATCGTTATAATAAAATCGCAAATCTATTTTTCTAGAAACTTGTCTTCTGGTACCAATTAATGTATGTTCTTACGTAATGTATAATGAATGAATATGTAGTGATTACATAATTATAACTATAGAAATTTAAAAATTTTGGATGTATGAAAATATAGTTTCAATATGCTTTGGACAGAGAGTGTAAATTTTAGAAAATGAAGATGGTTTGGACGAATTATAAACCAATTTTTAAATAATTAAATATAATTGGCAACCGAAATTTGCAAGAACCGCTTGCAGCCCTAGTTCAAGTATCGATACATATTGCAAATCCTTAGCTACACAATTGTCTCCTCTCTATTCGTGATTCTCCATTTTGTTTTCTCACGACGCTCACGTTACAGAACAAAAAATTTTCATTGCTGCTCCGAGTAAAATATTAAAAAATTTCGTTAAATTTATTAAATTCTAGTGATTAAACTTATAATAAAAATGGGCCGCAAGAAGAAGAAGGCCTCCAAACCCTGGTGCTGGTATCCTTTTCAAAACAAAAAGCGAAACGCAATTAATATTAAATTTCAGCATGTGCCGCTGCTTCTGATTGTTGGTGGGGGTCGGATAATAGTGTGGAAGAAGAAGCATGCGAAAAGAAAAAGTATCTACACATAGAGCGGGAATGAATAAGATTTTATATAATTGCGAGGGAAAAATATAAATAATGCATATGTGTTGGTTTTCTCTTTAACTCGAACTTCTTTGCCGCGTATTTGTGAACTTTTTTTGCCCACTTTAGGTACTGTAATCGAGAATTTGATGATGAGAAAATTTTGGTACAACATCAAAAGGCCAAGCACTTCAAATGCCACATATGCCATAAGAAATTGTATACAGGTCCGGGATTGTCCATTCACTGTATGCAGGTTCATAAGGAAACAGTGGACAAAGTGCCAAATTCCTTACCGAACCGCTCCAACATTGAAATTGAAATCTTTGGAATGGATGGCATACCGGCAGAAGATTTGCGTGATCATGAGAAACAGAAGAATGGTGGAAAATCCGATTCCGATGATGATGAGCCAGCTGCCAAAACCAAGAAAATTGATTGTAAGTCGTCCATTTAACAAAGCTGAACCTAAACCTGTTTGAATACATGTGTAAACTTTTTATCTTTCAAACAGATTCCATGTCAGTGCCTCCTCCCATGATGATGCCTCCGAATATGATGCCGCCACCGCATATGCTTGGCCAATATGGTGGCATGGGCATGATGCATGGCCTTATGCCACCGCTGCCTCCGTACCCGGTCCAAATGATGCCACCACATATGATGCCACCGCGTCCATTATTCCCGGCTGCCATGGCAACTACCTCAGCAGCGGCTGCAGCTGCTGCTCATCATCACCACGCCGCTGCCGCCGCCGCGCATATGGCCCAGCAGCAGCAGCAACAACAGCAGCAGCAACAGAAGCCAACGTTTCCGGCCTACAGGTGCGCGATTCGGGTTGGGACAATCTTCAAAAGAAGTTTGATAATATTAAACAATTTTTCTCGTTTGCATCTTAAAGATGTATTTATTTGACTTCTCTCTACATAGTTATTTGTTTACCCTTTGAGTTTTAACTTCGCTTAGTTCCTTTGGCTGATTTTTTGGGGAAATTTTTTAACATTTTGTGTAGCAATTCTCATAAGAATAATGAATATTAAGAAGAACTGATAGATATCAACTTATATAGGTCAACTTCTTTATGTGTTATTTTTCAATTTCAAGTTATTTTGTTCATTTTTTAAAGTGTTTTCAAAATTAGTAACATAAAACTTGAAAAATTAAGAATAAGAATCATTCCTTATCAACTCTTGTTTTCACTGTTTCTTCTACTATTGAAAGAAAGACTTTCTTTTTCTTAGGTGTTTTAAGTAGCGTCGACTTTCCGATTAGGAATTACAAGTTAATGCTCATATTTTGGCTTTGGCGATCAATTTCAAAAAAATTTTAGTTCTAGCATTCTACATTTTTTTCCATCTTACTTCTTCCATACAACCTTTATAATCATGTTGATTGAGTTAGTTTAATTAGTCGAACTGGACGTATATCCATAGGGGTGGCAATAACTCTGATAGTCTCCAATATAGTTAAAAGATTGACTTAGCTTCGCATAGCTTATCAACTTATAAGTACATAATTTTTTAGTGCCATTATTAGTATTCGCATAGCTTATCAAGTTATAAGTACATATATCATTTTTTACTATCATTATAAGTATTTTTTATGCATCTTCATATATAATTAGACAAATTTTGAATTTAATTGAATATTTTTTTTTCGTTTTCTTTTTCCAGTAATGCGACCATAAGTGCTCCTCCCACTACCAACCAAGCAGGTGGTGGTGCATTAAATGCACCACCCAATGGCCCGCTCGATGCCCAGCAACACCAGCAGCACCCACATCAGCAACAAGGTGGTGGTGGTCGACCGCCGGCTCCAGCGTCTGGCGGTGTGGCGGCTGCAGCGATAAGCACAAAAATAATGCATCCACCGGATGATGCCAGTTTGGAGGAATTGCGTGCACGGCAACCGAAATATCAAGCACGAGTGGCTGCTGCCATTGCCGCGGCTGCTACGGCTGCAGCAGCAGCAGCAGAAACCAGCGGCAAGGATGCAACGTCAGCAAATAGTCCGACTAATAATGGAACCATTACTGCTGTCGGTGCCACAACAATGCCTCCCACACCGCCGCCTCCATCTTTATCTGCGGGATTACTGTCATCACCCACGGGCAGCACAAGCAGCAGTAGCAATGCGGCTGCGGCAGCTGCTGCAGCGGCTGCCGCCAATGCGATTGCCGTCTCATCAGCCATCTCCAAGGCCCAGGAAGTGAGTTCTTATCATAGTTATAGAAACCATAGTCAATATAAATGAGCAGACGAAAGAGAAAAGATGACACGGACACGAACTTGGACAAAAAACAAAACGAAACAAAAGAGATTTGCGTTTCTGTTCGCATTTTTTGTTTTTGCCCCCAAGAAAAGAAAAAAACAGAGATAAACGACAAGAATTCCATTTTATATATATACATTTAACTAAACATTTTTTTGTTTTGGGCAATAATTTTACCTTTACCATGAGCAAAGAGATCCCACAGAGAAAACAGAAAGAAAGAAAGTAAGAAAGAAATTGAGAAAGAATCAGAGAAACGGAAACCACAAGGAAAACATTTTTATAAGAATCCATTGAATCCAATTTTTTAGCATATAGTATGAATATATGTCTGTACAATTTTTTAATTAATTAAAAAAGAAAAATACTTACAAAAGAAAAAAACAATAATAATAATAATAATGGCAACAAAAACGAAACACGGCGGTTTTCAATTTTATACAAATTTAGAAACGAAGACTCGCAAGGGTCCGCCTAGTGGTCCATCTTCCTGCTGCATGCTGTCCTTCTTCCGCACCTCAATCTGCACCTTCTGTCTTATTTCGAAACACTTAGAAAGTAACCTACGCACACACACACTCGCGCATTCACTCCCATGTTCTCTTGGATGAGATCGCAAAAATAATCTATTGATTGAGTAAAATCTCTAGGTAAAGATGAGCGTAGGCTTAAAAAAAAGAAACCTCTTGTTATGCACTTGGTAATAACTTTGGTAAATGAAAAACTCAAAATATTCGTCGGGGTCACCAAAAATTTTGAAACTGAAACCATTATTATTGAAGAAAATTATTTAATTATTAAGAAATGTGTATAAGTGTGAAAAATTCATAAAGTTAATAGTTAATAGTAATAGTTAACTGCAAACTCAACTGTAAGCTTTCACCAAAATTTTAATCGTTTCGTTATTCATCATTAAGTGAAATATATAAAGAAATTGTGTTTATCCGATTACATTAAGCGCACAATCTTTTAAATTGTTCGTTTTAAAATTGTTCTTCTAAAATGTTGAAAATTGGCCTCTTAGAAACATTTTACAAGACAGAAATTTTTTTTCACATTTAGAAAATTTAATTGAATGCAAAAACCTTAAACATTTTTAAACAGTTCAGTTTTCCTTTTTTTGTTTCTTTTTTTTTTTGTAAACCCTTTAGTGTGGACTGCCCTTAAATTTATTTAATTGAAAAAGTATAATATATTGGTGCAAATGCAAAATTTTTTTTTTGTTGCAGACTGCAGCCTTCGTGGCCGTCGCCCAGGCTCAGGCACAGGCACAGGCGCAGGCGCATGCAGTTCATGCTCAGGCTCAGGCCCAAGCACAGGCAGTTCATGCCCAGGTGCAGGCAGCCGCCCAGGTGGCCCATGCAGTGGCCGCCCAACAACAGCAACACCAGCAGCAACAGCAACAGCATCACCAGCAGCAGCAGCAGCAACATCAGCAACAACAACAGGTGGTCGTCAGCCAACAGCAACAGCAGCAGGCAAAACAACTGGAAGATCTTAATCGGGCTGTAATGTTTCAACGATTGCAGGCTGTGAGGCAGCCCGGAAATCCTGGCGCTGCTGCAGCAGCTGCTTTGGGCATGGTAAGTCTCCAATCTAATTGACACACCTACATATATATATATAAAAATTGCCTATATCCAACAATTTCCAACCAAAGAAATAAAAAAAAGAAGAAAACAAAAAAACAAAATCTTGACTAAATGCAGAGCAACCAACTGTATTTCGTTGTCTCCCCCTAAAGAGAGGAAAATGACAAAGAAAAAATGAAATCGAGCAAAACCCAACGACCAAAAAATAGTTGAAAAAAAAACATAGGTGATTTTGTAGCATAGACCTCTTCTGCTTTATCATGTTCATCTTCTTATCATTTAGATCACGCCAAAAATTCATATATTTTAGCCAACGGTTAGACTACTTATATACACCTACTTTTAGCTTTAGCTTCTCTTCAAGCTAGCTTTAAATAAAATTAAACACTAAAAAAAAACACATTTCACCAAACACAAATTCGTAAAAGATAACTATCAACTATTAAAAAGGAAATTGAAATTATGTATGACCAAATTATATTGAATTTACATATGTGAAAACAATAGGAAAACCTAAAAGTACAAATATAAAACGGCCGTTAATAGTAAAAAGAGATAAAGGGGGATTTCGATAAGGTTAGGCAGTCGTGAACGATCCCAACTGTTCAGACATATAGAGCTTCAGATTATTTTTTTTTTACATTCATAGCACAAACCAAAATTTGATCTGTGGTTGAAAATTTAAATTCGTTAATATAGAAGCTTCAAATCGCAAACTTACACTTGCCTTTCTAACTTTAACTAGTTACTTCTTTTAAACCTAATGAAATTATATTTAATTAAAATTAAGCATCTAATCTTTTACATTTTATTTAATACTTTAACAAAAAAGTTATCCGTCACTTCCGGAGTCACCAAAAATTCACAATCTTGAAACATACACGTAACTTAATTAACAGTAGGGTTTGGGCCATATGATTTTTTTTGGGCAATTTTAAGGGCTTTTGTTAAGAATTCATAATGAAGGAGGTCGTGTTTGTTATTTGTACTTTTTGAACTAAAATCGTATAAAACTCAATTCTTCGTCTATTATAACTGATCTCAATTGAGCGCTAAAATCATATTTCACTCATTCACTTTGGTAGTTAGAAACAACCTTGGTAACCACAAAAAAAAAAAAAAAAACAAAAATTTATTGAACAAGTTATAACACCCCCGTTACAATTGCAGTACAGAGAAGTGTGCAGTTTTCAGTGTTGGTAAAACCAAATTGCAGTGACAGGTCTGTTACTACAGTATGTATCTTTTGTACAGTTTTTCTTTCTCTCACATTAGTTGAATACTATCTATATATTTATAAAGAAAAAGCCAAAAATCAAGATAAGTAAATGCCAAATTAAAGTCAAAAACAAAAATCTTCCTATGCAAGTAATTTAAATGTAGTTTAAGTCTGTTCCTCCTTCACATGCTCCTCCTCTACTCCTACTACTACTACTCTACTACTACTAATACTACTACTACTACTAAGTACTACTCTCTATCCTCCTTATTTATACCTACATATCATACCTTATAAAGAAAAGTTCCTTATATATATATATATAGTACGTACTGCCTTGCAAAAAGAATTACAATAATAAAAAAAAAAGAAAATATCGTGAAAAATCTAAGTATTGCAAGTCATGTAAGTACATTTCCAATAATTTTCTAAAACAAAACAAAAAACAAATTTGAATTTGTCGTAATGGTTGCTGCGTTGGTTGGTTAATTGATTGATGATTGATTGATTGGTTGATTGATTAATTCATATATCACAATATACACTTAAAAAAAAAATGAACACAAACTACTCCACCGACACACACACACACCGCATTTATAAAATACATAAGTAAACCTAAAAACATAATCTAAATGTTTTCTCTTAATCTCTATATAAATGGTATTACGTAAAACATCTATCATTATTAAATTTTATGTTTTTCTATATCAATATTCCATTTAGTCTGTCCATGCATAGCTCCTCTCAATCCTACTATCTCTCAAAACATTCCTACTAATTATGGTTTCTCTTTAATTTTAGTTTCATGTCCGCAGTATTAAATACGCTTGTACACATTTCTTTTAAGGGTTAAGGTCTAATCAGTTGAATAGTGTTGCATACCTTTGGGGTTCCGTGCGATCCTAAATCGTGGATAAAAAAAATTAAATTAAACTGTCATTCAAAAAAAATACTTGTATAGCAAAACTCGATAAAATATTTCTGAAAACAAAAAATGTTCCCTAGTTTTCAAACTGGATCTAAAAAAGAGGAACTCCAACTCGTATGTATTTGCCAAGGGTTAAATTTAAATTCTTCTTTTCTTATTCACCATAAATAAGACAAATTTTGAAACTTATTACACTTTTTCCACATCGCTAATTCGGCTTTGTACGCTCATGACTCCGATACTAAATTCGATATCTTCGGTATGGTTAAGCTATAGAGTATTCTTCAATTCAACTGAAAAGTAAACCCTTCCCTGTACATATCACATTTCTTACCTACTTGTCCCACTTCTCCCTGTCTGCCTATCAAGCACTCATTATATCACACACATCCAAACACTTAACGAATATATGTGAATCGAATCAAAACGTTACAATTAGTGAAGTAAAATAAATAACACTAACTTTTCTAACCGTACATCTTGTCTATCTCTCGACTCGTAACTCCCTTTGTCGTCTGCTGGTTAGTAAAATGGAGAATCCACATTGATTCAAATTTCACTTTACTATTTATAATTTTATTTGTTTTTTGTTTTAAGTTGCCTCACACACAAACACTCACATATGCACCAAAACAAAAAAGAAATCATAAGAATATATATATTTATATATATAAATATATATACATATGTATGTATGAATAGTATATACCTATATATATATATATATATTGTTACATCGAAACAAAAAACCCTCCATGTGGTCGTCAGTTCAGTTTCCGAATTGTAAGTACGTTTCCTATTATCTATTGGTTTCATCCTTTATCCTTTTTACCGATTTTTTTTTTGCCGAACCACCACAAGAACAAGAACTTGAACAACATCAGCAACAAGAAAAAAGAGAAGTCCCATCAACTATCTATATAAATATATATATATATATATATAAACATACCTACTCTATCTATCTATTGTGTAATGCGATGCAACAACAAGTTTATGATCCACAAACCATAACACACACAAACACATACCCTCCACACTCACTCACATAAACACACACACACATCTACCCACACATCCAATCCAAAAGAACTATTAATATTCTACAAAAAAAAAAAAAACAAAATAAAAAACCAAACATAAAACATAATTTAATATAAAACTTAGCTAATTTTTGTGTACAATGGCTTCGATATATATGGAAAACTTTTAATCAAGTTGTTAGTAAACCAAAATGTATTAAGTCTTATCTCTATCACTTTTTTCCCATGCTTCTTCTGTATCTTTTCTTCTCTCATCTACCGAAAAAACCAAAAACAAAAAACAAACGATAAACAATCCACAAAAAAAAAACAACAACCAAATCCAATCCACAAATCCAGATGCCATTGCCTGGTCATATGCAATTGATGCAGCCGATGTTACGACCAACTATGACCATAGGACCACACGGTGCCTTGATAGGAGGAAATATGCTAAGAGCAGCAGCAGCACCTGGAATTCCTGGCATGCCGGCGGGTAAGTTTAACAACAAACGAATCTGTGTATATCTGTTAAAAGTAGTCAAGTAGCTATCCCAACAAAGTTCCCCAAAGAGACTATGAGACCATTTTTCATGGTAAATAAGTAGCTAAAATAAATATAGTCTGATCATATGTTTACTGAATAAATAACGGTGTTTTCTCCTTGGAATAATTAAAATCTTTGAGAGAAGATTTAGATATTAATCAATAACTGTTCGATTTTTGGCAGGTTTACTACCTATGCAAGCAATTGGTTTACCTGGCTTACCTGGAGCTTTGCCAGCCGGGGCCATGCCTATGCCGGGCATGGGAGTTATGCTACCAGGACACCCAAATATGTTGCAGGTAATGCAGCCAAGGTTTAGATGATGTTTGCCGGGATTGTTGCAGGCGCCGCCCACACATGCGCCGCAGCCCCAGCCTCAGCCTCAGCCACCGCCTCAAGTGCATGCGAGAGCGTTTACTAGGGCCCAATTGCAGACGCCTCAGCCACAGGCGGCACCGTTGTTGGGCCTGCCGTTGCCATTGCTGTTCCATGAGTGAGAGGGATGGAGAGAGAGAGAGAGAGAGAGAGCAAGCAAGTTCAAAAATACAAAAACAGAAAGCAAAAACCCGATAAAACCGAATGAAACCAAAGCCAAGCAAAGCCAAGACAAGCTAAGCCCATTCTTTTTTTCTTACAAATGTATAACAGTTTTTGACACACAAATACACCCCACATCCCTACATCTGCTCACCTAATAAATATAAAAATATATATATGTATATATATATACATACATATACATATATTATTCCTCATCCAACATACAATTTAAAAATTAACCCAGTCCATGTCATATTTATTATTAATCATGCACTTTGCTTTTACTACTTCTTTACGTTGTTCGCTTTTGATTTCTGTTTAATTTTTCCACTAACTTAACTGTGGACTGCTCTTTGTATAACACACACACACATGCATATAGTCAAACATACATAGAAATCATTATCATATTGTAGAACTTCCATATATTTATATATCTGCTTATACCTATATATGTTTAAATTTTCATTTACTAAATACACAAAAAAATTGTTATACTTCAGCCTCAAAATGTCTCTAATAATCAAAGAAACAAACTATATTTGTATAGGCTCTCTATGGGTATGTTGACAATTGCCAATAAGCATCATAAATCTATATTCATATGTACAAATACGAGGTGCAGATATTAAATAAGGAGACTGACGCTCTATGAACTATGCACCGCTCGTTGTGTAGCCGCTTCTGTAAAGTAGTCCCTTCTGTCTTAGACTTTGTTTAGATAAAGAAACTGTTTTGAAAAACTCTATTTGAATATGTTTTGAATCGAAGCCACTCGTCTTGCCGAATTGTTGTGAAATTTCCACACTCAGAAAATCTACATAGTTCGAATCGAACATTTAGGCGACAAACATAAAGCTTATTAATTAAAGGAGAAGGTTATAAGTAAATATATGTGCTTTTCAGTGATCAGTCTCGCTATTTTCTAGTCACCTTGTGTACTTATTCGTATTATTGTGCATAACTATTATTTTCTTTGTTGTTTTTCATTTCTATATACTTATCTCTTATTTCCTGTCCATGTTGCATATATATAATTGTACGTATAACTGTTATATACCTACTATATCAATGTATTTTGTTTTTTGCAATTGAGCTTCTTAAACCCGGTTCCGGCTTCCATCAATAGCGATCAATATTCCCCTTATTTTATGGCTGAGTCAGAGATTAAGAGAGAGAGTGAAAAGAGCAACCGTAAGTTTTCATCTATTTTTCGTTTTGTTCGTTCATGGAATTGTGGATCTCCGATTATCCACACAATCAGAGCAGGTATTTTATTCATCTTATCTTCCTTTTTTTTCCTCTTTTTTTTTTTTTTTGGTAATTTTTGGTTATGGTATAGTTGGTTACTAAAAACAACAACAATAATTGTTATAGTTATATAGTTAATAGTCGTTCCTTGTATAGGCCGGTCAACTGAAATCGAAACATCTACGCATCTAGTTACAAATCGACACATTGTTAGTAAGTACATTTTGCTTATACATAATATAAACTACTTCAATTTGATCTTGATACTGATTGCTTTTCCTCGTTGTCTGCTAGAATTGTTGATGTTAATTGCTAAAGATCTTTCTTGTATTCGATATTGTTATTCTCAATTCTTATGGCTTCGCATTTTGGGATTCTTATGGGTAACAATAGCAACTAAAATGCCTAAATTACAAGCTTATTGAGCCGAACTTTAGAATTTCAGACAACAAATGACAATTCGAATTTATTTTACACCAAAATTGGAAAGTATTTTAGATCTTCAATCTTCAAGACATTACTGATCTTTTTAAATTTTGTAATTATTCATATTGTATTATCAAAAATCCAGAACAAATTCAAAATATAATGATGTTATCGAGCAAAAACCAATCTATGAACAAAATTCTTTGGTTCCCCTATTCTCGCTTTATAAAAGGCATCAACAATTCTAGTATTGTTATATGTAGCGTTCTTCCGAAAACTCTAGCTTCCTTTTTGAACCACACACAAAATAAAAAGTTGATCAAATTTAATACAAAACACAATAATAATAGTGAATAATACTCGTAAAACTCCTCCGACATAAATAGGCTCTCAGGCTTTTGTTAATAGAATATTTTGTTTAGCTATAGTTTAAGTAGTAAAACAAATCTGAATTGGCAAATGAAAGTAGCATGGAACGAACTTCTTTCAATTAATAAAATACTCTTTTAAATACAAAAAAAAAAAAAAACTCACTTTCCCCCAGTGTAGCTTAGGCTAGTAAATATTTTTTGCACCCAAACCTTTCTCAAAAAGAACAAAAGCACACACTAACCAACCCTCAAAAAAAAAAAAAAAAAAAAAAATAAGAAACCGTCAACTTGTTTGAGTAACCTCTATATATATATATATATATGCATAAACATATAACCATCTATCTATATATATATATATCTGTATTATTGTAATCCATATAATTAATATAATAAATACATATTGTGTAATACTTCAAAGCAATCGACAAGTGAAAGAACAACCAGTGGAATTTCTCCATCAATTCTGGTTTAGTTTAGCGCAAAATTAATGTTGGACTTTCGAGTCTGGCAAATTTGCCGCACCGAAACAAATTCTAACTACGCCAGCGCCCAAAAACATTTTGACCTTGGGTGTTTGAGCATATCTTAGAAACGGTGTTAGAACGGCATGCTTCAGACGAAAGTACCTCAATGCAAGACAGACAAGACACATATTACTCCATACACTCTAAGAAATTTGTCGGTGATTTTGGTGACACTTCACAAATTATTACTCACCTTTCTCCCCACATGCCCCTCCTCCCTCCCACACACACACACACACACATTCTTTTATATTGTATAAGTAACATTCATACAAACTCTAATCTCTATCCTCTTTCTATTCTTATCTTTTCGGTAATTTTTTACTCTATATAAGACGACAAAACATTGGATTGTAAATACGTATTTTGGATGGTCGCATTTGGCTTTTGGTAGAATTGTTTTCATATTTTCTATTGTTTTTCAATCTCTTCGGGTAAGCCAAACGGTTCAGAAGTATCAACCAAAGTGAAAATCTAAATTTTTCTATAAATTGCTTTGAATTAGGGATTTAATTTCAATGGATAAAAATTGTAATCACTTTCAAACGGGAAAAACCATGTTTCAAAAGAGGTTTCTAAAAAAGTTGCGTAACGATTCATTTTTATTGTATGAATATGAATTGATTCGGTTTCTAATTTGAAGGTATTCATCAAATCCAAAATGAATATGAATATAATTTAAATAGCATATGATTTTAGTTAGTCTTTCGACTATCATACCGATCCAATGAAATTTTTCTCTTGGTGTTGAAATGAAAAGATCTCCTATTTTGAACCGCTTGGCAATTCCTTTCAATTAATTCATTTTCTAATTGTACTAGTATTCGATTTCAGACATTTACCATGTCAGATATGGTGGTGATCATTTATAATTATTCTCTTCTATATATCATTTTGTGTTTAAACTTGAATTATTGTAATTGCACGCATTATTTGGTTCATTTTTGATATTTGTTTTATTTGGAAAGAAAGTACAAAATGTGTCTGTGTTCTCTGCCCACCACTCTTTGGAGCTTTAGGTGTTTCGTTACGTCCAAATCAATAAAAATATAATATCACCGCTAAAACAACCAAAAAAACACAAAACAAGTCACCAAAACAAATTCCTATATAAGTATGTCTGTCTTTGCGCTGGGCGACACGATAGTAGCTTGAATACCAAACCAAAAAAAAAGTAGATTTTTGATATACCTTTATATACATATATCTATAGTATAATACTAAAATTGATACCCCTCAGTTCCCTGACCCAATGTAAATGTCTACTTAAAGTGTGCGAACAAGTGAAATCGTGTCACATTAATTTTGCTGAGCGAAAAGTTCCCTGCGTTCCCTTTTACAACTATTTATATAGTATTTGATTCCTCTTATTATACATATATGTGTATATATGTATAAGTATATATATATTTTATATATTTTGCATGCCCTGTGAAAGAGTATGCCTTGAGTACATCAGTTCCGTCAGGGGGAATGCAGGCGAAGTGCCAAGATCAAAAATTGATGCTATTAAAGGCACATCACAGTTAATCTCTGTTAACTGTTGGACTTTTCGGTCCTTGTCTTGCTGTCCTATAAATATATATACGCTCTATATATAAAATGACTATATATATCTCTTTTTATACCGAACCACAATAAAACACACACACACCACCCAAACACCCACAAAAAGAACAACCGGAGGCAACCAACAACCTAAAAGTGTCTCAATTTTCTTCACTTGTCGAAGTAGTAACAAACAAACAAAAACAAATCAAAGTCAATATATATTTGTTTTAACTATTTTGTTAATGTTAATTTAATATGCTTAACTTTAGCCTGTCACGATTTCCTTTCATTTTTTTTGGTGGGAAAATTTACTTCCTAGTTCTGCAATGTTTTTTTCCTCAATTTTACCAAAGAAAATTAAATTTTCCCACCAAAAAAAAAAACAGCAATCAAAAAAGTTTGAAAATTTTAACTACTATTCTTTTTTTTTCTCACTTCTTATTCACAAGCTTTAAATAAACATTTTTGTTGCATTTAAAAGAAAATTTATAAAAAAAAGCTTCAAAACATTTTTTCTCTTAACAAATAATCTACACAAATTAACTTATGTAGCTAATACATATATATTTATAATATTTAGTGCAAATGCATAAAATCAAAAAAAAAAAAAAAAAAACAAAATGTTTAATGTTGTAATGTAAAAAGAAGGACAAAAAACACAAAACAATTACATTTAGTCTTTGTACGAAAAATGTTTCTACCAAAAAAAAAAATCGAAAGAAAAAAACAATCAAGAAATACACACACACAACAACAACAGCAACAGCAACATGAGCAACGTTATAAGCAATTGTTTAAACAATTCTTTTAAACATAAAACACAAATGAAGGCAACACAAACAACAAATTTCTAATCATATAATATTTCTAGTTTAATGTTTTCATTGTTCTATTATTTTTAAATTAATTTATTGAATTTTAATAAATACAACAAAAACAAAAATTAAACGACTATTAAAATTAATTGGCAATGGATTGATTATTTTATATATGTATGTACGATATTTTTAATGAGGAAAAAAGTAAGTAAAGAGGTGAAACATTTAAATTAAATACGAAAATGAAATACACTTCAAAGTAAAACATTGTTGATTAATCTTTAAGAGATCGATCTCCATCGTTCCTATAAAGGTCCTAAAGAAGCGATGACTCAGAATACGGTCATTGTAATGATAAAGTTCCTTAGCCTTCCATTATTTTAGGTTGTTGTTTGAAAATAATGATTATATTTATATTCTAACCACTGCTGAATCAGTTTTTAAACCTCCGACGGAAAGCCCCCCCAAAAGAGAATATAAAACAACTCTGACTCATGGGGCTAGCCCCAATGAGCTGCGTGAGAGCTGAGCGAGCGAAGATAAAGAGAGAGTTTGTCCCCATCCGAAGCCATTATATAAATGTATTGAATTTTATATAGTTTAGATAATATACATGTAGAGCAAGTTCATATGTAGGGGTATCCATATCTAGGCCTACTTAACCCTAAGCGTTGTGGGAGTATTTTCAGGGGCTTGTCCCTAATGCAAAAATTTGTTTAGGATTATTCGCTAAATGCCGTGGGAGTTTAGCTCCACATCAAGTATGCGAGATTTTTTGTTTTTAATTGAATTTCTGTTTGGAGCCTGTCTCTGAAACATTGACTAATTCAAGTTCAGTGGAACTGAGTAATTACAACAAACCCCAAAAGAAAGAGAAACAAAAAACACTGCTCAATGGAGCCAGCTCCAAGCTGAGGCGATAACTTGTTTTTGGCTCCCAGTTTGCTAACTTTTAGTTTCATTCCGGGCTTTGGACCAGACGGTTGTGTTTTGTCTTCGATCGACAGTTAAGGTGGATATTATGTGCTTATGACAAATAAATAAATAAAATATGTATAAAATTTTAAAGACATGTAGTGACAAAATCTTAAGTTGGATAAGTAAAGACATTACCTTACCGAAACCCTTCGCTAAGCTTCGTTTTTTTGATTGGAAAACTATGTCACTAGTTTTTTTTTTGTCATTTCGTCAACTATAAAAATGCGAAAAACTTGTTAAGTAAAAATTGAAGACACAGTGATTCGAGTCATAAAGCAAAGTGGTTAGCATCGTAAATAAAAGACATACCCACATACACATCGTAGGAATTCGAGGGGCCAATTCAAAAAGCTCACTCGAATACCTAATGGTCAATGTTAATAATGATTGTAGACTTAATGTTTATTACGATAATGATAATTATAATGGTGATTACGATGACGAGCCAAAGAAGTTTCGTTATAAGAGATGATGATGAGGTCAAGTGAATGAAGTGAGAGACTGCGACCGAAACGGCTTGATGAGATTGTTGATTGAGGGTCATCTATATTGAAAATGTGAAAGAAAATTCGAAAGAGGCCTGATCTGATCTCAAACGTGCACTAACTATAAATTTGTTTATGGAAAAGCATCAAAATAGTGCTTAAATCTTTGTCATCTTATGTCTACCTATTAAATTTAAAATATAGTTAGTCATATAATAAACTTGTCGTGGAAATTTATTTTCAATTAAAGTATACAAAGTACCTTTCCTTGTTTTAAAGTTGAAAAAAATATCGTAAACATTTTATACTATGTATGTAGTGCTGATATGTATCTCTATACCAAGAAGTTCTATTTAATATTTTTCCGTTTGGAACTCCAAATTGAGTACAAAATCTAAAACCTTATGAGAGATAAATTTAAAAAAATATTATTGTAAATTGAAATTATGTGTTGGTCTCGATATCTGTTGAAAACTAAATTTTGGGCATCATTCCCATCAGATATTAATATGTTTGAAATTTAAAAATTGTTTATGATTGAACATTTTTCAAAAATGTAGTTCAACTTTTTCATTTTTCAAGTATTGAAACTTTTGTTTTCACCAACTATGCAGACATGTTTTGATCTAGTTGGTTAGATAACCGACTCTCAAAGAGCCACGCTTAAGTAGAGTTTTTTTTCGGTTTTTGGGGCTTGGCAACGGAACGAGTTTTGTTGGCTTTTATACAAGAATTTGTTGGCCAATACACACATAAACACACACACACATAGCGAAGGCTACACTACTTTCAAATTAATAAACAAAAGAATGAGAGCGGGAGAGAGAGAGGAAGTTTAAATTTTAATTGAAACCATTTTGTTACATTTTTAGCCATGTTATCGACTTGTTTTGCGGGCCTAATCCTGCTGGTGGTCTCAGCCCTGGCTAAGGACAATCTACAATTGGCGTACGAATGGCGTGAAATGGACTTTAAATATCCCAATGCGGAGCAGCGTTGGTCAGCCATCGAGCAGAAGGCATTTAAGCCGGCAAATGTTATACCATTTGGCCTGGAAATCTATCGTCATCGCTTGTTTCTAACATTGCCCAGATGGCGTGATGGTGTGCCAGCCACATTGGCCTACCTTGATCTTAATGGTGAGTACATGGAATGAGTTGCATTTGTACTTGGGCCTCGGCTGCAGTTGCAATTCATTGCTCACAAAGAATTGCTCTGTAAAAATCTCTCACAGACAATTTGCATTGTCTGGGATCGCTGGCAGGTGGAATTTATGGCAAGATTTGATCAGTACTTGGGCTCATTTTATGGCCAAGAGTCTAAACAATTCAAATAACTTCCTGGCCTGTCTCGACCCACACTTCCCCTTGGCGTCATTAACACGAGTTGAGTGCGACCACTATGAAAGCCAATTGAGAAGATGAAAATAAACAAATCTATGGCATCGAATTTCAAATACCCTGCGTAAGAGTAGGCCATCAAATGAATCAACACAAAAATCCAAATCCAAATGAATTGGATAATCCGAATTTTATTCAATATTATGGTAAACAAAACCTAAGAGGAAGATTAAGATTTTCATATTTTCAATATACCCTGCCATCTATTTAAGTGTATGGGGTATAAAACTACAATAACACGATATATGTATACTATGTATTTTATATGTTTCTATACAATCGTTTCTTGTTAGATGGTCGAAAAGTATTTTTAGATTCTAATTAATAAGAGGTGCGTTTTTTCGTCCGCCTGGCCAAATCGGTTCTATCATAAAGCTAAAATTATATATGTATAAACTATCAGGGCTACAGGAGAAGTTAAAATTCTAAAGCAAATCTTATGTTCATTTATTTCTGATGAAACAAAGCATATTTAAATTTGTGAAGTCTTAAGTGAACTTCCTTAGGCGAGAAGAGAATATAACTTATCCTTCTTTTAGAAACAAAATTTGACTCTAGACTAGATGATTCACTTTTTAAATTTTGATAAATGGTCCATCTCTAAATTTGAACTGAACATTGAAATTATAAGAGACTTCCCAAGAAATTGATTTAAATAAATTGATAAATTGATTGACATCCATTATAAGTCTGATATCTCTTGAAATGCTTTGAAAATTAGACTGATGGATGCACAAAATGATTTTTTCTTCAATATTTTACTCATAATGCAGTACTAAATATTTCCAATCATATTGTTAGGATGATGGAATCAGTTTAAATACAGTCGAGCTTCCCTATAATGAGATCGCACAGGATCAGAAAAAAAAACTCCATTATTTAGAAACTTTATAATATGGAATATTTTTTTTTTGAATTTTTATTTCAAACAATGAGGTTTGGATTATAGTCCTTTATTTTTCTTTCCAATATTGAGAGACTTGAAGACATTATTCTCTTCGTCATCGGTTTATATTATTATTATAGGGAGATTCTTATTTTAGAAACTAAATTTGACTCTAGACTAGATGATTTACTTTTTAAATTTTGATAAATGGTCCATCTCTAAATTTGAACTGAACATTGAAATTATAAAAGACTTCCCAAGAAATTGATTTAAATAAATTGATAAATTGATTGACATCCGTTATAAGTCTGATATCTCTTGAAATTGCTTTGAAAATTACACTGATAGATGCACAAAATAATTTTTTCTTCTATATTTTACTCATAATACATTACTAAATATTTCCAATCTAATTGTTAGGATGATGGAATCAGTTTAGATACAGTCGAACTTCCCTATAATGAGATCGCAAAGGATCAGAAAAAAAACATTTACTATATAGAAACTTTATAATATGGAATATTATGATTTTTTTTTTAAATTTTTATTTCAAACAATGAGGTTTGAATTATGGTCGTTTACTTTTTTTTTCTAAAATTGAGAGACTAAAAGATATTATTTTCTTAGTCATGGGTTTCCATAATTATTATAGGGAGATTGAAATACAGTGAAAACACCTTGGGAAATCTGTGTGTTTGAAATCAATTTGTTATACGGAGAGCTGCATTATAAAAGAGATCGCTATAGTAAGGTTCGACTGTATTTGGAAATCATATTTTAAATGTTCTCGAATGTGACAGCAAGTCGTAAGTGGACATTTCGACCGATTGTTGTTGTTACTCAAATATATAATATAAAGAGTCAATTTGCAAAAATTTACATTGAATCTCATTTACCTGGCACAGTTGGCCAGCTAATTGGACTCCGTTTATGGGCATCCATTCAATTAGCCAGTCTTGAACAAGGTGTCAATATGGTGACGATATGATGACTCAGTGAGCCACTCGAATTTCCATTCGTCATCTGATTTGGTTGCTAATTAACATCTTTTTGGTGTTTTTCAGATACCTCGACAAATATGCCCGCCCTGACACCTTTCCCCAGTTGGGAGGCACACAGCCTGACCGAAGCGGAGCCCGAGCTGGTGTCACCTTTTCGCATTCGCGCCGATCGCTGTGGACGACTTTGGGTGCTGGACTCCCGGATCGCTGGCGTTCTGGAGCAATCCAGGTTGTTTGGGACAGCACAATTGTTGGTCTACGACCTGCACAACGATAATCTATTGCGTCGACACATTCTGCCAGAGGCGCAGGTAAAACAGGGATCATTCTTTGCCAATTTGGCTGTGGAGGACGAGGACTGTGAGAATACGTATGCCTATGCAGGAGATTTGGGCAGTCCCGGTCTAATAGTCTACTCGTGGCGTCAGCATGAGTCATGGCGTGTGCATCATCATTACTTCCATCCCGATCCCATGGCTGGGAACTTTAGTATCAATGGCATTGAGTTCCAATGGGATGATGGTCTCTATGGCTTGGCACTTTCGAAATCGGAGCCCAATGGCTTCTCCACCCTCTACTTCCATCCGTTGTGCTCCACCATGGAGTTCTCGGTGAACACTTCAGTGCTGAGGAATAAAACATTGGCCACCTCCATGGATATATATCGAGAATTTGAGGTGCTCGGCTCTCGGGGTGTCAATACCCAGGCGGGAGCTGAGTTCCTAGATCAAGAGTCCGGCGTTTTGTTCTACAGTTTACCCAATCTGAATGAAGTGGCCTGCTGGAAGACCTCAAATAAGGAATACAATCATAATGCCCAAAGTCGTGTCTTTGTCAGCAATGACAAATTGATATTCCCCAGTGACATCAAGGTGGATCAGGAACGCCGTCTCTGGGTCCTATCGAATCAACTGCAGAGCTATATCTACGATGAACTCTATCCCGGTTCGATCAACTTCCGTATCTTTAGGGCATCTGTCGAAGAGGCTATTGCCGATACAGGTTGTGCGAGTAGTAGGAAAATTCTACCAGACATTATCAATCGTTTAGATGATATTCTCAATACAAAGACAACTTCGGGAGCCGCGGTAGGAACTATAAGTTCACTGTTGATTCTATTAGTCTTAAGTTTCGTATTATAAATTGTATTCTTTGGATTAAATTGTAAATGTTTAGAATTTTTGATCATATGCCAAGCCAGCTTGGTCGTTTCCTTGCTTAATATTTGGGTAGATCTTTGATCTCCGTCTTATAGACGGTGGCTATATCCAGGGTCTCATCACTAGCCTGCGACTGGCCATCCTCTGAGGTGGGCTCGACTCGTTTGCGTTTCTCGTACTGCAGTTGCATCCGCTTGATGAAGCCACCGCAGAAGAAGAGAGTCATCTGTGAAAATGGTTCAAAATATATATTATTTCTTAAGCAAATTCATTCGCACTTACATGCTCGAGTATGCCAATTAAACCCAGTACGGATACACCCAATAGAAAACCCAAAGATCCACCTATATCGGCTATAAATTGTGTGGTATCATATGAAACGCGTTCCTCAATCATCTGCTAAAACGAAAGAATCTAATCAATACTTTTTCTAAACTCCCTTTCTCCCCTCGACTTCGTACCGAAATCAATTTAGTGGTATAGTATATATAGATTAGGCTGCGTGGTTCAGGCTGGACAAAAGACTTGCGATTTTGTATATAAGTCGTATAGATGCGACTTCGGCAGGGCTGCAGGCAATCACAATCGAAATCGTCTTCGCTTTCGTAAACCCTAGAAATAAGAGAGAAGAAAACGATATGGAAATTATGGAAAAGTTGTAATGATGTCTTAGAAAATAAACAAAGTCAAGAATATTTGTATAATTATTGATATTTAATCAAAGTTATTAACAAATGTAACCAAGATTCAGATCATTATGTAATTTAAGACCTGAATTTTTAATAAACAGGTAAATCTTATATGCTTTGGACCAATATTTTATTAGAGCGTTATCTTAAGAAGAACTTTGCATACTTTTAGGAACCACAATCTAGAAAGAAATAAAGTCTTTTTAGTTGGTTAACTAACTATTCTCAACATAGAACAATTATAATGGATATTAGAAAGAAAAATCTGAATAATAATGTTTGAATATATTTAGATTGAATGGGATCAATCGTAGAATCAATTGCTGAAAATATTAATTTTTTATATTAAATATTTAAGGGATATAAGTTTCTGCTTTGTAGACCCGAAAACGGCTATTTATTCAAAATTTTTTTTGATTAAAGATAATGAGTTGAAACTCTTTGTATGTTGTTAGTCATAGTTTCTTTTTAATTTATTTGCAAATCTCAAAAGAAAAAGTGGGGGATATGGTCATACAATTTTTTACACGTATTCTCAAAAGATATATCTATCCAAAAATCCAAAAAAAACATTCAAATTTTTGGATCTAGCAAAGCAGAAACCTCCCTTAAGATTACGAAAATATCCTTAGTTCTAATTCCCTATTCAGATGTTCGAATAAGTAAAAAAACCTAACTGAAAGTTGAACGACATTCAAAGTGTTAGTCGATTTTTAATAAGTTCTAATGCTTACGCCTTGTAATCTGATATAAGTTTCCGCATTGAGCTGGTATCGTTGCACGGCTGGTGTACTATATCATGCATCCAGGGACCTGTACAGTTAGTTTCGTCTGCCAAATCCTGCCATATGCAAACTTCGCCACACTAAGACGAAATCATAAAAAATAAATGTTTACGAGTATAGGACTTATGGGGATCTCAGGAACTTACCTTCAAATCACTGTAGTTTTCATCTTCTGAACAAGGATCATCTTTGGTTTCCACATTAGAAAAGTATTGACTTTGCAATTTTATTTCAATTTCCTCATTGGTATTGACAAAAACATATTCCACTCGTCCTGATCCCTTCATGTTGATCTCTTTGAAAAGAATCATGGATATAGGTGGTGAAAATGCATTTTCTTATGATATACTCACCTGTGAAATTTTCTCGCTTATCGTGTATGAAAACATGCCAGCCTGCTCCATACATGGTATCCGCATTACTGGTAGAAGTGGTCGAAGGGGCGTGCTGCAAGGTCAAAGAATAACCCACAGCTCTGGAAACCCTTTTCATGAGTTTCTTGGGTCGAACGGTGTAACAACGACCCGAATAGAAATGTAGACTGCTATCGATTTCCAGATCTAAGGAAAACGTAGGATCCAATTACTTAGATCGACTGATATTCCATTAGTGGATTAACTAATAACTAATCCCTTACTAAGCCAATCGTATTCTTGATCTTCAATCGTTTTTTCATTCGCTTAAATTTGTTATTTTTCCACTGTTGCACTAATTCTTCTTGTTGTACTTACTTTCTGCACTGCCATCCAATCCTGGCGAATAGAAAATCTCCGAGTCACTGTAGGTTCCATTCTCAAAGAATTCATCTAATGGAATTTCACCAAAAGGAAAATCCATCCAACATGTGGCATATTTCGGATGCGGACAATAGTTCTGAGAGAGATTCTAAAAGAAAAGGTTTTTTTTTCAGAATTTCCACAAGACATATATATTCCACTGGTTTCTTAGCCTACAGTTAAGACATCCTCTCTGTAGGGAGGCTCGCGACATATCGTTATGGCTGGCATTTCAATGGTTTCGTTTAGATTGTAATAGGAATGCGTTGAGATCGGAGGATCGCATAGTTTTGCAAAACATTCGTATAGCTGAACAATCACCACAATGCAGCAAACGAATAGAACAAGGTAACGTATTAATTTGGCTGGGTCGCGTAGAAGCCAGGCCCTTAGATCCGTCCAATAACCCATATTGTTACTTTGTCGTTGGTCGAGTAAAAGTGAAACTCAAGTGAATGTCAATGGCTTGCTGTCATGGACATTTTGCAATATCGTTTTGCACAGCCTGCTAAAATTCTCACAGCCGGTCAAGATAAATACTGTTAATATTGATTTATGCCCCATGGTGGATGTGATAAAGTTCCCCCCAAATCGGCGAGGCACGTTTATTATTAGTGTGTGTACCCATGTATTGTTCGTTGTTTGCATTTGTGTTCACTAGCTGGTAAGTAAGTATGTGGCATAGAGAGGTTTAAGCGTAACATTACCAAAACATGTTGTTTATAATTGTTTATGGGTGAGCGAGCAGCAGATACAGCGAAAAAACCAAGAATGGGACATACAATAGATATTCATCTGATATCTGTAGCTCAAATCAGCGCACTTTTTTGGTAGGCACTTTATGGTTTTATGTGTTTATTTTAGTGATGCGGCTGCATGTGCAAAAAGTGTGGTAAATTCCGCTAATTTATCTATTTAAATGAACCAAATAATACTGAATATTTTATACTCTTTCTTTTATAGGGAAAGAAATCAGAGACTTTTGGATTGGCTATCATTGCTTCACACTCAATTGACCTAATGGATTGTTATTGAAGTATTTTCATCAATTTGTGAAATTCTATTCTATAATGTTGCCATTATTTAAGTCCTTAAAAAGTATTTCTTGGTGAAAGGTATACTACCTACGATGATTACTACGTAGAAAAAGAATCATTATACCATGCATCCCTAGGATGCCATGTCCGTCTGTCCGTCCGTCCGTCCGTAAGAGTGCAGAGATCTCAGCAACTATAAGTGATAGAGCTACCAAATTTAGAATGTGGACTCGTGTAGTATAGACGCTGACCAAGTTTATTTTTTCTTTTTGCCAGGCCCCCTTCCGCCTCCGGAGTTTAATAAAAAGTGATTTTCTCCCGCAATATATATCGTTTCGGAATTTAATTTGGCACACCTGTACATGTTATGGACATCTATAATTCCACCAAGTTTCATAAAAATCGGAATAAAAATGGCCGAGTTATATGTGGAAATGTTTTACACTCAAAGCGGTGCAAGGCGAATTTGAAATTTCAACTATAGTGGAAATATTGAAATTTCAACTATAGTGGAAATATTGAAATTTCAACTATAGTGGAAATATGGAAATTTCAACTATAGTGGAAATATGGAAATTTCTACTATAGTGGAAATATTGAAATTTCAACTATAGTGGAATTATTGAAATTTCAACTATAGTGGAAATTTTGAAATTTCAACTATAGTGGAAATATTGAAATTTCAACTATAGTGGAAATATGGAAATTTCAACTAAGTGGAAATATGGAAATTTCAACTATAGTGGAAATATTGAAATTTCAACTATAGTGGAAATATGGAAATTTCAACTATAGTGGAAATATGGAAATTTCAACTATAGTGGAAATATTGAAATTTCAACTATAGTGGAAATTTTGAAATTTCAACTATAGTGGAAATATGGAAATTTCAACTATAGTGGAAATATTGAAATTTCAACTATAGTGAAAATATTGGAATTTCAACTATAGTGGAACTATTGGAATTTCAACTATAGTGGAACTATTGAAATTTCAACTATAGTGGAAATGTGGAAATTTCAACTATAGTGGAAATATTGAAATGTCAACTATAGTGGAAATATGGAAATTTCAACTATAGTGGAAATATTGACATTTCAACTATAGTGGAAATTTTGAAATTTCAACTATAGTGGAAATATGGAAATTTCAACTATAGTGGAAATGTTGAAATTTCAACTATAGTGGAAATGTTGAAATTTCAACTATAGTGGAAATATTGAAATTTCAACTATAGTGGAAATATTGAAATTTCAACTATAGTGGAAATATGGAAATTTCTACTATAGTGGAATTATTGAAATTTCAACTATAGTGGAAATATGGAAATTTCAACTATAGTGGAAATATTGAAATTTCAACTATAGTGGAAATTTTGAAATTTCAACTATAGTGGAAATATGGAAATTTCAACTATAGTTTAAATATTGAAATATGGAAATTTCAACTATAGTTTAAATATTGAAATTTCAACTATAGTGGAAATATGGAAATTTCAACTATAGTGGAAATATTGAAATTTCAACTATAGTGGAAATATTGGAAATTATAATAATAATAATTGGAAATTTCAACTATAGTGGAACTATTGAAATTTCAACTATAGTGGAAATATTGAAATTTCAACTATAGTGGAAATATTGAAATTTCAACTATAGTGGAAATATTGAAATTTCAACTATAGTGGAAATATTGGAAATTATAATAATAATAATTGGAAATTTCAACTATAGTGGAATTATTGAAATTTCAACTATAGTGGAAATATTGAAATTTCAACTATAGTGGAAATATTGAAATTTCAACTATAGTGGAAATATGGAAATTTCTACTATAGTGGAATTATTGAAATTTCAACTATAGTGGAAATATGGAAATTTCAACTATAGTGGAAATATTGAAATTTCAACTATAGTGGAAATTTTGAAATTTCAACTATAGTGGAAATATGGAAATTTCAACTATAGTGGAAATATTGAAATTTCAACTATAGTGGAAATATTGAAATTTCAACTATAGTGGAAATATGGAAATTTCAACTATAGTGGAAATATTGAAATTTCAACTATAGTGGAAATATTGAAATTTCAACTATAGTGGAAATATGGAAATTTCAACTATAGTGGAAATATTGAAATTTCAACTATAGTGGAAATATTGGAAATTATAATAATAATAATTGGAAATTTCAACTATAGTGGAACTATTGAAATTTCAACTATAGTGGAAATGTGGAAATTTCAACTATAGTGGAAATATTGAAATGTCAACTATAGTGGAAATATGGAAATTTCAACTATAGTGGAAATATTGACATTTCAACTATAGTGGAAATTTCAACTATAGTGGAAATATGGAAATTTCAACTATAGTGGAAATGTTGAAATTTCAACTATAGTGGAAATGTTGAAATTTCAACTATAGTGGAAATTTTGAAATTTCAACTATAGTGGAAATATGGAAATTTCAACTATAGTGGAAATTTTGAAATTTCAACTATAGTGGAAATATGGAAATTTCAACTATAGTGGAAATGTTGAAATTTCAACTATAGTGGAAATTTTGAAATTTCAACTATAGTGGAAATATGGAAATTTCAACTATAGTGGAATTATTGAAATTTCAACTATAGTGGAAATATGGAAATTTCAACTATAGTGGAAATTTTGAAATTTCAACTATAGTGGAAATATGGAAATTTCAACTATAGTGGAAATATTGAAATTTCAACTATAGTGGAATTATTGAAATTTCAACTATAGAGGAAATATTGAAATTTCAACTATAGTGGAAATATGGAAATTTCTTCTATAGTGGAAATATTGGAAATTATAATAATAATAATTGGAAATATTAAAATTTCAACTATAGTGGAAATATTGAAATTTCAATATTTCAATTTCCCATTTCAACTATAGTGGAAATATTGAAATTTCAACTATAGTGGAAATATTGGAAATTTCAACTAAAATGGAAATTATGAAATTTCAACTATAGTGGAAATATGGAAATTTCAACTATAGTGGAAATTATGAAATTTCAACTATGGAAATATGGAAATTTCAACTATAGTGGAAACATTGAAATTTCAACTATAGTGGAAATTTCAACTATGGTGGAAATATGGAAATTTCAACTATAGTGGAAATGTTGAAATTTCAACTATAGTGGAAATGTTGAAATTTCAACTATAGTGGAAATGTTGAAATTTCAACTATAGTGGAAATTTTGAAATTTCAACTATAGTGGAAATATGGAAATTTCAACTATAGTGGAATTATTGAAATTTCAACTATAGTGGAAATATGGAAATTTCAATATTTCAATTTCCAATTTCAACTATAGTGGAATTGTTGAAATTTCAACTATAGTGGAAATATTGGAAATTTTCCACTATAGTGGAAATATTGAAATTTCAATATTTCAATTTCCCATTTCAACTATAGTGGAAATATTGAAATTTCAACTATAGTGGAAATATTGAAATTTCAACTATAGTGGAAATATTGGAAATTATAATAATAATAATTGGAAATTTCAACTATAGTGGAAATATTGAAATTTCAATATTTCAATTTCCAATTTCAACTATAGTGGAATTGTTGAAATTTCAACTATAGTGGAAATATTGGAAATTTTCCACTATAGTGGAAATATTGAAATTTCAACTATAGTGGAAATATGGAAATTTCAACTATAGTGGAAATATGGAAATTTCAACTATAGTGGAAATATTGAAATTTCAACTATAGTGAAAATATTGAAATTTCAACTATAGTGGAATTATTGAAATTTCAACTACAGTGGAAATTTCAACTATAGTGGAAATATGGAAATTTCAACTATAGTGGAAATGTTGAAATTTCAACTATAGTGGAAATGTTGAAATTTCAACTATAGTGGAAATGTTGAAATTTCAACTATAGTGGAAATTTTGAAATTTCAACTATAGTGGAAATATGGAAATTTCAACTATAGTGGAAATATTGAAATTTCAACTATAGTGGAATTATTGAAATTTCAACTATAGTGGAAACATTGAAATTTCAACTATAGTGGAAATTTCAACTATAGTGGAAATATGGAAATTTCAACTATAGTGGAAATGTTGAAATTTCAACTATAGTGGAAATGTTGAAATTTCAACTATAGTGGAAATGTTGAAATTTCAACTATAGTGGAAATTTTGAAATTTCAACTATAGTGGAAATATGGAAATTTCAACTATAGTGGAAATTTTGAAATTTCAACTATAGTGGAAATATTGAAATTTCAACTATAGTGGAATTATTGAAATTTCAACTATAGTGGAAATATTGGAAATTATAATAATAATAATTGGAAATTTCAACTATAGTGGAAATATTGAAATTTCAATATTTCAATTTCCAATTTCAACTATAGTGGAATTGTTGAAATTTCAACTATAGTGGAAATATTGGAAATTTTCCACTATAGTGGAAATATTGAAATTTCAACTATAGTGGAAATATGGAAATTTCAACTATAGTGGAAATATGGAAATTTTGAAATTTCAACTATAGTGGAAATATGGAAATTTCAACTATAGTGGAATTATTGAAATTTCAACTATAGTGGAAATATGGAAATTTCAACTATAGTGGAAATATGGAAATTTCAACTATAGTGGAAATATGGAAATTTCAACTATAGTGGAAATATTGAAATTTCAACTATAGTGAAAATATTGAAATTTCAACTATAGTGGAATTATTGAAATTTCAACTACAGTGGAAATATTGAAATTTCAATGTTTGCCATAATTGGATTTTATTAAGAAACCTGGAATCGATGCTACTAGTCCTAGAAGATTTAACCATATGTGGAGAACATGAAATCGGTTCCTTAAGGCATCTTTTAAATGGAACGAAATAAGGAAACATGAAAATTTCAACTGTCGGGGGGCTCTAAAGTACTCGTGTCCATATAAGAGTGAGCGAGATAGCATTTAAAAGAAATTTGATATATATCTTTTCACCTGATGCATGGTATATCCAAGTCGGCCCGGCGACTTACTTACTTTATTTATAACTAATGTCGAGCTAGTTCTGATTGTAAATTAAATAATGCTTATATTTATGATGTATGTCTTAGATTGCTTAGACTTAAAACTTGGTTTAGTGATATAGTATATGATATGAAAAATAATACCATTTTTATTATTTTATTTTAAGATTAATTTTTTGTTATTTTATTTTATTAAAATTTTAAACTAATTTCTCTCAATTGTTTCAAAAATTAGAAGGAATAAAAAAAAGCATCCAATACATTATATATACATATTATACATTACATATATGTACAATACATATGTAAGAAATTATTCATCGACAATTAAGGTCGAATTTTAAAAGTTCGAAGTGTCGATTTAAATTGTAAGCGACGAAAAATTATTTTCAAAATATACTTTTTATATGCTAGTAATATTTATGTATAAGCAGAGCACAACAAATAGTTTTTATATCCAATGAGTAAAGTAAAGTAAGCTGACTAAAAATGTTCATTTAATTTTATATCAAATTTAATTTATGTTGTAGACTAACTTAATTTATGTTCGCTTTTGGAAAAAAATTGAATTGTAAATATTTGTTAAATTTCTATTTCATCTAGCGTAGCTCAAAAGCTCAGAGTATGTTTGTCTTTGTTCAAATACGTTTATAAGATAGATTAGTTATGACATGAAATTGGCATAGTATCCATCAAAATATTTTCTACCTGTCCTTAGAAACCTAATATTGGTTTCAATATATTTCATACTGATTTGGTTTCAAACTCATATCTCTTTCGAAATGTTCTAGTTATGGTCCCAATCTGATCTAGTTATTGTTTGCTTTTGCGATTGTCTCTCTTCTCGCTTACATAAAATCGTGTACAAGTTATAACACCTTTAGCTGTCTGCTGTCTTCTCTTGACCTTATAGCCATTTAAACAATATCTATATATATGTATGTGGATATATATTTATGTATGTATATACAAAAAGAACACCTAGATAAATGGATTATACTATTCTGCTGTATGTGGATATATGTATAATGCGAAGAAGCTTTTATTTTCGACGAAAACAAAAACAAATCCAGCAGTAAAATAGAAGCATTCCTTAGATGTGACGTTCAAATCAGAGCAGAACCGAATAGAATAGAGAAACATCAGTCGAGAATCGTGCTATATATCTAATGATTTCTATATACCAAATACATACAAAGCAAGGCAGAATAGAGTTCAGAGAGAGAGAGAGAGAGAGGGAGAGAGAGGGGGGGACAGAGACAGAGAAGGAGAATGAAAAAAACTAATAAACAAAAAGAAACTTGCCATCTAAAAATAGACAAATTGAAACATTTGAAAACAAGCAACAACACACACAACGTGCTGACGAACACGAGCAAAGAAAATGAAAAGTTTTCTTTTCTTATTCTTTTGCAGATAGAATAGAATGATTTCCCCTCGACTAGTTTAGTATATGTTGACCACGGACCACACGGCGTATGCGTTCATAGGACGCAACATTTCGCCTGTATCTCTAGATGTATGTGTGTGTGTGTGTGTACCAGTATGTGTATCTAGTCAATTTTCAGCTATCCTTCTCTTTCTGACTCTCTCTTTCTCTCGATCTTTATCTCTATCTCACTCTTTGCCTGTCTGTCTCTGTCTTTATGTGAAGGAAACAAAAACAACAACAAAAAAACTGCAGAGATAAATGAAAATTTTCTTTGGTTTTTCATTGGTTTTGTTGTTTTGTCGTGTTGAACTTCTTTGCAACTAAATAGCTTTTGTTTTAAATTTAGAATATCAGCGCGGCTGGCTATATTAAACGCAAATGTTGGTCTTAGATATTTGTATTTGTAGTTTGTGTACGGTATACTTAGGTATAGAAAGTAAGTATATAGGGGAGCAGATTTTCTTGTTGGAAATCGCTCTGACCATTTTTACCTAGTCAATGTTTAGGCTTTGACTAGGCTATGACCCATAATTTTCTTTATTGATTCTCTCTTTATTTTTTATGGTTTTGCTTTTTCTTTTTTTGGTCGAATCTACCTATGTATAATGTATTTTCAGTTGGCTCTGAAGGAGTAGGTATGAAAAATGTTTTAAAAATATATTTAGCTTGTAGCTCATAAATTTTTTTTTTTTTTCAAAAATATTTTTACAATTTTCTATATCTGTCTCTATTTCTACTTTGTGTACTGACTCATATCATGGCTTTTCATTTTGATTTTCCAATTTAAATACACTGACTAGTGGGTATATTTAATTTGCTCTTAAATTTGCATTAATTGGGGAAGTTTTCTTATAATTGTACAATATATGGCATTGTATTCGGGCAATTTCCAACTTTCTATCTTTCATATGCAAGAGATACATTAGTCAAACTTGATTAAAATACCTGATTAAATATAAAATAACTCTCTAAATATTTCATTCGCGCTTACGAAAAGGCATTGGCCACATTTTTCAGATTCTAATATATCCAAGATCTATTTACGATATATCGTATTAATCGTATTGACCTTTTGTGTAATAAAATTTAATGCATTTAATAAATAATTCTATCTGGAGGATTTTATTACGAAACAATTTTGAAACTTTGCAATCGTTATTAGTTTAAATACAATTATATATATTCGTACATAGTAGACTCCTCTCCAAATCAGTAACCGAAAAGCATCTTGTGGTCTTCCAACATTGATGTTCGACACGGTCACACTGTAGCCAGCTAATCTGCAGAAACATACTGGAGAAACATCTCAAACTGGTAAAAGAACATTAATTTTTAAAAACATAAAAAAAAGTAGGCATAGGCCTACCATCGAAAATATTGAATATGAAAATTTATATCAATTTAACACAAAAAACATAGACCTTATAAAGTCGAAGGTCTTTATAGCTGGCAATCCTAGCATTCCTATAAGAGATTTTATTTTCGGAAATATGTAATGAAATAAATAAATAAATAAATATTACGTATGAAATATTACAATTATTTTCCAAATACGTTTTTCGAAAACATTATCAATATTCCTTAAAATGATAAGATAAATAATGTGTTTTGGTTTTTTAATTTTTAAAAATATTTCTCACAAGTAATAATTGTTTTTGACTTTTATTTTTTTACTTTTTGTTTGTGTATTGTATAGTTTAAGTTTTAAAAATAAAAAACCAAAACTAATTTTTTAAATTTTTTATCTTAACTAAAAATGTTTGATTAAAATCGTTTAAATACAATTCATCAGGCGCCCTTTCTACGGAGTCGATTTCTAGATTATTTCTTGAAAAGCCACGAAATCTACCTCACCAGATAAAGACTTAAATCTTGAGTCATAAAGTAATTACTTTTGAAACTAAATCTAATGATTTAAATCGATTAAATGGTCAATGGTTGTTGTTGTCTCGCGCTTTATCGTTCTGCAAAGAGTATAGAAACATCGGCGCTTACCTTATCTGTTTCTTTTTTGTTTTTGTAATTTTCCTTATGATTAATCAATGCCTCAGTGTGCCAAAGGCAGGGTAATGGAGGCATGGTGTAGGAGGGAAGGGGGGCTAGGTGGCAGTGTGGAAACATTTTCATTTCTTATTTTCACTCATCATTAATAATAGTCTCGACATTATATAGACTTTGATTATGATTTGGCTGCTCTTTTCTGCTGGCTGCTGACCGCTGCACTTTTTCACCGGCTGCAGTCAATTTAAATGGCTGACAAAATGCTCAACGAAAATAATTTCATTCGAATAATTTATTCTTTATTTTTTTTTGCATTTTTTCGCAGCACTTTTTCAATGACTAATTCTAAATGATTCGGTTTTATTGGCTAATTAATTAACGATAGATGGCATATGTGGAGAGAGAGAGAGAGAGAGAGAGAGGACTTTCATACCAAAGATTTTCTTTTTGTGTACATTATGCGTGTGTGATTTTCAATTGAGCCAGAGCAATTAATCAAATTCGACCACACATGGATAATTCTGGATTATTTAAAAACGATTTTGCTACTAGATATATAAACATGAATAGTATTGAGTATTTTAAATCTTAAAATTGCATTAAATTGTGAGACGATAGTTATCTATAATATCCGAAGACTATTTAAAAATCTACAAATTTTTCGACATCTTTTAATGAATTTGGGTAAAGCTTAAATAAATATGAAATGGTTTCTAAAAAGTTATATTTGTATAAAGTTTCACAAAATTTGTTGTTAAGCGATTAGAAATGTGGAACATAGTTTGACACAATTTTTCACATAATAAAGAAGTTTCCCAAACAAACCATAAAATAATAACTTGGGCTAATCTCGGTACATATTCTTATCGGTTTCTTATCTTTAAGAATATATGTTTTGTAATTACTTTACTCTAGACTTTTCTAATCATATTTATTTATTGTCTTTTCAATTTTCTCAAATCGCTTGAGTTTGATGCTCTGCTAAAAATTTTATCTAGGACAAATTTGAACAGCAAACGAGTGACTAATAGACTTATAATTAATATCGTTATCAGGAGGGCATAAATATCCAGATTATTGGCTGCTATAGTACCCATATGTACCCGGGGACTCTGCAAATGCGGGGCTCCTCGATGGCGCAGGATATAGTTAGTCCAGTAGACGACTTCCTGTCGAGCTGTTAGAGGTCTGTCTCTGTAGAGGGCGGAAAATTGTCCAATTGTCTGAGCGTATTTCTCGTTCTCCAAGACCTCGCGAAGAACAGAACCAAAAGACTCCTCTGTAATCGTCAATAGATCCAAGCTCAATCCGTAGCCGGAGTTCTGCATTTTAGCAGCATTAACTGGTTGATCTGCGAAAACGGGAAGAGCCACCATGGGCACACCGTGGTATTGGGATTCCGTAACACTGCCTTGGCCTGCGTGGGTGATGAAGAGTTTCGTCTTGGGATGGGCCAATATGTCCGACTGTGGTAACCATTTCTTGTAGAGAATATTCGATGCGTTGCCCGGCAAATCATCCAAGTCCTCCCATTTCCAAATCACATTCTGTTTCAGCTTAGATAATACATTGTATATCTTTTGAATTAATTCTGGTTTCACTGAAGAGCTCTTGATATTGGAACCCAAGGAGAGTAGTATGGCGCCATGCTTGGAGTTTGACAAAAAGTCTTCAATATCTTTGGGCAGGGGATCGGGTGTATCCTTTATCTGTATGCCACCAATCTGTACAATGGCTGGCACTAAGGGCCTAATGGGTCCCTCGCTGATCAAATGACAATTGACGAATAAAAGTGATATATTTCGTTTCATCTCACTTAGAGTGGGAAAATCGCTTGCCATTCCAAAATGCTCATTATAATAGCTATTGAATCGTTTTTCGAAACTGCCAGCCCAGTATGTAAAAAGCCAATTCGTAGCATAGTTTTTCAATCTTTTGGCAAAGCCCATGACCTCACCTCTAGATAAAGGATTCGCCAAATTGGGTACATAGGATACTTCAGTTGGATTACCCACCAGTAAATCGGTCAACGCAGCTGGCCGAATCGTCCAGTCCACAATAACTGGCACTTTCAGCCTAGCAGCCACACCCAATTGGAAATCGTTGACAAACAATCCCAAAATCATTAGATCGAATTTTGTCTCATATATCTGTTGGAACTTCGGATGGGAAAGCAGTTCATATTGCGAATCAACCATAACTTTCAGATCATTCAGCAAGTGATCAAGCGTATCGAAGATTGTGTTCTTCTGGGAGGCCATTCGATTCAGTTTATTTTGTATTATGAGATCCTGTTCCTTGGTAACTGGTATTACAATCACGTGTATATCCTTGCACTTTACTTTGGGCTCCAACACTGAAACCACTGTCACATTGTGACCCGTTTCGGCCAGGGTCTTCGCCACCGACATATGCAAGATTAAATGGGATGGAGTGTACCCAGTGTACAGACCCAAAATGTTTGCTCCTTCAGAAGGCGACATTAGCGTTGCTAACAGAGGGAGCAGCGCCAACAGCACTGCACGGAACTTGAACCGCATTTCGATAGAACTTCTCTGATCGGTGTCAAAATGTAAACTATTTGTCTTGGGTGTACACTGAGCACCTTATATGTAACTGGCCTCTTATCAATGATCTTTTCAACTGTTTGTTTGTAAATATACGCCTAGTGAATGCCCTTTCCCTAGAGGTCTGTAGTGGCAGCGATTCGTCGTTCTTTATGCAATTTTAGACCATGTAATTGAAACGCATAGTTGTTTTTAAAAGATCGTTCTAAAGTATTATTTACCAATATCAAATTTGAGATCGTTGAATGCTCTTACACTGTCAGAAAGTGTATCAACACTTCCTTATCAATTCATTGTCAGCTGCAGGTTAATCTGATGATGGTTTCGTGAAAGATTTTACCATGGCAATTATCTTATGACTTATCACTCAAACAAAAGGGTTGGAAACAGTCTGACAGATGGTAAGGCCATATCGATTCTTGGCATGCTAAGTAGAATTCACTGGGACAACATATTTTTATTGAAAACCGCCGTGATGATATTATATATTTTACTTTTAATTGTTTTTATACCTTGCAGACAGGGTTTTAAAATTAGTCAGATATTTGTAACGTACAGAAGGAAGCAATTCCGGTCCCATATACAATATATATTCTTGATCAGCATGAGAAGCCGAGTTATGTAGAAGCCATGTCCGTCTGTTTCTACACGAACTAGTCTCCCAGTTTTGGAGCTATATAATAATAATGACAAAAATAATAATCAAGGTATGTCGAATATAGATTAGAGTGCCAAAATTGTGATTGCTGTTGTGTAATGTTGTAATTAGCAGATTTATTCAAACATATTTTAGAATGAACCTAACCTCAAAATAGTTGTATTTCGTGGAGCAGAACTAATAAGGTTACGTCGGATTACGTAAAGTGTTAATGTGGTACTGTGTGTTATTATAAAAAAATTTTAATTTTTCATAATACTTAACAACTTTTGCAGTGCACTGTATGTATCCAATATAATAGCAGAGATTCTTCTGTTTCCATGACGATCTTTTCTGGATGAAGATATTTTTAACTCCAAATTCAAATTTAAAATTAATTTATTTTGGAGAAATTTGAGATCAGATTATCAAGATAAATTCGAGACATTGCTTGGACAGATACCAATTATTAATACGATTTATTTATTGTTTTTTCAATTTTCTCAAATCACTTGAGTTTAATGCTCTGCTAAAAATTTTACCTAGGACAAATTTGAACAGCAAACGAGTGACTAATAGACTTATAATTAATATCGTTATAAGCAGGGCATAAATATCCAGATTATTGGCTGCTATAGTACCCATATGTACGCGGGGACTCTGCAAATGTGGGGCTCCTCGATGGCGTAGGATATAGTTAGTCCAGTAGACGACCTCCTGTCGAGCGGTTAGAGGTCTGTCTCTGTAGAGGGCGGAAAATTGTCCAATTGTCTGTGCGTATTTCTCATTCTCCAAGACCTCGCGAAGAGCAGAACCAAAAGACTCCTCAGTTAGTGTCAATAGATCCAAGCTCAAGCCATAGCCGGAGTTCTGCATATTAGCAGCATTCACAGGTTGATCTGCGAAAACGGGAAGAGCCACCATGGGCACAGCGTGATATTGGGCCTCCGTTATGCCACCTTTGCCCGCGTGGGTGATGAAGAGTTTCGTCTTGGGATGGGCCAATATGTCCGACTGTGGTAACCATTTCTTGTAGAAAATATTCGATGAGTTGCCTGGCAAATCATCCAAGTCCTCCCATTTCCATATCACATTTTGTTTCAGCTTCGATACGACATTGTATATCTTTTCAATTATTTCTGGTTTTACCGAAGAACTTTTGACATTCGAACCCATAGAAAGAAGTATAGCGCCATGCTTAGAGTTCAACAGAAATTCTTCAATGTCCTTGGGCAGGGGATCGGGTGTATCCTTTATCTGTATGCCACCAATCTGTACAATGGCTGGCACTAAGGGCCTAATGGGTCCTTCGCTGATCAAATGACAGTTGACAAACACAAAAGATACATTTCGTTTCATGTCACTTAGAGTGGGAAAATCGTTGGCCATTCCAAAATGCTCATTGTAATAGCTAATGAATCGTTTTTCGAACTGGCTCATAAAGTATGAATAGAACCAATTCGTAGCATAGTTTTTCAATCTTTTGGCAAATCCCATGACCTCACCTCTTGGAACAGGATTCATCATATTTGGGACATAGGATAGTTCCGTTGGATTGCCCACCAGTTCATCGGTACCCTGAGTTGGGCCCATCACCCAGTCCACAATAACTGGCACTTTCAGCCTAGCAGCCACACCCAATTGGAAATCATTGACAAACCAACCCAGAATCATTAGATCGAATTTTGTCTCGTATATCTGTTGGAACTTCGGATGAGAAAGCAGTTCATATTGCGAATCAACCATAACTTTCAGATCATTCAACAAGCGATGAAAAGTATCGAATAATGTGTTCTTCTGCGAGGCTATTTGCTTCATATTATTCTCCATTATATGCTTCTGTTCATCGGTAATTGGTATTACAATCAGGTGTATATCCTTGCACTTTACTTTGGGTTCCATCATTGCAACCACTGTCACATTGTGACCCGCTTCGGCCAGGGTCTTTGCCACCGACATATGCAGTATCAAGTGGGATGGACTGTACCCACTGTACAGACCCAAAATGTTTGCTCCTTCAGATGGCGCCGGAAGCACTGCCAACAGCGGAAGCAGCACAAACACCACTGGACGGAACTTGAACCACATTTTCACACAACTAGTCGTTTCGGTGTCAAAATGAAAACTATTTGTCTTGGGTGTACACTGTGCACCTTATATGTAACTGTCCTCTTATCAAAGATCTCGACTGTTACTTGTTAATCTTCGCTTAACGAATATGCTTGCCCAAGAAGTCTTCACTTAGGGCACATAGAGCACTTTTCTATACCCTGCACCCGTAGGGTGAAATAGGTGTATGAATGCATTTAACAGGCAGTATGAAACATTTCCGAAGTATGTATATACATTCTTGATTAGCATCAACAGCCTACAATATTGTACGCTTCATAATCTAATTTAACAAACTAACACGTGCTATAAATGTTTATCATTCCTCCAAATTTCATACAAATCGGAATAATAATGGCCGAGTTATACGTACAAACATATTGTACCCAAACCGACGCATGGGCGGAGTTGGCCGATGGTGGCGCTAAAGTGATCGTGCGAGCGAGACAGCATATGTTAGCTATCACGACATGCAAAAGAAGTTAAATGATATATATATATATCTATGTTTTATGATATATCTAAGACGGGCCGTCTAATAACTTATTTAATTTTTACATTTGGTGCAGGGTACACCGAAGTCGTAGCTATGATTTAGCTATTTTCAAAAGAATGTTTTAAATTATTTTTGATCAGTATCGAATAGCAGAGGAAAGTGTATTGAATCTTTGTTATTAACTTAGGTTAATCTAAACAAAGATGGTTTGATGGAAAATTTTACCATCACTTTATTTTATGACTGATAAAACCAAAGGGCATTGAAACATTCAAATAATTGATAAGGCTATATTGACTCAGCATGCCAAGCAGATTAGGAACATATATGTACAAATCATGTAGATGAAAATGATTCCATTATTTTCCTCGAAGATAGTTTTAAATCTTAATTAATACGATTACTCTATTTGGGTGTAATAATATGAGAATGAGTTTCAAGGTCTCAAATTAAATAGATTCCACTTAATGTTTAGACGATCAAATTAAACCGATTAAATTGTGGAAATAAATTTCTTAAGATTAAATTAAATAGATTTCGCTTAATATTTAGACTATACCTACGATAAAATTAAACCGATTAAATTGTGGAAATAAATTTCTTAAGATATTACATTTTACTTTAAATTGAAAAGGAAAATTTGAAAATAAAATGTTCTGATGAGCATGTTAAATAATACAACGATTTCCTCAAAGTGTTCAGAATTTGGGCTATAGAAACGATCAATCAAATTGCGAAAGTGCCGCGACATTCCAATGTCAGAACTATCCTATAACAGATGCTCTAATTGTCAATTATATGCGGACTTGTCATAGTCCTCCTTAACCATTGTTTTGTTCGGACTTAAGAGCGAGCAGTAGACATACATTGTATGCGTGTATGCATTTTGGATGTGTCACAAAGATCCCCCCTCCCTGCCATTAAAGTCTTACATCATCCATACGTAATACAGGAAGCATTCATTCATTTTGTCATGTTTAAGCATTATTTACGAGAGAGTATACCTTAAAGATGATTATTTGCAATGCCAGAAAAATTCATGACTTCGTATATGTGCGAAAAAGGGGAAGAGGGAAGGGCTTGGACAGGTATCAGTGGGGTGTGTATGGGGCGGAAACAGGGGAAGAGTGGATATATGGCCGTGCAACTGGGTTGGGGCATGGGGCGGACGAGTGTGCGAGTGCACGACCACAGAGATGTTGACCGACGACAGCCTGACGATGGATATTTATATATCGACAATTTGGATATGTTCCAATGCATTTAGACGAGAGTTATCTATAGAATATGTATGTATTTTGGTCACGGTTGCCGTTTTTAAAATATTTTGTGTACCATTTTAATGTAGATTTTTTTCTTATTTTTTGTCGCTATTGGATTGGGATAGCGTACTTATTTAAGAAATTTCGATCAGGGTTACTAATCTAAAAACATTTTCTTTGATATACTAGAGAATGTGCAAAATAGCATAAAAAAATGTTTAATTTGAATTCAATTTAATGGGTGCCATTTGAATTTATTTTAAAATTTACAATTAATTCATCAATAAATTGTATAAACTATTCAAATACTAGTGCAACTTTTTCTCATGGTAAAATAAATAATAGTTCTTAAATTTGAAAATGTTTATAAAGTGTTAAACGAATAAATTGTTAAGATTAGATTTGAACAATTCTTATTTTCTGAATTTCTTTGATTTTTTAACAAAATCAAACGTTGGATATGAAAAGGTTCAATTCTAGGTCAAGTACACAACATTTTTTTTATTCAATATTTGGTTCAAATAAATTTTATTTGGTGAATTTTTTTCTATAATTCTCAACTTGTTACTTTGTTTACTTTTTGGACACCTCTTCCCTCCAAGCTATTAAATGCAAAATTCTTCGATTTTATACCATTCTCTCATTCATTAGGAATGCTATACAAAAACATACTATAGAGAAGAATTATTTATATATTACCTAAATGAGATCAATTAAATGTTATTTAATCTATGCTTCAAATTGATTATTTTATGATTCTAATTGTTCAGGCTTAGGCTTAATAAGGCAGGGTTAAATTACCGAGCATTAATGATTTTAGTCTATGCTTTTAGTTCATTATACTAGTTATTGTCCAACTATTTCTGCCCTTCCCGAAATGCCATTCAATGTGAATTTGTTGGTTTTTGGCTGTTGTTTGATTTTTATTTTGGCATCTGCCTTTCAGGTGCTGGCATTCTCAATTTTCGTTCGTTCGTCGTTCGTTGGGCAAGGCAAGGAAGAATCACTCACTCACTCACATCACACCGTATGTATGGTGGATGTCGAGCAATGAAGCTTTTGAAATAGCCCCCATGGCAATGCAATTATTGTTGCTGCCTCGTGTGGCAATGCATAACCCCCACCACCACCTTGGTATCCCCACCCTCTAGGAACCTACAAAGATAATCGGGGAGGCCGCCAAGAAAACAAAAAAGAAAATGAAAAAGAAAATATCTTGACACTAAAATGCAAAAAATTGCTCTGCGTCAATGACTCAAAAATTGTGGCTAAAAAAAAAAAGAAGAAAGGATACGAAAAATTTGGAGTATATCAACGAATTATCTAGAACAAAATCTCTCAGAGGGTGAGGTTATAATAATTTATGATCTTTGAATACTTATACTATAGCCTCAACCATAAGAATAAATTGGAAAAAAAACTGTTGTGTCAAAACATATAAAACGTTTGCAAAAAAAACAAAAAAAATAAAAAAAATCTTTCAAGAAAACCCAAAAACGAAACGAAAATTTTCTTCTTTCAGAAATTGTTTCGAAAAATTCTTGTCGCAGATTCTGTTTCAAAGAGAAAGAGAGAGAGAGAGACAGAAAAAAAAACTATAACAACAAAAACAAAATTATTGAAATAATTTTATATGTGCGAAAAACAAAAATGATTTTATGAAAAGGCCCACCCCCAACTGAACTAAAAATATTCAGAGAGAAATGTTTGCTGGTTTGTTTGTGAATATTTCATAGAAATATTTCAAGCGTTCCAAATCATTATGAAAAGAATTTCATATGAAAGGCAAAAAAAAAACAGGAAAATAAAAATACAATCCCTACAATGTAAACGACAAAAACGAATTTGAGACAATTTTTGTCAAAAATCTCAAAATTCTTTTCGTATACACATACATATCTGTGAGAAGTAAACGAAATTTGTCTATTTTGCAGACAATTTGTTTTCTTAGCATTGAAATTGATTTTACATGAGCATTTATTTTTGGCAAACTATCGATCATCATCTGTAGATCAAAATCTGGGTCTAAACTAACTAAACTAGTTCATTGGCATATTTTGTACACACATATGAAGGGGGGGGGGATGTGGCGGGGGGTATGGGGTTTTGGTTTGTATGGGAAGGAACCAGCTGATATATAGTTATAGTTAGATTATTCGTCGGCATCTTGTGCTAAACTAAAACGTTTCTATCGTAAAATGATCGCTGATTTTTAGAAGGAAGAAGCCCAAAGTAGAAGATCAAATTGGCATTGAGGTGACCAGAAAAACTAACCAAGAGAACTCACCCACACATCCACACACATAGGCAAACCTACATATGTATGTATGTAGGTGTATAACCATAGAAATGATATGTGAAAAATAAGAAAGAAAGCTTTAATTTAGGGAAATAGTCAGAGAGAGAGAGAGAAAGAGAGTGCGAAATAGAGAGTACAAATTACAAGGATTTGCCTCCATGTGTCATTGTGAGAGAAATAAAGCTCGCTCTCTCTCTCTCTCTCCATCTCTCTCTCTTTATATATCTCTTTGATTGTCTGTCGGATCCTGCTATACGGCGATTGCATCACACTCACTCACTCACACATACGTATTGAGGCGACTATGCCCACTTGCTGCTAGACCCGAAAAAGGGAGCAAGGAAAAACGAAAAAAAATCACACACAACTCGAGACGTAATGAAAAACAGCCACCTCACGCACACAGACACACACAGACACACGATTCTGTACGATCGCCTAAGATATCGCACACACACAGACACACTCACACACTCGTAGGCAAAATGCCGAATCGAAAGCTTCCCCCGTTTTTTGGGGGGTATCAAATTGCCTCGTATAAAAGGCAAGTTTACCGGTTGCACGGTTCAGAACGGCTTTCGAGCGCGTAAGTGCAACACCTTTGATGTGTTCGAGTTATTAAGATATTTATTGAAAAAAAAAAAGATCGGCAGCAGCAGCATCATCAGCATATAGCAACATATCAGCAGATATATATATATATCTATATCTATATAGTGTAAAAGAGACAGATTCACAAAGAAAAAAATTTTGACCTTTTTGTGAAATCAAAAAAAAAAGAAAATCAAAAAAAAAAAACTAAAAAAGAAAGCAAGAAAAACTTGAAAAGTGTATTTGTGTGTGTTATTGAAATCGAAGGATCTGATCTATATGTCTAGATTCTGACCCATATGAACAGTGACCTGGATTACGCTGGATTAACAACTAAAAATGCATCTTTTAACTGGATTATATCGAGCACAAATCTCTGATTAGATAGAAAACCGATATCAAATGCAATTATATCTTGTGTAATCACGAGCAAAACCGCTCAAAGCAATTAAATTCAAGGACTTGACTTGAAAGGATATACTAAATGAGAGTTTAGCTTATTTCAAAAAAAAAAAAAAATTAACCTAGAAGAGTGTTGAGTAATATTTAAGCCAAAAAACTTTTAAAAAGCCAATTAAAGAAATTTTAAGAATACATTTTTAGTAATTTGATGAAAAGATAAAAATGTTTTTGAAAGGATATAATCTTAATTTTTAAAACAAAGAAAATTTAAGCGTTCTGTTTAATTTACGCTTAATGAGTTGGTCCTTAAATCCAAGAATTTTACATTTTCAACGCATGCTTTAAATAATAGTAACCAAGTTATCCATTCGTTGGAACCATTATTCTATCTATATCAAATATTCAGTGTCACGTCATTGATACAAAACAAAATCTGAATTCAAAATTTTTCTAAAACATCAAATTTAAAATGTGCAATATTCGATTGTGTTTTATTATTTAAACAATTCAAGTGAATTTTACTATAAATATATATATATATATTTATATATATGTATGTGATATTCATTAAGTATTTATAACAATTAGAGAGAGATGGCTTTATATATTACTTCATCGTATAAGCAAAAAATTCGATATCGAAATACGAAAAAAAAAGAAATGCTGTAATAGCTAAATTTCGAATTTACTAGATGATTTCATACATAAAATACCATCAATACCTGTGCTAAGATATGTGAGAAGTAAGATACAGAGAGAGCGAGAGAGAAAGAAATTGAAGCATTTCGAAAACATATATGCAGATGCTTTTAAAAATAACCACAGACATTAGAAAGAGTGAGCGATATATATATATATATATATATAGTATATTTGTATATATATACATATATCTATGTGTATCTATGTATGCCAAAATGGAAGACCCAAGGCATGCGGTAGTTGGGCACGTTGAACATTGACGGCGAGGAAAAGCAGCCAAAAAGCTCATCAAAATACCGATACATATACACAGACGAATTTCGAAATTAGTTTCGAGAATTCGAATCGCTGTTGCTTTGAATATTTTCTAAAATAACGCATTCGCTTGAAAAGTTCGCGTCGCTTCAGAACGTGCGATCGAGCAACCCAAGTGTTTTAGAACATTTTTCCGACATTTATTTATGCATATTTTTGTGCTGCTGAAGTGAGTGGTGAAAAGTTAATTAAAATGTGAAAGAAATATGGCAGAAAGTGATATGAAATGATTGAATCGGTTGAGCGGTTAAACCGGTTCGCCTTATGTAATCGAAAAAAATTTCTATTTGAAAAAACCAAAAAAATTAAATTACGTAATAATAGCAACGCCCCACATAGGCCCCCACATACTTATATACGCAATTTTCTCGCTTACTCACTCTCTCTCTCTCTCTCTCTCTCTGTTTTTACATATATAACCATATGTATTGATATATATATGTATGGGATCGGTGATCTATATTTAGGCGACAACCCACACACACACACACACACACACACACATACATACACTTGTTGTCTGTTTACAAGAACAACAATAATACGAAGGCCTAATTAACTGCTCAAAGGTGTAAAAGAAAAAAAAAGATGAAACTGAAATCTTAAATATCCGGTTACGGCATTTTTCGAAAGTGAATCGAAAATATGTTCATATTTGGAAAGAAACACACACACACATCCATAAATTTAGAACAGATAGATATATACTTATATATATATATGCCATATGTCTGCTGCCAAAAATGGGTCATAAGAATAAAAACTTGAAAAAACTTGAAAATAAAAATAAACAAAAATACAACTTGACTAAATGAAAATCATTTTACTTTTTCTATTTACAGGGAAGTTTTGGGCTCACGACGCGATTGATAGGAAAATTTTAAAAGTCCCAAATATTTATATACATTTCTCGAGTTTTTAAGTTTAAAAGCGAAATTTAATCAAGATGCCGAAGCCAGTTGCCAGTCAGGAGGATGAAGATCCAACCCCATACTTGTTCGTGTCTTTGGAACAAAGACGTATCGATCAATCGAAACCCTATGACTCGAAGAAGAGTTGTTGGGTGCCCGATGAGAAGGAGGGTTATCTCCTTGGTGAGATCAAGGCCACCAAGGGTGATATCGTCTCCGTTGGCTTGCCTGGTGGAGAGGTAAAGAAATTGTGTAAAAAACCGATAGATTACCAGATTTGTTTGTAAAACCTAACAATGAGTTCGAGACTTTTGTGTGAAATTTTCCAATATATTTGGTACTACAAATATATATGAAAATTTTTATACAAATATTGAAGAACTCATTGTGGTTCGTTAAGAAATGAAAATCATCAAAATGTAATCACTTGAATCACTCAAATCCTACATACCTCATCCTAAATGCCATAGGTAAAAGATTACAAATCCGAGAAGGTGGAGAAAGTGAATCCACCAAAATTCGAAAAACTTGAAGATATGGCCGATATGACCGTGTTGAACACACCCTGTGTCCTGCACAATTTGCGTCAACGTTATTATGCTAAGCTTATCTATGTAAGTTTATATTTACTAGAATATCACTAATCTTTCTTTTCTCCGCGGGCGCGTTCTCTCCTTCTTCTCTCTCTCTCTCTATATTCCTAACATTAAATTGGGTTATGGGGTTTGGACCGAATAACGAATTGTTGACCAAATTGGGGTTGAATTGTGGGTGTGACTGAACAAAAAAATAGACGAAAGACTTCAAGAAAGATCAGCTCTCGCAAGTGAACCCTCCAAAATACGAAAAAGCCGAGGATATGTCTAACTTGACATACCTTAACGATGCCTCTGTGCTCCATAACTTGAGACAGAGATACTACAACAAGCTCATCTATGTAAGTAATTGTCATACCGGTATGACAATCTGTATACGCGTTCTATGTTTTCTTACGCTGCCCCACACTTCCATTCCCCCCATCAGCCTTTGTCTAACCTCATGCCCCCACAAAAAACATGAAATCAAAATTCTGCAGTAAAGTAATCTAAGCTTGAGTTCAAACTAATGCAATTGTTCAAGTAGAAAGCTAATATTGAAACCTTTTATTTTTTACATGGAAAATCAAAGAAAATTCATTTATTCATTTTGCTTAAAACTGAGAGAAAAGATATGATATGATAAGCACCTTAACTGCCAGGTGAAAGTATCTTTTCGTTTCTCTATACTCAATAACATCTTACGCTAATATCATTTTGTAGTCTTTGCACTATTAACTTGGCTTATATTAACTAAACGAATCAAAACCAATTTTTGCCGTCCCAGTCAAGATGAACTTTACGCTGGAGTCAAAAATAGAAAACTATGTGGTTCTACATACTACACACCACACCATACACCCACCTACACACACACACACAACACAACACAACACACACTTACACTCGAAAAGCCAACAAAAATGGAAATTGAGATGAACAAATCCTACAAAAAAAATCATCATCAGTACCCAGCACTTTCTGTTCCCAAAATGTAGTTGTTAGTAGAAACACCAAAAGAAACTGGTAGACCCAACAGACTGGTTACTAAAAACCTACTTTCTATCCTCTATCTCTCTATCTTGAAAGGGTTGAAAATTTGCTCCAAAAAAAAAAAAGCATTGGGGAACACTGTTCAACCTACTGAATGACAGTGCTCTCCAGAGTAAAATGGAAAACCCTTTTGTTTTGACTAACCCTTTCCTAGACCCATCTAACCAAGAAACAAGAAATCATTACAAAATTGCAACATATTAATATTTTGAATGTTTCTCCCATGATCTTCTCGACGCAGACCTACTCTGGTCTTTTCTGCGTTGCCATCAATCCTTACAAGCGCTACCCTGTGTATACCAACCGTTGCGCTAAAATGTACCGTGGCAAGCGCCGTAATGAAGTGCCACCCCATATTTTCGCCATCTCTGATGGTGCCTACGTCGACATGTTGACCAATCACGTTAATCAATCTATGTTGATTACCGGAGAGTCTGGTGCCGGAAAGACTGAGAACACCAAGAAGGTAATTGCTTACTTCGCCACCGTTGGTGCATCGACCAAGAAGGATGCTCCCGAGCAGAAGAACAAGGGCTCCCTGGAAGATCAGGTTGTGCAAACTAACCCTGTGCTTGAGGCTTTCGGTAACGCCAAGACCGTGCGTAACGATAACTCCTCCCGTTTCGTAAGTATTCAAAAAACTTATCCATGAGCTTAAAGAACATTCAACTAACTCACTCTCTCTCTCTCTAATATAGGGTAAATTCATCCGTATTCATTTCGGTCCCACTGGTAAACTGGCTGGTGCTGATATTGAGACCTGTAAGTTAAAATCACTTCAACTTGGAAAACGAAATGAAACTCAAATGACATCTCTTCTCTTTTACAGATCTGTTGGAGAAGGCTCGTGTCATCTCCCAGCAATCTCTGGAGCGCTCTTACCACATCTTCTACCAGATCATGTCTGGCTCTGTGGCCGGTGTGAAAGGTATACAAATTGAAACAAATCAAACATTTTCATCACTCACACATACACACACACACACATACAGATATCCATCCAAAAATCAAATCGATACTATTTTTTTAGCTAATGTTTGTTTAGGTTCTCTTTATCTGCGTACCACAAAACAACAAAAACATATCACATATCACACACACAGACACTTAATCTTGATACATATTCTATATATTATTCTACTATATCCGTTTAGACTTTTGTCTTTTGACCGATAACATCTACGATTACCACATTGTATCCCAGGGCAAGGTTACTGTGGCCAGTATCGATGATGCTGAGGAATTCAATCTCACAGATGTAATTGTCCCAAACTCTCTCTCTATCTAATAACCCAAAAAAAATTTAAAAGCAAAGCGAAAAAAATGTTTTTATTTGTTAACTCTTGCTAAGTAATTCGTAGGCCAACAAACAAAAACAACCAACAAAAACTCACCGAATTCAATATTGCTTAGCTCTATGATTATCCCAAACCCAATGAACAAACATCCCAAAGAACGGATGGTTTGGTTTACGTAGAAGGCTTTACCTATCACTCAGTCAATCCCTCTCAAAAGTCATTATCGAATACTTAACTAATCCATGCCATATCACATATCCTTTGATGAAAAAAAAAACATTTATTATAACTAAAAAAAACTTCCTTTTACCTTTTACATATATGCCACAAAATCTTCCCCCCACATCATATACACACGCACACAACTCATACAAATGTGTTATCGGCAAATGTTGCTACAGATTATTGTCTTTTATCGAACAACATTTACGATTATCGCATTGTATCGCAAGGCAAAACGACTATTCCTAGTGTTAACGATGCTGAAGAATGGGTCCTAGTGGATGTAAGGCCATACAGAACATGGTTACTTAACATGCCTAACTATCTACCTATTGTACAAATTCGAAACAAACATAATTCAATGTTCTAATCGAGGAATCTTAATCTGCTTTTGATGTCTGGGCAAAGTGTAACTTCAAAATTTCAATCAACACCAATTTCGATCTCAAAACTTTTGCCAGACTCTAAAAAAAAAGAAATTACTTTGTGTTGTGTGTCCTTTCATGTCGTCCCAAAAATATAAAGAAAAACTAATGCATAATGCCTTTAAGCAAAAGCCAAATTTCATAACACTAAACACTTAATTCTTAATCCTTAACCCCTTATATATATATATATTAGTTTGAGAAACTAGTTATTAGCTTAGGGACACACATAGATACATACACATACTCGTATACACTTCTGAACGACTATTATCTTTGAGTAAATAGAATCTTTAACTGTATCCATCAATAGAGATGGTATTTCTAACGCAACATATTGGTGATTATCCTGGCATATGTCAGGGTAAGACAAGGATACCCGGTGTCAACGATGGTGAAGAATTTGAATTAACTGATGTAAGTGATGAGAGCAGGCGACCGACTGATTTTCCCCGAAAAAATCCCCGCAAATATCAAGTTGATGAAAAAAAAAAAACAAAAAACTATTGTAATATATTTTCTCATTCTTTAAATCTATTGAAAATCTCAATGTATCTTGTTGTAGCTCTTCACAAAACATCTTTGTATATATATTTGATAACTTTTCCAAATGTTATTCCGGAATTATCTATCTATACTATCTTCTCGCTAAGTCTCTCTCTCTCTTTCTATCTCTCTCTCTCTCTCTCACTATCAATCTATCTAACTCCTTTGCACTATTCCTGGCTGGGAGCAGGTGGTTTGACCTCAGCTTACATAAGAATGTTTTATTCGATTTCAACATTCTCGTTTAACTTGACACCGGGTTTCAATTGTTGGCCAATTGTCTAAAGGTTGAGCCCGCTCCTGGCTAGCCACAGTATTAAGATATTGCACACACACATATGTACACACACACCAACAGTACACACTCGCACACACACACACACAAAATACTTTCCCGTCCTGCCACCAAAACCAAAAAGACACACACGCCCCACCGTAGTCTTAGAGTCTTTCTCTCGTTTTGTTTTTGTTTCACAAAAAAAAAAACCTTCTCTCCGACTTCAATGTAGAAATGTGCTTCCTCTCTGATAACATTTACGACTACTTTAACGTATCCCAGGGTAAAGTTACTGTACCCAACATGGATGATGGTGAGGAATTCCAGCTTGCAGATGTAAGTGCCCCACAAACCACAAAGACACACACTGTCGATACAGATGTCGATTTTGGTCTGAATCGTCTGAACGACGAGAAATACCAAAACGAACAACCAACCAACCACCCAAACAAAAAAAAAAATTGCCACCCAACAACTTTTGTGTGTTTTTTAAAATATTTTCTTTCAACCTTCTCTCTGTGTGTTACTTGGAATGCTACGAATGAGGAATGACGGAAATCCTTGCATCTAAAAAAAAAAAAAAACCAAAACAAAAAATACGACGATCAATTCTTTTATGTTTGCCTTGGAATGTGTTTGCCTATATTATTTAGACCCTCTGACCACCAAAAAAAAAAAAAGAAAAAGAAGATAATTATGATAATTTGTAACGAAAAAAGCGTTAAACCGCTGTACAGCCTACAAATTCATATGATAGTCCTTCTTTACTTCCCCCTTTAGAGATAAATACGAATGTATAAAATACTGTATAGTTCTTAAACAGGCCTCGCAACAGACTCTGAGTGCCTTTGTCTTAGGTTCAGCACGAAAAACTACCCCCTACCCCCACAATCCATCTCCAAACTTCAACTCTCTCTCTCTCTTTCATAGTCTAAGAGTCTTGTTCTAGTTCATAAGGCCATATATACAACCGGCAATCCATATCACCAAGCTATCTATTGATTCCGGAATACTTAAGCCACCTGTATTTGGTAAAATCCAAAGGAAATCCTGTAGTTTTTATAGGTCTAACTAATCTCTGCATGTCTGCATGAAAAACCTCTAATCACAAACAAAAGAAAAAGCTTAAAAAAATGCCAATAACCGTAATGTGAAAAACCAATCCATTGAAATCTGTATAATTAATGTATAATATTTTTTGTAACCTCTTACAAAAAAATATAGCAAGCCTTCGACATCTTGGGCTTCACCAAGCAAGAGAAGGAGGATGTGTACAGGATCACCGCCGCTGTCATGCACATGGGTGGCATGAAGTTCAAGCAACGTGGTCGCGAGGAGCAGGCTGAACAGGATGGTGAAGAGGAGGGTGGTCGCGTATCGAAATTGTTCGGTTGCGATACCGCTGAGTTGTACAAGAACTTGTTGAAGCCCCGCATCAAGGTCGGTAACGAGTTCGTCACCCAGGGTCGTAACGTCCAACAGGTCACCAACTCGATCGGTGCCCTCTGCAAGGGTGTGTTCGATCGTCTCTTCAAGTGGCTGGTCAAGAAGTGTAACGAGACTCTGGATACTCAGCAGAAGCGTCAGCATTTCATTGGTGTGCTGGATATTGCTGGTTTTGAAATCTTCGATGTGAGTATGGCACGGACCTGAAGACTTGTGCGTTACTGACCGAATCGCATCTATCCTGGGATAGCATTCGATTCAGACAGTCACAACATTGGGGAATGTAGCTCATTCAGATATGGGTAACGTTAAAGATATTGGCTTAGAAAATCAAATAGTTGTCCGATTGAAAATTTGACGATTGTTTTCTTTAATATCCTAGAATTCCAATTGGTAATACCCTACAAGCTCCTCTTGTAAAATTTCGTTCAAATTCACCGTCAAATTATTGAGAACCCTAGAGCTACCCACATCTGAGTGACGCATATTTCACAGTGGCACACAGACACACTCTCACACACATTGCTAACACTTGGTATCTCTCTCTCTGAGTTAGGAGTTCATTACTTGTCAAGGGGTTTTTTTGATTGCACTTGAATTTATAACGTAAAAAACATTTTTCTCGGTATTTAGTACAACGGCTTCGAACAATTGTGTATTAATTTCACCAATGAGAAGTTGCAACAGTTCTTTAACCATACCATGTTCGTTTTGGAGCAAGAAGAATACAAGCGCGAAGGCATCGATTGGGCCTTCATTGATTTCGGTATGGACTTGTTGGCCTGTATCGATTTGATTGAAAAGGTTCGTCTTCGAATGAAATGTTTCGAAAGTTTCCAAAAAAAAAAAAAAATGTTGTGTTCCACAATTTCTCTATATGTATATCCAATATATTATGTATTATGTTGCACCAGATCAGAACAATTTTATATTCCTACCTCCCTGTTTGATGTTTGTCATGTGTGTTTAAGGCACCAACAGAAACAATGAAAATTCTCAAGCCGGGGGTTAAAATCAACAACAGATCAATGACAGGTAAACGAAGTTAGGTCAATGTATATCAAACCAAGCACTGAATGTTTTGCACTTGTTCAAAAACCAACCTCACCAAAAAAAAAATCCTCCTACTCCTCCACAAAAATCCAAATGTAGTACAACGGTTTCGAGCAACTGTGTATTAACTTCACCAACGAGAAGTTGCAACAATTCTTCAACCATCACATGTTCGTTTTGGAGCAAGAAGAATACAAGCGTGAAGGCATCGATTGGGCCTTCATTGATTTCGGTATGGACTTGTTGGCCTGTATCGATTTGATTGAAAAGGTTCGTCGTCTACAACAACGTGAAGCTACTCTCCTATTATTAGCGCTCTTGTTCTTATACTTAAATGTTTCAACTGGTCAAATCATCTAGAACTGATGACTCCAGATATCTATAATTGCAGTCATGTGGAAGCGTTGCCCCCCCACCCATACAAAAACTGATAAAGTAACTAACCTCCCATAAAAAAAAAAAAATCCATCCGATTAACCAACCCGCCTATATCTACTATATATGTTTATATTGTTCTTACGAATCTAGTACAACGGTTTCGAACAATTATGCATAAATTTCACTAACGAAAAACTGCAACAATTCTTCAATCATCATATGTTCGTTTTGGAACAAGAAGAATATCAACGTGAGGGCATCGAATGGACCTTCATTGATTTTGGCATGGATCTGCAAATGTGTATTGATTTGATCGAAAAGGTATAAATATCTTCAGCAAAAACAGATAGCCAACTGACCAACATGATAATACACAATTGCAAAAATCAATCGGAACACAAAAATCTCAATTCTTTAAACTGCACTAAACTAAACAATAATAATAATAATAATAATAGCAATTGCAATAATAATCGTAATCTCAATAATATTAATAATAACAAAATTTTTAACCTAGTTATGTAAGAACGCCAGAAAAATATCTAATGCCAACTAACTGAAGGGTAAGTGTTCTATGTACTAAAATAAATAATGAAAAAAACTATCTATATAATTTCTAGTTAGAAATGTTCAGCGTTATGTGGCTTCCTCTAGTTATCTCTATCTAATGCCAGCTTGTTACTTAAATGTAAAACTTCTCCACCCACAAGCAAACAAAACTAATTTGAAATCTGTCTATTCATCAACGTTTAGCCTATGGGTATCTTGTCCATCCTGGAAGAAGAGTCTATGTTCCCCAAGGCCACCGATCAGACCTTCTCGGAGAAGCTGACCAACACCCATTTGGGTAAATCAGCTCCATTCCAGAAGCCCAAACCTCCAAAGCCCGGCCAGCAGGCTGCCCACTTTGCCATTGGCCATTATGCCGGTTGTGTCGCCTATAACATCACCGGTTGGTTGGAGAAGAACAAGGATCCCCTCAACGACACTGTTGTCGACCAGTTCAAGAAGTCGCAGAACAAACTGCTTATCGAAATCTTCGCTGATCATGCTGGCCAGTCTGGCGGCGGTGAGCAGGCCAAGGGCGGTCGTGGCAAGAAGGGCGGTGGCTTCGCTACTGTCTCATCGGCCTACAAGGAGCAGTTGAACAGCTTGATGGCTATTCTGCGTTCGACCCAACCTCATTTCGTCCGTTGCATCATTCCCAACGAGATGAAGCAGCCTGGTCTGGTTGATGCTCACTTGGTTATGCACCAGCTGACCTGTAACGGTGTGCTTGAAGGTATCCGTATTTGCCGTAAAGGTTTCCCCAACAGAATGGTCTACCCCGATTTCAAGATGCGGTAAGTATTGCAGATACATACATATACACTTTTATGTATCTAATAACATTCTTCTATATACAATACAATACTTAAAGTAGATTAAGAGTAAGAAAACAAAGCCAATGATTCGATATGAATCACTTAAGAGTAGTCTCCATCACAGGGTTCTCCTTTCTCTGTATCCACATTAGTTTAATCAAACATTTATAATAGCACCGAAAGACTGTATATACACTTAGGGCTCCTCGATCTTATATCTTATGCTAACTTACAATAATAATTAACTACTCCTAGTTACATGATTTTGGCCCCGGCTATTATGGCCGCTGAAAAGTTGGCCAAGAATGCGGCCGGCAAGTGTTTGGAAGCTGTTGGACTGGAACCCGATATGTATCGCATTGGTCACACTAAGGCACGCAAAAATTCCAAAAAAAAGATTTAGTTCATATTGAGTTCGTTAAGCGAATGCTCCATAAGAAATTCCAATTGTATCACTTAGTGTACCACCCTTCGTCCCCCGTTCTGTAAATGCCCCCCGCCCCAAAAAATGCGAGTCCTTGTCTATATCTCTATATATGTATATGTAGTTCTTATATTTTTGTATTTTGTTCATATGTATGTATGTATGTGAAATTTCAACAGGTACCAAATTTTGAATCCACGCGGCATCAAGGATCTTGATTGTCCCAAGAAAGCCTCAAAGGTTCTAATTGAATCTACCGAACTGAATGAGGATCTCTATCGTCTGGGTCATACCAAGGCAAATTGATTTTTTTCTATGCTTATAAATCTGGCTATTCGAATTCGAAATTGACACTTTGACTTTTTTAACGAGAGGATGGCTCTCACTTTTGTATTCTTACTGTGTAGTCAATAATTCTACTTCATTCCGGTGCTGGATAAAACGTCCAAGCACGACGTAAGCACCTGGAAGCCCACAATCACACACAAACTACACAACACAAACAAACAATATTTTCGAGTGGAAACCATTTTTCAATTTATCGAACCTTACAGCTATCAGATTCTCAATCCAGCCGGCATTGTTGGCGTTGATGATGCTAAGAAATGTGGCAGTCTTATTTTGGAATCCACCTCACTGGATCCCGATATGTATCGTATTGGACACACTAAGGCATATACAAATTGAATTCAAATTGAAGTTATCTTTCTTATTCCAATTTCATGCATTTTGCGTACCCTTTTCCCAAAAACAACTGTAGTTTTCGCTCTCTTTTTCTCTATTTCTATCTATATCTATCTTCCCATAAAAACACTTGACGAATACCACACAAACTGGCATTCCGTTACAAAATACATACAAGATACAAACAAGAATATATCTATCACTCGATCTTGATCGTTTCCACTCGTATGCGAAACTAGCCTATTGGAAAGGCTTTACGAGTTTCTCTTTCACTTGGGCGCCTCTACGGTAAACCAGAACTAAAACCTTTGCATAGGGGCGCTGTTTTCGAAACCCAAAACCCCCCCGAGTTCCCCCACCTAGTCCACATACACTGTACACACACACATACATACCAAGCAACATACACACCCCAAAAACCCAATCAAGCCTATTTGGAGCATGGGTTTGTTCTTTAGAATTGAAGTAGTTCGAAGATTTTCAAAAAAAAAATGTAAATAACCTTAGATGGATAAGCTAGAGTATACTAACACCAAAAGACAAAGAGCACAAAACCCCTTGTTTGTCGGGTTTTTTGTTTGGTTCAACTGTAGTTCATCATTATTATCCTACATCCTACATCCTATATGTACAACAACTACTACAACCTCAACAACAACAACATCAACAAACAACAACAACATGTAGCTACCAAATCCTGAACCCCAAGGGTATCAAGGGTATGGATGATCCCAAGAAATGCACGAAAGTCCTTATTGAATCGACCGAGTTGAACGATGATCAATACCGTTTGGGTAACACAAAGGTGCACGCAAAAACCATACTACATATAAACTATATATACATACTATACTTATATACTTCGTCGTTATGGCTCCAAAATACAGATGTCCAGACATAAATGCATAAAACCTATACACATGCAAGCCCACCTCCCCACCCCACCCACACTCACAACCTTATTAGAAACCACAACCTAAGCAAAAAGACTTAGAGTGGTCCGAAAAGTAGTAAACCCCACGAATTGGTATATCTATTGATTAAATATAACTTATATGTAGTAGTAAATTACTTAGACGTAACTCTACTATACACTAACCCCATGGAAATGGAAAGAACAAAAACAAACATGGAAATTTGTCTAACCAACCTACATAAACCCTTATACCATACTTATATATATATACAGCTACAAAATCATGTGCCCCAAGCAATTGCAGGGCGTTGACAAAGACAAAAAGGCCACTGATATAATCATTAAATTTATTGATTTGCCCGAAGATCAATACCGTTTGGGTAACACAAAGGTATATGGAGAGACAATATACTTTACACACACGCTCACAAACCGCACACACCGCACACCACACACCGCACACCACACTTGATGTTGCTTAATGCCTTCCGATATTCCAATGCAATCTCTTATTAACTCAATTCCCGACATTGATAGCTTTTAGTACAAAGCTTTTGTTGGGGATTTAGGCTAAAAAGAGATCTTGAGATATTCGCTTACTTGGCTATGTGTCGCATCTGAATGTTTAATCCCACATAAAAAATCATTTCATATATATATACTAATACTAGATGTAACTTCTTATTGTCTTGTTTTTGTGTAATGTTTCCTCTTTTTAATGTTCTTGTGTTCTCTATGTATCCATCCTACTCTATCTGTCCCAGTTCAACCTGTCGAAAAGTGTTTTTGAAGAAATGCTTAAGCAAAAAACGCAAAAAAAAAAAAGATTCGCTTAGTGCACGCAAAAAATATCTTCCGGCTAATTTACCAGAAGACTAACCTATTCCAATTTTTTATCCCCCACCCCCAAAAAACACTTGTAAATCAAATAGGTGTTCTTCCGTGCCGGTGTCCTGGGTCAGATGGAAGAGTTCCGTGATGAGCGTCTGGGCAAGATTATGTCCTGGATGCAGGCCTGGGCTCGTGGTTACTTGTCCCGCAAGGGCTTCAAGAAGCTGCAAGAACAGCGTGTTGCCCTCAAGGTTGTGCAACGCAACTTGCGCAAATACTTGCAACTGCGTACCTGGCCCTGGTACAAACTGTGGCAGAAGGTCAAGCCTTTGCTCAACGTCAGCCGTATTGAGGATGAAATTGCCGTGAGTATCTACAAAAAACACAACAAAGTCGAAAGATGAGAGCGATGGTAGATGACCAGCTAGGTCATCATCTTCATCATCATCATCATCATGATGAGGCAAACGACTATTATTTCATACTGAACTTGGTTGAGGCACTTAGCACTTGTGGTTAGCAATCATTCTTTTAATTCATTTAATTGGATGCATTTTGGGCAGCTGCATTTCGTTTTTAGAAAATGCCAAAATTCTTGGGCCTTAATTAAGCGCAAAACTTAATACCTCAACATTGACATGGACACACCCCGAAACGAAAGGCGGAATGCAACCCACGCATAGATGACTAGGCCCATAACTTAGCAAAGAGATTACACACTCGCTCACTCGCTCACTCACTCACTCATTGCGAAAATGATTTTCGAATTTGAATCCGTATCGAATCAATTGCGATAGATGATGTTTTCTGCATTCCAAAAATAGATGCTGTCATAATCTAGCACCTTATTTCGGCATTGCTGTTTACTCGATTTAGAATCGGAATGGAAACGTTTACAATTCACTGGAAACATTTCGCATATGTTTCCACCTCTTTCTCTCCCTCTCCCTCACTCCCTCTCTGGTGTATAAACATAGAGGTACATGCCACATCTATCATATAACTGCCAGGCTTTACGCTCTATTTTTGAAAAAGAGCTGGTAGAGTGAGAGAAGTCGTCCCGAGGGAGGGGAAGGGGGCACAATTAGTTTGCCAATTAGCTTGCTAATTAAATAATAAAAAAACGAAGGCAGTCATCGGGCGCCATTGGGGTAGTGGTGCTAGAGCGAGTGGGCCGGGTTATACTACACCTGCTGCCATTCCGAAGGCCCGCTAAAAAAAAAACCCATCATCATCCGAAGAAGAGGCAATTACACATGCCACACAACGCAGCTGCCCAGAAAAAATATTCGGATATTCATAAATTCGAATTCAATGAATAAATGTGAGTGTGTGTGTGTGTGAGGGATGAGTGTGCACACATCGTTCGTTTGGGGCATTATGTGGGGCGTTGCTAATTTTATTGGGCAAATGTTCAGTGCAATCGCCACACACAGTTCCAGTCGCGGTGCGCACCCAAACGAATTAACAACGAACCAAACCAAAACCAAACCAGGAAATTGTACTCTGTGTACCTTCTTGTAGAAAGCAAACTAGTGTTAATATTAGCATCGTTGTTTTGTTAATAATACATCTCATATACTGAAAACCACAAAATGGCCGATGAAAAGAAATCGAAAAAAACGAAAAAGTCTAGTGAAGCAACCACACCTAGTGCTACGGAAGAGCCGACAGCAGCAGCAGCAGCAGTAGATCCAGCACCTTCTGCGGAAGTTGCTGCTAGTGAATCGGCTGCACCTGCTGCTGATGCCGCTTCACCAGCCCAACAATCAGTTGAACCTGTAGTCGATGAAACACCTGCATTTTCTAATCCCATCAACAATTCAAATGACTTACAGCGTCTGGAGGAGAAGGCAAAGAAGGCTGAGGAATTGCATGCCGCTGAAGTGAAAGTACGCAAGGAGTTGGAGGCTCTGAACGCCAAATTGTTGGCTGAGAAGACCGCCCTGTTGGACTCTCTGTCCGGCGAGAAGGGTCAGCTGCAGGACTTCCAGGAGCGCAACGCTAAGTTGGCCGCCCAGAAGAACGACCTCGAGAACCAGCTGCGCGTAAGTATTCATAATTCCGCAAATCGAAATAGATTGCAATCAGGCATAACAATTGCTCTCGGTAGCTATTTTTGTGCTGTTTGCGCATTTGGCTATAATTAGATTAGCTCGAAATTCATCATCGAATTTTCTTCCCTTCCAATTTTGTGTTTTTCACTCTCTATAGGACATTCAAGAGCGCCTGACTCAGGAGGAAGATGCCCGCAACCAACTGTTCCAACAGAAGAAGAAGGCCGATCAGGAGATCTCTGGCTTGAAGAAGGACATCGAGGATCTGGAATTGAACGTCCAGAAGGCCGAACAAGATAAGGCCACCAAGGATCACCAGATCCGCAACTTGAACGACGAGATCGCCCACCAGGATGAGCTCATCAACAAGTTGAACAAGGAGAAGAAGATGCAGGGTGAGACCAACCAGAAGACTGGTGAGGAGCTCCAGTCCGCTGAGGACAAGATTAACCACTTGAACAAGGTTAAGGCCAAGCTCGAACAGACTCTCGATGAGCTCGAGGATTCCCTGGAGCGCGAGAAGAAGGTCCGCGGCGATGTTGAGAAGTCCAAGCGCAAGGTTGAGGGTGACCTCAAGTTGACCCAGGAAGCTGTGTCCGATCTTGAGCGCAACAAGAAGGAGCTGGAACAGACCATCCAACGCAAGGACAAGGAATTGTCATCCATCACTGCCAAGCTCGAGGATGAGCAAGTCGTTGTCGGCAAGCACCAGCGCCAGATCAAGGAACTGCAGGCCCGCATCGAAGAGCTCGAGGAAGAGGTTGAGGCTGAGCGTCAAGCTCGCGCCAAGGCCGAGAAACAGCGCGCCGATTTGGCCCGCGAATTGGAGGAATTGGGCGAGCGTCTGGAAGAGGCTGGCGGTGCCACCTCTGCCCAGATTGAGCTCAACAAGAAGCGTGAGGCTGAGCTCAGCAAACTGCGTCGTGATCTTGAGGAAGCCAACATCCAGCATGAGTCTACCCTCGCCAACCTGCGCAAGAAGCACAACGATGCTGTCGCCGAGATGGCCGAGCAAGTGGATCAGCTCAACAAGCTGAAGGCTAAGTAAGTAGAACGGGCGGGATCAATATCTTGGCTGAATTTCGCTAGCTTTTTTCACAGGTTGCCGGGGGAATGGGAATTGACGAGAGACATGGGTTAATTCTACAAATTGCTTGTATTTATTTCTATATATAGGGCTGAACATGATCGTCAGACTTGCCACAACGAGTTGAATCAGACTCGCACTGCTTGCGATCAATTGGGTCGCGACAAGGTAATATGTCAGTCATATGCCCCGTCGCTAAGGGATACATTTCCCTCAGCGGGTGAAGGGCATATGGATCACATACCAACACCACCAAAAACCACACTGAACTTTACACAAAACGAACGCATGTTATACTTACTTGTACTACGTCTAACCTAAAAACCGTCAACGTGTAAAGAAGGTCTCTCGCTCGTCCAGGAGTCTCAACGAACAATCGTCTACCGCTGCTCGCTTCTCGCTCTGCGCTCTCTCTCTCTTATGTTTTATCCCCACACCCAGAAATGTGTAACCCACCTCTAACCACCATATACACACTCTCTCTATGTTTTAATCTCAGGGCTGAGAAGGAGAAGAACGAGTACTACGGCCAATTGAACGAACTGCGCGCCGGTGTTGATCACATTACCAACGAGAAGGTACTATCAGATGTTTACTATGATTTATCCTTAGAGATGCTGCTGTAAATTATTAAAGCTGTCGTGTAAAAATATCCTCGCTTCCCTAAAGTCACTAACCACACATATGTACAAAGTTCTTACACCACAAAAACTACTGTTTTTTCGAATTCGATTTCTTCGTGTAATCTAACAATTCGCTGTTCTCCTTGTGTTCGTCTAGGCTGCCCAAGAGAAGATTGCCAAGCAGTTGCAGCACACCCTCAACGAAGTCCAATCCAAATTGGATGAGACCAACCGCACTCTCAACGACTTCGATGCCAGCAAGAAGAAGTTGTCCATTGAGAACTCCGATCTGTTGCGCCAGCTGGAGGAAGCTGAATCCCAGGTTTCCCAGTTGTCCAAGATCAAGATCTCCCTGACCACCCAGTTGGAAGATACCAAGCGTCTGGCCGATGAGGAATCCCGCGAGCGCGCCACTTTGTTGGGCAAGTTCCGCAACTTGGAGCACGACCTGGACAACCTGCGCGAACAGGTTGAGGAGGAGGCTGAGGGTAAGGCCGATTTGCAGCGTCAATTGAGCAAGGCCAACGCCGAAGCCCAGGTCTGGCGTAGCAAGTACGAATCGGACGGTGTTGCCCGTTCCGAGGAGTTGGAGGAAGCCAAGAGGAAGTTGCAGGCCCGTTTGGCTGAGGCTGAGGAGACCATCGAGTCGCTCAACCAGAAGTGCATTGGTCTGGAGAAGACCAAGCAGCGCCTGTCCACCGAAGTGGAGGATCTCCAACTGGAAGTGGACCGTGCCAACGCCATTGCCAACGCCGCCGAGAAGAAGCAGAAGGCATTCGACAAGATCATTGGCGAATGGAAACTCAAGGTCGATGACTTGGCCGCTGAGTTGGACGCCTCCCAGAAGGAGTGCCGCAACTACTCCACCGAATTGTTCCGTCTTAAGGGTGCCTACGAGGAGGGCCAGGAGCAATTGGAGGCTGTGCGTCGTGAGAACAAGAACTTGGCTGATGAGGTCAAGGATCTGCTCGACCAGATCGGTGAGGGTGGCCGCAACATCCATGAGATCGAGAAGGCTCGCAAGCGCCTGGAAGCCGAAAAGGACGAACTCCAGGCTGCTTTGGAGGAGGCTGAGGCCGCCCTTGAGCAGGAGGAGAACAAGGTGCTGCGCGCTCAATTGGAATTGTCGCAGGTGCGCCAAGAAATCGATCGCCGTATCCAGGAGAAGGAAGAGGAATTCGAGAACACCCGCAAGAACCACCAGCGCGCTCTCGACTCCATGCAGGCCTCCCTCGAAGCCGAAGCCAAGGGTAAGGCTGAGGCCCTGCGCATGAAGAAGAAGTTGGAAGCCGACATCAACGAATTGGAGATTGCTCTGGATCATGCCAACAAGGTAAGTGAAATCGATTGATCGAGTTGAATCGATTTCTTACATCAATTTCCATTTCTATCCTTATAGGCTAACGCCGAGGCCCAGAAGAACATCAAGCGCTACCAACAACAGCTCAAGGACATCCAGACCGCTCTGGAGGAAGAACAGCGCGCCCGCGACGATGCCCGTGAACAGTTGGGCATCTCTGAGCGTCGTGCCAACGCTCTGCAGAACGAACTCGAGGAGTCCCGCACTCTGTTGGAGCAGGCCGACCGTGGCCGTCGCCAGGCCGAACAGGAATTGGCCGATGCCCACGAGCAGTTGAACGAAGTTTCTGCCCAGAACGCTTCCATCTCTGCCGCCAAGAGGAAATTGGAGTCTGAGCTCCAGACCCTCCACTCCGACCTGGATGAGCTCCTGAACGAAGCCAAGAACTCCGAAGAGAAGGCCAAGAAGGCTATGGTTGATGCCGCCCGCCTGGCTGATGAACTCCGTGCCGAGCAGGATCATGCCCAGACCCAGGAGAAATTGAGAAAGGCCCTGGAACAGCAAATCAAGGAATTGCAGGTCCGTCTGGATGAGGCTGAGGCCAATGCCCTTAAGGGTGGCAAGAAGGCCATTCAGAAGTTGGAGCAGCGCGTCCGCGAATTGGAGAACGAATTGGACGGTGAGCAGCGACGACATGCCGATGCCCAGAAGAACTTGCGCAAGTCCGAGCGTCGCGTCAAGGAGCTGAGCTTCCAGTCTGAGGAGGACCGCAAGAACCACGAGCGCATGCAGGATCTGGTCGACAAACTCCAACAGAAGATCAAGACATACAAGAGGCAGATTGAGGAAGCCGAGGAAATCGCTGCCCTCAACTTGGCCAAATTCCGCAAGGCCCAGCAGGAGCTCGAGGAAGCCGAGGAGCGTGCCGATCTGGCTGAGCAGGCAATTAGCAAATTCCGTGCCAAGGGACGTGCCGGTTCGGTTGGACGTGGTGCCAGCCCAGCGGTAAGTTCACATCCCTAAAAATACCGACACATCAAAAATCAGGGAAAAAGAAAAATTCTCTTTTTGCTTGGATTCCGAAAGGTTTTTTTTTCTTTTATTCTGATTTTTTTTATCCCAATCGATTCCACTCCCACACAACGCTTTGAGCAATCATTTTGCTTACACCAATTCGAAAAAACTGAATCAGTTTATATATGCAATATATATATATATATTATTTTTCCCTTTCATATTGCGCCTGCGCCACTTCTCACCTCTACAATATATATATCGAAATCGATCAAAAACAGATTTAAATGAATCAATCAATTTTCAAATCAAAAACAAAACCAAAAAAAAAAACATTTTTGAATAATGAGAGAACAAAACATGCAAAGAGAATTATAGCTTATAAGAATTATTATACTATCATAATAATATAATATAAAATAATAATATACATAGAACCATCAAACGACATTCGAAAAAAACCACATCTAGAGAACTGAAATGGGAAAAAAACATAAAAAAAGAAAGAAAAGTATATATATATAACACCAAATCGAAATCAAATGGAATATCATCGATACCTGGTACCAAAAATGCGTTCATTTTTGCAAAAAAAAAGCTTTGCTTTCTCTACCAAAATCAACCATTATATACCGCTATATGAACAAAAATATCATATCCTACTATATATATATATACTACAGCCGACAGCGACAAAGGGTGGCCGCAAAGGCGGGCTGCTGGAGCTGGAGTAAGATTTTAACAGATAAAACAGAGAAAATGCCAAAAAAAAAAAAACCAAAACACAAAATGTAAAGAAAACCAAAGTATAACTCATCTAGAAATCTTTTGAAACATTTGTAAGTGGATATGTTGGTACGAGACTGTACTTTTGTTGTACTAGTTGTTCTTGTCGTTTGTTCGAGTATTTGCCATTCCCCCCCGAAGCACACACAAAAAGTACAGTCACAAGTCAAAGTTCATAGTCAATTCTCATGCTCTCTCTCTCTCTCTCTCGCAACTCGCTACTTCATTTACATGTAACGTTTCGTCTACTCTCGTTCATTTCCGGTACTCGTCGTTCTTGTACGTTCTTCCCCGTTTTTTTCCCCTTTCTTTTGCAAAGAGCCCAAGACAATGCTCAATTTGTGTAATTTTTAGTTGAAAAGTTTTACTCCCCTTTTTTGTACGCAGACGTCTACAAATGTTTTTTCCATAAGGCGTTAGATAATCCACAGCATGATAATTTTAAACTTTTTTAATGTAAATGTATTTAATAATATTAATATAATTTTCTCTCTCTCTTCTTTTTCTCATTGTTTAGCCCCGTGCGACGTCCGTTAGGCCACAATTTGACGGTTTGGCTTTCCCACCCAGATTCGACCTTGCTCCTGAAAACGAATTCTAAATGCCATTTCAACAATTTTTTATTTTAATTTAAATATTGATATTTCATAATGCTTATGTTTATGATTTTAATTTAATTTCTTAATTTTTAAAACAACAACAACAACTACAAAAAAAAACAACAAGAAGAAAAGGAAAAATAAAACTATATAACAAATATATATATATGAAAATATCGAGAAAACCAACCAGAAAAAAAAAAAAAAAAAACACATGAACCAACATCGATCACAAAGACGGGAGGCAAAAAATGCACTTAGAATGGCAACGATCTGCATAGATCGAGAGATCAAATCGAAAAAACTAAAAACAGAAGGTCAAATGGAAGCAAAACATAAGTTCTTTTTGTCATAGGGCATATAGCAATATTCACTTTGGATCCTAACTCCGGCGTTACCCGGGTATTTGTATTTATATTTTTTATACAAAAAAAAAAAAAAAAAACAAAACCATAAAAAACCATAACAAAATGCATTCAACAACAACATCATCAAAAAGAGGCCCCGTCAAAACCAACAAAAAAATAATGATAGAAAGAAAGTTCGTTCGGGTTTCGTTTATTCGTTTGGAGTTGATCCATCAGTTAATAATGTTGCCATACACAGAAAACTAGGTATCTATATTGTATGTATAACACAGGGTTCTTATGTTTAAAAAACAAAAAACGAAACATCTACTAAATCTTTTTGTTTTTATTTTTTCGAAAAAAAAAAACAACGATCAACAACTACAACAAAAAGTATACAAAAAAGGAACAAATAAATGTAAATCAATTTAAAAAAAATTTCAGACGATTGGTATTTCATTTGCCTGGGGCCCTGGAATTGGGTTCAGTGCGTATCAATTGCTTATGTTGACCAATCATATGCTCAATATGATTGCATTCCCTCAATTTGGCCTTAAACTGATCGAGTGTCTCGTACAAGATCGGATAGAGAGCAGGCAATAGACCGTGATCCAATGTGGGAAACAAATGATGCAGAATATGATCACCGAAATGAGTCAAGACCAAAAACTGTGACCACTTCAAATCGCCACGATCGATAATGGTGTCCACCTGGAATAGACCCCAGTCGCGATCCTCACGATTCGTATCACCTTCATGATAGATTTCCGGGTCATGATGGGCCGCATTCAGGCCGATAACGCAGAAAGCAAAACTAGCAATCGACGTCATCGACAGCCATTGGCGTATACACAGAAGCACGGGAGCTGTCCCACCCGTTCCCACCAGCATGGCCAGGGGCAATGTGAGGGGCAACAGATCATGCCAATACATAATGTTCGTATGGCGCAGTGAATAGTAAATGCTGCAATTGACAGATCAATGTAAAAATATTAAGCTAAAACTCATCCTGCAATCTAGAACTCACCGTATGCCCATTTGTATGAAGAAGGCCACTGCATAGGCCAGTGGTTCAGTCACCCAGGACACATAGCGCATAGCCTTGCTCTTAATGTGGGTATTCGGTATCCAGCAGAGCAGGGGCTCAAACATCGATAGCTCCAAATCGAAATACGAATTGGGATAGATATGATGTGAGAGGGCATGCGATATGCGCCACGAGCAAAAGTTCATCAAACCCAAGTTGAAGGTGTACATTTGCCAGTTATCCCGACGATGGAAATAGTTATGCGACACAATCACAGTCCAACAAAGAGACACTCCAGCCAGAACTAGAGCCAACAAACTATCATATTTCGCACTGGCTATGGCAAATAGATAGGTGGAGAGCAGAATACCAAAATGGATGAGCTGCAAAATAAATAATTCATTACAAAAATTCGATTCTTAAATATCAGCAATTCACAAATGAACTTAGAGCTTTCAAATTCCTAAAATGATAGTACTCAATTCTATTGAATTCTTTGCTATATTCAACAATTTTAAGGCCGATCGATCCAAAAAAGAAGTTCAGTTTCATTTAATTACAGTCAATTATTTGTGTATAAATTTAACATAATTTTTAAAGGCACTTCTAAAGCTGTTATCTATTCTTTGGATTTATTTTTTATTACATTTATACAATTTATCAAAGTTAATTTATATTCTATTTATTTAAAAACCTTACATTTCACACGGATTCTTAATTTTTTGGAATTCAAATCTGTCATATCTTTCTAATACAGTCGAACTTTTCGATAGATAAATTCTATATGATGAAGTTCTACGGATGATAAACTTATTTCAAAGAATTTATTTATTTATTTTTAAAAATATGCCCCGTAAAATATGCTTCAAAATTTTTACGGTATTGTGAAATCTAGATATTAAACAATTTGAACTTTATTTGAGTAATTTCTAAAACTTTTCCATGCCAAACGTAATTTGTTTGATGGGGTTTTTAAAGTTTAATACAGTTAAAAGGATCAAAAGGACATTCACTTGTAGCACCGTAAATTATGTGAACTTTCTCGAGTTTATGTTTATTTGTTTCTTATCACTTTGTATACTTTGTACTCACATCACTTTTACGCTTCGGTGTCTTATCGACAGTCTTGAGCTTCTCGCACACTCGCTCCTTGAGCGTCTTGTAGAAGCCATCCTTGTGCAGGGTCAGTGTATAGATCCTTGGTTTGGCCGCATCCCGCACCTTATATTTGGCAATCATTTTCTCAGGCGCTGTGGTCAAATGATGTGCCTCAAAGGCTTCGGTGATGTCGGTACCTTGGGTTTCCTTAATCCAAAAAGGGCCGCCAGGATGTTTGTTTATGAATTCGGTGAAATCATAGATCCCATCATAGATGCGCCAAAGTCCTTCAGCCTCATCATCCTGCCGTTTACCCTTCTGCCAGCTATGAACAGTCACCAAGGGGGAGTTGCGATAGGTGGGGAATTTGGTGGCAATGCCACTTTGCTTCCAATCCTCAATTACCATTATCCTGTCGATTCCTTTTCTTTCTCACAACTCACAACCGACGGCCACCGGTCTCAAAAACAAACTGAATGGCAAATGCCACTCGCTAGACAATTTTAAGCGCAAATATTATATAAAAAAGAAAAAATAAAAACAAATCATCGATTTATAAATATTTCAAAACATTTCCATTTTGATAAGGTAATTCCAGCAGCCGAGCCGAACCGAACCAACTTGATATTGCGTCTAATAATTTTCAAATTGATTAGAATTTTTATGCACGTGGCCAACAGAGGCACGAAATAGTGGGCATGTCGCCCGATCCGAGGGTATGCCTTAATATGTTGGGGTCCCTAATCAGTAACTAAGTCAACCGAGACACATAGAGAGACCCCATAATGTGATAATTTCATGATAATGGGTCAATATAGTAACAGAGTGAGAGAGATAGAAAACTATGTAGATAACGGTAACACTTGAAGCATAATTAATCGGCAGAAATTCTAGTTTTTGATGGAAAAATATAGAGTATACAAACTCATGTGTATGATCATATCATTTAGATTTTTAATTGAGTTCAAAACTTGTTTTTACCCTAAGAAAAACCAGTCAGATGATGACGATTGAAAAATTTAAATAAATTTTGTTTGTTTAAATGAACAAAAGCAACATCAAATTGTGTGCATTAAGAGATAATTTTTAAGAGAATCAAGTAAACTTTGTAAATTTGTTAAAGTATAATTTTTGGACATTATTTGTACCTAAAAAATTTGCGAACATTAATATACTCTTTGAATATTATTTCAGTTCCTATAACTTACTCTACATATTACCTTTTAATCTGGAAGTTGAGTTGACATCGAATACCGAAGAATAATCACAAATTTTATATTCGATTTCCAGCAGAACATTAATAGAAAAGATAAAAGAAGAGAAATTGTATTTTTTTTTTCTGATCTACTGCACGAAAAATAAAATATTTTTATACCTTACCGATAGAAATAAATTCTAAAGCCATAAATTTATAGATTAGACTTAAAGAGGTTTAAGTAAGTATGTCCATGAAATAAGTGGATCATTAGTTGCATTATCAATGATAAGACTAATTGTATTATTTAGTGTTCTATGATTGTAATCTGAATATTTCCAATATCTTAAAAGTTAGTAAGATCGTCAACAAAAAAAAAAAAAAAAAAAACCGACCAAATTTGAAAGGATTCAAGAAAGTCATATAGTCGTGTGTGATTTTTGAAAAGTGTCACAGGATTGGGCGTACAGGATGACAGTATTCTTGGTGTTTTCTCATTTTGTGTAAGGGTATTCGCTGGTATTTGGCCTTTCCTCTGTAAACCACTCTCCGATTAGACAAAACACACAGAGAGAGTGAGAGAAGTTCAACCTAATAGAGGTTGAGATAGGGCAAGGTTATTTACTTTATGATAATGCAAAATGCACTTGACTCCTTTACGCATTTTCTGTTGGTCTGACAACTCTGGCAGCAACAGAGAGAAACTAGAGAGAGAGAGAGACTAAACTAATCACGGAACGAGAGAAAAATAGAGAACGCTAAATACACTGAAAGCTCTTGATAATGAGTTTTCAGTTTAACAGAGCAAATGCTTCACTTGGCGCTACGCCAGCAAAGCCACCGGTTGATTTAAATGCGGTCGCTATAATATATATGTATATCAAATATCAAACTTGGACTTGGAGACCATAAAAGAAATAAGAGACGACAACGATAAAGTTAACTCTGTGATAATGGCACCAAAAACTACCGATTTGGAAGAGGAGTCTTGGCGAAGATCGGGAATATCCAAGAATTATCCCAGCTATAGGAAACACATGCATATCAGCCATGAGAGGTAAGATCACATCGCCACACTTGAACTTGGAATTCGATTGATCCATTTGGGCACCGTTTCAGTTGGATCGAGGGCAAACAATTGGACGATGAGGCCGAGGGTCTTTGGCGCATTGGTGATAAGCTCTACGATTTGAGCGATTTTGCCAGCAATCATCCGGGCGGGGCATTCTGGATAGAGACCACCCGTGGCACTGATATAACCGAACCCTTTGAATCACATCACATTAGCGAGAAAGCTCGTCATATGCTAACTAGATTTGAAATCAGAAATGCCACTGAGCCGCGTAATTATCGATTTACCTTTGAACCGAATGGTTTCTATATGACCCTCAAGCGGAGAGTGAGGGAGAAGCTGAAGGCCCTCAACTACAAGCCATCCCAGAAAACGGAGGTAAGTAAATTAAGTAGAGATACTTTTTTTTGGTAAACTTTTCGAAATTTTCTAGCTACTTCATACTGGCATCTTGACGGCTGTTTTCCTCTTTAGCTGGTTGGCCATCATTTGGAGTTCTTTGGCATTCAAAGTCTTGGCCGGATTGGCCCTCTGCTATATGGCCACTTCGTCGCACAATTATTTCCATCAGCGGGATAATTGGCGAATGTATTGCTTTAATTTATCTCTTATGAACTTCCGGAACTGGCGTATATCTCATGCCTTATCACATCATGTCTATCCCAATTCGTTGCACGACTTGGAAATGTCTTTGTTCGAGCCCTTCCTATGCTGGGTCCCAAGCAGACAATACGCCAGTCGCCTTCAACGTTGGATTTCAGTGTTGATATCGCCAGTGATCTATGCCCTACTGAGTTTTGCTCAAATCGCACAAAGGTAATGAAAAATCTGCTCCTCTTTGCTCTCGATCTCCCATTTATATAGCTGGGATTTCTTTGCAGACTTGTGATATCGCTAATCAAAAAGAATATTATGCATTGGGATGATCTGATTGGCCTGATATTGCCCAGTTTTCTATATATCTCGACTGATTTGAGCCTTAGTTCAGCTATTGTCAATTGGTTGACTATAGTTAGTATAGGGAGCTTTCTGTTCGGTTTTATCGGTCTAACAGCAGCCCATCATGACCCTCGCATTCTACATGACGGCGATACTCAACGACCTGATCCAGACTGGGGTCTATATCAATTGGATACGATTATTGATCGTGGGGATATCAAATGGTCGGATCTCTTGGTCTTAGTGTCATTCGGTGAACATGCTTTGCATCATCTGTTTCCCACATTGGATCACAATGTTCTTAAGCATCTTTATCCAGAATTGAAGCTTACCTTAAGGGAATTCAAAGCGGAGCTACGTGAGATGAATCATTGGGGTCACATTAAAGGTCAAAATCATCAGTTGTTGCGCCTAAACGGCAATCCATTGCCGCCGGGTAGTGAAAAGTTTAAAACATAGTAGTTACAAAAAATTAACAATTGGTTTTGGATGAATAAATTAATGAATTATTGCATATAGTTTGTGATAAATCGCTTTCTAAGGGCCTAAGTCAGCAATTGTTGCGCCTAAACGCTAATCGATTGCCGCCTTGTAGTGGAAAGCTTTAAAAGTTTTAGTTAAGAAAGTTAATAATTGGTTTCGGACTACAGGAGGGAATGGTAAACAAATAAATTAATGAACTATTCTAGTTTGTGATTGATCTTTGACCCTTACTCTTAAGCTAAAAAGCTTGTTCTCTTAATTTGACAAAGCTTTTATGCATGTTTCTTTTTTTTCTTTTAGTTTTAAGTGGTCTATATAATATAGTTTAATGACATAATTTTATAGAGTTATAAACTTAAAAATCTCACAACATAAAATTGTTAAAAGCTATTTAAAAGAACCTTTTAATAATTTTATAGAGTTATAAACTTAAAAATCTCACTCTATAAAATTATTAAAAGGTAAAAGTTACAAACTTAAAAATCTCACTCTATAAAATTATTAAAAGGTTCTTAAAAGGTTTTTAAACTAATTACAAAAATTGTTTTATTCCCACCAGCCAAGTGGGTTTAATCAAAATATGTCGATAGCCTAATCGCATACAGAAATATATGTACAGAATATACTATAAAATACTTAAATATGCAACCAAAAAAGCTCTAGAACTTAAAAAAATATTCCACCAGTATGATACAGCAAAAACTCAATGATGAAATTAAAATTTAAAAAAAAGGTTCCCAAATAACGAAGTTTCGATGCTCTTTCCTTTCGTTAGATAAATTCCACTGAAACTAGAGGTTAAAAAATTAATATCTTTCCCCAATATACTTTTAAGTTGAAGTGTGAGGAACTCTTTAAAAAAAAAAGTACTCCATGTTTTAAGAGATTAATGAGCTTAAAGAGAAATCCTAGCTAGATAAAGAGTGTCAAATGTTCTAACTATGTAGTTAACTCTGTCAATCATACGAATAATTCTCTTTTGACGCACTGTGCGTTCTGCTCCTGAACGACAAAGTTGAGTAAGAAAACTCAAGTGCCAGCTACTGAGTGAGCGTATACGATTCGACAATCTCCCACAATCGACGGAATGACCCGCAAACTTTCAAAGAGAACATAGTTTTTGCTATAAATAGCGCACTGGGCGCACCCGACTCCCTTAGTTTCCATACAAACATCGAACGAAAAAGTCGTGTGAACATGTGGTTCAAGCTTCGTCCAGTGCTGTTAGTGCTGCTACCGCTGTTGGCAGTGCTTCCGGCGCCCTCTGAGGGGGCAAACATTCTGGGACTGTTCAGTAGTCACAGTCCATCCCATTTGATATTGCATATGTCGGTGGCGAAGGCGCTGGCCGAAGCGGGTCACAATGTGACAGTGGTTTCAATGTTGGAGCCCAAAGTGAAGTGCAAGGATATACATTTGATTGTTATACCGGTCACCGACGAACAGGAGGAGATTCTGGAGGCTCAAATGAAGGAAATGGCCTCGCAGAAGAATACAATTTTCGCCACTATGACACGCCTACTAAATGGGATGACAGTGATGATCGAATCGCAACATGAACTGCTTTCTCATCCGAAATTCCAGCAAATATACGAGACGAAGTTCGATCTGATGATATTGGGATGGTTTATCAATGATTTCCAATTGGGCGTGGCGGCCAAACTGAAAGTGCCGGTTATAGTCGACTGGATGCAGGCTCCTATGGCTGTCATCGATGCGTATGTGGGTAATCCACTAGAATTATCCTATGTACCGACTGTATTCACTTCGGTCGCAAAGGGAGAAGTGATGGGTTTCAAGCACAGAGCTATCAATTTTGCCACGGATTGGTTATTCTCGTATTTGATGCGTCTGTTTAACGTACGCCTAACTCGGTATTACAACGAGCAATTTGGAAACGAGGTCGATTTTCCCACTCTTGAAGAGGTGCGGCGAAATGTTTCACTTGTCTTTGCCAACTGCCATTTGATCAGCGAGGGACCCATCAGACCCTTAGTGCCAGCCACAGTTCAGATTGGCGGCATACAGATAAAGGATACACCCGATCCCCTGCCCAAAGACATTGAGCAATTTCTATCGAACTCTAAGGATGGGGCCATCCTGCTCTCCATGGGTTCCAATATCAAGAGTTCTTCAGTGAAACCAGAACTCAACCAGTACATTTTTAATGTCTTATCTAAGCTGAAGCAGAATGTGATCTGGAAATGGGAAGATTTGCATGATGTGCCAGGCAATTCATCGAATATTCTCTACAAGAAATGGTTACCCCAAGACGATATATTGGCCCATCCCAAGACGAAACTCTTCATCACCCACGCGGGCAAAGGTGGCATAACGGAGGCCCAATACCACGCTGTGCCCATGGTGGCTCTACCAATCTTTGGCGATCAACCGACCAACGCTGATAAAATGCAGGCTGCAGGCTACGGAGTGAGCTTGGATCTATTGACACTGACTGAGGAGACTCTTGAGGCTGCTCTTCGCGAGGTCTTGGAGAATGAGAAATACGCTCAGACAATTGGACAATTTTCCGCCCTCTACAGAGACAGACCTCTGACCGCTCGACAGGAGGTCGTCTACTGGACTGAGTATATCCTACGGCATCGAGGAGCCCCGCATTTGCAGAGTCCTCGGGTGAATATGGGTACCATAGCAGCCAATAATCTGGATATTTATGCCCTGCTGATAACGATATTGATTATAAATTTGTTACTAGCTCGCTTCGTCTTCAAATTAGTCTTACGTAAGGTCTTCGGCAAGCGATCGACCCAGCAGAAACTGAAAAACCAATGAATTGCAAAAATATTTTAAGTATTATCTAAGTATATAGTTACCATATATGTAAGAGTCTAGTCTGCATGAGTCTAAAAAGAAATACAATTTTTGTAAATATTAAAAACTGATTAAAATTGTATGATTCACCATTGATAAGAAAGAGATGACAATAGTTAACGAGTAACTACATACTTACAGTTATTTATGCTTGGTTATCTTGGGCGGAGATAATAAATAACAGTTTCGAAATTCGCTGCGTAATATTGATCAATTGAGACATATATGAGTTTCCTATATAAGACTGGTTAACTTACACATTCACAATATTATCAAGCGTTACGTTAAATAAATAGATCTATCTACCCATTTATTTATTCTTTATAAATAAATGTAAACCTATTAAAAATCTTATTAGAGTTTCAGATTGTTTGATACGAAATTGATATGTGTATACTGAAATGTCTGAAAATTCATTGAGATCCTAAAAGGTTATAGTAATTCCATGATTCAGCACTTTCCTATCCATGAAAACATTGGTTTTTCTCGTAACCAAATGTTTGCTAATTTGTTTTTTAAGCTATAAAAATTTAGAGATACGAGTCCATTTCTAAAATTACTTCTGACCATATAAATTATAATGAAAGGATGTTCAGAAAATTATAATTATACTTTTGAAGCTTGATCTCGTTATTTCCATGTAGTAAAGCAAGCTTTTAACTCTTCAATAAAATGGAATTGAAATACATTTCTATGAGGGGGCAAGTTTTTAAAGCCTAGAAATTGAACTATCAATTTAAAAATTAAATATGTCGATCCGTAGCAGCGACTCTCCCGAGATGCTACGAGAAAAGTTGGGTGAACACAATCCTACACGATATAATTAAAAAAAAATAAACAACACTCCCGCCCAGAATTAAAAGATTGCGATAGTTAGCTCTTTATATTTTAGTCGTGGCATAAAAGTCTTCTCTCATTATTCATCAACAAGTAGATTATTTACTTATTTTTGTATATGTATATATATATATATATAGATCGGTGTAGATCAAAAATATAATATATGCATAACCAGTTTCAGATTATACGCAGTTTGTCTGTCAGTCCTACACCAACTCAAAGTTTTCATTCGTCTATCGAGTTATTTAAAAAATTGTATGAGGCTTACCCGTAATAAAAACACAAAATACGTTTATATTTCGTCACCAAAAAAGTTCTTATCATTAACAATAATAACCGACAGAATAAATTACAAAAAAAAAAAAAACAAAAAAGTCAAGTCATTCAGCTTTGTTTTAGACGAATCGAAGTTGAGATACCCTTACTTATTGATTTCGTTTTTGAAAATCATAATTATGACAGCAATTTAGAAGCTCTACCGAAAGTTTGAACTGTTCCCAAAAAAAAGTTTAAAAACAAATATAAGTATAAAAACAAATATCTTTTTAAATATATTTAAAAAATTTTTTTTTCAATAAATTATGTTTTAATAATAATATTATATACTTAAAACTTGCAAATATTTATGCCTAAACTTGCCTGGTTTAAAATTTTCTTGTCTCCTCTAAAATTTTGACTCCTCTTGACTTTGACCAGCTGTGAAATTTACAAAAAAATTTCTAAAATATTCAAAACTTACATTTAATTCTTATAACCAATTCTCACTTGAAAAGTATCGAAATTTTTGTGTAATAAAATATAATTTACTCTACTTTCGAAAATATTAAAAACTTCCATTTAAATCCTATAACCATAAAAATATAATGAAATATAATTTACTTTAGCAGCATTCTCAAAACGAGACACTGCGTGAAGTCCATAAAACCTTTCAACAGATATTGCCTTAGAAGAAATACATTTTTCTACTTATATAATAGGACCAATCAATTTCAATTTAAAGGCTTTAGTTCTTAGAGTAAAAGTTCCTTAAGAAGCGCAGTCCTTTCTACCAGTTTCCATATAAGCACAGCCAGTGACGACAGCGTTGGGGCAAGGAACTAGTTTGACAACTCCACATGTCTGGCCCCCGATCAAGAGAGATAATCGCAGATACTCTTCCTTCTCCCAAAACGAGTATGCCCGCTTGTTGCAGTGAATACAAAGAGCACAACACGAACATTTCATCAGACACAATGTAAAGTTGTCGCTCTCTGCGTTCTCACTTAATAAATAGTTTAATATTCTAGCCATGAGCAAATTTTATATAAATGAAAAGCTTTTCAGCTGGAATATTCAGTTGAATACAAAAATGACTGGCATGCACAACATGTTCGGATCGGGTGTTCTTTATTCACTTTGCGCCCTATTGCTGATGCAGTTCGCATCGTTGCCCGAATGCCAAGGAGCCAATATCCTGGGCCTCTTCGGTAGCGAGAGTCCTTCACATTTGATTGTTCATATGTCGGTGATGAAGGCTCTGGCCGATCGAGGACACAATATTACAGTGGCGGCGGCCCTGAAGCCGAAACTGGCGCCACACGAGAACATCACTGTGATCGTAGTGCCACCAAGTCTCGAAGCCCAGAAAATGTTCAATGAGCGAGTATCGAAGTTAACGAAGGAAAAGAGCAATGTGTTGGTAGCTCTGGCGAAAGGGATCACCCAGACAAGTACAATGTTCCATTCCCAATACGAGTTTGCAGTGCATCCAAAATTGAAGGCCATCTATGAGAATCCTCAAGTGAAATTCGATTTGGTTATATTGGGTTACTTTATGAACGATTTGCAATTGGGCATAGCCGCCAAATTGAATTGTCCAGTCATTGTGGAGTGGTGTGGAGTGCCCATCGAAATGGTGGATAGTCTGGTGGGCAATGTCAATGATCCGGCTTATGTGCCCGGCTTTAATATGGCCCCAGATAAGACTGAGAAATCCCCGAGCTTTAGATCACGGCTGAGAAACTATGCATCCTATGCAATATTCAAGGGGTTGAACATGATTCTGAATTATCGCATGAATAATTACTACAAGTGAGTTATAAAACACAAGAGATTCCAATTTTATACTCTTTTACATATGTATTTTCATGCATTTTCCAGGCAAGCTTTTGGCGATGATCCCGATTTTCCTAGCTACGATGAAATGAGACGTCGCATTTCTCTGCTCTTCATGAACTATCATTCAAATAGCGAGGGACCCATTCGCCCCACGGTGCCACAATCTGTGGAATTGGGTGGCATTCAAATCAAAGATACCCCGGATCCTTTACCCGAAGATTTGGCCGCTTTCCTGGGCAATGCATCGACGCATGGGGCCATCTTTTTCAGCTTGGGCTCCAACATCGACACATCCTACTTGAAGGAGGAGACAATTGAACACATCTACAATGTTCTCTCACGTCTACCACAGCGTGTGATATGGAAATGGAGTGATTTGGCAAAAACGCCGGGAAATTCTTCGAATATCTACTACCACAACTGGTTACCACAGGATGATATCCTGGCCCATCCGAATATGAAACTTTTCATTAACCATGCTGGAAAAGGAGGCGTGGCAGAGGCCCAATACCATGGAGTTCCCATGTTGGCCATACCCATCTTTGCCGATCAACCGGGAAATGCAGCATCAATGGTTGCCTCCGGGTTTGGTCTCTCCCAGGACATCCTAACCTTAACGGAGGAGAATTTCGAAAGTGCCATCCAAGAGATACTACAGAATCCCTCGTACAAAGAGAAGGTCGGCAAATTCTCAACACTGTATCGCGATAGGCCGATGACGGCCAGAGAGACGGCTGTATTCTGGACGGAGTATGTGCTACGTCACCGGGGAGCCTATCACATGCAAAGCCCCGTCATTCATATGGGCTTCATAGCCCGACATAATCTGGATGTCTACACACTGTTGTGTCTGTTGATATTCACCGTGATATGGCTACTGGCTCGGATACTACGATTTGTATTTCGCAAAGTCGCCGGACCATTGCGTGGGAATGTCCATTCTTATCAAAAGCTAAAGACCAAATAGAAGAACCCGCTGAAATCATAATCTTAAGAGTTTCTATGCAAAATGTGATAAAATAAAAACAACTTTATACTAAATAAAAGAGAGAATACCCATTATTGATCAGAAGAATTTACGAATTGCTTAATCAAGGCCAACATAACCGATTTTTAATATTGGTTTACTATCAAGGTGCACCTACCTGTATTTACCTTATCTATTCATAATTTATTATCAGTAAAATTTCTATGTAATTCTGTCAACAAACCTTGCAAAAGCCAATTTGAATTCATCGACTCTCGCACACCCTTTCAGTTTGCAACTTTTTGTTTATCATCGTTAATTGGCTAAGTAGAAGTAGGAAGTTAGTCGTAGAGAGACTAAGTTGATGGGTTAAATAGTTTGTATTTAATTAAATGATTTATTGTTTGCTATTTTATTATTTGTAGCCAAATGTACATAAAATGCTTACATAGACAAATCGTTTATTTTTGCTTGTGTTCATCATGATGACACAATTGCGATAAATTTTCTAATCATTCTATGTGGTAAATGCTCAAGTGGAATTCCATTGCCACTCAAAACATTCAAACACATTGTGACGCAGCTTATCCCTATCTGAGTGTGAGTTTACGAGTTTTACGAGTGATATACAATTGGAATTATATTTTGGGGTTACTAAGGTTTCGAAGAATGTTTTACAATGTCGCAAATCCCATTTGAATGTTATAAAACAAAATAAGAATGAAGAAAGTTTTAATATTTTTGAAGAACGAAATCATTTAAGGAACATCTGTTCGTCTTTTAAATATTGTCGGATGTTTCTGCAACTTTTGAAATCCTTTTGAAAACACGTTATTTTTAAAAGTCCTCATTTAGGTATTTATCAGGGACGGTAAATAATGATTATTTTGTTTTTTTAATTAAAAAAATCCACTTCTAATTACGTTAGAAGAAAAATAGACCAATGTTCTTGTCTATGCATAAATTATGATATTTCACTATGATTTAAGTTTCTGCGATTTTTAATCAATTGATTGAATCTTAATCATCGATTTTGAGCAAAAAAAAAAATAAAACTCACAACAGTCAATTGATTAAAAATTAGAAATAATTTGTATTTTTCAAGTTTTAAAATAAAACTCATAATGATTACAGTCCCTGATATTTATTGATCAGATGAACTCCCTGTTCGAGTTAAATCTCTTTCCGCTTAGCTCTTTTTCTTTTGGTTTGGGAAAGATGAAATGATCCTTAATAGATAAATTTGAGGAATATTGTAGTTTGTGGCCCAATTCATATAATATCATTAGAGAGACAACACATGTGTTCCTGACTTAGTCGTAAATAACTTCTATTCTGGGCCAAATGTGTTTGACTTTTCTTGAAGTCGTCTTTAACTCTATCCAATAAGTTAGTTGTTCTTCACTTTGTGAATCACTAATGTGAATTACACTCCATTGATCCTCTCAAAAGCGGTCGCTATGGCTTTTCAGCTTAAAATCAACGAGAAGAACTTGTGAATGACGTCTTAGATCAGAGCACTTTTAGTAGGTCAGAGGGAATAGAACTTCTGTGCTTGCTCCTCTTCAGCTAAAAAGTTTAGTATGCATCAATAAAAAAAGGGAATCATTTGAGGAAAGCCACATCAAACCTTTCTCTATAGTATACTATCGCAAACATTTACTCTTAAGATTATTTTATACATACTAATCGCATTGATATTGACACAAGTTCGTGGAGTTATGGCAATGGTGATACGTGTCCTTCCTTATCAAGAGGCTAAAGACTAGTTGAGCTGGGCCACATCATAAATTTTGTATACACATCTAAGGATTGAGTGAGACATTGGTTCACCTCTATACACGTCTTCGTCCTGTAATTATCAAGTAAAAGAATCTTATCTAAGTTCATAAAACACCAATTAGCATGACGAAATTTATGAGTTGCGTCTAGCTATACCAAAATAAAAACGAGAAGTCAACATTATTTTGCTAAATAGATTTCGCCACACATTGTCGGCATGAGGTCAGATAATGATTCCACTCGTTAAACCCTTTGCACCTGTCATTAGGCGTACGAAAACTAAATGAATGAAACCAAGTCCGACTAATGAAACAATCCATAATTCGCTCAAACAAGTTGTTGTTTTCACACAAACACACTCTCTCTGTGTGTGTGTGTGTGTGTGTGGGTAATTATAAATAGAATGACTCTCCCAGAGATTTCCTAGTAGTCATCTGTCCACCCAGTCGACAAACACATTCCGATCTCGCAGTGAATCGCAGCCAGCGGTTGTTAACGCGTGTCGGGAGCGCATTGTATTTCAAATTGTTTCATTGTTATTTCGTTTTCGATTAATTGTTGTTGTTGTTCTCTATATAGACGAGGTATATAGTATATATATATATATATGTATGCTTAGCTATAGCTAGTAGTTGCCATTGACCTTATGCTAGGTTATTGCAAACACTTGCCGCCCCACTTCTGCTTCCCTCAAATGTTAACCAGTGTTCAAAGGTTAAATGCCGAGAAAGAAAGCGATTAATTGCACAGAAATGATGTAAAAATAAACATTGTTTTATTTGTTTAGAGAGAGAGAGAGAGTGCTTTTCGTGTTTGAGCGTTTGGAATAACTTATCTAACAAGTTCTTATCAGTGCAGTTGATAGTGAGTATAAGTAACGACCGCTTTTCGTTGATTTCAGTCAGTTAACATTTGATTTTGGCGGCACACAGAAGTAACATGACGAAATATCTCAACTATAGCCTCGGTGGCCTATTGGTGCTCTTGGCTTTGACCTTTTCGGGTCCTCCAGCCGTTGAAGGAGCCAACATTTTGGGTGTCTTTACCAGCCACAGTCCATCGCATTTCATTGTCCATATGTCGCTGATGAAAACCCTTGCCGAACAGGGTCACAACTTAACCGTGGTCAGTTCTGTGCCGCCCAAGATCACGCACAAGAGTATCAAACACATTGTGATTCCCCTCAAGGCCGAGGATGAGAAGTTGCTCAATGATGGCATGTCCGCATTGGCCAAACAGAAGCCATCATTTGTAACCACCATGAGGACAATGGTCACCTCATTGTCATTGCTACTGACCAAGCAGGTGGATGTCCTGGAGCATCCAAAGTTCAAGGAGCTCTATTTGAACAAGGACAACAAATTCGATTTGGTCTTCACGGGTTTCTTTTTCAATCTCTATCAAGTGGGTCTGGGTGCCAGATTCAATGCTCCCTTGATTGTTTCTTGGTCGGGTCCTCCAGGCGGCATGGTGAATGGGCTTGTGGGCAATCCAGAATTGCCGGCAAGTGTGCCGAATATGAATGTGGCTGTCCAGCCCGGCGAGGTCATGGACTTCAAACTGCGCCTGACCAACTACATCAGTGGTTTGTCATTCAACGGGCTCACCTGGTACCTGGAGAGCCAATTCCGTATATATTACAAGTGAGTAGAGTAACCATAACTATTTCTCCTTCGATTTTAACCACCTATTTACGATTTTGTTGCAGACGCATCTTCGAAGATGATCCCACACTTCCCAGCTACGAGGAGGCCAAGAAAAATGTATCCCTGATATTCTGTAATAGCCACGGCATCAGCGAAGGACCCATTAGACCCAATGTGCCGGGTGTTGTGGAAATCGGAGGCATCCAAGTCAAGGATAAGCCCGATCCTCTGCCCACCGACATCAAGGAGTTTTTGGACAACTCCAAACATGGTGCCATTCTATTTAGCTTGGGCTCCAATCTTAAGGGCGACCACATCAGTCCCGATGTTGTCAAAAAAATCTTCAAATCCTTGTCGAAACTGAAACAGCAAGTCGTTTGGAAATGGGAGGATCTGAAGAATTTGCCGGGCTCTTCTCCCAACATTCTCTTCAAGAAGTGGCTGCCACAGGATGACATTTTGGCGCATCCCAAAATTAAACTGTTCATCACTCATGCGGGCAAAGGAGGCGTATCTGAGGCCCAATATCATGGTGTTCCCATGTTGGCTCTACCCGTCTTTGCCGATCAACCCGCCAATGCTGATAAAATTGTGGAGTCCGGTTATGGTCTGAGATTGGATCTCTTGTCCATCGAGGTAGACACTTTGACGGCGAGCATCAAAGAGATTCTCAATAATCCCAGCTATGCGGAGAAGTTGCAACGTTTCTCGAAGCTCTACCGCGATCGCCCCATGACGGCTCGCGAATCGGTCATTTATTGGACGGAATATGTTCTTCGCCATCATGGAGCTCCCCACATCCAAAGTCCTTTGGTTCACATGGGATTCGTTGCCAGCAACAACTTGGACATATATGCCCTATTGGTCGCCGTTCTTGTCATCGTCATCCTAATCAATAAGATCGTGTGGACATATCTGTGGCGCAAGTGTTGCGGCAAATCGAAAAAAGTCACCCAGAAGAAAGTTAAGAAGCAATAGGTATTAGGAAAAGACGACAATCTTAAATAGCTTTAAATTTGTATATTCAAGTAAATTTAATTGTAATAAATTACAAAAATCTGTTACGTTAATTTCTACATATCTAAAATCCATGTTTGAATATTAAAAAAAAACCAACAAATCGGAGATAAATGAATCACGTAGTGAAAGCTACATTAACGGTTGCTATCTTAGCTTATAAATATCGTAAGCAGGTTAGAATCTCGGCTAAGTGATCTCACACTGGTTGGTGTCCGGTCTACTTATCAGCCTCGTTCTAATAGCGGGCCCTTAAATAGTGGACATGTCTCAATCGATTCGGCATTGATACTGATCAAGAATATATATAGTTCCTTTCTTCTGCCTATTACATACATTTTGGCGACTTGAATATACCATTTGATCCCACAGATAAGCAATAATATAGGTGAAAACTCTAACACAGAATACTGTATATACTGTTGAGTTTTATTTTGAGCAAACAAATAAAAATCATTAATAATCATTATTTTTGATTTTTATTTTTGATCAAAAATATTTTGAAAAGGTTATTTTATTAAGGTTTATTAAATTTCTTAAAAATAATGATTATTAGGCAAAAAATTGATATGTAATCATTATTACCCAATTTTTGAAATAAAACTTTTAATGATTACGGTCCCTGTTCTAAAGTTGTTCCTTCATTTGCTTGCTCATTTTATACCTAAGACTTCTCCATATCAGTTGTATATGAAACGGTCAAATATATTGTAGCCCCATTTTAAAATTAATTAATTGGAATTAAATTCTTGGAAGATGTGCTATATTTAAGCTACTCTTTGAGCCAATAAGTACACAATATATTCATTCATTCATTTATTCACTAATATTGATATATACATTTGATATGTGTGAGTAATATTCTAAGGGTTAAGAGTTCATGCTGCATTGGCATTTTCTACTTAAATATATAATAATTTGCTAGACATTGATGCTTAAAGATAATACATATATTATGAGATAAGTTGGGGAGAAAATTGAATTAAAAAACCCCTTGAATATACATTTAGATAAAACTTACGACTAAAACTTGAAATTATGCTAGGATATTTATATGAGGATACGTTGAATTCAAACATCTATTTTCAAAATTATTGTGGAGATGTTCGAGTCTAGTTCATCAAATGCTCTATGATCCAGTTCGCTTGTGGGAAAATGCCAGGGCAGATTATGAATCATTTTAAGTAAACAATATACATAAAAGTTTTTCTAACACAATTACATTTCGTTATGTTAGAGCAAAAATTGCAATGCATCTAGATCCGATCCTGATTCGCCTGCACGAGAAATCCTTTCTCCTTTCGAAACTAACCGTTGTTCTGCCTCCAAAATCATTTTGCGATGCAAAGGACGATGAGGACTAGAACAATTTTAAACCACATTGAATTGAATTGAATGAAAAAATTGAAGATCGCAATATTCATGAGTGAAAACATAATCAACATGCAAAAAGGCCGAGCTAAAATACTTTTGCAAGTTCTTATATTATTTACATTTTTATTTTCTATCTGTGTCTATTGGTATTAAGTTTAATTGATCACAAATTTACAGTTTCTTTGACTAGAAGATTTTCGGAAAAATAAAAAAATATCACTTTGTTGAAAACGAAATTTACATATTGAAAATACTTAATAACGGACCGATCCTGCAGACTTTGCAATCAACCTAGGAAGCTCCCAACACCTTGGACCCAGACTGCTTAGATGACCCACTTTCCTCTGGCTTGCTCTCATTGCCAGCTGTTGATGTTGCTCCTGCTCCGGGATCTTGAAACCTTTCATTCTCGATTGTCGATAAATTTGCGTCAATGCCACGATCCAAACGCAGCTGGTTGTGAACGATGTCCATTATTTTGGCCAAGAGTAAGCTCTCTTTGTGATCGAACATTTCGCTTTGATTGCAGCCATTTAGAATGCACTTTCTCACCTCCTCGGCCTCGTAGCACATGCTAATGCGATGGTGGTAATGCGTAGAGACGCCCCCATCGACTGGCAAGGGGAAATCGATATTGTCGGTATCCCTGATCAGGCGTGTGGGACACCAATAGTTGGTCATCTGAAATGCAAGGGAATCGATAATCGAACTGGTAATTCCCTTGGAAAAAGACTTACTGTAATGCAATCATCTTTGCCTGTTATGGTGGCCTTATTTTCGAACTTCTCCTCGGCACTGACCTCTACGTGCGCCCATCGATTCCTTGAGAACTCCAATACGATATCGGCTGTCACATCGATATCCTCTTCATTGAGCTTGCCCGTGGCACGAACTCTCTGCGGGATCTCACGAAAGACCCACAGAGCCAATTGTATGCCATAGACACCGAAATCGCTGGCCACACCGCCATACAGAGCCAACTTGGACTGGGAAACGGGTAGACCCAGAGTGCAGTGCACATGGGAGACCTCCCCCAAATTGTTGCGCAGAATTTGGTTCCTCAGATAGTGATAGGCGGGTACGCAACGTGGCCACATGCCCTCCATAAGGAAGAGGCCTCTCGCCTGGGCCTTGGCTATCAATTGGGAGACCTGATCTTCGGTCATGCACAGAGGTTTCTCGCAGAGCACATGCTTGTCATGGTTCAACATCAAGTGGCATAGCTCACCGTGCAAGGGATTCAGTGGGGAAATGTAGACAACATCTGAAATCGAACATCCGTTTGCTAGATGAAAGGATAATGGTTTTCGATGGTCACTCACCCACATTGGGACACTTGGCCAAGTCCTCGAAACTTGTGTAAATATTCTCCACATTGTATTTATCGGCAAAGGCTTCGGCATGCGATCGATAGGCGGCCACACAAGAAACAATTTGGTGATGTTGGGGGGGCAGGATGCTTAAGGCTGCCCCAAAATCATCGGCCATCAGGCTGACCGGAGCAATGCCCCAACGTAAGGTGGCGCAGCTCTTTCCGTTGGAGCCGTCGTTGCTGCTGCTGACAAAATGATTGATATGCAACTGGCGTGGGCGTGGCCAACAGATTTTCCTATTGTCATTTATAATGTTAGATATTTGCGGCTGTTGCTGTTCCTGTTGTTGATGCCACTTGTGCGAATGTTTCGAGCCAGCAGCAAAGAGAAGATCTACATGGAGAGGATGGATCAAGTAGAGACACAGATTGAGTGAAAACACTACACGAGAGAGAGAGAGAGAGAGAGCGAGAGAGAGATGGAGGCTAAAAAATAAACAAACAACATTGTGGCGTAAAACGCATTTCATTCATACGATCGGTCGGTTGGCCAGAGTCAGTTGGCTTTTGCCGTTTTTCCACGAATTGGCGAAATTGCGGGTGTTGGTTTGGGTCTTTTTTGGCTTGGATTTGGTTAAGTTGTCAACCGGTTGCTCCGGCCACGTTGGACACCATCTATGTCGAAACCAAGACGATGCTGGCATTATGTGGCACTGTTTAGTGCGTCAGTTTCCTCCATAATTAGTCATAGTTGTTTAGCATCAAAAACTTGTGAATGACTTGAGCCGTCGTCGGTGTCTGGTCTCAGCCTGGTCTGGTCTGGTCCTGGCCAAGTAGGGTGGTCAACACACTCGCTGACTGGCTTACCACTAGGCCATTAGGCAGCTAGCTTTATGCCGCGTTCTGTGCGCAGTTTCACTTTCTTTTTAGAAAACGAATATTGACAATTGTTGTAACGATTTTTGTGTTGTGTTGTCTTTCGCTTTTTCTTTGTATTGACCAAGGTATTATGACTTTGTCAGTTAATTGGAAACTCATAGGTATATAATTTGAAATCCATATGGCAGTGTTAACTTGGAAAATTCTATGACAATCAATTTCGTTTTCATCAATATTAGTTTTGAAATTGCATATTCCCATCAAAAGTAAATAAAACTTTTGATTTAAGACTGATTGTTAGCAAATTAACTCTAAAAAATCGGTTCTTAAAGTATAGGAAACATATTGTGAAACATTCTTTATATGTTTGTTTGCGTTTGAATTCAGTTTCAGACAGATTAAAGCATAAAGTTGTATAAATACGAGGGATAAGTTAGGCTTCTAGTCGAAATTATAGTGACAAAAATATTTAACAGGCTGGAAAAAGACAAAATTGCTAACTTTTTGTTGAGTAGGTGACTTAAATATATCTAGTTGTAATTCCCAACTAGTTTTAGCGTTGAAGTAGTGGTATGGCCTTCCAAATTCTAGGGTCGTTAGCGAAGTCTGCTGATGAGAAAACTTGGTAGTTCTCGAAATAGCGCCATACAGACAACCTGCCCACTTTTTGTTCGATTTCAATAAATAAACTGAAGCCCGCTTTAAAAAATTTTAAAACAAACCATAGCAAAGGTTGTAAATTTATCAAAAATGTTTATATTATTATCTATTTATATTTACTCTCTGTGTAGATAGAATCTAAGAGGCAACATGCTGAGTCTTTTGGTTGAGCTTTCTTAACAAAATTATTTGACTTAAAATTAACTTAGAATTAGAATCATATATTTGAAAACAAAACATAAATTAACTAGGGCCTAAAGATAGTTAAATGTTTTTTTTAGGGTGATCAAAAGATTGCTTAGAACCAAATATATAAAGAGCTATACTAATAATTTTAAAATTACTTGTGAGCACATTTTAAATATGTTAGTGTATATAAAGTTTAAGGTAAGTGTTCTTAACACTTGTTTCTCTTTTCCAATAATTGAAATGCGTGCAACAATGCGGTAGTCCAAGCACAACTCACTAGTTGGGGTAACACAACAAACAACACTTTGTTTATCTAATTGTAAATGCAATGCGGCAAACGCGTCAAAAAACTTTTCACTTGATTTAGCATGCCAAACAGGTGGCAAGTCGATGGCCATATAGAAATTGCCCTAACCCAAATGTAGTGAACAAAAAAACAAGAAAACTGTCATGAACGAAAGTGTTCTACGAGCATTATGGGTGGCTTCAAAACTCTCTCGCCGGAAGTCTGCCTGTCGACTTGTCGTCTCTGAAATGTGGGTGAAATTATGCCCAAGTGAAAGGTTGCCTAATTTTGTTGCCATTTAGCGAATGCTCAGCAGCAGCAGCAGCTGCCAACAAATTTGCCATGCGTGTGTCGCTGATGACTCTCTTTTGCAGCAGCAATGCCAAAAGCCAGCAACATGTTCATTAGAGCCGCCAGGCGAGCAACCGACAAAGCAAATAAATACTAAAATTTGCATGACTGCAACATAAATCGTGGCAAAATATTAAACAAGTCAGCAGCAACAGTTGAAATCAATAAATTTATTGATACAATTTACAAGGCGATGGAGCTAAAGCTGAACGACAACAGCGCAACAAGCGATGGCGATGGCGATGGCTTGCCACATGCAACACACACGCAACATGCACTAATTAAGAGGGGGGATGTGGGGGTGTCTGGTGGGTGAGGTGAGATGCTCATGGAGATGGCCTTGCCATATGGCTAAACTAAAACAAGTTAACCAAGTAACCAACCAACCAACGACTGACTGACTGACTAACCGACTAAATCTCTAACTAAAGCCTAGTGAAGAAAAATGTAAATGCCCATAGTAGTAAAGTGGGCGTGGCCATATACAAAGAGTGATTTGTCATGGGTCGGCGAAACCCTAAAACTTGCAACTGCAGCAACACTGGCAAAAAAAATGGAGTAGCTTAAGGTAAATTAAATAGAACAGATGCAAATTTGGTTGAGAATATTAAAAAAAACTAGAGGACTGGTTAATTTTAGAGATCGATTTGGTATAAGGCGGAACTATTATGATTGTGTTGTCTTCACATTGTCTCAACCGGAGCATTTTCTTATAACATTAAAATCTTAATAACCCTTTAGAAAATAGCTTTCGTAATTATCATTTAATCATGCCATTTAACTAGAGTTTTCAAGTCGTAGAATACATTCCGTGGCTTTGAATAAGGTTTAACTTTGTTAGGTCTAGGTGTGGAATACAAAAAGCTGGGGAAACCAATCAACAAAAATGATCAGTCCTTATTTGTTTAGCTGTCGGATGCGATATGTTTTAATTTTATACTCAATGCAGATGAACTTCGACTTTTCATAATTTAAGATTACAAATATTTGAGAATTTATATCTGTGATAAAACTAATAAACAGCTCTGAAAGTCTGTTTAAAAGGCATCTAACTAGAATTTTTTGATCTTACAAGTACATATGTATATATGTATAGAATATATATTCTTAATCAGCACGACGAGAGCAAACTGATGTAGCCACGTCCGTCCGTTGAAGTGCACAGATCTTAGGAACTATAAGCGATAGAGCTACCAAATTGAAAGTATAGACTCGTGTAGTATATACCCTTGTTAAGTTTATTTTCTTTTTCCAAGCTCCCTCCCGCCCACGGAATAGAAACGTTTTCTACAAGCGGTGCAAGGTCGGATTTGGCCGTTGGAGGCGCTAAAGTGCTCGTGTACATATAAGAGAGAGCGAGATAACCTGTGTTAGATATCGCTGCATGCGATATAAATTTGGTTATATAAATTCGAAGTAGTTTTTTTATTTGATGCTTCTAATAGTCTCAAATTAAATTACCTATTTTGTTGTCGTATCGGTCGGTTTCGAGTGTCACCAAAGAAAATGTTGTATATATGATTCACATATATATTCATCTCAATAGATATTTTGCTCAGTGTGCGAAACTTACCTTGCTATTTTATCGATTCTATTGATTTGTGAAAGTCATGACCCTCAAGTTTGTTGCCTAAGTCTTTTGATTTTTGCTTATGCTGTTGTTGTAATTTTTGCAGCATTGCGCTTTAATTAGCACCTTAAACAAAGAGGTTACTGAGATAAGTGAAAATAGAGGCGGGGGGGGTCAGGTATAGGGAGGGGACTTTGGGACGGATAAGTAAGCATTTTTAATGGTCTTTACAAGTTTTATGCATGTCTTTCGCTTTTTTTTTTGTGTGTTGTGTTGGGTCTTTTTTTTCTGCTTTTTCATAGACAAATACGCACACGCCCAGCAGCCCGACAACAACAACGACAACAACAACAATAGCAACAGCAACATCCACAGCAGCAACAAACAATTGACAGCCTGTCATGTCATGACAATTGGCAATTGTTTTTGTTGTTCAACTGTTGCCCAAAGCTTTTAACATATTTTTACCAAAAGCGAAAGTACCTCAAAAATCAGTTTTCGTCTTGTTCTAAGGCAACATGTTGCTGAGCGCAGTTCGTCGGCAACATGTTGCCGTGAAGTTAGTGAAAAGTGAGTTTGTAAACAACAAAAGCGAAAAGCCAACAACTTTAGGCCTTGGCTTTGGCTTTAGTGACGACGACGACGACGACGACGACGCGACGACGCATGTTTATTGATTCGCTTTGGTCGGCAACGATGACGATGAAGATGAAGATGACGACCGGGCGGCAAGTGCAGGTCTTCGTCTTCGTCTTTTTGTCTGCAGGTCTTCGTCTGGTTCGTTAAACCTGCAGTCGCTGCCACCGTTAACTGCGACGCCAACCGAGTGTTGTGTTGTGCCGCTGCTGCTGCTGACTCTCTGACTCTTTTTAACAGTTTTCGAATTTGAGTTTTGGCCACGCGAAATCAGTTAACAAACGGACGCGTTTTGAAACGGATGCAATACTGCAGCAACAAAAATTTCGCACTTCTCCAACCTCCTCAGCCTTGCGACTCGTGTGTGTATGTGTATGTGTGTGTGTGAAAAAGTGCCTTAAGATGAGCCGCCTTAAAAGTGAAATTTACTGAATGAAATAAAACGATATAAAATGCATTGGCATTATTGTTATTGAATGATCGCGGCATATATGTGTGAGCTTTGAATGATTTATAACAATTCATTTGGCAGGAAAAGGAAATTACAGCAAATTAGCTAAAAACTAAACGGGGAAAACATTAAACCAAAACTTTCAACGACAAATCAGGATTATACATTTATTTGCCAGTCAAACTGCGGCGACTCACATTGCATGGTAAGTGTAAGAATGATGATGTAAGATCAAGCTCTTATTGGTTAAAAGTTGGCACACAAGGAGAAGGACTTAATTTGTAATTGACTTTGAATCACAGGAAATGATTTTCCTTTCTAGAAGTCATACCTAATAATCTTATTTCTAATTAACACTCTCTTCTGCTTACAATAATGGAATAGTTTATTGAATATTATTGAAGAAATTTGGAACTTTTCAATTAAATACAAAGTTATTTATTAATTTTTAGTTCATTAATAAAACTAATTTGTAAGCTTTGAAAAAAAACATTATTTTAACATGGACAATTACCATTAATTCTTTTGAAAACTGTATTCCTAACCTTTTAAAGTCCAAAAATGGTCAAAATTTCGCATTTTTGGTTAAATTTAAAGCTGCAAACATTTTCGAGCAATTTTTATTCCTTTTTGGTTTTTTTCCACTTTTTATTTGTCATAAATAAAATTGGTAAAAAACGGAACCATCTTGAAGAAAAGTTAGTTATGAAATTAAAAGAAAATATGTGACAAAAAAGAAAAAATCCGTTTTCTAAAAACTATACTATATATATATCGTTGATATCGTTGATATTAACGATTCTGGAAAAGTGTGCCAAATATTTGTCCACAAAAAGGGGGGAAAAAACGGCTAAAGCCAACTTAACAAAATTTACGGCGCATCATCTCAATATATTGACAAACACATTGGAAAAAAAATTGTTTCAAAACACTCGAGAAAATCTGAATTGAATAGCGAAAAAAATATGGGCCAAATAATTGGCCACCACTGTATATGTACATATATAAAGAATACTCATAGATGCTCAGATTTCCCCCAAGAGCCTTGCGCCTTCAAATAATTACATAGGAAATCTTGTTTATCTAGATTTACATCTATACATTTAAATATAAGTATAAATAAACAAATGAAAAAGGGAAAACGAGGATATGCACAATAACCACTTCTCTTAGACTGGCTTTGAGGTGGTAATAGAAATCAACTCCCCCTCATCAGCGCTTTACACCGTGGATGAATTTTTCTCATATGTGTATTATACCTTAAGATAATTGAACATTTGGTAATCGGGAGCGAACAGGGTTAGATTTCTGCTATTATACTCAAGAAATTTCATCTTTAAAGAATTCAATAATTTATAATAGAACAAAAATTAGCCACCCGAAAGTTTTCCCATCATTGATTATGAAATGACATAATTCCTAGCGATATATGTAAGAGCAATTAAAATCAACTTGACAGCTTTGCGTATTATTAATTTTGAATTAAATCCGATCAGGATATGGAATTTAAGAAAAGAAAATAAAATATATAGAAATTTCTTCCCGCTAGCACATTTTGAGTATGAACAAATTTCGACAATTGTGCTAAGTATTTCATCAGAATGAAAATTGCATCATCTTTTGGAAAGATTTCACTGGCCGGTTTCAGTTTCAGTCACTTCTATAAAAGACTCTCCCCATGTTGAACTCTTGGTTGGTGCCCCGCCCCTCTTGTGATCTTTCCTCTCGGTTTCAAACACTTTTCAAATCAATCAAACAGCGTGGTTGCTATAGAAATCAATTCACATTCAATGGCATAGAATAAGCTTTGTCTTAGGCTGGACACACAAAAAACCACTTGAGCCAACGAGGTGGAGCCAGGCAGACAGTCTGTCAGTCAGTCAGTCATCCAGTCCGTCCGTGAGTGAGTCTTCTGGTGTTGGCCATGAGCATTTATCTTTCACTTAAAGTGAAGATGACATTCTTTAAATGAAATTAACTGCCGGCAACAAAAAGTCAACTGGACGCAACAAGTGCTGAGAGGCAGCAGCATCTTTGTTGCAGGCAATGTTGCTTTTGTTGCTGCTGATGCTTTGGCTGCAATTAGTATTTGTCTTTGGCTAATACGCTGCCATGTTGGTATGCATCTCCTTCTGCTGCCGTTGCTATTGCTGCTGACCAGTTTTCAAGTTTACGCATAAAAAGTGTCGCACACTTGAATGAATCGCGGGTTTTGTTTCTTTCTTTTTTTTCTGTTTTGCCTTAGCCTTTGCTTCGGTTGTTTGTCTATTTATTGGTCTGTTTGTTTGCTTGGCCACTTTTTTTTCTCAAGTCTCTGTCGCTGTCTCTGTCTTGGTTTCTGTCTCTGTCTATGCCACTTAACAGCTGTCGGTCTATTGCAAGGGGATTTGGGATTTGGTGCAAGTGGTGGGCAGGCTTTTAAGTGACTTTAAGGCGCATAGTTACGAGTATTGAGAGTGCTTGGTATGCATTTATGATATACTTAGTTTGATATGGCATTTGGGTTTCGATGCATTTTAATAGACCCAAATGATTTAGAGATACTCGTACTTATTTAATGGAAAGAGAGAGTGCGACAGACATTTGTGAAAAAATATATTAGTGTTCAAGATTAAATAAAAATTCCTTTCAATTCATGGCGAACCCTCGAAATTGATGTATTTCCATGAAAGTTTTCTCTACAAATCTTTTTATAATTTTTATGGCAATTAACATTAAAACTATTTTCTAGTTATACTACAGTAAATCAATTAAAAGTAAACTTACGTCTCAAGTGTAGTATTGTTAAGTTAATCCTATCTGAAGGTACTTAGGAATCGAATTCGAGGAATTCTTCGACATCTAATCTAAACAATCCATATCCTAAGTCAGTCAGATCGTTATTCACACCTTTGCGGAGGTAGACAACCCTGATTATATCCAAATCCTATCCGTAAAGATAAGAATTAGATAGGAAAAAGTTCAAAAGTAATATTTATTTTAAGTTATGTTTAAAACAACACCTTCTACTCACTTAATTATGTTTTTTGATATTTATCTATTTATATTTCAATAGAATTTTCAACTTACTTACATAATTAATTAACGCTTTCAAGTGTTAAAAAATGTTTTGAGCCAAATTCTTATTGTGGTCACAACCTAGTCCTAGACTAGGTTCAGATTTCAGTCTGTTTCAGGGACACAACAAACTTTCATTTAAATTCCTCACTAAATTTTTTAACGAATTTCCTAATTAATTCCCTAACGAATTCTTTGACAAAATTGTCTGCTTTGGACTGAATGTTCCTCTTTGTGTTTTAATATAATTGTGATTGTTCTTACATATAAGAAAAAGTAGTTCGATTTAGATTTATTATGAGTGCAATCAATAAAAAGTTTATATTAACTTACTATAGCTATAGCTACCATTTTCTCGACTTACATCGTAATAAATGAAAAGTAATTCAATTTAATTTAAGCTAATACTTTAGTGTAAAATCAAAGCGCTTTAAAGGTAAGTGTGAAAATCTATTATCAAATTAAAGCCTCAACCAGTTATGTATTCACATTCATAGTCTGCATAATCTACTGAACCATATTACATGGCTCTCATATTATCATGTAAACACAATAAAATTCAATGAACTGTAATTAAATGAATTGTAAAACTTATGCAAAATGAAAAGATAATTATTAAATAATTTCAACCACAAACCGAATGTGCGATAATAAATTGTGACGACAATTTTGATTGACGACAGATTAAGAGTATGTCAAGAAAAAATATTAATACTATATAGCCAGGGAAATGTGAATCAATCGTTATGCTGCAAAATTTCGAGATATATCTAAATTTTATTTGAGTACAATTGCCGCCAGAGTAAGATGTTGCTTCTTTTTAACTTCTTCTTAATTTTGTTGCTATTTAATGGCTTTATTTATGCGTGTAGTAATCAAGTTAATTTTTACGATTGCCGCCGACTGAAGCCAACAAACAACTAACCAACCAATCAACAATGACAACAGCAACAACAACCCAGCCAACTCGCTGCAAAATACATAAATGCAAATTTTTTTGTACAACAAAATTTCACTTTCAATGGGAACATCACCATGACATGGTGATGCCAATGGAGAGTGAAGACGCAGACGCAGATGCGAAGAAGGTCCAAACGTAATCTCCATGAGTAAACCCTTAGGACACATGTCCATGAATGAGGAAAAGATATAAAGAAGGTAGCGACCAGGCCACCCAGAGACAGTTTTTTTGGGCTTGAATTGCTTCGAAAGGAGACCCGTTTCATTCACAGCTGATGTGGCCCATAAATATGAAATAAAGTTGTCAGATTTCATCTTGAGTTTACAGAAAAAAAAGAGTCGAAAGCATGAAAGAAATACGATTTTTTCTCTTTTCTTACATGATTTGTGAATGGATGCATTATCTTCCTTTGGAGTTGAGTGATGAAATGAGTTCTAAAGCAGCAGATTTCTTTCTCCAATCGACAGGACCTTAAATAAACTCTTTTAATTAATTATAAACGATCGCAAAGGTAGATCTCTTGTATTAATACTTATTTGGAACGCAGCTTGAAGTTTTATTCAAGTTTATCATAATTGAGATCTTAATTTTTTAATCGAATTTTGTAGAAATGAGGAAGTAAGGAATTTATTGTGACAGTAAGTGTATCTGAGAGTCTTATTTTATAATATAATATTTATATGTTTAATTAACTATATTTTTCCACCATGGTGAACATAAATAAACTAATTTCACTTTAATAATATTTAATAATATTCGCATGTGCAAATTTGGATAGCCCAATTGGGATTTCGTCTACGTAGTGAAAAACTGCGATCCGTTTTGTATTAGATTATTTATTAATTTGGGACGCAGCTTGAAGTAAAACTTATCATAATTGAGATCTTGCTCATGAATTTTTTAATCGAATTTTGTAGAAATAAGGAAGTAAAAAATTGTGACAGTAAGTGTATCTGTGAGTCTTATTTTATAATGTAATATTTATATGTTAAATTAATTTTATTTTTCCACCATGGTAAATAAACTAATTTCACTTTAATAATATTTAATAATATTCAGATAATATAACAATAATATATAATATAAAATAATATAATATTTATATGTTTAATTAATTTTATTTTTCCACCATGGTGAACGTAAATAAACTAATTTCATTTTAACAATATTTAATTATATTCGGATTCGCAAATTTGGATCGCCCAATTGGGATTTCGCCTACGTAGTGTAAAAACTGCGATCCGTTTTGTATTAGATTAATTATTAATTTAAAATTATCATAATTGAAATCCTGGTCCTGCATCGAATTTTGTAGAAAAAAGGAAGTAAGGAATTAATTGTGACAGTAAGTGTATCTGAGAGTCTTATTTTATAATATAAAATAATATAATATTTATATATATGTTTAATTAATTTTATTTTTCCACCATGGTGAACATAAATAAACCAATTTCACGTTAATAATCAGCGACGAAGTCGAATCTCGTTTATATTCGGATATGCAAATTTGCATCCCCCTTTGGGATCTCGCCTACCTATTGTAAAAACTAAGATTCGATTTGTTTTTAAATTATAACCACCTCCGACTTCGAAATTTTAATACTTAAGAAAGATAACTTTTCACTAATTGCTCACTTATTAAACTTAGATTATTATTATTCCCCTAATAGAATTAAGTCTTTGAATATTATATTGAATGGAGTCTGCATGGTAAATTCATCAACAAATAATGGCGATAATTTTCTGGTGTCCACTAAACGTATCTTCAAGTCATGGCCAACTTCTTACATAATGGCATTGATACATATATTTTTCATATTAAATCATTCAGGCTTAAAACCAGCACGAAATAAACCTCAAAACAATTTTCACAAAACATTCCAGATGAAAAAGACGAAAGCCAATCGACCTGCATTAATCGCTTCGATCATGATGATTAGTGATCGCCACAAAACCAACAATTTGGTTACATTATTTTGCTGTCTCTGCTGCTGTCTGCTGGTGGCCCAGGCTAATGGGAATGGGACAACGACATCGACATCGACGGCTGCGGCTGCGGCGCAGTTGATCGCGACGAAGACAAATGCCAATCAGGATGAAGTGAATGGCTTGGCGCTAACGCCCGATGTGACAACAGGTGAGCAACTACTGCCAACAAATGAACCGCAAGAAAACAAAACGAAAAAGAAGAAATATGATTTTGTTTCGTCCGACATAATTGAAAGAGCAGACACAGAGAGTGAGAGAGAGAGGGGATGGGAGGAGGGCAGCATTGGGGAGATTCAGGCACCTGTTCGTGTCTCTTGTATAGTTGGCTATTTTTTAATGGCCAGCATTAGGAGATCAAACAATTTTAACGCAATCATGCAAGGCATTTTAATGTGTATGAAAGTGAAAACGACTTTGACTTGGACTTGCGACTCTTCGTGGACTTCTTTTCGTGGCCAAAAGCAATTATGCAAGGATAAATGGGAATGTGGGATACATGTGCCCACCCAAAACTGAAATTGGCCTAGCTGCTGCTGCTGCTGTTGTGGCCATTTCCGCTCACTTGTCCTCACGTTGATCTTGAGCTGCTCTTTTTTTCATTTTTCGTACGATTTGGTATGTTTTTTTTTTTGTTTTTCGTTTGCACAAATGGAAAGCGATTTGTCTGGTTTTAGCTAATAATTTATCCGGGGCCTTCGCATTCGTCGTGTGTCCGTATAGCCCCACTCAATGTTGATCAGTCAATCTTAGCCAGCCAGGCAGCTCAACTCAACTCAACAAACGATGAAAGAAGTGGATGGAGGTGGAGTGGGATGTGGCAAGTGGCAAGTGGAGTAGAGGGAAATGGGTATTCGAGGTAGGCAGTGGTAGTGGGGAGTCGACAATGTTTGTTGTGTTGATTGCCTGGCCATGGCCTCCAGGTGATCTTAAAGTGTTTTTTCTACCTGCCAGCCTGTCAGACAGTGGGCGCTAGGTTCGTTGTCTGCGGCTTGGCCTTTTCGGTGACTTGGCTTAATTAGACTGTGTTTGTGTTTGTGTGTGTTTTCTGAGATTTGGGAAAGCGATTGGCACTTTCCGCAAAAAAATAAAAACACAAAAAGATTTCAAAGAGAGTTTACATTTGTTCAATTCTTCAAATTGTAATTACAATCTACATTTTGCTACAGTTATACACGCTTGAGACGATTTTCGATATTATTATATTTATTTAATATTTGAGCATGTGTTTTGGTTAATTAAAAGTCAAGTAATTTAATTACTTTTAAGTTTCCTTAGAAATACCTTAGCAATCTTCCGCCTGAGCGATGCTACTCTTACGAATATAATTTTAATAGAATTAATCTTGAAAATTATAATTAGCTCATATTGATTAGAAGTTGCAACGTTGGGGAAATACATCTGTAGGTATTTTTTTGATCAGCACAAGTTGAGTTAATCAAAGTTAGCAATACATGCCATTTCCGACTGTAAGAATAAATAAATCTGGTATTCATATGAAAAATTTATGAAAAGCCACTGGAAATTACAAACTTTGAAAAATGCAAATGAAATCTTACAGTTTAGTACTCTTAAAATCTGCTCATTTCTTTAATGAAATTATGTTTACTTAATAGAGTTTTTCTAGTCCCAAGAGTGGGTAAGTTTCAGTTGGTTGTTTGCCTTTCTTATTCTCTCAAAAGTCAAATAAGAAGAGGAGCTTTAGAAGACACTAGATTCCCAGTTGGATGGAATTGAAGAAAGCAGATCCTTTGAATGCTCTTAGAGTAGTAAAAACATGTTCATGGTTCACTTCAAAATTAAAAAAACATATCGACCTTAAAAAAGCCGAAAAATTTTATAATTAAAATTGTTGCATAAAAACTAAAACAGGATAGATTTGGGGATAAGTCTAAGGACAGTTTAAAAAATCATTTTAATGCATTCAATGTTTCTCTGTGCTTGGGATTTCGTTGAGTGTACTAAAGGTTTCCTTTTATCTTCACACCTCGTTTAATTGGCAAGCCGGAGAAGTCGACGATATAAAAAAACATTTGTTAACACTTTAACGAGTTATGATTTGGTTGGATGGAGGGGGGATGGAGGGACCACATGCAGCAGCTAGCCAGCCCGTGCCCGTGCCTGTGCCCAGAGGCCATTTTGTTTGGTGTTGCAGCAATTAAAGTTGCACATGTAAGAGCCAACAACAAAAATTGATACGGCACTTAATCATTTCTTTCACTCTCTTTTTCTCTTTCTAACGCAGCAGCAGCAGCAGCAGCAGCACTTCGCTTGGATCCCAACAACAACAACGAATGGCGACCATTGGGCCATGGTGATCCGCTGCAAAAAGATCCCACCTATGACTATAGTCCGCCAGCATTGGAGAGAGTACGTTATTGGGCGGAGAATAACGCCAGCGGACAGAGTAATCCGGAGGCAAGAAAGAAGGAATTGCCGCCAGAGGTTTTGCGTAATAAGACGAAAAGTGAGATTCTGCTTTTGGGTGTGGCCAGTGAGAGGGAGAGGGGAACTAGAGCGGGACAGCAGCAGCAGCAGCAACAGCAGCAGCATTATCAGCAGCGTCACAGTAACTATCCCAACGCAATGCAGCAGCCCAAATACCCGCCCATAAGAAGAAGCTACTATGCTCCACAGCAGCAACAACTTCAGCAGCAGCAGCAGCAGCAACATCAAATGCAACAAATGCAAATGCAACTGCAACAACAATACATGCCACACACCCACCTAATGCCCCCGCCTCCCATGGCCATGGTGATGAAGGGAGTGGAATATCGCTCTGGTCCCGGTTCCCCATCACCCTATCACATGAGTATGAGCCACACGAGTCCTTCATCCAAGCAGCCCATGACTTCGACTTCGACTTCGACTTCATCGACGCATCATTATTATTCAAGTCCCTCAACCTCCAACTGGATGACACCGCATCGTATGACCTATTCCCCGGATGCCTATCATCAGGAGTCAATGCATCATTTCAGCTATTCACGCCCTCAATCCAATTCGGTGAGTTATTCGCCCAACTCACTGCAGGCACATCACTCGAAGCCAGTGACCGCCCACCGAAAACCGTGGTTACATGAGCTTCTGCAGAAAGAGCTTGTTAAACCGAAGGTTAAGCCAACGATGCCAGCTACCAAATATCTAATGGGAACCACTAAACCGTATACGATGGCCTATACTCCAGTTAGCTTTGTGTCAGGACCACCCACAATTGCGGGTCCTACTGCGGTTAGTCCCAGTGACAACCAAGTCATCTCCGAGTTTCGTCCCATGATGTTGTCAACGTTGATAACCACAGCTGCCACTTCCACTCCGTACTCAACAACACCCTCGACGACGACGACGTCGACGATGACGACAACTCCTATGCCCATCTATCATCGCCCTACAACTGCCTCGAGTAGCATGACTGCTAGTGTGAGCAACACTGGGTCGTTGGGCACTCGTCTTCTGATACCACAAACCTCGAATCTGGCCCATCGCCCCACCGTGGCCACTGCCTACGATAGTGACGCTAGCCAAACCACCGATTCATTATTCTCACATTACAAGCAACCGCAAAAGGCTCTACTGGGTCCTGCATATCTGATCATTGAGGGCCATTCGAAGGTTAAGACCTATGGACAAAACGAACTGGATCCACATAGTCCCAAAATTGTGCCGGTTATATCGAAACGAGAACCGGTTGTGCGCCTAGCCGATCCCAATGAACCGAAACGTGGGACTGTCGAAACTTTTGAGGTAAACTAAAAGAAACATTATCAATCATGGTTAGAAAAGTAGAATTTATTTATCGATAAACGATTAAACATCGGTCTCATAGCTTAAGCAAGTAAAAACGAAATATAACGGTTGTTCAGAGCGATGAAATCAGTATAGAATCATGTTGATTAGTGGTCGAAAATGTGTGTAAATACAGTTGTTAAAAGATAAATACAGTTTCAACATTTTGTGCATTCTTTATGAACGAATTGGAGTTCACACTTAGGAAACGTTTTCGAATGGATTTCATATCGATATCTATCGCTGTTCTACCATGACCTTAATACCATTCTTGCCTAAACTATTTGAGAATTACAAGAAATGGAAGAGAGAGGAATTACAAAGTTTTTAAAGTTCTTTAAATTTTGTATTCTCAGTTGAAACTTTTGCTAAACGTTTGAATTTTTGGCTATAAATTTTAATATAATTAATTTTCATATTTTCTCTCTCTCTCTCTCTCTCTTGCTATTCAGGTGAAGCATTTGCATACCAAGACAACGCCAATGACATTGACAACGAAAACTCCGACAACGACAACGGCGAAACCTTCACCGAAAACAACAACAACAACAACGAAACCTTTAAAAACCACCGTTAAAACGTCAATTAGCTCCACGACCCCAAGGACCACAGCAACACCAACAACAACTACAACAAAAACTCCCTTGCCAGCGACAACAACAACAACAACAGCAGCAACAACAACCAATAATGGTGTGCATGATCTACTCAGCCTACTGGACAACATGTTTGCCGATGCACATGAAATTGTCTCTACAAATGCCTCCACAGCCTCTGCCTCCCCAACAATTTTGCTGTCGTCCCCCACGTTGGCCCCCATTAATTATGTGACCAGCACGATGAGCACCATACTGAAACCGGTGAGCAGCAGCACCAAATTGTTGCCGCAACAGCCTGAACCACGCATTAAAAGCCAGGCGGCAAACAGTATATTCAGCCTAGACGACGACGACGACGAAAACGATGATCATGATGATGATGATGAAAGGTCAGAGATCATAACCAGCACTGAGCAGCCTTTACGTGCAACGCGTCAGGTCTTTGACTATGATCAATTGCCCGAATCGCGTATCAAAGACAAGAAGGATGGACTCACAGCTGCCGTTGATTATATGGATGAGCAGGAGGAGGCTGAAGAAATGAGCGAAGCGGAACTAGACACAGCCAACTTGGATGAAGATGGTCAGGACGAAGATAAAACTAACGAAGTGGAGGATGAGCAAGAGGAGGAGGAGGATGGGGAGCAGGCCGATGATAGCGAACATAATTTACTTAAACGCATCGATCAATTCGTCGATGATGTAGATGATGGCGATGATGACTTGGACGATCTTATCGAGAACCTTGATGACGAGGATGAGGAGGAGGAAGGTGAGGAGGCAGACGAATCACTGGAGAGACGACACCATCAGCATTAGCATAAGTTATTATATTTTTCTTAAACTGCGCTCTATACCAAATCTATCAGAAAGGAAAAACAACTTTTTTCATGTAAACTTAAAACTTAAAATTGTGTTGTAAATAAGTCAGCTTTAAAAAGGAAAAGAAAAACCGAACGAAAAAAGAGACGATGGGGCATGGATTGAAGGCGAGTGAGGGAGAAACTCTGTATTTATTTTGTTGTTTTTAGAATGCTCAGTGGCAAGGTCACAATGTGACTAGACACCGAACTAATGTATTGTTATTTTATAAAACAGAACAAACAAAAAAGAAATGTTTATTAAACGTCTATTTTTAATTGTTTAAATATCGTTTAACTGTGAGCTTTAAATAGAACGAATTTGGTATACTCTAATTTGCATTTACTTGACGCATAGTATTCAAAAAGGAGAATCAAATACTGCACTAACTGATCGTCTAACACATATTATTCCAAATCTGATACTAAAAAAATCTGATACTAAAATTAAAGGGCAAACTCAATTTGATTTGGATTTTTTATACTCTACGACGAAATCGAAGAGTTGAAAAGGGCGGAAGAAATGTGCCGAATGACCCAAAAGCTTTACTCCAAATATAGAGTATTTGTTAAGTTTAATTTTACACGCTCTTCGATTCATACTAAATCATTTTTAAAATATTGGAGATACTATTTCTGTAAATAGCATTTAAAACATAAAACAAGTTTTCATTTTGTAAATGAGTCGAAAGCAATTAATCTGTTCATTCATTTGAACAAATTACTTTCTGAATTTTGGCGGTTTTACCAATTCTAAAGCAAGTGTAAACGCTGAAACTATGAAGTTGGTCTTACTTGCGGTAATTTGGCTCGTACAGAATGCCAACCAAATGGTAGGTAAAATATATACTACATCAATATATTATCTACATCTCTAAATGATATCTTCAGGATGCTGTCACCATGAAATTTACAAATTATGTGTGCGATAATATGAACGAATCGGTGATTCAGATCCACCAATGTCGCTTAAAGGCAGTTAGAAGGAATGTGGTTACACTGAATTTCAATGCGACACTACTAGAATCGGTCCATCAGGTACGAATTGATGTGGAATTCTTTAAGAAAGATAATGTCTATAAACCTTGGCTATACAAATTCACCGTCGATGGCTGTCGATTTCTACGAAAGGCTTATAATCCGATTGCTATAGTAATGTTCCAGCAATTTGAGAGATTTTCCAACTTCAATCACACATGCCCATTCGAGGTGAATTAGGATTTTGGCTAGTAAGAGATAAGAGATTGTGTTGACATATTTTCTTTTTTTTTTAGGGAATACTCCTCATTCAAGGCTTCGATTTGAGATCCGAGACGTTTTATCTCCCATTCCCCACTGCTGACTATTTAATTGATACAAAATGGCATTTCAATAAGCAACTAATTATCAAAGCCAAATATTATTTTGAGCTTGTGAATGATTTATAAACGTCATGACAAATAAATGTGTAAAAATATGTGCTTATTTTAATGAATTTTAAGCATTTTAGTGAATATTAATAGTAGTATATAGAGTGCCAATTTTGCCAATTGTTGTATCACAAATTCTATCTTCATTAGCTAGCAAAGAACACGCAAAAATTCATGTTTGGTTAATCTGGTGGACTCGTGATGAGGTCCAACATAGACCTGGTGGAGAACTTAGAGGTGGTTTTATCTGTTACCATATAAGTGTGTTTGACTTAAACCACGAGCTCGTACGATGTTAGTGTATCTTTCAGCATCCTGCGGTTTGTACGATTCGGTCCTAGATGGACACCTTCTAACCGGCGTTTAGTACACGGTACTGGAGGTCAGTCTGCTCGTCAGGACAGTTCTGGAGGCTTGTTAATATAATATTTTTGTCAAACATCACATATGCCGTTTCTCTTCAATTTTGAAACAGATTAGAATGGACGGATTTATGCACATTTTTATATATAAAATATAGACAAGCGGGACAATCACATAAATAATATAGTTTTTGTTAACCGAAATATTTTTGTAAGTTTGGCTCATCCAATGTATACGATCTACCAACTTTAATCAGTTATGCGGTAGGAAAAGTTCCTTGGAACTGTACTATAATATTTTTCTTCACCTATTTACTTTAGCGCTTATCCAAGGATTTTACCTTAGACCTAAGATGCTGACCCACCCAATTTCCACTGGGGACCATTTAATTCATAACAGGTGACATTTTAATCAAGAAGTAACGAATATCTCTAAATATTATTTTACATTTGTAAAGGATTTGTGAACAAATTTGTTAAGAAATATTATTGAGAATTTATCCAATATAATGTAAGTTCGATAAATTTAAGAATTTACTTTTTAACATGTTAAGTTGTTCTATGTAAATTTTGTAATAAGAAATCCAAGTGACCTATAATCGTTATAATATAGTATATGATTCATAATGGAGATAATTTCAAAAAATAGGGTCACTCTAATGTCTAAAATCATTTAGTATGTTAACTCAAGTAAAAAGTCGATTTCCGATTAGCATTTGAATTCCGAATGGGAGCTAACAACACTGCTTAAATGATATCGGCATAAAATTGGACACGATTGTACACATGAACATATTGATAAAATTGAAATCTATTTCATTCATCATGGAAATGTGTACATATGTGGGAGAGTGTCAATTCATGTGCTTATAAATGTTTTAAACGAAATAATTTCGGAGAAGCACTTCCCCCGCTTCAGACTTTCATCCAATTCAGTGTGCAAGTGAGTACTTAACTGAACAAGTGAGTCAAAAAACAAGTTAAATGAACATGTTCACTCATTCACTACAGGGAGTTGTTCATTTTTGTCCAACACTAATGCGTATATAAGTACTATAATGGACATTAGTTTATCAAACTATTTCCCATATGTACATACTATATCGCAAAATGACAACTTCCTGCTTTTTTGTTTTTATATCTAAATGCAATGGTTAAATAACAAAATGATTTATAACTTTTAACTATTTACTTCCGTTATTCAAATATGAACACTCTGGCCATAAAGTTCATCATTCTCTTTGTAATATTTGTCGCAATTTGGAAATTCCCTAATGCTTTCATGCTACCTTTCAATGTAAGTAACTATAGACCCATAACTTTAAATAAATTAAAGTTGTCGAATAATTTTTCTAGGATGCTGTCACTATGAAATTCACAAATTATGTTTGTGAGAACGTTAGTACAAATATTGTGCAGGTACATCAATGTCGATTGAAAGCAGTGAAGCGGGATGTTGTTGCCCTAAATTTCAATGCTTCGTTTCTGGAACCGGTCCATAGTTTACGCATAGTTGCGGCTTTCTTCAAGAAAGCCAATGGATATAAGCCATGGCTTTATAAAGTCGATATCGAAATTTGTCGATATATACGAAAAGCTTATAATCCGATTGCTATCCTAATGTTTGGCGATATTAAACGATACACCAACTTCAATCATTCATGTCCTTATGAGGTACGAGTCGAAAGCTTTAATAAAAGGTGACGATACATAATATTTTTCTATTTCTAGGGATTTGTGTTTGTCCAAGGTTGGTATTTAAAGCCTGAGACTCTGCACTATCTTCCTATTCCCACCGGCGACTATTTAGTTGATACAAAATGGTATATCAATCAAAAGTATGCAGGTATTGGAAAATATTATTTCTCCTTTGTGGAGGATCTATAAATCACTGTGTTTTTGTATGCATTCAATAAACTAATGAGAAAGGCTTACAAAACCAAAACTATTTTGAAACTACAAAGATTTTCAGGATGATGCTGATATTGAATGGAAGGGAAAGTGTAAAAAGACTGATGCCATTTTTAAAAGAAATCTGAAATAGTTCCGAATATTTCTGGATTGAAGTTCCAAAGCTTCTACTTTTCAGCTTTTGGTCCTTTGAATTCCCTAAAACTTAATTAACCATTTCTGTTAATAGTTATAATACGATTATTATACAATATACTTCTCGGATCGAAGGCCACAAAGAAAGTTGCAAACTATTACAATTGCTTAGAATTCGTTTATGTAAACAAAATCATTAAAATTGCATTATGTTAAATTATTTGTACTAATATACTTTATAATATATAATAATGCAATTAGTCTGTTAACCGAAGTGAAAAGATGATTTATGATTATAAATTTTTCAAATAACTTTTAATTACTTCTGGTATTCCAATACGAACACTATGGCCCTAAAGTTCGTTCTTATTTTCGAAATATTTGTGGCATTTTGGCTTATTCATAATGCTCCCCTCAATGTAAGTAAATATACATATTTTAATATAATTTAAACGCATTATTATATTATAACTATGTGTGCGAGAGTGTCAATTCAAGTATAATCCAGGTAGACCAATGTCGGTTGAAGGCAGTTAAACGAAATGTTGTTACCCTTAATTTCAATGCGACGTTACTAGAACCGGTACGTAGGATTCGCTTAGAAGCAGCACTTTTGAAGAAAGCAAATGGATATAAGCCATTTTTATATAAATTCAACATCGATATGTGTCGATATCTACGAAAAGCTTACAATCCGATTGCTACAGTTATTCTTGGCGATGCATTAAAATTTTCCAACTTAAATCATACATGTCCATATGAGGTAAGAAAAGAATCTTCAGAAATAAGTACGTATGAGGGCCATGACACAAACTTTTCTTCTTCTTTCTAGGGTCAAATGATTATCCAAGGTTGGTATTTAAGACCTGAGGCTCACCGCCTTCCCTTTCCCACTGGTGACTATTTAGTTGATACAAAGTGGTATTTTAATCAAAGACTAACAGTTATTGTCAAATATTATTTTGAGTATGTTGAGGATTTATAAAGAAGTCGCCCGGCGACTTACTTACTTTATTTTGTATAGTTGTTCAATTCTGATTTTCTTGATTGTTTTAAGCAATTTTCTTTTCCATGTGTTATATTATATTGAGATGATGCACCGTCAATTTTGTCTGCTTATCTTTAGCCGTTTTTCAGGTTCTTTTGATTGAAAAAACCAGCCCTTTTTTTGGGCAAATACTACGTCCATTCTTTCAGAATATTTTAAATTTTCTAATTCACTAACTGATGCTAAAGTAATATTTTCCTTAAACAACGAAATAAAGAATATAAAATTACCCGTCCAATAAGGTATTTTGGACTAAAATCGGATGAAATTTAGATGTTTTGAAATATATTAGATTTGTCCAAAGCTTTAAACGCTGTTCAGTTTTCAAAACAAATGTTTTACTGCTGTTATTTTTTGTACTCAAATGCAATTAATATGTTAACCCAAATGAGAAGATGATTTGTGATTACCATTTTCATGATGTGGGGAAAGGCAATTAGTGATGTCATTTCGGCTGTTTTCCCGTTAGATCTGGCTTTCTTAAATGTCTAATTAAATGTTCTAATTCGAAACCTTTACTCAGATAATATTTGATGACATGAAGATGAACACTGGTCGTATGGGTGACATTACGTATACGACTAGTATTAATTATATTTAATGCTGTTATCGAATTATATGGATTTAGTCCAGGGATAAGCACAAAAAGATCCGAGAAATGGTTTCATACACTGCGAAAAATAAAAAGTAAACAAATTTCGCCGCAATGAAGACAACGAGAGCAGCCGACGATTAAATGGTCAAAAAGTTAACTTCGTGTTGACTTCGGCTGCTCACAAATAGCAACACGAGCCTTTTTGTGTGAGTTGTCGAACAAAAGTGCCCGTGGGTGCCGACCAGCGATGCCATTTTTTTGGTAGCAAAAAAAAACAGATCAACCAAAAACGCTAAAAAAAAAAAAAACACCAGAAAAAAGCAAATTTTTTGAAGCAATATTCTTTGCTCAAATAAACACATTTTAGGTATTTTTAATGTTTCTATATCCTATTAAGAGGAGACTACTTTTCGGAATAGAATTACTTTCTACCGACTAAATCCGTCAACGGATGAAGACAAAACGTGAAACTCATGTATATGAGCTAAGCGCTTGCCAAAGCCATTCATGTGATATACAATAGTCATCAGATTTTCACAAAACTTGGCAGGACTATAACTTATTATGTGCAAATATTATTTACCAAGTTTGGTGACGATCGCAAAAGAAACAAAAAAGTTTTGAGAAGCAAAACTATTGTTGGTCCGATCGTTCCTATGGAAGCTATATAATATAGTTCTTCGATCTTGATCAAATTGGGCACGTACGTTTGGATATATAACCAAATGTTAAGTTTCATGATAATTCCGTACGTAGTTTTTGCCTTTTTATGATGGACATATAGATAATTTTAACGGATAAAGTTCTTAATGAGCAATCATTTGCCACATGATTTATTCAAATATGAATGTTTCAGAAAACTAAAACTTAAAAACAATTAGTATGTTAACTCAAGTAGATAAGCGATTTTCGATTAAAATTTAAATTAGGTCTATTTATTGCGTAGAGTACCTATTTCAGTGCGGACATTATTCATATTCATGTTTTTTAATATATACAAATGTTTATTTAAATGTTTAATTAATGGTGAACAAAGTCGTTTTAAATTACAAATTTTGAATAACTTCTTTTTGCAACAAGTTTCTATTACTTCAATATGGACAACACGGCACTAAGGATAGCTGTTCTTTTCGAAATTTTTCTGACAATTTGTCTCATCTATAATGCTCCCCTCAATGTAAGTAAGTATACATATTTTAATACAATTTAAATGACTTTTGTTTTCCTCAGGATGCTGCAACAATGAAATTCACAAACTATGTCTGCGAGAGTGTCAATTCAAGTATAATCCAGGTACACCAATGTCGGTTAAAGGCAGTGAAACGAGATGTTGTTACCCTTAATTTTAATGCGACGTTACTAGAACCGGCCCGTATCATACGCTTAGAAGCGGAACTTTTCAAGAAAGCAAATGGATATAAGCCATGGCTATACAAAATCGACATTGATGCCTGCCGATATCTACGCAAACCTTATAATCCAATCGCTTTAGTTTTACTTAACGATGTTGTGCGATTTTCCAACTTCAATCATTCGTGTCCATATGAGGTTAGAAACGAAACTTAAACATAACATAAAATCACGATTCTAAATGTTTTATATCTTCTAGGGTATTGTGTTTGTCAAAGACTGGTTTTTAAGGCCTGAGGTTGTTCGACTTCCTTATCCAACCGGTGACTATTTAATTGATACCAGGTGGTATTTCAATCGAGAACTGTCGTTTATTGCAAAATATTATTTTACCTTTGTAGAGAATTCCTAGGAAAGTGAGACAAAATGTTTATATTGTACATCATTTAAATGCATCAATAATCATTTCAAATCTCTTATGTATTCACTTTTAAAATTTTGAGGGAAATTTTAAATTTGTTTTACTAAATTTACCAAAAATAAAAAGGAATCTGGCCCAATGTGCATTACTTATCCGTTTCCACAAAACAATAACATAAAAAGTTGATTTTTAAAATCTTTGTATATGCTATTTGATCAATAAAACGTTATTTCTTAAACAATTTGGATTTTCGATTTATGCCTGAAATCAGACAATACAAAATTTATTTAATTTTATAAAAAGTCAACAGCTGGCGCCAATGTTTGAAGGCCCTCTAGCGTAATAAATTTGAATCTCTTGTTTAAAAGTGATCGTTGACTCTCTCACTCTTTCTCTCTTTTATGTATACCCTTACAATAGTCGTATTATTAGATTAAGAGGTTTGTCAATTAGCCTTAAATTTTTGTACATGGGAGATGTTTGTACTAGAATTGAAAATGATCAGAAAGAATTTGGCTGGACTTATTCAGATGATATACTATATTGAGAACATATGGGAAATTTAATCCCTATGAAAAGGTACTTTGAATGAGTCACAATCAAACAATTTACCTAGTTTGACCAGAATGTAATTTTTACCTAACTTCTATTTGAAATTACATTTCAAACTGGCTCCGAAATTCTTTTTCCCAGTGTTAACCACGTAAAAAATACAAAGTGAGAGTTAATTCTTAACCCTGGCAACCCTGCATTTAATTATTATTACGTTACACGGATTCAAAATTTTGAATCTTATGTAGAAGAAATATTTCATTGTCCACATTTCGATTTGTGTTAGAGTATTAATGCTTCGGTATTGAACAATTAGCTATCATTAATATATTTTTCATACACTGTTGCTTTTGTTTCTTTCTTTTCTGATTGGATTTTCCAAGCGGCAGTTGAGAATTTGACGTTGAAGCGAATGGTAAAAAAAATCGCTTCCAGTGCGACAAAATCCAAAGATCGCGGGAAGCAAGAATATAAATAAAGATCTCTCTTTAGCATTTGTGGGTGGAAAAATTCAAATAAAAAACTCAATTAATGTGAATGAAAGGTGTTTAAAGGAGAGAGACACACACACACACACAAATAGAGAACGAGAGAGTGCGAAAGAGTAAATAATTGTAATTAATGTGATAAAAAGCAAAGTTATTAACTTTAGTGAACTCAAACACAAAACAAACGAAGTGTGAGAACTTTTTTTTAGTTTATTTATAATATTTGTTATTCTTTTTTCTCCACGCTTTCGCTTTTGTTTCAAATTTGAACAAAACATACTAAAATATCGGGAATACGTTTCTCACTGCAGAAGCCGAAAGAAACACGTGCAACTGAAATAACTGTCGAGCAGATTGCATTATATGACTCAAATAAACCAAGTGATAAGAGGATGATAAATTAATACATATAAATATAATATGTACATATATAGGAAATTGACTGTACTATCAACTATAACCTTGGCCTGTTCAGGTTTGACATTGCAAACAAACTGTTTATTTTTCAAACTAAAAAACCTTAAAGACCAGTCGACCAGACTAACTGCCAATACACCGTACTTTCAATTCTCTTGCCTAAAAGTTTTTACTATAAAATCAATCGATATCGTTGTAATTCAAAATTTAAATTTCTAAAATACTTGATTTTTTATTGAAATAAATTATTTAATAATACATATACATAACCAGTGAATAAAAACGGATTAAATGTAATATAGATTCGACTGATATGATATAGAATTCTTCGAACATCTACTATATACATAGATGGTATTTCGATGACTCAGACATATGGACATCAATTGGAAACTTAGTTCATTTTATCTACTAAATTAGTCATCAATAATAAATATTTGTGTACCATAGCAAAATGCTGATCAAAGTTAATGTTACACACTTTTAAAGAGTATTCAAATTTTTGGCGTCGTCTCATTCCAAAAATCTAAACAAACTTTTATGCCAACAAAAAACCGGTTCAGGCAAAATCCAAAACAGAGAGCCGATATATGTATATACTATATACAGGGAGATAAACTGAGAGATAGTTTGAGAGAGAGAGGGAAAGTAAAGAAGCAGAGTAAAAGAGAGACGCACACACATTTTTTATTTTAGTTAGACAGTTACTGTGTTCCAGAGTTTATCAGCCAAATGTCATAGACAGCGAGACACAAACTGATAACATTTCACCGACTTTTGATAAGAGCCGGCAAAATATTAAATGTTTCGGCTACATCCGCTTACAATGTAAGGCCGAACATAATGATAGGGAATGGAATGGAATTATATTATGTTGCCCAGACATGTCTGGCTTGTATGTGATAGGAAATTGAGAATTTTCGAAAAAAAAAATTAAATTACTTGAATTACTGACCTACTTACTTAGTGATTTCGTGTCTCTACTTATAATTAGAGTGCGTTAATAGTTTACCGACCGGTTTCGCTTTCTGTGGTACAAAAAAGGTCATACAATACAATGCATTTTTAATTTACACTCAGTACAGTGAAGATCAAATAAATGCTATCTTCCAATATTGACGAACGAGTTCATTAAACTACACATACCTCGGGCTCGATATATGCGGGAGTGTTCCCTCTTCAACATTTATTTTAAATTACTCAGAGTCATGGATGGTTCTTCCTCTTACTTGATACACTTCATTTACTTTGCCTCGCGGTTAATGACGTAGTCGGTCGCATCACGATGACTCGACTTTTTATATAGGGATTGCAATCAGACAGACAGATGGAGAAACAATACTGGCATATAATCCATATAAACATCCATGTTCTGTGGTTCAATGCACCACACAAAGCGATGTTATATAAACTCTGAAAGTCTGCCCTTATCAACTATAGTCGCTTCTGATAAGCCAACTATTGATTTTACAATTACGATATCGATAAGGGCCTTTATTACCAATTCATACATTTGTATAAGTAGTAATACATAGTTTCATAACAAACCAAAAAATATGACGTAGATATAGGTATTTAGGTTATGTTAATCAAGCGTTGATGATAACCCTGAAATTTCATTATTATACAAATATAGAATCTGTTTGTTTGTGCTGCTGCTTTGTTTAATCAAAAAGTTTTTTTGCACATCAACAAGTTACGCAAAAAGTGAAATATAATTTTTAAAATAGAATTAGTTTTACATATGTATGTTCATACATAGTATAGATAGATAAGTTCAAAAATTCAAAAATTTCAAAAGATGAATGAAATTGGCATGTGTCATAGATGAAGGAAAGATGTTAACGAAGCAAATCTTATTTCAAACGCGATTGTGAAACTAAAATACAGTTAAATAAAAGTATAACTAAGCTAAAAATCGTTTTAGAAACAAACAACGTTAAGAAATTGGATTTAGTAACTCCCTAAGGTATGCTACGAATCACCAACTAACGACTCGGCTGATTAGCTGAGCACCCTGTTATGATATCGACCTTAAATGACCTATTATTAAATAAGTTATTCCATGTGTACTTAATAGTAGACGCCGCTCGTCTGATTGCATTCTAATTTCAACAATTTAACATGCAAGACGATCTTGACGAGTCTCTCCATGTACATACACACACTAATGATTGTCATCACAACTTTGCAACTGGTTTTACCTACTATGCAAAATATCAGTTAACCGCAATGAACTTTGAGCACATAAACCTGAACTTTTTTAACATCATATACAAATGTAGTTGCTTAGTTAGTTAATATGGTGCGTAAGTTCAAATCAGAAAAAATTGTGGCTTGCAATCGCTTTAGTTTTTACGGATTAGGAAAACTGATAAATAACACTTGTGCCAATGCTAATCACCTGTTAAAGCTATTTTTATGATATTTCCTACACAACTTTTGGGGGCAACCAACCAATTGAAAACCAAGTCAAATTGGCCAAAGCAAATCTTATCAAAAAACTCAAGAATATTGCATTTTTTAGAGCCCCCCGAAAAAAAATATGCGATAAGATTGCCACGAATGGTCTATTACTAAAATATAGACCATATTTCCTACCCTTCTTTCCTTCTACTAAAGTACCCATCAATATGACCACAACCAAGGACCCAAAAGGAAAAGGAGGAACTGAGACACAGGAGAAAAGTAATGGCGGCATGGCTGGTGGAATAATGAAACGTTTAAGACGCTCTGCCTCCGCCACAGAGCACAATTTGAGCAGCTTGAGGAATCGCAAATCCACCCAGAATTTATTCGACCAGCATGGCAATCCAATCGACTTACGTCAATATCGTAAAGTATTGGACAAAGATGAGAATGGTAATGGTACAGCAAATGGCAATTCGGAGAAGAAAATGCGCTACAGACGCACTCAGAGTGTAACCAGAGCTGAAGAGATCTCGACCAAGGAGGAGAAACAGCGCAAAGCGCAACCAGGTAGACCGTGAGTATGCCAATGGGTTAAGTCCCCCATTAAATAATTTTAAGGATTCTGCTCAAAACTATATCATGGAAATTATTACACCAATTGCATTTAGTATTCATCGTCCCCGCGATTCATTGTTCTCTTGGAGTTCGGGCTTTACGAACTTCTCGGGTCTAGTGAACTGGGGTTTTCTCCTACTCTGCATTGGAGGCCTGCGTTTGGGGCTGGAAAACTTACTAAAGTGAGTATACGCAAAAAAATTTCCAAGACGCAGAATAAAGTTAACTCTGGTGATTTCAGATATGGCATACGTATTAACCCCCTGGATTGGTTTTTCTTTTTGAGCGGTCGTAATGAAGGCGAGGGACACAATGCCCTCATACTGATTACATGTAAGTCTATTTTAATAATTCCGTTTTAGGCTATTTTTACAAAACGAAACTAAAATTTTTTCAGACTCTTTGGTTCACTTATCCCTTTGTCTGGCTGTGGAAAAAGGTCTCGCGATGGTAAGTTCGTTTAATTTAATTTCACTTACTTTGAAAATATCTATTTCTAAAAATGGACATCAGCGAGTCGGTGGGGTGAAAGAGTTTTAGCATGATATAGATATATAAAGATCAAATCAGTTCGTCAGTTAAGTTCTTCTTGTTTGAGTGACGGAGCTGTCCAAAATATATGACTCTACTGAACAATTTATAATATTTTTGCTTGAGGTTTAGAAAAACTACGTTACAATTTAGGACAAAAAAAACCTTAAAATTCTGTAGACAAGTGAAACAAAACCAGATAGATGAAAGCTAGGAAAACTAAAAATGTAATCTCCGTGGAGAAAAACAGATCAATCAACAGTTATCCGACAATAAAATTTATAAATCTAACCGTTCGCATAGTTAATAGCTAATATTGGAACCTTATGAGAAACCTAGTTAATCGCCTGCCTTTGCAAAGTTTTCTTCCTTCTATTTAATTTTTTTTTTGTTTTCTAATATCCAAATAAATTGTTTTTCAAAAAGCCGTTTTGCATTAAAACATAGGAAACAATGCGATTTGCAGCTCTTTTTTGTAACTTAATTATTATTTAAAGAGTACGAATAAGAAACATATTTTACTTGGTGATGTCGAATTGTTTAAAAATTGCTTCATTTTTGTAACTGTTACACAAGGTAAAATTTATTCACAATTGTTCATTATATGGAGAAATTGTATATAACGTGATTTTCGAATGATTATCAACAAGGTGATATATGATTTTTTTAACCGCAATGTCTTTCTTTATTGATTAACACCGGTTTTATATATGTAGAAAAATCTTGTAAACATAAACAAGTTTTTAAATTGACAATAATGATAATATTATTAATAAACGAAAAAGGATGAGAGCATCAGCATCAGTGAGTCTATGTGTGGGTGTGTGCGCGAATGTATAGCTTGGAGTTTCCACTCAGACAATACGAACTCCTGCTTGATCACAATATTTCTGTAACATTTGCTTATAGTCCGGTTCGAGAGATCCCAAAAGCGTTGCCATCTCACCGGGACGACTCTGTGAAAATTTACCCAAAGATGTGGCCAAAAATTGTCGGCCATCGGACACTTCGGCTACATAATCTCGACGCGTGGGCTGGGCATGGCTAAGTTGGGCAAATGCCACTTGATAGCCAGCTCCTTCGCCTTCATCTTCGAGACTGAAAACAGTGCCGGCATCAGCGCCTTCAAAGGGCGCCAATTTCTCTGCGGGACGCTCGAAAACATCAATCAAAGCATGCAACAATCTGGGCCAGAACTGATTATAATGGGGTGAACACATTTCCGGGCATTCAGTTAGTAATTTAGTCATGCCCACAGCAACAACCTTGCGTTCCATAGCCTTGTTCACCTTGTTCAAATCTGTGATAAGAACACGCTCCAATACCATGCCAAACATGCCCGGTTGGATATCATCGATTAATTGCACCAGCGAACTGCCACCAAATTTGACAACGTAGTGCGAGAAGAATACAATTATGCCATTCAAATATTTCGCTGTCTTGACTAACGATAAACGTTGAAACAATAGACCAAATATTGGACGCATACTGCTCTGCATCTCAGCGGTGGGATAATGAAAGATCAAAGTTTGCAGTAAATAGAAACCCTCATGATCATTTGCCTTCGAAGCTATCATTTTTTGAAAGATGCCCAAAATGCCATTCTAAAAAGCGAAAAGGTTCAAATTAGTGATCTATGAAAAAGTTAACATCTTTTTAACTTACCAATTTATCTGTGGCCTGAATCTGAGTTGACCCTTGCTTAATGAAGGCCGATAACAAACGTATCAATGGTGTCACATTGCCCGAACGATCCCACAAAGCCGGCGATAGTAGGCAGGGAAATAGAGCCCAATAGGGTTCAGGTATGGGTGAGCCACTTGTTTCGCGCACTTCCAACAAGACCGAAAGTATTTGAAATACATAGGGAACAAATTCAACGATATCCTGTTGTAAAATTCCCTGGAAAACGGGAAACAAAGCCTCCTCGAAGGAGCTCACTGCTGAGGCATCCGTTTGGCACACAATTCTAAAACATACCCAAACATTAGTATTTTCGATTCTGGATCTTAGTCTGGTTCATCACTTACTTGATCGATATTGCCAGAGTTTCGAAGAGATAATGATTGAAATTCGGTCTTGAAGGATTCTTGGCCACCAGGGTAAGAATCTCAGTGAGTCGCGGCAAAGCCACACCCATATAAGGCATAGCAGCTCCTTGCAAGGCATGGAAAGAACGCATTATTGCTGCAAAAGGCCAAAAAAAAAAGAAAACCCATTCAAGTTTAATGCTATTTCCAAGTAATTCCCATTTAACGTCTCTCACCTTTCATAACATATTCATTTTCATTCGAACCCGACAAGGAGAGAGAAGAGAATAGGCCACTGATCAATTCATTGGAATGTTGTGATAATATTTGGGGTCCAAACATTACATTGCTTGCCGCATCCCGCATGGTTAGAATTCTTTCCAATGCACAGGCCGCATAGCTATGAACCACGGTGCTTTCGGCTGGCAAATGTCTAATCAATTGGGGCAAGCACTGGTTGACAGTCTGCGGTCCCAGAAGCGTGCGGAAGACCATCACATACTTGATGGCAGCTGCCTTTAATACAGGCAACTCATTGACTGAAATGAAATTTTATTAACAACTATTGAACAGTTAGCAGGTGGGCGTGTATTTCATTCTCACCATTTGGTCTCTCCAATTCTGGTATAATCTGTTGGGCACAAAATTGTGGCAAAGGCACTAGCTCTGAGGTTTGGGTAATGCCATGCTTCTGGGTGCCACCACGTGACGCCCATGAGGTTACCAAATAGATAGCCGTATCTTTGGATCTCCAATTTGCAGTTGGGTTTTCTTTATATTTATTTAACAATATCTCCAAATATTGCCCAAATATGCCAAAGATTTTCTGTTCGAAATTAATCGAGAGTGTCTTTACAAGATCGCATGCCGCTCGGCGTCTGGTATCAATGTCGGAGCCTTCAATATCACGTTTTATATACTCATCGGGACTGTCCTCAAAGAGTTCTTCATCAGATGGTCTTATGTCCAGATTTGGTATTACCACTTTATCGCAAATGCGTGCCAATATTTCGGGATTCTCAAATATATTTTGATGATGCTTGCGTTCAGCCACCACCGAAAGGAATTGTAAAGCATTCGAGACCAGCTGAAAGAAAATGGTTGCAGGGGATTATTTATAAGGCTCTGCGAGTGAGTGCGACTTTCCAAACACTTACCGCATCGTATTTGGTGTGCAGGCTGGTTTTGACCAACAATTCCCAAACGGCTGTCACAAATTGCTCCATATATGGCTTGAATTCCTCATCATATTTCCGAGCATACATACAAATATTCTCACAAACCTGCGAACGCAAATGCTCCAATACGCCAGCATCTTCATCATCACTCGAAGTCAGCAGGGGTACATCGGCAGCCAATTGTTGTATAAATGCACCCATCCATGTATTCATGTTGTCCTCAAAGAACTCGGGTAAATCCTGCACATTGAGTGAATAGAAAACCTTATTCACCAGCACAAGTGACCCATAAATGACCTTCAATGCCGCGGCATTCTGTTCATGAACTTTTGTCAATTGCATGGTGGCTTGTAGCAAATCCGTCAACGGTTTCGACATGCGGTCCAGCACAAATTTTATTTCTTCCCAAAGGGCTTGTGATTTGAATTCATAGCGATAACGCTTGAATAGAGAATGTGCCGTCTGTAGAACGCCATTGATAACATTAAAATCACCCGAGGCAAATTTCTCAACCATTTCATCGATCAACTGTGGCCATTTCTTGGGGAAATCATGCTTGCCAATGATGCTCACAGTGTCGCTTAGTTGCTTCTGCAGGGCGATCGGTGAATGCAACATCAAAGTTACTATCAATGTTTTAATTGTATTCCTATCACTCTCGTGAATGCGATCGGGTCCATCCGTATCCTCATGGGCGGCCCAATTACGTTTCACATAGTTCTTAAAGGCAATAGCGCCCGCTATACGAGTGGTCATATCCATCTCCGCCTTATCGATCAGATTAAGCAATAGAACAGCGTAATTTTGTTGCAATTCTGTGGACTCCAAGAGTTTTTCGGCTGTGAAAATAAAATAAAAAATTCATAGATGACATTTCCATTCGATTTCGTTGCGATATTTCTCTTTATTCTTCGACATTTGCATTTCCCGCGCAACACACGCCATATGCATTTCAGACCGCCGCAATTCCGTTCCCTCTTTGCCAATATACCCTCCCCCCTCCATCGACTACTTACCCGGCCGGCGTACATTTGGATCGGCGCTAAGCGTCTGTTGCAAATAACCAGCTAACAATTGCAAATTTGCTTCGGTGACCTCCATTCTTTATAATTTGATAAACTAAGTTTTCTTTATATATATCACAACAGTTTGAAAATTCGACTTTTACAACAAATAACGAAATTGAATTAAATTTTCTGCGTCTTTCCTCTTTTTTTGCACACCAAGAATTAGAATTAGTGATGGGTAAACAGTCGATAAGACCATGCACTGCTGTAATCTCTGACTGTAAACGAACGAATAACTCACAGCGATAATGTTAACTAACAGAACACGGTTACAAGAATAACCAATTATCGAATTTGAATTACCCCCCAAAAATTATAAGCACTACTTGATTTAGTAAAATATAACAAGATGCAAGTTTTTAGTATCGAGAATCTAAATTTTTTTATTAAAATGTATGTATTTTATTATTTCTTTATAGGAAATCATTTCTGAGGCTCTTGGCATGTTTATACAAATCATTAACATAATTGTTTTAGTATGTTTGCCCGTAGTAATTATCCATCTGAAAGGACATGCTTTCAGTTTAAGTAAGTGCATTACTATATTGTGAGATTCTCATATATAACTATTATTTTTTCTAGTGGGAGCCACGACAGTTTGTTTCTATTATTCGGTGTTATTTTTGAAACTTTGGTCTTATGTCCAAACAAATATGTGGTGCCGTCAGACGTACTACCAGAAAAATCCACGTGAACGCCGTCCCAGCATTACCCTAGCTGAATTGAGTAAGTTTTGCACTGTAATAAAAAAATTGGTAAAATGAAAAATATTGTAATATTTTTTAGAGAATGGCCATTTGGGTGAAGGCGAAGATGACGAAGCCATTCCTAAATTAGTGCAGTATCCTGATAATTTAAGTTACCGGGATCTATTGTACTTTTTGTGTGCTCCTACTTTGTGCTATGAATTGAATTTCCCGAAAACAACAAGAATTCGCAAGCGTTTTTTGCTCAAACGTTTAATGGAAGTGATTATTGGCGTTAATATGGTAATGGCATTATTCCAGCAATGGATTATTCCCTCCGTGAGGAACTCTTTAATACCCTTCTCCAATATGGATGTGGCTTTGGCCACGGAAAGGCTCTTGAAATTGGCTGTAAGTACACAATAACTAGCAGAACCAAAATGGTTTAGTTAAAATAATATTATTTCACTCTTTAGCTACCTAATCATTTGTGTTGGCTGTGCTTTTTCTATCTATTGTTCCATTCGTTTTTGAATGCTGCTGGCGAGATGCTTAATTTTGCGGATCGCAACTTTTACTGTGATTGGTGGAATGCCAATAACATTGATACATTTTGGCGTACATGGAATATGCCTGTCCACCGTTGGTGTGTCAGACATCTTTATATACCTGTAGTCCAAATGGGCTATTCTTCGAGACAGGCTTCCACAATTGTTTTCCTTTTCAGTGCATTTTTCCATGAATATTTAGTAAGTTAAACTAGAATTCAGTTTGTTATATATTAATTTAAATTGCTTGTGATAACTTTTTAGGTTTCTGTGCCCCTGCAAACCTACAAAATCTGGGCATTCTTGGGCATGATGGGGCAGATACCTCTATCGGCCATTTCCAAATATGTTGAACGTAATTTGGGCCCTCGCATGGGCAATATTATTGTCTGGGCCTCGATTATCTTGGGTCAACCTTTGTGCATTATGATGTATTATCATGACTATGTGGTTGCGCATTTCCAAAGTTCCCTTAATGCCACTTCAGACTATCAGCGTTAGAATTTTTCTCACTTTTAGAATTCCTATATTTTTCCTCCATTCTTTTAGAATTTAGCTGCCCCAAAATGCAAGCAAAACTTGTGATTGCCAACAAATATCAAAACAAAAACAACAATAACAAAATATGCATTTGTTAAAGAATTTAAGAAGACATTGTAAATATATATATGTATAACATGAAAAGAAACATTTTTATGAAATTTGAAAAAAAACGTATTTTTTTTAATCAACATCGATAGTTAAATTATCGATAATTAAAGACGAATTGACTATGGGATTTTTGTTGGCGAAACACTGGTCACACTAGACATTAACCAAGCCAAAACAGAAAAAATAATTCTGTTCTATTTAGTATCAAATTGTTTTTTTCCTATTGTGTTTTAGCAAGTTAGTAATATTGCATTTGAAAATCAAAGGGAAAATACTGGCTCTTCAATCGCTTGTATTGCTAAGGTAAATGGGTAATAATATTAATGCTCATTTTCTCGTCGGCATTTTTCGCGACGCCCGGCGCTTGCAGACTTACACACAGTCAAAAGTTGTATGTATGTATGTTACTTCGTGTATGTTACTTCGTGTATGTGTGCGTGTGTGTGTGTCAGTGTCCGTGTTTTTGTGTGTGTGTTTGTGTGGGGCTCGTGGTGCGCCGGAAAAAACTTTTCTTTATATTGAATCATGAAATATAGCAGAGTAAATTGCTAAAATAAAAAATAATGTTATTGATTTCTAGAAACATTTGGCGTAGTCGGCAGCAACTGCAGCTACAACAATTGATCAAAGGATTTGGAGTAGTGAATAAGAAGAGGAGTTCCTACAGTTTGCTAAGTGAAAACCCAGAGCACCAGCCGGCGGCGGTTGATTGTGGTCACGTAAGTAGTGAATGTTCTCCAGATCGTCTGAGTAAAGAATTTAATTATTTTTTTTCTCTCCTGGCAGATTATGAGTGGAAGATATCGTGGAAGTGGAGGAGGAGGTGGCGGAGGACGTTATGGCGGCGGCGGTGGAGGAGGCTATGGCGGCGGCGGTGGGGGCTATAATGATTTTGATAATTATCGTGGCGGTGGCGGCGGCGGTTATAATGATAATTATGGTCCAGGTCCCGGGCCGAATCCCTTTAACAGTAAGTTTATTTAATGTTGAGAGCTGTGAGTAAAGTTTTCGTCTAATTCACAGCATCTTTGGTGTCCCGAATATAAGTAGTGGATTCCGCTGTTTATGTAATATTTAATGGGTAACTCCATAATTAAATTGGATGATGATCGGTTCTCTTATTAATTAATATTGTATGATATGATATGTATGTTCTTAAAGCAATTAATGTCAAAATCAGTACTATCAACAGAATATTTATATTTGATAGTCCAATCTGTACGTATTAGACACCAACCGTATTGCGCTACGATTTGTGCCTTTGAAGTTATTAAGCCTTTTACGAGTACGGGAAAAAACCACTTCGACCTTTGTTCGCTTTCAATAATCGAATCTTTTCAATCTTTCAAATCGATGTTTTTTTCCTACTTTAGCACAGTAAAAACAGATCGATTATTATTAAATTTTTAATTTGAGATCCCTTTAAATCAGTAGGCGAAACATTGTTTTTTTGAATGTGTTAATCCTACCACTCTCTTTATTATTTCTATCTATTAGTGGGCCCCAATATCTCGGGCAACGATCTGATGCAACTGATGAGTGCCATGGCCAGTAACTTTAGTATGAACTCTCAACCACCACAACCTATGCGTCAAAGCTGTGGTGAATTGCGTAATCATCATTGTGGCCTTTTTGTGGAATTGTCTGGACGATTGATCAAGAAGCGTGTTAATCGTTTTGCCGAGCTGCGGGATCGCAATGGAGGCGCCTGCCAATTGGTGGTCCTGGAGGATAAACATCCGCGAGTGGCCCGTCGCATGAACAACATGCCCGAGAACACCACATTGACAATTGTGGGTCAAGTGATGCGTAGGCCACATAATTCATGCAACCAGACCATGCCCACTGGTGAAATCGAAGTGGAGGTCCAAGATATACTTAACATCCATTTTCCAACAAGTGGCACAAAGCGAGCTGGGGATAAACGAACCTACAGCACTATGGTGCAGCAGCAGAGCACTTTGGGTATCACCAGTACCGAATACAAGATAGCCAGTAAGCCAAATGAGATAGAGATAAGCTCAAACTAAATACTAAATTTTGTTTTGTAAATTTCCTAGAAAATGAAAACATTCTAAAATATTTCGAGAATCGCGATCTGACCTGCAACGATTTGAGACGCGATGATGTCGGCAAAACTGTAACTCTCGTGGGCTGGATACCATCTACAAAAAATAATAAGTTTCTACAACTTAAAGACGGTTATGGCCAGACACAATTAATGATTGAAGATCAGTCGGTGAGTAGAAGAATATTCACAGCGATTACACGATCGATTGCTGTATATTTTGGTTAGAGTTCACCTACGATCAGAGGAAACATGTCAAATTTGTTTCTTTTTTTGTGGTACAATTATACACATAATTGTACAGCGTAACCACATATGCAGCCTTTTATAATTCAATTCATAGCAAAAATATGTCTTTTTTCTAAGATATATACCCAACTTTTATCTATTCCTAATGCAATTTATAATTTCTTCTAATTCAGTTAATGGACACATTCCTCTCGACGCCGGATCAAACAGTTCTCCAAATCGTTGGCAAAGTACTGGGCAGGCCCAAGGCAAACATCAATTTGAAGTATGATACTGGCGAGGTGGAAGTTAGTGTGACAAGTGTGAAAATTCTCAATCCCGATGATCCATATGAGGGTCCCATTAAGGCTAAAGAGAAACAGCAAAAGTTATCCATTGATGATTTGGAAAATGAAGAGGCTGCCGTCTCTAGCTCGGCTTCAGCGTTGGCCAATAATGGCGAGAATGCAGAACATCAAAACGAATCTGAATCAAATAATGCAACCACCACGTCAGGACAGATTGAGAAAATCGCTGATACCAATAAGTTTGCCGATCGTACCCACAATTGTGGGGAACTCACATCCAGCGAGATTAACGAGAAAGTTGTCATCTGTGGTTGGCTCGAATTCCAAAGAATGAATAAGTTTTTCATTTTACGTGATGCGTATGGCCAGACTCAGGTCCTGCTGCTGCCGAAAACAAAGGGTCTGGAGGAATATGTGGAGACTGGAGTGCCAATTGAGTCGATTGTGAGAGTGGAGGGTACAGTAATACCTCGCCCAGCAGCCACCATTAATCCCAAAATGCAAACCGGTCACGTTGAAGTTGAGGCTGACAATGTCACGGTTCTTAATCCGGCGAAAAAGAATTTACCTTTTGAAATTCGGAAGTTTAATCGAGCTGGCGAGCGGCTACGTCTCACCCATCGCTATCTGGATCTGAGATTCAACGATATGCAACATAATCTACGCTTGCGTTCATCGGTTATCATGAAGATGCGAGAATATCTCATTAACTATTTGGGTTTTGTTGAGGTGGAGACGCCCACGCTATTTCGTCGCACTCCCGGTGGGGCCCAAGAGTTTGTGGTGCCCACCCGCAAGGCGGGACATTTCTATTCCCTTGTACAAAGTCCACAGCAATTCAAACAGATGCTCATGTCCGGTGGCATAGATCGCTACTTCCAAGTGGCTCGTTGTTATCGGGATGAGGCCACAAGACCAGATCGTCAACCGGAATTCACACAGCTCGATATTGAATTGTCCTTTACCAGTCGTGATGATATTATGCAATTAATTGAGGAAACTTTGAGATATTCGTGGCCCAAACATTTGCCCAAATTGCAGACACCCTTCCGTCGAATTACCTATGAGGAGGCTTTGGAGAAATATGGCTGCGATAAGCCAGATACACGATTTGGTTTCCTCTTGAACAACGTCACCGATATAATTGAGAAATCTGATGAATTCAAAGAGAAATACGATGATTTTGGGGCCTATGCCATTGTGGTGCGAGCCAGTGAAGCCTTCTGGAATGGGGCCGCTCGTAAGCACTATGAAGGCTTGGGCAAAGACTTTAAGGGCACACTGTTTGTGCGTAAATTCATGTACTCGAAGGATGTCGAGGAGCGTCTCACCAAATTGCTGGGCGAGCAGGTCTCGAAGGAGGTAATCGAAAAATTCGACTTGGAGGAAAATGATTTGCTATTTTTGGGCATTGGCCCCAAAGAGGAAACGGTAAGTTTCAGTCATAGAGTTCTCCTGAATTTCAATTTTATTCATTTGTATCTCTCTTCTGAATCTTACAGCGCAGTTTATTGGGACGCATTCGTTTGGACTATCACGAGTTTCTCGTTGAGAATGTGAAGACCAAGAAACCGCATGAATATCGGTTCCTTTGGGTCATCGACTTTCCACTTTTCGAACGGAATCGTCAGACCAATCAATTGGAGAGTGTTCATCATCCATTTACCTCACCACATCACGATGATCTAGATAGTTTCGCCAACCAATGTGACAATTTGGAAAGCATACGCTCCCAGGCCTATGATCTGGTATTGAATGGCCAAGAGGTTGGTGGCGGCTCCATACGTATACACGATCGTGATATGCAGCATTTCATATTGGATCAAATCCTCAAAATACCCCACGAGCATTTGTCACATTTGTTGAGTGCCCTCGAGTCTGGATGTCCACCGCACGGGGGCATTGCTTTGGGTATCGATCGTCTCATAGCCATACTGTGTCGGGCCCGCTCCATACGCGATGTTATTGCATTCCCCAAATCCTTAAATGGTCGCGACCCATTATCCAATGCACCAATAGCCATATCCGATGAGGAAATGAAACTATATCATCTGGCTGTTGTCGAGGCTACCGAGGAAGAGGAGGCAGCCGAGCGAGCAGCAGAAGCGAACAGCACAAAGAATGGCGAAGAAGACGATGATCCAGATGCCGAGAGAGCACCACCCTCACCCATGTCTGCCGTTAGCGATACGGAGCAACAGCAGCAGCGAGTCGGTGATATGGATGTGGACAACACTTTAGTAGAAATCAAGCAGGAAAATGATGAATCTGGCAACCTTATTACTAACCCAGCACCTGCAGGGACTCCCGCTAAACGAACTGTCAAAAAGAAAGTCTAGATCGACGATCGATTTGCTCAGGATATAGATTAACCCACAAGATCAGTAAAACAAAGAAACCACATTTTATATATAAGGTCAGAGAGCAAATTAAGGGAGGAGTAGTTGCAGCTACAGCAAAGTAGATGATTCAAGTCACACATCGAAATTATGAACAATTTCAACAGCTGGCATATGCCTCGATTTATATATATATAACATCTTACAATTACTTACTTATATAAATATACATACATACAAACAAAAATGCTAATTGTATTCACAAGAATTGTTTCATATATAAATTAATAAAATGCTTGAAAATTACATAAATATTAAAGAAACATTAAGAGTAAATCAAATAAAAACTTATGGAATTTTCGTAGAAGATACATGAGGGGGGGAGGCAAGGGCAAGGGTAATGTTCTTATTCTAATCCATTTTTGGTAATCTAAAGATATTATTGTCCATAAAGCCATGTGTCAAATTGCGTCTATACTCCCACCAATTCATATGTGTTGGCTGATGATGATGCTCCTCCTCCTCCTCCCTTGCAGCATCAATGAACTCATTGGGCTCTTGCTCCTCCACTGAGTCATCTTGTTCTGCACTTGCTGGACTATAGCTAGTCCAATTGTCATAGGCATTTGTCGCATCATAGCCAGAAATATCCAAGTTATTGAAATTCGAAGCCAATTTGCCAAATTGATCGATATGTTGCATCAAAGGATCAACACTTTGATAGTGATTTGGGCGCTTAAGCTGTTGTGGGGACTCCCATTTGGCACCCAAAGTGGGTAGATCTGTCCATTTGCCCAAAGCGAAGGGTGAAGTATCATTGGTATCGATCATGAACATTCCACGCGTACTTGGCCGTATATTATCCCCTGCTTCGAGTAGGAAATTGGTTGGTGGACACATGCCCAGCAGATAGGAGATATAACCACTGCAGGCCCAACCCCAGAATCCTTTGGGAGAGCGTATAGATTCTAGGAAATAAGCGGGCGCACGTTGATGGCTGCAGGCAAAGGAATCTGGAATAAGGTTGGTAATGAAAAATATTAAATATTAGTTGCTTAGAAAATCTGTAAACGTTAAATGGCAAAAGTGAAACCGATTTTCGACCTCCTCCATGATTGCTAATGATCATCGCAGTCAATCCCAAAATCCTACTCACTTATCTTTTGGCCATTGCATCCAGGTTGCATAATGCCACCATTCATATAGAAATCCGCATGACCACATCTTTCCAGTTTGCCCTGGACCATGGCGTTTGTGTGTATCACATCCACATAGTGAGCATCACTGGAATCCAATTTATCATTGATGCCGGCTGTGATGAATAAAGGCATTGCTGGATCCAAGCCAGTTATCCGTGGTAGAGTATAATTGTTTAAATTTCGAGCTATATAATTGGGCAATTGGGCCCCCAAAGAGAAGCCAATGATGTGGATATCCGTATTGCCTGTTTCTACCAACCGAGCCACCAATTGGGCTGTACAAGTGCCAGCATGACGGGTGTTATGAACCGCACTGATGTAGCAAGGACCTGGGGACAGAACACTCCAATCCACGTAAATGATATTATAATCCGATTTGGCTAGATATTCTGAAAGGAGAAACTTTTAATACCGACTGAATTTATCGCAATAAAACTTACCCTCTCTCATTTGCTGCAAAGGATGCAGAAACATGTCCGAATTGTAGCCATGAATAATGATCTTTGTGGGATATCGGGGATTAAAGTACGAGCTAGTAAGATTTGATTTCTCTGCCGTTTCATCGATGTGCAGGCACTGACGATCCATTGGGTTGTGACGCGTGTAAATGTAATATTTAACATCCGGATCGGGACAAGTGCGTCCAATGGCCCATTTACAGGGGCCAATGGTTATATCCCGATTCGTTGGAGCACTGGATGTGGTAGTAGTTGGAGCTAACGTAGTCGTGGTATTATTATCATCTTGATAGGGCAATGGTTTCCCTGTGACAAAGTCGAATATGGAGGCTCCATGGCATAGGCCAACTGCGGATTGTAGAAATTAACTTTCCTTTCTTTTTGTTTGTTTAATAATTTAAGGTACCCACCAATTAGTAGGCCTATTAAAAGGCAACTAAACGGCATCTTTTTCTAGAAAATATTTTTCGTCATTCAGCTATTTGCATGTAGCGAATTGATTGAATACCTTGGAGAAACTAAATGCCGCCGGCTGGTCAAGTCGCAACAAATTTGGCCAAATGTAATACGTAGGTATGGAATGAGGTGCTCTGGCTGGACGGAGTGAGAAACTGAATGAGTGAGTGAGTGCGGAAGACCCATAAAGTGAGAGTTGTTGACGGGGTGGCGGAAAAGTGAAACCGCAAAGAGAATTTGTAATTTCAATCAAAATGAATTTCGACAAATTTAAGATTACCTATAGGCAAGGTGGGGATTCATGGGAAGGGAGAATTTATAGAGCGCAGAAATAGTAAATTAATCATAGTTTTTTGAAAATGAAGTTATGGAAGTACTTAATTCCCTATCTATCATAAATATTCTATAAAATAATCCAGATAAACTATACTCAGAAATTATTTTTAAAACTTTAAATTAATGAACTTGGGATTGAATGAAACAAATAAAACAGAAGTATTAGTACAAATTTAAAAGCAAATAATAAATTGATTTTTTAATTTTAAATTTTTAAATTATTCAGCACTTTAAAAAGAATACGTATAATTTTGAAACAATATTATAATTAATTCATTCTCGAATCCTTCTTCGGAATTTGAATTTTGAAAACCAAATAATCTATAACTTAAACTTTATTTACAAAATATACTATTTAGTGCGCCAAACATTTTTAATTATTTCAGATAAGCCATAAAAACCGAAAGACTTTTCAATGATACATTTAACAAATTTGATGATTTGTTTACACAACTGATAATTGCATTCAAACGAATTATTCACTCACTCACTCGGTCACTCACTCAAAACACTTGCTCTCTCATCTGAGTCAGGGAGGGTAGCACCTACGTGCCTGCAATTTTAATTTGTCACCAAATTGCGTTTCTTGAATGAAAAACTTTTTTTTATTATTGCTGCCAAAGAGATCGGTAGATCACGTATACGACACAGGCGAATGTTCATGCCATTCGTTGCTCTTTTATAGGCAAACTGCATACAGGCAGTTTATTGACTTGGCCAAGTCAACAGAGTTCCACATAGATAAAGATGATGCGAAAAATGAGATTTGGGTTTTGTTTTCGTGTAATCGAGGTTACTGGGTTCCAATTTGATACAAAAAAAAAGTACCATCTGTCTGGACTGAGGAAAAAGACGAGCAACCTTCATTCTTTTCCAATTTATAGCCGCAACGTGTGTCTGGGAACGCCTACATTCAATCCATATCTATATATAAACATATTTTTATATATAAAGGGTGTTTCAAAATTTAAATGATCGATTTTGCAATAATGTTTGTTGCTTTTAGGTAACTAGCAACCTCATCCTAGTTGTCTATGTGGTTGTTCTTCGGGTCAATGGTCTTCTGTGACGTTATTTTTTAGGATCTTTGTAGCAATAAAGTTGAAACTGATTGTTCCAATATTTCTTCTTTCATCTATAACATTTTTTATTGTAAAAAGTCTTTATTTTGTGGACTATTTGATGTTACTTCTCTGTGACATTTGACTTGAAATAAACTAAAACAATATTAAGCACTCATATAATTGACAGAATTTCAATATTTTTTGAAACACTATTTCACAATGAAAACAGAAGAGTTCTCTGTCATGGTATTCGTCCCACTTTTTCCAATTAACCCTAAACTATTAAATGGCAGCAGATGCCAATCAAGCAAATATTTTTGAGAACACCCTATACAAATAAGTGGATATTCAGATTATGGAATGTCAAACACAAATGTGAATTAGTAGATGGACACAAAATGAGCGACATGTGTGTATATAGCCAATAAAATTATTTATAGCTCAAAGACAAATATGTCTGATACTTTGGCTAGAGAAAGAACTAAACACATTTCCGATTTGGCATAATCATCTTTTTTTGGTTTCGTTTATTTCACATTGATTAATCATACATTTTGTCTGAGGACTCATGGTTTGATTTGAATCACATTTGAATGCAAATTGAAATTCTGGTATATTCATATAAACTCGATTCAACTGCGTGGAGAATCTTTCGTCTTGACGTCCACAGAATTGTTGGGCCACTGCATAGAACATAATTTGATCGGCATTCAAATTGAAATATTGTAAAATGAAATTCTCGGCGAAGGCAAAACGTTCGCCCTGTAACCAGAATTGATAGTCGCTGAGAGAATTTGCGAAGGCTCGATAGAAATTGAAGATATTCAGAACCTCCTGAGGACTCAATTGGCGTTGCATGTCTGATAGAGATTGATGGTCCAGACAATCCAGGGCCGAATAATAACCATCTGAATCGTCAAGTAAACGAGATCGTAGCCACAAGTTCAAGCCCTGTGTGGCATAGTAATGATATGTGGGACGATATAGGGACAGAATGACAAAATGCATAAAATGTCGTAGAAAATAGGCTGGCTGCTGGGGATCCTCCTCGTCAACATACGGTGTATAGAAACTGAATCGAAGTCGGGACTGCCGAAGTTGGAGTAAGTTATAAAAAAATGAGTTGTCCATAAATCTCACCTCCTGATAATGTTTGGTGAGTTGGCTAATATTCAAATATGATTGGGCATAGGTTTGTAGGATTCTGGCCAATTGCAGTTCTTGTTTTTCCATCGACTTTGGCCACAGATAACCCAGCCAATCGCGGCGTGAGAGTTGTGTACGACGTTTCTGATAGAATTTTGTTGTATGCAATTGATATGCGGCCAGGGCCACCTCTCGCTTCATGTAGGGCTCAAAGACATGCCATTGCCAATATTCGGCATATAGAAGCCTCTCAAATTCGTCTGTCAAGTCAAAGCAATTTTCCTGAATTTGTTTGAACTTTTGCTGAACTTGCCATACTATATAATTGAAGACAATTCTGGGTTCCGTGCGTTCTAACACCAGCCAGATTTGCGCGATTTTTGCCACCTCCGATGGCAGCTTTCTGGCCCTTTGCAACTGCTTTTGGGTGAATCTAAGATGACTGAAGAAATTCTCAAAATATGCCATCATATTCTCATTCAAATGAAGATCTTCATCCTCCTTTTCTGTCTGCTCAATGGGTCGCAATAGACTTTTCGTCATGGGCAATTCACCTCTCAGGCCGCGGCACAGGATACGCATTTCTTGTCCTATCACCTGACCCACATGATGATGTCTTCCAACTAAGTTCTCCGCCAGGCTCAATTCGAATTCATTCGTTGTGGGGCAGGGTAAATTATTTAATGGTGTTATATATATCGTTTTTTCGGCAAAATATATATTCAATAAAGTCGGCAAGCCCTGACTGGCCAACTGACTTGAGAGGGATAACCAATTAAGTTTTCCATTCAATTGCCTTCTCTCCCATTGATGGCGCAGAAAGGGCCATGCCTCTAGAACTTCCTTGTGCTCCCTCAATCCTGGAACTTGATCTATAAATGTGTAATCCTTATCCTTCGATCGGCATTCTTCGTACAGTTGGGACAACATCTGCCCTGGAAGGCTTTGAAAATTGACGTTTTGTCTCTGAAAGAAATCCATACGATCTTGTTTATTGTATAGAAAAGGCGGCACAGCATCGCCTTCATCATCGTCATCATCAACATTGCTATCAGCCATTTTCCTCTCATAATTTCCGCAAGCATGTCTATAGAAATCATCGCACGGTTCAACGGAAATATTACGAATTTTCATAACATCTTGTAGATTTTTCTTATAGAGCAAAGTAAACGCATCATTTTCCGTATCGGTTTGTGCCACAATTAATTGGATTATTAAAAATAAATAAATTAGAAGTTGTTCACCGAGCATCATCGTCGTCTGTGCCTTGGTTTTGTTGCGTGAAAACTGCGCAAAAATTTCGAAATCTCATCCAACCGACTCGAGAAGGCTGATAAGGTCGCTGGTTAGAGAGAGAGACAGAGAGTGTGAGAGAGAGAGAGAGAGAAGTTTTGCCTTGACCTTAAACATTTTGTTTCTTGTTTATTTTGCTTGCAATTTTGCAATATATAATATTTTAGCGATAAGACACGCCTTCCTTACGGCTCGAGTGTTTAGAATTATTGATAATGCCAATATGAAATATATATGTGTAATGGGAAATGGCAGAATCATTGCATTGCACGAGACCCCCTAAACAGCAAATCGTAAAATGTTTTAGAGGTGAGTTTCACATTTGCTGAAATTGTAGCCTACTTACTGATCACTTACAAAGTTAGTAAAACAATAATGTAAATTTATTATTGAAATAGTTTAAAAGGCCAAATAGCAACTGACACTGAAATATGGCTTTTTTAGTTCCCAAATTAACACCATTAACACTGCATTAACACGATATTACACTCGAAAAATTTCTGAAAGTGTTTGCGAAAATTATTTTGTCGATCGTTGGAAGTTACGAAGTGGAAACTTTTCAAAATACTTAAATTATTAAATCGAATTATATTTAAAAAGAAGGTAATTTATACGTATTTGGTTTTTTTCCTTTTCCCCTGTGATTTCATTTATTGTTTTTTCACCAATAATAATAATAATCAAGAAATTTTAAATACCTGAATATTTAGATATTTTGTTGTCAAGAATTTGCAAATCACATTTAGATGCCAAACTAAACATATGTACTTACATAAGCATTGAGTGATGCATTGTTTGATTATTAAACATCTCGACGTATTCCGATTATTTTTTGCGTATGTGTAATTTTTATTACACATACGCCTGGTGTGCACATTGTATATCGTCCGGATTCAAAAGGTAAAAGAAAAATATATGAAAAATTGTACGCAATATTAAGCGCAAACATTTCACCAACAAGCCGTTTCTTTTGGCTTTTGTTGAATTTTCACTCAACACTTAAAAATATTTTGTGTTTTGCATACTTAACACTGAGGGAACATACATATATTATATTTAAAAGTATAAAAAACAACTGAGCATAAGTTGAATGAGAAAAATGAAGATAAAAAAATCAAGATGTCTTCTATTACTTTGGGTTTAAAAATATGATTGATCTGTGAGTAATCTTACATTTAATAATTATCAAGTAAATGATAACAAAGTTTTGTGTTAAGTATTTTCATAAAATTGTGGCAAATCGGATGAAGAAGATTATAGAGACTCTTGCATGGCCAATGTTGGCCCGGCCCCTTGTTTCTTTTTGTTTTTGGAAGAGATAATTATGTTGGTCATTAGGTTTGGCAGATGTTTGAAATGTCACATCCTCCGTTTGCTGCTATGTGTGTTTCAGTTGTTTTTTTTACCTCTATATATGTATATATAGTGTGTAGTATGTGTATACATATATCGTATATGTATATTGTTTTCTTTTCGAGTTCATTTGCCAGGCATTTACGCAGTGCATAGACCAAAAATTTTCAGATAATGACAAGTGTCAGCTTAAAGGAAAAGTTGTTTTTGTCTTTTGGAATGAAGAGAAACGTTGTTTACTGAAATGAGGGCGTTGTCATTTTTTATATACTATAAATCAATATACGATATATTGTATGTGTCCTTAAATTAATATATATTTTTGTTTAAAAAATGAAAAAGTGTTTCGATTCCAAAAATATTAAGAAAACTGTCAATAAATCTGGCTGCAACATGTTCCATTATTTTTTAAGTACAATCTCTGATACACACCGATGTAGGTATATAATTATGTATATATCAATTTATATAGAATTCTTTTTCTGTTCACCGGCTGCTTGAAAACTGTCAGAGCAGAAAACTTTTATTTTATTTTATTTATTTTCAATGGATTTTGTGTGTGGTTCCTCAAGAGTTTCCAAAAATCTTGGCTAACAGCAGCCCATGAATTTATATATTTGTATATAGATATATAGTTATATCCATATATCCATAGAGGAATATTATATATGCATATATATTTTTGCCACTTGTCAAGTTCTTGCCTCTGTTGATGTGTGGGTATATATATAGATATGGATGTATACTTGTGTGTGTGTGATTCCTCTTGAAAGATTTTCGGCCAACCCGAGAACAGAATATTCAACATTTTAGTTGAGCCAAAGGCTTTCACCAGTTAATAGCACGAAAATTTTTTGTGTCGCAGCAAAAACCAAATTTTTACCCCACCCCCTCAAAAAAAAAAAAGTAGGTAAAAGCAAATTAAAAACTTTTCTGCTATCAATTGAAAAACCATTTTCTATAAATTGATTCCATTCGAGTGGTCTGTGTTAAAAAAAAAATAAACCTAACAACAAAAAACGCAAACGAAAGAAAAAAACGACAGAAAGAATTCAACATTATTTGGATCGGTTCCAATCTATAAAACCTGGAATTATTTGCCACATATATCAATCTATATATACCTATAGATATGTGCGCGTATATATCTCTTATATATACTCAATCTATAGCTAGAGATTATGATGGCTGACAGAGAGAATATGAAACATTTCCCATCTGGTTTTTCATTATGTTTCTGTTTTTATAATCATGTTGTATAATTTTATAACAAAATGATATGTGCTAATAAAATTTATGGCCTTCATTTTTTAATTTTCTCACGCGCCGCAAAAAAACGAATTCAAATATTTTATGTGAATACTTTTTTCAAATATTTTATATAATGTGACCTTTAGATAAAAGTTATTCATTATCCCTATATTTGATTTGAACTTGTTCTTCCAGCAATCTAATCAGCCATGAGTGAAGCCACGAATTTGATGACCACCTTCGGCATTTTGGCCATTTTGCTATTCGCCCTGTATATCATCTATGCAGTATTGTAGATTCCTTTCCACCATGGCGCGGCGGAAGAGGTGAGTTAATTAACCAATTAAAGGCCGATATCATAGAAGTGTGCCAACTAACTTACCTTTAGTTGGTTGCCGTTTAACTAAAAAAATGACATCTTACCCGTTGGGATATCGGCCCTAAGAACTAGACTAAGAACACTCTTGAAAAATTACGTTTCAAATGGCACAAAATTGGTTCAAGATCACGGAATAACATCGAACTAATGCTTTTACATTATATGCGATTTTTGCTAAACTATAAAATATCGTAAACCCATCTGAATGACAGGAAAAAGAACATTGTTGAAAACAAAACTTCTAAAATATTTTAATAATAGTCTTAAGAATTTGGATATGTTGTTAACCAATACGAATTACCACCATGAGAGCCAAAACTAAGATCAATTGACTAGAGTAAACCTGAGTTTCTCGGGGCTGTAATTTGGTTTCTCAAAATCATTTCTAAGACCAGTTGATCAAAATTTGCGACATTGCAAGATTATAGTTACACGTTTTTAAAACTGAGACAAGTCTATGAAATGGATCCTGTAAACGGTCCTATAAACGGTCCTATAAACAGTCCTATAAACGGTCCTATAAACGGTCTTCCGACTAATCATCTCTCTGAAGGTTTGAAACCTGGTTTGTGGATAGTCATCAACTTCAATCGAGGAGGTTTACTTAAGATTGTCTTCAAAAACGGGATAATTTTGCAATTCTCTATTATTTCAATCAAAGATATCAAACTTCTATGAATAAGCCCTTCATAAGACTGATTGATTAGAAAGAAAAAATAAGCAAGAGTGTAGAATCTTCGGTCGATGTTCGGGATCTTCAGTTTTCAGCATATACAAAAGAGAGACTTTTGAAAATCGAATTTCATACGAAAAGTATTGTATATATGTATAGAATACACAAAATGTCAAATTGGTAATTTCGAGTTTGAACCGATTCGTTTAAATGAAATATCACCAACTTTGATCACTATAAATCACATTTATTGAGGTTATATGTATATGTATATGTATATATTTCACAAATTTGATAAACATGGTAAAATTTCTGATTTATTTTCAAAAAAAGAAAAATGTTTCGAAATTATTTAGGGAATTGTTTTTGAAACATCAAATAAAAGTTGTATAAGCGCATGCCATAAAAATGTTCAATCAAAATTGTTTTGATCTATGGCGTACGTGCCCAAAAAGTCTAAATTGCCAAATGTAATATTGGAATATTTGAAAATTTCGAGCTTTTGCCTTTTGTGTGTTTTCCAAAATAAATAAACAAATTTCGAACTGGAGAAACACCGAAAACCGCAACAACAAGCATAAATAAATCTCTCGGAAATGGACAAGGTCCAAAGCAATTTGTCTAGTTCAAAAAGTCAGTATTTATATGAATTGAAAATCTCATGGAATCTAAATATATGTGCACATATACATAAATATATATTACTATATTTTAAATGTATCTATATATAACAGAAGAGCCAGCGAAAAGTGTGTGCCGCCTCAAAAAATATAGGCAACAACTGGACACGAATACCAAAAGAATATCCACAGAATATATTTATATATACATATAGAAATACATTTATATAGAACTGATTGTATGTATATGTATATAGCCATAATTCCATTCGCTTGCTGCTGGCCGATTTCCATTTTTTTTTTTTTTGATTTTTGATTCGATGGAGAAGAAAACATAGGTTATTTTCGAGTTCAGTTATTCCGTGACTTTAGCTACGAACGGTTGGCGCCTCCAGAAGGAAACCGAGTAAAAGTGTGTGATACATTTGAAACGATAATTTCCATAATCATTTTAGCAGTAAATAATAAAATTACCATCAATTCTTTATTGTATAATTAATAGCAAACCAGCAACAACAACAACAACTAATTCAAAATGAATGAAGCCAAAAGTTTGTTCACCACCTTCCTTATCCTGGCCTTTTTGCTCTTCCTGCTGTATGCCTTCTACGAAGCCGCCTTCTAATAACAGCAACACCAATATAATACAATAAAAATTTAAATAAAAAAAAATTTAAAATATATAACAACAAAATGTTTTAAAAATAATTAGTTCAAAGATTTATCTTACATGTTGAATTTCAATTCCAAAACACAAAAAATAATAATGAAGAAGAAAATGAAAATGAAATTTATTGATTAGGCTAAGCAGCTAGCATTTAATGGATTTCTATTTAGTACCCTAAGTCAGGTGAGTCCAACAACTATGAACATAGACATAACTATATAGATAAACTTTGTATTTATAAATAATAGCCGGCAATCATTTTTAATTGGACCTTGGCTGGCTGTCAGTTAATTAATTAAATTAGAAAACCAAAAAAAAAAGAGAATTTCAAATTTCAATATTTTTATTTTTTGTGTTCTCAAATTTTCGCTATTTTTTAACGAGAACATTTCGACATGGCCCACTAAATGTCAACCTCTTCTTTCCCCCTATCATTCACCCCTGATCCCACATCCTCCCTCCCTTGCAAAACATTGAAAATCATTTTACGCTGAAATGTGTTTTTTTTAGATTTTTTTTTTTTGGTTTTGCGTTTTTGGAAATTTGTCAAAGTTTTCCCTATACAAATATTTTTGTTTCATGTTGGAAAAAGCATAAAAAATAAGTTCAAAAGGAATTTCTTATGGATTTAATTTATGAGCTGCAAAATGAAATGATTGGAATTAATGGTTTTTGTCATGCAGAAATAGAAAAAATTTGATTAAGAATATTTTTTTTATAAAATTTTATTTGAGTCCAAAGTAAGTTCAGAAGAACTTGCAAAACATTTTCCATACTAATTCCAAATCAACCTTGACAATTAGATAAAAGTGGAAACATTGATTTTTGCCAAGAAATATTTATTAAAAAAATATCTTGAACATTTTCTCTATGTGCAAACTTCTTGCACTTTAATTCAATGATTGATAGTTCTGTATAACTAATGAGATCTCAATATATTAGACTTTCTTTTTAATATTAAAAAAAATCTTATAAATTATAATTTTGTACAGAACAGATTTAGCCATATTTAGATAAGATTGGAATTCTCTTAGCTTATTTAAAGATACAAGTCTAGCAAAAAGAAAAATTTATTTTTCTTTCACATATAACTGGCAAATAAATTTGTTTGTCTATTTTCTAATCCCTCAATGGGGGCTAAAATACTTTTCGGCTAAAAATAGAACACAAAAAACGAGAGATTATGGCCTGGCCGCTGTATAAACAATATGTTTTCTTTGCGGTCTATTGTTAATGAAAATACAGAAAAAAACAAAAACACATTTTAATTCACTTTAATTAAAGCAAATTGAACAACAATTTTTATCTTTAAATACAATTTGATACGAATTGAAACCAGGGCAGCCAATACTTGCAATTAATGGTACACACTTGTATTTTCGAATAATTTTTGAAAATATTCAAATTTTCTATTTCTTCATTTCGTATTCCATAACCATTTAGATGACGTCAAAGGCTGCCGCCGCAAATGAGGGGCCACTTGGAGGGGCTCGACTGCAAATCAAGCGAAAAACAACTCAAATGGCCCATTTGGTATGTTTCATAAATTATCGAAACGAATTATCCGATTTTTTCTCATTCAACTGTTTTATTTTTCTAGCATAGTGCCACATTTCTCCTCATTTACGGATCGGTCCCGGATTTTTTCCGGGATTCGTTTGGTGCAACTTCCTGATCGTCATCTGTTCTAATCATAAATTGTAATTTTGTTTTTGCCATGTAGTATATCTACAGTTTATTTTAATATTTCGTCGAATTCGCAATGGAATTATCGAAAATGATCATATATAGACCATGATGTACAGCACGCGCCATAATTTTTGAGATTTTGATTATTTCATTGTTAGAAATTTGAAATGCTTTTCGTTTTTGGCATTCGTTATACAAATATGTATATAAGATTGATTTAATGTAATAACTGCATTTTATTTCGTAAATAACAACAACAATTTATGGAAATGTATCAACTTATCTTAACAACAACAGCAACAAACAAACTGCAGGAATAAAATAACAAACAAAACAAAAAAACAACAAACCAAAAACAAATTGTTTGCCTTCTGAGTTTTATATTGTGCAGGGCATATTAAGAATTATTTTTTTCCATATGAATAGAACATTTTCTAAATCCCGTAAATCTCTCATATTCCTTTCAATTCTAAATGGTCGAAAATAATTCAGTTAATGTCTGCCAGAATCATAAATGCTTACACATAGTTGGAATACCACAAGTCTATTTATGTTTGCCTATAAGTTTTATCGATTCAGTTTTAAATATATACAAATTTTCTTTATTTCCTGTAGTTACATCTACTGCCATACTCTGACATTTAAACCTTTAAATTAATTATACACTTATTCTTTATTTCTTTTTTGGTAATAGTGATTATTTATACTTTAAAATTATACCATCAAATTCATATATTACATTTTTTTCGCGTGTCGTGATAGCTAACACATGCTCGCTCGTTCTTATGAGCACACGAGCGATTTAGCGCCCTCCAGCGGCCAACTCTCAAATTCTTATTAAATTTTGTGCAATTTAAAGATATTTATAACATGTATTTGTGCCTATTTAAATTACCTTGTTGAATTTATTAGCATAAATCCAGTAATTTATTAGATCCAGCTCCGACATAAGCAAAAAGTGCACCAAAAATAAATCTGAATGACCAGATTATATAAACCAAGCGCTGCACTTACTTTATGTATTGCAAATCTTTGACCAATTCAAATTCAATATCAAATTTCAACGGGGGTATAAAAACAATGGGCATTCTCAAATTGGTTGCTGATTTTTTTTTTTTTTTTTACGTCTTTTTCGACTGCATTACGAACTAATTAGCATAATCAACAATTGACCGCCAAACAAATTCTATTGTCAAAGTTACGATTAGAGTTAACCGAGTTACTAACAATCAAACCGAAAGCAAAAACTGCAAAGGTGCAGAGTCACGAACGCCGCACAGCAAAAAAGGAAAAACTCCATTGTAATGTCATTTTCATAATTGTGGGCAGTTCCTCAAGATATGAAAAAGTAACTGAGTTGGGTGGAAGGGCGGAAGGTTGGGGATTAATGTGTGTGTTATTGAAGTTCATTTGAATGAATGGAAACTCCAATGGATAGTTGGCATTTTGGCCAAGTGAATGCAATGAAGCGAACCAAAATGGAGGGAGGAACTTCTCTTTATCTTCTGCTTATTGTGCATACATATTATTTGTGGGTCACCAAAATCGCACAGTGCGGCTAACCGGTTTCACGGCTCCGAGTTGCTGCACCAAAACGTTGCTTCACTTCATCAGACTCCAACTGCAGTTTTTTGCAGATTATGTAATATTGCCGACGCCAGTTGGTAAATTGATTTTTTTGCAGCCGGTTTTGAAACACAGCAAAACAAAATAGTTAACTTTTCTTTTTACGGTTTTTATTTTTTATACTATTTATTTTATTTTACAAACTTAGAACCAATAATTTTGTACATAACCCCCAAATATGTATTATGGCCCGCTCTAAAGATTGAGATGAACTACGCCATTTTCTGTTCAATTTGTTTCTTCTGAAGCCCCTCAAGTCGCAGACGTTTGGACATCTCGTGAGCCACCAGCATGCGCAGCCGCATCGGTGCCAATTTCATAAATAAATACTAAAAGTAAAAGTACAAAATTTTATAGATTTCATTGAATTCTAAAACTCATTTCACTCACCTGCAAACTGTGCGTCCAAAAACCATTTGTCTCACTCGTTTTACCCAATGTGAATACTGTCCATTTGGCATAACTTTTAGCATTTGGTATCAAGAAGCCACCTTGCATCACTGTATTCGAGTATGCATTCATTTTGGTAATCACAAACATCGGCATCACCAGTTGCACTGTCACATTGTGCTCGGCCAACTCCAATTCCAAAGCCTTCGTGAAGAACGTCACGTATTTCTTGGTTGCCGCATAGACAGTCATGTTGGGCAACGGCGTCAGTTCGGACCCAGATCCAATGTTGACAATGGCTCCTCTGCGGGCTGACTTCATCTGTCCAACGATCTTGCGGGTCAGCATGGTGACAGCTCCAATATTCACTATAATCAAATTCCATAGGACATCCTCAGGCACCAGTTCCAAATGATCGGGATGTTCGTACATCATGCCAACATTGTTAACTGGAAAGGAACGTTTTAGATTGGGTAAAAATTGAAATATTTATAGATTAAGCGAAGATCCTCTGACTATCAAAACTTTCTTTAGAAGCAACAAAAGATAGAAACCAAATAAATTGATAATTTAATAACTTAGTAAAGTAAATTCAAAGATTAATAAGTTTTATTCGCACGTTGATATAGTTAGCACTTGCTATCTCGCTCACGAGCACTTTAGCGCCCCCACCGGCCAACACCGCTATAAGTAGAAAATGGTTATACGAATAACTCGGCCATTTTTATTACGATTTTTATGAAATTTGGTCGAATGATAGATATTAATGACTTTATCAAATTAATGTACAATAACTATTCCGAGAGAAAATCTTTTTTTATTGAATTCCGAAACGGAGTCAACATCTAAAATTGTTAGCTCTAGCTCTTATAGTTCCTGAAATCTCTGCACTTCTTCGGACGGACAGACGGACATGTCTCAATCGACTCAGTTTCTCATACTAATCAATATACTTTATAGGGTCAGAAATGCTTTCTTTTGCCTGCTACAAGTACTATATAATTTTGCCAACTTTTATATACAATTTTATACACAATTTCATTTTAATTTCAAGTTGGATGAAATGGTGTAAGTACTGAATTGGGTTTACGATTTTATATTTATATCTATTAAATATATTGCCACTCTTAGCAAGTGACGTTGATTCTTTTTGCCTTTGACCAATCTTCAAATAAATTAATATTAATAATTTAAAATTGGTAGAAACTTTTGAATCAGATTTTATTAAATTTTCAGTGAATTTAATTAGTTGACTCCCAATTGGGACCCTTTAATAGGTACTATAAAAATGTGGATCTAGAGACAATTTTATTATTCTCATTTAAAAGTAACCACGTAAGATGCAATCAAAACTAGTAAATTCTATAGATAAATATTAATAATACCAATGACAAAGTCTGATAGATACTTATTAGTTAACCGAAATATATGAGAATTTTAATTTCGTAGAACTACTAATTAAATATTTATTATTTACAACTTATTAGTTGTATTTATCTATTTACAACTTGTTACAACCAGCTTTAAGACCACAATATACACTACAGAACACAAATATTAATTACAAATCGAAATTTATATGGAAAAATTCTCCAACTTGTTTGGTACTGAACTAGCAAATGTATATTACAGGGAAAATCTTTTATGTATGAATAATATCAGTAGCTACACAATTGGCCTAGTATAATGCTTTAAATAATTTAATGAAATACTAATTTCGCATGTAAGTTAAAATATTATGACAAGTTTGACTTTGCCCCCGATTTTGCATAGGAAACAAATAAAAATATAACTACGAATAAGTTTCGCCTCGACTTGTAGTACATTCTCTTATCAGTGAACCAACTGAAATGTAATTACGTACTCGTTTAGTTGCTTCAAGATCAATGTCATTTCTTATCAGCCGATAGTGATGATGATGCCGATGCCGATGCCTTGAAGCCAGCGGACAAGGTGAAAACTTAAAGGTTGAAATGTAAATTGCTGAAGCGCGTCAAAGCGTTTATGAGTTTGGCAAATGAAACTCCCAAAACGAAATAAAAATGAAACACATTTTGTACTTGAAAAACGGCATAGACCAAAACCATAGGCCATCAGACGACTGGCTCTTCGTCTCGCCAATAGACCAAAAAAACGTTCATTATAATTGCAAGCAATTATTGCTGTTGGCTTGCTGACATTGACAGCGTTTGGTAAATGTGGTCATTTGGCTACTGTTGACAATGAGTAAGCGATTTGACAGTTGTAGTCAACGCCTTCTATAACCATCCAACTATATAAATAAATTTGTCTGTGTGTACTCACCCAATATGCCCACTTCGATGCCCGCCAATTCCCTTTCGATTTCTTCGTACGCCTCTCTGCCCTTGGTAAAGTCCACAGCTATCCATTTCGTTTTCACTTTGAATTCACTCTCTAAATGAGGAGTTAAGATTGGAAATGTTTATTTTTGTTGCTATAACAGATCAGAGATCAGAGTTTACCAATCTCGTTGGTCACTTGGATAAGCTTCTCCTTGGTCCGCGAGATGAGAACCAGATTGAGACCTTGACGTGCCAACTCCCTGGCATATTCCTTGCCAATGCCATCGGTGGCTCCGGTGACAACTGTACAGAAAATACAAAAAGTGAAAGGCCAAAAAACTTAATAACAGGATGGATCAACAACCTGTTGCCCCAACGGCAACTAAACAAAAGTTAAGTGATGCAAATAAGATGATATGAACTTGTGAACTTTCGAATTAAACAACAGATTGTTAAAGTAATAATGCGAAATCTTGTATTTAACAATATGTGTAACGAAATTTTCAATTAAATATAACCAGAGAAAAATATTGCATTCCTATGAAGAAGTTTATGCGGCTGAATAAGATTGTGATAATTATGTAAAACAAAGTTTTTCTTCCTTTATATGTTTTTCCTCAATATCTAAATAAAAAATGTCTTGTAATTAGTCTACACTATTAATTCCTTGTAATTTACTATTCACAACACTGTAATATTATTAAGTGTGAAATAACTGAATTAAATTGATTTGAAAGTTATATATAAAGTCGAACAAGTGTTACGAACCAAATAAAACTTTCTTAAATAGAAATGATGATATTGTGAAATGAATCAGAAAACTCTATGTCTTTGAAATTAATTCATTTTACGGAGCACTTTATTATATAGAAGTTCACTAAAGACATGTTTGTCGGAATTCATTTCTAAATAGTTATTAAATTTATTCCGAGCATATCTGGTAACCAGGAGATTTTTGGTTTATTTTGAAAACTATTTATTTTTATTGAAAATATGAAAGGTTCACAACACCAAAGAATTATCATATCGGCAGCTATATTCAATATCAATACTGAAAACTATATTTTATATTCCTTTAGGTACAACACCAAGGAATTATCATAACGGCAGCGATATCGAATATTAATATCTTAAAGATAATCCTTCATATATGTCGGTTCGAGAACACGCCCTAGGCTATCTGCTGCATAGATGTTAAATTAAATCATAGTCATAAATTTGTGGTAAGCTACTTCTAACAATAATGTAACATAAGATCATAACAATCCTGAAGATGGCTCTTTAATGTGACCTAGATGTGAATGTTTGGCTAGTTGAACCACTTGAGGTAACTTCCCGGTGCTATTTAGACCGAAATTAACATTTCCTTGCTAATTACCAAACCAAACATTTATTTCTCTGCGAGTCTCTGTTTAAATCACCCAAAAACCAAACGACCATTAAGAAGCATTCGTAGTACTTACGTAGAAGAAGTGGAAAACCTGCTTCATTGACGGTTTTTGGTTGTTATTGTTGCTGTTGTTATTGCTGCTTCTGTTGCAATAGGCCACAACCAACCAAGTGCCAGTTGGTTGTTACCAAATATTTGTGCAGCGGAAACTTGGCCAAACAACCGGCTAGAGTCAACAACTGTTTGCGTGCTAACCGATAATTATTGAATGTGTGGCAAATTTGCCAAAAAGAAAAATATTTTCCTCTCAATGATTTAATCAATCAACTTTATAAACATTATTCAATTAAGAGAAGAAAAATAAAAAAAACAAATATTTATGCAAAACAAGAAACAGACGTAATAAATTGTAAAGGTCAAGAAAAAGCAAAAGTGAGGCAAAAGATAGAAATAGAAAACGAAAACAAAAACGAAAGAGAACAGAAAGCCGGTTTTTCTTCTCTCTGGGTTGAATGACTTTTATTTGCTCTACTAACGCTAAACAAAAAACCTGTGAGCCGGGCTTTGTAATTATGCAAGTGACGAAGTTTCAATACTCTCGCAATTAATCATTTGACTGAGGTCAATACTTCAAAAAAAATTTAAAGCGAAACAAACAAAACAGATTGGTTTTAATTGGTACATTGTTTTTAATTTGATATATTGTACATATACCCACATGATCGAGAGTCTGGATTCTCCACTACCGATTTTGATAAACAAATCATAAATTTCCTCTCTGTGTTGCAAAGGTCTTATTAAAATGAATATACCCTCTAGAAAAAATTCAATGTATGATTAGTCAAGACTTCCTAGACATTTGTAAACATTTGTACATTTATTTTAAATTCGTTTGTTGCTAAGAATATGTTTGTTTTTGAGATTTCGGTTATTAAGCAGGCTTCCCTTATCAGTCTGATAAAAGAAACATGTTAGACATGGGCCTATAAATATTCCATTTTCTATTGATAATAGTTTTTCGTTTTGACTTTTAGAGGTCAAGTGTTCAGTGGCAATGAGTCAGACAAAAATCGTTTTTAATTTTTATGCTTTCGATATGGTATCATACCATATAAATTTACCAATCAGTCAAAGTCTATTTGAATTTCCAAAGTAATGATGATTGTAATATTTTCCCTAATAATTGTTATAAAATGCTCACGAAGTCGATATTAATATTTTCCAATGCAATTTGCAACATATGTACATATGTGTTTATTATGAAATTATCTAGCATAAGTTTGTAATTGTAATGTTTAATAATTGTGCAGCAGGAGGAAACAATTGGTCATTAAGAAACTAATGATGTGGAAAAAAAAAACCAAATTAATGCTTAAATTATTCTTACTTGGTGTTAAAAAAGAGAAACTAAGAACAAAATGCAGTCTTGAACTTAAAAAAAAATCGAGAAATTTGCATAATTAGAAATCGGCTTAGTAATTTTAGCTTTCTGTTGGAAATTAGTGTTAACACTTCACACTAAAGTCGAGATACAAAAATCAACGTTTTCTTGAATATTTGAAATTTTCTTTTAAGTGCTTATTTAGGAAATATATTGGAAGAGCTTTATTAATTATTTAATTCAAGTTTTAAAATTGCTATTAAAAGTGTTTTAAGTTCTAAGTATGTATCTATGTTTTAACTAAGATTCGATTATTTCATTTGACAATTTTTTTAACTCAAAACTAATTCTCAGGTCTTTCTTTTGAGCGAAGATACACGATTTATTTCAGATTAAATCTAGTCCCAAATATATAATGTCAATCTCAATTGAATTATAGGTTCCTATACATTGTTGATTTGAAAGTTCTAAATGTATAGTACATATATGAATCATTTGTGAAATTTTGAATTTTGGCTTATTTTAATAGCCTTGCTTATTCCCTTATTTGTGAGTCGTTTTGTTATTTTTAAAAAATGCCTGATAAATTGTATTTAAATTTAAAATTTGTTTACTTTGCGAAACCCGCTGACAATTACTTTGCCTTCTCAATATTGAAACATTTTGAAATGCCACTCGAAAAAACGTGCTCAAAACACACACACACACACACACATACACATACACAAGACTCAGTGTTTACAGGTCGTTGAAGTTCAGAAACGGAAGACAAAATAATATGCAAATATCACTCGTTGCGACTGCGATTAATGTGAAAGTGTTGAATTTGATTATCGATTTGCACTTACCTGCCCATTTGCCATATTTATCCAATAGAGTTTGCGGCAAATTAGGTTGAAAATATGGTTCCAATAGTGCCTTGATAATGCACACCAAGGACTTGAAATTGTCATACAGATATGTGAGAATGGCCAATGAGCCGATCGTATAGATGGCCACGGAAATCAATTGCCATATGAAAGCCATGCGTAGAAGATTGTAAATACTCAGCTCCAACTGCATGATTATGAATTAAATTAGACACTTTGTATATGGTGAAAATATGGGTATGTAGATTATTATTTGTTGGTTTTTTTCATTTGATAGAGCACATAATATGCGGATTGTCGGCTTATCAGTCGAGTATTCAAACACACAACACTAAACTCAAACTATTATAAGCAAAGAGCACTTTTTCTATATATATGTAATTGCTTTTAATGTATTTTAATTGTAACAGCTCTCTATTTCTCTCTCTTTCGTATGCAAACTATCCCGCTCGCTCGCTTTGGTTTTCTTTTCTTTTTTTTTTTGAAGTTTCAGAGGCAGCACAAGCTGCAAGTTTGAGCGTCGATCACGCACTGACTGAACCATTCAAGGGGGAACTGAGCTCCATCAAAAGCCGTCTGCCACCATTTCGGACAACGTTTTTTGCGTTTTTTTCTCCTTCTTTCATTCGAGTTTCTTTACAACAAGCGCAACAAGCAACAATTGTAAAAAGTTGCTGTTGTTGGTGTTGCTTTTCATACCCTGCACGCGTAAGGCATACGGGTAAATTCAAGAAAATGAGTCACTAGGTCATAAATCTTCCAGTTTGTGGAATGAAAGACGCACAAGCAACTGAAGGATGCGCAAGCAAGTAAACGATCGCCTCTCCTTGTGCGTCCCACCACCAACTTACGCTTTCTTACGACTCTTTCTCGTAGTAAAGATACGTTTGGAATCTAAAGAAGACTTCTTAAAGCCATTAATCTAGTCTAGTCCTTTTGTAAGTCTTCTTCTTTCCTTCTTAAAGTACTTTGTTCTCCTGATCCTTCCATATATATCAGTGAATTCTGCGTAAGACTTCCTCAAAGTCTAAAAATGTGTTTCCGATCTCACTTTTAACGTTTACTTCTTTAATATTTAACCTATTTATGACATCCAACTAAATTTCATAAAGATCGTTCATAACGATCGTCAATTTACACATTGCATATCAGTGGAGGGTATTCCACAGTCGACCCTTCCCCCTTTATCACATTGGGTACCGATTTTTCTTCTCTTTTTTTCACTGTGACGGTTCATTATTTCATAAACTTGAGGTTTAAGAAAAAAAATATAGTTGGGTGTGAAAATTACAAAATCTCAACATTTATTTGACATTTTTAATACTCCATGCTGATGGTTCGTCCCCAAGTCACTCTCCCTTTTTGGTGTGTCTTTTTGTATTTGTAATTTGTTAAGTGCATAATTAACTCACTTGTTGTAAATTATGGCGTAGAACTAATTTAAAACAATTAACTAAGTACAACAAAGTCGAAACGAAATGAAAATGTAGCGCGAAATCGTGTGTTAACACGCCAAATAAAAGTTTATGAATATTTTTTTCTCACTTTTTTTTCAAAAACGACAATCTAGGCAAAGTGCTCTGCGATTATTTCAAATTTGCGACAATTTATCTTTACAGTAATGGACTTTAGAGTAATGGACATGTAAAATTAATGAAATTGATACTTTGGACCTGTAATTGTTAAATTGTCTTGTGAGAAAAAGTGACGAAAAGATGAAAAGAAACTGTTAAAGTGAGGTAGAAAACATCGTGGGTGAACGAGAGATGATTTTGACTATATTAAAGAAATTAAGATTGCCATTTCGTTATCCACAGTGTCGCCTTTACAATTAAAAAGACCTCCTAGGAAATAAAAAACTAAAGATTATTATCTATTATTATCTTCCCTATGACGCAGAAGGATTAGATAGGAAATCGGTTATACGATGTCCTAATGTGCTCTGAAAGCCATAAGACTGGGGTCAATTAAGGGACCAATGCTCTTGGAAATCGGTTTAAAAGGCTTTATTGTTTATTGACTCAAATATGCATTTCATTTCATAAAGTTTGAATTTTTGTCAATAAATGGAACAAATATTGAAATGGCACTCATTAATCACTGTTGTTTTTTTTTTTTTGAATTAATGTGGTATGCACTTTTTGTCATTAATAAACAACATGAGTTAAGTCATTAGCACTTTCCGGCATCAAAAAAAAAACCTTAATATTATACACAATTTGTGGAAATGTTTGTACATATTTGGTTTTGCAAGTACCACTCGGATAAGCATGTATTATTTGTTGTATTTGTATTAGGCTGTCGTTGTACAAACCTAATAGATACATCAGAGTAAAAAATATAGTTAATTTGTGAGCTAAAATATAAATGGTTGACAATGTTATTCACTTTTGTACTGATTCTTCCTATGGAAATGCCTAGAGATTTATTTTAATCCTTACTTGAGACGACTTATTTATTTTAAGCTCACAATTCCTTTAGGACTCTTTTGTAGATTTTCAGTAGATTCTTTAAGATTTGAGTCTCAATATAATTTTACAATTATTTCATGAGAATTTCCTCATCGGTTTTATAGCGACTTGTTGCCTATCTTTAAAATTGAGGAGTACGAACCTTAAACTTTGACTAGTAGCCAATTGTTATATCTTGTTTAACAGAAATACTATCAGTATTTCTTATCGACTACCAAAAGTGGCTCATGTCGGGTCATTATAAAAACATCTATCAAAAATGATTAGCAACAGCAAATGTGGAATGATATTTTGCAAAGAATTATTAACACATGTAGCTACATTACTTTGAAATTTAAATGAAACTCTCTTTTAAATGTTCCAAAAGAGAGGATAATCAGACGAAGAAAGTTTTATTTTTAGCTTTTATATACGGCTATATTAAGACTAACTAAACCAATGAAAACTTCAATATTAAGCAGGCGAAGGCGGGTGAATGAAACACTAAGTATATATCACTTAATTCTGAATCAAATAAGATGAATAAAACGCCTCTACTACAAGAGGTAGAAAACGGAAACACACAAATTGAAATTTTAGTTTTACGAACAATTAAAATATAATGTTTTTTTTATTTTCCGTACTTGTTTTCTTCCAGCTGTTGAAAGACTTTCTAGCACAATATTGATTTGCAGACTAACCAAAATATTCAGTAAGTAAAGTTCATTCCTTCCGAAGTTCTCGAAAGCTTTTCAATTTTCAGGGCGAAAAGTTTTTCGGTTAGCTAAGTCACAAACCGCCTAAAAGTAGGCAATATATTTATCTTAAGCATTACGATTAGCAAAGATTTTAATGGCTAGTCTACTTCGTAAGCGCCAGGGAATCAGAGCACTCGCAGCATTCTGCACATGATGCCAAATGTAGCCAGGAGTCTCGTCCACTCCATCTCTCAACTGGTTGACAGCACTGCGAGCATATGCCTCCGAGGAGGGTATGAATAGTCCGCCTCTCATGATGCGTTTGGAATAGTTGTTAATCTTTGTTACCACAAAGTTCGGGGAGAGTAATTGCACGTGAATGCCATACCGAGCAGCTTCGAATTGTAGAGCCAAGGTAAAGCTGCGCGTATATGCTTTAGATGCACCATAGAAGGCGGCAAACGGTGCCGGCTGCTGCTCCGTGCCAGAGCTGACATTCACAATGGCTCCCTTGATTTTGGCCAATTTCATGCGTTGGAAAAAGTAACGCGATAGCTCGGAAACAGCTACCACATTGGTATTGAGAATTACTGCAGTATCCTGTGTTGTCCAATTGAAAACCGGACCCGGTTGGCCTGTGCCCACATTGTTGACTGTCGCAAATACAGGATGAGGTTAACTAACAAAGCATTCCAATGCAATTTTTCAGTCACTTACCAAATATGGCAATGGGCAATTGGTCTAATTCCTTTTCCAACTTTTCATATATCTCGGAACCCTTAGCAAAATCGGCTATAATAATCTTGGTTTCCACTTTTGATTCACTTGCTGTAAAATAGAAAGTAAAAGGATTAAAAATCATTTCAAATATTTTACATCCAATTGGGAGTTTCTGTTGGTGGCCAAGAGAACTTTGAATCGAATATGGTAGAAATCTTTCAAATTAGTCAAAACCTATTCGAAAGTATAATAAACTGAACTGAATATAAAGATTGCTGAATATGGAAATCCTGCCAAGATATTTTGGCGCTTTGAGGTTATGAGCACTTCGGCATAACTTTCGAGGTCTGAAGCTTTTCCGTAATATATAAATATTTCGGCTAAATTTAATTTTGCTCAAGAGATCTGTCTGGAAAAGATAACTCCGACCAACTTCCCTTTTATTTTGGTTAACTCACCAATTTCCTTTGCCACATTCTGGAGTTTCTCTTCATTTCGGGCTATTAGAACCACATTGATGCCCTGTCTGGCCAATTCCTTGGCATATTCCTTGCCAATGCCATCACTGCTTCCCGTAATGGCAGCCCACGAGCCAAAGCGTTCCTTTAGACTTTGCCTTTTCTGGGGGTCGTCCAACCAACGAGCTTTGAGTAGTCGATATGGAGTTCTCAACTGTTCGTAGAGATAACAACTGAGGGCATACAGCCCAATGAGAGAAAGGAATGTAGATAAGGCGCACAACATTTTTAGTTTCAATACTTTTGTGTTGCTCTACCTTTGGCTGCCGGCAACGGACTATGATATGAAGGCACTTTACGCTCCGGCTAATCGAACTTTTCTGTTGTTGTGTGTCACGTAACACGGCATAAATTACCAATTCAATTAAAAGGTGTTCGACATGACGCCGAAGCCTAAACGAAATGAAATCGAATGCATTAAATGACAAATTACGATTGTATTGAGAAGTGCGACCAACCAACTTTGGATGTTCGGTTATGGATTTTTCGGAATGGTTTGTTTATTCCAAGTGCTTGGAATATAAATGTGCAAATTATTGCCAGAACCTGGGTGGTTTGATAGGTACATTGTGCTAGTTATCTATATGAATGGTGGCAAGGTCAATTGGGGCTCAAATGAATGAGGAATGATTGAGCATATTAATAAGTAGGTATAAAGTGGAAATATTAAAGCTGGAAAAAGATGCTTCAATTTTAACCATTACGAACAACCGCACTAAAACACTCCACGCCAATCCTCTCCTCTTCAGCGGCTCAATGACATCATGGCCTTTTGCTTTTGTCATTTTGCCAGCCAAGAAAAAAAAAAGAGAAAAAGAAATGCACTCCCCCCACATGGGATCCACAAACACACACACACACACACACAGACACACAGTCACATATCAAATTTACAGCCACACACACTTGCTTACATGCTTAGAAAGACAGGATTCATAAATTAGATAGAACCAGAAAACCCATTTTAGGATTTTACAAAACGCTAAGTACACACACGTACGCACACACACACACCCCTCTCTAGCTAAAGTGACAGGAACTAAGAAAATCAGGAAACGGAAATTTTTCAGCAATGGCAAACACACGATTCGCAAAAGCATATATATCAATATATGTGCGAGGTGTGAATGGAAAGTTGATGGCTCAAATTTAGCATTTTGTCTCTGTTGCTAAGTGGAGCAACGTTAAATAGAATCAAGAACTGCGTCGGCTTTGTATTCCAACAAATTTATTGATTTATTATTTTCAATATAAAACCAAAAATTAAAAGGAGAGCAAATTGTATGTCAAAACAAAGCCAAAATTTTGATTAATGTTTCTGTAAGTATACAATTCTTCACCAGTGAAAATGAATTCACTTTTAAGGATGAAATGGTATATTAAAGACGCCAAAATATTTGGAACAGGCAGAAGGAAGCTTCTTCTTTTTCTCAGGAAATGTATTTATCTGGTCGGATCGGAAACTCGGAGAAATTACGTATAACTTAAAATATTATCTTTATACCAAATTAGTTTCAGATATTTCACACTATTTGAAATGGTCGCCCTATCGTCCTATAAACGAACAAAAAAACTCGAAAACCAAGGTTTATTTAAATAGTTTAAAAACGGACAGACATCTGACAAATTTTATTATAGCCTCTAAGGAATATAACATCTGATCAAACAGGACTCCTCACTAAGAAAGCGATTCGCATTGCCACCGCATCCGCCATAAAAGAATTGAACGCACCCATTCACTTCCGGAATGAAGGACCACCGGAGGAATTTATTATAACAAAGAATGCCTTGATCGCCATTTTGGGAATGGGGTAGATAACATTCCGCTGAAAGAGTTATCGTTAAAATCTAGAAAAAGTAAGTAATGTAATTATTGTATCAATACCGAAACCACCATAATTGACGGCCCTGGAAGTTGCCGCAACGAAGGTTGCCAACATCACACAGATACCAAGAAATTTCATTTTCCAAAGAGAGAACTTCAGCTATGAAAAGACAAATATTGACTAAAGTCAATCCAAATGATATATGTACCTAGAGTAACATGAAATCTGTTCCAGTTTAGTTTTAATTAGTTTCAGATTAGTCACATTAAAAATGTCCAAGCTTTTATTTGAACGAATGGTTGAGAATAGGTATTGAATCAATGACTAGAAAAACCTTGTTTCTTTTTACACCATGCATCCATAGGATGAAATCGTATATTAAAGTCGCCAAAATGTATGTAACAGGCAGAAGGAGGCTTTCCGACCCTATAAAGTATATATATTCTTGATCAGCATGAGAAGAGAAATTGATATAGCCATGTCCGTCTGTTCGTCTGTCCGTCCGTAAGAGTGCAGAGATCTCAGCAACTAAAAATGATCGAGATACCAAATCTAGCTTTTATATCATAAAAATGTATTATTTATAATTAGGTTTAGATGAAATTTTTAGTCCTCACCTCGTATCGTGTCGGTTGATTTTGTGAAAAATATATTTGCTGGCATTTTTGCTTGTTTTTGGCCTTCTTTGGCCGCACATAAAAACCGCATTTATTCAAAGTGTCAAATAAATTCATAGTTTTCTGGCGAGAAGAGGCGAGGCATTGCAAGGCGAGGGCGTTGCCTGCTCTTCACTGTTGGCTGTGGGCTGTTGGGTCTGTTGGTGTTAGCCAACTAATTAAGTCAAATGGGGCCTCAAAAATTGGTAGCCAAAAAGTATGCAATGGCATTTGCAAGAGCATGTGAAGTGCTGCTGCGGCTGCAGCTCATTTTCAACTTATGCTAATCACATTTAATTGCTTTTTAAGCTCACTTTGCCCGCTGCAGACTTAAACAAATGATTTAATTTAATGTGACTAACTCGCATAGTCGCATATTAAAGCTTAAATTGTCTACAAATACTTAGTATTTGTATAGACTATACTAGGCAAAAATATATTGCATACAAAGTGGCGCCACACACATACACACACTCAGACATATGCCAAGTAGAGGGGAAAAAAACGAACAAAATGTAAAAGAGGACGTAGGAGGTGGATGCTGGATGATGGGTGTAACAACTGCAAAACTGGCGCAGTCATTGTCAAGAAAGAAAAAAACACATACAACAGTCAAACAATTTGAATTATGTTTTGCAATTTGTACATCCGTTTTGACTTCATCCTTCCTCGTCCACTCCCACACAATGTCCTTGTTTTCCTTTTTATATATGAGGGAAATTATTTGCTTTTCGCTGCTTTGTTTTGCTAGATATGCCTCTGGCGGTTTGTATTTCGTATATATTTATTATTATTCAGTTTTTATTGTGGTTATTATTGCATTTGCCAAAACTTTTTAATGATGTTCTCGAAATGATATTCCTAAAAAATAGAAGAATGCTTCTTGGACTTATTTAGTAGAATCGAATCACTAAGTACTTATTTAGTAACTTTAGTACATGGTAAATACATAGATCAAAATAAACTTGAGCCTTAATGTGATTGACTGCCTAAGGAATCTCAGCTATTATATAATCACCCTTTAATCAACTATTTTATATCTAAATTAAAAGAACAATAAACATGAGATATTCCAAGCTCAGCTATTATATAATCACCTTTTGATAAACTATTTTATTTTATATCTAAATTAAAAAAAAAATAAAAATTAGATATTCTACTTTATAATGTAATATAAACTTATTCGGTTTATAGTGTATCAACAATGTGCTGTAATTTTTTCCATTTTCGTATACTCTTCCGATCGCTTTGTTGTTCCGCCTTACGTTACTTATAAACAGAGAGAAAGAGAAGCTGGAAATGTGAATTCTTTGCGTCTAACTTTTGTGTTTCGTTTTTCTAATTTTGTCGTTCAGCCAGAAGACATTTACGTAGAAACCTAATTAAATTCCCTTTTCTTCCTTTAGTTACATACATATAATATAATATATATATATACCTCTACATATAAGTTACAATTATTTTTAATATCTTATATATTTTCTATAAAATTAAATTCTCAAAGGCACAGATTTCTTATTCTATTCATATAGTTATTAGTTATTAACAAGTACAAACTTATTGTTCTTAGATAGTTTAACTTATTAAGCTGATATCTGTATGCAATATGCTAGGGTTGCCAACTTCATTTCGTTTTCATTTGAGATTGCAATTGGGAAATGGTAAAATCTGTTTTGGGAACACGTCCAATTTGTATACTCTTGCTACGAGCATATTAACATTTCTAAATTGTATGTAATGCAGAAAAAAAACTACTTTTATAGGAGCAGTTGATTATATTAATATAAAGTTAGTTCTGAAGTTGGTTTATGGTGGAAGAAGCTAGGTCTTACAACTATTCAGTTTGTTTAGTTGTACAAATCCATTTCAGGCTATTAAGACTATACTTACAAGCAATCATAGTTACTTTCGAATATTCTTAAAAATAAAGCAATAGAGAGAACACGGATTCCAAGAATAGTTGAGGGAGAAAATGATTGATATTAATATTTCTGTGATACTTATGAAATGTTTTAAGAAATCAAAAAGGTTTTTCACTACTTTTAATATATGTATATGTAGAGTATAGATTAGCACAACAAATTTAAGTAATTGGCTCTTCTTTTTGTTTTCCGTTTTTTCTAATGACTTGAATTAATTGCCCTTGTCTGTTTGGGCATTCATTTTTACTGCTCTCTAATCTCTGACATATCGTTAAAGCGCATTTTTGGCATTTTGTCTTGCCAAAAGAACACTGGAGGGTGCTCCACCAACGGGTGGGAGGAGAGGCTTAAGGATGTTTACGTCAGGCACTGAATTTTAAGTAGAGCCTGACTGCGGCACTACCAAAAAAAAAAAAACAAGAAAAGTGCAGAGAAGAAAAAAGAGTTGTCAAGTGAATTCGTGACAAGAAGGACTTCACGTTTTTTAGCCTTCCCCCTTAAATGGTGCATGAAAATTAGCAAGTTGTCTGTCTGCGGTTCAGGCCATGGCCATTATGCGGCACACTTTTAATGGCAACTGCGAGATGATTCCCAAATTGGGATTAAAGGACAGTTAATTAGCAGTTTTGTTGTTATCTTTGGGCAAAATAAAAAAAAATATGCTAACTTGGGCCATAAAACTGCAATCAGTGGCAAAAGTTATGAACACCTGTTAGACGGCTTTAGGCAATACACAAAAAACGGCGATACCACAAAAAGAACGCAGAGAGAAGGGGATGCCATAAAGAATGACTAACGAGGACGAGGACCAGCAGCCAAGTGTCGTTTTGAAAAATTCAAATTCTCGTTGCCAATAAAAGCCAATAAAACTCATAAAATAACTCAAATAGCAAAAACCAGTGAGAGGAAAAGTGCCCTGTGCTCTAACACCAACTCCCCATCCGCACTTTTTGTTTCCCTGCTCTTTCAAGTGATTTTCTCTGTCGCAATGTTGTTGCGGTTTCCATTTCCATAATGGGGGGGGGGGGACTCTGGGTTAAAGCTATATGACTCTTGGAATATCTAAATGCAGCTGCACTTCACATTCGCAATTTGCCATTTGAATTTCTTTTTCTTTGCTCTTCCTACAAAATATAAATATAGCCAAATCGTGCGACATGTTTTCAAAATAGTGTCTACACCTGTTGGTTATATGTCGCCGGAAAATCCTACCGTGCATCTGTAGCTGGGAAAGTGAAGTTGTGCATTGAGTTTCAAATGATAAGCATTGCTGGTCTTTACAAAAACCCAGAAGGTGACAAAAATTATGACAGAATTATTATTTTTAAAAAGGGAAAAGTGATTTGGCCAAACTTCTTAACTAAGTTTTTATACTCTAGCTGTGTTTCAGATGGATAAACAATGGTAGTTCGATAAGTTCATGATTATTTAAATAGATCACAATTTTAGTTTTTTTTTTGTTGGAAATCATTTAGGTTCTTCTTCGAGCTCAAAACCAAGTTAGTGAATAAGCCATTTTTAATTTTCTTCACCATTCACAAACACAATTTAAGGATCGTAACTTGTTTAAAAGTTGACTGGAATCAAGAGATGTATATAGATGAATTCCCGTCTTCAACAAGCAAAGCAAAAGTAAATCGCCACTGAGGTGACAACATTTTTAGTCACCATTTTACACAGAAAAGAAGTTTGGCCAAAATTTGAAAATCCTATAAATTCAAATTTCATTGAACTTTAATTAAATAAAGTGAGACTTTCGAATTGATTTGAAAATCTCCTTAAGTAGAACATTCAATTAGACTTAAGCTGAATATTAAATCTATAAATCTTAACTTACACATAATTATAACATTTAATTATATCTCATTTAAGTATATAAATATATACAAAAAACTTGGCTGAAACTTAAACATTTTATTGCTGTATTGGCATACAAAGTGTCGAACTGAAATAACAAATATTCACTTATGACTAATGCATATGGATACATATACAAAAACCAATCCAATCTAAGGTATTTCTTCTTACTTCTGATGACAATCTTCTTGCTTTACTTGCTCAATCTCATTGCCCACTTTAGATATATATAGAGAGATAACTTGAGCTCTATATATATGCATTTGATTCCTTTCGACAAAGGCATAAATGCTCCCATAAAATTTGAATCTAAATGAGGCAGTAAAAGGACGAGGACCAGAAACTAATGAATGCAAATGGTCAACAGGTTTCGATGCCAATCAGAATAAGTGGATGCACTTTTCCACTACTTTTGCCCTATGCTCTATAACTCCACAGAAACACTTGACTACATTGTGTGGGTTATGGAAACGGTCGATGGTCGATCTGGTGGAGCCGCTGAAACTAATGTGGACCTTGGAGCTTGGAGCTGGTGGCGCCAGGTTACAAAATATTTTTATGCATTTTTGTGCGCGGAAAAATGTTTTTGTGTTGTAAAAATTTTTGTTCGGGCGCTAATAAATTTCTAATAAATGCATGTTAAACAGAGAATGCCACAATGTAACAGGAAAAATGCACTGAAAGAAATTGAGGAAACCACTCTCAAAGCTGATTAATTTTTTGAATGTTGGTCCGGAACGATGTTTCAAATATTGTGATTTACAATCAAAGTGTAGAAACAGGAAATTAAGATATTTTTGTGAACAAATCTGTTGCTTTTTAAGGCCATTTAGGCCTAAAATTGTTAAAGTATAAACTAAAAAAGAAAAACTAAAAATTTCTATAAAGTACTGCAACCCCTTAGCACTTATCTATATCTCTGAAAAAAAAGAGATTCGTTCTTAGAAGAATTAAAGTAATGGGTAATTTGAATACCAAAATATAAGTAAAGTGGCTCTTTAAATTATTTAAATATTTAACTCTGATAAATATTAACTAATTAATAAAAATTGTGTATTTCTTCAGTGCACTTTTCGGCTCCAATCTTCCTAACGAACTTATGCTATATAACTTTAAAAATTTAAAAATTATATTTGGAGCAAAAAAAATATATTCTTATAGAAACGCTTTGTTTTGGTTATTTCTATGGGAGCTATATGATGTAATGGTCCGATATGAACAAAAGTTTGTTACTGGCGTAACTGGCCGCCGATCGTTCTAGTGGAAGATATATGATATAGTAGTCGGAACCGTGTGTATCCAACCAATGTTTTATGTACATCAAAGAGAAGCTTATGTAAGAAGTTTTAGTCAAATTGGATAAAAATAGAGAGGCTAGTTTGCACTGAAAACGACAGAAGGTCTTACAATTGAGCAATTGTGTAATTTGTATAATAAGAAATGGTATCCATTTGTGGATTTTACCGACAAATCATCGTAATACCTATCTGGATCAATCTAGTATTTATTTCTATGCAAATTAATAAGATCATTATTACGTTTCTTAACTTATGAGCTATGGGCAGATCTAGTTTATGAAATAATAGGGTAATTTATATTTTGAATGGGAACTTTGTTATAATTTGTATTTCTTTCAGTGTAGACCCTTTTGGAGGCGCACACCAAAGAGCCGTGTTAATTGACTAGCGATTATGTTGCCATTAATAGGGTCATGTTCTTGGATTTAGTTAACCCCGCAGCAGGAAGAACACAACAACAAAACTGTGGCAACAACGCTGCTATAGCCACATGTTGACCGCAGTTGCACGTGCTGCCAGCGGCCAAACAACAAGAGGACGCCTCTGCCACCACTTTCACGACCACTCACCATCCATAGAGCCGATTGAACCTTCTCCTTGTTGCCGTTTTAGGAGGAACTGCTGTTGCTGTCGCCGTATTTCCGTTTCCAAAAACTAAACGTTTATTTATTGCCCAAACAGCGCCAAAGGACAACAACGTCGCTTACACCCATCGCAAAAAATTCCTGTGCCACTTCAGCTAGACAAAGGCCAGGCCAAAGATAAACATACGAGGACCCAACACACACACACACACACTCACTCACACACACACACTTACTCACTCAATCTCATCCTCATCTACATTCTCGTCTGATGGCAGCAAGGGCAACAAAAAAAAAAAAAGAAGAAAAGAGACGATGCCAAAGGATGCAACACATCTTGATTTTTGCCAAACAAAACATTTTGTCGAGCACTTGCTTCCCAGTGCTTCCCTTCAATGAAATGGTCATGGCTATAACTGTATTTGGTTATGTTAGTCACGTGGCTTTTTACTCGGTTTTTGCCAAATTGCTGGACAGTTGAAAGGGAGGCCCAAGAGAGGACGGAAAAAAGCATTGAAATGATTTGTCTAGTTGTTCTTGCACAAGGAACTAAATAACCGCAAGATGGAAACATTTGAGAAGAGTATCCACAAAGAAAACTCAAAAATATATTGGTCTAAAAGAGTGTTCTTTTTTATTATGTTAACCATAATGGAATCTTTAAACGTTTAACAAAGAATATTGCACAGAACTCAGTAAAACAAAAAGGCATAATTTATCTACATGTACATCTAAAAGATATATGAATATATTCGTTTCTTAAAGACTTGTCGCAATAATTACACAGATTCTAAACTGGACAGATAATTATTTTTAAAAGTTAATATAAACACTATTTTTTTTATTTAAAAGTATCTAAGATTAACAATTATCTAAGATTAACGAGGAAAATAAATATATATAATATATATGCATAGGTTAATCCATGCATAGGTCTTTCAAGACTCAAGCCGATAAGAAAAAAATTATTGTACACTAATACACTGATATTTTTTTGCATGAAATAAGAAACTTTTGTTTAGTTATGTTTAGGACAAGCATAAGGATAATTTCAGAACAATTCAGTTTTTATTATAAATATTAATATAAATGTAACTTTTTGGTTTTATACAGTATTCCGCAAGCAAACGCAGAACCCAATTGCCTTGACATCGATTGTCTATGGTTAAAATCTCTTAGTCGAATCGTGAATACGGTCATAATAAGCATACGGAAAACAAACCATAGCCTTATATGTAGAGGTGATTCCCTGGAAAATTCAAAGACACTTTCTTGTGAAAGATTTCAATGCGGATTTTTCCAAATCACTAAACTTTTTCTTAGATAAATATGGAGTTAACATTATTAAGAAAATGCATTGGTCTAAAATTTTGATATCTAACTCTGCCAATATGATGAAGTGGTAAAAAACGATGGATCCAAAAATCGATGCCCAATTAATTGGAATCTATAGTACATGATATTTTCAATATGAATCATTCAAATTTCTCCATCTATAAACTGTATGAAATCTACGCATTTGTTGTCTATAAATTTTAAAAAATGTTCATTAAAAAAACGTACATAAATAATGATCAAAGTTCACATTTCGACTTTAAATTAACAAACTAACATATAAATATCGAAATTAACCCAATTTTCAAACAAACTGCAGTCTACTAGTGAAATACATTTCGAGTGCATCATGAATGTGTTTCTAATCCGAAGAACTTAGTTGAATGTTGACCAAGTTTAGGTTGCAGTGAGTTCTAGAACCCGTCGAACAGGATTTGCATCAATCACGTTGTTGGCTAGGTAGGGCCCCAGAATCAGAAACAGAATCAAAACCAAAATCAAAGCATTGGCAACAGTTAAACTTTCTCAATTTGCATTTGCCCTGATTTCGACAAGGTGCCACTGGTCTGAGAGAGGTTGCACCATAGGCCAGGGGGGGGTTAGATCAAATCTCCACAAAGAGTTACAACAAAGACACCAACAACAAGGTGCAGTCCAGTACGCTGAATGCAAATGCAGAAAATGCAAAAGTATTTTCGCCATAAAAACGCTTTGTGCATTCAAAGACTACAAGCACATAGAATTGAAGATACAAATTGAAAGAAAATTGAAATTAATATGCAGGCGGCGTTTCATTTAACCTGAGTTAGTTGAAGTTTAGTTTTATTCTTTTGTCGTTTTTGTTTTTCTTTTTTGTCCCCCAGTTGGCCGATATATTTATTTTAGCAGACATTTTTCTGGCGCTAAGCAAGAAAAACAAATAAAAATGTCAGAAAAATATTCAAATGCTGGCATCCTGCAGGGGGGAAATGACAAAAAAAAAAAAAAGGAAACAGGAAGAAGAAAAGGATACGACAAAATTTCAAATATAAAAGGCAACATTCTTTCTTACGAAAAAAAAAAAACACATAAATCTTAGCATATGTGCATTATCTTTTCGAAACTTCCAACATTTTTACAGTAAAAATATAGCAAAAAAAATCACTATAAAGATTCTTGGCAAAGATTACTTTCAGTTGCTATTTGGCCGATCAGTTTTATGGATAATTACATAAATAACATAAAAGTGTGATAGCTGTAGTATGTAAATCGAAATATTCGAGTTAGGAAAAATTAATTAAGTCTTCAAAAGTCGTATAATCTAACTGATCTAACAACTGTAAAAAATCAAAATTAAATTTATAAACTTCTATAACAAAATCCACCACCTCCTTATCGTTTTTGTAAATAATATTGTAATGTGTTTTATGTTAGTTGTTTCTTTAAATTAGTAAAATTTCTTGTCCAGTTGTGTTTTTAACAAGCTGTCTATATATGGCAAAAACAAAGTTTATATTAGAAATAAATTATAAAAAAAAATATTTTTGTTTGGAAAGCAGAATTCAAACCTTTGTCGTTCAAGGATCGGAAGGATCAAATACATTTATTTCACAACCAATAAAATTAATTTTAAATACAGTCTTTGAAAAATAACGTTTAATGTATGTATATGAAATTTTTACTAGAATAACTTAACAAATACAAAGCTTTTGCCTTTAAAAATAAATACCAAATAAACTATACATAAGATCCAACTCCGGTAAACCATGCAAAGCTTTAGAAAATTGCCCGATTTTGCCAAGACGTTTAGACCCATTTGGTTAGTGTATAATAAACTGACTTTAATTGCCAGTTACAAATTTTTCAATTGTTTTTCTATTGGCTTCCTCCTTGAAGTTTCTTTGGCTTAATTTACCTTTCCTTTCGGTCTGTCTGTCTTTTCCTCTTCCTTGTGTCTCTCTATCATCACCCCGCTATCTCTCACTGCCTGTGTCTGTTGCTGCCGGCAAACTTAATGACCTGAAAACTTTTCCGATAATGTGGGTGAGAATTTTGTGCGGGCTTAGGAAATTATCAACTTAACACCAAATCCAGCATAAAAAAGAAAGCTGCAAAAAATAAATGGCAAACGTTTAGGAAAATGGCAAAATCAACTAAAGGAAACCCCTTTTTTTTGGGTTACCGATTTGAAATGCATGAGAAAAAGTGGTTAAAGATAAGACTTGGACAAAAACATATTTAAGGGTTTCAGGGCTTACTGAAAGGTAAATGTAAGTAAACGTAATTTGTCAAGGGATTAGAAATTAAATGAGTTTAGAAGAAACTCTTTAGGAGAAATGTTTTGTCTCAACACATGTATGAGACAATTTAGTAACGTAATTTAGTTTTATTTATTTCAACTTTTTACTTTAAATATTTTTGGGACACCAGCAAATACTGCTTCAATTAAACAAATATTATAAAACTTTTCTATTGGCTGTTTATTTGAAAATTATAACTAGGTATAAGAATTTCTCTAAGATATGAAAACATTTTATTTCTTGCATTTACAAATATTTATATATTTTTTAAGTATAAAAGTCTACTTTTTTAACGTAGAAAAACGATTCAAACTAACTAAATTTAAGCCCCTTTCATCACAAAGGCATTACTTAATTATGTTTTCTAGAACCTCAGTATTTGGGTGGTGCTGTTTAAGAACAGAAGACTGTACACCCAGTAATTATATTCAATTTTTTTAGATCTAACAAAAATGTCTTGGAATTTTCTTCTCTACTTTCCAAGTTCTGGCCGAACAATCGTTTCTATTAAAGCTATAAGATATACAGCAAGACTAGTATATTCACAGAATTATTCAAAATAATTATAAAGACGCCGACTTAGCTCGATTTTCTTTTGTATATTTTGAAACTGATGACCCATTTTTACTCGATTTCAATATCGTTTGATAAAGTTTTCGACAGAATAATTTTAACTTAATTTTCATCTCGTTCCCTTTATGATTTGTAGTGATCTGTGGCAACAACAACCCGGCCTTATTCAACGATATGCTATCATAAATCTATAATACTAAATCCCATAGAAATTTCAATATTTTTCGCGGACAAACTGAAAATAATAGAAGAAAAGAAACGGAAAATTCTCTGAAAACACAGAGAGCAAAGCGAAAATTCTCTCTTAGCAACGATTTGAACACGAAGCGACAGACGAGTCGTGTGTATGCAAGTGGGGCGGGGGTGGGGGATCCACATTGGAGCTCAGCCAGTTGGAATTGCAATCGAGGGGAGAAAGAGCAAGTGGAGAATGAGCAGAAGGAGAAGGAGAAGGTGCAGAAGATGTGCCCATGATGAAGGTGGGGGATGGATGCGGGGCAATGGCTGGCAAAACGATGACGACACAAAAAGCAGAAACATCAGCAGCAGTGGCAGTGGCTGTGGCTGTGACTGTGACTGCGGGCTGTGGCAGCAGAGGAGCGACGACGGACAACGACAACGACGACGACAAATTTCGTTTCGAGGGCTTCTGGTTCGCTTTTTGGCAGCACAAACGAGCAGTCGTCAGTCAGTTGGCCAAGAAACTGGTAGCGTCTGGTGTTTGGAGCCAACAAAAGGCTGGCAACCGTCACCGGTTGGCCGGACCGGACCGGGTGTCCGGGTCCGGGTTGGCCACTAACTCTATACACCCCGCACTACCCCGTGCTCTTCACATTACTCGAGCAGATTGGCAATTGAGTTTGAGCGACGCATAGCCAGCCAAGAAAAGTGGCCAGCCAACAGTAACAGCAGCAACAACAGCAACAGCAGCAGCAACAACAACAGAAACAACAACTTCAACATCATTTTGAGGTGGTGAAGAGGTCCAATAACGCAGCCAAGACACCAAAAATTTTCTTGGCCAACAACTCTGGTTTGATTAGCCAAGTCAAACAGCAACAACAAAAGAAATGGCGAGCCAAGATCAAACCAATTGACAGCTAAACATACACACACACACACACACCAACACACACTCACGCAGACTCAGTCACACGCAACAGGAAACAGTGGAGCTTGGCAGTCAACTAACATCAAGTGAAGAATACGTTCGTCTCGATTATACAGCAAAAACATTCATACAAAACAAACAACAAAAACAAAACGTATTTTTACTGCAAATCAACAACAACAAGTGGCCATTTAAGTGGTGTGTATGTGTGTGTGCTGACTTTGTGTGTGTGTGTGTGTGTGTGCGTGTTTGGGTCACTCACAAACGACCCCACGTGAGCTGCCAAGAAAATGGAGGAAACTCTCTGGCTTAGACCCAACCAAAACCAACTGGACACATGCTAGGCAAACCTCAAAGGATCAGCATCAGCATGAAAACTCCACGAAAATAATTAATACATAATTAATAGTGCTTAATCACATCAACTACAATTATAATCGACCGTATATAACCAGTATAATATACTAAATATATATCTACATCACATATAATAATCGAATTACGCAAAATATTCTCACCAGCAATGGGAACTTTTAGTGCAATATTATTGAGAACATATAACTGAGAGTGCTTAAAACAATTTAGCAAACAAGTTATATAAATTATAATAATATTATTAATACACAATTCAAAAAATATAATATAATGCTATATGTGTTAATACTAAGCACTTGTAGACCATTTGATTTCAAACGTAAATTGAGGAATTATAAAAACCAATCGGCGACAGTTGATTTTCTGTTCAACTAAATCAATCAAGTGAATGGAAGGCAGATGCAACCAGTTAAGACAGCAGTGAAGAAAAGTGTTACAAAATGGTAAGTCATAAAATCCAAAAATTCCTATTTTTACTTTAGTTCTTTTAATCAACAATAAGTGCTACTTTCCGCATAGAATTCTTCACTTTTACAGTAAAATTTAAAATTTAAATATTGCGAAACCTTTTTGGTTATACTCTAACCAATGGGGTACATAAGTATTAGCTAGAGGTTTACAACGCGCAGCAAGAGAATTGGCTATAGAAAGTAAATATGCATTGGACTACATCTCGACCTTGGGAATTAGGGTGCTCGAGATAAATCTTACGAATAAGATCGTGCGATTCCCAAGGTTTGAAAGTAAATGTGTATAATTTAAGCAAAGAAACTTATATTGTGCTGGAAGAATATATATATATTCTTTTATAATATAGCTAAAATATTGAAGAAATCATAATAGAATTTAATTATCAAATTATAAAACATTTTTTAGTAACTTATTTTTGAATAGCAAAGCTTTACTCTCCTTTTTGGTATTTTTATGTATTTTTTTTTGCAAAAAGTTTCTACATAAATTATTGTAAACGATTTATTTAAGAGATTTCTTTTATGGTGTGCATTTATCTTCCAAAGTTTTCCAAATGATAAAATACATAAATAAAATGTTACTCGACTCGTCAATAATTACTCAGATTAAATCAGTTCTTCATTTATACGGCTTAAAATCAGCTCAAAGCCTTCTCATTTGACCATGTATTATTCTAAGGACAAGAATTTTTCATTCTCTACTGTTTTGAAAAAACACAGTTCCATATAATTTTGTCAAATAAACATTCCCAAATTCAGCTAGAAATATATTCATGGAATAAAGAAAGATATCAGCTTACTTTGGCTTTATTTCCATCGTCAATTCGTTTAATTTATCAATTTAAAAAAGTGTATTTTCAAGTAAACATTTTTAAATAAATTATAGAAAATAAAGAAAGATATGATTTATTTTTCTCAAGGTATCTATGAGACTTATTTAACCAGTATTCGAAAATTAAAAAACACATTTCTTATAACAATTCTATAGCTCAATTCACTTTACTTGACAAAAAAATCCTTTTTTGTTTTTTCTCCGACATTTCTCTTAGGCAAATCAATTAGTTTTAATTGCCTTGCGCATTGGCAGGCAACTTCAATTTATTTTAAATAAAAAAGTATATATATAGAGAGATATTTGTATCCCTCTCTGGCCCATCAATAGAATCAATGCTGGTCCCCATAAATCTTACAAGCCGTTCGTGTTCAAATGCAAAACTGATAAAAAAAAAAACAGAACTGCAAAATATAAAAAAGAAACGCGATGAAATGAAAGAAAGAAAAAGGAAACTGACCATGGACATATGCAGGCAGTCAAGAGGAAAGGACACAATGGCCTTTGCCAATTTCCTGCAAAAATGCAAAGGAAAAAATTGCTAGGACAAAGAATTATTTGCCAGGATGTCCGAAACATTGTTGGTGTCAACAAAAAAAATTCCTTTTCAGCGCCAAAAAAAAAAAAAAAATAGCAAAGAGGACAAACGAAAATAAATGTGAAGACATTAAGCAATGCTTGAAATGCGAGCAATTAAATTGGGTGTTAAATGTTGATACCCTAGCAAAGAGTGTTAAGTATTCTATATATAGATACATACATATGTATAATCTTGACACTAGTTTAAGCAGTTATTTAGCCGCATCAAAGAATTTTAGACTAGATCTTGACTCTACTTAATAATAACCTCGATCGAAAAAACACTTTAGTGCAATCAAGGTGGCCAGCTTCAAAGACTTCACAACAAATACTTGTCGATCACTGATGTGATTCTTTAGCACCATGTGTCTTCATGTAAATTTTTGAGGTTTAGACAACCAAATCACATCATGGGGAGTCATCATTTCAAGATTAAAAATGTTTCAAAATGAGTCAAACAATTTTGCCTGCGGGTTAGTAAAGTGATATAAAAACATTTCCCAATTTCAGATATAGAAATAAAATTCTAATTAATTTATTTTCCCATATATAATCTATCACATCTTGTAATACGATATATTCTAATATTCAGAATTTTATAGAATTTCTATTTATATAGGAACGGAACTCGGACTAATAAGTAAAATATTTCAGCTTTCATTTAATTAATCATATATTCCTTAATAATGATTAGACTCAAGTTAACAATTGTGTCTGAGACCCTTGCAGAGTATAGAAAGATCGTTGAAGCCGATTTTCGTTTTTAAATGATTAGAGGAATGGAAGCAGTCTCTTTTAGTTTTTGGCCAATTAACTCGAGAAAGGAACAACAGTTTTTAATTGTTTTAATGGCTCGTAAATTATTACCCGGCTGCCTCTGCCTACCGCCAATTACCTCTAGCCATCGCCAAACAAATTTTTGAACAACTTTTGTAGTTGTACTTTTTGACCGAGATCATAAATTTAAAAGGCATTAAGAAAACATTTGAAATTTCAAAAATTTTATGGCGGCACAAAGCAAACAGAAAGCCTTCAAAATCTATTGACTTTATGTTTCTATTTAAGATATGATTTTATTTTCTTCTGTGTTTTTTTCGTTTTTTTGGTTTTGTTCAATAATAATGTTTGCCATATTTTGACCATAATTTCCAAATGTTGTGTCTGGTTAGCTAGAAACCCAAACAAAAGCTTCGTTGTCTGTGCATTGAACCATGGCCCATACGCAATAGCTAAATGCCCGCCCTTCCAGACCAAAGAAACAAAAAGGATGAGCTGGAGGTTAAAAGGATAATGCCAATATGAGAGAGTGTGTTTTGTCTGAGTGTGTGGCGTGTGTGTTGAGGGTGCTGACTTTAACATTTCAGCTCTAAGGCAGCCTATAAATTCGCATATTCAGTATGAATTTAGTCCTTGAGAGCATGTTGAATGTCTTTTTTTGGCTTTTGGTTAAGTAGGAACGCCCTCCTATGGTGTAATTTTCAACATCTCTTGTCATTTTGGGGCTCGTTGCATTTGTAGTTTATTTATGTGGCGCCAGGCTGTTCTGTTCTGGCCCATCCTAAATGGTTCTTCTTAGTAAAATGACATTTTTATTTTAATCTTCGAGGGGTATGAGGTGTAAATGATTAGTTATCTTGTGGTAACAGCTGGAAGGGAAACTCATTTAGGCTTTACAGACCCTTAAAAACTATAAGAAACAGAGATGAATAACGAAGAAATTTTTTATTGATTTAAAGAATACTTAGACTACTTATTATCCCTTGAGGAAAGAAATCTAAAGAGTTTAACGCATAGAATTGTCAATATATTGCAGATCTTATAATTTTTGAGTTTGTTTTATTCAGTTTCAATTGGTTACGTTTTCATAGTCGGCAACAATTCTTGTCTCAAATGCAATTAAATATCTGGCATCAATTTGTCTTTAAACTAGTTTCCTTTGTACCTTCCGCTTGTTCGCCTTCATCTTCCTCTTTGGCCACTGTCAACTTAAATTATATTCGGCCGCCAAATTCAGTCAAAAACCATAATTTTTCTTTCGTTATTTCTTTTGCCTAGACCTAGCTAGACATGGCATATAAAACAAACAAACAAATAAATCGCCAAATTATTATTTCCCCCACTCGCTCTGCCCGCCTGCCGCACTGGTGGGAAAGGAAAAAAATAAAAATTGGTAGGAAAACTTTATCTGCCCCTTTGTCGTCCAGTATTTGCAGTAATGATTTACTCGATTTGCATATTTTTGCACTTATAAAAATGCACAAACGATTTTTCATTTTCATTTTGTGCTCGAAAACTTATTAGTGCCGGCGAGCCTTTGATGGGAGAAGCTTTACATATACATATACATCTTCCTTTCCTTCGTTCTTTATAATGATGATGATGATGATGATAATGCCGATGGTCCAGTCCGGGCAGCCGCCTTGTTATTTATTTGTTATGCATGGCAGGCAAGTTTTGTCCTATGCCATTGCTGCGTATACGTAATGTGAGGCAAAGAGGTTTTTCTTTCTCATCTTTTTTCGAGTTGTCTTTAGCTGCATTGTGTCAGCGCCTAGAAGTCTGATGCAGCAAAATATATATATGTTGATCAAAAATACTCTAAAAGAAAGATAAATTTTAAATAAACACATTTCAGATTTATCTATATAATACTTTACCTAACTAAGCCTAAGATTTTCACCACAATTCTTGCCAGGTTTGGAAAAAGACAATACTTAACCAAGACTGAAATATAATAGAATATATATTCAAGAAAATAAATTCTCGCATAAACTGTAAAATATCAAAAAATTTACCTAACTTGTAAAGAAGTCACAGAAAAGTTGCATCCAAGTCCAGAGTTTTCTCTTTTCTGTAGGAAAAATAAATATCGTGTCTCCTTATTCATATCTTTTTCAGGTGTTAAGTTAAGAAATCCATATTAAGATCTCGCTTTCGATTATAATCGATCTGTGATTGCTGATTTTTTTACTCTAACCAATAGACGTCAATCATAAGATATACTAAGTTTTTAAGAAAAGTAGTTGAGGTCCTATTATAGCAGTTCTTTTGTTGCTTAACTCATCGAACAATTGAAATCCGATATAATATCAACTCTTACCAAATAAAAAGCTGGAACCGGATTATTTTGAAAATGTCAAAACCTTAGTTTTTAACATTTGGTTTGAAAAACTTGAAGTGTATGTCAAAAATACTACGCAAATCTCAAAATTTGAGTGCACTTTTGTTAGAGTATTCAAAATTTTTATTGTCATGGATCATATTTGCATTTTCGAAGTACTAAATTGTCTCAATCTCTTTGCCTTTGGTTTCTTGGCACACATAACAGGCCACGCACCTCGCTGTGCGCCCCTTCCCCCCAACCCCCTATGCCATCTTACTTGCCTGGAAGGTCTGCGCTCACTGTCCCCCCTCTGTCACCCATGAGCCAAGCATAAACATATAATAAACAAACGCAGCCAGATTGGAATTGCTTGCCAACTTTTCTAAAAGTTGGCAACGCATCCTGTGGAATTCGGGATGGGGAGTGGGGGCCGTTTGGGTCGCGTGGCAGCGGCCTTTTGGCTATTCTGGCAACCGATTGTGGAGGCGCCACCTCTTGGCACTCTCATTATGATTTTTAATTGCTGACGCACCGAACGAAACAAATACCAAATTTGACGTCATCAACATTGTCGATTGTTTATTGGTCAAACAGAGAGAGATAGAGAGAGAGATGCAAGGAGAGAGAGAAGGGGAGTGATTTCGGTTTTGGCCAGACATTCCAACAGGTGTCCAATTATCATTATTAATTTAATGATTATGTGTTTATCATGACGTTTTCCCGGTTTGATTGGCCTTTGGCAAGGCCGCTTTCATTCTGGGGTTGAATGTCTTGTAAAAATTTATTGGCCAATATTCAAACATTTTTGCCGGTGTTTTTTTTTTATTTTTATTTTATTTTATTTATTTTTTGTTTTGCTTTTGTTGTACTTTTTTGGCAGCCAGTTAATATTCAAAGTTTTGTTTGCCAATTTCCTTTCAGTTTTTGATTTTTTTTCTTGTCTTTTACATTTTTCTTTCGGCGGTTTTTTTGATTGACATTTTAGTTTTCATCAAAGTTTGATCAGGGAAAGTTCGCTGATTTGTGTGATAAATAATGCAATTATAGTACAATTATTCACAAGCAATAGTAACATAATTGTTAAGTGGTAAAAAAAAAATTAACCTCAGACGTTAAAACATAAAAGAAGTTCAGTGATAAAAGGGGGAATATGCAATTAAATAAAAGATTAGCCACGGTTTTATTTAAAAAAGAAAGCATAGCTAAAACTGTTTAAAAAATTCAATGATCAAAGAAAATTCTGTGACGAAAAACAAGGCCAAAATTATGGCGTATAACAAATAATGAATTGGTCAAAAATCAATTAAAGCGTAAATCAATTTCTAACCTTTCTTATAACGATGATCCAAACTAAGTCTATTTAAAAGACTTTACTCCAGATTTATTAAATTACTAAAACGGCGCAACATCTTAGATTTTTAACATCTTTCTAGGATTTTTCATGCATTCTGCAAGAGAGTAAATCGAATCATTTTCCATAGTTACTCAGTCGACTTGGCATTACAATAAAGGGGATAAAATGTAAATCTATCGTCAAACTTAACATAAATTGCTCTTTAGTTGTATAACTATGTCTTGTCTGGGATTCATAGAGCTAATGTATTACACATACAAACAGGAATCATTTGCTCAAATTCTAGTTATTTCAGGAGCTTAGAGTACAAAGATATACGGAAAAATATATATATATATGTGACATCGGCTTTTAACTCGGGTCAAGATATTTTGTATATAGGGTAGAGTTGGTCATTGAGCCAAAACTTGTTAGTTTTTTTTTTCTCAATATATTACCAGATCTAGTAACATTTCTAAAAACAAGTTAATCATAAAAATTTTATATATAATTTAGCTACTTGCGAATGATTCCTTAAACCTTTACACATCAGTTTTTATCACACGAAAATTGGTTTCCTGAATAATCTGAAAAAGAAAATATTTTTTCTTTATAAATTAAAATATTTGTGAAAACTTGTTGTTCTTTTTTACGCTGCAACTATCTAACAATAGGTTTTCACTTAATTTAGTCTCAAGGTTTTGTGCAAACAAATTAAGTGAACAATTCTAATTTGCAAAAAAAAACTTAAAACTAATTACATTACGCCCTATAGAACAGAAACGAAAGGAGAAGAGTTTTTAGTCGCCTGTTTCTTTGAAAAACTGAAATAGATGGAAAACAAAATATACAAAAACAGATGCATTTGTATCTGTATCTGTGTCTGTGTCTTCAGACGTATCTGTATCTGTAATACGAAAATAGACGCAGCGGCGACGCTTTCAACGCGTCTTTGCCCGCGTCAATTGCGCGTCATCGAGAGACGCTAGTCAAAAAAGATTTACATATATATATATATATATATATATGTATATATATACATATATATGTGCACGTATGTAGGACCGATCTAAATACTATTTATATGCATATACATGGGGTATATACGAGTATATATATATTTGTAGGTATATGTCTTGTACATAAGGGCAGGCGACAGTTCTGCGCAATTTTTTCTGCTTGTCGATCTTCGGGGACCAGCGTCAAGTGTGTCCGAAAATAGCAAGGTATAATGAGAAAAAATAAAAACCCGAAAAAGTTAGGAAAAAATCAACAAAGACTGAATAGCCAAAAGCCGCTTCTAGAACAAATAAATAAAAGCCAAATGAAAATTTTCAAATGGCAGCGCAACAAAAAGGCAAAACGTCAAACGATTTTTCGTACTTTTTGCGTTGTCCGTGAAAGCTACTTATATATATCCCACTATATGTACATAGTATATACGCACTACGTATATATATATATATATAATATATATATATATATATATATATATATATAAACCCTATACATTAATCTACATATTTAATAATCTTAACAATTTTCATTTTCACACATTAAAAATTTCAAAATTTTACGACACTGGTTTGGGTGAGAAAAAAAATGTATATTCATATATGTATTTACATATATATGATTGTATATTATTAAGGCTAGTAATAGGTAAAAATTTTATTATAGCTCGACATATTTGATGCATGATGTCAGATTAAGATCATGAGATCACTAAGAAATATATGCAGAAACAAATTGGTCACAATTTTTAAGGAAATTATTAATCGAAAGCCATTTAGCTGGAAATCTGGCTTAGTTTATTATGAATCATCCGATTTATATGGAAACCCAAACTATATAGAGGTTATATGTAAAGTAAACACTTTGATGGGATGGATATACTTATGTATGGTTAGATATTTTGATATGTAGGCACTTAGAGTCTCTTCCAGGTTTAGCGAGACATCTATTTATCTCTCATTTACTTGAGTTTAAGAAAGATACTTTCAAGGCGACTTAGTGAATAACTTTTCTTAAATTTAGTGTGGACAGATTTCAAAATTAACTGTTAAATAGTATTTAAAAGTAGGTTTGCTGTAACCGAATCTATATATTTAAGAAAGGGTATTTCAAAGTCGACCTATTCAATGCGATTCTTGATATACAAATCCTTGAGATTTTCAGTTTTTACTTAACCAAAAAGTTGATTATCAATTTGGAGTTGCCAGACCGAGTTGGTGACAAACTTTTAGGGCCCTGCACACGTTGTAAATTTATTTATGCGTTAAATAACTGTTGGCTTGATTTAATGTATTTCTGAAAATAGATTCTGTACAGTATACAGCCCAACTAAAGCATAAATCAAATGTCAGGCCCATCCTATGGGCAATTAAGGCCAAATGTTTCACTATTTCTTCGTTTATGCTCATAATTAACACATGCGTGAGCAAATTGTCTGGAAATTTAAATTTTATTTGAAATTGGCAGCTGTTCAATGGCACAGATTCTTTCCACAAAACTGACCTCAGTTAATTTAAATAGTCTTTGCATCTCTCTCTCTCTCTCTCTGTCTCTCTTCCTCTGACGAAGACGAAGAGTAGTCACTAAGTGCTGACGATCAGACAGCTTGTCTGGCAGGGAAAACTTATTGGCAAAACTCCATGGGAACATAAATTATATATGGCCCAGCTTCCAATTTTCTGTTTATGCCTACAGAACGAAGGTGGCTTTGGTAATTACATTTTATTTGTATAGAATCGGTATAGAGAAAATGGGTAATTTTTAGTTTTCTTTGGGGAATCCCTCTGCTTGCCAAGAATTTTGCTGCATTACGTAATACATATAAAGTTCATTGCCGTTTTTCGATTTTTTCCCGTTTTTTTTTTTTTTTTTTTGGAACCGAGCGTGAGAAAAAAAGGCAGATTTTGGCAACCTATCATCTTGGCAGAGGCCCACTTTTTTCACCCTCAACACTGCAGAGACCGACCATTCCACAAAAACACCCAGAAGTATGTAGGCACAGTGGTACAAAAACCAACACAATAAATTTCATCAACACAACTGAAGAACAGCAATCAGAAAAATAAAAACGAGAAGAAAATAAGAAAAGCAACAAAAAAACATTCTAATAATTTGATAATCTACAGATCCTTTTAGAGCCCATTTCAAATACTTTTTATTCTGCCAAATCCGAATTGAATACGCAATAGTTCGCATAAGAGAAAACACCAAGGCAGATGAACACAAAAACTTTAGCGGACATTTATAATTAATTATTTCACAATATTATCAGTGAATTTGTATGTAACCTCTACGCCGAAAATGGAATTTTTGTGCAGTAGAACAGCCTATCCATACTGCCCGTGTAACATAGACGTTTTTATCCTCAAGATATTCTTGTACTCTATCACTCTGTACTCTACTACTCTAAATGTTCTTATACAAAATAAGAAACTCATTTATTATTAAAAGATTAACAGATACAAAAAAGGTTGAAAAAGTGCGAAAAAACGGAAATCCACATATATTTAAAAAGTTCTTCACCTGTTTCTTTATAGTTTTTATAGTTTTTTATGTGAAAATACTTGTAAGTATTTATTCCTATGAGCATCCAATCTTCGACATGATATAAAATAGAAATATCATTTAAAGAAGTTGTTACAATAATTTATATTTATATGATCCAATGATAATCAATTCCAATATAGTAAAATAAAAAGTATTTGAACTCATTTTGAAAGTAGTATATAAAATAAATATATTTTTCAAAGCTATAATCAAATAATTTTTGTTTTGAAGTAGGCGAACGAGGCCCCATTTAAAAGACTATCTAAAGATGTTTCTAATGTTTGTATAGAAATCATTGAAATGTGGGCAAAATCTAACTCCTAGTTTCTATGAACCGTGTGATACGAGATTAAGCAGATCGAGCAGTTCAGCAAAATATAGAAAGTGTCAAACTATCGCAGACTTATTAATTTAAATATTTATATTAAATTTACGATCAATGAATAATGATAATGAGGTTATATCCAAGTATACCATTTAAGTTTAATAACAAATGTCTGTGGAAAAATATAACGCCTTTCGTTACTTTCTCTCTTTATCCCATTGCAGACTGTTAGCAATTGCGACGAAAAAGGAAGCCTCGTTGGCCAATTAAGGAGTAGTTGCTGCAACATTCTGCCAAATGGCCTGACCAACCAATGGCAGCAGAGCAGTGCAACCAGCTAGGGCTATTAGGAGCCGCCAAGACGACAAGGAGGAGACCAAGGAACCAATGCATTTCGTTAACTTCTCTCAACAAATCGCAACGCATATGGAACTATTTCTTGCTTGGCTCACATGCGCATGAGAAATATTAAGCATACGCCTGTTGGCCCAGCATAAAATCTACTGTATGTGTGTGAATGAGAGGTTTACCAACTGCATTGCTGGCACGACCCAACAAAATACCCGCTGGTGCTACCGAATTGGATACGAACGATGATGAGCATTTTTCTTTCTTTTGCAAGCGTCGCATTGGCAGGACACTTGCCCGACTAGCGACAGGACGACCAATCAGAGCAAAGTTTGTGCGCACTATCCTAGCCGAAACGAACAAAAAATACTCAAGCTGATTGTAATTTAGTTATTTTATTCAAATTTTATTTTTAGTCACATGCCCAAGCCAACGCCTCTGATTTCAATTTGCGAACATCTAAAAAATTGAGTATGAGGCTTAATTTAAGAATTTCAATATTATAAACATCAAAAACATAAGAAAAAAAGAAAAAAATGAATTAAAATTTTTGTAAAGCTTCAGAGCGGCAACAAAAAAAAAAAAACAATTACCTTTATGTGTTAATTTTTTACCAATCATCTGACATCCAGAAGGGATAATTCGGATGCGTGTAGACAGCATTCTTGGCATTTTGTGCTCGCCATTGTAAGTGTTTGTAGACCAGAAAGGACTGTATCAATGCCACAGCCATATTAACCGAAAGTAAACTATAGTTTTTTGGTATTATAACCATTGAGTATCGGGACCAAATCAGTCCTGTGACTGCCAAGGACCCGCATTGATTTAAAGAGATATTTTGAGCTGGGCGATTCAAGGAGTCACCCAATCCAGCCAAGACAAGACCCTAGAAGCAACAAAAAACGAAACTAAATAATAAAAAAACTTCAAAATTAACTGGTGGACATGGTGAAATAGACGTGTATAATTAATAAGTCGTACGACATATTTTACTTAGCTCAACTACAAACAGAAAGATTGGTATACATTTTACAGAAACATTTTCACTTCGACTAATCCGATCTAATCTAATCTAAACAGATTAATTCTCCACGATGAGAGTTCCTTAAAAAACTGGTTGTATTTCAAATATCTTTATGTCTCGAGTGTAATGTTGGAGACATCTGGTTTAAGCATACTCACCACTTATTTAATTGCAATGTCAACTTACCCATTTGAATAAAGGTCCCCAAAAGAACACCGTACGTGGTCCTGAAAAAGATGACAATTCATTAATGGTAAGACGTTCGGAATTTAAGGTCAATATGTCAAGAAAGCCAATTACAACTTCAACCTTTTCTTTAGTTTAACTTACCCGCAGGCGATTCCCAAAGCGGTCGCGCAAATCCAGGCACAAATTTATCAACTGAACTTATGGCTGTATTATATACTTTGGATAATGCTCCTGTACTCTTCGACATATTCTCTCTTTCTGTTTGGCGGGTGGTTTTTATGTGAAAATTAAGGTGTTATGGGTTGGAATTAATTCTTTCGGAATTTCGACAGTAAATCAGAGGCAGATCCAAAGGGCCATTTTCTGGATGGAATTATTTTTTTCAGAATTTCGACAGTAAATATGTCAGAAGCAAATTTAAATATGCCTGCTGTTCTCCAAGAGATCACCAAATTGAGCCATTGAATCATATAATAAATGAAAAGGAAAAAAGAATGTATAAATGGAAATACCTAATTTAGCCAAATGGCTTATTATGTACGTTTTGGTCGAATGTTTAAATGTTTACACCTTTTTAACTGACATCACCGCTAGAGCGCATCAGTTTCACCAGAGAGCGCCACTGAGAGCTGGGAAATGTTGCTGTTAACTTAACAGTCTCAAAAAAGATTTAACCGGCATGCATTGTTGAGTCCTAAGGAACATTTTTATCGATATATTTAAAAACAGCTGATTATCCGGTAAATAAAAACAATTGCCGTTTGAATAAAAACTAAGCAATAATAAAATAAATATGGACAGTGGGCCAAGTGGACCTGCTTCAAGACAGTCAAGGTGATGTATCTTATAGGTTTCTTAAACAATTAATCCAAAAAGAGTAAATCATTTGAAATCCACTTCCTCAGGAACTAGGATAAAACTAAGCTCACAAAAGATTATGCGCGGAACAAAAATTGTTCTGCCCAAAAGATCACAATAGTAATAAAAAGTATCTGCATACAAACATATTTTCAATTTTTATTTGACCTGCAAGGATTGGATTGCATATGGATTGGATCGGATGACTTTATAAGTACATATTATCACTCCATAGAATGAACTTATCAAATTGCATAGAGTTATAACTTCATTGCTTCCATGTTTCAGTCATTGACCAAATCTACTTCTTAATGTTCTATAGAATTGCATTCCTTAAACTTTTTAAATTGATCGGTATCTAGCATTAAAATGACCTAGAAAGTTTCGATAGAATAACTTATTCTTCGTCTGACATATTTAGAACTCACTTTTTACACCTTACATCCATAGTATGAAATGGGTTATTAAAATCGCAAAATCTATGTAACAGGCAGAAGGAAGTTTTGCGAAACTAAAATGTATGTATATATATTCTTAAACAGTATAAGAAGCCGAGTCGATTGAGACATGTCCGTCCGAAGAAGTGCAGAGATCTCAAGAACTATAAAAGCTAGAGATACCAAATTTGGAGTGTAGACTCGGACGTACGGTGGTCGACTTTATATTTTTTTTGCCACGCCCCCTCTCGCCCACGATATTTAAACAACAATATTTTGAGTATAGTGTAATCAAGATACCATATTTAATATATAAATTGTCACTTAGTTTATCCTTAAACTATGTTTTCAAATTCCGCTTATAAGTAGTTGGTTGTGATATGATTTCGACGGACCTGAAATTGGTTTCAATAGCATATGAGCTTATCAAATGATATTAGTTATTTACCCATATTACACAGACAACATCGGTCAACCACATCTCACCTGACCTACAAGATGCTTTCAAAGATGCCCCTTAATTTGCGCAAGAAAGCGGTACGGGAAGCCCGTAATCGCAATGAAGAGATCTTGGGTAAACGCAAAAATCGGCCACGAAAAGAGGACACCAATTCACGAACACCATCTCCCAATCATTTGCATTTGGATTTTGAGAGTTCTGAACACAATGCCATGTTAAATGCCACAAATGAGGAACTACGTCACATATTGAAGAATTGTAAAGAACTTTCTGATGTACCTCATGACAGCAATCAATTGGAACTTTTTGGCGAGGTAAATATTTACCTAAGCAGTTAGCACTTATTGAAGAAGAGGATTGACCTACTCCGCGGCAATAGATATGCTAATTGTTACCGTTAAATTATCTTAATTGAATGTATATGTAGTTTGTTAATGTAAATACTTTTTTGTTTCATAATTTCCACAGATCGCAAAAGTAGAGGGGCAGGCTACTACGATTCATGTGCAACGCGATGGTCTAGATCCGCTTACAGTGGTGGTAAGTCTTTCTCTTGTCGGTACTTCGATTATTCTAAGTCAATGTATTTTTATTTGAAACCTTAAAGGTTTCAAGCAGATAGTAAGGATTTTATCTATAGAACTAGAGTTATTAGGTCATTTCACTTAAATAAAGGGACAATAGCTAAGAAAAATATGTATATCAGCTCATTTTTTTATGACTCAAACTCAAACTTTAACTCTCTTCTTTCTTTGCCACTCCTTTGCTTTGTAGCTCCATCAAAGTGAGCCAACAATTGCTCAGCTGAAGAAAGCGATAGCCGAACTCTCCCTCGCTCAGCACAAGCGGAAGCAGCGAGAGCGCCACGAAGAACGTTGTGCGAAACGACATCGGGAAGAGCGCCGTCGTACGCAACAGCAGCAACAGGTTGATCGTGATGATGGAGCCATACATAGCTCCACTGGCGAATTAGTTCATTCGGCACTGCGCAACGGCCACGACCATCGCGCATTCGTTTCTTGGCGTTTTCTATGGCGGTGTTTTGCTTTGTACAACGTGGATACCAATCAGCCGATCAATGATCAAGCAAACGGTCGAACCAAATTACATGAATTGGGTATTGAGAATGCGGCCTCATTGAAATTTGTGCATCGAATTAAATATTTTGGACGACAGCGTCAATAAACATCATCATCATCGTTATCATCGCGATCGATCGTCATCATGAGCATGGAACTTGTTTGGCTCTGGGGCATCCTCTACTTTCACTTGAGCCTACTTATCGCAACAACCACATGCCTGCCATTCGAGGATGGCAATAATAATAATGTGAAGATAAACCGACAAAGTTTACAGCTAACACAAACCATTAACATACAACGTCAGGAATATATGCAGAGGCAGTGTGATCTGTGGTCAAATGATGTGGAGAAATCACAATCCCTGGACAACCTGACCGAATTCCAAATGGATCATATGATTGTGGATCAGGAGCATAAATTACTATATTGCTACGTACCCAAGGTAATTAAGTTCCCCAAAGTATAAATGAAAGCCGCAAAAAAATTGAAAGCCTAGCACATTTCAATCATGGTTTCTTCTTTAAATTTTCTTATCCATTTCCCTTCGTTCTTGTTTTTTTGTTTTGTGCTTGTTTACTGAAAACGTGTTTCTTCTTCTGGTGCTGCTGCTGTCTGACGACTGATCAGCTTTGAACATGTGTTAAATTTGTATATGCACATACATACATACATATGTATATACAAACAAATATATGTCAGATTTGTGGCATGAAAGCAAAATAAATCAAGAAATTGATTGGCCATCTAATTGCCACAGATCTACTTAAAATCAAAGAATTGTGCGAGTTGTTGATTTTGATTTTGACATAATCGCCTCTCCATCACTTTATATACTTCTACACCTTCTTCTGCATTTCATGTAGATTTCATAGAAGTAATCGACAGAAAAGAAGGCTTTAGACTTCGTTTCAACAGATTTTACTGGCGTTTGCAGTAAAGTTAAATGCAAAGATCTTGTGTTTTATCAGTCACTTCGTTAAATGGCCCAACATTTCTGTGAGAATCAATCAAGGCTCCTTCGAAATTTGGAAATACGATCATTGTAACACATTTTTTCAGTCAGAATGCTCACCATGCAAGAAAAGCAGTTGACTGCACTTTGTATATATGTATATAAGAGGCTATAGAAACTATCCTTGAGATTTAGTTGGTGTCTATATAAGTGCATAATAATCATAAATCCACCTCAGACCACTTAAGCCTTATCAAGAATTGATTTAATGCATGTCTATGCATTATCTATATGCCCATACAGGGTGATCTTGTAGCCTTGTTACTAAATTTTCAACAACAATTGATTCTTGTTATGCATAAATCAAAGCGATAGGCTCTTACTGAGACACCCGCTATTTGATTTGCAGTTTCGAGTTGCAGTTTTGAGGCCACAGTATAATGTCCAGCAATTATATAGTTATTACCAGCCAAACGGCTCATCAAAATATTTTTTATTAAACAATAATTGCCCTGCAATTTGCATTAATTTCATATTTGTTGAGAGAATTCTAAATCTATATATATTTCAAAAACAGTTTGATAAGGCAATTAACTGAACTCGAATGATTTCTGTGGCAAGTGCTTTGCATATAGTGCTTATCAGGCACCCCACGTTCGAAATAGAGCCGTCATTGAGAGATAATCTATCTATGTATATATGAAAATTTAATCCAATTTTTAATTGAATTAGGAAATTAACTTGAAAGCCCTTACGACTCGCAGCGGAAATTCACTATTATCTTAAAAAAAAACGCAATAACTTATAAAAAACTATTTTCTGTTTCCATCGTTGATTAGATTACCAAAGTCGCTGCCTTTTTTCCTGTGCGTCTTCAGGTGTAGAAATATAAAAATAACTTGGTGTTTCATAGGCGCACTTTGAACCCTTTCTAAAACATAATTGTGGGAGCGTGTTGGAGGCCTTCCTTTTAAATGAATGATAGCCATCTTATCAATCAGTTTTATTAGTCGATTCATTCAGGTGGTAGGTGCATATTGCTAATCAAACACTTGGTAAGGTTCTTTTAGATCAATTAGTGCTATCTTAGAAGAACTTTTCGGTTATTGGTTACAAAACTTGTCAGTTTTCTAAGATATATTATACCATGCATCCATAGGATGCAATGTTATATTAAAGTCGTTAAAATGTATGTAACAAGGAAAGAAGGAAGAATTTCCGATTCAATAAAAATTTTTGGATTGGTTATAAAGGTTAATCTGTTATTTCTAATGGTTTTTATTAATTCCAACTAGAAATATGTGTAAAGAAGTTTACTAGATTTTTTCACCTTGTTTCGGATTTCATGCTCATGGTTATTTCGTCTTAGTTATAAGTATCAGTTAGGTTTACACAAAACAATTACTTAGTTATTTCGGTTACTTTAAAGTTTAAGACGTTGACTATGAAATTATGACTTTTTACAACTTTTTAAACATTAAAACAAAATCGTATTATCATAATTAATCTAAATTTTGCATTTGAATTATATAATAACCTAGCTTTTCAAAGAGTCCACATTTCCATACATCAAAAAACAAAAGCCAAATTGCTCTACTTGTTATATTACGATTTCAATATTTATATATCAATATCAAATGACAACCTGCTGCATTCTCTTATTTAATTATCTATAAAAGTAATCCGTTTACAATGACTCAAAAAGTTGAAAAAAATGACCCAGGTATATTTTCAAATCACGAGAAACGACTTAAACAAAATGTTGTCTTCAAATAATTTATATAGAATATATCCACATGTAATTTGAATACTCATAATATCACCTCATGTGAACACACACACACGTATGTATGTATAAATATTTATATATGTATAATGATCAACAGGTGCCAATCACCTAATTGTAAGAGGTGTGTGCCACACGTTATTTCTTATCTTCAAGCCCTTACCCCGCCAACTAACAGCATTAAAGACAGAGTCGTCATTTCAAAGGGGCAGCTATATATACCTAATGTATACAGAGTTCGTATACAAAAACTATGTTTTTATTTTGCCGCACACGCACATTTTGCAGTTCTTCCATGAAGTCGTAAATTGTGAAATATATACTAAGTATGTATACACTTATGTGGCTATTTACCTGTGGCCATTCGTTTTTTTTATGTGACCGACCATTACGTTTGCCTTTTTATAATCTTTTTTTATTTTTTTTTTCTTCAACATACATATATGTATGTTTACGCTTGAACATAGTTCGAAACAATTACAATGCCACCGAACAGTGTGTCAGAAATAAGTATTAGGTGTATTAAAGTCTTTGAGTATAAAGGTCGCCCCATAAGTGGCGAGCCAAGACGATGAATCTTAGTAAGAAGTCCCCTGCCTCCAGTAATATTTATTGACTCTCGTCCCATGGTAAAAATAAGGCCTTCTAATGATCCTTGAGACAGTTCAAATAATTGGAAGGAATTTAAGGGAAATATTTGCAACAGTTTTTTGTCCATACTTGAACTGTTCTATTTATTTTCAAATGTTCTACCAATGGAATCGGTTTGGGTTATTTAAGCTACAGCAGCCTATGTCTGTCAAGAGATATGCAATTGTAAACGCGCGGCGGTGTTTTGGTGCTTAAGTGCCAAAGTCCTCCAGAAGTGAGGAAGTCTCATAACAATGTTAATTGCAGCTGCTGTCTAGAGTCTTGACATTTCAGCTATGACTTTTTCCGATCGAAGCAATATTCCTTTTTTAATTCCTAAAAAGTTAATTTAGAGGCAATGTTCCGACTAATGTGGGGGCTAATTGTGCGGCACTGTCGTTCAATATAAGGAGCAAAGATTATATAGTATTATTAATGTTCAGTGGTAGCGCGAATCTCTAGTTGGTTGGGAGCGTTTAAATAATTGTTATAGGGCAACATTACGTTGTTATGGCGAATAAATTTTCATTGTAATTTTCACTGAGATTTTGCCTGGTTTTAACCTTTAAACAACTAAAGAGCTATTTGCTTATGTAATTTCAGTTGTTGTTGTTGCCGCATTTAATTGCGCTGGACATTGTCGAGTCTTGACTAAATGTTTATTCATACTTATGTGTGTATATACATATCTATCGAATGCTTAGTGTGTGTAGTTGTACAACTTTTGTCTAACGTAATTCATTAGGCAATTAATCTAGATTTTTGCTTAAAGAAATTAAAATTTATTGCAGTTTGCAATTAAGCAGAAAGTTAAACATTTAATTGAGAAACTTTTTATTATTTGCATTGTTTTTTTTTTTTTAATGATAATGCAAATCGCTTAAAACCCTATTAAAAAAATAAAATGTCACATTCCTTTAATGGGTTTATTTTTACTAAAGTTTCGTCATAAGTCTTTATTGAGAAACATTTTGTCGTAGTTATTGTTATATTCATGTTATGACACATCACTTTTTAGTTGGAAAATTTATCACTAGGGAAACTTCTGAAAGAACGACATGTGGGTTTGGCCATAGATAACTATTACACCGAGATTCATTCATTTCTGTTCATTCACTTTAATCAAACTTTATTGTCATGCGATTCCATCTAATTCTTTGTGAAGGTTTTGTATATATTACAGTCTATATGTTTTGCTATCAATGTATTAATAGGCTGAGGGACGAACAAGCACAGACGAGCACGCACAAGCAAGCCTTACTTCGCTCATTTTCTATCTGATCATACTCTTCTTCATGTGATTTCCTCAGTTGCTCATCTCTTCTTTTCTTAAAAAAATTCCTAATACCTACCAGATTTCGTGAAAAAGTAATAACTGATTAAATTAAATGAAATTCCAAAACTGGAATTCAAATTTTGGCTTCATTCAATCGTGATCCTTCCAAAACAAAGGCTCGTGGGCACATTTTTAAACGAATCTGAATGATTCGAACGAATTAATTTTTGCGGTAGAAAACACATTGCTAACTATAGCGATGAACATTCTTCATTCTTGATGAATAATATTTTGTTTTTGCTTGAAATGCTACACTGTGAGAATTTTTATTTTTAATGAGATCTCAAATAAATCTGAAAGTATACAAAATAAAAGATAGCGAAAGAGTTTTCGTTGTGCACAACAATTCGTCGGCTAAACAAGAACCTCGAAAAAATTAAAATAATATTCGTTGCGAGCAATTTGTTTATATATTAACCGCAAATCTAAACAATATAATTCTTCATTTTTCAGGTGGCCTGTACGAATTGGAAACGTGTTCTGATGTTACTCACTGGAAAATGGCACAATGGTACCGATCCATTACAGATTCCCGGTTCCTTGGCCCATTCGATTGGCATGTTTACCAAATTCTATGATCTAAGCGAAGAGGAGCGTCTGCAAGTGCTTGGTGAAGACTATACGCGATTTATCTTGGTCCGTCATCCGTTCGAGCGATTACTATCGGCATATAGAAACAAGCTGGAGGGTGATGCACCAAGTGCACGTTACTTTCAATCTCGTGTTGGTCGGCAAATTATCAAAGAGTTGAGACCCGGAGCCACCAACGAATCACTGGATCTGGGCGATGATGTACAATTTGGAGAGTTTGTGCAATATTTGCTTACCCCTGAATTGAGTCGAACAAATCAAACGGATTATAATGAACATTGGGAGGTCATAGCTAAACTCTGTAATCCCTGCGTGATGAAGTATAATGTGGTTGGTGAGTCAGCAATTCAAAGATTTTGGTTGATGTTATCCTAATTATTCGTTTTTATCCTCAGGCAAATATGACACATTACTTGATGATTCCGCTTTGGCTTTATATCTGGCCGGAGCACAAAATTTAACATTCCCCACTGGCCATAAGCCATCCAGTACTCGTGCCAATTTACGTAATTATTTTGATCCCTTACCGATCGGAGCGATACGTCGTCTATATGAGATCTATGAAGAAGATTTCCGTCTATTTGACTACGGGATGGATGATGTTCTGGGTTTTGAATTTGGCTAAAACTCGCATATGATCTTAACCATACGAGAAACCGTACAAACAAATTTTGTGATTTAGAACTAGCATGATTTCTAGGCATTATACCTAATTTAGTTTAACAAATTTTAACTTGCTCAAGGCGAATATTAGATATAGATATTATTGAATAGTGTTCGAATTGTTGTACCAAAACTCGTAATAATATCGTTAAAATATATTTAAATGATTAATCCCAAAAAAACGAAGAAACAACCGAAATAAGTTAACGTGATCCGATTGTGATCACTTATTAAATTATTAAAAGAAATATGGAAAACATAATCATTACAAGAATTCAGGAAATTACAATTTTGTACACTGTTGGGATATGGCGATTTTAGTGTATGCTTTCTTGACCGATCTGGAAGTTTCTATGGGCCTGCAGCAATAATTATTTGATAACTTTAGTTTGCTTTCCTTTAAATAACCAAAACTAATTAGATTGTTGTTCAGATATATGTGTGTATTTATACAATACGTTGTCTTTTTTGTGAAGAAAAATTGTAGAAAAATAAATCTAAGGTTCCCCATCTGGGAACATTGTTTAATAAGATCTAGGCACAATTTATGCATCTATATTATAATCAGTAAAAGAAATAGTTCTATACAAATCATAATTTCAAAAAGTCTGTGGAAAGGTCAACAGATTGCTTCAGAACTCACTTCAAATAAAGTAAGTAAGTCGCCGGGCCGACTTGGATATACCATGCATTAGGTGAAGAGATATATATTAAATTTCTTTCAAATGCTATCTCTCTTATGTGGAAACGAGCACTTTAGCGCCCCCCGACCAAATCGGTGATTTGCAGCATATGCTATCTCGCTCTTTTTCGCGTGCATCTGCCTTGCACCGCTATGAGTGAAAAACGTTTCTATGTATAACTCGGCCATTTTTATTCCGATTCTTGTGATATTTGGTGGAATGATAGATATACGTGACATGTATTAGTGTGCCAAATTAAATTACGATACGATAAATATTTCGGCTGAAAATCGAATTTTTCGAATTTCGGGGGCGGAAGGGGGCGTGGCCAAAATTTGAAACAAACTTGGTCTGCGTGCACACTGCACGCATCTAATGTCCAAATCCAAAAGCTCTATCTTTTATAGTTCCCGAGATATGGAGGCTCAAAATATTGTTTTTCAAATAGCGGGGGCGGAAGGGGGCGGGGCGAAAAAAAAAAATAAACTCGATCTGCCTGCAGAGCAAACGGGTCTACATGCCAAGTTTGGTAGCTCTAGCTCTTATAGTCTCCGAGATCTCGATGATTCTTCAGACGGACAGACGGACAGACGGACAGACAGACGGACATGTCTCAATCGACTCGGCTATTGATACTGATCAAGAATATATATACTTTATAGGGTCGGAGAAGCTTCCTTCTCCCTGTTACATACATTTTGGCGACTTTAATATACCATTTCATTCTACGAATGCATGGTATAAAAATACTATGATAATATAATGTCAAAGGGAGTAAGAGTCTTGCATATAAAGCATAGAAATCGGATACAAATTTCTATATTATAGTATAGCTTGCTTCTACATCTCTAGACAAATTTTAACCAATCTAACACTTTATACTATATTTCGATGTTAATTGGATCTAAAATATAGATAATATATACATTTAACAAAAATATGCTCTACTTTAGCGACTCTATCATATTTATCTGCTACTTCTAGTTTCCAATAACTTAGAGACCTTGCCATAGAGCGAGCTAACAAAGTGTCCCAAACGATTATTAAGTATGAAAGAAAAGAACTGGCACCTAGCGAACATGTGGGAAAACCAATGTGAGATTAAAAACGAAGTTCAATTGTCTCAGATCAAAACAAATTTTTACACATTTCCATTGAACACTGATTGCACTCGACATTACCGAACTCTGTGGCGCTTATCAGTCAGGTCTATGACTATATAATGAGTAAACTATGAGATTATTTTCACAACTAACATTTTTTTCAAATTTCACTGGAAAGCTTTTGCAATTTAAAAAGCTTCTGGAAAAGATATGATCAGGGTCGGACTAAGGATACATCGAGTTTACGAACTAACACTTAGTAAAGCTTTAATTAAAGTGGACTGGATGGCTGGACAAAAATGCATTTTGTGCTGTTAAGACTACGAAAAAAATATATTTTTGAAACTTGGCAAAAGTGAGCTGTTTTGCTAATTGAAAGTCGTTTTTCTACTATGTGACAGAACAACCATCTAGAGCTAAAAGAATAAATTAAAAGATCCTGAATATAGAATTTCGCAGTTATCATAACGTATCTACTAAGGTTCCACACTATGCTTAGCTGTATGCCCCACAAGTCTTGGTCCGCTCCTGACAATAAAAAATATACATGATCAACGGTCAAACTGAATAATTTAAATACGCAATATTCGTCAATAACAAACAGAAATAGCCAAAAACAAAGCTAAAACGCAGTACAAAAAAAGAAGACAGAAATTTATATTTATATCCTACACTCGTGCATATGGTCAAGTATAAATTATACTATATACATATGATTATATGATATATGTACACATTAAAATCATTATCTATCCATCTAGGAAGAGAATCAGATTAGCAACACATCTCACTTTTGCCAATTTTCAAAATTATATTTTTTCGTCCAACAACCATGAAAGGCTAATTTTTTTCCGAAAGCGAATTTAAGTACACGGTATCATAATGTTGACACTACCGAACTTTAATGACAAGCCTCCAACGACAATTGGGTTGAAGGTCAAATAACAGTAAAGACCAGAGTTAAGTTATTTTTGGCTTACTCAATAACTAATATATGTATCTCTTTCATTTTACTCTTTTCGCATTTATTCGCTCAGTCTGGTTTCATGTTTCACTTTTGACAAGACATTCGAATTTGTTTATAACAAAAAGCGTTCTTTCCTCTTCTACCGCTGTTTCCTTCCTTCTTCCTCTTGTTAGTCAGTCCTTGAATTTCAATTTCAAATTCCGCCTTCCCCTTCCACATCCCTTCCACTTTGTCAATGTGGTCGTCGTGCCTCTCACTTCCTCCTTAGTCATTGTAGCTATAACGTTGCTTCACACTTCGATACTTTTTTAACGAATACAGTGCCTCCACCTCTTTGGCTAAATAGCGTCCTTGCGCTAGTAGAGCCACAATTTTCTTGGGATCGCTCTCATCCTTGTTATTTATGAAGGCATCATGAACTTGCTTGCGAAACTTCTCGGGTCCATTTAGGCCGGGGTATTCCCGGCCTAAATATTGCAACTGTAATGTTAAACGACAAAGTTAAAAAATTGGATATACATATGTACATACAAATGTATGTAGATAACATTTGGTGTTTACGCAATTTTTATCTGACTGATGCAATGTTGAAAACTACTCACGTGCTTGTAGAGGGCTATAACTTTGGAGCGTAGCGCAGCAGACATCACCAGTATCCGTCTATGTGGCTATGGGTTATTTCTGGAATTGGTAAATGCAATTTATCAACTGAAGCTGTTTTTGTCGTTTATTTCGGTTTTCCTCTCCAAGATTTCCTCTCCGGGGGTACAATTCAAACTAGTGTGACCGTATCGGTGTGACCCATCCCACAGCTGGTGATGAGCGGCACAGCGAGTGAGCTGTCACTGCGACTGCTACTAGATAATTATTCTGACCTATCTAACTTTTTATTGATATTTATTCTGACCTATTTATCTTGTTATTGCAAAAGTCTTGGATTAATTTTGCTTCTAAACATCTAAAAATGTCGATGCAAATGACATGGCATTGGTTCGTGAGGCATCTCATATGTACGCATCTTAGCCATCTTGGCTTTCTCTCGTTGTATATTTAAAATATTGAAAAATTAATATTATATTATAATTTAATTTCCATTTACTTGCCTTTATTTAATCATAGTCACATAATAGTCACTTTCTTATTACTAGGAAATCAAATCACGTGACTGAGTAAGTCACGATTAGCAAGTATCGTTCATGAAACCAGTTCAGTTCACATAGCTAGTTCTCAATGTTCTTGTCGGCCGGCCGGAACTTTGTACGCAGTATCAGCAGGTAAGAAATGTGTGCTTTTTACACAAATATTAATATGTACTATACTAATATAACAAATCTAATAGTTATCGCTATCTGACTACATCGTGCGCTAGAATGGCGAGCGAAGTGGATAAAGCGCAGACTGCAGCGCCTAGTGAGGATACCATTTTTGGTAAAATTTTGCGGAAGGAAATTCCTTGCAAATTTATCTACGAAGATGAGAAGGTAAGAGTTGGTCGGTAAGGGGTGCATGGTTGGATTGATGAAGGAGAATGCAATACGCAGTGATGGTCCAATTCGGATGTTAAGCTTGAAAAAAATGTAATAACTATAATTGGCAAGTTGGAAGAATCCTAAAAAAGAGTAGAGGGATCGTGTGTGAAATTCAGCTTTAAATTTGCCAAAGTGTCATTACTTTCGTTAAGTGGATAATTCACCGCTGTTTGGAAATATCAATTGCATGCTTATCATATGCAGTTATCTTGCGTATTATCTTTAATAGTTTCTTTGTAATTGCAGTGTGTAGCTTTCAACGATGTCAATCCACAAGCTCCCACACATTTTCTGGTGATACCACGTCAGCCTCTGGCCCAACTAAGCCAGGCAGAAGATGGTGATGCCGAACTTTTGGGTCATCTCCTGGTCGTTGGAAAGAAAGTGGCCAACGATTTGGGCCTAGAGAAGGGTTATCGTGTGGTCATTAATAATGGTCAAGATGGTGCCCAATCTGTGTACCATTTGCATTTGCATTTCCTCGGCGGTAGGCAAATGCAATGGCCTCCCGGGTAATTGTTCCCAGGGATGGAATACAAGTTAATTTTTGAAATATATTGAATATACATATATAAAATATAAATTATGATTTGTTAATTGAGTGATATAAATTATGTGGTTCAACGATGGTTGCAGCGTGGAAAACGCTCTTTGAATTCAACAACTTTGTTCAAAAACTTCCTCAATTTTCCGCCATTGCGTGTCTTGTCCACAAAACTATCCTCGTCGAGGCAATTAACTATCATCTCCTCGGCGTCTAATTGACTTGCAATGCTGCCGGTACGACGTAGTCTACGCGTTTTCATCATATCCATTTTGGTACCCACAACCATAATGGGAACGTTTTGCACGTGGCGGCAATACCGGTTTTTAGCAATTTGGCGCAATGGTTCATAAAGCCAATCGTGCAAAGAATCATGCGAGTGCATATCCAAACAATTATATACTAATATAATGCCATCAATACGACGATATAGACGTTGACGATTCTCACGCGACATTTTGAATGATGTATTTAGATCGTAGAATTCCACAAAATATAAGATCTCGTTTATCGGTTGTGGGCTACGAGGAAATGATGAACATAAATTGGACAGGGTCGCATTAGATTCTGTCCACGATAACGATGGAGATGAGGACGACGACGACGATGTCCAATTTGGAGATGGTGGCATACCCTCGAAATCGGGATATTCATGAAGACGCACTTGAATATTCCAATATCTTGTCTCTCCAACTGTGCGCGATTCAGGGGTCGGTGTATTTACACTGCTTGCCAATAGATTCGTTAGGCTCGTCTTTCCAACGCCTAAGAAATAAATTTAATGGAAATTATCTTAACATTATCTTCATGTATGTATCAATGTACGTTTACTTACCTTTATCGCCCATTAGTAGAATCCGCACTGTAGCTACATCTTCGAAATGTTGCTGTTTTTGCTTCATATTCACTTTTTCTTGTGCTTTTTTTTCTAATTTTTCAAAGATTCATTAATTTTTTTGTTTATATTTTTAATTGTTTGTATTGTTTGTTATTTTCGATTTGCCCGTATTCGTTTAGAAGAAGTATCTGAAACAAACTGATCGACTTACACGTCCGTCATTGCCTACTGCAATTATTTAATTTCAATATTGATTTAGTGATGGCAAATTTCTTTTATAATAGCAAATTCACAGCACAGATCCCAATGAAATTTTCTAAAGCTATGAAATAAATATTAATAACATCCGATAAGCACAATTGCGAATAGCACAAGGCAAACCCCAATAAACTTGGATAATTTTTTCAGATTTGCTTTCATTTCGAATTCTGATAGCGAATAAACCAAAGTTTACGACGTTGTTGTGGCCCAGGGAATCGCATACACGGTCACACTAAAAGCCTTACAAACTAAGCACGTTCTCTCTCAATCTCTTTGTTTTTATTGGAGGTTGGAAAGTTCGTATAATCACTGGAATATAATATAACATAACACAACCTTATCCGATTCTCTTTCATTTTAAGTGTGCGTGTGTAGTAATTATGTGAAAAAGAAGAAATTTGTTAACATAGGCTCAGGCGTCGCAGTCGGTGTGAAGTGAGCAAAAGAAAATGTGATTTATACTCTAGATAAAAATATCTTTTTGATCAGATGTTTGCAATGTTGTTGTGAAAGAGTGTTACAAAATTTCAATGACATCGGTTAAAATTGACTTATGCAAGACTTATTATAATACAGTGATGCATTGCAGAAGTAAAAGATAAAGTTTCGTATTTACATATGTATGTAAGTATTATGTATTTTAGTATTTTAGTAAACACAAAGTCTTGTCCGATTTGGCGTTGGAACCACCGTATGTAGATCATTTGCTCTTTAAAGTTTAAAGTGCTTCGTAGTCAATTTGGGAATTAATTAATGCTAATATTTTGTTTAAACCGTTAAATGATTCAGAATTCAGAATGAATTTCAGGATTTAGATCGAGCTATGGATGTATTATTTTTAGTTCTGGAACTCTATTGATTGATTAACCCTTTGCTCCACTCAATTTTTTGTGGAGAAACAGGGACAAATGAAATTCAATATGGTTAATAGTTTTCAAACATTTTTTTTTATTGTTTATAAACATTCCTCATTTCACATATGCATAGGTATGTGTGTTTGTGTGTCTGCCTGTGTGTAATCATCTGTTTGTGTTTTTTTTTTTAATTACTTTAACTACAGATGTGGTTGGAGCTTTTCATCTGGGGGCCAGTTTAGAGATTCAAGTTTATTTCAATCTCTGGTTTTGTTTTTCATATTTTTGTGTGTTTGGAAGTTAAATTCACTTTTGGAAATAAAATTATATACCTTTTTCAGTTGCATTTATAGTTTGTATATATATAGTATATATATATATATATATATATATATATATATATATTATATACATATGTATATATATGCATTTAAATTGTTATAATATATAATTTTCATTGATTTAAGTTTGTGGTAATAGCATTTAAAACATATATAATACTATACATATTTAAATATGTATAGGTTAAATATAATTGATTTAAAATTCAAAAAACAGCTATAAACAGTTTCATATTCGTTATTGTTGTTATTTTTTTTGCGGTTTTACTTTTACTTTTTATTAACAGAACAAACTCTGAAAATGAGTTATAAAATTATCGATTCTTGAGAAGTTTTTCTGAGTTTCAAAGTTACTTTTATTTTTATTTTTTTTGAAAAAAAGAACTGAGGAATATATTTTATCTGTTCTTAATAACAATTTAGAGCGACAGTTATTATCATAAATTTATGTATCTATGTATGCATATATATATCGGTATGGTAAGTGATATGGGGGGGAGTGTCTTTTATTCTTCATACTATGCGGTGCTGTTTGATGATTATGTATAAGTGGCTTTTCCATATAAAATGATTTCGTTCTTGGTTATTTTGCGCTCTAACTCCTTCTTTTTTTTTTTTGCATTTCAACATCAAACATTGCCCTATATTCTTGTTGTTTTCATATTTGTATTTCTATATATGTATATATATTTGTTTCTTGGTATTTGTCGTTTATTCATGATTTTTGCCTACTTGCCTAAACACACACGAAACATTGCGGACCTCTCTCTTTTGAGTAATCCTTCAAATGCGCTTTCCACATATGTATCCATGTGTTTTATATGTCGTTTTGTATATGGGAATATCCTTGCAAAAATTAATACAGAAAATATGTATGATTAGAACTGTGCCGAAGTATTTGTTTAGAACTAATGGGAACCTTTGGATCGGCGATGCGATTCATTTCTATACAAGTTTTCGCCATAATTGCATATATTTAAATTTTTGCAAGGGTATTTAAACTTCGACTACGCCGTAGCTTTTAATGTGTCTTTTTGGTTATTTAATATTTATGGTGATTTTTTAAATGCCATTTTGATGCCCTTTTTAATACTATATAAATTACATACATACACGAATGAGAAATCAAAATAAACGAAAAGTGATTGGAAAACACATGAACGAATTGTCATTTTTTTAATGCATATAATAAACGTTCATTTATTATCTGATTTTTTTTATTAAGTGTATTTACTATTTTAGTATTTTTCGGTATCTTTCGTTTGTTTTCCTTTCGGTATTTTTCAACTACTACTGATCATTTGTGCTTTTTGTGATGGCTTTTCTTTTGCGCTGCTTTGGCTAAGATTTTTATATAATATTCAAATAAAAATCAATTTAAATATATATATTTATTTTTTACATCCATTTTAATGTTTTTGGTCACTTTGTATAGGTGTGTGTGTGTGTGTTCATGTGTGTGTGAGTCTGTACATGTCCTTGGCTGTGGAAATTCTTTAAGGGAACAAAATTGTGTATCGAGCCTACAAGTTTAATAATTTTATTTATGTCAGTTAAGAGTGTTTACGTTCTTTGATGAAATTAGGATCAATTCGTATCTTTATAAAAGTGCTTCATCAGATCGTTAAAAACAAAATGGCTTTCTATAAGGGATTGTTCAAACATTTTTAGGCGTTTGTATTTTTCTCTTGTAATTATTTAAAAGGTTATACAAACTGTTATACGACGGTTATGCGACTGTTAAGTTTCCGAAAAATAGTACAGAACTTATCGGGGACGTTGACTACAATGAGATATATAATAAAGGTCGGACTTTTACAATAATATAATGTTTAAAAACTCTCTCAGATAGGTTCTACAACTTTAGTTTAGAGCTTCCCAATTATATATGTATATAAACAATTTCTACATTACACTATTTTGATCCCTTAAAAAAAAAGAGTGAGAGAGACAGTGAGAGGGGGAGTAGAGAAGACAGACGAAAAGGAGAGATAGAAAGGCAACCAACTGAAACAAAAGTTAAATGAAATTCTTGTTTGGTTTTGTTTAAATTGTTTAATATTTATATATATATTATATATAGCATATATATATAATTTCATTTTGTCAGTTTTGTTTTCTTCGGTTTTGTTTAAAGTTAAATCAATAATCAACATCATTTTATATAATTTGTTTTTAAATATGCAAATTGCCATATATATGTATATATATATATATATATATATATATATATAGTTTTCTTCTGTTGTTGTTGTTGCTATTCTTGTGGTTAATACATATATATATATATATATACATACATACATATATATGTATATATATGCATATGTATCTATATCTTTTGTATGTTGTGTTAATTTACAGTAGTTTAAGTTTTGTTGTTTTGGAAAAGCAAGTTTTATTTTTTTCTTGGTTTTTGAGTTTATTTTGTTTGAACAATATTCGTAATTTGAATTATATTACATAAATATTTGTTAATTTATTCTTTTTTGTTTATTTTGGGAACATAACTACAATAAAAACAGTGTATTATTGTGTTGGTTGTGTTTATTGTGTCTGTGTGTGTGTGTTTGTGTACACAATTTACTACGTTTGTTTGTTTTTATTTGGTTATGTGTTCTTTTTGCTTTTGTTTTTTTACAGGACAAAAACATCTAATTGGAATCGATTCAAATAATTATGGCTCTTTGGATTAAACGATTTGAGTTACTTATCTATATAATCTTGCAGAATATTTGAAAACTAGTAGGATGTGGCAAAAATGTAAAAAAAAAAAATTTTTCTAGCTTTAGATAATAAAAATGCGTTAAATTATTAAATTGAAAACATCTGAAGATTGTACATATATAAGTAGATATATTTCAAAGAATCGGGCAAGCTTAAAATAAGCCAATTGGATTAAACGTGTAAAAATATTAGTTTTAAGACTTTTTAGAAACAGCGATTGAAAAAAAATTAATTAAATTATTACAAATGTAATTTTGTTTGTTGCTTAAAAACACTAAGGAAAAGATTTATCCAAGAGTGCAGAGGTTTTTTTCTGGATATTAATATAACTTGACAAAATTGGTTTGTAACTGCAAGATTATATATTTAATTTCGGCAGGCCGATATTTCATTTGCATTCTTGATTCGCATATTTATACATATATATATAGTAGTATTATATATATGTATATATAATTATATATAAATGTATATAGTTTCATGTTGGAATATATAATATAAATAGTAATAACTATTATTGTTCTTAATATTTCTTTTTATAAACGTTCTTTTGCCATAATGATTTTATTTAGGTATTTAGAGAAGTGTCTTTACGATCTAAGTGAAATAACGAAACGTGTAATACTGGGTGGTTCATCCAAAAATTGGATTTGCAATTTTATTTAAATAATGGAAAGGTCGTAAATCGATTGAAATGGCAAAAGGTTCACTTGACATCAATTTATTATCGAAAACCAAATAATTAATTGTCCACCCTAAGTAAAAAACCAACATAAAATAAACTTAGAACAGGAACCAATAAAAAATCGAGAAAATTTCTGTGTATTCAAAACGTTTCGATATCTGATTTCTGTTTTATGATATATGATTTCGAAATCACTTGTTAAAGTTTCACTTTTGTTATTTGCTTTTCATTCTACTAGTTTATAATTTATTTATAGTTATTTATATATATATATATATATATGTACTATATATGTATATGTATGTATGTATGTTCGATTTGTTTTACTTACAATAAATAATAAATAATTTACATAACAGTTTTAACATTTCGAAAAACCATACAAAAAACTAACTTCGAAGCACCGAAGTTCGTATACCCTTCGTAAATTGCCCTTGAAGTCCTTACTTGAAGTCAGAAAGAGTAATTACTGAGTTCAAATGGTAAAATGAACATTCTTATGTAGGACTGAAAGAAATAGGAAATATACCCGATTTTCGCTTTTTTCGTCTCTTTCTGGCGATAGGTTTCATAGAAACAACGTGTGGCGAATTCAAGTGCCCATTCGTGACGTAATGATATATGCCCAAGGACTATGGAAACTTGTAAAAAGAAATCAGAAAGACTTAACAAAATCGACTGATGGAACTAACTTGATGAGGTTATGCAGGGAAGGATATACAAATCAATATAAAAAAAGGAAAAAATTCGGTTCTAAAAAACCAAAACGATAACTCTACGTTTTGGAAAATTATAAACCTTTTGTTTTGTCAGTTTATTCATATATTGAGTATATATATATGTATACTATATAGTGTGGTTTGCGTTTGTTTCTTTTTTTTTTTTTACTTTGTTTTATATTAAATTTAACATACTCGTAGAATTTTTCAATTTTGGTTTTGTTTTTTTTTTTCAATTCAATGACAACAACAAAGTTTTTATTTCTTTAGGTATAGTTTTTTTTTGCTCTGTAAGACTTGAAAATGAATTAATGTTCTGAAGCCTTTTCATTCATTCTATATAGATGTGTGTATATATATATTATATATATATAGTATAATATTTGTTTTCAAGTGAAGAACAATTTGTTTGTTGTTCCAACCAATGAGATATATAACTTAAATTTCTAAATTTCTATTTGTGTGTTTCATTTGTTGTGGTTGTTGCTTTTGGTATGAACAATTTGCTTTTAACTACGATATCGTTTTCTTTACTTGATTGTTGCTGTTGTTGGTTGTTGTTGTTGTTGTTACTGGATGAGGAGGATCAGACGACTATGACGACGACAGTGACGTGATAATGCCATACGAGAATTATCTAATTTCTTTCTATGTTTTGACGGTATTTTGCTTCTTCTGAGTGTTCTTTGGTTACATTTCCATTCATATGTTTGATAGATGTGCTGTAAGTCTGAAGGGGAGGAAGCAAAGAAATATAATTTATATAATTTTGATTTACATTTAATGGTCGATATATCTCTAGATATATCCAGGCTAAGATGGACGAACGCTCTTTCTTCTATTTCATTAAAATAGGCATTCATCAGCAGTACCTAATTCAAGGTATTCAATATGTGCATAAACCTTTGCATAAAAGGCGTTCTCAGAAAGAAGTTATAAATATTAAAGACTTTCGTATGTTTTGTTCTCTCACCTGCATTTTGTCATCAGCCATGTGTAGTGACAGAGCTATTGGCCCTTTACTTCATATTCTTCAATATCTCATCAGTTTCCTCGGGATCCTTCAGTGTATGCCATTGGGCAATGGGCCGACGCGGCGAGGCCAACATATCGGACCAATGACGGAGCTCAGTACCAGTGCCCATGCATCCAAGTATACAGCGACCAATTGGTTCCGAGGTACCAATACGATCATAATCCACAACGGTAACAACGAGACAGATTTTCTAAAGATTTGTAGAGTTTGTCGGAAATTTTGCGAAATGTTTTCAAGTGAAGATATTGGATTAGTATGAGAATATTTGGTATTCTTGTGTCAAGACTGTTTTTGAAAGGGGGAAAGAACTTGTTGATATATATATATAAATATATTATATGTATATATATTTTTTTTTTGGTATTTTTTACGTGTTCTGTTTTATATTTGAAGTTTGAGTATTTTTTGGATTTGGTTATAGAAAAGTAGGGGTTAACTGTTTTTCGACAATTTTAGTTTTTGGTTTAAACAGGCAGAATCTACTATTGTTGTTTTTGTTGGAGCTGTATTTATATATATTTTTTGGGAGGGTTTTGGAGTGCTTTTTTGCTAAAAGTGCAAGCTACTTTCGCTTCAGAAGAGCGTTTCATTCGATCGTTAAGATCCAGTATTTTTTAATACATATACTTCTTATATACATAGTTATCTAAAAAGCTTGTAAGCATTACAAAAGCTCCAGAATACTAATTAAGACAGGTGATAAACAGTTGTGGTATTTTTTTTTTTTTTGTATTATTTGGTTGATATTTTTGCGTTAACATGCAAATGTCTAAAGCTAGGTATGGTAAGCATATTAATTAAAATCAATAGAAATAATACAATTAATTGAAAAAGTAAAATTATTATTTATTTTAAGCAGTGAGGAAAAGCAAATGAATTTCGGGTATGATCTTTGGGGGGTCTAATGAACATATTTCTTTAAAAACTGTTGGTATAAAATCTTGTAATTTTATTACAAAGAAAAATGTTCATTAAATACGTGTAAACGAAAATGTATAATATTCAATCCCATTTGTTTTGTTAATGTTTCACTTTTGGTCGGTCAGATTTTGTTTTATTTTCTTTTTTGGGGTATTTCTTCATTTCTGATTCATGGGCCTACTTATAGATTTGATGGGTCGGGTCTAGCACACGTAACCAGAGTTCTTTTATGTTTGTTGTTTGTTAAAAAAGAGAAAAAAATGGCATATATTTGTTTGATACACTATATACTTCTCTGTTTTTCTGTGTATTTCTGTTATCTGTAGTATATTTATTTTTGTTGTTGGTATTTGGTATTCGATATTCAAATCAGAAGACAGTGTCAAAATAATGTACCCAACGGTCTTTTTGTGTATGGTGTATATAAGTGTGTGAGAGAGTGAAAATGGTGCTTATACCTTTGAGAGCCCCTGAGAGAAAGAGTTTGGTGGTTTCGTTTGAATAGTGGAAAGTTGTATAGTCGCTACTTAATAGCTTTTCAAGTATTTTCTGTATCCTTTAGGTTTTTTATGACGAAAAGTGTATTTGTAAAATATTGACTTGAGCTTTACTGGTTGTTATTTCAAATATATTGTTCATGGCAGTGGTAGTGTTTTCTAGTATTTTGAGTTATCTTCTTTTAGAGTGTACTAGGCAGCTTTTGTGCATGTTTTCAATTCAAATACACTAGATATTTTGCTCTTCTTGGCAATTTTGCTTTATTTTTTTTATTGAGAATCTAAATCATTTTCATGCCCAGCTTTTCCGTAGAACCAAAAACATAAACGAAAAGTTTTTTTAAACTAAAATAGATAGTTAAAAGTCAGAAAATCAGCTGAGGCTAAAGCACACACATTGAGGGCGTTGGAAATTAAAAATATCCGTACACTTAGTACACAGATCAATTGAATTTTAAGCCAATTTAAAAGTTTTAAAGTTTTTTTTTTTTTTTTTTTTTTCAAAATCATTAAAGTTGATTGAGCTGTGTACATAGAATACTTAAAATTTGTTTTTTTTTGTTTAACAAAAATCAAATGTTTACACAAATTTTGTCAACAAACTACTTAAAACTGAAAGCGTAGAAATAATCAAAAATTTTGATAGAATTTCTTGGTTTGTTTTTTTAAGATTGTAAAATATTTACACAAATCGGTTAACAACAAACAAAAGATAAAGCATTAAGAAATATTTCGGTTTTTGTTTTGTTTTTTTTTTTTCAAATTACAACATTTAAACATTGAATACGTTTTGGTATTTAAACAGGGGATTTTTTTAGGCGTTAGGTCTTTTGTCTTAATGAAGTTCTAGAGAGGCAGAAATAGAGTTTTGGACAGAGAGATAGAATGAGACAGATATAGAGAGTCAGGCAGAGAGAGAGAGAGAGTGAGAGATAGTAAAAGAGACAGAGAGAGAGAGAGAGACAGTGAGAGAGGGGAGTGTTGGGGACAGCGTAGATCGGTTAACAGTTGTTTAGGGGTACAGTAGGTAACAGTTTTAAGTAGTTGTAATAGTAGTAGTTTTTGTAGTAGTAGTTGTAGTAGTTTTGTAGTAGTTTGTGGTTTAGTATAGGTATTTGGTATTTTGTTTATAGGATAGTATAATACATTCTCGCATACTTGTATTTGTTCAAATGGTACTTCAAATGAGAACGACTCATTATAGTAAGGGTTGAGGGTGCATTTTTTGATACTTGTCTTCTTCTTTTTCAAACGTTTGCCATTTTGCATGATTGCAATTTTCACATATGGATCTATAAAAAGTAGAAGGAAACATTGAAAGAAACAAAGAAGAAAAACGGAAAGAATTGTTTTTTTGTTTCTCGAATTTCGATGAGATTAAATTTAAAGATTTTGTAGATTTAGTTTTCTCACACACATCAAATGAAATCAGAACAAATAAATATTTAAATATATATACTGGATTAGTCATAAAGTTAACAACAATTAGATAATACGAAACAAATGGTTTTCATTTTTTTTTTTTTCACTTTTCAATTGATTTTGTTTGGTTTTTGGCAAAAATTATAAATGAATTTATAATTGGTAAAAATCTCATTTTAATAAGAAATTTCATATATGTATAACCGATAGGTTCGACAAAAATATAGTTTTATCTTATTTGGAAAATGTTCTTTTGTTTGTAAAAGCCTAGAAGAACTTTTAAATATATATATAAATATATTTTAGGTTTTTTTTATACCCTGGCAAACCAACAGATCAGGCAACTATATCATATAGGAAAAATTGTTGATAAATTTGACTACATCTGTGTTCAATACTATGTTAAATTCCATAAGATATGGATGTGGATAATATATATTTTCTCCCATACTCTGATTGAGAAAAGCTTTCCCGTTGGAAAAGTACCGGCTATAAATTTATATATTCATTAGTTAGTTAACTTTAAAAATAATAATAGGTTACTCTTCGAATATTGAAAGTCTTTTTAGAATCATTCATGAGTGATTCGTCGATTGAACTTAAGGTAGTTAGTTTTATGTCTCTTGAATTCTCATTAATGACTTGATCAAATCGTGTGACTATATAATATAGCTGCCTTTAAAATGTCAATTTGCTAGGGTATAAAAACATTTGGTATTGCCACACATGGCTCGCCGTTCAGTATGGATATATTCAAAGGCAACGCTATTTAGTTTTTTTTTTTTTAACCAGTTTGAAATGAGGTCAAGTGTAAGTTAAGAAGAAGAATTCTTAATTTTTTTTGTTTGTTTTTTACATGCAAAAGTGATACTAAGAAAGTAGATTAAGAAAAAAGCAAGCGAGCTTAGAAAAATTGTTAATATTTTTTTTTTTTTGAATTGCTGTGCTGAAGATATTGAAAATCGAAATTCTTTTTGAAATGGGAACGTTGCCATTTGATATATATCCATTTTGTTGAGATTTGAGATAAATGAATATTTGATTGTTTTTTTTAATATTAGTTTGGCATTTTTATTTTTTTTTATTAGTATAGTTAGCGTACGCGAAGTAAGTTTAAAAAAGTTGGCGCTAAGAGAAGTTGAGAGCAAAAAAGTTGATAAAAAAAATGAACAAAATTCATAGCTGCAAACGTTGCCTTGGCGTTTGCATTGAATTGGGAACAAATCAAATATTAAACCAAATAGTAAAAATTAAAAAATAAATACATAGTTGAACCAAAAAAAAATTTAAAAAAAAATGTAAATACATCTACGAAAAACATTGTCCAAAAATTGTTGTAGTAAAGAAAATTCGGACATTGCTTTTTCCGTTGATTGTATAACTTCATATTACCAGACAAGCCACCGACGTCCATTTTCTTCAAGTTCTTGGCCTCCAATATGACAACGGTTAATTTGCCAGCAGTTGGTACATAACGCAACGAGAAGCAGATATCTCCAAGCTTTTCCTATTTTTTATTTTGTATAAAAAAAAAAACGATCAAGAGAGAGAGAGAGAGAGAGATGGAAGAAAAACAGTTTTCATAGATTTCGTTTGATTAGTAAAATGTTGGATGGTAATTAACTTGTAAGTATAAGCTTTTTGACAACATTAATAATAACACATCACATTTAATAGTCTAGAAGTTACATTTAAATACATTTACGATATTTGTATATTTATATAGGTATAGATTTATTTTGTTAAATATATATTTAGGCATTTTCAGTTGAGTTTACAGCAACTATAAAATTATTAGTCCGCCAAATAGTTAATGATTCGATCCTCATAAGTTTATGGCTACATTCAAACTTTTTGCTCTTTTCCCTATATTTTTTACTAAATCATAAATCTCCTCAAGAAGTAATATAACAATCGGGCTTGTTATCTATAAGATTAATATTCCTTAGGACCTTAGGATGTAGAGCCGCTCTAATATATCAAATAATTAGTGATATATAGTCGAAGGGTTTGTTAAGAAGCTAAGTAATCGGCATGGTACATAGTAGACCTGTGCATGAGTAACGTTTTTGAGTACTTGTTACGATTTAGGTGTGCTTGGTTTAGCCGTGGGTATTCTTGGCTTTACCAAGCTTACATATCACTATCCAAATTCTCTATTTAATTATTGGCATAATGCCTAAGACCTGGGCGTAAAAAAAATGAAGTAAATTAGTCGTCCCGCCGAGTTGGATATACTGATATTATTATAATATTTTTCTGATATTAGGTGAAATGAAAAGTATTCTTAGCATGTATCCTACGGTTGCATGGTATAAGAATCCCTTTAGTTAATTGTGCGTCTCTCAAACCATAACCGAACTTTTAAGGCCCTTCGTTGTGGCTCCCCGTTTTAGTAATACCACCTATTATTGAAAAGTTTAGCACTTATTTAAAACTTTAACTCATGCACAACTCTAGTAAATACCAACACCGTGTTTGATATGCGTAAAAGGCGCTGTTAACAGAAGCTGTAAAGTCAATCTTGTCGTGAAGTCAAGAAATACCATTTCAAAGATAAACTATACATCCTATACAAACTAAACATTTAGTTGACTATAGTTTACTGTTTTCAAAATTGTACCTAAATCTTGCAAAATTACAAGTTACAAAATATCACTAAAAGGTGAATTTCTTACTTTGTTGAATCGATTATTCGTTGGTTCTTTTTTTCTAACGGATCCCGACATATAGTTAGGGACATTTATTAACGACAATTTATATGTAAAATAACTAAAAACATAATCAAATCGAGTTACATTTTAATAATAATTAATAATACAATATGTATTGTATATATACGTATAAATGTATATTATTTCAAGAATTTGTAAAACGATTGGGTAAACATAAAAGGGAAAAGTAAACGCCACAAATATGATAAGTACACATTAAGAAACACATTTACTGCACGTCTCAAGAGCTTCGATTTCTGTGTGTGTAGTATATATATATGTAGGTAGTATATAGAACTAGAACACAAAAGGTATACATAATTTTTAAAAATAATTGCAAAAACACAAGAAAGAAAAGAGACATATATATATACACATATATCTTTGATATTGTTCAGGTGTGTTTTTGTGTTTTGTTTATTTTGTTTTATTATTTTTTGGTTTCCCTTCATCTCACATTCCCATATTGACCTAGAAAAGGATTTGGTTTTGGAATATAGTTCGATATGATCTTATGGAAGAAAAAAACACCCAGCTCAAAATCGTCTGCACAAAATGCAAAAAACATTTGTTAAAAATTTGTTTGTTCATTTAATCTTTACTTTTTTTATGTTTGTTCAAATCATATGAGAGTTGTTATAGAAAATCAAAGAGACAGAGAGAGATAGAGAGAAGATAGTTGAGTTTTTTTATACAAAGAAAAAATGATGTATGTATGTACATGAAAAAAGGCATTACAAAGAGCATAAGTTCGTTATATTTATGTATACATATGTCTTTATATATATGTATGTATATATAGACACATATTACAAATGCGATTTTTTTGTTGTTAATATTAAAATTTGCTAACTAACATAGCATAAAATTCTGGGTGGGTTTGGCCTTCAACTTTCAATGTAGAAGTGTTCTTTGCTTGCTTTTGCGATTAAAATAATCCATATCAATAAACGATGCCAATTTCTAACCAAACTGACCCAAAAAATATATATATAAGTATATTCGATATCTATTCTAAAGAGAGAGAGAGCGAGAGACAGATAAATTGTGTTTAAAGACAGAGATATACAATATATATATATATATTAGTAAAAGATAGAGAGAGATAGATAGTAAAGATAGATAGTTAAGGCGAGCGAGCGAGCGAGAAGTTAGTTTTTTAGTTTCAGATTTATGCCTTATCGGGTCACTTACCGCCATTTTAATTACTTTTCTTTTTCTGTTTATTCAAGTTTTCAAGTTCTATTTCTTTCTGTGAAATGTTTTCTTTGTTTTATGAATGTTTAAAAATAATTGAAATGAAAATTTTTATAAAAATTAAAATATTGAAAATATGTTAAAAACTCGAAATTAAAAACAAAATAAAATTCTTTATTTGTGTTTTTATTTTTGTTTTCAAAATTTTATATACTCTTGCATTCATTTTGGATTCTGTCATATGCCAAATACGTATCGTAAATTGAATTTATATGGCCATAGCAGACAAGTTGAGCAATTAATGCACAAATTGGAACGGACGACAAAATAATACAGATGCTAAAATGCCAAAAAGATCCACTTGGCGGTCAATAAGAATCAAAATATATATATTGTTTTCTTGATATTGTATTTGTATATTCAACTGGAATTAACCATCTTGTTGATTATATGTGGTAACCAGAAAATCTTTTGGAAGTCATTTCGACTTACTTTTAATTCTTATCAATATTATCTTCGGATTTCATTGCATACTTTATAGTCAATTTTGATCGATATCGGCTACATGGCATATTAATAATGAACAGGCAAGTTTATAGAAAATTCGACATGTCCGAAGCAATAAATCGGTGTATTTTTTGGGTTATTAAATAAATTTTTTTTTTGACTGTTTCGATCGAAGCTCTGCATAAACATTACAGCTTACGGAAAACTCAAAAACATATATTTTAGATTAAACACAGATAACAAAACTTTTATAATAATAAAAAAGCAGCAGTTTTTGGTACGGTTTTTTTTTTTTTTTTGGATTATGGCGTATATAATAATATATATAGTTTTCAACCGATTATTATCAATATTAAAACACAACAAACACAACAAACATCATGACGACGACGACGACGATAGACGACGACAACAACCAAAGCAAATAACAAGAATAATGATTGGTTTTTTTTTTTATTTTTGCATTTTTTTGTTTGATATACTTACATGATATATAGTTGATTTTCCAGAGAGAAAATTTCAGATGGTTTTTGTGAATTTTTATTGAAAATTTTGGTAGTTTTTTTTTTTATTTTTAGCAATACGTTAAAAAAAATTTAATAAAGAGAAAAATGTAGAGCCATATTAAAACATTTTGAATAGTGGTTTGTTTCGGTTTTAGAATATTTTTAAAAATTAAATTTTTTTCAGTGTTTTATTTATTGGGGTTTTATGTGTGTGTGTGAGGGCGTGTCTGTGTGAGAAAGAGTGTGTTGGACTAATACTTAGTGTTTTATTATATAAGTTGATATATTTATTTGTAAGTAAGTAAGTATATATAAAGTTTGATATAAGCAAAGAGAAAATTTGAAAAGGAAATCATGCTAACGGCTTTTCTTTGGCTTTTATTTTCACTAAACTAAATTGGAAGAAAAATGTTAAAAAAAAATGTTGGTGGCTTTTCATAGCATTCACAGGCGTTACAAAATTTGAAATAATTTAGTTCTCTGTGTGTTTGTGTGTGTGTATGTACGTTTTTGTGTGTATTTTTGTGTAGACCAATTCAAATTGAAAATTGTATATAATGCAAATATTTTCTTTAGAAGTTTGATTATTTTCGTTTTAGTTTTTTGGGTGTGAGAAAGTGAAACCTTTGATTAACTACTTTTTCTGTGTAAGGTCAAAGTGCAAATTATTGGTGTTTTTTTTTTTCTTTCGCGTTCAATAGTATTGCTGATATTACAATTTTGAGATTTTAGTTATTTACTTTTTTAAATGTATGTTTATAGCTAAACTAATCACCCATAGAGGCAAATTTCTTAGCACCGTTGAGTAACTATAAAGAGATTTTTATTCAAATCTTGGTAGAGTTACAAATAAAAAGAAGGGACTAATAGACAAATCATGTTATAATATCAACAATCCTAGTGCTAAAGCATCGAATCAATTTTGTTCGATATCTTTTCAATATCATATTTTTATAAGGTTTCGCGATATTCTTTTGTTTTTTGGTGCTGTGTTTCTTGGTGTTGAGTTGAGGTGAAAATTATTGTGTCCAAATTGCAGAATTTGGTGGTTTCAATTATTTATCGGCATGGTTGATATCGAATTAAAGATTTTATATTGAAAACTTTAGACCATGCTGATTGTTTTGACATTTATTTTTGGTTAACGTTTCTTATGTCACAAAATTTTCTCAACAAATCAATATTGCAGTGTGGATTCTATGTTATATGAAAAAAAAGTTATCAAGACATTTTCCAAAACTTAAGAGAACAAATTCAACTACAATATTAATGATGCGAGAAAAAAATGCAGACATAACAGTTCAGTTCAGATATAGCGAAATATATTGTTATATATTTATATATATATATATGTATATATAAAATAGAGAGAGAGAGAGAAACAGAGAGATATAGAGAGAGCAGGAGGAAGTAGAGACAAAAATTTGAAATCGCTCAGGAACTAGTTTTATAGTGTGTCAGGTGTAGGATCAAGGCAAAAAAAAAAAAAGAATAAATAGAAGATATATATGTATATATTTAACTATATTTTATATTGGTTCAAAAGGACAGTTAGTTGATGCAAAAGGATAAGTGTGGTTTTCTGTTTTAGGTTTTTTTTTGGTATTTCTTTTTGTTTGGTTTTTTTTTGTATTTACCTTCTACAAAAGTTCAAGAAAACAAGAAAAACAATTTGTTATTTGTTTTGTTTTTTGTTTGTTTGTTGGTTTGGAAAGGGAATTGAAGAAAGAGAAAGTTTTAGAGTTTTATATTGTTTGAATATGTTTCTATTTTGTGTTGGTGTTTATGTTGTTTCTTATTCATTTAGAGCTCTGCATGACAGACCATATTTTCACATTTCCGGGACAAAAAAAAAATTTGGCAGATGAAATAAAAAAAGGAAATGTTTTTATGGAAAAGAGATACGAAGTTTCTAGGCTAGTTTTGAAAAGAAAAGATCGATTGCTGACCTTTATTGAAGAGACTTGTATAGAAGAACTTCAATTAGATTTTGGCTTAAAACTAAACTTTTTTCTTGCAATGAGTATTATTGATCTGAAATATTCAATGATTTATTTAAGGAGATGCTCAATAGGATACTGAATGAGATACTCAATGCGATACTCAATACTCAAGATACTCAAGAATATACTCAATGAGCCACTCAAGAAGGTGATACTCCTGAGGTTCTCAATGAATTACTTGATAATAAGTTGGCTATGTGGCTCGCAATAAGATATTCAAGGAGATACTCAATGGCTTTGTACTCTTTCGTTGTGATTTCATGCAGGGCTCTATCGTTGAGGTGAATGTAAATGTTGTTGTATTTGCTGTGTGGCAAAAATCATAAGTACGAGTATATGTTTATTTTTTTGATTCATTTTTTTTTCTTATTTAACTTCAATTTATATATATATATTTGCATTTTGAACTGGGTGTGGGGGAAAAAGTTGTACGAAACTTTCTTTCAAATGGTTTTAAATATTTTATTTTTTGTTTGTTTATCTTTGTGTAAATTGTAAACTGTTTTGTCGGTGGGTCAGGGGGGAGGGAGAAGACTTATGACTTAAGTATCAAACAACAAGTTCAGCTATTCTTTATTGGCTTTTCCTCTTGTGGTTTTTCTTTTTATATATTTATTTATGTTTCTTTTTTTTTTTTTTGTTGGTCACAATATGGAAATTGCAAATACACACACAAAACACAAATATCACAGGTTGAAATTATAAAGAAAAACAAAAAGTAAATTATTTAAATATATATTTGATATGTTTTTTTTGTTTCTCTTGGTTTTTTTTTAACACTTAGAAGAACATTTAAATTAAGTTAGAGAATTAGATAGGTAGATAGAGAGAAAGAGAGACAGAGAGATAGGTAGATAGATAGAGTGAAAATATCTTAAATTTAAGACCCTGTTTCAAACCCAATCTCTGGTTTGATTTTATTATTGTTTTATTGTTTTTCTTTCTTTGTTGTTATTAAATTTGTTATTGTTGTTGTCTACATACCTGACCACCTTCACCTTCAACGCTGACCAAATCGCGCCATTCCTCAATCGTCTGGGCCAAATCAATGGTGCATAGGGGAACCTTTACCTCACCAATTTGATCGTGTTTGGAGAATCGATCGAAGTCAAATATGGCAAATACAAGTGTCTTGTTCATGGCATCGGCATAGGGCAAACTCTAATTATTAAAAAATTCATAGAAATAAGTTAATCGTTAGTTCAAACAATATATACACGTGAATGAGTGAATTGAACTGCAACCTGCGAAAGTTTAATTACAATTGAAACAAAAATTCCAACTTTAGGAAATCTTTTAATATTTAAAATGTCGTAAAGTCATTAAAAATGCACAGTTTTCAATATTTTATTCTCTAGATTAGAGGAATGCGAAAAATAATTGATAGGAATCGCTCGATTATGTGAATAGGTCGAAATATAATCAAAGTTTTGGTAACCACTTAGTGATTAATCGATCTCCCAAGATATTAAAATATGTCTATCAGCAAAGTTTTCGATTTTTACGATCTGCCCAATCGAAATATTATTTTTATCAACAAAGAAGATAAGCCAGGAGCCGCCTACCGACAAGTTAAAGCAATTCGAATTTTATGGCAGTTCAGTTTCAGTTCACTCTGTATTCAATGTGCGGCAACATATTTGAACTTACCTTAAAGGTGAATGTCTCATTGAAGACCGGACTGAGGGTTTTGCGATGTACTTTAGTCTCAAATTTCTTTTTCTTATCGGGCAGCAGATAAACTTTGACATAGGGATCAGATGTACCACCCATATCTAAAGCGGGCAGTTCTTCGGCCTGTATTACCGTGACAGCCAAACTATTCGAATTGAAGTCATATTCAAGCTGTAAAGAAGAAATCCAAAAACCCAAAAAAAAAAAGAAAAAGGAACAAATGAAAGAATAGAGAGGGGAGAAGAGAGCCGGAACCATGGAAGAATATAAATATATATTTTTATTAGTCAAAGTCAAAATTGTTATAGGTAAAATATATTCAAAAGATTATGTGAAAGTGCTCTGTGATTTGGTTTTGTTATTTTTTGGTTGTATTCTCTAATTTAAGATTTGTTTACACTGCGTTTGGTTCGTTGCAAAAAACTAAACTTTTTTATATTCAATTATTTTGAGGCACATCTAATTCATTCACTTTGCTTCTACTCTTTCATGTCGGAATCTCTTAATGTTTAATTTTCTTTGGAATATCTAAACAATCAATTAGTTTATTTTAATTCATAAACCTGAACTGGAACAATTTTCCTTGCTAATTAAATTTTCGTATCAACTTAAAGTGAAATTGTGTTTTTCAAATTTGTTGTCTTGTCTTTGTCTTTGGATCAGTGACGATCAATATTTGCTATAGAAAAGATTTTCATCAACTTTGATTACATTAGTCACAATTTAAGGGGAATTTTGTTTAAGACACCATCGCACTTTAACTTAACCCAGTGTAAACATAAGTGAAATTTCTTGTTTCGAATCTACTTAATAGCGAGTGCAGGCATTTGTATGTGTGGGTGTGAGTTAAAAAGAGATTAATGATAAACAATTTACTGAATGAGTTAAACTAAGTTCAAGTTAAGCTCTTGCCCTTGGTATCTTTGTTTGTTTTCTGTGTAATCCGTTTGTTTTGTGCATACACATTTTACATTACTTTGCGAGTGATCTAAGTTTTGCATAGTATTATTGGTTTTTATTGTATTTAATTGTTAATAGTCTTTGGGAGGGAAGAGTGGTTTGGAGGAAATATTGGAAATATTATGAATCGTACCTTAAAATTGAGACGACCTAATTTTTGTTCACTTTGCTTATCCTCTTCGTCACCCTCTTCGGCATTTTCGGTAAGTTCCTCCATATCAGGCTGAACCTATGACATACCAGAACCCAATAACTACTAAGATTTGGTATAAGTTTAGATACTTACTTTCTCTTTATACGCTGATCCTAATAATTGTACCGATTTCATATCGACACCCTTCTTACCCTTACCATCTTTGGTTCTTCGTTTCTTTAAGAATCGTCGAACACAAAAGAAGATAATACCAAACACAACGAGGAATACGAGTATTATAATAGCCACAACGCCCCAAGTGGGCAGTCCGGTACGTTCGGCTATAACATCGGTGACCACTTCGCCGACATGTTCGAGTTTTTTAATTACCGGAATGGAGGTGGTGGAGGTTTCTAAATATCAATAAAATGGAGAAAAAACCCAGTTTGAGATTGCTTCACATTTTTCTTCAGTAGCTTCACTCACCCTGAGCCTCTGTGGTTGAGCTTCTTGTTGTTGTGTCCACCTGTGCGATTCTTTGACTTTCCGCTGCTTCAGCAGCCGCTTCAGCAGCTGTTTCCAGTTCCTGTTTCTCCAGCTCACGAAATTTGGAGTGATGTGCGGATTCGGCCAATTTTTGATCCACAGATTCCAGTTCGGGTGTGGATTCGGCACCAACAGACGCCGGCTCAGGCTCTGGCTTGGTATCCGGTTCGGATTTTGAATTTGGCGGCATTTTTGCTGCGTTTATGTGTGTGTGTGTGGGGGTTTACTGTAAAAGAAAATGACATAAACATTAATGAATCAATCTAATATAATTGTTACAAATATTGATTAATCTATTCTACAAAGTTTACCCAGAAATTATTCACAAAAATTTCTTTAAAAATTTCATTAAAAATGCATACATTTCGTAGTATTTTGTCATAACAATTTGCATTTAATTGTACACTTAGTTTAATGATGATTATCGCTATTTAAAATATCAAATTTCGCACTTATTTAGCATTTTCTTCTAAGGATACTGCAGCCACATTAATTGTGCAAAAAGGGTCAAGTTGGCGGACTCTTGTACGATATCGCGTGTAGGGCGATATCGCGTGGGAGAACTTAAACCGACACAGATGCGGGTGGTCCCTGTTGGCTTTGCTTAATATGTAGATTCGATTGCAGAACAATCACCTTAATGCTTAAAGCCGAAGGGAGTTTAGCACTTCTTATGTCAGCACACAAACATACTTAATTTGCTGTATTAACCCATAAACGTAAAGTTCAAATCAGATCACGAAAGACAGGAGGCACCACACAATCAAAAACACTAGTACCGGATAAGAGAGTACAACAAGATGTCAATGTACGTGGGATTTTTACAACTGACAGTGATTTGCTTTGCTCTTTCGGCGAACAAATTAGCGAGAAAGTAAGACAAGTAACCCCGTTCGATGGTCAATTGCAAATGAAAGCGACTAAAGGCACAAAACACTCTCTTTGTGTGTCGCTCAGGAGCTTATCAAATGCTTACGCTCACAGAGACCTTCCAAAATCATCTCGGTATCCGCTCGAGTTTATGTTTGTTTGGGTGGCCAAGGCCAAATGGGTCAGCAAGCTTTGATTAAATGTTAAGAAAGAAATTAAATTATAAAACACATTTTCACGAGATTATTTAACGACCAAAATTTAAGTACAACTTTGCAAAAGCTCAAACTGCGAGGAATTAAAGAATAATTAAAGCGCAATTTGTTGAGTGACAACATAATATTTATATTTAATATACATACAATACATAAGTATTTATTCTTACGACAAAAAATTGGATCGATGGAACATAAATGTTGCCATTATTGATTATTATTTTCTTAGTTAGATTCTTAGCATCTTTTCACACCAACTCAAAGAGTGATCCGATAATTCAATATATAAAAAGTGATCGTTGATCAAATTTCCATTCACAATACGGTGTCAGCCGATTGGAGAGAGCGGGAAATTATGGATACTCTAGGACCCGTGCACATCTCATACAACAATCAGAAGTCGTAACAAAAATTCTATAAAAGCAAAAACCATTAACCGGGATTATTATTCCAACTTATTGGATTGAATTATGGAAGATTCAATAGTGTACACAATGTTGTCTCTTTTCTCTGATTTCCTTCACTGTTTTGAAGTACCTTGAATAATTATATTTCTTGGAATAAATTAAGAGCTAGCTAGACCATGTTTAGATATAAAATGTACAAAAACCTACTTTCCATTAACAATATCAAGGACTTGTTGAACCGACCTCGCAACAGCTTTATTTCACAACTACATTTTTCTGTTGGAAATATAAAATATTCGCTATTTATGGCATTTAAAATAAATAGCCCAACTTGAGCAAATATCTTGAGGCGAAAACTCGTTTTTATTTGCATTTAAAAATAGCCGCTCACCACAAACAATTCAGTCAAGAGAACCCACATAAGTCATTAAAAGACAAAGCACAATACAAAGACATAAAAACAAAAAAAAAAGAAGAACTTTTCTCTCATTCGGTTGGTATCCTTGAAGCTCTACAAATGCGCTGACGGCGCTTTATAAGCAAAACAACAACAGGAATATATATATATGAGTGGATGCGTGTCGTATCAAAGTGCCAAGGGCACGCACTTTCCCTCATCTTGTCATCCCCTTCACACAAATTTCTCTTTCATTTTCTTCTCGTTTCTTTTCTTTTCTAATTTAATTCATTAATATTAACACCATTTTTTTTTTGCGCTTTGTTGTTCATCCTTTTGCTTACATTGGCATATGCTTTTTATTAATCCCTGTGTTCCCTTTTCTTTAAACAATTTCATTGCTTGCCTTTAGCCCCAGATTAATTATGAATGAATCAAATGGTGTTTTACGCCTTGAGTTGGGTTTGCCTGCAATTGCTTTTCGGATGATTGTCTGACAGGACTTGACCCCAAAAGTGTCTTAAGATGGAATGTCGTTGATCTCCTTTTTATTTTCTTTATATTTTTAATACATTTTTTATATATATATGCCTAAGTACGTATTTTTTTCGGTGATTGGCTGGCTGTAAGATGTCGTTGGGGATAACGTGTTTGGAAATTGCCTTTCTAAAAGATGAATGACATTTTATGTGCCACAAAAGCCAAGGGCTAACCTCAGTCATAACTCATCCCTTCAATAGTTTAAGGTTGGTTTTAGTTGTATGGTGGATTGAAACTCTCGGATAAGGTCAACCTGTATTTAATTTTCTTAGCAGATCTTTTGTTGAGGTGTTTCTTTAAATATTTTTAAAATAGAAATCATTAATTGGGACATTTAAGTAATTTCAATTACACTATGCTGATTAGTTTAGTAAAATTATTAAGTTTCACTTCTTGTATACGCCAAGAAGGTTTTTAATTAAACTTAATCATAAGGTTAACATAATTTTCTTCAAAATGAATTATGTCTTAAATGTTTTTATATTGAGAGAGCAAGATTTTCGGCTCCTTAGGGCAATGGGAGCGAAGCAACCAACCCAACTGCCCTTCATAGATATCACATTGATTACCTTATTCTCATGCTTGGACAATGTATTATCATTGGAGTTATAGTTAGATACAGTCTATGAAAAAAAACCGATTTAACTAAAGCAGCAGCATTACGATATTATTTATTGTAATCACAGATCCCTGCACTTTTTTGCCATTGTCATTGATGTGCCCCCTCTTTTTTTTTTTAGTAGGCTATTCAGGGTGACTAATAAATAAAGGGTAACTAATATTTTAGAACAATAAACACATCTCAATTTATATGCCATCTCTTATTCAAACCTTTTAGCATGCCCGCGCATATCTTGTTTCATTAAAGGGCATAAATAAAATATTACACATTTTTCCCCAATAGAAAAGGAGTCCTTTTTATTTTACCCAAGAAATAATCAATATGTTTCTTATGTTTTAAGGTCAAATCCATTTGGTGAATCCTTAAGCTAAAGGGTTTCCGTAACTGGTCAACTAATCGGCGATTCAAAATCAAATGGAATTTTAAAATTGGGAGGTAAGTACATATGTTGCGTTACGAAAAGCAAAAAGAAATCAGATACCAAAACCTTTTTTAAACTCCAAATATTTCGAAACTAATAAATATTGCGATTTTTTTTGTCCTATACATATAAAGTCAAAAACGACATTCCTAAGGCTAACTAAAGGCTCATCGGAATTCGCTACGATATTAGAATTGAAACGATTTGTTTCTATGAATGAAAATTGATCAGATAACTTCATTAGCTAGCTTCCTTATTAAACATTGCATTTGAAACAAATTTGTTTTAATTGAGTCAAAAAGGCATTTCGAATATGATATAGCATTGCACACCCTATTGTCGATGGAAGTTTAAATATATTTGAAAAAAATGCAAATCGTTTCTGCAGCAAATTCTTTATGATGTTACATGTCTCGCCAATGAGAATATTTCGCAATTTTGTGGGTTAGTTTTCTCGTTTGCTCGAGATGAATAATGCATAAAATACAATATGGAAAAAAGGAACCCAAGTGCCAACATGTCGTATGCGCCATTTAGCAGCAAAGTGACTACAAATTACTTGCTGCTTGCTATGGCTGCGGCTGCGGTTGATGTTTATGTTGTTTGCTAAGCAAATGACGTCAAAGGACATCCTACACACAGACAGAAAAAGAAAGAGAGAGAGGGAGGGGGTAGGGCGATAAAGGGACCGAGAGAGTTCCTTTAATGTAAATGCCTGAGGGATAAAAAAAAAATAAAAATTTAAATATAAATGCCTTGTTTACTTTTGGTAGGATTTTCGAAGAAAATGTAAGAATAATTTGCATGAAATTTTAAAGTTTTTCTTGTCCTAGTTTTGTAGTTTTGGGCTTTTCGAAATCAATAAACAGTCAAGTGAACTGAACTTAGGGGAAAATAAAGGATTATGACTTCATACTCAGAGCTGAAAAGCCTCAACAAAATGGCACCAAATATTTCAAGCACGAAGCTGATTTTGTCTCAAAAGAAGTGACAAAGTACGTGATATTTTATCGAAAAGTGGAAAAAACCAGTAAGTGCATTAATTTGGGTGACGACTTTTAGATACCCTCTTAATAAATAGTAAACCTTTTAAAAAGGTAAGGTGAGATGCTGTTTTTTATTTGGTCAAGTATACGAAAGTCTTTAGTACATCGTGCCTTTTTTTAAAGTGGAGAAGATTTTGGAAAAACTGCATCTTAAGATCGCTCTTTTCTTTGTCCGTATACCCTGTCTAGTTTACAGGGTAGAAATAGAACTACAAATAAGTATAATATAAATATATATAAATTATGGACGTTTTTTTCCATTTTGTTTTCCTTCTCTGACATTTTGCCAGTTTGGCTTTTGGTTGTACTACTTCTATTCTTCTCTACTCGTTTCTCTTGCTTGGTTTTTGATTGTTTTTTTTTTTCTTGTTTGGTGCCTCTTTGTCTGGGGCAAAACCAAACTACGTAGTTTTTTTTGGCCAGGTTCAGAGAATATTCGCGGAATGACAAATATTTACTTTGTGTTTTAGAGCCTGAACAGCTGTTGTTAGTGTGTGTGTGAAACAGAGAGAGATGGAAATGTGAAAATGGTGCAGAAAATGTTTTCTTAATGTGAAAACAAATTGATCAATAATCAATGGCAATTTGTGTGTTCATGTGCCATTTGGCAAATGGAATTCGAACTAAATTGGGATTTCTAATAATTCTTGGAATGATAATGGAATCTGAACAAAGTAAAAGTAAACTAAATAAAATTTTGTTGGCATTCGAGACAATAATTTGCTATACATAATGATTGATTCTGCATCTGCAAAACCGAAAATGTTAGCTAGCTTAAAAAGTAAAAGTGTGCAATTGTATTAAACGCAAAATGGTTGGAGTAAATAAAGTTTTTACGCTTAATCAACGCATTCTTATTTTCAATGTTTTGCAAACTTTTCAGAAAACATTTTAAACCTGGTTTGACTCGAATCTTATTTGGAATATGGCTCTAAAGACAGTTTCACATTATGTCTTGTAAAATTTATTAAATAATGACAACTAAATACCAAGTTGGAGTCAAAATAGTGTAATGAGGAAAATGTTAAAAAGTTTTAAATTTATACGTTCCCTGGAAAATACAAAATCTTCGTTTCAAGTTTCACTTTGTTAATAGCGGCTTATTGAAAAAGATTAGTGAAAGATTTCAATAGGTAGGATAAAATTTTACATTTTCATTATTATTTATTTATGTAATTCTTGTTAATTATCTTTTTGAAGCTAAGTTAAATACGATTCTGTTAAATATAATACATACTTTCAATTAAACATATGATTAATTCAATACTTAAGTAGTTTCTATCATTATCTAATGTCCGCGCAAAGTATTTTCATAGTTTTTATCGCTCTACAAATCAGTTGAATGAATAATTATTGATTTTAGCACAACTTCAAACTAAATGCATTCAAATGATTCATGAATTTTTTGCCAAAACAATTTATCAGACTCATGTTTAATTTGCTTGTGAAGCCATAAATGACATAAATTGCATTCTCATCGTATCCCAATTGTTGTGGAAACCATTTTTGCTTTGTTCTATTTTTAGTTTGACCTTTGCCAGGGCTGTGATGACAAAAATAGAAGGAGTTATGATTGGAAGTGTGGGTAGTTAAATTCTTGAATCCCAGTGATTATTGTCTACAAAAGAGAGACAGGGCAACGAATTTCATTACGAGATAAGATAATATCCAGATACCACATAAATAAATAATGTAAAAAAAAATGCTAATGTCAAGAACTGACAATCAAAGTGTCAAAACAAATTAGAAGCCCGAAAATGGCATTAAACAGAACATATATGTATACAAATATCTGCTCTATGTTTGTAGGTAGGAGTAACATCTGTAGAACACCCCACGCATATGAAACGGAAACCTTCATCACTATCATTCCACTAAGCTCTCTCTCTGCCCCTTCTCTCACACACTCACGCTTGAAATTAATTTGTGTTAAGCTCCTGAGAGCAGGAAACGGTTAAACTTTTTTTTATAGAGAGGCAGAGAAATAGAGAGACAGAGAATGCCGATACTGAGAGCGAGAGCGAGAGAGCACTTACTGCGCACATAACCCAGAGAAGGCAACAACAGAAAGAAAAATTGCCAAGAAAAAAAAAGAAAGAAAGAAAACGAAAATGGAATTCGAGACAAAACCATATAACCAAGTTAATAGCTGAGGAGGCATGGCTTAAAGTTTCGAAAACGGCAAATGCTTTGAAATTAGGGGACAAAAAAAAAGAAACTAATTTTCCACATCATTTCTTAATTTTCACTTTCATTGAACAATTTCATGTAACCAGAAAATCCATTTTCCTATCCTTACAAAGGGTCAAAAATACGCCCACTTTCTTTCTCCTTATTCGTGTCGGTGTGTCTGTTTTTTTTTTCTATATTTGCCAACTTAATTATGGCCAATTATGTGGGCTTTTCACATCTCTCGCTTTTTCTTGAAACATATTTTATTCATCGAGTCTAAGCTAATTAAGATGAACAAGGGGGAGAAAAAATTGTTTGTCTAATTGAGTTTAGCCCAAGCATTAGACAAAGATGAGCTGCGTATAAAAGAAAAGGCGATAATGGGAGTGAGGAATAAGTGGGAACAAATCGAGAGAATCGTCGATAAAATTTATATGTTTGTAAATTTTAGATTGGAATTGATTAAAAGAACAAATTTATGAATTTGGGTAGCTTTAAAGTAAAAGTTGAGCTGTCTTTAACTTTAACTTCCAAAACAAATTCTAAGTTACGTAGATATTTCACAAATTTTAGATACCACTATCTTAGAAAATAATATTTAATAAACAAAATTATATGGTGATAAAATAAAATTGTATAAAGTTTATACATAGGTAAAAATCAATAAGAACTTCTGTATAAGTTTAGCTTGAATGTGAATTGGAGAAGCCTAATAAATGGCAATACAAATGTTAGAAATGCTTTAATTGTTGCAATCAATTTATAAACAATTTTGAATATTCTATCCTATGTAGATCAATTCTAGATTGGTCTGCCCACATATGTATGCTACACTTTTTAACAACACGCAAAATTAGACCTACCCATATAAGTATGCTATAGAATTTCTTGGAGAATGTATCTCGAACTCACCTTCTTCTCTATTAGTCTCTACAAGAGTTGGCCAACACTATTAACACCTTGCGGCAAATGTTGGCTAATATTGTTAATTATAGTTAATTTCTTTTGCTGTTGCTTATTATCGTCTGCTTGCTGTTATTTATTATATTATTTGTTTCATTAGATTAAATGATGATTGGGTCTTGAGCAGCCTTAAACGAAGCGTGGCGAATGGCAAGTTGAGGCAAAAGGCAAAAATGTGTGACCGCTGTCTGGCAGAAAAAAAAAAACATAAAGAGGGACATAATAATTATGAGGATGTAAGTGGTAAGCCTTTATCTTTCTTCAATTGACGAGGTCTTTATGAGGTTCTTTCAAATTTACTGTATTTGAATTATTAAATTTATGTACAAGACAAACAATGAGTAAGAGAGATACGGAGAGTGGGGCATATGTAATGGTATGCGTAAATATTGATAGAGAAGTCTCTCTGTGTATGCGTGTGTGTGTGTTTGTCGGAGTGTGCGTTAAATTTTCGCTTTTCCTTGGGCTCAAACAAAAAAAAAACGACATTCGGCGAAAGCAAATTCAGGATAGAGATTTTCTTAGAGACATTTTCTTCCAAAAGCTTTTACTCTCTCACACACGGACATACACAAATACACACACAATCACTTGGAAAATGACTTGACTTATTTCATTGACTTCATGGCAAATTTGTGTCTTCAATTTGGATCATTCTGTTTTATTAAAATTATTTTTCATATACATTTGTTTACACTTATTTATTTCCACATATTATTTTTTAATCATTTGTAATTTTGTTTGCTTGTTTGTATGATGGGTTTGAGAGCTTTTTTCGGTTTTGCATGGGAAAAATCAATATTCATTCAATGTTGCCCCTGCTCACATGGCTCACGTTTTCACTTTCGTTTTGTTTCAGATTTTCGTTACACCAGCAAAATTTTCAATTGATAATTTTCCAAATATATTACAATACACCAAAATGCTTTAACACACACATATACACACACGCACACACAATTATAAATATATATGTTCTGGTTCACAATTTTCACGTTTTCTCATTTCTGGACATTGCTTTATATAATCATAATAGAACCAAAATTAGCTAAAGATTTTTCTTCTTTTTTTTTGTTTGCAATTCTCACTTCTTTTTGAATGATTAGTAATAGAACTTTTTGATTTTGGGTAACTTTAGCTCTAACATTCATTTTATTTTATGTTTCTTTGATTGAGTGCCTATCGTCTTGTGTTTTATTCATCAATTTTCTGTTATTTTATGGTCTAGGCAATTTTTTTTTTTTGATACGTACTTTCTGTCAGCTCACACAGTCAACTTCCACGGTCGATGTTCATTCGCGTTTTGGCCTATTCAATTCAAGGAGCAGTGAGGAAAAAGCTTCGCCTATATACGCTTAACAAAGCCATGACCAGCGAGCGAAACGGTTATTCTACGTGCGACTGTGTGTATCTGTGTGTGTGGGCATCGATTTTGTCATTTCGAATGTCTTTGGGCGGGGGTTGTGGATTCAAATTGCGAGCTTTTCGCTTTTTTTTGCATTGGGAGAGTTTGAATTTGAATTTTTGGAGACTTTGCCTTAGTCAATTTGGTAAGCTTGATTCGGGGATATCCTTTACAGTTTGCAATATATTTAAAAACAGATTATAAATTGAAACTTTCAGATTACTCTTTGCATTTCATCTAATATTTTATTGTTTTCAAAAACTTGTTTTCTTAAATTTTAAACCTAAATGCTATTTCTTCTTTCAAGTTATCAAGTAATCAGATACTGCTTGTTCTTTTTAGCAAAACTGCGATTAGCCAACACAAGAAGGAATCGTTGTGAAGTTTCACACGAATTTAAGAAAAACTCTTGGTGAATTTTTTTCTTTTACTATTATAGATAAATAAGTAGTTTTATCATCGGTTAAATTGGTAGTGCATTTGCTGTCTTATAATCGATAGGGAATTATAAATAAATCTAGCAAATACATGTTTATAATAATTTGATACTTGCACACTAGATATGTAAGTCTAGAAATGCAAATAGAGGAGAATATTATTAAGCGGGTTACAAATGTATTTCATTTATGTGAACATTAAGTTCATTTTATTCATAAAATGAAACTAAAATAATAAATTTATACAGCCATCCATAAGCTCAATAAGAGTCAAATATTATAAGATATTAAAGCCAGATAACACCAACTTTAACTATATTGAAGTATAATATTGTAAATATAGTTAAAAAAATGAAAAGACATTTTTTTCCGAAAAATTTTACTAGATTCATATCATTACAATATCGTCTGAATTGGTATCGAAAATTGATATCACTAATATTATCTCAAAACCAGTGAGTAGGCGCCCTCAAGTTTGCATTCCACTTGACGTCCTCTTAAAAGCTTTCTTACTGCCTCTCTCTCGTTCTCGCAGTTTTGTTGTCTCCCCGTCCTCCTTCTCTCGCTCGCGAAAAAGAAGACGAAACATCTGATACGATGGACACATGTTTCGGCGCAAGTTGTACTCATTGAATGCTAGAGTGCATGCGTACTACGCGACGGAATTTGCTCAATGACAAAAATTTGTGGAAAGGATAAAACGGCAAGGACATTTTGACGTGGTTTTGTGTGTGTGCGTGTAAGCCAAGGCGGCAAAGCTCGCTATATTAAACACAAAAAGCTGTTATAGTAAAAGTTCCAAATGAGTTGGTTATGTTAAATAGAGACTAGAGGGCGCCACGAATGAGAGAAAAAGCTGCCAAAAACTGTAACTAAATCAAATGGAAATGCATATTTGGTCTTTCTATCTAACTATCCAACTGTGGTCTCGTCCTCGGCATCATTAATGACCATTTTGGTATTTCCGGTGCGCAATTAGGCATGGCAAACAGCACCAGATCCAATGGGCAAAACCGAAAATCATGATGTCCTTGGTCCATAACGTGACCGAAAAGGATAAACATCAATTATGAATTGTTTGGCATCAAAATCAAATGAAATTTAAGTCAGTTAGAAAATGTATCCATTGTAGTGGTGTGTTGATAACTCCCTATTTGCTGCCTTGTTTGACTACGTGCCGAATTTATTATCCTATTACTTGTTATTAAATTTTTACTTCATGTACTTCATATTTATTGTGTTGTCGTTGTTTGAATTAGAATTATAAATAACTAAAATATGTTAAATTTCATGATGGTCCCAGTTATCAGCACCACAAGGCGAGTTCACATATTAAAGCTCTAGTGCTAAAATTTTGTATGGAGGCTTTTTCCTTCAACTTATTTCGTCATACCGTTCGACCGATCGTCGTTCCGCACCATATCACCTGACATTGCTAGGGATGGCTATACAGATTTGCATAGCATTGCATATTCGGGAAGTTCCTTCCAAAATTTTCAAGTTATTTGACCACGTAAAAGAAAAAGTTATAAACCAGAATGCGGAAAAAGTCAAATGTTACGGTTTTGCACCCAGTTCAGATTAGATTAGTGTCTCAAATGTCCTTTGGTATTGCCTCAACTGTCTCATGCCATGTGAAGGACATGTAATATTTTGCCAGATATGACAACCTTTTCTCTATTCAACCCAAACCAAAAAAAAAATTAATGAAACTCGTTCATATGATGAATGAATTTTACCAACTTCCAAAATGTTATTTAAAAATATTGGAACATCCTTTTTAAAAAAAGGAGCATTTTTTGTACATTTTGAAAATCTGCTAGTGGTAATTCAATTGTATTATCCAACAGATGCTTCAAATCGTCCGGTGTGCCATGTTGATCGTGACTGTTTGTTGTCCATATTCGAATATTAGTCACAAATGTCGCAAGATTCAAGATTTACCCACCCAAATAACAAAACGGTCTTCTTGGTGAAAGTAAAATTAACAAAGTTATTATTTATTACTGAATTTTTGGTGCATACAATTCTATAATTCTCCGAATATTTTTTTTTTAGGAAATATTAATACAATTGAGGGTTCAATTTCAATTTATCCTCAGTTTCGTTACTGTAATAAATTATAGGAATAGTTATTCATATAGTAAAATAATACTAATAAGGGATACCTTAAATTTGCTGAGTCGAACTCCTTGCCGGCATTTACTATTCGTATGTTGTTTGGCACAAGATCGGGCTTAGGATGTATATCAATAATTGGTTTGAGTATTATAGGCTTTTCCTCCATTTGTTGAATTTGCACTACCGATTTGATGGCGCTTCGTAATTGATTGACTTTTCTGAATTTCTCTTCGTCCAAACAACCTGGTTGCATATTTGACATACAAAAGCCGTAATAAATAAAGTTACATAAATGCCAGTCTGATGAATATGTTCGAGAATAAAGCTCAGGTAAAAGAAGACGAGCTTCAAACTGAGGAGGAATTGATCTCTCTGCCAAATTAAATACATTTGATGTCCTTAGAGTTCTAACTGTAGGCAGATTGTTTCTCCTGAGGAAGAAAAAAAATCAAATTTTTTTCCAGCACCAAATAATGAGTTGCAGTTTACCTTGTTTTGCGACATTTTGCCATAAGTCTCCTCAGAATCGAATCGGTGAATTGACGTAGTAATGAATCCTTATGCCCAAAACAAGTGCGGTAAAGAATGTTAAAAATCGTTTCTATTTGATCATCCATTATCATATCCCAGTTGAAATGAAGAAACATATGAGCAACGGAAAGCAAGGAGACTTGATGATTTGGCTTCAGCGAGTCCATCGACTTCAATCGCTTTAAAAGCCCATCCGGATCGAATAACAATATTCTGGCCACTACAATTTCATACATACATGTAATATTGAAATGATCAGATGGTGAAAATAATGCTGCCCATAGCTGATCTGAGTATTTATCATTATCTCCTAAAAGCAGTAAAGCTACGACACTGCAAAATTGAAATCTGTGCTCCTCGGAGTTTCTCAAATAATGTGGATTTCTTTCGGAGAATTCCAAGCCTAAACGTAATATCTTGTAATTGAATTCTTTGTTATATGAACAAGATTGTCGTCGAACATAGTTGATAAACATCATAATTATGGGTTCACTTCGCGGAGCATCTTGGTAGGTCGCCTCAATCCTGTGGAATAAAGAAGATCATGCCACATTCCCAAAACATAATTTTCTCTCACCATGCATCTTCAGTAAGTCGCGTATGATAGAAAATTCCTTCAATAATTTGAGGTATGGGCACTTTTACTAACGAAGTCAATATAAGATATATTACTCCTCTATTCACATGAATATGATCGTTAATTATGTCCATAGAAAGGATATATTGTTCTTCATTGGTCAAATGTTTTGATGCATATTCCCCGATATATTTAGCTCTATAGAAATAAAAGAAGATCAACTGAATATAAGTACAAGCCCAACTATTTCTTAAGTACATTATCTTACGTCGAACTACTGGGATATTTTTTTAATAAGCCAACAAAGGATGGCCAACAAATTTCGTCCTGTAATCGTTCTTTGGAGTCTTCCAAAAGGTATGCCAAGTATTGGAATGTTTCAATTCGTCCCGGCACCACTAGCTTTAAATGTAAATTTTGGATGTCACTCCACTCTTTTATGTGCATATGAACGAGCATATCCACAGAAAGTTCTTGCACGAGAGATTTCTCCTCGCTAGTTTCACACATTAGCTTATCGAGCAAATGTTGTTGCAATTCTTTTCGATCTGTACTACGTAGAATCAAAGATATGTTCAATCCATACTCAGTAGAATAGAAACTTTGAAGCTTTTGATAGTGTTTGATCAAAAATAAAAGGAAGATGCGTAAAAGCCCATGATTGGCTTTTGGCAATTCTGTTAGTTTATCAACAAAAACATCAACTAATTCGTCTATAAAGTTTTCATTGAATACAATTTCAAAAATCGTTTTGTTGAAGCAAGCAACGTGCATTTGAAAATTATTGCAATCGATTGTTTTGCGGTACAGACGACTATGATCATAGTAATCGTTTATCCTGTTGTTGTAAATCATCCTCATGAAAATCAAGTAATCCTTCAATGACAACTTTTCCATTGTAACCTATAAATAACAATTCATAAAGTGAAGAAAGTAAAGATTCGCTTCGCTTCGTGTAAACACAAGCATTTTAGCGCACCTAGCGGCAAACACTCGTGCACTTTTAAGTACAAAACATTTCTACGCATAAGTCGGCTATTTAAACTCAGAATGGTATGAAATTCACAGATATTGATTACGTTATTAGGAGTCTCAAATTATAATACCTTAAATAGTTATTTTTCTGATTAAATTGGTAGTAACTTACATTGAATAAAAGTTCCAAATCATAAATAACCTGAGACTGAATTCCTGGATATTTCATTGCTTCCACTAAAGTGCCGAGTTTAAGAAGCGTTTCCGTAGTAAGGCACGGCAAGTGTCCCTCAGTTTCCTCTGGTATACTTTTAAGCCATTCGCATAATGGAACACTATTCCATTCCCACGGAACGTTGACCAAGGCTTCGATAAATAATTCGACTTCACTTGGTGGTACAAAGTTTTTAAAGAGCGTTGAAGACCGTTCATCGTCATCGACATTGTGCAACTGTGTTTTGTTGGTTGCTGCTAAGAACTCTTCCAACAACTTGCAATCAGACAAATAGGTGAATTTTGATTTGTTTCCAATATGTTTCACAGTTTCATAGACAACTAAAATGTTGTCAGATTGGAAGAGTCTGAGGTATAAAATCCTGAGCCAAGGGGAAAAGTCACTGTCGGACTGAAGATGTTCCAGGAAACTAATTAAGTTTAAAGGCATCTGATTATTTTCCAGGTGCTCCATTATACACACATAGTCTGACCACTGCTGCTTGGTGCACTTGATGGCTCCTTCGACAACATTATTACTATCGAAGGTCTCCGTCAGTTCGTGCATTAGAAAGATGGCGGATTGACGATCCACATTTTCCTTGGATTGTACTAGCCGCTGAATGACGCATAGTAATTGTGGACTCCGGTCCAGTCCGAGATCTCGAACAAAATCATCAAATAGTGTAACGAGTATTTGTGCAGCGAGAGGATGCACATGATCGCCATTTAGACTGACTGTCCACAACTGATCCAGCCACAATTTGCCTTCGGGACTGGGAAACTTTCTCACTTGAAGTTGGACACACTCCAATAAATTGGCCACCAACTGACGATGTTTATTTGAGTAGGCAGGGGGACCGTTTGAGTCAGAGGCAGTGACCAACTCTGAAACGAGCCTCTCGAATAGTCTTGGAGACAAATTCACATTTCTATTCTTGACCAGGTTAAAAATGCACTGCAGCACTCGCTTCATGGCCAAGCCAGAGATTTCTGGACGTAGTATATCAACAAGATCGCACAGTAAATAATTGAGCGAGCTTATATCGATCGGTTTAGTTGCAGCACTTAATTTTAAGATTAGAGTTTCCGAAATAGTTGGGAACAAGTTCTCATTTTCACATGGCACAAGAGTAAAGCACTGGTATAACCGCTTCATAGCCAATATTTTGGGATCCTGCTGAAGGATGTCAATAAGATCGCACAGCAGATCCTTGAGATCGCTTGTATCGATCAATTCACTTCGACGTGCCCTATCCATTTGTTACTTCTATTTTGCCATACAAGCAAAAAATATTAATCGCAATGCCATCACTTTGTTGTTCCAAGAAATCTTGCAATAAAAATTAAATTTACTGTTGGCTTTACCAGAGATAAGCGATATTTTTATACCCTTTCCAAAGAGTATTTAAATTTTATTAGAAGTTATTTTACCAGTATTGACTAATCCTTTCTTTGCGACACTCTGTTCTTCTGTTCACATGTCATAATTATTTAGATCTTATACTAACCATTATTTTGGTTTACATAAATGTTGAGCCCGTGATCAAAATATCAATTTGGAATGTGAATGTGCAGGGACATAGAAATGTCGGCTCGCCGCACATTAGTCTGACCTTCTGATTGCGAGTCATAATGTACTCAGCAACGTTATCTGCTGATAAGGTTTATTGATAATAAAGTAAGTAAGTCGCCACATCAAGTGGACAAACTGCTTCAAATAAAATCAAATGCATATAGTAATCTTCTTTCGCATGTCGAACTAGTTAGCTCATGCTATCTTGCTCACTCTTATAAGCACACGAGCACTTAGGCGCCCTCCAACGGCCAGCATCGCCCTTGCTGTGTAACTTGGCCATTTGTACTCCGATTTTTATGAAATTTTGTTTAATGATAGATGTTTATAACATGTATTAGTGTGTCAAATTAAATTACGATACGATAAATATTGAGCGAGAAAATTACCTTTTATCGAATTCCGGGGGCGGAAGGAGGCGTGGAAAAAACAAATAATTAAGCATAACCAGTGTGGATACTACTTAAGCCTACATCATAAATTCGGTTGCTCTAGCATTTGCGTTTTCCGAGTTTTAGGCAATCTTCCAGAGGGACATGGCTATATCGATTTCTCTTCTCATACTGATCAAGAATATATATACTTTATAGGATCGGAAATGCTTCCTTTTATGGGGTAAATATGCTACATGATATATATGCTATTCTATATATCCAAGTCGGTGCGATGTCTTTCTAACATCTTTTTGTTGAATATTGCGAAGTACCTGAAAATTCTATATTTATTTTATAATAATCCACTTTAGATTAGCTAGGGTATACGCTCGTCGAGACGACTCTCCGGCATCGCTTTATTTTCTTTTATTTGGTTGACTGCAATTGAAAATTGTGGGACTTTAGTTATATGCCCGGCAGTTGTGTGATTTATTCATTAAACAATCTCTCCCCTTCTCTTTCTCTCTCTTGAACTCTCTGTTTCTTATTCTCTCGCTCTCTTGTCATTTTCGACAAATAAATTGATTTCTGTTTTCAACATTAATTTAATAGTTGTTGTTATGGTTTTGGTGTTGCTGTTTGGTCGTATTCATCGTTTATTGTTATTGCAATTGCGATTCTGTTTCTGTTGATGGTTTACATTTTGTAATTTGATTTCAGGGTCTACTGTATATATGTATGTATATCCATTCATACACAGGGTAAGGGTGCTATAAAATTGTTTAATTACAATTCAAGAGCTGATTGTATTCCTTTTTTTTTAAACATTTTTGCGGCCAATTTGCAATAAGTACAATAAACGAGGTCAGACTCAAAACAACATAATTTATCAGGCCAAGAAGAAATATGCTGTTTAAATGTTAAAACTTGTACGAATAGGTCAATTTAAAAAGAGCAATTAACGAGTTTCTCCAAGTGACTTTCTCATGGTACAATTGCTCTCGATACCTCCGCCTTTCGTCGCAAAAGCTCCATGAATATTGTGGACCGAAAGACCTTTGTCTGAATCCTATTAAACGATAGATTGATTCTCGAGGCAAAAAAATCGTAACAACTTGTTATTAAATCATTGCTCCCTATATCGATCTAGTATAACATTCAAGTAAAAACTTCTTGGTTCGTGAGACATTTAACCCTTTACAAGAATCTTCGTTAATATTCTTTTTTTTATTGAATATTCAATTTTTGCGATTACATTCAGAAATATTGAAGTAAATTTTGGTTCTTTTAAAAACCGAGTATAATTTATAGTTTCCCTTAACATTTAAAGACACAAGGTAAGTCAGATACAAAAAACTTTGAATAAAATGAGAAAATACAAAGATTGGATTTAAGACTACTTTTCTGTCTGCCCTCGTATAAACAGACGGAAGGACTTTTAAACAGATAAATTTGGTTAATGCTAAGCAATTTAAAAATTATGGTTTTTACCCTGGCTGTATTTCTTTTTTTTTTTCGTTGTTGTGTATAATAAAAAGCCATGATGTGTTGAGCAGAATTTTACTAGAGCTTGACTGTGCCTATCAATTAGTTGGCTGGTATTCGTAACTTTTCCGTCTAACCGCAAAAAGCAATTTTGCATTTGCATTTTGCAGACCTTTCGCTAGTGTTTATGGCCATTTTTGGTTTTGGGCATTTTGGGGTCAACAGATTTGTTAAGGGTAAGTGATTTTTGGTTTAGGAATTTATTAGAATTTTGACAATATCTAATAAATGAAATTTGGCAAATGATTTGATTTTTTCCAAGGCTGAGATTGATCGAATCAATACATTTCCCGTGTTTCGCTGGTTGTTTGTGTTTTAGTACGATAATCTTGTAAATGTAACGATCAACGACAAAGAGTTCGGATCACATTGTTCAACACTGTCGTGGTAAAGCACAATTATTAACACTAGACAGACAGACCAAAAAGAGGTTCATTCGAATGGCAACCATCACGTAAAGCAGAACAAGGTGGAGGATAAGAAACTGTTAGTAGAGAGTATATGGTATACAGATGTATTAAATATTTTTAAATTTAAATCTCTTGCAAAATTTCCCACAAAGGTTTTTCCATCGCACAAAGTTAATCAATCATTGCTACCTGTATTGTGTGAATCAACTAAAGTAAGTAGTAAAAATAAGTTCCAATTCATGTGGGGGAAAAAAGTTTCATTGCGTAAATTGATAAATCCTTTAATGTTCCAAATACACAAACACAAAACGATGGGAGGGGGGCCCAACGTGGGGCACACGCATGCCAAGTCAATGAAATCAACTTTCGATTTCGCCGAAATAAATCCACTTTACAGATTGGAGCCAGAGCAACAACTCCAAAGGACATGAGGGAATTTCAATTCCTTGCAAGAACAACAAAGACGACAAAGACAAAACACGTGCTAGCTGAAAGAGATGGCTATAGTTGCTTTAGATAGAGATAGCCATACCCACATATATTTGAGTGTGTGTATGTGTGTGTTTGTGTGTGCGTGTGTGTGCACGAATAATTGAATTCATCAAAGTTAACTTGCAACAATTGTTGTGAAATGTTTTTGCCCGCGAACCATTCAATTCAACGTTTTGTTCGAAAATTTAGTTCTGTCAACTTTTGTTTCTCTCTTTGATGATAGACTAAGGCAAAGCACGAGTATCAAGGACTGCGCAACGGGCAGAGAGGGCTAGAGGCAGGGGAGAGGGGGACATATAAAAAGATTTACGAATTGACAAAGTGCAGGAGCAGGTTCTTTTTTGGGGCACGAAACAAACGAGCGAAGGAGATGAGATGAGATGGGATGAGCCTAAGCAACGAATCAACGTGCGAACGAACATTGATGTGCCACTCTCTCTCTCTCTCTCTCTCTCTTAAGGATATACGTATTCTCCTTAAAGGCACATGGAATACAGGCAACTTGAAAATCCATGTCAGTGTCACGTAGTCTGCGAACAACAACAGCAACTACCATAAGTACAACAAGATAACAAAGATACTTCTAGACCAGCAACAATGTAACGAATTCGCAATACCCTTCCAGACTTAGTCAATGTCAATATTTAATAAACTAGAACTGCATAAATTTAAACACTAAACGATATAATATTTTATTTGAAATAATGCGTCAATATGTAGAACAAATATTTTTTCCGAGTTCCGAATTTTCTCTCTATCTACACTGGGTCTTCAAAGTAGGATAAAAAGAGTAATTGCAATAAATCTGTGGCCCAATATTTCCTTAATTACTTAATTACTCGCTCTGAGATAAACAAAAAAGTATAAAATTTTTACCATTTTTGAAGGCTTCTAAAGGTTAAAGTGGGACCCAAAAAATATATAAAAATTTAGATTTTTTTAATTCTTGAATATTAATAATAAAGTTTTTTAGTTTTTTCTAGACTCTGTGTTTATAAGTATATACTTACAAAATGTTTCTTAATTAAATTAAATTAACTAATTTTGCTTATTATATTTTATTATTTACGAGAGATTTATTTAAAGCTAAAAATAAATCCATCGAATCTCATATTCTATTCTTTATGTTGAGTTTTCCATTCATAAAGTAAAAGCTACATATAAAAATGCTATTTAATGAATATATTTAGTTAGCTTGTTAGCGTATTCTATATACCCAGAGAACAGAAACGACAAAATGATGCCACTTCCATTAGGTCTTCTTACTTTTCCCTTTGGCCTCAAATATTTTTGCTGCTGATTGGGTGTCTTTGTTTTTTTTCATCAACTTCAGGCTTTCCCGTTCCCCTTACCTTTTCTTTTTTTCTCTCTTTTGTTTTATGTTATTTTTGTGTTGCTTAGCTGTTGTTTCTCAATCATCATCATCATCGTCATCTGGATAATCGTGTTGTGCTCACATTGCGTATACGCCACATTGCACGCTTATTTCCTGTCTTGATTAAGTCATTTTGGTAACTGCGTATTGCTTAATCAATTATGCGGCGTTTGCAAAATTCCTGCTAATCACTGAACCACAATAAGCATAAGCTCTCCACTTCATTCAAAGAGATTTTCCTCTTCCTTCGACCATCAGCCTCGTTCTCTCTGCCGCTCATCAATTGGTTTGGGGTCATTTTTCATTCTGATGAAAATATTGATTTCGATTCTGGTTACTTCCTTTCTTCCTGTCCCTCCTACTACCTTTTCGCTTTTTTTTTTGGCCTGCGACGTGATGTTGATGTCTGTTTGTCAGTCTCTAACGATTCCTTCAAGGTAACCCCTACACTGGAATAAAAAACAAGAGAGAGAGAGAGAAACAAGATGACGAGAAAGGAGAACAACTTCTACCGCTTACAAAGATTTATGAGTTGTCCGTTCGTCTCGTAGCAGGTCTGAGGCAAATGAAATATCGCCAGTGGGGCAAATATTTGCAATGCGGCAGGCGCGTGATTCGATTGTCCGTGGCCATCGTGAAGGAGCACCGGCAAAAGCAAAAGCAAATCAATGACCAATCCACCAGCAGGTTTGCTCAACCGGCAACCAACTTGTGTGCAGCTGCGTTTTCCTCTACCACGCACAGTGGGTAAAGATGTATGAAAACAGCGAATTACAAATAATGAAATAGTATATTTAGAAATTTTCATATATAAAGATGCCGAGCTGCTGTACGGCATCAAAGTGACTTTGGAAACATAAGGTCTTGAAATTGTCCCGGTTCTCTAATATTCTAATATTTTTTCGTCTTCAGAAAACTGCACTAGGTTTTATTTTATGGTCCTTAAAGAGTTGAATTAACTTATATACATAATTGGTTTGTTCATTTGAATAGTTAAAAAGAAATTTCAAAACAATCTTCAATCGGATCTTGATTATTTTTAGGTGATGGTTAAAGGACAAATATTTGTAATATTTTGCCTCTAAAGGGAAATTTTGTGATTAAATTAAATTAAAACGAAACGTGAAAGCAGTCAATTCTTTTTTTGTGATATATTCATTGAAGTTATTTAAATCAAAATAGAATTCACTCTAAGAAAAGAAAGAGTTGAGTACACATTAAAATCGATTCGACAATTTCTTATGACTTTTGTGCCATGGTGACGTTTAAATATTTAACCATTGTGTTTGGTCTGCAGGACGGACAAGTAATAAGGTCATCAAAACGCCAAACGTTCGATGCGGTTTTTGTCGACTGATTTATGAAGTTGTGCGGTCTCAGCGAGCAAGAGACACAAACAGAGACAGAGACAAATAGAGAGGGTGAGTGAAAGGGGGAGGGGGAGAGGCAGAGGAAGCTGCCGTGAGGCAACCAGGCATGACAACTCAATTGAGGACGAAAAGCATACGCCAAGTTTTTACCTCAAGGATATGTCGCCTGGTCAGTTGCACAATCAGATTTTTCTTTTTTTTGTTGATTTTTTTTTTTTTTTGGTTCTTGTTTGTATTCCTCCCTCTTTCCTTTTTCATTTTTGCTCCTTTTTGGTTTTGGTGAAGCGATTTATAAACGTTACAGGCATAAATAAACAAACAGCTGTTGGCTTAAAGAAACAAAAAGCAAAAGGCACAAAAAAAAAAAGAAACTCCAAAAGTGAGTGGCAACATGTGCTTTGCTTCTGGTCGCTCTGGCCCGGGGGCTCTTTTTCTTGTATTTTTATTTACTTTTTGTTACATACCATATATATAAAAATATTTTTTAATGCAGCCTCACCGCACCGCAACAATAGCAACAACAGGAACAAGAGGAACATACCACACAACAGCCAGCGATGCCAATTTGTTGCAGATTTATGGAGGCTGCCAACGTCGCCGTCGTCGCCGTTGTCGTGGTCCTCCGGGACTAAAAACTACGCGCGCACGCGGATCTGTTGACAATCGCCACAGGAAGTGGGCAGCGGCAGCAAGTAGAAAAGGATGTTGAGGCAGGCTCTGGGTCTGGTTTGCCCCATTCTTCCATTCGTTCATTCATTCATTCGTTCGTTCGTTCGAACGAACGTTCTTTCGTTCATTCGCTGTTTGGTTGGTTGGTTGACTGCTTGGTTCTGGGTGGTTCGTTGCTTGGTAAAAGGGTCATAACTGATTGCTGCAAACACTTATGCGGTGGAGATGCGGGAGAGTTGTAGAGTGGAGTGGCCCATTGAATGAACATTTGATGGGTTGTGCTTCTTCTCCTTCTTGTTTCGGTTACAGTTTCACTCACATCAGGGTTATTCAAGACTTAAGTCCGACGACTGAATTGAGCAGAATAAATTGAGTAGTCGACCTATGGGAGCTGCAAAACATTTGACAGAAGTGTACTTTAGAATCCAAAATTAACCAACATTTTTTTTGAAACATTTGAGATTCAGAAATGGAGAGATTTCTTAGCTAAACAAATTAATAAATATGCATTTCGTATTGCAAAAGCTTTTTAAAGCAGTTTTTAATTTATAAGAATAATTTGAAGCCTAATCTCTTTATTTCCAAGAATTATTTTAGTCGATTTGGAAAGCCTTGAAAAATTTCAAACACCCAAAACTTAATGCGAGAGTCAGAATTTTGAGTTGATCGGAATTTTATAAACGCAAAGAATTTTTATGTATTTTTTTTTTTAACTTATGTTCGATTTGAACGTAGGAAACTGCGAACTATTTAAGATCTTTTAATAAAAGTGTAATCAAAATTTTCGGACATTTCCCCAAAATTAATGTTTCTGTGAATATGCAAGACTACTGGAGCCCCAGAAATTTTGCACACAAAATTATTTGCAACTGGAAAATACTTAATCCCAATGAATAGTTTAGACATGTCTTAAATCAAAAACTACTAAGAAAACCCGCAGTGATTTCCTAATGATAGCTTAGAAAAGTTATGTTCTGTGAATTTTGTAAAATGTCTGCTACATTTGACTTATGATTTAACCTATCATAACTATAATATTCAATTAGAATTGATTACCACTGAGTTACCCTAATGTAACTCACACGTAGAGCGTTATTCGTAGTCAATTTGACAGGATAATAGATTTAGTATGTTGTTGCTGTTGTTTTGTCCATTGGAGACTTCAGTTTCAATTGGTCAACGTCATTATCATCACCATCATCATCATCATCATCGACGTCGTCGTAGTCATCGCCATGGGCATCGTCGGTGCAGGATGTGGTGCAATTTGCACTCTTCTCTAAGTGGGCGTGACCGTCGTCTGCCCAAATATGAAAACCGGAAATTAGCACAAAACCCCAGACCCCATCAAAATAGGACATTGGGTTCTATAATTACTTTCTCTACCCCGAACTTTCTCTCTTTCTCTTCCCCTTTAAATTAACGAAAGGCCAAGCAATTAAAGGCTAATCAACCACTTGACCTGGCCCATACATAAATTGTTCTCTCTCTATCTCTCTCTCTCTATTTCTGCACACAAAATGAATTTATGATGGGCCAAACCAACCAAAAACCCACTAGAAAACTCTACTTGAGAAACTTCTCACACATTTTTTTTTCTTTCTAATAAAAACAACAAGTAGAGAAAAATAACCGCTTTGCCAGGCAAAAACCGAGCAAATCAAGCGAATGCAACTTCAACTTTAACTTTTTCACTGATTCGGTTTCACTATCTTCATTGGGTATACAAATTACATGATCGATTAAAAACTTTCATTACAAAATTCTCTGATATTTCCCTAAGTATATTCAAACATATTATCCACAGAGCTGAGACATATCCGTCTGTCTGTCCGTTCAAAGAAGCACAGAGATCTTAGGAACTATAAAAGCTAGAGCCACCAGATTGTGGAACGTAGGTCCAAGTCGTCCCGGCGACTTACCTCCTTTTTATACCATGCATTCATAGAATGAAATGGTATATTAAAGTCGCCAAAATATATGTAACAGGGAGAAGGAAGCTTCTCCGACCCTATAAAGTATATATATTCTTGATCAGTATCAATAGCCGAGTCGATTGAGACATGTCCGTCTGTCTGTCCGTCTGTAGGATCATCGAGATCTCGGAGACTATAAGAGCTAGAGCTACCAAACTTGGCATGTAGACCCGTTTGCTCTGCAGGCAGATCGAGTTTATTTTTTTTTTCGCCACGCTCCCTTCCGCCCCCGCTATTTGAAAAACAATATTTTGAGCCTCCATATCTCGGGAACTATAAAAGATAGAGCTATCGGATTTGGACATTAGATGTTTGCAGTGTGCACGCAGACCAAGTTTGTTTCAAATTTTGGCCACGCCCCCTTCCGCCCCCGAAGTTCGAAAATGCTTTAACTTTTTTAAGCCAACAGAAGTACGTTCGATAAATGTATCGAAAGCAACTTTGTCGATAACAAATCACTCGTTGTCTCCACTCTTTTTATCCTCTTCTTAAAACAATGAAAACTGGCAATGAGTGTTAATTTAATTGAATTTTGCTGATCAGGATTGCATATTCTTCTTGCCACACTTACAAACAGCTTTGATTTGTGCAATTACCCGCCTGGCTGCAGGGTATGCAAAAAGCATCAGCAGCTTTTGATGCTGCAACTTCGTTTGCCTCCATTTGAAATTCATAAATGTGTCTGTGCGTGCGTGTGTGTGTATATTTGATTGAGTGTGTGTGAGTGTGTGTGTGCATGTGTATGTGTGTGGCATATATTAGCATCACTTGTATGTTGTGTGCTGCATACATTTAGGCGCAGCTCGAATGAAGAAACGAAATGGATTGCATCAACTCAACTCACACACAATTGCTGATGAAATTGAGCAAACTCAGCAAATTGCCGCAAACACAAAAAGAAAATCTAGGAAAATGGCTAACTAATGAGGCAAAGAAAAAGAATTAATCTGATGAACAATTGAGAGAATGAATCATATATTCAGAGGTACAGTTTACATATCCACAATATATGCTTTACAATGATGTGTGTTAGAGCTTAGAGGCAAAGAACATAAAGTGAAGTCTTTTGAAAAGAAAGCAAAGGAAAAGGCCGCCTCAAAAATGGTCTAATAAATCAGATTCAAAATGCAGATTTCAATTCTTTTACAAAAATACACAAATTCTTGTTTAAACTCGCAGATTTCAGCGTTTTCGTAATTTCTACTCAAAACCTTCTTAAATTAAGTAGCATTCAGAGCACCGGACTAGCTCCGATCAGGATGAATCCGATTCGTACAGTCCCTGCCGTATAAGTAAATGTTCTATACGTATATAAGTATGTAAAAGCTGCAGCACTTTTTGACTTCAAATTAAATTCTAAACAAATTCGGAACTATTTGTATATCCATTTGAAATGCTGCAAATCTAAATTCTTCTATTATCAGTATCAGTAATCTGCTACACCATTTAAAGGGTTAATTTCCTCTTCTCCCCTTTTCACCCTATCTTTGAAACTTTGAAACAAACTCATTAAGTGTCTCTCGTTTTGGTCACTCAACCGGCAAGAGGAGGAACAACAGGGTGCAGGGGCATGCAGCCAGCCAGTCAACAACTTTCAGGCCACAAAACAAGTCATCAAAAAATGTTTAGCACAAAAAGTGTGGAGGAGACAGGGAAAAGTGAAACAGAAACAAACTGCCAAACAAGTTCGAAGGGAAAATGTACACAACAAAAAAAAAAAAACGCACACAAAAAATTGAAGGCAAATGCTTAGTGCAAGTTTAGCAGAGTTAGGATACCAACAAAAAAAAGTACAAAAAAAGAAAACGATAAAAAAAAAAAAATAACAAAATTGTCCCCAGGGCGCATTTGGCACAAGGAGCAAATGGGTTAGGGGACAGCAAGCGAGGGGGAAGGTCGCCTTCTGCTCCACCTTTACCACCTGTTTCTCTCACCTGTCAGGCCACGTGTAAAATGCCGCCAATGGCAGTTTCTGACCCACCCAAACTTCTACTCGTCCTTTCCCCACCTACACCTTCGTTTTTCTCCCAGTATTTTTTCCTCTTTTAAAGCCATATTGGCTTTAGTTAGACATTTGTAACGTTCTGCAGATCAATTGATAAATTGCTATATATAATATGTATTTATTCCTTCCTATCCTGTGCTTTAGTATTATATTTCAAATCAAAGCTTTGCATAGGGAAAATATTTGCTTTTACCTCAAATCAAATCACAAACAAATTTAAGGGCTTCAACTAATATATAAAAGACGAACTAAGGGTATACAAACATCGGTTGGACGTATCCACCTCAATGGTGTTTTCTGGTGTGTTTTTTATTTTGTTGGTCCTTTTGTGTGTGCTTGGTTCATGTAAATTGAAAACAGTCACCAAAATGGCATTAAGAGAGAGCGCATAAGGTAAATGAACTGGGAGACAGAGACATTCAGGGAGAGACAGAATGAATGAAAGAAAGAGACAGAAAGCGAAAAAACGACTGACTTTATGTGCATTAAATTAAAAATTAACTGTCACCAGGGATGAATTGTTAAAGGATACAAAAGGACACAAACGATTGTCAACATTTTTCTTCTTCGAAAATAAAATGTAACCAGGTAACAATATTAATAAACACAAATTTCAAAAGAATAAAGTAACTTTGAGATGCAAAATAGTAATCCCCGGAAACAATGTCTTCGAAAAATATGGGAAAAGTGATCTTCTATTGATATAAAACTTATTTTTTAAAAGTTTGAGCATTTTTTTGTAAATGTTTCGATGTTTTTTTTCGTTGCTCATGAAAATTGTAAAATGATGTTCAAATGTTTATATAAAATTTAAGAACTACTTATTTCAGAAAGAGCACAGTTTTATCTTAATTTTCCATCCAAGGTAGTAAAAGATTAAGGTAAAAACAGATATATGATCTATCTGCATCAATATATCTATCTGCATCGAAAACCAACAAGGTAACAGATCTGAAGAATTATTAATTTTGTTGAACTTGTAGTTGAAACTCTTCTGAAAATGGAGTTTGCGATGTGTTTGAGATGTACAAAAATATTAACTAAAAACGGAAAAACGAATTGTCGTGAATTTTTGCATGAATTTCGCAAAAGAAACTGTTCATGGGAAACTAAATTCTAAATTATGTACATATGTATATGGATATAAATTTAACTTTCAGGTGTTAATTTTTATGATAGTCCCGTGAAAAACAACAAAGTTGCTGATCAAAACTCTATTTTCGACCTAAAATTGGGGAGCTTATGATAGATATAGTTGTCCGATCCGAATGAGTCCGAGAAATACAATGCCTGCATTATATAGAAGCCTAATAATAACTCAGGCATCTCTTTATGTATTATTCTCTCACAAATCAAATTTATACATTAGAATTAAGGAAAAAAAATAAATGAATATTTTATTTATTAATATATTTAGTATCGGATATAGTTGTAAACTATCAACTTAACAATTTTTTACAAGCACTAGCCTGGGTTTCGAACCCGGAAAATGAATAAATTAAGATTTGATTTCTAAGAAACTAAATTCCTTATAAATTAAAAGATAGACTTTAATATTCGTATGTCTTGAATACGTTTGCAGCACTATTTTAAACATTGCACTGGACTCAAAAGAAAATGGAGTGATAAGAGCGAGCGAATTGAAATAATTTTGAATTAAATGTGTACATTTTTAAAGAATTTAAAGTGATCTCTATGACCCTTATAGTTGTTTATACATAGACACATACATATCTGCAAACACACAAACATATATGTATCTGTACGAAAATAAACATCAAAGCATTTAACATTGTGCCACCCAGTAGATGCTGACCCCCAGGAAGAAATCGCCCCATTGCTGCCGATGTAATCTGGAAAAGCAGTTTTAATTGCTATGACACTGCAGAGAGACACGGCTGAGTGGATAAGTGAGAGAACGATGGGAACGAAGGTTGTTGGAGGTGGAGGTGGAGTTGGTCCTTCTGTTGCTGTTGTCGTTTTCTAATTTGATAAAGATAAAAATCATTTTATAAAATGCCATCAAGGAGAGGTAGAGAGGAAGGGGGGAGACTCTCTCTCTTTCTTTCTGTAACTTTATCACTATATCTATATCTATCTCTCTCTCTTGCGTTGCCGGTTGTGTCTTAATTGAATGCTCATTTCAACGAGACGGCGGCGGCACATCGCCAACTTTAATTGCATTTTTATTTCATTTCCCTCAGCAATTATTGCCAGTTCGTGTGCAAATTTATAAGCTTGCCACAGGCAGTGGCAAGTACGAGTAGTTGGCAGTTGCCACCTGGTTGGAGGTCAATCGAGAGTCCTTCTAACCATGTGCAACCAGTTGACTATGTGTCGTCCTTAGCTGGCCTGGTCGTAATTAAAGCTAGACTTTTGCTCCTTCTTCCTTCTGCTACTCTCTCTCCCTCCCTCTCTCCCTCTCTCTCCTCTTTGGCTATGCTGCTTCTTGGCTCGTTTTGTCTCCAGTTGCAATATTTATAGTTGTTGCAAGTCGAAAGTTGTTGCCAGTTGCCGTTACCGTTGCCGTTGCCAGTTGTTAGCAAAGCAATTAGCATGAGTTTTGTTATTGCAACAGCGGAAGAAGGCGAAAAAGGACGATGTCCATGTCCACATCCACATCCATGTCCATGTCCTGGCTACACCTGCTGAAAAACTGGGAAAACCCTTAAATAAGAATTTAATTTATTTACTCTGCAGTAGCAAAAGTGTCGACCCAAATGGGGCATGTTACCATGTTTAACATTTAACACGCTCGCCAATCAAATGGCAAACGGATCGAAAGGGGGCGGTCAGACATAAGGCAGACAAACTGAAAGCTCTAAAAAAAATAACTATATCATGTGCAACAAAAAAAAAAGTATATTGTAATTACAGCTGTAAGCTTTTAATTACGTTCGTAAAGTAATTACGTTGAGCATTAATTAGATTTTTAAGACACTTTCAGCAAAAGTTTTTAAAGTTCTTTTTCGTGATAATTAAAATTTTATTTTAGTAATCGTTGATTAAATAATTGACTGACTTTAAGTTTGATAATTTACTTCAAATAATTTTTAAAGAACTTTTATTACGAATTCACCTTTAAGATTATTTAGTCTTTAAGACTTAATTCAAACTAGTTTAATTTATTTATTTAACTATGTACTTGTATATTCGGACCATTATCCAAAAATAACATAAAAGATACGCGATATTGTTTTATTAAAGTAAATAATATTGAACTGTTATTGTTAAGATAGCACACTCAGAAAATATTTCCATTTTTGAGCACAGGATTCGAACCGGCCTGGCACATATTGAACGTATACTAAAACTATTAAAAACTATTTACTAAAAATTTATTTCAGGACACCATAAAATATCGCTTCAGATGCAAAAATCCGTTTTTAGAGGTTTGTGAGAATACTTCGCCATAATTTATCTGACGATGTATTGCTAATTTTTATTATAATAATAATATAATAATTAATATTATAATATTTATTATAAAAAATTACGAATTTGCAGGTGAAAGAACATGAAATCTTAAGTCTTTAACATTTTTCTACTTTGATGTTGTTTTACAACACTAATTTGAACTGAAGACATATTTGGTTTTGACAACATAATTATAATAAAATTTTTATAAAGGAATTCCATTACTTGCAAGTTTTAAACAACATTTTGAGTATGTAGAATTTGAATTAGAAATTTGGTTGCTCAGGCTTAACATTTAATATAACCGATGCAGGAAGTATTTATTCAAGAGCTCGTCATTCATTTTTAAACTTCTGGTTTATCCTTGACATCTTATGCTTCACCATCTTAATGTTTTTTTGCCAATCTCAATCAATTCCCTTTGCTCTCAACTAACCTTGAACACCTTTTAAGCGGCTTTGGGTGCTCATGACCCTCATGACACCTGCCTCCCCACACACACTGCTCCCATCTACCTTACCTAGCCATACCTCTTTGGCTCCCACTCAATACTATTGCATTTTCCTTTCGTTTTCAAAAGTATTTCAAGTTGACTGCATACCCGGGGAGTATCTCTAAGCCATCATCATGGATTATGCAAAAAGTTTTTCATTAATGTTGGATTTAGATATTTTTTTTCACGCTTTGTAAATGTCTTTTATCGCACTCTCCTGCTCCCGCTGAGCATTTTTTCGCTCAGTTTCCCAGATTCTGTTTCAGAGAGTGTAGATGTGTGTGTGTGTGTGTGTTTTTTTGTTGGTTTGGTTGTTGACAACGCAACTTTTGGTCCCAGGATACGTTAACTTTTGTGCACCGCAAAAGCTGAGGCAGCAGCGCAAAATGCAATGAAAGCTGAAACCACAAAACATACAGTGAGGCAGATATATATATATATATATATGTATATATAGACAAATATATATATATACAGTATATAGACAACAAATCAACAGGGAATAGTTGAAAAAGAGAAAAAAATTTAAACAAGTTTGGCAAAGAATATCTTTATATTAGTATTGATCTTTTGCATTGCTTTAACCCTCATAAAAAACAACAAAGACAGGTGTATATTTGTTGAAGTTTTCGTGCGATCGATGGGTTAAGATTGAGTACAATTTTTATACCATGCAGCCATACGATGAAATGGTATATTAAAGTCCCCAAAATGTGTGTAACAGACAGAGGGAATAATTTCCGACCCCTTAAAGTATATATATTCTTGATCAGCATGAGAAGAAAAATTTCATTATAGTTAAACGCCGAAATATTTTGTTCTCAGAGCATCGTAAGGCGAGTTTGACCGGTAGGGGGCGGCAAAAGCTGGTGTGATCATAAGAGTGAGCAAAATAGCATGAGTTAGCTAGTTTATTATTTGAATTTAGTTCCATAAACTCGAAATAGATTTTCACTTGCTGCATGGAGTTTTAAAATATACTTACAAAAGTAGATGTCAATGTTTGTTGCCAAGTTTTGAAAAGGGTATGGACAAGTCCAACTGATTTTATTTATCTTTTGTTGATAATTGCTCCCAGTGTACATATTTCTTTATTATGGTTTTCTCTTTGCTACAATTTTTTTTTTGCTGCAACAGAACTTGGACTTTTCCTTGTATATATCTTTTCCTCTTCCTCGGCTTATATCTTTTTTTTTATTTTATTTTTTGGTTTGGTTAGTTGGTTTTGGTGGTTGTATCTCTTGGCGACACTTTTGCTTCTACACTTTGCAGTGCAAATTGTTGGGTTTTGTCAGTTTTGCCAGTTTATTTCTCCCTTTCATCCCCACATATACATACATATATATTTTTTTCCTCTATGCTGGGTCTTTCGATTTGGGGACCGACCGCCTAGTGCGTTTCCTGGCGCTCCCCTCGCGAGCTTTAGCATTTATTTGAGTGTGTAAACTTTTGCTACTTGAATTTTCTTATTTTATTTTTTTTTTTGAGATTTTCCTGTGGCAATTTCATAGTTGTTCCTGTTGTTACCCCCGTCTGCCGTCGTTTCGTACCCAATGCCAACTTTGATAGTTTTGTCAAAAGTTTTTATTGCGATTTGTTGCAGCTGCAAAAGGAGGAAGATTCCCAAAAACCAAGTCCAAGTCTTGTAAAAAGTAATGCTCATTCACGACAAAAAAAAAAAACGCGAAAGAAAAATTTGAGGAACAACAAAAAATTTGTGAAATTCCCCAATTGATATTTTATGTGTGTGTGTAAGTGTGTGTGTATGGCTGAAAAAACTTTTTCTTCAAGGGTCGATTGAACACCCTGTTCAAGCACTAAATGTTATGTATTGTGTATCCAAAAGAAGTTAAGCAAACAAATTGAAATATATTAAAAATAATGGGAATTTTGCTTTTTTACTTACATTGAAGTAGATGTTCAATAGAAAACTCAATAAATGTGTCGAATGACTCTACATGGGTAAATATACGAATGTGGTATAAATTTGTACATCAAAAAACAAATATATCGATCTGTATTAAAATATATATCGCGGTAATGGGGCGGTCATTATCATTTCTACTGTCGTCTCGCTTCAACATTCATTTACCATCCTTCTAACATACTATAACATCTCACCTGTACTATTGCACACTTAAAGACAGTGTTGAAAGTTGCCGACAGCAAAGTGAGTGTTGAAAAATGCGAGGAATCTCGCCGACATACATACTTATACATATATGTATGATCTTTTCATTAAAATTCTAGTTGTACAGCAGATGTAAGAAAAGTTTCTCATGATATTTGTAATTAAATACTTGAAGTCCGTGAAATTCGTGGTTATTAAAGAAACCACATAAAAGAACATTTTATGTGTCTGGTAATTCCTTTTAAATATTCTTCGAGCTATGGAGATACCATAATAAAAGTTAAGGTCAGATTTGGAAAGATTAAATACATACATTATGCTGATAATGCCAGAGATGCAGGAGATCATAGGAGACGCTTTCCAGAAAGGATTAATAAAAGTCTTGGAAACAGTGTGATCTGAAGTATTGCACTCAGAAAGCTGTGTCTCAATCTTCTCTATGTCATGGAAGTATTGTGAAGATCTGTTTCAATTAAGAAGAGCCCTAAAGCATACCGATTAGTAGTCAATACTTCAGCGTTTGCTAGGTGATCGGTGAAACAGTTTATAGCTTCAAATTCTTCTTTCAATCTACTCTGGGAAAACGCTCCCAAACATACTATAAAGCATTCGTTTAGTAATCAATGAGTATCTTGCATATTTTGTATGATCTTTTGAGAAATCGTGGGCAATCAAAGAAGTGGTAGTGGAACTAATTAAAAATCTCTCATATTCCTTCTGTTGTTTAATATATTTATTTATTTAGTATAGGATATAGTTATAAACTATCAAACCTAACAATTTTTTACAAGCACTAGCAACTATGGCCTTCGGCTTAGACGATAACTACATCCACCGGATGGAACCGGAACCTCGTTGTTCAGTTGCCTTTATGCCACGGCCACTTAGACAACTCGTCTACCGAGGTCTGCTTAATATATGTATATTGATTAAAGGTATTGAAAAATGGTATCAAAGTCAATGAAATGTTTTTCCCCTGACAAGATTTATTAACTAAATGTGTAGATTAGGATGTGTAGGGTGTATGAAACTCTTCTCGATGCAGCTTAATCTCTTTTAACTACTTGTTATCACAATTCTCAATGACCACCACATCACCATAGTTGGGGGGCGGGGTCTCAGGTCGTGCTGCTGCTGCTTCGTCTGCAATCTCCGTATAGAATCGAGCCGTAGAAGTTGGCGGTGTCGTCGGTGAACTTGGCTCCCGATCGCGGCTATTGAATAGGTTACTGCGACTCAAGCGACGTATTAGAGTGGCTGTGTTCTGATTTATCGCACGGTAATATTGACTACGTGCCGGTCGTCCAAAGAGACGTGAAACAAAATTGTCTTGCGGACCATAAGCTGGGCGAGGCACCACGGCACGTGAGGGAATACTCCGGGGATTGGAGCGACGCGGTTGTCGCTGCACGCGTGACGGCGTCCAACTGTGTATCGATGGCAGAGTTTGATGCGAAGAGTCCAAAGTGCCTAAGAGATGAATTATGTTTGATGAATTAGTGGTTATTAGCGAATGCTGCTGGAGCTACTTACTCGTGTCTCCCACATCGGATGAGTCTTGTGTGCTTGTCTTCTTCCTCTTGCGCATCTCGCAGCAACTCTTGAGGCACAAGGCGAATGTGATGATAAAGATGACCATACAAATGCCCGTGGCCCCGCCAACGACAAATGCCAATTTGACATCATCTTCATCGAAGGAATGCTGCGTACGTTCAATCACATCGGGCGGCATTTCCTGTCCATTGCCTCCACCACCAGCCAGAAGCTCATGACTCACACGCTCCAGGCAATTGCGGTAGCGTAGGCAAAGTTGCTCCCGGTTGCCCTCACAGACATCGATGAGCGAGGACATCTGATGAAGGAGATAGATAAGCATCAAGAGGAAATATGTAGAGTGACTTCAAATATCGAAGATTATCAAATTAATCCATCATATATGCAATTCTATCTCAAGAGGAATTAACTTTCTATCGTTAAATATTCAAATTTGTCCTGGATATTGGACAAATTCATTTGTTTATCGATAATCGAGCATAAACACAACTACAAAGTACTCCTTGAACAACAGTTTTTACCTATTTCGACGACCGAAATGTGTGTTTTTTCGTGGAAGGGATTTTAAATTGGAGAAACGTCGAATTCGAATTAAATTCTTAACTTACCTCATCTTCTTCATCACTGTGATCTTCTTCACTGGAATCCAATTCCCGCCAACCGAAGGCCGCAACAGATTGCGGTTCTTGAGTACCGCTAGGCTCCTGTACATGCTCCATGCGTTCCATTTTCGTATTCTTACCAGTCACAGCTTCCACTTCATCGGGTAGTTGCATGGGTTCCGCCTCCAGGCAATCGCTCATCATGACGGCGACACCTCTTTGACGCAGTCCGGTGGCCACTTTGGCCAATGCTCGATCACAATTGAAGGGATTCTCCTCGATGTTCAAGGAGGCCAAATAACGTGGCGCATGAAATGCACTCGAACTGAGGGTTATCAACATATTCTGAGCCAAATCCAATCGACGCAGTTGAGGCAGGGCACTCAAGAATTGAATGTCTATTTGATTGATCTGAGAATTGCGTAGGTTCAGTGAACGCAAAGTGCTCGACCTTAGAAGCGGACCATTGCTCAGGGTAGCTAACTTATTGCCCTCCAAATTGAGCTGTATAAGTTGGGAATTCGATTCCAATAGATGTTCATCCAGTTGCTCTAAGCGATTGTACGACAGATCCAAGGAGCGTAGTCGATGTAACTCGACAAAAGCGTCGATGTGAAGACTAGATATTGCATTATGGGCCAATGTAAGATTAATCAGATGAACTGTGTCCTAAAACAGAAATGAGAAACAATACAATTCAAGTCACAAAAAGGAATGCGTAATCGATAACATTGCTCGCATAAATCGATAAATCGACAACTTGAATTGATTACCAAAACAATCCCCAAATGGAAAGTCACTCGAACTTACCTGGAAACAATCGTTATCTATATTGGTGATATCATTGTAGCTCAAATCCAATAATTCCACTGTCTTTGGCATCTCTATATTGGCACCAATCAGCCGTTTGGCACTGTTAAGTAAAATTTTATATATATTTACGATCTTTTTGCAACCGCAATTTTAACTCGGAAAACACTCACCTACATATTGCTCGATTACGTTGATTATGAAGATCACAATGACACACGCTCGGGCAGAACATTTGCAATTGGGTTTTGCTTCTGCAGACTTGCAATAGAACGCAGAGAAGTAAGCCCACGTAGAGCAGAATTTGTTTGAGACCCAACCACATTTTGGGCTTGATTACGCATTGCAAAGCCATACGTTAAATTCTTATATATATCCAATATTTTTGGGGAGTGGCGTCTTTGTTTTTTACTTTCTAAGCATTTTGGCCTCTGAGTTTTGACTATGTTCAACTGACTGATTGAGTGTTGGGGAAATGTAGAAGGTATGACTAACTGATGCCCTACCTTCCCCTGAGTGTGGCATATAACTTCCATGGACTCACCCTAAGTTGATCTTTCATTAGCTAAACAATATGCTTTGGACTTCATCACGTAGCTCAACGGGACTGGAAATGTGATAAGACAAGGTTTCAGATAAATTTTATCTTATCAGCTGATTTTTTGGAGAATTTCGAGAGAGAGAGAGAAATGGTGACAGAGATAACGAAATGGGCAGGTGGTGAGTGTAAGTGAGTGAGTTGGATTTGTTTAGAGCAAATTATGTGTTTAGTTCCATATCTGACAAATGAATCAAAAATGTTTCTTAACTTTAGAAAGTACAGATTGTTTAGGTAGGCATATCTGTTGAAGGCAAGTTTTTGTCGCCATGCCCTAATTATCTTATCAATAACTAAGCAAATTATTAACAAAATGTTTGGGAAAATTGTCAAAGAAGCCGAGCCATCAAAAATTGTTCTTACATAAAACTAACATCAGAAGATAGTCTAAAAATTATGGTGTAGCGCCAAAATTAAGTTTTTATATTTAATACTATTTGATTATTATTTTGAACTATTTTTTCACTCTTACAAGCAGTATGTATGTAGTTAGCATTTTTTGATAATAAATTTTTAGAGGGAGAGGATAACGTTCTTTATGATTTAAGCTAAACCTTTAAAAAACTTTTTTTTTCTCATCTCCCTCGCAAATGGTTTCATTCAGACATTAGTCTGAATCATCTTAAACTTGACTGCTTTGGCAATTGTTATGAATTTCTGAATATGTTTTGCTTTTAATAAACAAACACAAATAAGAAATAAATTCGACTACACTTTTGTTTTATACCGCCATAAATGGTAGATTGCCATCTTTCAGTTAGCGGCTGTAAATAAACTCACAAAAATCAAGTAACTACTAAATGGAAATTTCTGACCAACTGTGCGAATGCTTCTCCCTAAGAAGAATAAAGAATAATAAAAGAATCGAACGGTACCTGCCTTCAATTTTATTTTTGGTGGTGCCTTTTATTATACCCTTGCAGAGGGTATTATAAAATTGGTCAGATGTTTGTAACGCAGAGAAGGGATCGTTTCCGACCCCATAAAGTATATATATTCTTGATCAGCAAGAGAAGACGAGTTGATATAGCCATGTCCGTCTGTCCGTCTGTCTGTCTGGTGCTGCGCGATCTAGTCCCACAGTTTTAGCACAGCTATGCCATTCAAAGTTCGTATATAAGCTTTTCTATACAGCCACATGCACATCTGCGATTTTGAATAAGATCGGACAACTATATCATATAGCTGCCATACAAATACAAACGTTAAATGCGAATAACTTCTATATTTTTTGAACAATCTTATCCAAACTGATTATGTACATAAATAAAAAGGGATTACGTCATATGCGTGAATTTCAAAACAATCGGATAAACATAACGCCTGTTTTCGACGATATAAAATTTGCCTATATAGCGTGCACTGCTTATGGCAGCAGCAGTATGCAGCAGTACTGCTGCCATAAGCAGTGCACGCATAAGCAGTGAAGCACATATATGTGTCAAAATTGCGATTGTGTGTGTGTGAATATGAATATCAATCGCTACATTGTCTTGGCACGCTTACTATTTGGCGATTGGCTGCCCCCGGCCAATTTTTTTTATATATTTCTTTATTGGATTAAGAAACAAAAAATTGTTTAGGAAATAAAATGTAATGGTCAAGGGCTGCAAGGGTATACAAACTTTGGCATAGCCGAAGTTAGCTTCTTTGATATTTTTTAGCTAAAACTTCATAAAAAACTGCAATTTCGGTTAATGTATTTCTCGTAAACGTCTTGTTTTATTACAAAATTTACAATTGCAACGGACACTTGTACATTATGTTCAATCGATTTATGTCAGCCGCAGTCATCTGCAATCTCTGTCCCATCTGGGACTGACCCTCTTCGTTAAGTGCCACTATAGTTGGCTCTCCGTTGATCGAATAGGCCAAGGAACTGTAGTGCAAAATGCTGGCATAGTCATATGTCTGATCAAAACTACCACTAACATCGGATTCGTATTTTCTAAAATTGTGAGCATATCCATCCCTAATATTTTCCTCGACGATTAAAACGTAATCATCGCGATCGTGGGAGCTTTGCTGGTGATGAAAGCCCATGGTGTGCAATAGTTCGTGTTGTATGCTGCCAAGTCTGAAACAACCCTTATCCAGTTCTCCGGGTTTCAATTTCACTGTACGTTCTCCTGGTTGATAGCCCACATTCGAGCTGCATCCTGTGCTCGAAGTCAAAATCAAAACGTAGTCTTCGGCATCATCGGCAGCAGGCACAAACTGAATGCAAGAGACCAGTTCGATACGCTTCATAGCCAGCTTAATGTAGGCAACATAACGGTCGGCTGCAGGAAGTTTCAAGTGTAGAAATGTGTCCCGAAGGTCGCTTGCTTTGCGGACTCACCGAATTCCGGATCAATTTTGTAGGGCACTGTGGCATTGGGCCAACGTGTTGATTCGGCTACCAAGCCATTTCGATAGTCCATGTTATTATCTAGCTCCATGTCGCCTTGAAAGTAGCCAGCCGTCAATTCAAGATCCTCTTCCACCGCCTTAGCGGGGTGAGGAGGGGCTGCCAAAGCCCCTAGGCAGCCTATGAGGCACAACTGTATCCAAGTTCTATACATTTTCAACTAACTGGATTTCGCATTTGCTAATCTTTATTTAATGAACGTGGGATAATCGACAAAAGTCGTAAAACATGATTGATTAGCTACTAATTCTAATAATGGTATTTAACTTTGAAAGCGAGGGTAGATTTTAAAGCTTGCCGTAGTGAATACGATTGAAACGATTGAGATGTGTCCGTCTGAAAAAGCGCAGAGATCGCAGGAACTATAAGATCTAGAGCTACCAAATTTTTACTGTAGGCTCATGTTGTGTGTGCAGTGGTAAAGTTTGTTTATTTTTTTGCCACGTCTTCTTTCGCCCTCGGAATTGGATAAAAGGTAATATTCTCCCGCAATAATTATCGTATCGTATTTGGCATACTAATGCATGAGATGGCTATCTATCATTCCACCGAATTTCATACAATGGCCAAGTTATATGTAGAAACATAAGAGTGAGCGAGATAGCATGTGTTAGAAATCGCGGCATGCGAAAGAAATTTGAATATATGAATTGATGTATGGTATATCAAAGTCGGCCCGGCGACATACTTTATTTTTGTTGAAGATTTTTTTTAAAGTTAAGTCAATAACCGCAAAAAATGAATGACAATGCAAAAAGTATAGCAAAATTTGTTTTTAATGTGTGGTATCGATAAATTTATTCTCTGCAGATACATGTCGATAAAATGTACAGATTTTGAGGTGCATATATATCCTATTATAAATTTGATTTGAAATTAAATTGCCACGCGTTTTCAGGAGTTTGTCTAGTTGAAAGTTTCTTTCCCTACCATAATGGCTTACACCGGCTTCCTCTCTGTCCCTCAAGTCCGGCTTGAGTTGGTTTGGCTACCAAAATGATTCGTTAGCCAGAGAGCTGAGTGGGAGCCGCCATCCAACCAGCTCCGACATTGACTCGAGGCTACTTAACAGCACAGCAGCTTGCACTTCCGTCACACATTCGGAGCAGCAGGATGGATGGAAAGCGGCCCCTAGACCAAAGATGTAATGGTTGCAAATCCACTTGTCCACTTGCCCCTCGACTCACACTCTGCTCTCACTCTATGTCCATCTTCCTGCTAGCTACGTCCTTGGTCAGTTGGCGAACTTGGCTTCCGCAATCGGTTTGTTGCCTTTAATTTATGGCTTCAGACAACGACGCCGCCTTCTGTCATTCCTCTCAAAAAAGGCCAAAGGAGAAAGGCGATGGGAATGGTTAAGTTGGGTTGGGTTGGAGCCTGACCATCCGCTGTTTGTTTGGGTTCCACGAAATTCTTTTTCCCCTTTTTTTTTTTTTTTTTTTTTTGTGCAACTTTCCCACACATTTGCTGCAGTGGCTAGGAAATAGTTAACTTTTATATGCATTTCAAATCAGAAACTTTTTGCATTCAAACTTTATTAAAATTACGTTTTGCTCGTTGATTTTTCTATTTCTCCTTTCTATTTTTTTTCCTGTCCCGCCGCTTCTATGCCCAAAACCATTGTTGAAAGAGAGGCAAAAAAAAAGTCATTGTGGTTATTTCTTTTGGGAAGGTTTCCACCCCATGCTCCTTTGAATGCATACACTGGGAAAAATTAAAGACAGCATATTTATTTGGAAGTTAGTTCAAATTTTGAATTTTTATTCTTATTTATTGTTTTGTTTTTAGCTTATTACTAGTTATGTGAAGCACGAATATTATTTTACTTGTTGATTACTTACACCTACTTACACCTGAGAAGAAGTAATCACAATTAAGGAAAGAAGGTGAGAATTGCATGTAGAATGAAATTTGTTTATAAAGCACTTTCTAAATGCGCTTTGGATATGTTTTCTTAACACTTGATAGGTCGAGAGAGATAGTTGGATATAGAAAAGCATTTGTTAGTTATTTATAATCTGTATAATGCTAAATTGCACTGTCGAACATAAGCTAAAACTAGCTAAAACTAATATAGGTGGTATATGAATTTTGTATGAATTTTGTATATGAATTTTGTGGTATATGAATTTTGAATATACTTATTTAAGTGTAGTCGAAATCTGTTCTCGTAAATAAGCCTTAAAATTGGTTATTTTATTAACAGGCACTTTATATCCTGAATTTTTAAACATTACTATTTATTATTTTTTGCTGATCTGTTGAAGTATATAAAAAGAAGTTGTTTCCAGTTACCATTAACTTTTTTGTTTCTTTCCGCTTTTGAACTTAACGATTTTCAACCAATTTGCTATTTACAGGTTAAATGATCCAACAGGAACTTCAATAAAACCTTCAAAAAAGTCATTTCAACCAAAAGATACTATTTCGCTACACTGAGCGAATTTCAAAGTCTTTCTTTCTAAATGTTTTCCTTTCCACGTTGCATTGTTATTTTGACTTCTGGCGCTTTTTGTATGTGCGTGGGTAAGGGACTGCAGCATCTTCTCCAGAAATGTCCAAACTCTCCTCTCTCCTCCCCCTCGCACTCCACCCTCCACCCGCACGTGCACCCGCACACTAATGACCGACATTGCTTCCTAATTACAAAAGTTTTGCATGCACCCGCTGCCTGCATTCCAAAGAAGAGAGCACTACAAAAGCGAGAACTTTGGAGTTTATTTTATTTGGCTTATTTAATGTTTCGAGCAGTTAAAGTTGATGTTTCTTTTTACATTTTTCTCCATATTATTTTATTTTATTTTATTTTTTTGAGTGGCACAAACAAACGACTCCATTAATTTAACACTGCCCGCAAATACACATGTTTTGGGCAAGAGGAGACCAACCGAGAGCCAAGTTTTGCACACACACACACACACACATTGTTTGTCATGTGACAGATGCTAAAGCCCCAGGACCAGGCCCAAAAAAAGGGCTCCCCCCCACTCCTCCGCTCCTATCTCTTTCTGGCTCTTAATGATAAACAATGCTTGCGGTCAGTTTAACATGCCGCGCTATTACCCAGCCACTATACTTGCCGCCACCAAAACGTCGCTCCATTCGTCCTAGCACTAGGCCCAAACCCCACTGCACCCACCACGCCCACACACTGGCATAACGAGAGGACAATTTACACGCTGAAACTGAACGTCAGAGGGTGTAAAAAATAAGCACAAACTAAGGCATATCAATGAAGAGGTAGACTAAGTGTTACCCTAAAATAATGTTTACAGAATCTATCATAGAGTGATGCCAATATACCAAGGCTGCAAGGTGACATTCTGAAAATCCACAGCTTTCTAAAATATGGAATGTATCGAAAATATTGGAATGCAGACTAAACAAACAATTAAACCTCATCGAATCAAATATTTCGATGTCCTTCGCAATTTACCCTGTGTAGAGGGAAAGCAGTTATGAGGTCATATCACAGGTTAATTTCCTATGTACTTTTGCCATCATCGATTAAAAGTGAGAAAGTTAGAGTACAAAAGGTTAACAATTTTTGGATGTATTGTGTCCATATTTCTAGACTAAAGTTATCTGCTGTACAGTTTAATTTAATTTTTCGAAACCACCTGATGGAGAGCAATTTGCCTTTGCAGTTAAATAAATAAATAAAAGTATATATATTCATTCTCTTAAAATACAGGATGTGTATATAACAACAATTTTCTAATTAATTTCCATTTTAAAAATGAAATGGAAAATAAATTAAGAGATCCATAACAATCCTTACGTATTGTATTACTGATTTTGAAGTTTTTATCAAATTCAATCAAAGAGTGTCACATGCAAATTCAAAAAACATATAACCAATTTCGCTGACGATTCGAAATCATTTCTGAAATAGTCCATAGAAATGTTTTGCCTATAGTATTTCAAATTCGAACCACAACTAGCAACTCGAACTGGTCTTTATCAAAATTGTTTTAAATCTGACAACACATGATGTTAGAATATATGTTTGTTAGTTTTTGTTTTGTTTCTTCCATTATACCCGGCATCACCCCTTTCAATTAAAAACGTTCAAAAAGCAAGATGAAGGGACAAAAACAACATGCTTAAAAGAGCAGTAAATGAGAATTTATCCACTTGCTGACCAACACATAGGATCCCTGCTCCCTCCCCCACCTACCCCACCTACCCCACTTTTGCTTCTCCATTATGGGGGGAGGGGCGGCGGGGGGAAGGGCAGACACGCACATCGTAAAGTTTTAATCGGATGTTGTCCAGCTTTACATGACGCCATCTACTGGCTTAGAGTGCAATATCCTGTGGCACGCGATAACATCGGGCCAAAAAGAGAACAACAACTGGCAGCTGTAGTAGCAAAGGAAGGCTAAAAGAGGATAGAATACGATATAGGGCAGCACGGGGTGGGAGGGGCCAAACGCAACAACGGCAGCTAAAAAGAATCACTAACAATTCCATCCATGAGAAACAAAGCCGGGCCCAGTTACAGATGCCGCCAACTGGATTGCCAAGGATATATATGTTCATACATACATACATACATACATATAGAGCAGAGAAAGAAGTGGCAGAAGCAGCCGCTGCAAAGGCTTCAAAACCGTTTAGTGAAAAAAGATAAAGAGGATAATCCGACAAGTCCAACGACTTTGCAATACCCTAGAACTACACCATGAGGCGTTTCTTTCACTTCCGTTTATGAATTGCTGTAAATTGAGAGAAATCAAGAGACGGGAACTGTTGTAAAACTTCACAAATAAAGTGCATGAGTAAGAATTTTGAGTAAATTAGCCTCTAGTCAATGCATACGACGTAGGATCGCGAACTGGGCTCGAGATCACCATTTACAACTATGTACCTTCCTAGCACTTTCCAGTAGTTAGAAGAACATTCTAAACGAAAATTCCCCAAAGTCAGTCTCTTTTCAAAATATATCTTTTAAGAAATCTATTACATTGAATTCAAATTGCAAAGATTATCCAAAATGTATATACCCTCTTCATCCGCAGGGTATAAGAAAGAAGAGAAAAAAGATGACAGTGAAATGTGTTGCAGTTGTTCTTGTTGGTTTCTGGTCAGCCGCTTGGCTAGACGGAACACTCGCTCCGCTCACACTTTTATCCTCAGTCAACAGAGACCAAACCAACCGTCCAAGCGTCCAACCAACCAACCGTCCAACCGTCCAACCAACCCAACATCGTTGTCATTGTCGTGACAGGAAATTAAGATGAATGTGGCGAACAAACTGCAGTTTCGTCCAGCCTGAAGTTGCAGTCCTTTCCTTTTGCTTCTTGTCTTTCTGGTTGTTGGTGGTATTGTTTTTTTTTGTTTCGTTCCCCCTGCCTTTCCTCTAGTTGTTGCCCTGTTGTTAGACGCGAAGAGTCTCTTAAAATATTCATAACACAAACTGTTGCCACCGTAGAGCAGCTAGACACATCACGAGGTAAGCGAGACAGTGACGGAGACAGAGGCGAGGAATGGATCCAGTGTGTGGGGAAGCGGGAGCCAAAAGCAGTGCGAAAGTTGCGCGTTTGAATTAATTGATTTTTATGAATTTGTTAAGTGAGTTTTTTATGCTCTGCCGAGAGCCACTGCATAAATGAATGGATGGGGGATACTACAAACAGGACACGGACTCTAATGTTGGGGACGAGAGGTTGAGAAAAATGACCATGGCAGCGGAGGGAACTGGAGTGCAAAAATATGTTTCATAATTATCATAATAAAACAAGTTAAAGTCATTAGAAGCTATATAATAGCCAGAAGGATCTCTAAAGGGTCAGAGGACGCAAGTAATTTGGGGTTTAAGCTAGTCAAATACTGTCGAAGGAATAATGGGAAAGAGATATAACAACTCGACGTATTATAGTGGTTATTCTGATTTTGTATCCATACGTCTTACATTTTCTCTCAGGTTAGATTTCTACTAAAACCAATTTGACTTTAAATCTAAATTAAATCATTTATGTTAAACTAAAGATACGCATACGAAAATCACTTGAATTCCAAAAAACAAATTGGTTAAATCCAAAGAAAGATTGTCTTGAAAGGTGATAATATATTCATTGTTCCTGTTTATACGTTTATTCAATTCCTGTTTTATACAGTACGATATAGCCAAATTGGTTATACATAACATTGTTGCTGTCCTGGAGTAATTCAAGAAATGCATTCAAAAGTAAACAAATAATCCTCTGCAGTCGTAGAAAATACTTTATATTTAACCAAACTTACTAAAAAACATTTCTGTTGATTCGGATTTTGTGTATACATCAAGGAATAACAGCCGTAAAATACCTAGTTAAAGTTGACTATAAAAAATCCACTTCTTGGTTACTTTTCTGAGTTTATTTTTGAGAAGAACCACAGAGGAGCGAGCATGAATTGTTTAAATTTTAATTGTCAGTTATGCAACTGGGAAAATGGACATTTAAATTTCCGAAATGAAAATATTTGCCTCGTTTCCTTGGACAGAATTTCAATTATATAAGAAATATTTTCTCACAGGCCATTAATTTCTTATTCACCTAATTTGTCTTTGTTGTCAAACTTATTGTTGAAACTTCCTTGTAATATGTTTACATATTAACCTATTGATAGGAACAAGTTTATTACAGATGGGACAACAATAATTTAAAATATTTAGAGCCAAACTTTCTAAATGTTTCCATTTTGTTGTCTAATAACTTAATTGAGCCATTGCACGCATGAGAAAACTTTGCTGCATATAAAAGAAGGACTTCTAAGCGAAAGTTCCAAAGTCTGAAGTTGTTGAAAAATGGTTCGTTACGTGCCACGTCTGCCGGATGGTGAAAAAGTGAAACTGGCCTGGCCATTGGCCATATTTCGTCACAATCATATCTTTTGGCCATTGGATCCATCGACAGGACAATGGAGACGCTATTTAGATCACACAATGGCCGTGCTGGGCTGTCTGATATTTGTACAACATAATGACGCTGAATTGCGATATCTACGACATGAAGCGGCGGAACGCGATCTGGACTCTTTCCTCACTGGCATGCCCACATATTTGATATTGGTTGAGGCTCAGTTTCGAAGTCTTCATATATTGCTGCATTCCAGCGAGTTGCAAAAGTTTCTGCAGAAGTTCTACTACGCCATCTATGTGGATCCACGCAGAGAGATCGAAATGTTTGAGAAAATCGAGAGGGATATGAAACTGAATCGTTTGGTTTCGGCCATGTATGGAGCGGTCATATCGGGTTATCTAATTTCGCCCATATCCATGTTGATCAATCGTCGCAAGGACTTTCTGTATTCAATGATATTTCCTTTCGATATCGAACCTATGTACATATTTATACCTTTACTTTTGAGTAATGTTTGGGTCGGTTTGGTCATTGATTCCATGATGTTTGGCGAAACGAATTTGCTGTGCGAATTGATTGCGCATCTGAATGGTCGTTATCTCTTGATGAAAAGAGATTTGCAGAGAGATATAGATAGAATCCTGTTAGCTCGAAATCGTAATTCCATGGCTAGAGAACTAAAGGATCTAATTGTTCATACACTGCGTAAAAACGTGGAGCTAAATCATTTCTGTCAGCAGCTGGAGGATCAATATACGGTCAGAGTTTTCATAATGTTTGCCTTTGCTGCGGGTTTACTCTGCGCCCTTTCCTTTAAGGCTTATACGGTAGGTCAACCCCCTTATCCCCCTGTCTTATATCTAAAATCGTGTCGCTTATCTTTCAGAATCCAGTAGCCAATTACATCTATGCCATTTGGTTTGGTGCCAAAACTGTTGAGTTGCTGTCACTTGGCCAATTGGGCTCCAATTTAGCATATACGGTAAGACATTGTTTTTTAACTGGTTTCGCATTGTAATTTCAATTCATTATTACATTTAAATACTAGAAATAATAATCTTAATCGATTAGAAATCACTTAGCAATCCAATTTATTATACTTCTTCAAATATGAAACAATATATCAGTCCTAAGTTCTGAAATTATTTTTCGGGGCCCTTTTCCTAATACTCAAAACATCAAAGAATACTTGATTGATATTTTCGTCAATCGCCTCTAGCTATTCTTTTATGGAATGCTTTTAGTTAATTTCGTGAGGTCAATTACGTCGTTTTAGGGATGGTCACTTTTTTCTAATTTAAACAAATCTTGGTATATTTTTTTAAACTCGAATAACTGCCAGTCTAAGCACTTGATCAAAATAATAGTTTTAAGAGGACGTCAACTGAATGCTTACACAATTTGATTTTTTGCCATTTTTAAGTCAGTCACTTTTGGAGATTTTGATCTATGACACTGCAGCATTGCCCTGCTTTGTCGCACTGCTTCTTTCATATAGCTTTTTCCTTTTCGAAAGACGAAACTGAGATAGGCTTACTGTGTGGAGATACTAAGTATCATCTCGATCACTAGCAAGATATTAAGGTGAGTCAGGACAGTCACGATTGGTTGATTAAGAACAATGTGCCTTCTTTTACTTAGTTAGCTTTATTTTGTTGTAATTCACAACTAGTTTAAGCGTTCAAGTAGTGGATTGATGAGGGAACTTTTGTAGTTCTCGAAACAATGTTAATTGCTTACAAAAAATTAGCCCAATATATGAAATCAACGTAGTCTTAGAAGCTGCTTGAGGATGTATCATGAATATGCTGAATTTTGTCTGGATCGAGTCGTTATGGATGATTTTTTATTTAATGCCTTCATCACACATCGTTCTAGACCGATTCTCTTAGCTCTATGTACTATCACACGAATTGGGAGGATATTTTGCAATATTCAACCAACGCGGAGGAGAATCTGCGACTACTGAAACTTATCACATTGGCCATAGAGATGAATAGCAAACCGTTTTATGTGACAGGATTGAAGTATTTTCGCGTTAGCATACAGGCTGGCCTGAAGGTGGATTAACTGATATTATAGACACTTTATATGTGCGATCTGTTTAATTTGTAAATCATACATTATTTTGCTTTGACAGATACTGCAGGGAGCCTTCTCCTACTTTACATTTCTTACTTCGATGCAGCGTCGACAAATGAGCAATTAAAAATGAAAATGAATAATTTACCGACCATTTTTTTTTCGCGTGTATTTTAATGAAGCATAAATTTATTAAATTGTCAGAGATGGACAGAAGGATGTTGTTGTTGCTGCTACTGTCGATGGAGGTCCTCTACTAGACGATACAAATGATTGCATATTAAAAGTCAATTATTGGTGAATTAATTTTAATTAAATTAAATTGATAAAAGGCGCCAGGTTAACGCTTGACTGAGTCCTTTCCATTTTCTCTTTCCTCCTTTTTTTTGGTCTTTTCTTTCCGGGTCGTAAGAATATTTTTATTCGGCGAAAAAAAGGAAAATTAAGTTTTTCAGCTAACTTTTAGCGTTGGCGAAAATTAGAATATCTTTTTATTTTTCTCTGCTTGAGAGGAGAAAGGGATGTGGGGGCGGGGAATTCCTACAATGATCAGGGAGTTGCTCTTCTTTTGTGGTTATAAATCTTCAAGTTGTTTCTTCTTCTCCCATTTTCATTTCAATTTCAATTTCCTCTCTGGCACGAACATTTTTGGTAAATTAATCCATTTAAGTTTTGCCATATAAACTTTTCACATAAAAATCTCTATCTCCATCTCTGTCTATCGCCATTGCTATCCCGCTCGCACTGAATGGCAGAAATATGTATGTATGTAAGTATGTATAATTCCATCATGGCTAGGAAGTCGAACTTTGCTTCGTTATGGCTGTCTTGCTACTGCTCCTGCTGGCTCCTCTCATTGATAATTAGACACAGTCGACGTCAAACCACGCCTCTTTGCCGTCTTCCACCCCACATTCCCCACCATTCCCCATTTTCCCACCCCCATTGAGCCATTAGACAATTTGCACTTCATTAGCGCAGCAGCAGCAGCAGCCGCATCAGTTGGTATTGGGAATTGTGGCCTTAGCGATTGGCTTAATAGGCCAGGCTAATGAGCGAAAAGGATTGAATTTTACTAAATGTAATGGTCGAGAGAATATTTACAACTAGAATGGCTCTTACAAATATATTTCCAAGCAACATTAGCTCATATTGCCGCAGTAATTGGTCTCGGGTGATCAACCTTTTTTTTTTCTATCTCTCTGATTTTCATGAAGATTTCATTGAAACTAGAAATTAACTGTGGCCTTACAGTGATTTATAATCTACTCGAAGCTAAAGAAATTTCTATGCATCTTAATGCATTTCTCTAACAATTTTAAATAATTCGTATACGGCTTTGATTTCGATATTTTGGAATTTAAACAAACCTTGGGTATTCCCAAGGAATACTTTTTTAGACACAAATAACTGCCAGTCTAAGCATTTGATCAAATTAATTGTTTAAAGAGGACGTCAACTGAATGCTTACAAAATTTGATGTTTTGCCATTTTTAAGTCAGTCACTTTTGCAGATTTTGATCTACGACACTGCAGCATTGCACTGCTTTGTTGCACTGCTTCTTACATTTAACTTTTTCCTTATAAAGTGAAACAAAAACACATTTTTCAGAATGCCTTTTTGACATTATTTTAAATAAAGTTTAATTAGAAAAACAATTTTGCTTTGTGCAAAACAAATTAAATAATTAATTTTTGGAGGTTCCGACATAATATATTAAAATAGAAAGTTTCAAAAGCTACTACGAGGGAAAATTCGGTGAAAGTAAAAAATCGAATTTCTTTGCAACATATTTCTTTGAACACATTTAAAATTTACACAATTTTTTAGACACGTTCAACATTTACCAAACGGTTAGTGCCAAACCAACTTTTTAACAACCTTTTTTCCAACTAGAAAATTTTAGATAATTTTGAAGTTTGAGTACGCACCATTAAGCTTCGATATTTTTTCTATAAATTGAGTTATGTTAATATTTTGTTGAGACAAATTCGATTGAGGTTAAACCGATTTTGTTTTCATTAATTATAATTTTTCAAAATCTAAACTCAACTAAATTCTTTTTTAATGTTTTTCCAAATTAATTATCCATTGCAATGGATTGGTCAACTAATCGGCTTAAGGTATGGCTAGAAAATCTCTGAATTTATTTTATTTTCAAGCATCTTAATTGATTTGGTTTTTTGATCTATCTAACTATCTTTATTCATACGTCTTTTATTTTCTACTTAACCCTAACAAATTTCTAATAATAGCGTTTAATTAGAGAAGTCCTTCAACTTTTTTTCTGGTCTCTGGAACTTTTGTTTGCCAACCACAGAAATTTTTTTATATATATTTTATGCTTGTGTTGGCTGCCAACTGAAGTTGAAAAAGCAAACACATGAAAAAAGGCAAAAGGGAACACATAGATAGACAGACAGACAGACAGACAGAGAAAAATTGTTGCGGATAGTGGGCGAGATGGTTGAGATAGTGGCGGCGAGAGAGAGAAGGGGGGAGGTAAACCGCCATCCGAATGCAGGAAAAGTTTTTAGAGCTTGTAATTATCATTAGCGATATTGTGTTGAAAAGTTTAAAAGCCGCCGCCGCCCTATATATGGTTATACGTACATTCATATATTCCCCCGATTTACAGTCGTCAAACGAAATGGTAAGGAACAGAATGGAGAAAATGAAGGAAAATGTTTTCACATTAAATACCAGAAAATTTCACAACTCTCGGCCCGTACAACACGTCGTATGCTTAATTAATTTTAAATGCACTTTTAATAGTTTTTCCTTCACGCCAAGCAGCAAAAACTTCTAAACCCGTCGACCACCACCTTTAAGTTAACTTTCACTGCAGGAACAGGTGGGAAAAACCAAAAACCAAAAACCAAAAAACTAAAAAGAAAATGTAGAAAAGCTTAGACCCGAGAGCTGGGAGTGATGGAGGGTAAGGCAAAAAAGAAGCTCATTCATGTATGACTGCATTTGTCAGTCTCTGACTCTGACTTGGTCGCTCAGTCCGTCTGTCTGTCTGTATATACGTCGGCCTTTCTGCCTGTTTGTCTCTGCCAGTGCCTCTGTCTCTGCGGCTGCTGTGTGTAATTATGTCTGAGATTATGCCCACAGTCATGCCATAGAAGCGAGCTTTCTCCTACTGTCTGTCTTTAATATGCTCTATAATCTCCCCGCTGTCCCCCACTATAATCCACACCCACCAGCAGCACGGATATGTCCTTGCTGCTGCTGCTGCTCCTGCTCTTGGTCCTGCTGCTGTCGTCAACGTCAAAAAGTTTTCTGTGGTTCGCCTTGCTTCGCGCTGGCTGATGTGTTGGCATTTGCTTTTGCTTTTTACTCGCTGACTAACTTTAAGTGGAGGTCTTAAGATTTTTGTGCAGGGCCCTTGCCTTAGCCCAAACGCTGTTCATATGCAGTTTTTGATATTCGTACACAGAGCGAAATGTTGACACATTTGACTACTGGGATCAGAAGTATATTTCGCCCTTATACAAATGAATGATATGATATATATATATATATGTTTAAAAAGCTCTATATCAGGAGCCACTTTTAGCCAAAATAAATGATTCCCCACTGACCACAGCATCGGTACATAGACCAAAAAGATCCTTTTTGGTTTCCAGCGAGCTTTGCCCAGTTTCTAGCTTACTTTACGGTCAACTCCTCTCTCTCCTATTTAAGCCAGCTTCCACGATTACTTATTGATGCAAGGGCCATTGATTTTCTCTCAGTGTACGCCTGCTTAAGTATTCTCATTTCCCTTTAGCTGCTGCTGTTGGTGGGCTAGTGGGCGATGGGGAGGGGGTTTTTGGCTTTTTGCCTTGGCTCGTAAAGTCGCAGGAAGTTATTATCCTAAAAACTTTACCCCTGAGGGCAATACAAACAAAGGCGTAGCAGAGCAACAAAGCACTGCAGCAGCAGCAGCAGCAGCATTCATGTCTGACTATGAAATGGCTATATGTATATGTGCCTCAGTCTCGATTCCCCACCTCCATCACTCTTTCTCTCACTCCCTCTCACCCACATACATATAAGTATATGAAAATGGAATGGAATGTCATAAAATTAGAGCGACGACGACGACGACGACGACGATGATGATGATCATAAGCAGGGCGAGAACCGAGCAAAGAACAAAAACTTAGACCGAGCTCGTTTTCTTTGCCATTTTTCTCATCTTCTCTTGGTGAAAAGTTGATGGTCAGGCGTTAACCCATTAAATTTTCTCTTTATTATTCTAGCAATATTTTGTTCAGGGAGCAAAAATGTAGAGAAAACCAAACCAAAAAGTATTCTACAGACATATTTATGTAACTAGTGTTTCCAAGATGCAACAAACAAGCCAAGAAATCTAAGCCATGAATTTTGATTGCGTTGGATTGTATAGAGTATTTTTGAGAAGCATTGTAACTGGGTTTAACCTAGATTATTAAGAAAAGGACACGAAAAGTTAGAAGGATAGGAGGATAGACTAGCAGTAAATAACCAAATCTAAGGACATCAAATTAGTGTAAAATTAAAAAAAAGAATGTGCCTTCATTTCAAGACTTATAAAAAGATTTGGGTATATGTATATTTATAGGAACTTTTCTTCAATTCTTATTGCTACATTATATGATGTATGTAAGTGCATAGTTTTTGATAAGTAAATGAGTTGCCAAAATAGACAAAACAATGTCAGGGTACGAACAATGAACGTTCGGAAACTACATATACAAAAATATTACCGAAATTCTGACTAAAATTGTTTCATTGAAAAACAAGTTCGGGAAACGTTTTTAATCGAGAAAAGGTTCATGTCATCTAGGGTTATTGAATGTGGATATATCCAGTCCAGTAAAAACTTAAGACGAGCTTAAGCCATCCATACACATTTAATTGGGGGTATTTAAAAACTTTAAAGAAGTATTCCAAGCAATGGACCTCTGGTAATATGGATTAAATGATAAGGAACTTTCTCAAGTAATACAAGCGGCTTCATAGAGTACAGAAAAGTTAAGATTATAATGGATTAAATCACCAGTTGCTATCTGAATTCTAGCTTATTTCAACGGCATTTTTATACATAGTTTTTTTTTTTGGTAAGTCATTCATTAGCCAGAGCATTTTATGGATAGTCGCAGTGCAACTGATAAAATGCAGTTTGCACATCTTTTTAGATGTAACTAAAAACGCAAATGGATGGAGCTTGGCATAAATTAAATGTTTACGACTTCCGTTCAGTCTGTCGGTGTGGCAACCTAACTAACTAGAGATACCTTTTGTGGCATTAAAAAACCAGAAATACTGTATATGTATGTATATGCGCCCCACCGAGAGAGAGACGGAGAGGGAGCAGGGGAGAGGAGAGTGGTGCAGAGCACCAGAGCAGAGGACAGGATAGCACAATGTAACACGGACAGGACAAAACCTGGGATTATATATGCAAGGACTTGGGCTATAGTTTTGTGCCCGTCGAGTTGTTGGCGCTAATTTTTAATTACCAACCACTAAATATTCAATTTTTAGTGGCCAGAACAAAAGGCACCCAGACACTTCCTTGGGAATTTCTCTTTCCTGTTTCCCCGACTTGTTGGAATTGCAAATGTTGTTTTTTTTTGTTTGTTGGTTTTCATTTCTTTATTAGTAATTTAGGTACAATAAATGTGCTTTAACTTAAGTATGTCCTTCTGACTTAGACCCGAGCGTTGACCAATTTCAACATTCCGCAAAGGTAGAATAGTGCGTTCGGAATTCTTTGAGAAAGCGAATGGACCATAATGCATTACGCTCTGATAGTCATAGCCATAGCCGAAGTCTCCGACATCTTTTGCATCATAGACTCGAAAATTCTCCACTCTATCATCTTGTATATTCTCGTAGAGAATTTTGACATACTTATCGCGAAGAGGATCACTTTGCATATGCACAAAGGCGAGGGCGTGAAGAAGTTCATGCTGGATTGTACCGCGGCTCATGCAACCACTACCCAAATTCAAGGGTTGTGCTAGCCATCCAAGGAATCCAAGGTAGGACCAGCAGCCCGAATCCTTGCGCTGAATGATCACTTGAGGCTCTTGGCGATTTGTGGTGAGGCGAAAGCGAATGCAAGTGGTCTGTCTGGTTATGCTGGACATGGCCTGAGCTATGCGATTCCTGTCGTCGGCGCCTAAAAGCGAGTTCCACTGAAATATTTCAATCTACTTCTGTTTCACTTTCCTCGCATACTCACTCAAGCCCTCGCCAAAACTATACACCAAAGTGGAATCCTTCCAATAATACTTCGACCAAAGTATCACATTCTTCGCTTGCATATTCTTGGTGGGACCCTCCAAATATTCGCGCTGCTCCTGGATCAGCAGCATGTCGTCACTCACGGGCGTAGTGATCACCAAATGCACCAATGTGAGAAGACAACTCAAGTTCAGATAAAACATGTTCTCTTTAATGAAGTCTTTAGAAGAAAGCAGCGAGGTTTTTATAGCTCCCAAGTTAATTAATATCGCTGGTATTATCTTTTGACAGATAACGTGGATCAACTTCTTAAAAATTTTATTTTGCAATACTACAACGAAAAAATTTAAATAGCTTTTACCACAAGCAAGGGAAAAAAGTTGTCGATCCTGGATCCACTTGTATAATGTGTTGTGATTATTTAGAAATTGGTCATACTTCGTTGATCTAGGCGGAATCGAAAATGAAAAAAATAAATATTTGAGTGTGGAAAACATTAATCGAAATGAAATCGACTTGTATTCCTTTCGATCGTTCTCACTCGAAATGCTCAATGAATAATTTCTGGTTAAATCTGGTTAAATTCTGGTTAATCTGGTAAAATCTGGTAAGATTAGAATCCAATTTGTTTAAAAACCATTTACATAATTGTAATTGTGTTATTTTTATACCCTTGCAAAAAGGGTATATTAATTTTGGTCAGAAGTGTGCAACGCATAGAAGGAGCCATCTCCGACCATATAAAGTATACATATTCTTGATCAGCATGACAAGACGAGTTCAAATCCGTCTGTCCGTCTGTCTGTCTGTCTGTCTGTCTGTCTGTCTGTCTGTTTGTCTGTCTGTCTGTCCGTCTGTCTGGATCAACAGCTTCTCCTCCTAGACCGCTATAGCTACAAAGCTGCAATTTTGCACGAAGTCTTGTATATACTGCAGGCATTGTATATCTCGGATTCATCTGGATCGGACGACTATATCATATAGCTCCCATAGGAACCATCGGTCGAAAAATGAGTTTTAGATCAATAACTTCGTTGTTTTTCATCTGATTGTTATAAAACTTAACATTTGGCAGTTTACTATACATCTATACGTCCGTGCCAAATTTGATCAAGATCGGACTACTATATCATATAGCTCCCATAGGAACAATCGGACCAAATATAGTTTTGCTTCTAAAAACTTTTTTGTTTCTATTGCGATTATCGCCAAACTTAGTAAATAACATTTGCACATAATAAATTATAATCCTGCCAAATTTGATCAAAATCGGATTTCTATTTGATATAGCTGTCATACAAACAAATAGCAAACTGCATTCTGTAACTCTACATACATGCGCATGTATGCGTGCCGTGCTATAGCGTGTAGATCGAGGTTTTTTCACAAAAGCCTATTCATTTTGCGAACTCCATTTAGGGACTGAGTAACGCAAGAACTTGCAAGGGTATACAAACTTCGGCATGGTCGAAGTTAGCCCGGCCTTCTGGTTTTTGTTAAGAAAATGCAAATCGTTGTGACGCTCGGCAACCCTTTAATTCGTTCGCCTAAAAAACCGAAAACCTTTTGAGATAAGCTTAGAAAAGTAAAAGGATTGACACTTTATTCGGAAGTGAGAAAACCGATTTCGAATATTAACCCCTTCAGGACTGAATTAAAACGGGAAGACTAAAAAAATATTTGATTGCATATTACGATTAATATGGCCACAAATATTGACCAAAATAAATATTTTAGTCCTACGTATCTTGATTCGTCCTCACCTATAGGCCACATTTGTCCTGAGTAGTAGATGTTTTAAATAATACGTATACGTAATCGATGAATTAATTTTTTATTTATCTCACTCTTTTATTCTTAATATTTTAATAGGTTTAAACTCAAGACATTTTTCCCAAGACTCTTTAGTCTTCTGCTATAATATTATAAGTATATTTATTACTTAAACTTATTTTTACAGGCCCCGATAAAAACAGACTTAAAATATGAACCAGCTTAGAACTATATGGATGCGAATTTATGGTAATTTGAAAGTAACAAGATCCACTCAGAAAACAGTCTAATCTATATAGTCATAACCTCGTATGGAAATATCTGCTGAGTTACTCGCATCGATAAATAACTTCAGACCGAATTGAAAAATATTTAAGTAATCCCAATGAACAATATTAAAAGGATAAATGTCAGAGAAATTTAAGAGCATTGGAGTGTTAATTAAATTCCCGAATCTACATTATTACGAGTTTTTTTCCCCCGTATTATGTGTTTGTAATCATAATCTCAGCTTCAGGTCTTTTACCTTTATTTTCACAATTTAATGATGATAAATTTCGCTCGTTAACATTATATTTCCGTCAACGGTTTCCGTATACGTATTGTATGCTGATAAATCCAATTACGTAACAATATCTTTTGTTGTCATTTTCGGTGTACTGAGATAGCCTTTGGCAGCAGCGGAAGGGGGCGCGTAAAACACAGTTACGCCTAAAAGTATGTGCGTGCAAATGAAGTTTTCATCGCTTTAGCTTATGTGCCTTAAGAACGATTAGATAAGCTAAAAGAAGTTAACTAATTCAATAAATGTCTAATTGAATAGTTTAGTGCATTAGTTTTCATTGATAAGTCACTTGGGCACCATGTATACCTGGTTGAGAGCTGCCCACATACTACTACTGATGGGTATCTCTGCTTGTCTGGCTATGCCCAGTCAACGCATTGAGACAGATCCAGAGCTAACAGCTGGCTATATAGAAGGAGATATGGTCCCCAATGGCAAACTGAGAAACATTTGGCGCAATGAAACCTATCGTTGGCCCGATCGTGTTGTCTACTATCACATCAATGGATATATAGGTAGGGGAAATAGCTTAAATTCGAATATACATAACTGTGTATCTTTTGTCTACAGATCAGGAACACCGTGATCACATAGTGCGAGGCATACACACCATTGAGTCGATCTCTTGTCTGACCTTCAAAGAGGCCACCTCCGATCAGGCGTATTATGTAAATGTCACTTCCGAGGACGGTGGCTGCTTCTCCTATATAGGCTATTTGAATCGAGTGCAACAACTAAATCTTCAGAATTATCCCATTGGTGAGGGTTGTTTCCGTCTCTATACTGTGGTCCATGAGTTCCTGCACGCCCTGGGCTTCTTCCATCAACAGAGTGCCGCAAATCGTGATGAATACGTCACAATTGTCGAGGATAATATTACTGAGGGCATGGAGTTCAATTTTGATAAATATACCGAGGAGACAGTTAATGATTTTGGTCAGGAATATGATTACGGTAGTGTTATGCATTATGGTCCATATGCCTTTTCGAAAAATGGTGAAATGACCATCGTCCCAGTCGAAGAGGAAGCTGTTGATATTATTGGACAACGATTGGGATTAAGTGAAACCGATATCAAGAAACTTAATGCCATGTACAATTGTCCATAGAGACGAAGCTCACTCCCTTCAATTGCTTATCGAAATCAGTTGTAAATTTATTTCACTTTTGCCTTATCTGAGTTGCCAATAAAGTGTCCGACAGAGTGTTGCTAATCCATAGTTATTTTTTATTTAACTTCATAAAATCCGTAAAACAATGGGTAGCTAAAGAAAAATAGTCTTAGAGACCTTCAAGGATTTACCAAGTATTAACACGATTCTGCCTGATAACAAGAATTAAAAAGATATTTTGAGGGGTATCCTAAAAATGTATCGTCTATCAGCTCATCTATCATTAGATGTAATCGATTCTTTGGCCAAAATGCCGTTAATTAACAGTTAGTTAATCAACTGAACCAAAACGACCTTTCAATTTAATAAAACTACAGCATTGTTCAGTTATAAATACAAAGCGCCATGTCATTTTGTATATATGTAATAGAAGGCGCAAAGGTTTTTAAAGGAAAATATCTCGGCATCTATAGTAGTTTGGCGTGTATTATGCCATCTATCGATTAGATAAGATCTTCATTGGTCATTTTACAGTTAGTTTGTTTTTTTTTTCTTGAATTCCCTCACTGCTGAGGTTATAAATTTGTACCGAACCGACAAAGACAATAAATTATCCGTATCAAAAATAATTACCAATAAAAAAGAGCCTATCAAAGTTAAGTTTGTAGAAATAGTATTGACTGGAACGTGACAATATGCGGACGATTGCTTCTCTGGCCGTGGTAATCCTTGCCGTTGGCAGCTGTTCGGCAGCACCAGCCGCCACGCCCACTAGAATTGAGACGGATCCTGAACTAACTGCCGGTTATGTGCAGGGCGACATGGTATTCAATGCACCAGAGAACAGAAATGGTTTAATCAATGAGACATATCGTTGGCCCGACAACACTGTTTACTACTACATCAACAGTTACATAGGTAAGATCTCGATAATTCCCGGTTGCTTTAGCTCAAGTGATTAATCGAAATTTGTTCTTCCGTAGACAAGGAACATCGTGATCATATTATACGCGGTATTCGAACCATTGAACGTCATACGTGTTTGATCTTCAAGGAGGCAGCCAGCGATCAGACAAGCTATGTGAATGTCACCTCTGAGAGTGGCGGATGTTATTCCTATGTTGGCCATCTGAATCGGGTTCAGCAATTGAATCTTCAATCCTATCCATTGGACACCGGCTGCTTCCGTATTGGCACAATTGTTCATGAATTCCTACATGCCTTGGGCTTCTATCACCAGCAGAGCACTCACAATCGCGATGACTATGTCCGTATTGCGGAGGAAAACATTACCGAGGGCACGGAAAACAATTTCAATAAATACGACGAGAATACAGTTACAAACTTCGATGAGGAATATGATTACGCCAGTGTCATGCATTATACGGCCTATGCCTTCTCCAAAAACGGCGAAATGACCATTGTACCACTGAAAGAAGGCGCCGAGGAGCAGATGGGTCAACGACTGGAAATGACCCAATCGGATATTAATAAGCTGAATACCATGTACAAATGTCCTAGGCAGGTTTAAGATTAATTAAACAAATAATGTTTGACTTTGCCCTTCCCAAATTTGGAGTAGTACTTGAGGAGTTCTTTTCTTTTGGGTTAATCTAGAATTTAATATTTTTGCATATTGAGAATTTCACATATTTCTCAATACCCAAATAAGACAAACTTATTTTGGTTATTCTATATAAGTATTTTGAATTGGTTTGACTAATCTATAAGACTTATTTTCGAAATGTTTATCTCAATGCCAAACAATGGAAAGTTGGTTGGTATTAACCAATTTTCATTTCAATTAAAATTATTCACTGATGTTTCAATACAACGAATGAAGAAAAGTTCTATTTATTTCCCCAATCTCTTGCGGGTTTTCATTTATTGCTCACACATATCCTGGACATTTGTACATACGATTTAGTTTGATAATATCCTTTTTACTCATGAAGAGTCGTTGCCCCACACGTTCCCCACCTGCTTTAATGGGTTCCAGGGTCCATAAGTGGGCACGATCGATGCTAAAGGCATTTCGCGGATAGTGCATCACACTATCGTAGTCATATTCCTCTCCGAAATTATCTAAGGGTTCGTGTGTGTGATCATGTATAAAATTTCGTCTGAAATTCGGGTTGATGTTCTTCCAGTGGACATAGATATATTCGTCGCGATTGGCAGCTACATGCTGGTGCTTAAAACCCAACACATGCAACAGCTCATGCAATATCGTTCCAATGCGAAAGCACCCAAATCCGATGCGATATCGTTTCAGATTCAAGTTTCGGACATTATTCTGCCAGCCAACTTTATCTACACTGCAGCCAGGTTTCTTTGATGTGATGTTTAAGAAAGTCGACGAATTCGGTGGTGCCGTTAGGAATTTGATGCACGAATTCGCTGATATAATATCCATGGCACGGTGAATGTGATTCTCCTGGGCTTGGTCTAAGGTGAGGAACTTGTATTGTTATTTGACAGATAGATGCTTTTTTTTCATGTCCTTTACCGAATTCTCTTTCACCAATTTGATAGGAGACTGTGGCATTTGGCCATCGTAAGATCTCTGAGCGAACACCGTTACGCAATTCGATTGGAGGATACTGTATATCGCCTTCAAAATAATCCTCAGATAACTCTGGATCCTCAAGGAGAACTTGCTCTGAAGGATTGCTTAAAATTTCATTGCTGATTTGTAAAAAAATAAATATAAATTGCCATCTACACATTTTGAGAGCTTAATGTGAAAGAAATCGTAAGACACTAAATACGAGATGCTGTTTAACATATTAGACATGCTGCCTCACACAATTTGATTCACTTTTACAGCAATTTGTGAAATTGTAGACCGATAAACTATAATCGAATCAACGAATACTTTTCCGTTACACCCATCAAGCTCATCGAAAAACTTTATTTTTCTCTATTTTTTTCAAACTTTAACTAAAAACTAAAAACTCCCCCAGTCAGAAAAAATAAATTCTTCTTCTTCAATTGATGAGCAGTTTGCCTTATTATTTATTTTGATGAGATCAGAAATTATATTTATTTAACAAGATTGAAATGTGTTTATACAAAATTTTGTTTACAAAAGATTTTTTGGATTTTGACTATTTTTATACTACATTAATTGTTGATTCTTTCGCCAATCTTTTGGAGCGCCAATCACGTGATTTAGATGTTCGTTTAACAATGTTTAAGCCATCCTCCGTGTGTGGACTGCGAGGGATAATAAAATTGGTTATATGTATGTATAATATGTGCGATAATTAATACTGAAGATCTACCTTAATACTGTTGAATCTTCTACTATTTCTAGATCTTTTGAAACTTTAGGGCAGATTTAGCCTGCGGCTGTTCCATTATCCCATTGAATGCCTTATGCAGCTCGCTGAAATGAGAGGAAATAATAATTGATATGGTTATATTCTTATTCGCAGAAATGAAACGGGTTAAGTATTTTAATCAATTCTTTTATTGTGTTTAAAAAAAACTATCGATAGTGATGACCGAAATCCATGTTTTCCAAAAATACAACAACAACGATGTATCGATAGTGCGATCGATGTTTTTTGTCACTGCAGATGTGTGGTTGAGACAAAGTCCAAGGTAATTAGTTCCTTCTTTATGACCACAAAGACGACTGTTTCCTAGTAAATCATTTCCAATACCATTAAATATTTGATAAAGTCAGACTTTTTGCATATTTTTAATCAAGTTTCTACCCCAATCTGCTCATTTAGCAGATGGCCATCTCAGTCCATTCGGATATATATTTTGCCATACTTTAAAGAATTATTTAAATTAGTATTATTGCTTGGAGTGATATGTATTTGTTGTGAATGTTTTTCGACAAAATGGGCATGGCACCAAGTTTCCACGGCCAGAAACCTAAATTTTATCTACATAAGTATGCTATATAATCTCAATTTTTTTTGCTACCCTTGCGTTACTCCACATTTTCTTCAATAGCAAGTTCAAGATTCATTGGAAAGTCTAGAAAATGTCCATAAAGTTGGTCAATATCATTAACATTGCCATTACCAACGCCTTAAAAGTTGAATTGCAGTAAAAATGTCTATTTGTGGGTATTGAGGATTTCATATTTTACAAAGAATTAATGATACTACCTAGTACAAAAAGTTTTAATCAAAAAATATATACACTCAAAGTCGAGCAACAATTTTCGCCAAATTAAAGGAATTTAGTGATGTTTCAAACACTTGTTTTCATCAGCTGTTTTCTCACCAGTCTTAGACAAAGTTGAAAAAACTAGCATGCAATGATTGATACACTTTTAAAAATTGAATTAAATGCTCATAAAATGTCTGAATTCCCCAATGTGCATGGTAGAGGTATGCTTAAGTCGAGCAACAACTACAACACCAGAAAGTGAAAAAAGAGCGAGTAAAATACACACACTTGCGCTCTCGCCATTTTGCGTAAAAATACATGAAACTAAAGAACAACAACAACAGTTCTAGCTAAGCACCCAAAAGGCATTTCTATGTGGTTGTTGTAGCTAACTTTAATCGTAATCAAAAGAGTTACAGATCATACTAAAATTTTAGCTCCTTAGCCTTAAAAATTGTATGCTCTAATTATATAGATTTAACAGTAATTCGAATTGTATGTCCTGGCGTGTCTCACCTTTTCCAAAAATTGCTTGTAGTATTTAAAAATCAGCAACTTTTGTGCATGCTGAAAGTCAATTTGTGGTATCTCAACTGTGTTATCTAAGAGGCACTTCAAATTCTTCGATAAGTCATGTTGATGATCACTGGAAATCATTTAAATATTACTCATAGATATGCTCAACTAAATTATAACTCACCTTATTAGCAAAATTGTCCGCTCGGGAAAAGTGAAGTTAACAAAGCTTTCGTGTTGAGCAGTATTTTGAGTGGCAACAACCATATAATTCTCCAATTTTTGCTTTCTTATATATAGGTCTAGTGATTCCCGATTTAATTTCACTATATTCAAAGTATCCTCCATGTTTGAGCTGAAGTGGGAATTGAAGTTGGTTAGATGCTATAATTAAGACTTAAAGATCTACCTTAAATGTGTTGAATCGTTCACCATCAAAGTTGGAACCCCAAGGGCGAGGCAGGTCTCCATCAACTCGTTTAATCTGATCAAATCATCGATGAGAACAGCTACCACAATAAGATCAGCCTTCTGTGACCCAATATCAGATTTGCGATATATGTCGCCAATTGGAGAAATATTCGTTTCTAGCTCTGTCACTGGACTGACTTCAATAGATGCTGATTTGACAGCTTTTCGAAATTTGCCGACTTTAATCCTGGCATCGTCTCGCCAATAAACAGGTCGTATGTTTGACATATTTAATTCCCAACCTCGTAGATACGGTTCGAAATGTATCTCAGGTAATAGGAAACGTACTTCTAGTTGTGCTTCCAGCGGAAACTCTGGCGAATTAACTTCCACGGATGTCAGCAAAGTATTAGCTTGGGGAATATGAAATCTTTCAATAAAGATTTAGTCATTTATTGATCAATTCCAGATTATTATTCACAATTTACCCATTCTCCTGGCACATTTCCATTATTTTGTGTAGAACTAATTTGGTGAATTGTCGGACTTGAATAACTTCTCCCATTGTTAGAGTAAGCAACAAGCTAATCATCTTTTGAATTTGATCATTTTTCAGTGTATTCCATTTAAGATCGAGGAAAATATTAGTCACAGAAAGTAGAGACATTTGTGGATTTGTCTTCAAAGTGGATATTGACTCCAAACGCTCCAAAAGTATCTCTGGATCGCGTAAGGTTTCAGCCACAATGACTTCATACATTAAAATAATATTTAACTGATCGTTTCGAGAAAATAATGCCGACCACAGCATATCCGAGTATTCATATTTTGTTCCTAGATACAACAATGCTAAGGCAATGCTAAATTTAAGCCTGTGCTCCTTGGAGTTGCTTTGATAATGAGAATGATTTTCGGACAATTCCAGATTCATGCGCAATAATTCGTCGACTATGCCTCTTACATAAGTTTCCGATTGTTCGAACGCATGTAACATGAACAATCCAGACAAGGACCCAAAGCCGTAGAAAGCGAGGTAGTTCGATTCAATCCTGTGGATATGAAGAATGCGGGACTTATACTCACAACCGAATAGAAAATAAATCTGATTTGCTCTTACCACGCGTCTTCGGGAAGTGTTGAACAATGGATGATGCCTTGAATAACTTCATGTAAAGGCACTTTCACTTTGGAGCCCAATATTCCAAAGACAACACCTTTATTTCCATACATATGATCGCAAGTCATACATTGTTCTCCATCGTTACCATGAACATGATAACTAATTATATCCACAGAAAGGTTAGTTTGTTCTTCAGGGGTTAAATGCTTTGATGCATATGCTCCGATATTTCTAGCTCTTTGAGAACATTAAGAGAACATTATATCGTTCAATATTTCTTAGGTAACTTTACTTACGTGGTCGAGCAAGGATACCTTTTTAGTGAGGCCACAAGTGATGGCAAGACGTTCTCATCCTGCAATCGATCATTGCAGTTTTCCAAAAGGTGGCATAAATGCTTAAATGTTGCCTTTCCCCCTTCTTCAAGTAGTTCCAAAGGTTTCAGTTGAAACTTTTCAAATTCTGTCCACCTATTTATCTGATGTGTAACAAATAAATCCACAGATATTTCCAGCACAAGGGATTTCTCCTCGTTGGTTTCACACATTAGCTTAGCGAGCAAATGCTCCTGCAATTTCTTCAGATCTTTCCTACGTAGAATCAAGGAAGTGTCCACTTCATACACAGTGGAGTAGAAATCCAGAATCCCACAGTGCTGGATACAAGCTATCAGAAAGAATCGTAGCCATCCATGATGAACTTTAGGCAAAGCTCTTAATTTGTCCATAAAAACAATCAAAAAATCGCAATATAAAAATGTTGGCGTTTTCAAATTGAATATTATAGCCAAACGACATTTCGTGAAGTGAGTAGTTTCAGCTTCAAAGTTTTGGCAGCTCATTATTTTGCGTTTTACCCGATCATGATCGGAAAAGTATTCTATCGCATTGTTGTACATCATCTCAATGAAGATCAAATAATCCCCCAGCGACAATTTATCAAGTGTAGCCTGTGAATGATTGTGAATAACAGTGTGAATTCTTTAGAAATTAATGAGTTACCTCGAATCGATTTCCAACCAATCCTTGAACCATATACTGCAATCCGGATTTTTGCATTCCTGCTACTCGAACGGCGAGTTTAAAAAGCGTTTCCCTACAAATGTATGGAGATTGTCCCACCTCTTCCGCTGGCACACTTCCGAGCCACTCCCATAGTGGAAGACTACGCCATTCCCAAGGAACGTTGACCAAGGCTGCGATAAATGACCCAACGTCACTTGGCAATAAAAAGTTTTTAAAGAACGGATTATAACGTTCGTCGTCGTCGACATTGTATAATTGTGTTCTATTGGTTGCTGCTAAGAACTCTTCCAGGAGACCCCAATTAGTCAAGTGGGTCATCTTTAATTGGGTGACAATATATTTGACCGTATCATAGACAACTGATATATTCTCAGATTGAAAGAGTCTGAGGAATAAAATGCGCAGCCAAGGGGAAAAATCATTGGAGGATTTAAGATGGTTCAACAAATCGATTAAGCTCAAGGGCATTCGTTGCTCTTCCAGGTGCTCCAGTGCAGCAATGTAGTCCGACCATTGCTGCTTAGTCCACGATACGAAATTTAAATCATCATGTATCGTATTAAAGATCTCCTTCAGCTTATTCATAAGAAAGTAGGCTGATTGGCGTTCCTTCTTCTCCTTGGATTGAAGGAGCTGCTGAATCACCTTCAGCAATTGTGGACACTCTTCCAGTCCGAGATCGCGAACGAAATCATCAAATAGCTTGACGAGTATCTGCGCAGCGAGAGGATGCACCTGGTCCCCATTTACACTGAGGGACCACAACTGACTTAGCCACAATTTTCCTTGGGCAGTGGGAAACTTTGTGACTTGAAGTTGCAGGCACTCCAAGATGTTGGCCACCAACTGACGATATTCCGTAGAAGAAGCAGCACCATCAATTGAATCAGAGGCAGCAATCATCTCTACGATTAGCTTTTCGAATAGTTTTGGACACACGTTTACATTTTTGTTCTGCATCAGGTGAAAAATGAACTGCAGCACGCGCTTAAAGGCCGACCCGGTGACTTCTTCCCGATGTATGTCAACCAGATCGTACAGCAGATCATTGAGATCGCTTATATCAATCGATTGACATTGATTTGCACACTCCATTAAATGTATACGAAGAAAACACTTCTTGGGAGAGACACAACCGTATTAGTTCAAATAATCTGGTAAAATAAAATGAGGAATTGTAAACACTACTAGAGATAAGCGACACATTTTAAATTCTCTTTTTTATTGAACGTCGGGTACATTGATTTCTTTCAGACGTTTGTAACGCACAAAAGCGAATAAGTATTATATTGAATATTTACTACGACGAGTTGTCATATTCATATCAGCTGATTGTAGCTATCTGATTCGTAGATCGGATAGAAGCGATCGACTTAAAAACATTTATTTATTATGATTACCTATTTATGTGTTAACAAAACGAAATGCGAAATATACCGATCTATCAAAAAAAAAAAAAACTATTTGAAGGGTATACAACGTTCGGTGCGTTCATCGATACCAACTGATAAGGCATTCGTTTAATTTAAAATATAGATAATACGCTCAGTCAAATTGTCAACACTAGTTTGGCTACTCTGTGGTTACAAGGCAGCCATTTGTACTTAAATATATAAACGTTTATTGGAAGTCCGATCAAAGCGTCTTCACGCGTCTTGACAAGTTTTAGAAGAGAGAGAAAGTAGTGTTAACTAACTTAATACTAGAATTTCCGTTCAGAATTGGGAAACGACAAACAGAGGGCGAACCAGTATTTTCGGTGTCGCCACAGTACTCCCCGTCCAATGAGGTAGTTATGAATTTGAAGGTGAAAAACGAACTCGATGATGTTTCTCATATGTCCTTGGTGCAGGGCGTTTCGTGTCTTGAGTCTCGGGTTGTTGGTCTTCCTTCGCTATGAACGCTGGCTTGAGTCTGTCCACAGAAACGGCGACCTCCTTTCCATTGACTTTTAGAATGAAGACTCGATCCGTTTGGCGCTTTATGACTTCGTAAGGGCCAGAATACGGAGGTTCAAGCGGTTGCTTGACTGCGTCAGTTCTGATGAACACATGTGAACATTGATCAATGCCTTTTAGGATAAACATTCTTTCCTTGATATGATGAGCCGTGGGCTTTGGGCGAAGTTTTTGCATATGTTCACGAAAAGGGCTTAAAAATGATGCAGGTGTTGATGGCTTGTCCAAATCTTCAAAAAATTCATTGGGCAGTCGCAATGCCGTTCCATACAACATTTCCGCAGCTGATGCGTTGATGTCCGGTTTAAAACAAGTGCGTAGTCCCAGCAGCGCAGTTGGCAAAAGTTTTGTCCAAGGTGTGCCGTCGTTGCACATCAATGCGGCTTTTAGAGATCTATGCCATCGTTCGATTAAACCGTTGGATTGTGGGTGATAGGCAGTGGTATGTATCTGTTTGCTGCCGATGAGTCGTGCGAGTTCCTTGAAGACAGCGGATTCGAACTGCGAGCCTTGGTCTGTTGTTATGGTTTTGGGCGTTCCAAAACGTGATATCCACTGGGCGTAGAAGGTATTTGCTATTGTCTCTGCAGTGATGTCAGTGAGGGCGACAGCTTCGGGCCATCGTGAAAATCGGTCGATCATCGTAAGGCAGTAGCGGAAGTTCTGATAGTAAGGCATTACTATGATGTCCAAGTGCACGTGGTCGAATCTGCTATCCGGAACGGGTATCTTCTCTGGTAGTACGTGGTTGTGCTTGTTGATTTTCGCACGCTGACAAGGGAGGCAGTTTCGGCACCATTGGGTGATGTTTTTGTTCATTGATGGCCAAACGAACTTTTGGCGAATTTGTTTTAACGTAGCCCGACCACTTGGATGTGATAAATTGTGGAAGAAGGTGAAAATTTTGTAACGATGAGATTTAGGTACATACGGTCGGTTGTGTCCCGATGAAACATCGCAATATAATGACACATTGTTGTCGAATTTAATGCTTTTTAGAGTTAGCGATGAATTTCCTTTTAACAATTCCGATAATTCAATGTCTGTTGCTTGTGCCTCTTCGATTTCAGATAGGTTTACTGAAGTGGGCATCCGAATGGCACACAATCTTGAGAAGGCATCTGCGACAATGTTGTGTTCGCCTTTTACGTGCAGGATTGTCGTGGAGAACTGCGATATATAGCTTAATTGTCGGAGCTGACGAGGCGATGCTTTTTCAGGTTTTTGATTGAAGGCATAAACAAGCGGCTTATGATCAGTCCTGATGATAAAGGCTCGTGTCTCTACCAGGTGCTTAAAGTATTTAATTGCCTCGAAGACTGCTAAGAGTTCTCTATCGTACGTGCTGTAATTTCGTTCCGTGATGCTGAGTTTTTTAGAGAAAAACCCTAGTGGCTTCCAGATGTCATCTATCTGTTGTTCGAGGGTTGCGCCGATGGCCGAATCAGAAGCGTCGCAGGTTAAGCTGAGTTTTGCGTCTGGTGACGGAAACGATAAAAGTGTTGCATTAGCCATGTTTTGTTTACAGTTTTCAAAGGTAGCAATGAGTGTCGGTGTCCATTCGATCCTTCGTTGGTCGTTCTTCTTTACATCTCTGAGCAATTCAGTCAATGGCGCTTGTATGCCTGACGCATGTTGAAGGCATTTTCGATAGTAGTTGATCACACCCAAAAATCGGCCAAGTTGGCATATTGTTTGAGGTCTTGGATAGTTAAGGATAGCATTTATCCGATCAGTTGGCGGCTTTATTCCACAGTCGTTGATTGTGTATCCAAGAAAGTTGACCTCTCGTTTTTCAAATTGGCATTTACTAAGGTTGATACTTAGACCATGATTTTGAAGAATTTGAAAAACCGAGCGAAGATGTTCTTTGTGCTCTTCCAAAGAGTTCGACATGACGAGAATGTCGTCGATATAGCAGAATACGAAGTTAATGCCACGAAAAATGTTGTCCATGAATCTTTGAAAAGTTTGAGTCGCATTTTTTAACCCAAAGGGCATGTACAAGAATTCGAAGAGTCCAAAAGGCGTGCAGACAGCTGTCTTTGGGACGTCGCTTGGCTCCATTGGGATTTGATAGTAAGCTTTTACCAAATCGAGCGTTGAAAATACTTTTTTCCCATATAGTTGATCGGTGAAATCGTTGATATGAGCGATAGGATAACGGTCCGGAACCGTTATTGAGTTTAGTTTCCGATAATCGCCACAGGCACGCCAACCTCCATCTTTTTTAATTACCAAATGAAGTGGGCTTGACCATGGACTTTTCGACGGACGACAAATTCCTTGTTTGATTAGAAGATTGAATTCCTGTTTCGCTGAGGCTAGCTTATCACCAGATAGGCGACGAGGCCGATCCGCAACAGATCTACCATGTGTTTCGATGACATGAGAGACGTCGTTATGGACATTCGTTTTCATTGACGGTTTGGTTATGTCAATAAATTCGTGAAGGATTTCCGGATATTTGCGTGGGTCTTCTACTGTTGATATGGAATGTTGTCGCGTTGCAGCTAAGCATCCAGTCGTCGAAAGACCTGTAATCGAGTCAATGAGAAGTTTATTTGCCAAATCAATGAGTAATTCGTTCTTGGTCAGAAAGTCAGCTCCAATGATGGCTACTTGGACATCTGCGATGATGAAGGGCCAGGTGAAACTGCGGCGTAGGCCAAGATTGAGCTCTGCAACGTATTGGCCGTACGTGTTGATGATTGACTGATTGGCAGCATATAGAATGAGATCGCAAGGTTTGGTTTTTTGCTTGCAGAATGATCGTGGAACAACAGAAATCACAGACCCTGAGTCAATGAGAAACCGTATGTTGGAGACACGATCGGTGATGTGCAGGCGTGGTTCGATACTGGAGTTGAGTTGTGGTTTGGGATCGCCGGTGTTGTGTGTGCTGTCGCCTACCAGCCCTTTAGACGACAGCTTTATTAGTTTGACAACTGGAAATGTATACAAGGAGAACGACATTTTTTGGCATCATCCCCAAATTTAAGATGGTAGAAACAAAGTTTCGCTTGTTGTTCCTCCGTTTTTTTAGGCGATGAGTTGCCCCATTGCGATCGGCCACTTGATGCACTACGTAAGCGAGACTGAGCATCATGTTTAGGTGATCGAAACTGTTTTAGCTCCTTTTGAAGATTCTCGAACTTTATGTTAAGCAAACGTATGCTCTCTATAACATCTGAAGTTGAATCGCTAGGTGTCACAGAGCAAATGGCATTGTTCGGTTCCATCGAATAAAACGATTTGTTTTCCACTGCTTCGATCATTTTGTCTGCTATTTTGGCAAGCTTATCTAAGTTGGTTTCCTCCCACACTGTCAGCATTGGACGTATTGACTGAGGCATCTCTGCAAGAAAGAGTGTGCGAATTAAGCTTTCACTTGCCGGATCCGGGGCGAGGCGTCGCATGTTTGCCAGAATTTCGGATGGTTTTGATCCAGATGTTCCATCGCCCTGAAGTAGACGTTGAAATTTTGATTCAGCCGATTCGGCGAATTTCTCAAGCAGACGATTCTTGATGGCGAGATATTTGTCAGTCGCAGGTGGTCGTAAAACCAAATCTTCTATAGCAATGATTATCTCCTCGTCTATATGCACTGTGATCAGATCAAATTTGTCTGTGTCGTCGTCAATGTTGTGCAAGCGAAATAAGCGTTCGATTTGCGCGAACCACAAATGGGGGTTGTTTTTTGCAAATCGTGGCAAACGCATGGGCGCACGTTGGCCGGTTGCCGTATTATTTGTGGTGGCGTTGCTAGTTGCATGTAGAAGCTCTAATTGGCTTTTGAGATCGTCTAGTTCCCTTTTCATTTCGTCCATCGTGAAATTTTCAAAGGGCGTCTCTTGTTGAAATTCTAGACGTCTTTTTGGGAGCGCGCGCAAATCGTAGCGTCTCTGTGTCATAAACCCGCCAATAAAAAATTGATGGCCAGTTTGACTTCGGATGACGAAATTTGCTAGTAGATCGGACCGATTCCAAGGAACGTTGTGTGATGCTGAAGATCACGTCGTTTGGCTCCACTTTGGCTACTCTGTGGTTACAAGGCAGCCATTTGTACTTAAATATATAAACGTTTATTGGAAGTCCGATCAAAGCGTCTTCACGCGTCTTGACAAGTTTTAGAAGAGAGAGAAAGTAGTGTTAACTAACTTAATACTAGAATTTCCGTTCAGAATTGGGAAACGACAAACAGAGGGCGAACCAGTATTTTCGGTGTCGCCACACTAGCAAGATGAGTGGCTCCATCTGTGGTTCAAAATAATAGAATGTTTAGATAAAGTTGTTAAAAAATATTGTTTATTTATCAAATTGTTAGCTTTAATTGTGAGTGTGATTAAATTAATTAAATTTTAGTAAATTGTGGGTGCTTTCTAGCATGCGAACCAAAAAGCAGCTCCTCCGACTCATAGAGTGACCTAGTGAACGTGAATATATGAAAGTTCTTTCATACTCCATGGAATTATTTCAACGTCCTCAACCTTATTTATTATGAAATGGCCCATCTTACTCGTTTTCTAAATATTGTTTGTAATATTTAAACACAAGCAATTTTTGTGCATGTTGAAAGTCATTTTGCGGTATCTCAACTGTGTTATCCAATATATCCATCAAGTTCTTCGGTATGCCATGTTGGTCGTGACTGTAAATCATAAATATTTGAATTGTTTTACTCAATTAAATTTAAAGGATCAGGGCCAGTCCGCTGAAGCAGTTTTCCCTCTCTTCCTAAGTACCAATAAATGAATCAGTAGAATTATATGAATAACCAATCCGTTGTCAATCCGTATTGCAGTAATCAAATGAAAGAACACGCCTCGGACCAACCCTAAATAGGATGACTTACCCCAATACTAAAACGGTACACTTGGCGAAGGTGAAGTTGACGAAGTCATCATTTTGTGCGTTGTTTTGCGTGGCCACAATATAATAATTCTTCTTCTTTTTACCAAGCAAATATTTTTTAAGTGATTTCGGTTTTAGCTTCACTATGTTCAATGTGTCTCCAGTATTTGAACTGAAATGGATACAAAAATAATGAAATAAGTAAGTTGTCAAGCCGAGAATCGGTATACTCTGCACCAAGTGAAAATGAAAATTCAAATGAACATGCTATCTCCCTCACTCATATGAGCACACGAGCACTTTAGCTCACTCGCCAATTTTTATACCCTTGCAAAAAGGGTATATTAATTTTGGTCAGAAGTGTGCAACGCATAGAAGGAGTCATCTCCGACCATATAAAGTATATATATTCTTGATCAGCATGACAAGACGAGTTCAAATCCGTTTGTCCGTCTGTCTGTCCGTCTGTCCGTCCGTCCGTCTGTCTGGATCAACAGCTTCTCCTCCTAAACCGCTAAAGCTACAGAGCTGCAATTTTGCACGAAGTCTTGTATATACTGCAGGCATTGCATATCTCGAATTCATCCGGATCGGACGACTATATCATATAGCTCCCATATAAACCGTCGGTCGAAAATAGAGTTTTAGATCAATAACTTCGTTGTTTTTCATCTGATTGTTATAAAACTTAACATTTGGCAGTTTACTATACATCTATCCGTGCCAAATTTGATCAAGATCGGACTACTATATCATATAGCTCCCATAGGAACAATCGGACCAAATATAGTTTTGCTTCTAAGAACTTTTTTATTCTATTGCGATCATCACCAAACTTTGTAAATAACATTTGCACATAATAAATTATAATTCTGCCAAATTTGATCAAAATCGGATTACTATATGATATAGCTGTCATACAAACAGATGGAAAAATTGCATGCTGCATCTCTACATACATGCGCATGTATGCGTGCCGTGCTATAGCGTGTAGATAAGGGTTTTAACACAAAAACCCTTTCCATTTTGCGATCTCCATTTAGGCATTGAGTAACGCAAGAACTTGCAAGGGTATACAAACTTCGGCATGGTCGAAGTTAACCCGGCCTTCTTTTTTTTTAGAAAAGTTGGCCGCCTTATGGGCTATAGGTATTCAAATTAAATTTAAATATTGCCGCATGTAACTTTTATAGTTCCCGAGATCCTGGTATTCATACAGACGGGCAGAAAGACATTCACATTGCTTTTCTCTGCCTGTCACATACATTTTGGCAACTTCAATTCAACCTAAGCTTGCAGAGTATAATTTCATATATATTTGCTAAAACATTTACCTTAAGTTACTTGAATTGTTGACCACCAAAGTTCGAACTCCAAGTGCTTTGCAGGTCTCCGTCAAGCCCTGTAATATGGTCGAGTCATCAATGAGAGCAGCCACCACAATGAGATCAGCATTCTTAGCTAATATGTTTTGTGACTCAAGATCAGGAGTGGAAAATATGTCACTCATTGGTGTCGCAATCGTTTCTTGTGCTCTTTCTGGATGAATATCAATGAATACAGATTTGATAACTCTTCGAAAGTCATTCACTTCAGTTAATTCATCTCCTGACGGCTTTGGTCCTGAGTTCATCATGCAGAATATCCAAAAGTTATGATATGGTGAGAACCACATATCAGGTAACAGGAGGCGAGCTTCTAATTGAGCTGCAACCGGTTCGTCTACCAAATCGACTTTAACTTCAGGATTAAGAAAGCTGGAAATAAAGAATAGTCCACATTTGGCCAGTTCCGTATAAAAATTCAGACTTTACCCTTTCTCTTTGCAAACTTTATTTGCTTTGTGTAGAACAATTTTTGCGAACTGACGAACTTGTAAATCTTCTGCCATTGTTAGCGTTAGTATTAAGCTAGTGATCTGTTCAATTTCATCACTCTTTAGCCACCGATTTTCTTCGAGGGAAATATTAGTAACAGAAAGTAGGGACATTTGCTGATTTGGACTCAGAGTGCATATTGATTGCAGCCGCTTTAAGAGGAACTCTGGAGATCGGATGGTTCTAGCCGCTATTATTTCATACATTAATGTAATATTAAACTGATCGTTAGGTGAAAATAATGCCGACCATATCTGATCTGAGCATTCATATTTTCTGGCTACAATCATCAATGCTAAGGCAATGCGAAATTGAATTCTGTGCTCCTCAGAGTTTCTTAGATAATGTGGATGTCTGTCGGACAATTCTATCTTCATGAGCAATAATTCGTCACCCACTTCGTATTCATATGAAGAAGGTTGCCCACATGCATATCGCAAAACCCAACCACATATGGCACAAAATTCATTATAATTTGTGTAGTTTGCCTCAATCCTGATTAATGAGAGAGATTTATTGTTACTTTTTTCTTGCAAATAAACTTCATTTACTCTTACCATTCATCTTCAGTTACTGCTGAATAATGGATAATTTCTTCTAAAATTCGACGTAGAGACACTTTTATCTCTGACTCTAATATTCCACCAACAATATCTGTATTGGAGTGAATATGATAGCTGATTATATCCAAAGAAACGCTTTGTTGTTCTTCAGGGGTCAGATGTTTTGATACATATTTTCCAATATTTCGAGCTCTGGAAACATATAGAAAATGAAGATAAGAGAAAGAGCTCAGCATGACGACTTGGGTACACTCTACAATAAAATACTTCAAATATTAAGGGAAAAATAAAATTAATGTGCATAATATTTATGTCTGTTGCATAAATTTTAGCAACCTTAAAGCCAAAGATACTTTTACTGTGTATAAATTTAAAAAAAAATTTATATATTTAAATTAGTTAACTTACGTTTGAAAACATTCAAAGTTTTTTAGATCGGCGACAAAAGTGGACAACACATTTTCGTCCTTCAATCGCGTATTACAGTTTGCCAGAAGGGCTCCCAAGTGTTTATTTGTTGCTTTTCCGCCCTGCTTGAGTAGTTCCAGCGGCTTAAAGTGCAATTGTTCGATTTCGTTCCACTCCTTTAGTTCACTCGTAACAAATAAATCCACACAAATTCCAAGCAAAAGATGTTTTTCCTCGTTTGTTCCACACATTAGCTTATCGAGCAAATGTTTTTGCAATTTCTTCAGATCTTTGCCATAAAAAACTAAAGAAGTTTCTACTTCATACTTTGTGGAAAAGAAATGTAGAACCTCTGGATAGTCCTTGATCTTAGCTACTAGAAAGAATCGTAACCATCCATGAAGAGCTTTTGGCAGTTTTCCTAGTTCATTGATAAACGCTTTAACTAACAAATGCGAGATTCTCGAATTAAATATTATGGCCAAACGAATTTTGTTAAAGTAAGTTAGTTCCGCCTCAAAATTTCTGCCACAAATTATTTTCCGCGCCAAACGATCATGCTCGAAAAAGCCTCCATTCGTATCTCTGTACATTGTCTCAATGAAGAGTAAGTAATCTCTTAAGGACAAACTGTCAATTGTAGCCTGAAAATTATAATGCAGTTCACCATTCCTTTTTGAAATTAATAACTTACCTGAAATCGATCAAAAACGATGTCGTGAGCACGACTGAGAAAGTTTCGATTTTTCAGTTCTTTCAATCGATTTCCGATTCCTAGAAGCGTTTTCACATTAAGGCACGGGACAATTGGTCCCTCTTCTTCCCTCGGCATATTTTTGAGCCACTCCAATAAGGGAACGCTATGCCATTCCCAAGGAACGTTCACGAGAGCTTCGATAAATAAATCGACCTCACTTGTAGATACAAAGTTTTCGAAGAGTGTAGAGGAACGTTCGTCGTCGTCGACATTATATAATTGTGTTCTATTGGTTGCTGCTAAGAACTCTTCCAGGAGACCCCAATTAGTCAAGTGGGTCATCTTTAATTGGGTGACAATATATTTGACCGTATCATAGACAACTGATATATTCTCAGATTGAAAGAGTCTGAGGAATAAAATGCGCAGCCAAGGGGAAAAATCATTGGAGGATTTAAGATGGCTCAACAAATCGATTAAGCTCAAGGGCATTCGTTGCTCTTCCAGATGCTCCAGTGCAGCAATGTAGTCCGACCATTGCTGCTTAGTCCACGATACGAAATTTAAATCATCATGTATCGTATTAAAGATCTCCTTCAGCTTATTCATAAGAAAGTAGGCTGATTGGCGTTCCTTCTTCTCCTTGGATTGAAGTAGCTGCTGAATGACCTTCAGCAATTGTGGACACTCTTCCAGTCCGAGATCGCGAACGAAATCATCAAATAGCTTGACGAGTATCTGCGCAGCGAGAGGATGCACCTGGTCGCCATTTACACTGAGGGACCACAACTGACTTAGCCACAATTTTCCTTGGGCAGTGGGAAACTTTGTGACTTGAAGTTGCAGGCACTCCAAGATGTTGGCCACCAACTGACGATATTCCGTAGAAGAAGCAGCACCATCATTTGAATCAGAGGCAGCAATAATTAGTGCCATTAGCTTTTCGAATACTTTTGGGGACAGATTCACCTTTTTATTTTTCAGAAGACTCAAGATGCACTGCAATACTCGATTCATGGCCAAGCCAGAAATTTCTGCTTGGAGTATTTCGACAAGATCACACAGCAGGTCATTGAGATCGCTGATATTGATCGATTCAGTGGCTACATTTATTTCCAGAATTAGCTTTTCGAAAACAGTAGAAAACAAGTTCTCATTTCTACTTTGCATTTGTGATAAGAAGTAAAATAATCGCTGCATAGCCAAAATGTTGGGATCCTTTTGTACGATGCCATCAAGATCTAACTGAAGGTCCTTCAGATCGGATGTGTCGTTCAATTTAGATTGACTTTCACTGCCCATTTTATATTTTGGCTTGAATTTAGCAACAAAGAATATTACTTGGAAAGATAACACTTAGTTCTCGGAAATCAGGTAAAATAAAATGAGTAAAAAAAACTATTTCAAACAGCTCACAGAAAAATGATTGGTTTAGACTTACTAGTACAATATGTCTTTGTGTCTTGACTTATTATCTAGCTTAGCCAACTTGTTATCAGTTACTTACCTAAGCGTTAATAAACGATATTTCGAAGTTTGGAACAAATTAGGAATACTATTATATGTGTAGAAGTGATCGCTGTAGAGTTACAGGTAACACTGATTAACTAAACGAATAATTTGCAAAGGTATACGCAAAGTTTGACTGACCCGCTCATTGATACCAACTGATAAGCCACTTGTTTGATTAAAAACATCGATAAAAGCGCATGGAAATGGTCAACTCTGGCAAATAGACTGGCGCCATCTGTAGTTTAAAGTCATAAGCAGTCTTGGTTGGATCAATAAGTTTCCTTCTGACTAATTTTAATGTCCTGAGAGTAGACTACAGGTCTTGACAAAAGAAGCACAAATTATAAACATTTTAGGTTACGTTTTGTCCACAAAAAAAGATTTTTCTATAACTTTTATGTCAATTTATAACAGAAACTCGAATCAAGAACTATGCAAAGGATTTGGTGCCATTAAATTTAAAATCGATTTTAAACTTAGTTCATCAATCTATGTTATAAATATGTCAAGAATATATGTCATCTATAGGTCTTTATGTAAGCGAAGAAGTCCCTGATTTAATTTGGATCTTTGTTCTCGAATCCCTAGCCCATCTCATATCTCCAATTCACAATGGTTAAAAGGACAAATCTACAGTTTGAAAGCTAAAGGATTAAAATTAGACGAAGAGGCAATTTCGTTTTGTTGTATTTTGCAATTGTTGTCCAATTCAGCAGGCACCGTTTTGAACTTTAAATTTTAACTAGCTTGCTTACTCTTGGGCTTTGTTTTGAATTATTCGTAAATAATTAGATAATTAAAAAATTTGTTATTTAATTTACTTTTCTGATCGTCAAACCGTGGAACGCTCGGAGGGTACTTTTCTCTTTAATCAAGTCCCTGCATCCGTATAGCTTTGTTGTTTCCGACCTTGTTTATTGCTTGATTTGACAGGATATTCTTAGACTGAAAGAAAGCCAGAGCCTTCGTTTTACAAACAACTCATATTCCTTAACTTTCTGATTAATTAACTGCTGTTGCTCTTCAGATATCCTTTTTTTTTTGTATAATTTTTCCAAATGTTTCCACTTAACTAAACTAAACTAAACTAAACTCGTGTAAACTTAAAAGATATACGTAAGGAATAGTGTTGGGTTGCTCATGAGTGAGTGACCAAAAAAGTGTTGTGCAGTAAACTGAGCAACTGAGCATGTTGTTTTCCAATTGTTTTTGTTTCTTATTATCACCAAACTTGATAATTAATATTTGCATATACATAATAAGTTATAATTCTGCTATATTTGATCCAAATCATCAAGGGTATACAAACCTCGGCCGAAGTTAGAAGAAGTTAGCTTTTATTCTATCTAAAGTATTAAGATTCGAAATATTAAAAAAAGAAATGCAAACAGAGGACAAAAAAAATTTCGTTTTATGTCAAAACAAATCGAATTTTTACCCAAAGTCCATAGTGCAACCCTAAAACTATTCCGCAAATCCATCTGAAAATTATTTCAGCTGATAACTCCAAAAAGTATGCTATTGTATTTGCAACGCTATCACTGAAGGTCTAAACGAAACTACGAGAAATACCACATGTATGCACACTTTAAAGAAAATATAAAAATTAGAGCTGATTAAAAATTTAATCATAAGACCTAAGTGATTGACTCTTAGCCGAAATGTTATCGACACAGTTCAGGAAGTTAAACTTCTTCCAGAAATTTTTGAATGATTTGTTGAAGTGCAAAGTGCCAAATGTGGCAGATAGATACGACAAGTAAATCAAATTTCATAATATAACAAAAGGTGTAACCACCAAAAGCTGCAATATATGTGATTTTTTTTTTATAGGTAGCTATTATCAACATTTGTGAACGAACTGATAAGGGGAGCGATTGAAAGAGTGTAAAGACAATTGGAACAATTGGAATTGTGTTTAGCACAACGATTACGCGTGTCTTCGTATTGTATTTATTTTTGAATTACTCATCCTATCTTCATGGGGCACATTTTAATTATTTTTTGCTGATAAGTCTTTTTGGGGTACTTGTAGATAATACTCAATCAATGTATTAAATTGGGGAGTTGGTTTTTTTTATTTCGTTAATTATTTGACTACCAATAAATTAATGACGTATGTGCATAGCGACATGAACTTTACTTCTGCATTTACATGACTAACGCGAAGGAAAGGCGCCATCAGTTGCTTATCGTTGATCGTATTCTTGCCATTATTATATTTTTTTTCTGTCCTCCTTGGCTTCTATCTAATCTCATTTTCATTTATAGACGGCAAGTCCTAGCATTCACTTGTTCAGTCTTTCAAGAAAACCCCAACGGGCAAGATGTCGCGATTTTTACTAACGTTTCTACTGCTCTTATCTATGTGGGTGGAGCAAAGTTGGCTTAAGCCAATACCCCTACCTGTTCCGTTGGATCCGGAAGAAGCTGGTGGTTTCTTTGAGGGTGATATGCAATTGACCCAGGAGCAGCAAGTATCCAGGCAAAGAGGCAATATTCAAGGACGCAATGGCCTCATCGACGAACAGAAGAGATGGCCCGATAATGTGGTCGTATACAAGATATCCGATGACTTCGATTCGAGCCACAAACAAGCAATTTTGAATGGCATTGCCTCCCTGGAATTGAATACTTGCGTTAGATTTCGAGAGGCCATCGATGGAGAGGATGAATCTTATTTGACTATAACTGCCAATTCTGGCGGCTGTTATACTGCTGTGGGCTATCAGGGTAAACCGCAGGAGATGAATTTGGAAATCTATCCATTGGGCGAAGGATGCTTTCGCCCTGGCACTGTATTGCACGAATTCATGCATGCCTTGGGCTTCTATCACCAACAGAGCTCATCCATACGCGATGATTATATACAGGTTGTCTATGACAATATTGTCCCCGGCAAGGAGTTCAACTTTGATAAGTATTCCGCGGACAGGGTGACCGACTTCGAAATGGGCTATGACTATGACAGTTGCCTGCATTATCGTCCAGGTGCCTTTTCTACCAACGGCGAGGATACCATCATTCCATTGGATTCAACAGCCCAGATTGGCCAACGACTGGCCTTGAGTTCGAAGGACATCGATAAAATTAATATTATGTACAAGTGCCCCATTTTACTATAAAATGGAGCTAATCTGTGTATATATTTATTAAGCCATATTGTGATATTTCCGACTGAAGTGTATTAGATCGTTCTATGGATCTATCATTATCATTTGCCGGTGATGTATTTATTAAACCTCATTTGAAAAGAAAGAAGAGGAAATAACGCGTTTTACGATGGGACATGTATTTTGTTACTGGTCTTTTGCTATTGATAAGGTTTATCTATCTTTCAAGAGTGTGGGTACCCACAAACCATTCGAAAAACTGAACATGCTACAAAATGTGTCGGAACTGTCGTTGACAATTTTCTAATGCGATTTATATGCAAAGATGCAAATGTTCTTGTCCTTTCTGCGAGAAGTAGCATCTGGTTGGTAGGCTCACAATTCTCACATTCTCAAATGGTATGTGTCTGTGTCTGCAAGTGTGACTATGTGTGTAGACCATAAATTTCGGTTTGATTTTGGTTGAATTTTCGGTTCTTCCTTTCCTTTTTGGCCTATTTGGTTTCATTTGAAATTAAATTACGAAAACCAAATGGTTGCATGTTTTTGCTTTGCAGTATTAGCATAACCAAACATGAAGCGAAATTATATAGTTAGTTTATATCACTTTCGTCACAGAGGAGTTTTCTAAACACAAATATGTATCTTCAAGAGCACAAAGTTCCATTTCCATTGTCATTGGTGCGAAAAAAACACGATTCTATTTATGTACTTAGTTCTCTAATTCTTCAACTGATTGCAAAAAAAAAAAAAAAAATAGAAATAAATAAATAGAAAATGATCTAATGCCCGGCTACTGGACTATCATAAATTGTAGAAAACTTTGATTCTAAAAGTCATTGAGATTTGCTTTTTTCTTTTTTAATCGCTTGTTGGTTATATTTATACTCTACACAGTTAAGGGTATATGAAGTCATTAAATAAGCATCAAAAGTTACATTCAGAATTCTAAATTTATCTGCATGTAATCTGTTTATCTATACATATACCTATCATTGTTTTTAAAACAAATTTTTGTTAGAATCGGTGTGAATTGAAATTGCATGAAACAACAATGAGAACGAAATGTGACAGTTAGTGGGTTTGAACGATGTTCCTACAATAATCTGCTAGCGCCAAGAAGAAGTCAACTCTGAAGTTGTACGTATTTTAGACAATTTTTAACCGATTTAAAAATATTTTATGTATTTCTTATCACATTTTTTTCAATCTTTAAAATGCTATTAAAAGCTTGGAATTTTAAGAAAAAAATTTCGACTCGATTTTTGAAAATTTTGACAGTGTATATGTGGGATTGGGTCTGGCATCGTTGTTCAACCAGCCCTGACGAGCAAGGCGAGAGTGGCGAATTAAGACGAAACGAGGAGCGAATTGAGACGACGACAGAAGTTGAGATCGAGACGTGGAGATTAGAGGTTCACACCGAGAGCAAAAGACGTTAAGTTCGACGTGCGGAACAAAAAGACGAAAAGACGAAAAAGACGACCACGATTTCTTAAATTACTTACTTGTCTAAATATTCAATTAACTCTAAAATAATAATAAAATAATAATAATAATATAATAATAAAACTAGGTACCACAAATATAGTGGCTAAACCTACAAACATGGGGGCTCAACCTTAAAAAAACCTTAAGGAAGACGTACGGAGTAAAGAGGCGCAACCTTAAAAAAACCTTAAGGAAGACGTACGGAGTAAAGGGGCGCAACCTTGAAAAAAAAACCTTAAACAAGACGTGCAGAGTAAATTGGCTAAACGTATAGAGTTAAAAACAGTGAGTGAAAAAGAGACAAACATACGGTAAGAAAAATATCAACGACGAAAGGTGGCGACAACGACGCAAACGACGAAAAGAAAAAAACGACGCGACGCCAAAAAACCAGACGACGCCAAAAACCTAGACGACGCCGAAAATTTTTAAATTTTAACGACGCAATACGACGTGCATACTCATCTGTGTCTGTGTGTGTGAGTGTGTAGAGACAAAGAAAGAACATGAAAAAACTCGAAGATTTTCAGAATGTGCGAGAAGCACTCGGAAAAGAGAAAAAGTCAAATATTGTGCTGCTTCACAAGTTTGTCTTTGAAGATGAAGGCGATCGTGCCAATCGCCAACGATTAAGAAAGTTCGAGGGTTTCGATTTTGGCCCTAACAGTGATTTATATCAAAGCAAAGTCTCCTATGTGGAGCAAAGTTTATCAAATAACGATCTTGTAATAATCTGCAATATTTTGGGTCTGACGCATGATAAAACGGATTTGACTTCACATCTTTTTCGCAATCTGCAAACGGTAAATTTGATGGTCGACGTTAACATGGAACATGAGCAAAACGAAGATGACGATGACGAAGATGATGAACACGAAAGGGATGCCAATAGGAACACGAATAATCAAGACGAAGACGAAATGTTGTCAATACTAAGTGACGAAACCAATTTTAGGACAGCTGCAACAAACGAGAACAGAAGCAACAAAACGAATCACGCAAACTCTACAGTCGCGGTCAACAATGTTGATACCGAAAGTTCGCAAAATGTAAGCATGGTGCAGCCGAGATTCGCCTTGAATTTTCGAGATGTTGAAGACTCATTAAGATCGTTCCATGGTGATGACAAATTGTCAGTGGAAGTATGGATTGAGGATTTTGAAGATATGGCTGTCATGATGCAATGGGACAATTTGCAAAAATTTATTTTTGCTAAAAGAGCGATTAAAGGACTAGCAAAAATGTTTGTTTTGAGTGAACGGGGAATAAAGAATTGGACAACCTTAAAAGAATCTCTAATTAATGAATTTAAAACCGAAATTAACAGTGCTGATTTACACAAACAATTATCTGAAAGAAAAATTAAAAAAGGTGAAAGTGTTCAAGAATATTTGCTAAAAATGAAAGAAGTGGCATCACGTGGAAAAATAGAAAACAGTGCCTTAATGCAGTATGTAATAGACGGAATTAATGACCTTAGTATAAATAAATCAATTTTATACAACGCTAATAATTTAAAAGAATTTAAAGAAAAAATCAAGTGCTATGAAAAAATGCGTGAAAAGTCGAAAGATTATGAGTATAAATATGTGCAAAATAAAAGAGAAAATGAAATGAAAGCAGAAAGCAAAGGCAGTAATAACGTGAAATGCTATAATTGTGGACAAAAAGGACATGTTTCTGAAAAGTGTGAAAACAAAAGTAAAGGAAGAAAGTGCTTCAATTGCAATAATTTTGGCCACATAGCAAAAGATTGTTCAATAAAGAAACCTGAAGAAAACTCGAATTTACGTAACATGAGTACAATATCGTCCGAGCAAAAGTTTATGTGCAAAGAAATAAAGATTAACAATCACAAGTGTATAGCTTTCATTGATTCGGGTAGTAAACATAGTATTGTTTCCCAAACGACTTATTTGCATTTGAAAAAACCAAAGTTAACCAAAGCCAATGTTCTTCTGTTCGGTTTTGGCGACAAGAATAAAAGAGTGAAACCCAGTGGCGCATTCACAGGAACGGTTAATGTGAATCATCTGAACTTTGAAGTAAACTTTCTAGTAGTAGCGACGGAATTCCTAGATGATGATGTGATTTTAGGAGAAGATTTTTGCAAACAAGCTGAAATAATAATCAATCGCGACGGTGTACAAATCAAAGAATACGAAGGTGGTACAAACGAAACGGTAATAAGTTCGATATTGAAAATAGACATTAACCCGAGTGCATCAAAAAGTGCAAAAAAAGAAGTGTCCGAACTTATTAAGAACTATAAACCGGAAAAGCTTAAAACGACAAATGTTGAAATGCGAATTGTTTTAAAAGACGATAACCCAAGTGACGAAGAATTAATAGTTGTTCCCTCAGCTCTACAACGTGAAATTATTAAGCAGGCTCACGAAAGAGGTCAGTTTTCAGTGAAGAAGACGAAGGAAATAATCGCCAAAGAGTTTTATATTCCAAAACTTGATGACAAAATCCAACACCAAATAAGATGCTGCATACCATGTTTAACGCTAAATCGAAAGCATGGCAAAAAGGAAGGAGAGCTACACCCACTGCCGAAAGAAGAGCTGCCCCTTCAGACGTTTCACATCGATTTTCTTGGTCCTTTAGAGTCAACCCACAAGCAGTACAAGCATATTCTAGCAGTTATCGACAGCTTCACGAAGTTCTGCTGGTTATATCCGACGAAAACCACATCTACGAAAGAAGTTATATCAAGACTACAGGCACAAAGTTCAATTTTCGGAAATCCAGTCCAAATTATTTCCGACAGAGGCGCAGCGTTTACGTCAGACGAATTCATGCAGTATTGTAAGAGTGAAAATATCGAGCTTCACGCAGTTACGACTGGACTCCCACAAGCAAACGGGCAAGTCGAACGACTTAACGCTGTCATAGTATCCGTCATATCTAAGATGTCCATAGAAGACCCGAGCAAATGGTATAAGTTTGTTGACAAAGTACAGCAAATCATTAACTCAACGTACAACAGAAGCACACACGCGACTCCATTCGAGTTATTAGTTGGAATAAAGATGCACACAAAAGACGACCTGCAGCTGAAACAGATGATTCAAGATGAGATGATCCAGACTTTCAAAGACGACCGAGATGACTTACGGAAGCAGGCGAAAGAACAGATCCTTCGCATGCAAGAAGAAAACAAAAGAACATACAATTTGCGTCGCAGACCTGCATCAATATACAAAGTCGGTGATCTGGTGGCAATTAAACGCACGCATCTTGGAGGAGGACTAAAACTCAAGCCGAAATATTTGGGTCCTTACCGAATAACTAAGGTAAAGCCTAGAGACACATACGACGTAGTCAAAGATGCATTGTTCAACGACGGTCCAGGGCGTACTTCTACTTGTGCTGATTATATGAAGCCATGGATTGCACCTGACATAGACGATCAAGATGCATTTGAGGCAAATGCATATTAGGATGGCCGAGTTGTGGGATTGGGTCTGGCATCGTTGTTCAACCAGCCCTGACGAGCAAGGCGAGAGTGGCGAATTAAGACGAAACGAGGAGCGAATTGAGACGACGACAGAAGTTGAGATCGAGACGTGGAGATTAGAGGTTCACACCGAGAGCAAAAGACGTTAAGTTCGACGTGCGGAACAAAAAGACGAAAAGACGAAAAAGACGACCACGATTTCTTAAATTACTTACTTGTCTAAATATTCAATTAACTCTAAAATAATAATAAAATAATAATAATAATATAATAATAAAACTAGGTACCACAAATATAGTGGCTAAACCTACATATACACTGCAATTTTTTTCGAAAATCGGGCCAAAATTAGTTTTCCAGATTTGAATGCCAATTTATAACTCAGAGCAGCACAAATAGACATGAATTTTTGAAATTGTCCAAAAATTGGCATAGTTAGACGTTTGCAATTTGAATGCCAATTTATAACTCACGTTCAGAGCAGCACAAAAAGACATGAATTTTTGAAATCGTCCAAAAAATGGCATAGTTAGACGTTTGCAAAGTTAAGGTTCTGCATAAATTTTGGAACTGTTATTGAAAAATATTTGTTCAAAATTTAAATTTTCCTAAGGCTGTATTTAAGACACTTTTCTACCGATTTACAAAGTTTTTATGTAGTTTTTATCGATTTTTTATCTAACTTTAAATGCTATCAAAACTTTAAAAGATTGCAAAGCTTGTGTTTTTTGAGATGTTTTTGAAAAATTGTTTAATTTTGGTCAAAGTTCCGATTTTCTATAGGCTGTATTTTAGACAATTTTTAACCGATTTAAAAATATTTTATCTATTTCTTATCACATTTTTACATACTTTAAAATGCTATCAAAAGCTTGGAATTTTAGGAAAAAAAATTTCGACTCGATTTTTGAAAATTTTGACAGTGTATATTTATAACTCACGTTCAGAGCAGCACAAAAAGACATGCATTTTTGAAATCGTCCAAAAATTGGCATAGTTAGAGGTTTGCAAAGTTAAGGTTTTTGCATAAATTTTGGAACTGTTATTGAAAAATATTTGGTCAAAATTTAAATTTTCCTAAGGCTGTATTTAAGACAATTTTCTACCGATTTACAAAGTTTTTATGTAGTTTTTATCGATTTTTTATCTAACTTTAAATGCTATCAAAACTTTAAAAGATTGCAAAGCTTGTGTTTTTTGAGATGTTTTTGAAAAATTTTTTAATTTTGGTCATAGTTCCGATTTTCTATAGGCTGTATTTAAGACAATTTTTAACCGATTTTAAAATATTTTATCTATTTCTTATCACATTTTTACATACTTTAAATTGCTATCAAAAGCTTGGAACTTTGGGGAAAAAAATTTCGACGCAATTTTTGAAAATTTTGACAGTGTATACACTGCAATTTTTTTCGAAAATCGGGCCAAAATTAGTTTTTTAGATTTGAATGGCAATTTATAACTCACGTTCAGAGCAGCACAAAAAGACATGAATTTTTGAAATCGTCCAAAAATTGGCATAGTTAGAGGTTTGCAAAGTTAAGGTTTTTGCATAAATTTTGGAACTGTTATTGAAAAATATTTGTTCAAAATTTAAATTTTCCTAAGGCTGTATTTAAAACAATTTTCTACCGATTTACAAAGTTTTTATGTAGTTTTTATCGATTTTTTATCTAACTTTAAATGCTATCAAAACTTTAAAAGATTGCAAAGCTTGTGTTTTTATACCATGCATCCATAGGATGAAATGGTATATTAAAGTCGCCAAAATGTATGTAACAGGGAGAAGGAATCTTTTCCGACCCTATAAAGTATATATATTCTTGATCAGCATGAGAAGAGAAATTGATATAGCCATATCCGTCTGTCCGTCTGTCCGTCTGTCCGTCCGTCCGTCCGTCCGTCCGTCCGTAAGAGTGCAGAGATCTCAGCAACTACAAATGTTAGAGTTACCAAATTTAGAATGTAGACTCGTGTAGTCTTGACGCAGACCAAGTTTATGTTTTTTTTTTGCCACGCCCCCTTCCGCCTCCGGAATTTAATAAAAAGTGATTTTCTCCCGCAATATTTATCATATCGGAATTTAATTCGGCACACTTATATATGTTATGGACATCTACCATTCCACCAAATTTCATAAAAATCGGAATAAAAATGGCCGAGTTATGCATTGAAACGTTTTGCACTCAAAGCGGTGCAAGGGCGAATTTGGCCGGTGGGGCGCTAAAGTGCACACACATAAGAGTGAGCGATATACATAGCATATGTTAGAAATCGCGCATACGAAAGAAATTTAATATATGAAATAAGTTTTATAAACTCAAGGTAATTTGTTTTCCCCTGATGCATGGTATATCCAAGTCGGCCCGGCGACTTACTTACTTTATTTGAGATGTTTTTGAAAAATTTTTTAATTTTGGTCAAAGGTCCGATTTTATATAGGCTGTATTTTAGACAATTTTTAACCTACTATTTCTTATCACATTTTTACATACTTTCAAAAGCTTTAAAATGCTATCAAGAGCAAAAATAATAAAGTAAGTAAGTCGCCGGGCCGACTTGGATATACCATGCATCAGGGGAAAACAAATTACCTTGAGTTTATAAAACTTATTTCATATATTAAATTTCTTTCGTATGCGCGATTTCTAACATATGCTATATCGCTCACTCTTATGTGTGTGCACTTTAGCGCCCCACCGGCCAAATTCGCCCTTGCACCGCTTTGAGTGCAAAACGTTTCAATGCATAACTCGGCCATTTATATTCCGATTTTTATGAAATTTGGTGGAATGATAGATGTCCATAACATATATAAGTGTGCCGAATTAAATTCCGATACGATAAATATTGCGGGAGCAAATCACTTTTTATTATATCCCGGAGGCGGAAGGGGGCGTGGCAAAAAAATTTGGTGGAATGATAGATGTTCATAAGATCTATGAGTGTGCCAAATTAAATTATGATACGATAAATATTACGGGAGAAAATCACTTTTTATTAAATTCTGGAGGCGGAAGGGGGCGTGGCAAAAAAAAAACATAAACTTGGTCTGCGTCAAGACTACACGAGTCTACATTCTAAATTTGGTAACTCTAACATTTGTAGTTGCTGAGATCTCTGCACTCTTACGGACGGACGGACGGACGGACAGACGGACAGACGGACAGACGGACATGGCTATATCAATTTCTCTTCTCATGCTGATCAAGAATATATATACTTTATAGGGTCGGAAAAGATTCCTTCTCCCTGTTACATACATTTTGGCGACTTTAATATACCATTTCATCCTATGGATGCATGGTATAAAAACTATAAAATAAAAACAGAAAACTAAAAAAGAAAAATTTTTTTAATTTTAATTTTAATTTTAATATTAAAAGTTAAAAGTTAAAAAATAAAAACTAAAAAAAATTAAAACATAAAACTAAAAAATAACAAATAAAAAATAAAAACATAAAACTAAAAAAAAATTTTAAATATAAAAAATAAAAACAAAAACACAAAACTAAAAAATAAAAATTTAAAAATTAAGGACATAAAACTAAAAAATAAAATTAAAATTAAAATTAAAATTAAAATTAAAATTAAAATTAAAATTAAAATTAAAATTAAAATTAAAATTAAAATTAAAATTAAAATTAAAATTAAAATTAAAATTAAAATTAAAATTAAAATTAAAATTAAAATTAAAATTAAAATTAAAATTAAAATTAAAATTAAAATTAAAATTAAAATTAAAATTAAAATTAAAATTAAAATTAAAATTAAAATTAAAATTAAAATTAAAATTAAAATTAAAATTAAAATTAAAATTAAAATTAAAATTAAAATTAAAATTAAAATTAAAATTAAAATTAAAATTAAAATTAAAATTAAAATTAAAATTAAAATTAAAATTAGAATTAAAAAAATTTATTTTTTTTTTTGTTTTTAGTTTTTATTTGTATTTATTTTTTTAGATTTTATTTTTTTTTAGTTTTTATTTTTTCTTTTTTAGTTTTATGTTTTTATTTTATAGTTTTTAATTTTGCTCTTGATAGCATTTTAAAGCTTTTGAAAGTATGTAAAAATGTGATAAGAAATAGTCTAAAATACAGCCTATATAAAATCGGAACTTTGACCAAAATTAAAAAATTTTTCAAAAACATCTCAAAAAACACAAGCTTTGCAATCTTTTAAAGTTTTGATAGCATTTAAAATTAGATAAAAAATCGATAAAAACTACAAAAAAACTTTGTAAATCGGTAGAAAATTGTTTTAAATATAGCCTTAGGAAAATTTAAATTTTGAACAAAAATTTTTCAATAACAGTTCCAAAATTTATGCAAAAACCTTAACTTTGCAAACCTCTAACTATGCCAATTTTTGGACGATTTCAAAAATTCATGTCTTTTTGTGCTGCTCTGAACGTGAGTTATAAATTGGCATTCAAATCTAAAAAACTAATTTTGGCCCGATTTTTGAAAAAAATTGCAGTGTAAAATTTTCAAAAATCGAGTCGAAATTTTTTTTCCCCAAAATTCCAATCTTTTAATAGCATTTTAAAGTATGTAAAAATATAATAAGAATTAGATAACAAATTTTGAAATCGGTTGAAAATTGTCTAAAATACAGCCTAAGGAAAATCGGAATTTCGACCAAAAACATTCAAATTTTCAAAAAATTTTCAAAAATGCGCAGCTATGAAATCTTTTAAAGCTTGAATGGCATTTAATAGGAGATGAAAATTAGAAAAAAACTACATCAAAACATTAAATATCGGTAAAAAATTGTCATAAATACAGCCTTAGGAAAATTTGAATTTTGACTAAACATTTTTCAAGTACTGCTCCAAAATTAAGCCAAAAACCTCAACTTTGAAAACCCATAACAATGCCGATTTCAAAAAGTCATGTCTTTTTTTGCTGCTCTGAATGTGAGCTATAAACTGGCATTCAAATCTAAAAAACTAATTTTGACCCGATTTTTGAAAAAAATTACACTGTAAATTACACTGTAAAATTACACTGTAAAAATTTTCAAAAATCGAGTCGAAATTTTTTTGCCACAATTCCAATCTTTTAATAGCATTTTAAAGTATGTAAAAATATAATAAGAATTAGATAACAAATTTTGAAATCGGTTGAAAATTGTCTAAAATACAGCCTAAGGAAAATCGGAATTTCGACCAAAAACATTCAAATTTTCAAAAAATTTTCAAAAATGCGCAGCTATGAAATCTTTTAAAGCTTGAATGGCATTTAATAGGAGATGAAAATTAGAAAAAAACTACATCAAAACATTAAATATCGGTAAAAAATTGTCATAAATACAGCCTTAGGAAAATTTTAATTTTGGCTAAACATTTTTCAAGTACGGCTCCAAAATTAATCTAAAAACCTCAACTTTGGAAACCCATAACAATGCCAATTTGTTGGCGATTTCAAAAAGTCATGTCTTTTTTTGCCGCTCTGAATGTGAGCTATAAACTAGCATTCAAATCTAAAAAACTAATTTTGACCCGATTTTTGAAAAAAATTACACTGTAAATTACACTGTAAAATTACACTGTAAAAATTTTCAAAAATCGAGTCAAAATTTTTTTTGCCACAATTCCAATCTTTTAATAGCATTTTAAAGTATGTAAAAATAAATTAAGAATTAGATAACAAATTTTGAAATCGGTTGAAAATTGTCTAAAATACAGTCTAAGGAAAATCGGAATTTCGACCAAAAACATACTAATTTTCAAAAATCCCCAGCTATGAAATCTTTTAAAGCTTGAATGGCATTTAATAGGAGATGAAAATTAGAAAAAAACTACATCAAAACTTTAAATATCGGTAAAAAATTGTCATAATTACAGCCTTAGGAAAATTTGAATTTTGACTAAACACTTTTCAAGTACTGCTCCAAAATTAATCCAAAAACCTCAACTTTGAAAACCCATAACAATGCCGATTTCAAAAAGTCATGTCTTTTTTTGCTGCTCTGAATGTGAGCTATAAACTGGCATTCAAATCTAAAAAACTAATTTTGACCCGATTTTTGAAAAAAATTACACTGTAAAAATTTTCAAAAATCGAGTCGAAATTTTTTTTGCCAAAATTCCAATCTTTTAATAGCATTTTAAAGTATGTAAAAATATAATAAGAATTAGATAACAAATTTTGAAATCGGTTGAAAATTGTCTAAAATACAGCCTAAGGAAAATCGGAATTTCGACCAAAAACATACAACTTATCAAAAAATTTTTAAAAAATCCCCAGCTATGAAATCTTTTAAAGCTTGAATGGCATTTAATAGGAGATGAAAATTAGAAAAAACTACATCAAAACTTTAAATATCGGTAAAAAATTGTCATAAATACAGCCTTAGGAAAATTTGAATTTGTACTAAACATTTTTCAAGTACTGCTCGAAAATTAAGCCAAAAACCTCAACTTTGAAAACCCATAACAATGCCAATTTTTTGCCGATTTCAAAAAGTCATGTCTTTTTTTGCTGCTCTGAATGTTAGCTATAAACTGGCATTCAAATCTAAAAATCTAATTTTGACCCGATTTTTGAAAAAAAATTACAGTGTATACACTGTAAGAATTTTCAAAAATCGAGTCGAATTTTTTTTTGCCAAAATTCCAATCTTTTAATAGCATTTTAAAGTATGTAAAAATATAATAAGAATTAGATACCAAATTTTGAAATCGGTTGAAAATTGTCTAAAATACAGTCTAAGGAAAATCGGAATTTCGACCAAAAACATACTAATTTTCAAAAATCCCCAGCTATGAAATCTTTTAAAGCTTGAATGGCATTTAATAGGAGATGAAAATTAGAAAAAAACTACATCAAAACTTTAAATATCGGTAAAAAATTGTCATAAATACAGCCTTAGGAAAATTTGAATTTTGACTAAACATTTTTCAAGTACTGCTCCAAAATTAATCCAAAAACCTCAACTTTGAAAACCCATAACAATGCCAATTTTTTGCCGATTTCAAAAAGTCATGTCTTTTTTTGCTGCTCTGAATGTGAGCTATAAACTGGCATTCAAATCTAAAAAACTAATTTTGACCCGATTTTTGAAAAAAATTACACTGTAAAAATTTTCAAAAATCGAGTCGAAATTTTTTTGCCAAAATTCCAATCTTTTAATAGCATTTTAAAGTATGTAAAAATATAATAAGAATTAGATAACAAATTTTGAAATCGGTTGAAAATTGTCTAAAATACAGTCTAAGGAAAATCGGAATTTCGACCAAAAACATTCAACTTTTCAAAAAATTTTCAAAAATCCCCAGCTATGAAATCTTTTAAAGCTTGAATGGCATTTAATAGGAGATGAAAATTAGAAAAAAACTACACCAAAACATTAAATATCGGTAAAAAATTGTCATAAATACAGCCTTAGGAAAGTTTGAATTTGTACTAAACATTTTTCAAGTACTGCTCCAAAATTAAGCCAAAAACCTCAACTTTGAAAACCCATAACAATGCCAATTTTTTGCCGATTTCAAAAAGTCATGTCTTTTTTTGCTGCTCTGAATGTTAGCTATAAACTGGCATTCAAATCTAAAAAACTAATTTTTTTTTGCCAAAATTCCAATCTTTTAATAGCATTTTAAAGTATGTAAAAATATAATAAGAATTAGATAACAAATTTTGAAATCGGTTGAAAATTGTCTAAAATACAGCCTAAGGAAAATCGGAATTTCGACCAAAAACATACAACTTTTCAAAAAATTTTCAAAAATCCCCAGCTATGAAATCTTTTAAAGCTTGAATGGCATTTAATAGGAGATGAAAATTAGAAAAAAACTACATCAAAACTTTAAATATCGGAAAAAAATTGTCATAAATACAGCCTTAGGAAAATTTGAATTTTGACTAAACATTTTCCAAGTACTGCTCCAAAATTAAGCCAAAAACCTCAACTTTGAAAACCCATAACAATGCCAATTTTTGCTGATTTCAAAAAGTCATGTCTTTTTTTGCTGCTCTAAATGTGAGCTATAAACTGGCATTCAAATCTAAAAAACTAATTTTTACCCGATTTTTGAAAAAAAATTACAGTGTATATACACTGTAAAAATTTTAAAAAATCGAGTCGAAATTTTTTTTGCCAAAATTCCATTCTTTTAATAGCATTTTAAAGTATGTAAAAATATAATAAGAATGAGATAACAAATTTTGAAATCGGTTGAAAATTGTCTAAAATACAGCCTAAGGAAAATCGGAATTTCGACCAAAAACATTCAACTTTTCAAAAAATTTTCAAAAATCCCCAGCTATGAAATCTTTTAAAGCTTGAATGGCATTTAATAGGAGATGAAAATTAGAAAAAAACTACACCAAAACATTAAATAACGGTAAAAAATTGTCATAAATACAGCCTTAGGAAAATTTGAATTTTGACTAAACATTTTTCAAGTACTGCTCCAAAATTAATCTAAAAACCTCAACTTTGGAAACCCATAACAATGCCAATTTGTTGGCGATTTCAAAAAGTCATGTCTTTTTTTGCTGCTCTGAATGTGAGCTATAAACTGGCATTCAAATCTGAAAAACTAGTTTTAACCCGATTTTTGAAAAAAATTACAGTGTATACACTGTAAAAATTTTCAAAAATCGAGTCGAATTTTTTTTTGCCAAAATTCCAATCTTTTAATAGCATTTTAAAGTATGTAAAAATATAATAAGAATTAGATAACAAATTTTGAAATCGGTTGAAAATTGTCTAAAATACAGCCTAAGGAAAATCGGAATTTCGACCAAAAACATTCAACTTTTCAAAAAATTTTCAAAAATCCCCAGCTATGAAATCTTTTAAAGCTTGAATGGCATTTCATAGAAGATGAAAATTAGAAAAAAACTACATCAAAAGATTAAATATCGGTAAAAAATTGTCATAAATACAGCCTTAGGAAAATTTGAATTTGTACTAAACATTTTTCAAGTACTGCTCGAAAATTAAGCCAAAAACCTCAACTTTGAAAACCCATAACAATGCCAATTTTTTGCCGATTTCAAAAAGTCATCTCTTTTTTTGCTGCTCTGAATGTGAGCTATAAACTGGCATTCAAATCTAAAAACCTAATTTTGACCCGATTTTTGAAAAAAAATTACAGTGTATACACTGTAAAAATTTTCAAAAATCGAGTCGAAATTTTTTTTGCCAAAATTCCATTCTTTTAAGAGCATTTTAAAGTATGTAAAAATATAATAAGAATTAGATAACAAATTTTGAAATCGGTTGAAAATTGTCTAAAATACAGCCTAAGGAAAATCGGAATTTCGACCAAAAACATTCAACTTTTCAAAAAATTTTCAAAAATCCCCAGCTATGAAATCTTTTAAAGCTTGAATGGCATTTAATAGGAGATGAAAATTAGAAAAAAACTACACCAAAACATTAAATATCGGTAAAAAATTGTCATAAATACAGCCTTAGGAAAATTTGAATTTTGACTAAACATTTTTCAAGTACTGCTCCAAAATTAATCTAAAAACCTCAAGTTTGGAAACCCATTACAATGCCAATTTGTTGGCGATTTCAAAAAGTCATGTCTTTTTTTGCTGCTCTGAATGTGAGCTATAAACTGGCATTAAAATCTGAAAAACTAGTTTTAACCCGATTTTTGAAAAAAATTACAGTGTATACACTGTAAAAATTTTCAAAAATCGAGTCGAATTTTTTTTTGCCAAAATTCCAATCTTTTAATAGCATTTTAAAGTATGTAAAAATATAATAAGAATTAGATAACAAATTTTGAAATCGGTTGAAAATTGTCTAAAATACAGCCTAAGGAAAATCGGAATTTCGACCAAAAACATTCAACTTTTCAAAAAATTTTCAAAAATCCCCAGCTATGAAATCTTTTAAAGCTTGAATGGCATTTGAAGAAGATGAAAATTAGAAGATGAAAATTAGAAAAAAAACTACACCAAAACATTAAATATCGGTAAAAAATTGTCATAAATACAGCCTTAGGAAAATTTGAATTTTGACGAAACATTTTCCAAGTACTGCTCCAAAATTAAGCCAAAAACCTCAACTTTGAAAACCCATAACAATGCCAATTTTTGCCGATTTCAAAAAGTCATGTCTTTTTTTGCTGCTCTAAATGTGAGCTATAAACAGGCATTCAAATCTTAAAAAACTATTTTGACCCGATTTTTGAAAAAAATTACAGTGTATACACTGTAAAAATTTTCAAAAATCGAGTCGAAATTTTTTTTGCCAAAATTCCATTCTTTTAATAGCATTTTAAAGTATGTAAACATATAATAAGAATTAGCTAACAAATTTTGAAATCGGTTGAAAATTGTCTAAAATACAGCCTAAGGAAAATCGGAATTTCGACCAAAAACATTCAACTTTTCAAAAAATTTTCAAAAATCCCCAGCTATGAAATCTTTTAAAGCTTGAATGGCATTTAATAGGAGATGAAAATTAGAAAAAAACTACATCAAAACATTAAATATCGGTAAAAAATTGTCATAAATACAGCCTTAGGAAAATTTGAATTTTGACTAAACATTTTTCAAGTACTGCTCCAAATTAATCCAAAAACCTCAACTTTGGAAACCCATAACAATGCCAATTTTTTGGCGATTTCAAAAAGTCATGTCTTTTTTTGCTGCTCTGAATGTGAGCTATAAACTGGCATTCAAATCTGAAAAACTAGTTTTAACCCGATTTTTGAAAAAAAATACAGTGTATAAGTTAAACAAATTAATGTTGAGTTGAATTATAACATATATTTATTTAATAATTACTTGATTTTAGCAGCACTATGTGCTTTACAATCATTTGTTAATTATTATTATTTATTAGGTCTGCACGATGTGCATTCAATCGACGTTATATTCAGACTGATATGACTATTGTAATCTAATGTTAAACTACGCTTACGCCAAGGCAGAACAATCTGGAATCTGGGATCATCCGATATGATTCGGCCAATCAGATTGTGCCGCGTTTACGAATAAAGTTAAAGACAATACCTAATTACAGTTTCTTGTAATTGGACTACGTGACTTGTGGCGGACAACCGGACAAAGTGGATTTGACAATAATAGTTAGCTAAATGTAGCGCATCTTAGGGACGTCCCGTTCTATGGAGCATGATGTTAGGTATTAACTCCTCCCAACTTTAAGATCGATCGTCCCGATTGATTTCAATTTGTTCTTTTAGATATTATTGTAAGCGTAGGCGAAAGGACCTCGTAGTTTTGATTTAATTCTTAATTAATTTCTTTTTTTATAATTTTTTGTATTTTAGCTCAGGATCTTTTTCAGGTGAAGAAGGCAGCCAGGATACCCTTATATTTGTGGAAGTTTCCTCCTTTACCAGAATGTTAGCTTCAGAATATCTTCTAGAATGCCTCAGCCCTTGTGCAAGTTTCAGCTGACCCTTCCTTCTTTAGTGTCGTTACATCGGCTTCTGGTCTTATCCAGATTTCGCAGGTTGGGTGATTTTTGAAACTTCTTTGCTTTCTGCTTTCGCTTAGACTTCTGGTTTGAACCATTTTTACTGTGTAGAAAACACCTCGTTTTTGTGTTTGGTTAAACATGATTTGTTTGATTTGTTTTATATATTTTTTAAATATAATTCTCGGAAGGATTTTGTTTTAATTAATTTTGAATTTTTATTGCAATTTATGCAGTGTACTTTTATACCATTAAACAAGAAGTTTTTCGGTTTCACACGTGGGATTATATTAATTTTCCACTTTTGATTGCGTGAGAAAAAATTTTTCTATCTTGTTAACAAAATTTTTTTATTTCGGTCGCGAATTACTTTTGTTTCGCGTTTTTGCTCGGGCGCCAGTTAAACAAATTAATGTTGAGTTGAATTATAACATATATTTATTTAATAATTACTTGATTTTAGCAGCACTATGTGCTTTACAATCATTTGTTAATTATTATTATTTATTAGGTCTGCACGATGTGCATTCAATCGACGTTATATTCAGACTGATATGACTATTGTAATCTAATGTTAAACTACGCTTACGCCAAGGCAGAACAATCTGGAATCTGGGATCATCCGATATGATTCGGCCAATCAGATTGTGCCGCGTTTACGAATAAAGTTAAAGACAATACCTAATTACAGTTTCTTGTAATTGGACTACGTGACTTGTGGCGGACAACCGGACAAAGTGGATTTGACAATAATAGTTAGCTAAATGTAGCGCATCTTAGGGACGTCCCGTTCTATGGAGCATGATGTTAGGTATTAACTTATACACTGTAAAAATTTTCAAAAATCGAGTCGAATTTTTTTTTGCCAAAATTCCATTCTTTTAATAGCATTTTAAAGTATGTACAAATATAATAAGAATTAGATAACAAATTTTGAAATCGGTTGAAAATTGTCTAAAATACAGCCTAAGGAAAATCGGAATTTCGACCAAAAACATTCAACTTTTCAAAAAATTTTCAAAAATCCCCAGCTATGAAATCTTTTAAAGCTTGAATGGCATTTCATAGAAGATGAAAATTAGGAAAAAACTACATCAAAACATTAAATATCGGTAAAAAATTGTCATAAATACAGCCTTAGGAAAATTTGAATTTGTACTAAACATTTTTCAAGTACTGCTCGAAAATTAAGCCAAAAACCTCAACCTTGAAAACCCATAACAATGCCAATTTTTTGCCGATTTCAAAAAGTCATCTCTTTTTTTGCTGCTCTGAATGTGAGCTATAAACTGGCATTCAAATCTGAAAAACTAGTTTTAACCCGATTTTTGAAAAAAATTACAGTGTATACACTGTAAACATTTTCAAAAATCGAGTCGAATTTTTTTTTGCCAAAATTCCAATCTTTTAATAGCATTTTAAAGTATGTAAAAATATAATAAGAATTAGATAACAAATTTTGAAATCGGTTGAAAATTGTCTAAAATACAGCCTAAGCAAAATCGGAATTTCGACCAAAAACATTCAACTTTTCAAAAAATTTTCAAAAATCCCCAGCTATGAAATCTTTTAAAGCTTGAATGGCATTTCATAGAAGATGAAAATTAGAAAAAAACTACATCAAAACATTAAATATCGGTAAAAAATTGTCATAAATACAGCCTTAGGAAAATTTGAATTTTGACTAAAGATTTTTCAAGTACTGCTCCAAAATTAATCTAAAAACCTCAAGTTTGGAAACCCATAACAATGCCAATTTGTTGGCGATTTCAAAAAGTCATGTCTTTTTTTGCTGCTCTGAATGTGAGCTATAAACTGGCATTAAAATCTGAAAAACTAGTTTTAACCCGATTTTTGAAAAAAATTACAGTGTATACACTGTAAAAATTTTCAAAAATCGAGTCGAATTTTTTTTTGCCAAAATTCCAATCTTTTAATAGCATTTTAAAGTATGTACAAATATAATAAGAATTAGATAACAAATTTTGAAATCGGTTGAAAATTGTCTAAAATACAGCCTAAGGAAAATCGGAATTTCGACCAAAAACATTCAACTTTTCAAAAAATTTTCAAAAATCCCCAGCTATGAAATCTTTTAAAGCTTGAATGGCATTTCATAGAAGATGAAAATTAGGAAAAAACTACATCAAAACATTAAATATCGGTAAAAAATTGTCATAAATACAGCCTTAGGAAAATTTGAATTTGTACTAAACATTTTTCAAGTACTGCTCGAAAATTAAGCCAAAAACCTCAACTTTGAAAACCCATAACAATGCCAATTTTTTGCCGATTTCAAAAAGTCATCTCTTTTTTTGCTGCTCTGAATGTGAGCTATAAACTGGCATTCAAATCTGAAAAACTAGTTTTAACCCGATTTTTGAAAAAAATTACAGTGTATACACTGTAAAAATTTTCAAAAATCGAGTCGAAATTTTTTTGCCAAAATTCCATTCTTTTAATAGCATTTTAAAGTATGTAAGAATATAATAAGAATTATATAACAAATTTTGAAATCGGTTGAAAATTGTCTAAAATACAGCCTAAGGAAAATCGGAATTTCGACCAAAAACATTCAACTTTTCAAAAAATTTTCAAAAATCCCCAGCTATGAAATCTTTTAAAGCTTGAATGGCATTTGAAGAAGATGAAAATTAGAAGATGAAAATTAGAAAAAAAACTACACCAAAACATTAAATATCGGTAAAAAATTGTCATAAATACAGCCTTAGGAAAATTTGAATTTTGACGAAACATTTTCCAAGTACTGCTCCAAAATTAAGCCAAAAACCTCAACTTTGAAAACCCATAACAATGCCAATTTTTGCCGATTTCAAAAAGTCATGTCTTTTTTTGCTGCTCTAAATGTGAGCTATAAACTGGCATTCAAATCTAAAAAAACTATTTTGACCCGATTTTTGAAAAAAATTACAGTGTATACACTGTAAAAATTTTCAAAAATCGAGTCGAAATTTTTTTTGCCAAAATTCCATTCTTTTAATAGCATTTTAAAGTATGTAAGAATATAATAAGAATTAGATAACAAATTTTGAAATCGGTTGAAAATTGTCTAAAATACAGCCTAAGGAAAATCGGAATTTCGACCAAAAACATTCAACTTTTCAAAAAATTTTCAAAAATCCCCAGCTATGAAATCTTTTAAAGCTTGAATGGCACTTAATAGGAGATGAAAATTAGAAAAAAACTACACCAAAACTTTAGATATCGGTAAAAAATTGTCATAAATACAGCCTTAGGAAAATTTGAATTTTGACTAAACATTTTTCAAGTACTGCTCCAAAATTAATCTAAAAACCTCAACTTTGGAAACCCATAACAATGCCAATTTTTTGCCGATTTCAAAAAGTCATGTCTTTTTTTGCTGCTCTGAATGTGAGCTATAAACTGGCATTCAAATCTAAAAAACTAGTTTTAACCCGATTCTTGAACAAAATTACAGTGTAAAAATTTTCAAAAATCGAGTCGAATTTTTTTTTGCCAAAATTCCAATCTTTTAATAGCATTTTAAAGTATGTAAAAATATAATAAGAATTAGATAACAAATTTTGAAATCGGTTGAAAATTGTCTAAAATACAGCCTAAGGAAAATCGGAATTTCGACCAAAAACATTCAACTTTTCAAAAAATTTTCAAAAATCCCCAGCTATTAAATCTTTTAAAGCTTGAATGGCATTTCATAGAAGATGAAAATTAGAAAAAAACTACATCAAAACATTAAATATCGGTAAAAAATTGTCATATATACAGCCTTAGGAAAATTTGAATTTGTACTAAACATTTTTCAAGTACTGCTCCAAAATTAAGCCAAAAACCTCAACTTTGAAAACCCATAACAATGCCAATTTTTTGCCGATTTCAAAAAGTCATGTCTTTTTGTGCTGCTCTGAATGTGAGCTATAAACTGGCATTCAAATCTGAAAAACTAGTTTTAACCCGATTTTTGAAAAAAATTACACTGTATAAATTTTCAAAAATCGAGTCGAATTTTTTTTTGCCAAAATTCCAATCTTTTAATAGCATTTTAAAGTATGTAAAAATATAATAAGAATTAGATAACAAATTTTGAAATCGGTTGAAAATTGTCTAAAATACAGCCTAAGAAAAATCGGAATTTCGACCAAAAACATTCAACTTTTCAAAAAATTTTCAAAAATCCCCAGCTATGAAATCTTTTAAAGCTTGAATGGCATTTAATAGGAGATGAAAATTAGAAAAAATCTACATCAAAACATTAAATATCGGTAAAAAATTGTCATAAATACAGCCTTAGGAAAATTTGAATTTTGACTAAACATTTTTCAAGTACTGCTCCAAAATTAATCTAAAAACCTCAACTTTGGAAACCCATAACAATGCCAATTTTTTGGCGATTTCAAAAAGTCATGTCTTTTTTTGCTGCTCTGAATGTGAGCTATAAACTGGCATTCAAATCTAAAAAACTAATTTTGACCCGATTTTTGAAAAAAATTACACTCTAAAAATTTTCAAAACTCGAGTCGAAATTTTTTTTGCCAAAATTCCAATCTTTTAATAGCATTTTAAAGTATGTAAAAATATAATAAGAATTAGATAACAAATTTTGAAATCGGTTGAAAATTGTCTAAAATACAGCCTAAGGAAAATCGGAATTTCGACCAAAAACATTCAACTTTTCAAAAAATTTTCAAAAATCCCCAGCTATGAAATCTTTTAAAGCTTGAATGGCATTTAATAGGGGATGAAAATTAGAAAAAAACTACATCAAAACATTTAATATCGGTAAAAAATTGTCATATATACAGCCTTAGGAAAATTTGAATTTGTACTAAACATTTTTCAAGTACTGCTCCAAAATTAAGCCAAAAACCTCAACTTTGAAAACCCATAACAATGCCAATTTTTTGCCGATTTCAAAAAGTCATGTCTTTTTTTGCTGCTCTGTATGTGAGCTATAAACTGGCATTCAAATCTGAAAAACTAGTTTTAACCCGATTTTTGAAAAAAATTACAGTGTATACACTGTAAAAATTTTTAAAAATCGAGTCGAATTTTTTTTGCCAAAATTCCAATCTTTTAATAGCATTTTAAAGTATGTAAAAATATAATAAGAATTAGATAACAAATTTTGAAATCGGTTGAAAATTGTCTAAAATACAGCCTAAGGAAAATCGGAATTTCGACCAAAAACATACTACTTTTCAAAAAATTTTCAAAAATCCCCAGCTATGAAATCTGTTAAAGCTTGAATGGCATATAATAGGAGATGAAAATTAGAAAAAAACTACATCAAAACATTAAATATCGGTAAAAAATTGTCATAAATACAGCCTTAGGAAAATTTGAATTTGTACTAAACATTTTTCAAGTACTGCTCCAAAATTAAGCCAAAAACCTCAACTTTGAAAACCCATAACAATGCCAATTTTTTGCCGATTTCAAAAAGTCATGTCTTTTTTTGCTGCTCTGAATGTGAGCTATAAACTGGCATTGAAATCTAAAAAACTAATTTTGACCCGATTTGTGAAAAAAATTACAGTGTATACACTGTAAAAATTTTCAAAAATCGAGTCGAAATTTTTTTGCCAAAATTCCAATCTTTTAATAGCATTTTAAAGTATGTAAAAATATAATAAGAATTAGATAACAAATTTTGAAATCGGTTGAAAATTGTCTAAAATACAGCCTAAGGAAAATCGGAATTTCGACCAAAAACATACTACTTTTCAAAAAATTTTCAAAAATCCCCAGCTATGAAATCTGTTAAAGCTTGAATGGCATATAATAGGAGATGAAAATTAGAAAAAAACTACATCAAAACATTAAATATCGGTAAAAAATTGTCATAAATACAGCCTTAGGAAAATTTGAATTTTGACTAAACATTTTTCAAGTACTGCTCCAAAATTAATCTAATAACCTCAACTTTGGAAACCCATAACAATGCCAATTTTTTGGCGATTTCAAAAAGTTATGTCTTTTTTTGCTGCTCTGAATGTGAGCTATAAACTGGCATTCAAATCTAAAAAACTAATTTTGACCCGATTTTTGAAAAAAATTACAGTGTATACACTGTAAAAATTTTCAAAAATCGAGACGAATTTTTTTTTGCCAAAATTCCAATCTTTTAATAGCATTTTAAAGTATGTAAAAATATAATAAGAATTAGATAACAAATTTTGAAATCGGTTGAAAATTGTCTAAAATACAGCCTAAGGAAAATCGGAATTTCGACCAAAAACATTCAACTTTTCAAAAAATTTTCAAAAATCCCCAGCTATGAAATGTTTTAAAGCTTGAATGGCATTTCATAGAAGATGAAAATTAGAAAAAAACTACATCAAAACATTAAATATCGGTAAAAAATTGTCATAAATACAGCCTTAGGAAAATTTGAATTTGTACTAAACATTTTTCAAGTACTGCTCCAAAATTAAGCCAAAAACCTCAACTTTGAAAACCCATAACAATGCCAATTTTTTGCCGATTTCAAAAAGTCATGTCTTTTTTTGCTGCTCTGAATGTGAGCTATAAACTGGCATTGAAATCTAAAAAACTAATTTTGACCCGATTTGTGAAAAAAATTACAGTGTATACACTGTAAAAATTTTCAAAAATCGAGTCGAAATTTTTTTTGCCAAAATTCCAATCTTTTAATAGCATTTTAAAGTATGTAAAAATATAATAAGAATTAGATAACAAATTTTGAAATCGGTTGAAAATTGTCTAAAATACAGCCTAAGGAAAATCGGAATTTCGACCAAAAACATTCAACTTTTCAAAAAAATTTTCAAAAATCCCCAGCTATGAAATCTTTTAAAGCTTGAATGGCATTTAATAGGAGATGAAAATTAGAAAAAAACTACATCAAAACATTAAATATCGGTAAAAAATTGTCATATATACAGCCTTAGGAAAATTTGAATTTGTACTAAACATTTTTCAAGTACTGCTCCAAAATTAAGCCAAAAACCTCAACTTTGAAAACCCATAACAATGCCAATTTTTTGCCGATTTCAAAAAGTCATGTCTTTTTTTGCTGCTCTGAATGTGAGCTATAAACTGGCATTCAAATCTAAAAAACTAATTTTGACCCGATTTTTGAAAAAAATTACAGTGTATACACTGTAAAAATTTTCAAAAATCGAGTCGAAATTTTTTTTGCCAAAATTCCAATCTTTTAATAGCATTTTAAAGTATGTAAAAATATAATAAGAATTAGATAACAAATTTTGAAATCGGTTGAAAATTGTCTAAAATACAGACTAAGGAAAATCGGAATTTCGACCAAAAACATTCAACTTTTCAAAAAATTTTCAAAAATCGCCAGCTATGAAATCTTTTAAAGCTTGAATGGCATTTAATAGGAGATGAAAATTAGAAAAAAACTACATCAAAACATTAAATATCGGTAAAAAATTGTCATAAATACAGCCTTAGGAAAATTTGAATTTTGACTAAACATTTTTCAAGTACTGCTCCAAAAAAAAAACCTCAACTTTGAAAACCCATAACAATGCCAATTTTTTGCCGATTTCAAAAAGTCATGTCTTTTTTTGCTGCTCTGAATGTGAGCTATAAACTGGCATTCAAATCTAAAAAACTAATTATGACCCGATTTTTGAAAAAAATTACGGTGTAAAAATTTTCAAAAATCGAGTCGAAATTTTTTTTGCCAAAATTCCAATCTTTTAATAGCATTTTAAAGTATGTAAAAATATAATAAGAATTAGATAACAAATTTTGAAATCGGTTGAAAATTGTCTAAAATACAGCCTAAGGAAAATCGGAATTTCGACCAAAAACATACAACTTTTCAAAAAATTTTCAAAAATCCCCAGCTATGAAATCTTTTAAAGTTTGAATGGCATTTAATAGGAAATGAAAATTAGAAAAAAACTACATCAAAACTTTAAATATCGGTAAAAAATTGTCATAAATACAGCCTTAGGAAAATTTGAATTTTGACTAAACATTTTTCAAGTACTGCTCCAAAATTAATCTAAAGACCTCAACTTTGGAAACCCATAACAATGCCAATTTTTTGGCGATTTCAAAAAGTCATGTCTTTTTTTGCTGCTCTGAATGTGAGCTATAAACTGGCATTCAAATCTAAAAAACTAATTTTGACCCGATTTTTGAAAAAAATTACAGTGTATACACTGTAAAAATTTTCAAAAATCGAGTCGAAATTTTTTTGCCAAAATTCCAATCTTTTAATAGCATTTTAAAGTATGTAAAAATATAATAAGAATTAGATAACAAATTTTGAAATCGGTTGAAAATTGTCTAAAATACAGACTAAGGAAAATCGGAATTTCGACCAAAAACATTCAACTTTTCAAAAAATTTTCAAAAATCGCCAGCTATGAAATCTTTTAAAGCTTGAATGGCATTTAATAGGAGATGAAAATTAGAAAAAAACTACATCAAAACTTTAAATATCGGTAAGAAATTGTCATAAATACAGCCTTAGGAAAATTTGAATTTTGACTAAACATTTTTCAACTACTGCTCCAAAAAAAAACCTCAACTTTGAAAACCCATAACAATGCCAATTTTTTGCCGATTTCAAAAAGTCATGTCTTTTTTTGCTGCTCTGAATGTGAACTGGCATTCAAATCTAAAAAACTAATTTTGATCCGATTTTTGAAAAAATTTTCAAAAATCGAGTCGAAATTTTTTGCCAAAATTCCAATCTTTTAATAGCATTTAAAAGTATGTAAAAATATAATAAGAATTAGATAACAAATTTTGAAATCGGTTGAAAATTGTCTAAAATACAGCCTAAGGAAAATCGGAATTTCGACCAAAAACATACAACTTTTCAAAAAATTTTCAAAAATCCCCAGATATGAAATATTTTAAGGCTAGAATACCATTTAATAGGATATGAAAATTAGAAAAAAACTACATCAAAACTTCGAAAATTTGTAGAAAATTGTCCTAAATACAGCTTTCTGAATATTACAATTTTGTCTAAAATTTGTTCAATAACTGTTCCTAAATTTCTTTAAATAACGTCAGCTTTGCAATTCTCTAACTATGCCATTTTTTTCTGAACCTTCGAAAAACTCGAGATGTATTTTGTTTATCAAAAAACTCTTTTTTAATTCTAGCTCACAGAAGGACCTTCCTGGATCTTATAGCGACAGTTGCAACTTATACTGGACTTTAATCAAACAATAGGATATTCGGACGGATAGAATGACATCTGTGATTTTTTGTGACTCTTTGGCCATTTTGACGAATAACCCCCCAACAGAAAATTCGATGTACGTAAATTATAAGAAAACGCATATTTATTGATAATTCAGGTACAATAATTGTTAATTACATATAATAAAATTAGGTGTTTTTTATAGTAAAACGAAAATTTAATAATAATAAAAACAAAAAATAAATTAAAAAAAACATTGTTTTATTTAGACATAGCACCGCAGGACATGCACCGATTCCTTCAAGATATTTTAAGCTCCTCCAGGAACAATTTCTTAGCACATTAAAGTCCATGGCGATCAACGTAGATCCTGAAAGGTCAATCAGGGAGCTAAAATAGAAAGATTTCTTTATTTGAATATCGGTAAAAAAAATGTCCTAAATACAGCCTTAGGAAAATTTGAATTTTGACTAAACATTTTTCAAGTACTGCTCCAAATTAATCCAAAAACCTCAACTTTGGAAACCCATAACAATGCCAATTTTTTGGCGATTTCAAAAAGTCATGTCTTTTTTTTGCTGCTCTAAATGTGAGCTATAAACTGGCATTCAAATCTAAAAAACTAGTTTTAACCCGATTTTTGAAAAAAATTACAGTGTATACACTGTAAAAATTTTCAAAAATCGAGTCGAATTTTTTTTTGCCAAAATTCCAATCTTTTAATAGCATTTTAAAGTATGTAAAAATATAATAAAAATTAGATAACAAATTTTGAAATCGGTTGAAAATTGTCTAAAATACAGCCTAAGGAAAATCGGAATTTCGACCAAAAACATTCAACTTTTCAAAAAATTTTCAAAAATCCCCAGCTATGAAATCTTTTAAAGCTTGAATGGCATTTAATAGGAGATGAAAATTAGAAAAAAACTACATCAAAACATTAAATATCGGTAAAAAATTGTCATAAATACAGCCTTAGGAAAATTTGAATTTTGACTAAACATTTTTCAAGTACTGCTCCAAATTAATCCAAAAACCTCAACTTTGGAAACCCATAACAATGCCAATTTTTTGGCGATTTCAAAAAGTCATGTCTTTTTTTTGCTGCTCTAAATGTGAGCTATAAACTGGCATTCAAATCTAAAAAACTAATTTTGACCCGATTTTTGAAAAAAATTACACTGTAAAAATTTTCAAAACTCGAGTCGAAATTTTTTTTGCCAAAATTCCAATCTTTTAATACCATTTTAAAGTATGTAAAAATATAATAAGAATTAGATAACAAATTTTGAAATCGGTTGAAAATTGTCTAAAATACAGCCTAAGGAAAATCGGAATTTCGACCAAAAACATTCAACTTTTCAAAAAATTTTCAAAAATCCCCAGCTATGAAATCTTTTAAAGCTTGAATGGCATTTAATAGGAGATGAAAATTAGAAAAAAACTACATCAAAACATTAAATATCGGTAAAAAATTGTCATAAATACAGCCTTAGGAAAATTTGAATTTTGACTAAACATTTTTCAAGTACTGCTCCAAAATTAATCTAAAAACCTCAACTTTGGAAACCCATAACAATGCCAATTTTTTGGCGATTTCAAAAAGTTATGTCTTGTTTTGCTGCTCTGAATGTGAGCTATAAACTGGCATTCAAATCTAAAAAACTAATTTTGACCCGATTTTTGAAAAAAATTACAGTGTATACACTGTAAAAATTTTCAAAAATCGAGACGAATTTTTTTTTGCCAAAATTCCAATCTTTTAATAGCATTTTAAAGTATGTAAAAATATAATAAGAATTAGATAACAAATTTTGAAATCGGTTGAAAATTGTCTAAAATACAGCCTAAGGAAAATCGGAATTTCGACCAAAAACATTCAACTTTTCAAAAAATTTTCAAAAATCGCCAGCTATGAAATCTTTTAAAGCTTGAATGGCATTTAATAGGAGATGAAAATTAGAAAAAAACTACATCAAAACATTAAATATCGGTAAAAAATTGTCATAAATACAGCCTTAGGAAAATTTGAATTTTGACTAAACATTTTTCAAGTACTGCTCCAAAAAAAAAACCTCAACTTTGAAAACCCATAACAATGCCAATTTTTTGCCGATTTCAAAAAGTCATGTCTTTTTTTGCTGCTCTGAATGTGAGCTATAAACTGGCATTCAAATCTAAAAAACTAATTATGACCCGATTTTTGAAAAAAATTACGGTGTAAAAATTTTCAAAAATCGAGTCGAAATTTTTTTTGCCAAAATTCCAATCTTTTAATAGCATTTTAAAGTATGTAAAAATATAATAAGAATTAGATAACAAATTTTGAAATCGGTTGAAAATTGTCTAAAATACAGACTAAGGAAAATCGGAATTTCGACCAAAAACATTCAACTTTTCAAAAAATTTTCAAAAATCGCCAGCTATGAAATCTTTTAAAGCTTGAATGGCATTTAATAGGAGATGAAAATTAGAAAAAAACTACATCAAAACTTTAAATATCGGTAAAAAATTGTCATAAATACAGCCTTAGGAAAATTTGAATTTTGACTAAACATTTTTCAACTACTGCTCCAAAAAAAAAACCTCAACTTTGAAAACCCATAACAATGCCAATTTTTTGCCGATTTCAAAAAGTCATGTCTTTTTTTGCTGCTCTGAATGTGAGCTATAAACTGGCATTCAAATCTAAAAAACTAATTTTGATCCGATTTTTTGAAAAAAATTTTCAAAAATCGAGTCGAAATTTTTTTGCCAAAATTCCAATCTTTTAATAGCATTTAAAAGTATGTAAAAATATAATAAGAATTAGATAACAAATTTTGAAATCGGTTGAAAATTGTCTAAAATACAGCCTAAGGAAAATCGGAATTTCGACCAAAAACATACAACTTTTCAAAAAATTTTCAAAAATCCCCAGATATGAAATATTTTAAGGCTAGAATACCATTTAATAGGATATGAAAATTAGAAAAAAACTACATCAAAACTTCGAAAATTTGTAGAAAATTGTCCTAAATACAGCTTTCTGAATATTACAATTTTGTCTAAAATTTGTTCAATAACTGTTCCTAAATTTCTTTAAATAACGTCAGCTTTGCAATTCTCTAACTATGCCATTTTTTTCTGAACCTTCGAAAAACTCGAGATGTATTTTGTTTATCAAAAAACTCTTTTTTAATTCTAGCTCACAGAAGGACCTTCCTGGATCAAGTACTGCTCCAAAAAAAAAACCTCAACTTTGAAAACCCATAACAATGCCAATTTTTTGCCGATTTCAAAAAGTCATGTCTTTTTTTGCTGCTCTGAATGTGAGCTATAAACTGGCATTCAAATCTAAAAAACTAATTATGACCCGATTTTTGAAAAAAATTACGGTGTAAAAATTTTCAAAAATCGAGTCGAAATTTTTTTTGCCAAAATTCCAATCTTTTAATAGCATTTTAAAGTATGTAAAAATATAATAAGAATTAGATAACAAATTTTGAAATCGGTTGAAAATTGTCTAAAATACAGCCTAAGGAAAATCGGAATTTCGACCAAAAACATACAACTTTTCAAAAAATTTTCAAAAATCCCCAGATATGAAATATTTTAAGGCTAGAATACCATTTAATAGGATATGAAAATTAGAAAAAAACTACATCAAAACTTCGAAAATTTGTAGAAAATTGTCCTAAATACAGCTTTCTGAATATTACAATTTTGTCTAAAATTTGTTCAATAACTGTTCCTAAATTTCTTTAAATAACGTCAGCTTTGCAATTCTCTAACTATGCCATTTTTTTCTGAACCTTCGAAAAACTCGAGATGTATTTTGTTTATCAAAAAACTCTTTTTTAATTCTAGCTCACAGAAGGACCTTCCTGGATCAAGTACTGCTCCAAAAAAAAAACCTCAACTTTGAAAACCCATAACAATGCCAATTTTTTGCCGATTTCAAAAAGTCATGTCTTTTTTTGCTGCTCTGAATGTGAGCTATAAACTGGCATTCAAATCTAAAAAACTAATTTTGACCCGATTTTTGAAAAAAATTACAGTGTATAATACACTGTAAAAATTTTCAAAAATCGAGTCGAAATTTTTTTTGCCAAAATTCCAATCTTTTAATAGCATTTTAAAGTATGTAAAAATATAATAAGAATTAGATAACAAATTTTGAAATCGGTTGAAAATTGTCTAAAATACAGCCTAAGGAAAATCGGAATTTCGACCAAAAACATACAACTTTTCAAAAAATTTTCAAAAATCCCCAGATATGAAATATTTTAAGGCTAGAATACCATTTAATAGGATATGAAAATTAGAAAAAAACTACATCAAAACTTCGAAAATTTGTAGAAAATTGTCCTAAATACAGCTTTCTGAATATTACAATTTTGTCTAAAATTTGTTCAATAACTGTTCCTAAATTTCTTTAAATAACGTCAGCTTTGCAATTCTCTAACTATGCCATTTTTTTCTGAACCTTCGAAAAACTCGAGATGTATTTTGTTTATCAAAAAACTCTTTTTTAATTCTAGCTCACAGAAGGACCTTCCTGGATCTTATAGCGACAGTTGCAACTTATACTGGACTTTAATCAAACAATAGGATATTCGGACGGATAGAATGACATCTGTGATTTTTTGTGACTCTTTGGCCATTTTGACGAATAACCCCCCAACAGAAAATTCGATGTACGTAAATTATAAGAAAACGCATATTTATTGATAATTCAGGTACAATAATTGTTAATTACATATAATAAAATTAGGTGTTTTTTATAGTAAAACGAAAATTTAATAATAATAAAAACAAAAAATAAATTAAAAAAAACATTGTTTTATTTAGACATAGCACCGCAGGACATGCACCGATTCCTTCAAGATATTTTAAGCTCCTCCAGGAACAATTTCTTAGCACATTAAAGTCCATGGCGATCAACGTAGATCCTGAAAGGTCAATCAGGGAGCTAAAATAGAAAGATTTCTTTATTTGAATATCGGTAAAAAAAATGTCCTAAATACAGCCTTAGGAAAATTTGAATTTTGACTAAACATTTTTCAAGTACTGCTCCAAATGAATCCAAAAACCTCAACTTTGGAAACCCATAACAATGCCAATTTTTTGGCGATTTCAAAAAGTCATGTCTTTTTTTGCTGCTCTGAATGTGAGCTATAAACTGGCATTCAAATCTAAAAAACTAGTTTTAACCCGATTTTTGAAAAAAATTACAGTGTATACACTGTAAAAATTTTCAAAAATCGAGTCGAATTTTTTTGCCAAAATTCCAATCTTTTAATAGCATTTTAAAGTATGTAAAAATATAATAAGAATTAGATAACAAATTTTGAAATCGGTTGAAAATTGTCTAAAATACAGCCTAAGGAAAATCGGAATTTCGACCAAAAACATACAACTTTTCAAAAAATTTTCAAAAATCCCCAGCTATGAAATCTTTTAAAGCTTGAATGTCATTTAATAGGAGATGAAAATTAAAAAAAACTACATCAAAACTTTAAATATCGGTAAAAAATTGTCATAAATACAGCCTTAGGAAAATTTGAATTTTGACTAAACATTTTCCAAGTACTGCTCCAAAATTAAGCCAAAAACCTCAACTTTGGAAACCCATAACAATGCCAATTTTTTGGCGATTTCAAAAAGTCATGTCTTTTTTTGCTGCTCTGAATGTGAGCTATAAACTGGCATTCAAATCTAAAAAACTAGTTTTAACCCGATTTTTGAAAAAAATTACAGTGTATACACTGTAAAAATTTTCAAAAATCGAGTCGAATTTTTTTTGCCAAAATTCCAATCTTTTAATAGCATTTTAAAGTATGTAAAAATATAATAAAAATTAGATAACAAATTTTGAAATCGGTTGAAAATTGTCTAAAATACAGCCTAAGGAAAATCGGAATTTCGACCAAAAACATTCAACTTTTCAAAAAATTTTCAAAAATCCCCAGCTATGAAATCTTTTAAAGCTTGAATGGCATTTAATAGGAGATGAAAATTAGAAAAAAACTACATCAAAACATTAAATATCGGTAAAAAATTGTCATAAATACAGCCTTAGGAAAATTTGAATTTTGACTAAACATTTTTCAAGTACTGCTCCAAATTAATCCAAAAACCTCAACTTTGGAAACCCATAACAATGCCAATTTTTTGGCGATTTCAAAAAGTCATGTCTTTTTTTGCTGCTCTGAATGTGAGCTATAAACTGGCATTCAAATCTAAAAAACTAATTTTGACCCGATTTTTTGAAAAAATTACAGTGTATACACTGTAAAAATTTTCAAAAATCGAGACGAATTTTTTTTTGCCAAAATTCCAATCTTTTAATAGCATTTTAAAGTATGTAAAAATATAATAAGAATTAGATAACAAATTTTGAAATCGGTTGAAAATTGTCTAAAATACAGCCTAAGGAAAATCGGAATTTCGACCAAAAACATTCAACTTTTCAAAAAATTTTCAAAAATCGCCAGCTATGAAATCTTTTAAAGCTTGAATGGCATTTAATAGGAGATGAAAATTAGAAAAAAACTACATCAAAACATTAAATATCGGTAAAAAATTGTCATAAATACAGCCTTAGGAAAATTTGAATTTTGACTAAACATTTTTCAAGTACTGCTCAAAAAAAAAACCTCAACTTTGAAAACCCATAACAATGCCAATTTTTTGCCGATTTCAAAAAGTCATGTCTTTTTTGCTGCTCTGAATGTGAGCTATAAACTGGCATTCAAATCTAAAAAACTAATTATGACCCGATTTTTGAAAAAAATTACGGTGTAAAAATTTTCAAAAATCGAGTCGAAATTTTTTTTGCCAAAATTCCAATCTTTTAATAGCATTTTAAAGTATGTAAAAATATAATAAGAATTAGATAACAAATTTTGAAATCGGTTGAAAATTGTCTAAAATACAGACTAAGGAAAATCGGAATTTCGACCAAAAACATTCAACTTTTCAAAAAATTTTCAAAAATCGCCAGCTATGAAATCTTTTAAAGCTTGAATGGCATTTAATAGGAGATGAAAATTAGAAAAAAACTACATCAAAACTTTAAATATCGGTAAAAAATTGTCATAAATACAGCCTTAGGAAAATTTGAATTTTGACTAAACATTTTTCAACTACTGCTCCAAAAAAAAACCTCAACTTTGAAAACCCATAACAATGCCAATTTTTTGCCGATTTCAAAAAGTCATGTCTTTTTTTGCTGCTCTGAATGTGAGCTATAAACTGGCATTCAAATCTAAAAAACTAATTTTGATCCGATTTTTGAAAAAAATTTTCAAAAATCGAGTCGAAATTTTTTTGCCAAAATTCCAATCTTTTAATAGCATTTAAAAGTATGTAAAAATATAATAAGAATTAGATAACAAATTTTGAAATCGGTTGAAAATTGTCTAAAATACAGCCTAAGGAAAATCGGAATTTCGACCAAAAACATACAACTTTTCAAAAAATTTTCAAAAATCCCCAGATATGAAATATTTTAAGGCTAGAATACCATTTAATAGGATATGAAAATTAGAAAAAAACTACATCAAAACTTCGAAAATTTGTAGAAAATTGTCCTAAATACAGCTTTCTGAATATTACAATTTTGTCTAAAATTTGTTCAATAACTGTTCCTAAATTTCTTTAAATAACGTCAGCTTTGCAATTCTCTAACTATGCCATTTTTTTTCTGAACCTTCGAAAAACTCGAGATGTATTTTGTTTATCAAAAAACTCTTTTTTAATTCTAGCTCACAGAAGGACCTTCCTGGATCTTATAGCGACAGTTGCAACTTATACTGGACTTTAATCAAACAATAGGATATTCGGACGGATAGAATGACATCTGTGATTTTTTGTGACTCTTTGGCCATTTTGACGAATAACCCCCCAACAGAAAATTCGATGTACGTAAATTATAAGAAAACGCATATTTATTGATAATTCAGGTACAATAATTGTTAATTACATATAATAAAATTAGGTGTTTTTTATAGTAAAACGAAAATTTAATAATAATAAAAACAAAAAATAAATTAAAAAAAACATTGTTTTATTTAGACATAGCACCGCAGGACATGCACCGATTCCTTCAAGATATTTTAAGCTCCTCCAGGAACAATTTCTTAGCACATTAAAGTCCATGGCGATCAACGTAGATCCTGAAAGGTCAATCAGGGAGCTAAAATAGAAAGATTTCTTTATTTGAATATCGGTAAAAAAAATGTCCTAAATACAGCCTTAGGAAAATTTGAATTTTGACTAAACATTTTTCAAGTACTGCTCCAAATGAATCCAAAAACCTCAACTTTGGAAACCCATAACAATGCCAATTTTTTGGCGATTTCAAAAAGTCATGTCTTTTTTCGCTGCTCTGAATGTGAGCTATAAACTGGCATTCAAATCTAAAAAACTAGTTTTAACCCGATTTTTGAAAAAAATTACAGTGTATACACTGTAAAAATTTTCAAAAATCGAGTCGAATTTTTTTTTGCCAAAATTCCAATCTTTTAATAGCATTTTAAAGTATGTAAAAATATAATAAGAATTAGATAACAAATTTTGAAATCGGTTGAAAATTGTCTAAAATACAGCCTAAGGAAAATCGGAATTTCGACCAAAAACATACAACTTTTCAAAAAATTTTCAAAAATCCCCAGCTATGAAATCTTTTAAAGCTTGAATGTCATTTAATAGGAGATGAAAATTAGAAAAAAACTACATCAAAACTTTAAATATCGGTAAAAAATTGTCATAAATACAGCCTTAGGAAAATTTGAATTTTGACTAAACATTTTCCAAGTACTGCTCCAAAATTAAGCCAAAAACCTCAACTTTGAAAACCCATAACAATGCCAATTTTTTGCCGATTTCAAAAAGTCATGTCTTTTTTTTGCTGCTCTAAATGTGAGCTATAAACTGGCATTCAAATCTAAAAAACTAGTTTTAACCCGATTTTTGAAAAAAATTACAGTGTATACACTGTAAAAATTTTCAAAAATCGAGTCGAATTTTTTTTTGCCAAAATTCCAATCTTTTAATAGCATTTTAAAGTATGTAAAAATATAATAAGAATTAGATAACAAATTTTGAAATCGGTTGAAAATTGTCTAAAATACAGCCTAAGGAAAATCGGAATTTCGACCAAAAACATTCAACTTTTCAAAAAATTTTCAAAAATCCCCAGCTATGAAATCTTTTAAAGCTTGAATGGCATTTAATAGAAGATGAAAATTAGAAAAAAACTACATCAAAACATTAAATATCGGTAAAAAATTGTCATAAATACAGCCTAAGGAAAATTTGAATTTTGACTAAACATTTTTCAAGTACTGCTCCAAATTAATCCAAAAACCTCAACTTTGGAAACCCATAACAATGCCAATTTTTTGGCGATTTCAAAAAGTCATGTCTTTTTTTGCTGCTCTGAATGTGAGCTATAAACTGGCATTCAAATCTAAAAAACTAATTTTGACCCGATTTTTGAAAAAAATTACACTGTAAAAATTTTCAAAACTCGAGTCGAAATTTTTTTTGCCAAAATTCCAATCTTTTAATAGCATTTTAAAGTATGTAAAAATATAATAAGAATTAGATAACAAATTTTGAAATCGGTTGAAAATTGTCTAAAATACAGCCTAAGGAAAATCGGAATTTCGACCAAAAACATTCAACTTTTCAAAAAATTTTCAAAAATCCCCAGCTATGAAATCTTTTAAAGCTTGAATGGCATTTAATAGAAGATGAAAATTAGAAAAAAACTACATCAAAACATTAAATATCGGTAAAAAATTGTCATAAATACAGCCTAAGGAAAATTTGAATTTTGACTAAACATTTTTCAAGTACTGCTCCAAAATTAATCTAAAAACCTCAACTTTGGAAACCCATAACAATGCCAATTTTTTGGCGATTTCAAAAAGTTATGTCTTGTTTTGCTGCTCTGAATGTGAGCTATAAACTGGCATTCAAATCTAAAAAACTAATTTTGACCCGATTTTTGAAAAAAATTACAGTGTATATATACACTGTAAAAATTTTCAAAAATCGAGTCGAAATTTTTTTTGCCAAAATTCCAATCTTTTAAAAGCATTTTAAAGTATGTAAAAATATAATAAGAATTAGATAACAAATTTTGAAATCGGTTGAAAATTGTCTAAAATACAGCCTAAGGAAAAGCGGAATTTCGACCAAAAACATTCAACTTTTCAAAAAATTTTCAAAAATCCCCAGCTATTAAATCTTTTAAAGCTTGAATGGCATTTCATAGAAGATGAAAATTAGAAAAAAACTACATCAAAACATTAAATATCGGTAAAAAATTGTCATAAATACAGCCTTAGGAAAATTTGAATTTGTACTAAACATTTTTCAAGTACTGCTCCAAAATTAAGCCAAAAACCTCAACTTTGAAAACCCATAACAATGCCAATTTTTTGGCGATTTCAAAAAGTCATGTCTTTTTTTGCTGCTCTGAATGTGAGCTATAAACTGGCATTCAAATCTAAAAAACTAATTTTGACCCGATTTTTGAAAAAAATTACAGTGTATATATACACTGTAAAAATTTTCAAAAATCGAGTCGAAATTTTTTTTGCCAAAATTCCAATCTTTTAAAAGCATTTTAAAGTATGTAAAAATATAATAAGAATTAGATAACAAATTTTGAAATCGGTTGAAAATTGTCTAAAATACAGACTAAGGAAAATCGGAATTTCGACCAAAAACATTCAACTTTTCAAAAAATTTTCAAAAATCGCCAGCTATGAAATCTTTTAAAGCTTGAATGGCATTTAATAGGAGATGAAAATTAGAAAAAAACTACATCAAAACATTAAATATCGGTAAAAAATTGTCATAAATACAGCCTTAGGAAAATTTGAATTTTGACTAAACATTTTTCAAGTACTGCTCCAAAATTAATCTAAAAACCTCAACTTTGGAAACCCATAACAATGCCAATTTTTTGGCGATTTCAAAAAGTTATGTCTTTTTTTGCTGCTCTGAATGTGAGCTATAAACTGGCATTCAAATCTAAAAAACTAATTTTGACCCGATTTTTGAAAAAAATTACAGTGTATTATACACTGTAAAAATTTTCAAAAATCGAGACGAATTTTTTTTTGGCAAAATTCCAATCTTTTAATGGCATTTTAAAGTATGTAAAAATATAATAAGAATTAGATAACAAATTTTGAAATCGGTTGAAAATTGTCTAAAATACAGACTAAGGAAAATCGGAATTTCGACCAAAAACATTCAACTTTTCAAAAAATTTTCAAAAATCGCCAGCTATGAAATCTTTTAAAGCTTGAATGGCATTTAATAGGAGATGAAAATTAGAAAAAAAACTACATCAAAACTTTAAATATCGGTAAAAAATTGTCATAAATACAGCCTTAGGAAAATTTGAATTTTGACTAAACATTTTTCAACTACTGCTCCAAAAAAAAACCTCAACTTTGAAAACCCATAACAATGCCAATTTTTTGCCGATTTCAAAAAGTCATGTCTTTTTTTGCTGCTCTGAATGTGAGCTATAAACTGGCATTCAAATCTAAAAAACTAATTTTGATCCGATTTTTGAAAAAAATTTTCAAAAATCGAGTCGAAATTTTTTTGCCAAAATTCCAATCTTTTAATAGCATTTAAAAGTATGTAAAAATATAATAAGAATTAGATAACAAATTTTGAAATCGGTTGAAAATTGTCTAAAATACAGCCTAAGGAAAATCGGAATTTCGACCAAAAACATTCAACTTTTCAAAAAATTTTCAAAAATCGCCAGCTATGAAATCTTTTAAAGCTTGAATGGCATTTAATAGGAGATGAAAATTAGAAAAAACTACATCAAAACATTAAATATCGGTAAAAAATTGTCATAAATACAGCCTTAGGAAAATTTGAATTTTGACTAAACATTTTTCAAGTACTGCTCCAAATTAATCCAAAAACCTCAACTTTGGAAACCCATAACAATGCCAATTTTTTGGCGATTTCAAAAAGTCATGTCTTTTTTTGCTGCTCTGAATGTGAGCTATAAACTGGCATTCAAATCTAAAAAACTAATTTTGACCCGATTTTTGAAAAAAATTACACTGTAAAAATTTTCAAAACTCGAGTCGAAATTTTTTTTGCCAAAATTCCAATCTTTTAATACCATTTTAAAGTAGGTAAAAATATAATAAGAATTAGATAACAAATTTTGAAATCGGTTGAAAATTGTCTAAAATACAGACTAAGGAAAATCGGAATTTCGACCAAAAACATTCAACTTTTCAAAAAATTTTCAAAAATCGCCAGCTATGAAATCTTTTAAAGCTTGAATGGCATTTAATAGGAGATGAAAATTAGAAAAAAACTACATCAAAACTTTAAATATCGGTAAAAAATTGTCATAAATACAGCCTTAGGAAAATTTGAATTTTGACTAAACATTTTTCAACTACTGCTCCAAAAAAAAACCTCAACTTTGAAAACCCATAACAATGCCAATTTTTTGCCGATTTCAAAAAGTCATGTCTTTTTTTGCTGCTCTGAATGTGAGCTATAAACTGGCATTCAAATCTAAAAAACTAATTTTGATCCGATTTTTGAAAAAATTTTCAAAAATCGAGTCGAAATTTTTTGCCAAAATTCCAATCTTTTAATAGCATTTAAAAGTATGTAAAAATATAATAAGAATTAGATAACAAATTTTGAAATCGGTTGAAAATTGTCTAAAATACAGCCTAAGGAAAATCGGAATTTCGACCAAAAACATTCAACTTTTCAAAAAATTTTCAAAAATCCCCAGCTATTAAATCTTTTAAAGCTTGAATGGCATTTCATAGAAGATGAAAATTAGAAAAAAACTACATCAAAACATTAAATATCGGTAAAAAATTGTCATAAATACAGCCTTAGGAAAATTTGAATTTTGACTAAACATTTTTCAAGTACTGCTCCAAAATTAATCTAAAAACCTCAACTTTGGAAACCCATAACAATGCCAATTTTTTGGCGATTTCAAAAAGTTATGTCTTTTTTTGCTGCTCTGAATGTGAGCTATAAACTGGCATTCAAATCTAAAAAACTAATTTTGACCCGATTTTTGAAAAAAATTACAGTGTATTATATGTGGGATTGGGTCTGGCATCGCTGTTCAATCAGCCCTGACGAGCAAGGCGAGAGTGGCGAATTAAGACGAAACGAGGAGCGAAGTGAGACGACGACAGGAGTTGAGATCGAGACGTGGAGATGAGAAGTTCACACCGAGAGCAAAAGACGTTAAGTTCGACGTGCGGAACAAAAAGACGAAAAGACGAAAAAGACGACCACGATTTCTTAAATTACTTACTTGTCTAAATATTCAATTAACTCTAAAATAATAATAATATAATAATAAAACTAGGTACCACAAATATAGTGGCTAAACCTACAAACATGGGGGCTCAACCTTAAAAAAACCCTAAGCAAGACGTACGGAGTAAAGAGGCGCAACCTTAAAAAAAAACCTTAAACAAGACGTGCAGAGTAAATTGACTAAACGTATAGAGTTAAAACAGTGAGTGAAAAAGAGACAAACGTACGGTAAGAAAAATATCAACGACGAAAGGTGGCGACAACGACGCAAACGACGAAAAGAAAAAAACGACGCGACGCCAAAAAACCAGACGACGCCAAAAACCCAGACGACGCCGAAAATTTTTAAATTTTAACGACGCAATACGACGTGCATACTCATCTGTGTCTGTGTGTGTGAGTGTGTAGAGACAAAGAAAGAACATGAAAAAACTCGAAGATTTTCAGAATGTGCGAGAAGCACTCGGAAAAGAGAAAAAGTCAAATATTGTGCTGCTTCACAAATTTGTCTTTGAAGATGAAGGCGATCGTGCCAATCGCCAACGATTAAGAAAGTTCGAGGGTTTCGATTTTGGCCCTAACAGTGATTTATATCAAAGCAAAGTCTCCTATGTGGAGCAAAGTTTATCAAATAACGATCTTGTAATAATCTGCAATATTTTGGGTCTGACGCATGATAAAACGGATTTGACTTCACATCTTTTTCGCAATCTGCAAACGGTAAATTTGATGGTCGACGTTAACATGGAACATGAGCAAAACGAAGATGACGATGACGAAGATGATGAACACGAAAGAGATGGCAATAGGAACACGAATAATCAAGACGAAGACGAAATGTTGTCAATACTAAGTGACGAAACCAATTTTAGGACAGCTGCAACAAACGAGAACAGAAGCAACAAAACGAATCACGCAAACTCTACAGTCGCGGTCAACAATGTTGATACCGAAAGTTCGCAAAATGTAAGCATGGTGCAACCGAGATTCGCCTTGAATTTTCGAGATGTTGAAGACTCATTAAGATCGTTCCATGGTGATGACAAATTGTCAGTGGAAGTATGGATTGAGGATTTTGAAGATATGGCTGTCATGATGCAATGGGACAATTTGCAAAAATTTATTTTTGCTAAAAGAGCGATTAAAGGACTAGCAAAAATGTTTGTTTTGAGTGAACGGGGAATAAAGAATTGGACAACCTTAAAAGAATCTCTAATTAATGAATTTAAAACGGAAATTAACAGTGCTGATTTACACAAACAATTATCTGAAAGAAAAATTAAAAAAGGTGAAAGTGTTCAAGAATATTTGCTAAAAATGAAAGAAGTGGCATCACGTGGAAAAATAGAAAACAGTGCCTTAATGCAGTATGTAATAGACGGAATTAATGACCTTAGTATAAATAAATCAATTTTATACAACGCTAATAATTTAAAAGAATTTAAAGAAAAAATCAAGTGCTATGAAAAAATGCGTGAAAAGTCGAAAGATTATGAGTATAAATATGTGCAAAATAAAAGAGAAAATGAAATGAAAGCAGTAAGCAAGGGCAGTAATAACGTGAAATGCTATAATTGTGGACAAAAAGGACATGTTTCTGAAAAGTGTGAAAATAAAAGTAAAGGAAGAAAGTGCTTCAATTGCAATAATTTTGGCCACATAGCAAAAGATTGTTCAATAAAGAAACCTGAAGAAAACTCGAATTTACGTAACATGAGTACAATATCGTCCGAGCAAAAGTTTATGTGCAAAGAAATAAAGATTAACAATCAAAAGTGTATAGCTTTCATTGATTCGGGTAGTAAACATAGTATTGTTTCCCAAACGACGTATTTACATTTGAAAAAACCAAAGTTAACCAAAGCCAATGTTCTTCTGTTCGGTTTTGGCGACAAGAATAAAAGAGTGAAACCCAGTGGCGCATTCACAGGAACGGTTAATGTGAATCATCTGAACTTTGAAGTAAACTTTCTAGTAGTAGCGACGGAATTCCTAGATGATGATGTGATTTTAGGAGAAGATTTTTGCAAACAAGCTGAAATAATAATCAATCGCGACGGTGTACAAATCAAAGAATACGAAGGTGGTACAAACGAAACGGTAATAAGTTCGATATTGAAAATAGACGCGGAAAACATAGAAATCGACATTAACCCGAGTGCATCAAAAAGTGCAAAAAAAGAAGTGTCCGAACTTATTAAGAACTATAAACCGGAAAAGCTTAAGACGACAAATGTTGAAATGCGAATTGTTTTAAAAGACGATAACCCAAGTGACGAAGAATTAATAGTTGTTCCCTCAGCTCTACAACGTGAAATTATTAAGCAGGCTTACGAAAGAAGTTATATCAAGACTACAGGCACAAAGTTCAATTTTCGGAAATCCAGTCCAAATTATTTCCGACAGAGGCGCAGCGTTTACGTCAGACGAATTCATGCAGTATTGTAAGAGTGAAAATATCGAGCTTCACGCAGTTACGACTGGACTCCCACAAGCAAACGGGCAAGTCGAACGGCTTAACGCTGTCATAGTATCCGTCATATCTAAGATGTCCATAGAAGACCCCAGCAAATGGTATAAGTTTGTTGACAAAGTACAGCAAATCATTAACTCAACGTACAACAGAAGCACACACGCGACTCCATTCGAGTTATTAGTTGGAATAAAGATGCACACAAAAGACGACCTGCAGCTGAAACAGATGATACAAGATGAGATGATCCAGACTTTCAAAGACGACCGAGATGACTTACGGAAGCAGGCGAAACAACAGATCCTTCGCATGCAAGAAGAAAATAAAAGAGCATACAATTTGCGTCGCAGACCTGCATCAATATACAAAGTCGGTGATCTGGTGGCAATTAAACGCACGCATCTTGGAGGAGGACTAAAACTCAAGCCGAAATATTTGGGTCCTTACCGAATAACTAAGGTAAAGCCTAGAGACACATACGACGTAGTCAAAGATGCATTGTTCAACGACGGTCCAGGGCGTACTTCTACCTGTGCTGATTATATGAAGCCATGGATTGCACCTGACATAGACGATCAAGATGCATTTGAGGCAAATGCATATTAGGATGGCCGAGTTGTGGGATTGGGTCTGGCATCGCTGTTCAATCAGCCCTGACGAGCAAGGCGAGAGTGGCGAATTAAGACGAAACGAGGAGCGAAGTGAGACGACGACAGGAGTTGAGATCGAGACGTGGAGATGAGAAGTTCACACCGAGAGCAAAAGACGTTAAGTTCGACGTGCGGAACAAAAAGACGAAAAGACGAAAAAGACGACCACGATTTCTTAAATTACTTACTTGTCTAAATATTCAATTAACTCTAAAATAATAATAATATAATAATAAAACTAGGTACCACAAATATAGTGGCTAAACCTACATATACACTGTAAAAATTTTCAAAAATCGAGACGAATTTTTTTTTGCCAAAATTCCAATCTTTTAATGGCATTTTAAAGTATGTAAAAATATAATAAGAATTAGATAACAAATTTTGAAATCGGTTGAAAATTGTCTAAAATACAGCCTAAGGAAAATCGGAATTTCGACCAAAAACATTCAACTTTTCAAAAAATTTTCAAAAATCCCCAGCTATTAAATCTTTTAAAGCTTGAATGGCATTTCATAGAAGATGAAAATTAGAAAAAAACTACATCAAAACATTAAATATCGGTAAAAAATTGTCATAAATACAGCCTTAGGAAAATTTGAATTTGTACTAAACATTTTTCAAGTACTGCTCCAAAATTAAGCCAAAAACCTCAACTTTGAAAACCCATAACAATGCCAATTTTTTGCCGATTTCAAAAAGTCATGTCTTTTTTTGCTGCTCTGAATGTGAGCTATAAACTGGCATTGAAATCTAAAAAACTAATTTTGACCCGATAATTAAAAAAATTAAAAATTACAAAATTATACACCGTAAAAATTTTCAAAAATCGAGTCGAAATTTTTTTTGCCAAAATTCCAATCTTTTAATAGCATTTTAAAGTATGTAAAAATATAATAAGAATTAGATAACAAATTTTGAAATCGGTTGAAAATTGTCTAAAATACAGCCTAAGGAAAATCGGAATTTCGACCAAAAACATTCAACTTTTCAAAAAATTTTCAAAAATCCCCAGCTATGAAATGTTTTAAAGCTTAAATGGCATTTAATAGGAGATGAAAATTAGAAAAAAACTACATCAAAACTTTAAATATCGGTAAAAAATTGTCATAAATACAGCCTTAGGAAAATTTGAATTTTGACTAAACATTTTCCAAGTACTGCTCCAAAATTAAGCCAAAAACCTCAACTTTGAAAACCCATAACAATGCCAATTTTTTGGCGATTTCAAAAAGTCATGTCTTTTTTTGCTGCTCTGAATGTGAGCTATAAACTGGCATTCAAATCTAAAAAACTAATTTTGACCCGATTTTTGAAAAAAATTACAGTGTATACACTGTAAAAATTTTCAAAAATCGAGACGAATTTTTTTTGCCAAAATTCCAATCTTTTAATGGCATTTTAAAGTATGTAAAAATATAATAAGAATTAGATAACAAATTTTGAAATCGGTTGAAAATTGTCTAAAATACAGCCTAAGGAAAATCGGAATTTCGACCAAAAACATTCAACTTTTCAAAAAATTTTCAAAAATCCCCAGCTATTAAATCTTTTAAAGCTTGAATGGCATTTCATAGAAGATGAAAATTAGAAAAAAACTACATCAAAACATTAAATATCGGTAAAAAATTGTCATAAATACAGCCTTAGGAAAATTTGAATTTGTACTAAACATTTTTCAAGTACTGCTCCAAAATTAAGCCAAAAACCTCAACTTTGAAAACCCATAACAATGCCAATTTTTTGCCGATTTCAAAAAGTCATGTCTTTTTTTGCTGCTCTGAATGTGAGCTATAAACTGGCATTCAAATCTGAAAAACTAGTTTTAACCCGATTTTTGAAAAAAATTACAGTGTATACACTGTAAAAATTTTCAAAAATCGAGTCGAATTTTTTTGCCAAAATTCCAATCTTTTAATAGCATTTTAAAGTATGTAAAAATATAATAAGAATTAGATAACAAATTTTGAAATCGGTTGAAAATTGTCTAAAATACAGCCTAAGGAAAATCGGAATTTCGACCAAAAACATTCAACTTTTCAAAAAATTTTCAAAAATCCCCAGCTATTAAATCTTTTAAAGCTTGAATGGCATTTCATAGAAGATGAAAATTAGAAAAAAACTACATCAAAACATTAAATATCGGTAAAAAATTGTCATAAATACAGCCTTAGGAAAATTTGAATTTTGACTAAACATTTTTCAAGTACTGCTCCAAAATTAATCTAAAAACCTCAACTTTGGAAACCCATAACAATGCCAATTTTTTGGCGATTTCAAAAAGTTATGTCTTGTTTTGCTGCTCTGAATGTGAGCTATAAACTGGCATTCAAATCTAAAAAACTAATTTTGACCCGATTTTTGAAAAAAATTACAGTGTATATATACACTGTAAAAATTTTCAAAAATCGAGACGAATTTTTTTTTGCCAAAATTCCAATCTTTTAATAGCATTTTAAAGTATGTAAAAATATAATAAGAATTAGATAACAAATTTTGAAATCGGTTGAAAATTGTCTAAAATACAGCCTAAGGAAAATCGGAATTTCGACCAAAAACATTCAACTTTTCAAAAAATTTTCAAAAATCCCCAGCTATTAAATCTTTTAAAGCTTGAATGGCATTTCATAGAAGATGAAAATTAGAAAAAAACTACATCAAACCATTAAATATCGGTAAAAAATTGTCATAAATACAGCCTTAGGAAAATTTGAATTTGTACTAAACATTTTTCAAGTACTGCTCCAAAAAAAAACCTCAACTTTGAAAACCCATAACAATGCCAATTTTTTGGCGATTTCAAAAAGTCATGTCTTTTTTTGCTGCTCTGAATGTGAGCTATAAACTGGCATTCAAATCTAAAAAACTAATTTTGATCCGATTTTTGAAAAAAATTTTCAAAAATCGAGTCGAAATTTTTTTGCCAAAATTCCAATCTTTTAATAGCATTTAAAAGTATGTAAAAATATAATAAGAATTAGATAACAAATTTTGAAATCGGTTGAAAATTGTCTAAAATACAGCCTAAGGAAAATCGGAATTTCGACCAAAAACATTCAACTTTTCAAAAAATTTTCAAAAATCGCCAGCTATGAAATCTTTTAAAGCTTGAATGGCATTTAATAGGAGATGAAAATTAGAAAAAAACTACATCAAAACATTAAATATCGGTAAAAAATTGTCATAAATGCAGCCTTAGGAAAATTTGAATTTTGACTAAACATTTTTCAAGTACTGCTCCAAAATTAATCTAAAAACCTCAACTTTGAAAACCCATAACAATGCCAATTTTTTGCCGATTTCAAAAAGTCATGTCTTTTTTTGCTGCTCTGAATGTGAGCTATAAACTGGCATTCAAATCTAAAAAACTAATTTTGACCCGATTTTTGAAAAAAATTACAGTGTATACACTGTAAAAATTTTCAAAAATCGAGACGAATTTTTTTTGCCAAAATTCCAATCTTTTAATGGCATTTTAAAGTATGTAAAAATATAATAAGAATTAGATAACAAATTTTGAAATCGGTTGAAAATTGTCTAAAATACAGACTAAGGAAAATCGGAATTTCGACCAAAAACATTCAACTTTTCAAAAAATTTTCAAAAATCGCCAGCTATGAAATCTTTTAAAGCTTGAATGGCATTTAATAGGAGATGAAAATTAGAAAAAAACTACATCAAAACATTAAATATCGGTAAAAAATTGTCATAAATGCAGCCTTAGGAAAATTTGAATTTTGACTAAACATTTTTCAAGTACTGCTCCAAAATTAATCTAAAAACCTCAACTTTGAAAACCCATAACAATGCCAATTTTTTGCCGATTTCAAAAAGTCATGTCTTTTTTTTGCTGCTCTAAATGTGAGCTATAAACTGGCATTCAAATCTAAAAAACTAATTTTGACCCGATTTTTGAAAAAAATTACAGTGTATACACTGTAAAAATTTTCAAAAATCGAGTCGAAATTTTTTTTGCCAAAATTCCAATCTTTTAATAGCATTTTAAAGTATGTAAAAATATAATAAGAATTAGATAACAAATTTTGAAATCGGTTGAAAATTGTCTAAAATACAGACTAAGGAAAATCGGAATTTCGACCAAAAACATTCAACTTTTCAAAAAATTTTCAAAAATCGCCAGCTATGAAATCTTTTAAAGCTTGAATGGCATTTAATAGGAGATGAAAATTAGAAAAAAACTACATCAAAACATTAAATATCGGTAAAAAATTGTCATAAATACAGCCTTTAGAAAATCGGAACTATGACCAAAATTAAACAATTTTTCAAAAACATCTCAAAAAACACAAGCTATGCAATCTTTTAAAGTTTTGATAGCATTTAAAATTAGATAAACAATCGATAAAAACTACATAAAAACTTTGTAAATCGGTAAAAAATTTTCTTAAATACAGCCTTAGGGAAATTTCAATTTTGACCAAAAATTTTTTAAAAACAGTTCCAAAATTTATGCAAAAACCTTAACTTTGCAAACCTCTAACTATCAATCGAGTCGAAATTTTTTTTCCCAAAGTTCAAAGCTTTTGATAGCATTTTAAAGTATGTAAAAGTGTGATAAGAAATAGATAACATATTTTTAAATCGGTTAAAAATTGTCTAAAATACAGCCAATAGAAAATCGGAACTTTGACCAGAATTAAACAATTTTTCAAAAACATCTCAAAAAACACAAGCTTTGCAATCTTTTAAAGTTTTGATAGCATTTAAAATTAGATAAAAAATCGATAAAAACTACATAAAAACTTTGTAAATCGGTAGAAAATTGTTTTAAATACAGCCTTAGGAAAATTTAAATTTTGACCAAATATTTTTCAATAATAGTTCCAAAATTTATGCAAAAACCTTAACTTTGCAAGCCTCTAACTAAGCCAATTTTTGGCCGATTTCAAAAATTCATGTCTTTTTGTGCTGCTCTGAACGTGAGTTATAAATTGGCATTCAAATCTGGCAAACTAATTTTGGCCCGATTTTCGAAAAAAATTGCACTGTCAAAATTTTCAAAAATCGAGTCGAAATTTTTTTTCCCAAAATTCCAAGCTTTTGATAGCATTTTAAAGTATGTAAAAATGTGATAAAAAATAGATCAAATATTTTTAAATCGGTTAAAAATAGTCTAAAATACAGCCTATAGAAAATCGGAACTTTGACCAAAATTAAACAATTTTTCAAAAACATCTCAAAAAACACAAGCTTTGCAATCTTTTGAAGTTTTAATAGCATTTAAAATTAGATAAAAAATCGATAAAAACTACATAAAAACTTTGTAAATCGGTAGAAAAGTGTCTTAAATACAGCCTTAGGAAAATTTAAATTTTGAACAAATATTTTTCAATAACAGTTCCAAAATTTATGCAGAACCTTAACTTTGCAAACGTCTAACTATGCCATTTTTTGGACGATTTTCATGTCTTTTTGTGCTGCTCTGAACGTGAGTTATCAATTGGCATCTGGAAAACTAATCAAATCTGGAAAACTAATTTTGGCCCGATTTTCGAAAGAAATTGCAGTGTATATATGTGGGATTGGGTCTGGCATCGCTGTTCAATCAGCCCTGACGAGCAAGGCGAGAGTGGCGAATTAAGACGAAACGAGGAGCGAAGTTGAGATCGAGACGTGGAGATTAGAGGTTCACACCGAGAGCAAAAGACGTTAAGTTCGACGTGCGGAACAAAAAGACGAAAAGACGAAAAAGACGACCACGATTTCTTAAATTACTTACTTGTCTAAATACTCAATTAAATCTAAAATAATAATAATATAATAATAATAATATAATAATAAAACTAGGTACCACAAATATAGTGGCTAAACCTACAAACATGGGGGCTCAACCTTAAAAAAACCCTAAGCAAGACGTACGGAGTAAAGGGGCGCAACCTTGAAAAAAAAACCTTAAACAAGACGTGCAGAGTAAATTGGCTAAACGTATAGAGTTAAAACAGTGAGTGAAAAAGAGACAAACATACGGTAAGAAAAATATCAACGACGAAAGGTGGCGACAACGACGCAAACGACGAAAAGAAAAAAAACGACGCGACGCCAAAAAACCAGACGACGCCAAAAACCCAGACGACGCCGAAAATTTTTAAATTTTAACGACGCAATACGACGTGCATACTCATCTGTGTCTGTGTGTGTGAGTGTGTAGAGACAAAGAAAGAACATGAAAAAACTCGAAGATTTTCAGAATGTGCGAGAAGCACTCGGAAAAGAGAAAAAGTCAAATATTGTGCTGCTTCACAAGTTTGTCTTTGAAGATGAAGGCGATCGTGCCAATCGCCAACGATTAAGAAAGTTCGAGGGTTTCGATTTTGGCCCTAACAGTGATTTATATCAAAGCAAAGTCTCCTATGTGGAGCAAAGTTTATCAAATAACGATCTTGTAATAATCTGCAATATTTTGGGTCTGACGCATGATAAAACGGATTTGACTTCACATCTTTTTCGCAATCTGCAAACGGTAAATTTGATGGTCGACGTTAACATGGAACATGAGCAAAACGAAGATGACGATGACGAAGATGATGAACACGAAAGAGATGCCAATAGGAACACGAATAATCAAGACGAAGACGAAATGTTGTCAATACTAAGTGACGAAACCAATTTTAGGACAGCTGCAACAAACGAGAACAGAAGCAACAAAACGAATCACGCAAACTCTACAGTCGCGGTCAACAATGTTGATACCGAAAGTTCCCAAAATGTAAGCATGGTGCAACCGAGGTTCGCATTGAATTTTCGAGATGTTGAAGACTCATTAAGATCGTTCCATGGTGATGACAAATTGTCAGTGGAAGTATGGATTGAGGATTTTGAAGATATGGCTGTCATGATGCAATGGGACAATTTGCAAAAATTTATTTTTGCTAAAAGAGCGATTAAAGGACTAGCAAAAATGTTTGTTTTGAGTGAACGGGGAATAAAGAATTGGACAACCTTAAAAGAATCTCTAATTAATGAATTTAAAACGGAAATTAACAGTGCTGATTTACACAAACAATTATCTGAAAGAAAAATTAAAAAAGGTGAAAGTGTTCAAGAATATTTGCTAAAAATGAAAGAAGTGGCATCACGTGGAAAAATAGAAAACAGTGCCTTAATGCAGTATGTAATAGACGGAATTAATGACCTTAGTATAAATAAATCAATTTTATACAACGCTAATAATTTAAAAGAATTTAAAGAAAAAAATCAAGTGCTATGAAAAAATGCGTGAAAAGTCGAAAGATTATGAGTATAAATATGTGCAAAATAAAAGAGAAAATGAAATGAAAGCAGTAAGCAAGGGCAGTAATAACGTGAAATGCTATAATTGTGGACAAAAAGGACATGTTTCTGAAAAGTGTGAAAATAAAAGTAAAGGAAGAAAGTGCTTCAATTGCAATAATTTTGGCCACATAGCAAAAGATTGTTCAATAAAGAAACCTGAAGAAAACTCGAATTTACGTAACATGAGTACAATATCGTCCGAGCAAAAGTTTATGTGCAAAGAAATAAAGATTAACAATCAAAAGTGTATAGCTTTCATTGATTCGGGTAGTAAACATAGTATTGTTTCCCAAACGACGTATTTACATTTGAAAAAACCAAAGTTAACCAAAGCCAATGTTCTTCTGTTCGGTTTTGGCGACAAGAATAAAAGAGTGAAACCCAGTGGCGCATTCACAGGAACGGTTAATGTGAATCATCTGAACTTTGAAGTAAACTTTCTAGTAGTAGCGACGGAATTCCTAGATGATGATGTGATTTTAGGAGAAGATTTTTGCAAACAAGCTGAAATAATAATCAATCGCGACGGTGTACAAATCAAAGAATACGAAGGTGGTACAAACGAAACGGTAATAAGTTCGATATTTAAAATAGACGCGGAAAACATAGAAATCGACATTAACCCGAGTGCATCAAAAAGTGCAAAAAAGAAGTGTCCGAACTTATTAAGAACTATAAACCGGAAAAGCTTAAGACGACAAATGTTGAAATGCGAATTGTTTTAAAAGACGATAACCCAAATGACGAAGAATTAATAGTTGTTCCCTCAGCTCTACAACGTGAAATTATTAAGCAGGCTCACGAAAGAGGTCACTTTTCAGTGAAGAAGACGAAGGAAATAATCGCCAAAGAGTTTTATATTCCAAAACTTGATGACAAGATCCAACACCAAATAAGATGCTGCATACCATGTTTAACGCTAAATCGAAAGCATGGCAAAAAGGAAGGAGAGCTACACCCACTGCCGAAAGAAGAGCTGCCCCTTCAGACGTTTCACATCGATTTTCTTGGTCCTTTAGAGTCAACCCACAAGCAGTACAAGCATATTCTAGCAGTTATCGACAGCTTCACGAAGTTCTGCTGGCTGTATCCGACGAAAACCACATCTACGAAAGAAGTTATATCAAGACTACAGGCACAAAGTTCAATTTTCGGAAATCCAGTCCAAATTATTTCCGACAGAGGCGCAGCGTTTACGTCAGACGAATTCATGCAGTATTGTAAGAGTGAAAATATCGAGCTTCACGCAGTTACGACTGGACTCCCACAAGCAAACGGGCAAGTCGAACGACTTAACGCTGTCATAGTATCCGTCATATCTAAGATGTCCATAGAAGACCCCAGCAAATGGTATAAGTTTGTTGACAAAGTACAGCAAATCATTAACTCAACGTACAACAGAAGCACACACGCGACTCCATTCAAGTTATTAGTTGGAATAAAGATGCACACAAAAGACGACCTGCAGCTGAAACAGATGATTCAAGATGAGATGGTCCAGACTTTCAAAGACGACCGAGATGACTTACGGAAGCAGGCGAAAGAACAGATCCTTCGCATGCAAGAAGAAAACAAAAGAACATACAATTTGCGTCGCAGACCTGCATCAATATACAAAGTCGGTGATCTGGTGGCAATTAAACGCACGCATCTTGGAGGAGGACTAAAACTCAAGCCGAAATATTTGGGTCCTTACCGAATAACTAAGGTAAAGCCTAGAGACACATACGACGTAGTCAAAGATGCATTGTTCAACGACGGTCCAGGGCGTACTTCTACCTGTGCTGATTATATGAAGCCATGGATTGCACCTGACATAGACGATCAAGATGCATTTGAGGCAAATGCATATTAGGATGGCCGAGTTGTGGGATTGGGTCTGGCATCGCTGTTCAATCAGCCCTGACGAGCAAGGCGAGAGTGGCGAATTAAGACGAAACGAGGAGCGAAGTTGAGATCGAGACGTGGAGATTAGAGGTTCACACCGAGAGCAAAAGACGTTAAGTTCGACGTGCGGAACAAAAAGACGAAAAGACGAAAAAGACGACCACGATTTCTTAAATTACTTACTTGTCTAAATACTCAATTAAATCTAAAATAATAATAATATAATAATAATAATATAATAATAAAACTAGGTACCACAAATATAGTGGCTAAACCTACATATACACTGTCAAAATTTTCAAAAATCGAGTCGAAATTTTTTTTCCCGAAATTCCAAGCTTTTGATAGCATTTTAAAGTATTTAAAAATGTGATAAGAAATAGATAAAATAGATTTGATAGCATTTAAAAGTAGATAAAAAATCGATTAAAATTACATAATAACTTTGAAAATTGTTAGAAAATAAGACCCAATACATTCCGTTCTTTAATGGTTAAGACTTTTGATTCTGTTTCGGGCTAAATTTCTTATTACATAGTGATCCCAATTCCAAATCTAATAAAAACTCGGAGGCCGAGCTAACTTCGCCCATGCCAGGTTACCCAATCACTAAATAGAGTTAGCTAAATGCAAACACCTTTGTATAAGAACCGGTATTTACAATTTTTGGTCTGATAGTTTCCATATGATATACTTAGTAATCCGATCTTGATCAAAATTTGCATGTATGTAACGGATATGTAATAAACTGCCGAATATTAAGTTTCATGACAATAATGATATTAAATAGGGTTTATTTTCGATTTATACTCCTATGGAATCTGTATGATATAGTCGTCCGATGAAACCGAGATACACAATGCAGTATATACACGACTTCGTGAAAAATTTCAGCACTTTAGCTTCATTGGTCTCTGAGGAGATGAGGAAGAAAGAGGACTAACACGTCGGATTATATTATAGCTGATAGAAAATCAATCAAAACCATTTTTCTATCAATTCGCTCCTCACCCAAATTTACTCGGATGCGAAAAAGAATAATGTTATAAACAGAGAGATTAAAATAGTGTTAAACGTTATAGATATTGCGAAATTCACTAAATCAGATGGATAGCATACAAAATATAAAGGGTGAATTCTTAAAAATACTGGCCTAGTCGAGGCTAATCAATTAGTTTAATGGCTAACAGGGAATTAGTTCAGGGTAGTGATATCTCTCGTTTAAGCTATTACGACCATATATTTACAAAACTAAAGGTAGTTGTTTATTGCGACAATCGTCAATGTCGGGAAGAAGAATATCAAACATCAGACGCTCGCTTTAGTTTATAGTTTACTGATCATAATAAATATGTAATACTTTTTGCACTTTTTATCTTATCACATTAAGTACACAACCTATTTGAGAATGTGGTTGCATTTCTTCTAAATGCCCATCATTGTTTTACTTAAGTTAATTGATAAGTACCTAATTTTTATGATTCGAGTGCCATTCCTAGGAAAAGAACTATTGAATTCTGATCGTATTGTTCGATTGTATCGATTGTAAAAAATACACATTGCAGGGGATTTTTTTTTTTGGATTTTCTTTGAAACAAAAAATTTGCTGATCCATACTGATTGTTTGAATTGATACTGAGGCTCATTGGGCTTTCACCCAATCACTGGGGAACTACAACTGGTCTTTAATCAAACATGCGAATGACGTATCATGCGATATGAATTTATGATCAAATGATTGCCATAAATGTGGTTAAAATGACACAAAAATCAGTCACAAGCTATTGGCTTCTTTGTTAACTAATTTGAACGTGGTTAAGCACAAAAGTATGCAATACTAAATTGCATTTATGTTAACCATAAATAAAAGAAAACAGAAACTAAAAACTAAACGTATTCTATTGCATTTTATATGCAAATCAGTTGCTGCTGCCAGAGCAAAGCCAAAGCTGAACGTGTTGGCGTGTGCCAATAATAATTCATGTGAGGAGGCAAAGAAAACGGTTGAGCGCGAGGCATTCACATGAAATATGAAACGAAATTGGTGCAATTTCCTTCCTGCTCAACCTCCCCCCGCTTCACTACTACTGGCAACTCCAAACACAAATCCGCATAACGCAAATGCGACCACGAGATCCAGGGTCCAGAGGCGAAAAAGGCAAAGTTCTCGCTTGGATTTCGAGTTCGAGACACATTTTCAATGGCTCCTGCTTTTGCCTTGGCTCCTGTTGCGATTTATTGCTGACGAATGCGTATTCAATTTTAAAGCCAAAAGAAACGCATACATGATTTATACATTTTGATTTTATTTTCCCTTATCCATCCTCCTTTTTGGCACAACCAATGCGGGGCGCCAGGTTTTCAAATTTACACATCTCTTTTTTCATGCCCTTACATACAGGGGGTATTCGAAAATTACTAGAATCGTAATCACAATGCTGAAATTTTTATGATACATAATGTCATAGAAATATAAATTTTGGCATCTTCGATTGGAGTGTACTGTCTCCTTTACTTAAATTAGCTAGACAAGTATAAAAAATGAACGGAAATACTTTGAACAACAATTGTCATTACAATTATAAGAGATTACTATGTTAATTTTATTTTTTGTACTGTGACGTTTCTCTGTTTAGATCGACCAGCTTAATACTATAACGGCCATAAAATTGTAAAACCGGTGGAAAAGTAATTTCATTATGCAAGACAATTATCTGAATATTCGCACAGTTTTATTAAAAACTTCAACCATAGCACCAGATTCAAAAAAAGGACATTTTCTTTTTTAAAAATTTGACCTTTTTCAGGTTTTGAGGGAAATTTGAACGCTGTCTGTATGCAGACGCAATAGCCAAAAGATGGTGCTGCAAGGGTATATAAAATTTAGCTTCCGATGAAGTTATTCTTTTGCCCTTCGATTTTATTTTTACGATTCATGTTTTCCCATCTTGTGTATGTGTGTGTGTTTGTGTTTGTGTGTCGATAATATTTATGACTATGACGTTGTAAAAGAAAATTATGCTTTAATTTGATTATGGTCAGATTCCGGGATATGCTTAAAAATGCATTAAAAGTTAAGGCTTTTGAATGTGGCCATGTGCTCGGCCTGTTTTGCCATAGCCAACTTGTTTGCTCTGATGGTTAAGCCATAAACTTTATCAGTCTTAAGAACCACAGGCTGAGTTATGTAAAAAATACGTATAGCAAAATATGTGAATTTGTATCTCTTTAAATCAACGAAAGCTATTGATACTAAATTGTATTTAATGAAGTTATTCGAGGTCCATCCTGTCTATATGAGGACTAGTCTGCGATTCTGGAATGAGCCAGAAACTCTTACAAGCCAAGCCACAAAAATTCACACTTTGTTAAATATCCTTTTTAATGTGAGCCTACAGTGGCGGATCCCAAAAGGTTTCCAGAGAGAAAAAAAAAAACAATTTCCTAAGCGCAGAAAAATAATCCAAATAAATATTTCTTCTTTTGACAGATTATTACAAATACAATATCATATTGTCCAAAATGTCTCTCTGAATCCGGCCCTGGATTGAACCTGTTAAAGAACCGTTTATATTGTCTTCGTGCGAATCTGATGTGATTTGGGATTTTAATCTTATTTCAATAGTTTTTGTCCAAAATAAATTCAAAGTTTCCTTTTTTTAACACACCTACTAAAATTTGACGATTTTAGTAACTCAATTGAAATTTGAAATACGTTGGAATATTATTTTGCAAATTTGCATAAATTTGGTTATTAAATTCTATGAGATGGTTTTATCTTATCTAAAATGTGTCTAAAATAATGTTTTTAATTAGGCATTTGACCCACTCTGTTTAGATGGTTGCCTGTAACCCGCTTAACTAATGGCTAAACAAGCACCACCCCACCAACCACCCCCACCCCACCCCTTTCACCACTATCTAGAAAAAAACACTTGTGGCTGGGTTGATGATGTTGGTTAGTTGGTTGGTCGGTTGGTTGGTTGGTTAGCAGCAGCGGCAGCAGCTTCCATGTCAACGCAAATGCAATTTAAAGCAAACAATTTTTTGAAATGACCTACATCCGGTTGCCGCTGCTGATATGTAGCAGGGGAAGGGGGCCAAGAGCTAGGGCCTTGATGGGGTTGCGCGAGCCCAGAAGGATAAATGCATGACACGCATACGCATTCACATACGCTTGCAGCCAGCAGATAGCACTAACTGGGCAAAAATGGGAGTTTTCGCACACAACATCATTAAAAATTAATTCACGCTCGATGTCCTGGTCCTGGCCCTGGACAGGAAACTGGTTGCAGGACTAACAGCAGCAATCCACAGAAGGCGTCGACTAAGAAATACCCAGTACCAGAAAGCCGTCTTATCCAATGTTCCTTCACCTATGTGAAGGACTGTTTCCCTCTCGCGAATACTTTATAGAAGTAAGTGAAGTTTTCAAATTGCGCTTCCAGTTTTCCAATTGAAATGTCGATGGTCTCGCTTTTCGAAGCTCGAATGGTTTTTGAACTGGCTAATAAGGACATGGGGTTTCACCTAGTGATAAAATGCCGCTTCATAGTTATGTAATATGTGATAGATCTTCTATAGCGGAGAAGGTAATTTTGTGGTGCAATGAGGTGTTATATAGATAAAGGTCATGAAAGGTTATATATACAGGGTATATACACCCATGTGGGATATATCTATCTAATGGGATTTGATGTACCTCTTTTTAGCCTATGTGTTACAGGGTATTAAAAAGAAACACATAGAATGAACTGAAGCTAAACAACAACAGCAGAAAATGTGTGTCTACACACACAGACCCAAACACACAGAGAGAGAAATACACACAACACACACGTTTTGCGGTCGCTTCCAGTGCACTTTATAATGTTGTCCCGGCCAGTTCATCCCTTCGTCCTTACCCATCGCTCTCCTTTCCGTCCCCGCCACACACCTGATGACTTAATGAGCATAATAAGCTCAACACCGAAATTACCTTTTTAAATTAACATGATGTTTCTCTCTCACTTGCAGTTCACTTTCAGGTAAGCTTCTCCCTGGCTCCACCCAACCTCCGATGCCTCCGTGCCTAGTTGGCATAGACAAAAGCGGTTACATATTCAAATTAAGATTTTAATGCTCACACACACACACGCATAGAGAAAGTTGCAATTGGAAGGGTGTGTGATTCCCCTTTAAACGGATGCCAAAGAAATGTAAATGCAAATTAATTAAATTGCCCATTTTGATTGAGTTTAAGGCAACAGCATTGTAAGTAGCTTAACGCCGCAGCCTTCCACACCGCTCTTTTACCCTTATACTGAACACAATTCTTGTGCCGATAAGGATTCTATTAATGAGACTGTTAATAAAGGTAAACGCGATGGAAAGAGAATGAAGAAAAGTCGTGAAATAAATCAATCAGCTTTAATTGTTAACGATTCCATTATCGGGCAGAAGTAAGTAAGCGTAATTCTTAAATAAAGTCTTTAACTATAACATAAAATAATTAAGATTCTACATATATATGTATGTAAAGAAAAATCAATGTTGGTTTGGGAGTGAGTTTCTTATGTTCACTTTAGAGTCTAAATTATATATATACTCTGATATAGTACTGGAACATTGTGCAGAATTATGGACAAAATAAAAATATTTTCACTTATGAAAGCTTTCTAATCTTGGATTTTTGTCATTTTTTCAGATGATTGGTTAAAATGTTATTGACAAAATTGGCATTTTCCCATTGTGTACCACAAATACGAAAGCAGAAAATGTTTGGAACAGCAGAATCAAAGACTCGGAGCAGCAACAAGTAAGTGACACATGCTGTCTTACTCACTCTTATGAGCACACGCGGAGGTTAGCGACTTTTATCTATTTATTTCCATCAATTTACGATTTTATTAAGAGCTAAATGAAACACATTAAACTTTTTAGTCATCTTTTAGGCCATAGAATTTTTTGTATATGTATAAATAATGATAGTGCATAAATATCAAATATTTCATAAGTACAAAGCCGAAATGCTGTGTCAATATCCACACTTCTAAGGGATTTACTAACTTAAGAATTAAAATAAAGAGATGAATCATATCAAAGAATTTCGTACCGTTTTTTATTGGGAAATTTGTTGTTTTCTCTGATATACTTTTCTAGTGCAATTCAAGAAACATTTCAATTGTGCTTTTGCCAATCTAGCCCGGAGTTGGTCGCAACACCTTAAAGTACTTATCATAGTCATCTATGTATGTACCTCTCTAGCCCATATTCATTTTAAGTACTTCAGCCTTGACGTTATTGCGTATACGCCTCATGCAACGCATGTAATTTAAATGCAATTAAAATAATAATTTATCTTACTCCACTTGGCTTGTCAACTGGTTGGTAAGGGACAGAGGGGAGGTCAGAGAAAAACCTTTGCACATACGCTAAATAAACATCTAAAGCAAAAAAAAAAAAAAAAAAGAAAAACCATTTGGCGAGTGATAAATGAGTAAAAACTGACAAGTCAAATGAAGGTATAGAATAACAGCAGCAACAAGAACAACAACAACAACAAAATCATCTCCAAAAAGGTGCCAAGAGAAATGTTAAGTGAGCTGTATGGGGAGCCAGAGAGTGAGGTTTGAAAGCGAAACTGGGAGGGTAAGAAAAAAGTGAATGAGAGCAACCAACCACATCATTTGTTTTCAAGAAACCACAAAATGCATTTGGCAATTAGCTGGTTGAAGGAAAAAAACAAAGGCAAAGAAAACTCAGCAGTACCATAATTTGTATACCCTTTCATAAGAGGCTTCTCACTATAACAGAGCCCGGCATTTGTGTTAATCTATAATCACGTACTATAAAAAACAATTTTCTTGAATATATTTCATAATGTGATAGCTCTCTGATGTTGTACTTTAAATTAAGGGGAAACACTCTTAAAGAAATTCCCGTAAAAAAAGATGGCAACATATAAGACAAAAAACATTTAAGTAAAAAGGAAAAAAAAATTATATAATGGCAGTTCAATTGCAATAAAATATTTCATTTATAAATATATAGAATTAATTAAATTATTAATCAAAACGACTGCATTCCGATAAATCATACGAGTAACTGGAGGCCTCAACCTCAGCCTTTCAAGCGACACTTACAGCGTTCCTTTTTGCCTCTCCCTTCCTCGTATCTTTGTGGTGCTTGTTGTTGCCGTAATCAGAAAACAATAAACAAATAAAATAACAATTAATTGGATTTTTAACCCAACCTTTGTTATAATAAAAAAAAAAAAGAAACAACAACAGTATCACACACGACCATGCCCCATTGTTGGGTTCTTTTGCCCAACGCCCCTAAGGGCAAGCGAAAACGTTTAAATTTTCATAATAAAATTGTAATTTATAGCATTTGCATAAACCTTTTTTTTTTTGCTCCTCGTGTGTGTATGTGTGTGTGTGTATACGTGTAAAGAAAAGTAGCCAATGAACAGCAACAAAAAGAAAGTCGTGGAAATAAACAGAGAACAAAACAAAAAAAAAAGAAAAATCAAAAGCCATGCAATAAAAATTTTCCCCTCATCAAAATGTTTTTCATTTTTCCCCCAAAGGGCGGAAAAAGCACGCTCTCTTTGATTTATATGAAAATGTCATATATGTGTGTGTCGACCCGGGGTATGAGTGGTGTGAGAGGGGGCAACTGCTTCGGAAAATGAGAATGCAAATTAATAGCTTAATTGCTTGGTCAATGATTAAGAGGGCGCTTAAGTAAGAGACTGAGTAAGCATTGAATGCCAATTAAGTAAATACTTTTTGGTCCAAATTGGAAAGGTGGCAGAAAACTGCGCTTCACTCCCTTTGAATGCTCCCTATTAGTAACTTTAGCTCAACTAGAGCTGGGAATCCATCGATGGTCTCCCCTCTCGATGGTTTTTTCAGCGATAGGAAAAAAAATCGATAGTAACGATGGTATATATTTTTATTTTTCCATCGATGAATGGAACCATCGATAGCTCTAAACTCAACTTCATTTAAGTGCTAATACCACATATTGCTTTATATTTTTCAGATTCCGTTAAATTGTTAAAAACTATGATAGCAATTGCAAACAGATCTTTGAACAGCTCGCTCATAATGAAAGTATTCAATATTTAGACTTGTTCCCGAATGTCTCCCCCATTGGGAAGAGATTTCTTTTTATAACATGCATAGGATAAAATGGTATATAAAAGTCGCCAAAATGTATGTAACAGAAATTGATATTGCCATGTCCGTCTGTATGAGCGCTTAGATCTCGGGAATTATAAAAGCTGGAGCGACTCGTGTAAAGGTGATCGATAATAGGTGATTTTCACCCGCAATATTAATCGTATCGTAATTTAATTTGGCACGAAAATCTATCTTCCACCAAATTTCATAAAAATCCAAATGGCGACTTACTTACTTTAGTTCTTCCTCTTTATTTAGCGCCATTAATAAATGTTGTTGGGGCATTGTCAGTTCACCTGATTTACCTGCAGAGTTGTTTTTTTTTTTGCTTATTTAAAATTATTCTTTTGAATATAAAGTTTTATTTTGTTTTGGTGTTATAATTGTCAGCCACCCGCGGCGACTTTAACTTTAGCCATCGCTTGTCAGGAGGATTTATAAAAAAAAGTTATATACTTATATACATACATACATAAGTATATATGTATAAAGTGAGACAGCAATTTATATTCATGAGTTGTTGTTGCCACTGCGAGTGCGAGTGGGAGTGGGAGTGGGAGTGTGAGTGCTGTTGTTGCCCCAAGAGCATGCTTATTGTTATCCATGAATTAACTTGACTCTTATCGCGACTCTTGAGTGAGTTTTCTTCTTCGTGACTTTGAGTTAGATGGCAAAACATAATATGCTTGTTATGGCCTTACGCAAAATGACTTTAATTGTCTACCCTGTGCTTGGCCCGTACTCGTTCTCCCTCTCCCCTCTCTCTCTCTCTCTCTCTCTCTCTCTCTCTCTCTCTCTCCTCTTGTTGTATGTATTTATGTACAATGTAAAGGAAATAATTGCCAAAATATAAACTAGTTATAAATTATTATCATCATGCACATGCAAAACTCCTCAAATGACAACTATAACCAAAAGACATAGACCCAGAGACAAGTTGCAAGCTACAAAATGTAATGGATAAACACATCAACACACAGACACACACATACCCTTATGTACATACATACATACATATGTATGAGTGTGGATAATATATATGTAAAGCTGTCGACTGGCATATTTTATAAGTCTGCGGTTGAAAATTTTAAACAAAGCTAAGCCACAAAATTACATAAGAATCAGAAGGAGAAAGGCATACATACACATACATACATTTCTATGTATGTATGTACGTACAGTGAGTGTCACTAAAAATCGTACACCTAATTTGGATTTACAATTTGTTTAATAACTTTTAAAGTAGACTCTCTTTTCCGCCAAATATGGTTTAAAACAAAGGTAATACAAAATACTTAAATAATAAGTTCATAAAAAGGCGTTGCCACTCCCATTTTTTCTAAGAATGCAACGATGAACTAGAAGCGATCGATTGTTTTAATCCAGTTGTTCGGAGCTTAATCTTAAATTAATATACTTCAATATCAATAAAAACGATCATTGATAGCACTCTTGTGAAGATGAATGAAGACAAATAAGATATGGTCCTCGAGACTGATCATCGAGAAATACATATTCTAAGCAAAACTAAATAATTGCATAATAACAAAAACTAATGAACTCTAATAAGTAAAAGTTTCAATACCCTGGATTAAAGGTAGTCTCGCCCCACCGGTTAAATACGCTGTGTGTTACATACATTTTGGCGACTTTAATATACCATTTCATCCTATGGACGCATGGTATAATTAAAGCAAAGTCTAAGCCGGATTTTTGTAATGATTAAATAAACATCAATCAAATTGGCAGCATATACCGAGAAATGCTTATTTTATGTAGCTGCGTTCACTAAGGATTTCACCAGTTTAACATATACATTTATATTAGAGCGTAAAAATAAACTTTCAAATGAATTATAATATAATTATAACATATTCCTAAACAGATCTTGAAAACTTTTAGAGGTAAAGCATCGTGCAATTAATATTTATCAAATAATATTTATCAATTAATCAGCGATCAATCATTTTTGAAAGCAATTCTCCCGAAGCAATTCTTCTCTCCGTATTGAACACCGATTTTCATTGGATATATTCGATGTTTATTGTTTATAAATGAAATATGATGCTTTCACAACATTTGTTAACTTGCATTTAACATACGATGTCTTGTTTAACCCTGCGTCCTGCTGTTCTTCATTGTCCTTGGCAGGATATAAGTGCATATAGTATAAAGTTTTGTAAGCAGATAAAGTCATTTGCTATGATATCTCTTACTAATTATTGCCAAGCTCTGAGAGAGCTAAGCTGCGATGAGAAAAGAGAGTGTTAGAATGAGAGAGAGAGAGAGAGAGAGAGAGAGAGGAAGTGTGTGTGTGTGTGTTTGTTTGGAGGGGGTTGGGGGAGGGGTGTGGCAACTCCCCTAAAGACAACAACAAGCATAATAAATGACAACAATTCAAGCTAAATGCGGCTGCTTGTGAATCCTTTTCTAGTAAAAAACACACAAATAGCTAACAGTAGTCAGCAGCAGCGCCAGCAGGAGGCAGCAGACCACATCCTTGCTGGCAGAGAAAAGCATTAACAGCATATTATCCTTTCATGGATCTCTCTCCCGGCCCCTCTCTCTCTCTCACACTCTCTCTTATCCACCATATATCTCTTTTACAAAACAAAAGCCAACGAAGCGTTCAACAAAAAGGACGAAATGAGGCAGGAGCTCTGTCGATGGAGATGGTAAAGGAAAAGGCGTTAGGCGGGGGGCACGGAAGGCTATTGAGTTTTGTGAGAAGTGAAAAATATGATGAAATTAATTTTTGTGTGTGTGTTTACATTTTTCTGGAAAAGGTTTTCACCAAAAGATGAAAATGAAAGCTGAAAATGAAAATGTTGCAAACTGAAACTGAAAACGAGAAGATTAAATTAAAGCGTTTGCTGAAATGTTGTCATTTATAATTTTCCACAATTGCCGCTAATCAAATTTTGTGTGTTCCTGTCTCCCCATCTCTCCCTCTGTCTCTTCTTTCTCTGAGGAAAATTCCAAGAAGCCTTTTCCCTTGTTTGCTTCTTTTAATATGCCATAAAATTCAATGGAGTAGCTAAAAATGCCTCCTGCTGGGTGTCTGGTTTTGGCCAAAATGTGGCGATAAAATAGACCCCCCCTCCCCCTAAAAAAAAAGAAACGAATCTATTAAGTGGAAATTTATTTAAGCAACCAAAAATAAGCAAAAGGACCGTAGTGGCTTTGAATTTTGTAGCGAATCGTCTATACACTTGCAACATTTTTTAAACGAGGCTCTAATTAAACACTTTAAAATACATATCTACTGAGTTAGTATATGTCTGTAATGAAATCCCTTACGGAATTCCAAAGACACCTTCATGGTTGCTACTAGCATCTCCCGAGAAGCTGTAATTCTTTTAGAAGTTGATTCATTTAAGGTGTAGGAGACCGAATATGGTCAAAAAACGAAACGACAAAAAGACATAAAGGGTTTACCTTTTATTTCAGCTGAAGATTAATAGCATGATTCGAAATATCTTATGAAAAAAATCCCGTTTAGGCCAAACCAGTTGGAGAAAAGTGTTTCTTTTTAAAAACTGTTGTTTAATGATTTGGATTATAGGATCTTGAGTCGAAGAGATATCAAAGAGTCCATTGGATTTCTCTATAAAAGGATCTACAGAAAGGAGTTTTAAAAGTATATGCCTGTTAAAAATGATTTCGTTTTCAAATTTTCTTTTATTTGATACTTGGATATAAACTTTTAAGTTTCTGAGTTCAATGGTAGATATGTATATTACAAAAAGAGCACAAATTTTTTTTCAATTATTTTTAAAAAGTTGTCGCATACGTATAAGCCCTTTGAGAAGGGTATTAGAGAAGAATAAGTAAAGCTATAAAATGTTGTTTGTATTTGTATTTCTCTTTTTTCTGCTGTTGCCTGCAGTCCATAAAGAAATATTAAAAAATAAGCAGAAAAAGGAAACCCATCGCAAACTAGTAAAGCCAAGCCAATAATGCGAAGGCGTTGCCTCAGTTTTCTTTCATATATATATGCACATATATAGAACATATATAGATATTCCTTTAGCTGCCGTTGATATTTTTATTGCAGCAATTGAATGGTTAGAAATTTGCACAGGATTTGCCTAAAGCATTTTTTGGGTTTAGGTACAGGATTTTGTATGGCATGGGCAAACGGAAGGCGGGAAGGATGGGGAATTGCCAGTTATTTTTCGCAAAGATTTAGCAACTTATCCTTATGGCTGACAACTGGGCGTATGCGTAATATTCACAATTCCCGTTTAAGTGTCGTTTATTTGCCTTTGGGTTGGACCTCGATTAGTCAATTTATGCGAAAGTCAATCCATTTATATTTGCAAATATGAAATTCTCATAAATCGGGGGATAATGGAATCCAGGCAAATGTATTTACATATGTCCGTATTTGCAACGTCGATGATATGTATTTGTCACTTTCAATTAGTTTAGTTTAATCAAACCTATTTGAAAAAAGATTGCCAATTCTTTTTAGCTATTTGCATTTTGTCTCTAAATATTATTTTGTTATTAATGTTTAGTAATTTGGATTAGTCTAGAATTAGTCATGTAATTTATAGTAAATACAATTTTCGCCTTTCTCGCAGCTTTTGATCAAATACTTTGCATATATAATTAATTTTTTGCACTGAAATAAACTGCAAAAAAAAATTGTTGTTTAAAACAATATTTTGAAGGCAAATAAATGTTGCTATTTATTTGAATTTCAATTCCAGGCAATAAAATACGCAATTATTGAAATTAATTAGCTGGAAAAATTAGCGCCTAATGGAATTATACCATTCATAATAAACAAACATATGTTCAGTGCCTTTCACACAGACGATTTGCCTATCAAAATGAAGTCACGAAACAAAATTTCTGCGCAATTATGCTGACAAGTCCTCCCGACCCCTCCCCCCGCCACCCGACTTTCCACCGCACACCTCCAATGCATGCATTGAACCTGCATTTCCGTTTGCCACGTCTGCCATATCCGTTTCCGTTGTGCTGCTCTCGGAGTTTTTGTAATTGTATCCCGACAGAGAGTGTTGCTACATTTCTCACAGAAGTGTAAAGCAGATAAATATTTGCATTCATATATACATGCTTGATCAGCATCAATAGCCTAATTGATCCATCCATTAGACTGCTTTTATTTGAGCATATTTTGCAGTATGTAGGTGACTCATGAATATATTTCACAACGTGAACCAATCAGCAGAAAATTAAATCTGAAAACGTACTTACTTACATAAGCTTAAAGTATTTGAATAGTTTAAATATAAAGGTTTTTTGTTTTTTTTTTTTATATTTGATTACCGATTCTTCTTGAAAACTTTGAAAAATGATTATTAAATAATTTCTAAGCAGGTTCCTGAGTCTGTTTGTTATACATTTTACATTTACGTTTAAAATCATGATTGTAATAAAATTGATTTAAGAAAATTAAGGAAAGGACCGACTTGGATATACCATGCATCAAGTGAAAATACATATATTAAATTTCTTAGACATGATAAATTGCGATACGATCAAAATTGAGCAGGAAAATCACATTTTATCGAACTACGGACATAAATTGATTCTGCTTCTCTTGCTGATCACGAATATATACACTTTATAGGGTCGGAAATGCTTCCTTCTGCCTGTTAAATATATATATATATATAAAATGAGATCTTTGGTCGAGTTAATGTAAGGATTATGAGAACTTTGAACTTCGGGTCGTTTAATTTTTGCTTTGTTAATCGAACTAAACAATTGCCTACGCATAATTTAATATTTTGGCATTTCTCATTTCACTTTCACTGGCTGCCAGATTCAACTGAACTCAACTTGACTCAGCTTCTGGTTGAATAAATCTCAATAAAATTGAATTAAATTCCTTATCGTTCAGTCTCGACTCGTGCAGCTGTCTGCCCCTCCCTGCCCCTGTCTCTGTCCCTTTCCTGCCTGCCTGCCACTGTCTCCTTTACTGTTCCCGACTCTTTCTGGCCCTCATGTCAATGGCAGTTGGTTATAATTAATTTGTGCAGAAATCAGATGGCTGTCGACAATGCAATCTGAGTGGCAAATCTGTTTTCAATTAATGGCCAAATTGTCGAGCACGTAAAGCTGTTTTCATTCAACTAGCCGGACTGGTCGGCACTGAACTCTTGCTCTGCTCTGCTCTGCCTGCCCAAAGGACTTTACAGACGATGCCAAAAAACAAATACAAAATTTCTGTTTGTTACGCACAAACACAAAAACTGATTTCGCCCATGCATAAATGCAAAGCAAATCAAGCAGCAGGAGAATGTTTTTCGAAATGATTTCCCTCCAATTTCGTCTGAGATTTCATAACAGCCCAAAGAAATTTGCTCAACAATTTGCATAAGACTCTGCTCTATTTACTAACAATAACAGGAAAATAAATCTTAAGGAAAATTCTAGCAATATTCGTGTGTCTCCTTTGGTACAAAATATTTTTGCAAAATATCGAACAATTAACTGTCAATTGAGTGAGATTTTATGTAAGTTTAACTGCAAAAGATGCTAAAAAATAGTTTAATGCCTGGAAATTGAGCGAAGTGGTATGTGATAAATGTGTAGCAAATATTTGACATCTTTAAATTAATCTTGGTATGCAATTTTGAAGAGTGCAAAAAAGGCAAACCAATTGGCAAGCATTGATTCTTGGGCATTTGTTCATACGGCTTTACACATAATTGGTCTTTTCACTTTTCTACTTATAGATAGCACTTGAGAGAATGAAACAGAAGAACTTGCAAGGCTATCTAAGTCCGAAGTACTCTCCATTAGACCTGGTAGACGTGATAAAAATTGGGTCCCGAACCGTCCTAAAATTATCTCTGCTTATCTCCTCGTTGTCATCCCAAGAAGATTTCTACTAGTCACGCGGGTCCCGTAAAATTTCGAATAGAAAATCATCTTACGATTATTTAACATTTCACAAAAATAATATTTTTTTAAAGTGTTCACCAATTTTACTAGAAGTAGAAAACAATCGTTCACTTGTTCCCGATGATGCTGGCACATTTAATACTTGTCTAGAAAGTATTGTCTCTTGTCTCTTTGATGCTTTGATCTAAAAAATTTTTTTCAGGACCCGGTAGTTTTTTCGAAACCTGACAGATTTTTGGGGACCAGCAGGAATTCATGATCGTAAATGTATCGCGGTGGTCACGACTGTTTATAAAATCTAACCCGTTCTTTGGCACATTGAATTCTAAAATTAATATTTCTAAGCTTACTAAATTTAATTAAAGTCGAAATAAAAATAGACGATTAACCCCAAGATCTTGATACCACGAAAATCCATGCATTTTTTTACATAATTGAATCTTAGCTTTTTTAAAATTTTCTTATTTACTGAAAACAAACCTAAAGTGAGCAGGTTGCCTGTATAGCGCAATTTTCACAATTTCAAGATTTGGTGATCCGCCCGAATTATATAAGTAGTACGTGATGTTCCTGTGCTTGTTGTTAAGCTGGAAAAGTATTCCAGAAACACGTAGAAAATTAAATTTTCAGCCTAATCAATATTAATATGATTTCCTAATTTGCTTACTATTAATTTATTAGTATTAAACAGTCCACCAGCTAACTTTAAGCAAAATATTCTTAACAATTTGCATAAATCAGAATTACTTCAAGAACATTTGAAAACATAGTTTCCAGTTTTCGTACTAGTAAGCAAACTAAGTGAATAATTTGTTAATAAAATATAAGATCACTCGTAAGAAAATATGCAGATGCGGTCCCTTTTCAATCCTTTCAAATTACAATCTATTTGATTTGAGAAAATAGTTAAAGTCGAATTGTGAAAAAGAGGATTTGAATAGGGCAAACATTGAAAATTGAGCGTACAACCAATTGGGAAAATTCTCCAGAGTATGCCATTGAGACAAGAGGAACAACAACAATAACAACACAATCGACAATAACAACAATGAGAGAGGCGTCTGGCAGGACATAAGTAAAATACTTAAGATAAGCAAAAGTGATGGCCAAGTGGTTTGGTTTGGACCGGTTTGGTTCGGCTTAGTTTGCCTTGGTTCAGTTGGTTGGGTAAGTCATAACCATAAGGCGGCGGCGTCGGCGTCGACGTCGGCGGCAGCAAACAAACATTGAGCCAAAACATAGAAATTTCCAAGTACTCAAGGGTCCCATTATCTGGAAAAGGGTTACGCAATTACATGAACGGAGTGAAGGGTTGAACTATGGGCAAAGATAGAAGGGCAAACAAATGCTAAAAAGCAAAGCCGAAAGGACACTTCTGACCATGATGCTGATTCCGATTTGGCTATCTCCAGCTCCATGTGTATGTGTGTACGTATGGTGTGCGTGGGTGTGTGTTTGTTGTGTGCGGGTGTGTGTGCGTTTACATAAATTGTTTACCAATCTGGTCGAAAATCGGAATTTCAAATTTTGTCTCTCTCGCAAATTTATGCGCACATTTAAACAATTTACATTGCAGAGTGAAAGGACACACACACATAGTCGCATAAGGATACATTTCATTTCATTTGGAAAATAAGTAAAAGCCAAAAGTCGTCGTTGGATATCCCTTTTTTGCCTATCTAAGTCTGTGTGTGTAGGTTTTGTGTGTGGGTGTGTGTGTCTGTGTGTGTGCGTGTGTAGGAGGCCGTTCCCTTTAACCAGCACCAGGACATTGCACCTGTAAATGTGATTTAAATTGCAAAATCTAAACAACAATCAAGGGTCCTTGTCTTGACCACGGCCAATGTTGTCCTGTAAGTTCATTCGTAAGCAGCCGATTTGCTCCTTCTACTATACTTACCTATCTCTCTCCCTTCCTCTCTCTCCCTGCTCCCTCACTTTCTGCTTGTCAACAGCGTCGCTGACGGCCAGAGATTAAGATGCAAATTTTCGGTAGCAACAACATCATCGTCTACATCCACATCCGCATTAACTTCAGCTTCGGCGTCAGCATCGGCATCGGCAGCGGCGTCGTCCTGGCTGGCTGGCTGGCTTGCACCCGGGGCTGACTAGAGCAAAACACCTGTATAGCAAATCCGGGCATCCCGGCAAAGTGCAAAGTGAATATTCATGTTGCTTGTCAGATGGACGTAATACAACATTTCGTTTGCCAGAGGGTGGGGTGGACTAGTCCAACCAAAAGCTGGACATCTGGTCACCCAAGTGCATCCTTCAAATTGAGACCCACAAATTGTGAACTGCAATCCAAGTGGAAGCACTTCGTTTGGTAATGAGTTAATGTTTTGCCACTGATGCCTAAAAAATGCATAAACTAATTTTCCTAAATAAATATATGGAAATAGATTTTCCTATGAGATTGATGTGTTTTAAATACATTTATTATTAATTATAATTTTGACTTTTAAGAAATTTTTCAAAAACAATTAATTACAAAAATGTGTTTTGCTTGGATAAACAAATTTGTAGTTTTATATTTAAGCAAATATGTCTCTAAAAAATTAAAATTTTTCCACTAAACAAAATAAATAAAAATATTCCAAACTTTGTTAAGCATTTGACTATTAATTGATATGAGTAGTTCAACTAAGTTACGCGTACTTCATTCTACACAGAATATTTTTATTTATAATTTTTGATTAAACTTGATCTCAAATGTCATAGCATTTAATGGTTAAATCACAAATCATGTAAATTTAATTAATTTTCTGTAGCAAAATACGTAAATCTATTTTTGCTTGCACAATTAATGAGTTGAAATTCATTTTCATTTTGAGCAATACATTTTCCATTATTACACAAATATTTAATCTAATTTTAATCTTCAATTTTGTATTAAAAGAACTTTTAATGAATGCATTAAATACTTTGCCATGATAAGTATAAAGAACACATCATATTATTTAGCTGTCTCATTCAACTTTCATCACTTTCACTTCAGAAAAGAAAGGAGGAGCAAACTTTCCCTGGCGTCTGTCATTTATAATAAAGCCATCCCAGACAATCTAATCAAGCTAATTTCCGCTGCCGTCTTCACACATAGAAAAAAAAGTGCAAATCAAAAAACGAGCAAAAAAGAAATTTAAGTCATATAGAACTCAAACCATGATAAAGCGCAATATCAGGGGGCCAAAGGGTCTGCCCACTTCTCCAGCCTTGATATTTACAAGTGAAAATTTGGCAATTTCCTTTGGAAATGTACGTTTCGATATTTATAATACCCTGCTCCTATCAAGGAGAAGGGTGTATATATTTGGAGATGATCTTGGCCATCTAGAGATGGCTTCTCTTTGTATTCTCGCTTTCTAATTATTTTTGTGTACTGTATTATTTAATAACTTTACGATATTTTAACTCTTAGATAACTCTGTTACTTTGTACAGGGTAGATCAATGTCCTTGTCTTCACACGATACTGAAATCAATAAATAGTCTGCGAAGCAATTATACAATGTATGAGTAGATATCTATGAAAGTAAAACGATTCCATCAGCTCTCGGTAAGGGGGCGGAAAAGAGAACTTGGACTCGGACTCGGTAAACTCGGACAGATAAATGGTCAAGCCATAATTGGCCAGACGATGCTACTTTATAGGGAGATAGACCAGGCACGGCACCGAAGGGAAACAGCAATGAAAATGAAGGATATCTGCTTGTCCTTTTTAGATATTTATAAGCGATTTAATTGGTGTGTAAAGGTTTGCTTCCCCCTCATCCTCCTCGGGCATTTAGTGTTGCAAAAAGGAATACGAGTACTTTCCCCTTATGCTTGGGCTAATGACGAGAGAAAGAGAGAGAGATAGAGAGAGATTTACGGGGTATAACTGAGGGAAGTCATAATTGAAATATGTGAATTTGTAAATGGAAACATTTCAATAAAATAAAACACACAAAAAAACAACTCAATAAAATGTTGATCCAAATTGGGAATGAGATTGACTGCGGCTTTTAAATTGATAATAAAGATAATTTAAAAAAATAACAAATAAGATGAATTCTAAATATTGAATCTATTTTAATTACAGTGAATAGTGACTATATGAAATTGATGAAATCATGATGAATTTAAATCAGGCAAAAAAGAAATGATACGTCATTACGACTGATTATTGTTACGATATATTGTATGAATAATGAATAATTTATGAATTTAAGCCACTTTTAAACAAATGCCTCTCCCTTTTTTTCATATTACTTAATTTACTTTCCATTCAGCATGAATTTCATTTTCATAAACTTTAAGATAAAAAAAAACAGCCCGAGACCCACAAAGGACGCACACACAATACATATACGCACACACACACACACACACACACACACATACACGACATTTTGAGGTAATTTGCCTCTCAGACTTAAAAAGGACATCCCGCGAAGGACTACCGACTGGCGAGCTGACTGGCTGACTGGCTGGTCGGATGACTGGCTGCTGCGGTGTAAGTGAGAAAGAGACAATTAAAAATCCATTAATTTGGAGACCTCTCCATGTAAAGCTACTTATGCCAGCCACGCCCCCCACTCATATTCATGCCAAGCGCCTCTTTATTCAACGAATGAAAATTTACATTACATTATACTTGCATTTAAAATAAAATTTTTGTGCAAAATTAAAATGTAATGCATAAATGAGAAAGGGAAGGGCCACCAAAAAGAGTTCTCAGTATGCCAGCTGGAGCGACAGCAACACAGAGAGAGAGAGAGAGAGAAAGAAAGAGAGAAAGGCAGAGAGAGAGGGAGAGAAAGAAATTATTTATGTGTATAAAGTATATTTTGCATTTACAGAATGCATTTCCATCATTATCCACCCGGGGGACTCGGCCAGAGTTCAGTAGTGAGTTCTCTGGCCGTGCTCCTGCTGCTGATCCTGGACCGGATGCAGACACAAGGCCCGGTCACTTTGGCATTGTTTTTGTTGGTCTTGCTCTTGTTGCAGTTGTTGGATTAAAATGCATGGGTTCATGAAGTGGTCATCTGTCATCTTTTGCGGTAGGAAGAACTTTGCATGTTGACATTGTCGCAACAGTTTATACTCGAACCCTATACATATATATAAGTATACATTATATATACATACACGTACATATATCTCATTCAACTGGCAACTCAGCTTGTTATATGTAGCACTTTTTATACTCTTGCCGTATGTAATAAGTCCATTCGCTATGTTCACTACAAAAGAAAGTATAGATCTGGCCAGAAATATAAACATTTTAAATATAAATACAAAGATAAATAAATGTCATACAAAAATGACATTTGAATACGATTTCATGAATATATATTCTTGATCGAAATTATGATAAGAAACATAAATGAATCCATTCGATTTGAATCTATCCATAGTATGGCGGACTGCTAAGGATGAAATTTAAAATATTCTTAACAAATTTGTTTTAGATTTGTGCAAAATCGCTTTTAAAATAGATTTCACTATGTAAATTTTTTCTTTCGCCCTAAGAAATTGTGACAAAATTTAGTAAATAATATATTTGAGTAAGTCATGAATCAACATATTCACATATAAATGACCTGGCATAGCCATTTAGTTTTAAGTATTATTTAGTGTTTAAGTAAGCTTGTAATAAATAACCTTGGGGTTTTCTATTTCTTTGACTTTTCCCCCAAATAATTATGTCATCTTATATACCATGTCATATTTCTAAATAAATATCTAAGAAGAAAAGGCCTAGTTCTTAGTCTAAACTCTTTAATTTAATCTGTAATTAGAACAAAGAGTGAAATAAATTGAAATTGAAAATATATTTGAGTAATAACAATTGTTGTACTTTAGGTTATTGAGTTTTGATTTGAGCAAAATCGATGGACTTTCTCCACTGCACCCATAAAAAAGATTGATAAATGTTGGTAAATCCATCAAAGATTTTTCGAAATCGAGTATAGGTTTGAAAAGTTGGCAAGGGCTTTGAAACTTCGGTATGTCCTTCTCGTTTGGTGTTGTTCCCATCGTTGCACTCGTTGGTGTACACTTCCTATCCTCCGCTTCCTATCTCTCCCTCCCTCACAAGCCGGATTAAATATGGCTTAAAAGTCACTTGACACGAGTTGGCCATTTTCTTCTTCTTTTTCGTCTTTATTATATATATCTCATTTTTTTTCTCAGCCCCCCCCCCCTTGTCCCATTCAATTTTTTTTTTTTTTTTGGAGTTGCCCTCAAGCAAAAAATGTTGTCATGTTTCTTCGTTCGTTCACTGGGTGTGAGATAATAAAACATTTATGCAGACGAGCCAACAACAATCATTGAAATTAAGTAAAATTTTTGGACTGACAACGGGTGGAGGGGGGTGGGTGGGTGGTGAGAGTGCTGGTGTATTTTGGGGCGGTGGTCGGTGAGATGTTTCGTATGTCATATTTCTCGTTGTGGGTGTGGGTGGATGGGTTGTTGTTGGGGGAAATGTCTTTTAGATGTCATTTAAATTAATTGCAATGTGACAAGGGGATTGCGGGTGAACGAACAGTAATTACAGTTGCATTTTTTACCAAGAAATTACTAAAATTGATTCAAAGTACATACTTTAAATAAGCAGATAGAGAGAGAGAGACAGAGAGAGAGAGAGAATTAGATTAAATTGCATTGATCATCAAAACTTACTTATTGCCTGAATACCAATATATTCTGCTTATCAAAAGTAAAATCGACAAAGTCGGAATATCGATTAGTTCTTTGGATTTCGATAGTTTTGAAATTATCCAACTTTTTCCCAAACAACAATTCCTCATATGTTTCAGATTTCACCTTGACTTTGAGTGGCGATTTAATATACGATTTCATCCTATGAATGCATGGTATAAAAAGAAACAATGTATTTCTAGTCATTGATTTAATTCCTATTCTCAACCATTAGTTCATATGAAAGCTTTCAATGGGACTAATCTGAAACTAATTAAAACTAAACTGGAACAGATTTAATTTTATTCTAGGTACATATATCATTTGGATTGACTTTAGTCAATATTTGTCTTTTTATTGCTGAAGTTCTCTCTTTGGAAAATGAAATTTCTTGCTATCTGTGTGATGTTGGCAGCCTTCGTGGCAACTTCCAGGGCCTTCAATTACAGTGTGTGGCCATAATACAATATTTACATTATACTTTTTCTACATTTGAACGATAACGCTTTCAGCGGACTGTTTTCTACCTCCTTCCCAAAATGGCGCTGAGGGCATTCTTTGTTATAATAAATTCCTCCGGTGGTCCTACATTCCGGAAGCGAATGAGTGCGTTCAATTCATGTATGGCGGATGCGGTGGCAATGCAAATCGCTTTTACAGTGAGCAGGCCTGTAAGATCGAGTGTTTTATTCCTTAGAGGTTATAATAAAATTTGTCAGATCTCTGTCCGTTTTTAAACTATTTTTTGGCAGCTTTTTAAATTTTTATTCCGATAGGACGACCATATCAAATAGTGTGTAACTAATTTGGTATTAAGATACTATTTTAAGTTATAGGTAATTTCTGCGAGTTTCTGATCCGACCAGATAAATACATTTTCTGAGAAGAAGCAAGCCAGTTAAAAATAAAGTAAGTAGGTTGCCGACCCGACTTGGATATGGCATGCATCAAGGGGAAAAACTGCATCGAATTTATAAAACTAAATATCTTTCGTATGCGCGATTTCTAACATATGCTATTTCGCTCACTCTTATGTGTGTGTACTTTAGCGTTCCGCCGGCCATATCCGCACCGCTTTGAGTGCAAAACGTGAATTTCTCTTCTCGCGGTGATCAAGAATATATATCAATATATATATATATAGGGTCGGAAAAGCTTCTTTCTGCCTGTTACATACATTTTGGCGACTTTAATATACCATTTCATGCTATGGATGCATGGTATAATGAGCGATAATTAACAATTTCAGTTGTACTTTTGGCAGTTACTTTCAAAGCATTTCAAACACTTGAAACCTATTGAACTTAAAACACTTTTTCATGACCTCAAAAATGTCGTCCTGTGTTATTCCTTATGTCACACAAAAAGAAAAAGTCCTAACGTTTAAGATCTTACGTTTAATTCAATTTTGCAACTGTAAGCAAATTTAGGTAAATTAACCAAAAATTAAAGACAACTGAATTGAATACATCAAGAAGAATTCAATGCACCAAAAAGGGGATTTCCGGCTAACTACTGCTGATGGTGTGTGCAAAAGTCAATTAACTAAGTACGGGTATACAGTAAATTGTGATAGAAGCCACTTAAATCATAGATAATGATGATTTAATGGAGTCAAAAAGTTGCCAACAGCCGAAATGCAGGCTTCAAAAAAACTTTGTCATGTTTATCAAGGAAGGGTTTTATGCATTTGGAAATTTCTGCAATTCAAATCTGTTCAGTCATTTGTTTGTTTACCCCTCCGTTTTAGACTTCCCTCCCCCTTCCGTCTGCAGAGTGAGTTCATTTGAAAACTTTACTCATATTTCATTCGGAACGCAATAAATTGTTTGCTTAGTTCCTGCTATGCCTCCGTCCCTGTCGCCGCCTCCTTCGCCATATCCTTTGGGGGTGTGGCAACAAAAAGTGGCTAACAGACGTCGCCAAAAAACTTAAATGATATTTAATTATGCAATAGAAATGGCTGTTAATATTTTTGTTGTCCTATTTGGTTTTTGTTTTATTTATTTTTTGAGTTCAAATGCAAATTTAGTGGCCACATTCATAAATGATAAATGTTTAATTAAAACAATAGTAAACCCCAAGTACGAGAAGTACGAAAAAAAAAAAGAAATTATTGGAATTATTAGAGAAAATTTGCCCCCTTCTTGCCTATCCGCAAATATTTATTTAATTTTCAATTAATCATTTCTAATTTATTGACAAACTCACAAACACATGGAATTGAATAAATGAATGTTTTGCAGGCTTAACCATAAGAGTTATGTATAATTTATGCAAATTTCGCTAAATCAATTTTTAATTAAAATCACAGACACAAACGCACACACGCACACAAGCACACAAACACACATAGAGAGCGAATAATTGAAATGAAATGGTCCAGAGGAATATTCATTCGTATCATTTGCCAGCAAACAAATCAATAAATATAGAAAAGAGCTCAACCAACCAGCCAAAAACATTCAACCATTCATTCATCCGTCCATCCATTCATCCATTCATCCATCCATCCGTCTATCTATCCATTGCACTATCCATCTGTACGGCTATCCATCTATCCAGATGTCCATTCAACCATTTCATTGAATCGGCCAAAGTGTCAGGCCAAACGATAATTTTATTTGCATAACACTAAACATAAAACTAATTTCATTCGCGTCTGTCGTTTTAAAAACTTTTTATTTTTTTTTTCTTTGCCTTTTTTGCTTTTTGTTTGTGCAAAAATGTTGCCAAAAACCAGTTTCAACGGCCATGATAGGGGCGTGAAATCCAAATAAATTGAATGAGATATCTGCCAAGAATCCTAAGGGAAACAAATTTAACAAATTTAAAATAAAATCACTATCAAAATGAATATTAGCTATATATATATTAAAACATTATTAATATTAAACAACTTCAAAATAATATTGTAGCAATAAATGTCATGCAATGAGACTCAATCTCAATATATCGGATTAATTACGCAAACTAAATTAAATTTTTAATAAATCATTACCGAATGAATGTCAAATTAAGATGAATTTGCATCTTCTCGTATTGTATAATTCTATTTAATTAAAGAGTCTTCGAAGAAGTATTTTTAGTATTGATTGCTTTCAATTAATTGAAAAGTGATTCTGATTATGAGAAACTCTCATTATTCCATTTATCTTCATTCCCAATTTCATTTAGCCTTGGTCAATATTTATGGACTCTTGACCAACAAACAAAATGAGTTCTGTGTTTTTTCTCTTTGCATAACCTGCGGCTATTTATGATCACTTGAGGAAAACACAACACTTCACACCTACACACCTACATAACTCTCTATATGGAAATGGAACTCTGTTAGTTACGGATAAAAATACAAAAAATAAACTTTTAACGCTCCGACCGAAACCAATTTAAAATCAAATTTTCTTCAAGGCAAAAGCGAATAGCGTGAACGAGAGAGAGGCCTCATCTATTTTCCATTGTCGCGAAGTGTGGATACTCTTTAATCGACAGGACATTTATAGGGGCGATGTTAATATAACTCTATCGAATTTCAAGTTGAAGTGTGATTTTTAATTAAATCGTTTTGAACTCTTGATGCTCGGCAATCTTACCACCTAAATGAGTGTTTCCCCTATGCTAGGGTATGCAAATTGAACTGAAAATCAACTCTCGACATTTGCTTCGAGTGCAAATTAAATAAAATCGCAAAAGAAAAAATGTACAAGAGAAATTGTAGTCCATGGGAAGTCCGTTCTATGTAAAACCCGTAGAGTTTTTTTCCCCCTCCTTCCTCCCTCCCCTGTCTATCTAGTTGTTGTTGGTTTTGCTGGCTCTGGTGTGCTGATTGTCTGTGATTGATTTTAATCGCCTCAAGTGATTTCACTAAACGATTCAACTTTGAAATTGGTTACTTTGCATTGTGTCGGCGTGTTTGTGTGTACATATACATACATATATAGCTGGGTGTTGCCTTACTTTCAGCGTTGAGTGTAGATGCTTCCGGCCATTTCGACTCAAGTACATTCGAACGAACAACATTTCTGGCCACAACACATTTGGCCACAACCAAAAATGTTGGCCGCCGCTGGAAGAGGGAAACGAATGATTTTTATAGTTCCTCCATCAGGTTATAGTGGGAAATATTGAAAATGAACAACCAAACAGCGACCTAAAAGTCATCCTTGAAAAGTTAGCCTTGATTATCTTCGTTTAGCTTATCGAATTATCGATTACATTTCATTCGATCCAACAGGTAAAACCATTGCAGAAGTGATATAAGAAATTCACAGAGTTTAGCGAAATAAAACTCTAATGAATATTTCAATTTTTGCAGAGTATTTGTTTATTGTGATGCTGCGAAAAATGAATGAGACTCCATTTGAAATGCATTTCAAGCGTGAGAATTGTTTTTCAATTGAAAGCGAGTGGCTGAGAGTGGATAATATTGATGTAGTTGATGCACTGCTTTAACTTAAATGCATTTTTAGCTAACCAAATACATAAACCAGATGCAAAAACCCAACAAAAAACACAAAAAATAAGGCAAAACAGATACACTAGAAACAAACAGATGAAGACCAAACCGCTGAAAGCTTTTTCGACCCTCAAAACGGCCGACAAAACCCAAAAACCAAAAAAATTGAGCTCAGCTGGAAAACAAAAGCAAAAGTCGACCCATAAAAATGCAGCCCACAAACAGAGAGAGAGAGAGAGAGCGGGGTGGTGTGGGGGAGACGGAAAAAAAAGAAAACCCGGAAAGTTTGCACAAACGTTTGGAGGCGACGAAACCGAATACAAACAACCGAATAGCAACTACACACAAAAAGTGGGAGGCAGAGAAACGGAGAAGGATACGTGGAGCAGAGGAACAGTTTTTGGAGCAAAGGATGCACACTGAGAGCGGATTATCCTGTTGCCTGCCAAACAACAGGCAGCAGCAAAATTTCAAGTGCAATGCAAGGCCGTAATCCTGATGAGGCTTCGGTAACCGTAACCGCTAGTCAAGTGAAGAATGGAGCGAGAGAGGGATAGATGACAAGCTGCCATAACATGGCTGATTACCTTGCCGTTTTGGCCCGCAACAAGGAAGCAAACAAACACAAACAAACTCAAAAAAAAAAAAAACGTCGAAAGGAAAACCGCTAAGCTCTCAGTCAAAGTTTTCATTAAAGTGCCGCTGCTGGGCTCTGCGCGCCCTTCCGCTGGCCTTCGTGCCTTCCATCGCTTCACTTCGCTTTGCTTCGCTTAACTTTTGGCCTTTTGTAATTGCTCTAGGCATCGGCGAAATTGGCAACACGCTGAGAGAGCTTAAGCTTGTACCATGTGACAGGGTGTGTCATTAGGTTCGAGATGCGCTTAATGACTGAATCAGTGAAACAGAGAGACACAGATAGAGGGACAAAGAGGGGGAGAGATGAGACGGGGATAAGGCTGTAAGGAGTTCAAGAAATTAATGAGTGGGGCACATTATCTGCAAAATCATGTTAGTTTCTCTGTAATTACTTAATTACGGGACAGTTTCATTACGCTTCGAAATAAAGAAAGAAGGAATAAAATAAACTTTACCAAAAATACATTTAAAGTTTTTTAAGGTTAAGCTTTAACTAAAGTTTAAAACAAAATTGGTCACCAAGCCTTTCATGGAATATATTGCTCAATAATTAAAATAATTTCAAGTAAAAACCTTTTTACTTCAAATGTTTCAGGAAATCTAATCTAAATATATATGATTACTTCCCGGTTATTTAAGTAACAAAACATGACCACCACATAATGCAGTAGTTAAATATAATTTTTTTAAGTACTTTTTAAACTATATACAAGTATGTACAAAATGAAGACTTACACTTAACTATAATGGATTTCATTATGCAAAATGTTGTTATTTTCATAAGATAATTTTACTTAATTAGGATTGAAAAATGAATTTGCTGATTACACTTTCTGTACCTAAAATTTACTTTAAGTAACAGCCTTGGATTTTTTAATATTTCTTGAATCATATGAACTTCAAACTTTATTCTGACGAAATGTGTAATTATTTTTCGTAGTTTCAGCAGAGATGAAAATGATGAAAGTTCTTTAATTTTCAACCTAACAAAAAACTGTAATTGTCCTGTGTCCCAACATTGCATTTCCGGCTGCTGCTGCTGCACATTATCCTTGACATTTTACACAGCGATTTTATTTCGTTTCACTCATTTTTTGTTGTATACTTATTTTCGTTACGCTGCTTTTGTTTAATGAATTATCAGCCCGTCGCTCATTACCAGCACTTAAAAATGGAATGAATTCTCTGAATGTAAGAAGGCGAAATGGGGGGCGTGGCAGTGACACTGCAAACAAGTTTGTTTTATGTCCATGCCAAGGCTTGAAAGCCAACCAACCAGCCAACCGACGAACCGACAAACCGAGAAACCAACCGCACACCGTAGAGACAAAATCTTTGGAGAATCAGTTGACATTGATGCCAGGTTGACTTGTTGAACTTTTACTTGAGGTCCCTGGGATTATCTAATATGAGAAAATTAATTTTCGAAAGAATTTCTAGACGAAGACACGCTCTGCCTTGCTGCTCCTTCATCCACTTTACTTTATTCGTGTTTTCGTACTCAGCTAATCAATAAATGCAATTGCTATTAACTTTTTCGGATAGCACAAATGGGGCACAACTTTTTCTGTTCAGTTCAGTTCAGCTCAGTTTTCTGTTTGCTTCTGTTCTTGTACTGTGTTTCGTGTTCGGGCAAAACTATTTTTCAATTTTGCGCTGGTGGATGGAAAAGTTTATTTTTTTTTTTTTTTTTTTTAGTTATACTCGCAGCTGCCGAGAAAAGTAATGCAACATCCATTAAAATGGACGACAGCGACATTGGCACTGGCTGTGGCTGTGGCAGGAGTAGAAGTAGTGGGAGGACATTAAGGAAAAAGGCGAGGAAAAGCTGGCAGAAGGCAGGCATCTCTTTCCATATCGATTGCCAATATTGCCAATTGAAAACTAAGAGCCAAATATGCCGCAGACGTGTGAGCTGCGGGTGAGAAAACGAGAAAAACAGAGTCCCAAGAACAAAGCGCGATGTTCAGTGATGCGAATCTAATGCGAATGATTCCGATTTCGATAACAATATATCGAAGGCAAACTCTGGGTAATTACATAAGTAGTTAGAAAAAAAATACTTGAAAAGAATGACAGAAATACTTGTTTACTTGAATAAATAAGGAAAATAAAATTTAAGTAGTACTCGCATGTAATAAGTAATTACGAAGAGACGACATTATATACCTACTAGAATAATTAAAAATGAATGCTTGTGCTTAAAATAAAATACTCGATTACTGAACTAATAAATGTAAGTACGTTATCATGCATTATAATTAATGTGGGAAAAGCAATGTTGAGTGTAGAAAGTAATTTGGGTATTTGTGAACTTCAAAAGAGAGGATTGCCAACAGGTAATGTAATTAACTACATACAAAAAGTAATTACTTCATTACTCAAACTGCCTCAATTGTAGGAGGAAAAAAAAGGTGATTTGAAATTTAATTAAGTACTAACCAACTACTTAAATACTTATGAATGAGGCACTCTATCTCTGCAAGTGGTCAATAGTCGCCTCTTTTGATTTTTATTTCCCGAATACAATTTTGACTAAATCACGCCAGTAAAGTAAATGAAATTCGGTTTCGTTTTGAGTCTCAGCATCACCAACTAAGAATAAAGGCAACTTATATATAGAAGAAAAACAGGTAGCAGCTGCCTGGCGCTAAAGTGCCAACTTATGCCACAAAAATGCTTGAATATAATGGTCGTTGTGGGAGGCATGATGAAGAATGGTTTGAGAGCGGCTGACTGGGTGGTGGGGGTTGGGGGCGATGATGGTGGGTTGGATAATGGGGAGGACACTGCAATTGTGCGATGATGCCACCACAAAGGCCGCCAAGACGACAACGCCATGCAAAAGTGGAACGAGAGCTGGCGTTTCTGCTTCTGCTGCTGCGTTGGCATTAAGTGGCATATGAAAGCGGCTACAAGGACACTGATAATGATGGGAAAAATTCCCCAAGCATATACACATAACATACATTGCTTTACGGACGTGTATTTTACGTAAGATAGTCGCAGTAAAAGTGAACTAGTTGCTACCCCCATCCCCTCGCCACAGAAGGAAAAAAAAAAAACATTTTAATGAATTCGCATTCTTTGCGCTTGCCCTGAAAAGTATGCTAACTATTTGTATACATTTGCATTAAATTTGTAAAAAGTTGCTGAAAACTTTAGTCAGCCCATTTGTCATTTGTACGCATATACCCCGTATTTACCCTTTAGATGACAAAGTATAAAAATTGCACCGGCATTTGGAAGGCAGTGACAAAAAGGCACTTGCTGGGTAGCCACTCCTGCTCCTTCACTTTCGGCTCTTCACCTCTCCTCACCTCACCTCACCACTCCAATGGCCATGCTCATGCCCATGCCACTTGTGTCAGTTGCAAGCCACATTGCTTTACCCACGAGTGGGAGAGAGTGCGGTGTGGTGAGGTTAAAGAGGCAAGGGACAGCCACCTGGCAAACGAAATCGACCTTGACTGACAGCTTGACATGAACTCGCCTCGGTTTTCTCAACGTTGTGTTGTTTCGTTTCATTTTCTTTTCTTTTTTTTTAATTTTTTTCAGTTTTTCACCTTTTTTGTTGCTTTTTTGCACCAGATCCGACATCATGCTCATTATTTTCCCTTTAGCTGGACATTCGTTGGCCGGGCCGAGATACGGTTTGGGCCATAAGGTTTTTGGGTGTGGAATGTAAATGGGTTTTAAGCCAAACCACAAACAGAGTTCGGCCAAAACTTCTAAGTTGCTTTAACAGTGACTCCAACACGCCCATTTATGTATATTCCCATTCCCATCTCTCATTTTTTCAATGTCTGCGTGCTCAAAATTCATAAGGCAAAAGCAATGCAGAGAAGGAGGGGGGTAGGCAAAGGAAGGGAAAGTGAGTAGTGCTTGTTTTTTATCAGCCAGACACAGTCTAATTACTTAGTATTCATATATATAAATCAAAATGTAGCAATTAGTTGGTTCAGATAAAAAAAAGGGGTAGAAATTACACTCGAAGAAACTGAATGCAAAGAAAAAGGAAAGGCATTTTTTGAGGTGATGTTCCAGAATTTGTTACTGCCTGCAAAAATGTAAAAATCTTCAAAAATGACTTTTATAAGTATGTATACTTGAATATGAATTATTTTTAAGTTTCTTCGGCAAGCCTTAAACTTTGGTATGAAATTAATATTCTACTAATACTAAAATATTAAATTTTGAATGTAAAATATTTGTATTTAGGAAGATCTTATTTAAGCATGTTCTAACTTAGACTGACTTAGGAGCTGTTTTTTTCATGTATTCTATAAAATAGTTACGATCAAAGTAAAGTTTAAATAATGTTAAATTATTAATCCCATCCCTTAAATATATTCACTATTCATTAATCTCAAATATATGTATTAAAAGACTTATTAAAATTAAATAAAGCAGTTGAGGTCGTTGCTTCGGGCAATTGTTGAGTGTTAAAAAAGCTGAAATTTAAAACCCCATTAATGCAGACATTGGAATTTTATAATAGTGAACCAATATATATCCATTTGGTCCCAAAAATAAATGCATTAATTTTAAATTATTCATTTGGTCCCAAAAATAAATGCATTAATTTTAAAGTTTTGTTTAGTTATTCCAACTAGTTCTAATCCATTTTCGTCATCGAGCATAGCTGAGAAATTGGCAGAGTTAGCGATTATTTGTTATGTTATCTTAGTCAGTCGAATAAGTAGTTAGAAGTGTCGAAGGACCTACGATTTTCTTATGGTTAGTATCTTAAGTAAAGCATACAATAAATCTCTATTATAAGTGCTTTCGATTTCCAGTTCCATATCTAAATCTGATTTAGATAAATATAATCTTAGGTTAGACTTAATTTCAATTATATCTAACTTCTTAAATAAATAAATAAACCCGAATTGAAAGACTTATTTAATGGAACGCATGTTCCACATATTTTGGTTTTTTTGGGTAAATCTTACTACGACCATTTGACACAATGTGTACCCACGCACTTTGTTGGCGTTGAGGTTATTCAGAAACACCATTTCTGTTGTTGTTGTTGTTTTTTGGTCTCCTGTTGTATTCAAATAACTAACAGAGGCAAAAGACAATGTCAAGCAGAAGCTCTCCTCTGTGTGACATTGTGTATGTCATTGTGTGTGTGTGTGTGTGTGGGTGGGTGGGTGTGTGAATGTGTGTGGGTGACCCGCATAAAACGACTGGTCTGACGGTTGGTTGTGCCATCGTCGTCCCACTTCTCTCGCTCTCATTCCGCATCGCTTTTGGTGGTACCGTGTCAAAGGTTCATAAATTCCTTTTAATTCTGCTTTATGGCGACATCACATCGAACATGAACTTTAACGCGCATGTGAGACTATGTCGACGATGGCTTCATTTGCATTTTACAACTTCATTTCGGCCAGGAATGGCAACTGTGAAATGAAATTCGACGGCAAACTGTGGGCGGAAAAAAATGTTAAACCAATTGGTCCGGGCCAAATACATTTGACTCTTCCATCCTTCGGTGATCCGCCCAATCCATTAAGCTATTTTCTTGTGGTTTTTCAATTCTCAACTAATTTTATTTCTTACTTGTGTTTTGGTTTTATTTTTGAGTGACACCCTAAAATAAATTTTTATTGATTTTAGTAATTGAAATATTTTATACAACATCGTTTTACATTTTTTGTTTTTGGCCTTTTAACTTTGATTTTTGCCATATTCCTTGTGTTGAAAATAGTTTTGAAAAATAAAACATCTAACAATCAATCAATCAATGAGTTAATCAATCTATATATTTGCAGTCTGTGCCAACTCAAAAACAACTTAGCATATATTATATATATATATTTATCATATATTATAATGAGATCGCTTAAATAGTACAAAAACGTTTACTTTTTCTTTTATCTTCTTTTAGTTAGACTAACACGAGAGTTTATCTTTTTTGGGTTTTATTTTTGGTTTTTGGGTTTTTGGTTTTTCTGGTGTATTTGATAAGTGAGTTTTTCTTTTCTGTCTATACACTTAATTGTATTTAATTTAATAAATTTGTTGGGTTTTTTTTTGCATTTAGAATATTTATATAGCGAGTAGAAAGAGTGGAAAAGTGTTTCTATAATACAATAGAGTGGAGTGGAGTGAGGTCGAGTGGGGTGGGGTAAAGGGAGGGATGAAAATCGGAGTTTTTAGGGGTCCAGTTACCTAAAACCTAACTATCTTTTAAAGCAGCAAATGCAAGTTGAATGGGAAATTGACTTTTGGCAATTGACAGCAAAATATTCCGTTTTAATGTCTTTCGTTTCACAAATCATTCCTGATATGAAATATAGTTTTAAAAATTATTCGTCCAGCCAATTAACATTATATTTAAGGTTATAAAAAGAATAAAAAGATATAAAGAAAGTCATCAAATTGTTTTATTCTTTATTTTAATTGTTTATTTTCATATGCATAATAACGGAGATAGATTTTCTATATTCAATTGCTCTTTAAAAACAAAACAAAATTAGATCTAATAACTTGTTCCACTGACTGGTAAAACAATATTAAATAATGAAAACCAAAATGTCTGCAAAAGAGAAAAGCAATTGTGGAAATTTCGAATTTACTTAGCAATGTAATTCATTGAAAATCACAGAATCGCAGAATCTCAAAAATAACTTAGAGTAACAGTTTTAAAATGGCCAAAAGCCAAGATATAAACGAGAGATCTAGACAAAATTAAAGCTACTTATAGTGAAAGTATCTAACTTAATTTACACACAATCTCTTGCCCCTCAATTGATTTGGTATTAATTTCTGGTTTTAACTTAAATTCCTGTGAAAAACAAAAATTATGATGTCATCTGTCGTCTAATGGCTTGATGAATTTTCCACAAAATTTCCATGTGAAACTGAAAATGAAAATGATTTTCATTTCACAGAGATGAATAACCTGCTGCCAAAAGCCAAGTCGGTTCTCTTCCTCTCATTACTTTCACTGCCTTAACCTTTCCTGTCATGTTCTGTGGTAATTTTTGCTGGTGAGTTTCATTTTCCTGCTAGACACGCCCACACACACACACACACGCTCATGTTGTGGGGGGGAGGGGGCAGTTGAGGCTGTTGCTACTGAGGCTGTTGATGCGATTAGCTCTTGAAAATGTTATCCTGGGCAGGTTGTGGTGAGGCTGGACCACCTGGACCGTTCGTTGGGCCGTTCTCTGTGGCTGCATTTAGTCTCTTAAGCATGGCATTCCGATGGAGCCAGTAGGGGGGCGGATCCGGCGGTTGTCCTGGCAATAGAGTCTTCGCCTTCAATGTTGTCGTGCTGGAGCCCAAGGGTTTGAGGCTTGGCGATGAGGCGGCAGCATTGTACATGACAGGATCAGCCAATTGGGCAGCCGATTGACCTGGATTATTACCACCAACACCTCCGATGGCCACCCTTAGGGGGGTCTCCTTCTTGCGTATTGTGTCGCAGGTCTCCTTCATTTTGCATAGCTGATCCTGCAGGTTGCGATATTCCTCCAAGAATCGTTCCAATTGTGCTGCATGGTAATCGTAGGCCGCAACTGAAGAGGAATTAGTCGATGTGGGCACTGGTGGTCCAGCAGCAGCAGCGGCAGCTCTCGACGCCAAGGCGGAGAAATCCAATAGGGGCGTGGCAGCACTACTTAATGAACGATGATGATTCTGATGGGGACTTGAGGGCAAACTGGGTTTCATTTGGTGCTGCTGCTGCTGATGATGCTGCTGCTGCTGCTGCAGCTGTTGCTGCAAATGGTGGCCCTTGTGATGTGCTCCACTCTGTACGAGATTCAGGAAGCTATTGGCCCTCTGATTATTACCCCCTGTATACGTTGTGGTCGAGGAATAATTGCCATAACTCGATTCCGCCGAATAGCGACGACCCAGTCCCATGGCCTCGTTCAGAAAACTGCCATCGCCCAGAGTACTGCTGCCATATTTACTTGAATTATCGGCCAAAAGGGGCGACTGACTGTCCGAAGAGTTGCGAAAGTATTTGCCGCTTGTCTTCAATTTTCTTGGCAGTGTGCAGAGTCCTCCATTTGGCAGGCCTCCTTGGTGGTGTTGCTGCTGCTGCTGTTGTTGTTGTGCCTGGGCCACCGCATATTTGGCTATGTCCAGTAGATCGGGATAGTTGCTGTCAAAGAGATCACTCTCGTGATTCCCTCTACCCTCGCCGCTGTTGCTACTGCAGAACACCGAGGTGGCCATTTCATCCGCTGATCCTCCTGCATAATGATGGCCACCCCCGGAGTAGGGTGTGCCTCCTGCTCCCGTTGTGGTGGCCGTTGCCGTGGGTAGGCTATGCTGCGATGTTATCTTAGTGGTTGCTATCGCTGTCGTCTTCCAACCGCTGCCGGAGGCCGCTGCAGCTGCTGCTGCATAGCCGGCCAGACGAGCTGCGGCATCCACTTGACTCGAGATCGAACTAGATGCCGAATCGGGTCTAAAAGCAGATTAAATGAGAGAAAGAAATAGTTACGATTAGAGTTAATGATAAATCCAACCAATCTCCCTAATAAATACATGACGGCTTCAAAGGATCTCTAATCAGGCACAAGGATTCTTTGAAGTAATGATTGGAACGAAATGCCTTTTGGCCATATTGATGTTGGATTTAGCTTAGGCTAACAAAAATCGAGGGGAAATAAAAGAGAAACCATCGATTATCGACAGACTATCGATAATTGATGATTGCAGTCAAGTGTATAATATTTTTAGTGAATAAAAAACAATCGATTGTTAATCGAAAAGATTGAAATTAAAATTATTTATCCCTTTTACGTCGTGGTACACGCTTTCCCTTGATCTGAAGAAGGGTTAATGGTTAAAAAACAATCGATTGTTAATCGAATAGATTGAAATTCAAATTACTTATCCCTTTTACTTCGTGATAAGAGTTTTCCCTTGATCTGGAGAGGGGTTAATGTCCTTTGAGAACTCGTTATGCCCCCTCGATTATGGGCATTCTATGTGTATAAATAACTTCTTTACACTTCTTCCCTATTGTGACTGGTTTCCTTTTAACAATATGTGGATAGACAGCACATTCGTTATATGCTTGTGCACTCGCTTTAATTACTTGACAGCTCCTCCAGTTCTCACATCCTTGCATTCTGCCCAATCAGTGGGCTGCTGCAGTGCAGCCAAAAATAAAGCGAAGCACTTGCTTGGCACAGCGCAGCAGCAGCCTTCGCATATTTCGCGCATCATTAGCACGCGCGTATGTCGAGTGCAAAAGTGGAAAGTGTCAAGTGTTGCCCATAATACAACAAATGGGAAGGAAGAGACAGCGACAGTGACAAAGGATGACTGGATGAGAGAGGGTGAGGGAGGGGGCAAGAGAATGGCTCTTTGACGTGAAAGGACAATTGCCACTCGAAGTAACGAACAGACCGACCGCAGGAGAAACAAAAGCAACTCACGAGAATATGAGGGAGGTCAAAACTTACCCGCCGATGTCAATCAAACGTGGGGGTATATGCAGATCCGTTTCCTCCAGCATTGTTGAATTATTTGCAGCGCAGGCCGAGCCGCACGATGGGGTGATGGCCGAGGTGGCGACCTCCTTTCGCTCCTCAATTCCGGCGTCCTCGTCGTCGTCACAATGCGTGGACACATGCAGATAGTCGCCATTGCGACCGCCACCCGCATTGTTATCAGCATCCAAATGGTTAAGAGGCGATGGCGTTGAGGCCGGATGGAAGAGTCCCCCCACATTGCCATTGCCGTTGCTTCCATTGGCACTGCCGCCACCGCCCAAATCTGGTCGTTGCACTCGACTTGCAGTCATTTCGATCTTCTCATAACTCTCACTGCGGCGAACGGCCTGGCCGGAATTCCACAGGCGCAGCTTGCGACGTCTTCGCAGCGAACAGAAACAAATGGCGGCAAATGAGGAGGCAACCACCAGCAGTAGAGCAGCCAAGACGCCCAATAGTATAATCTTTACCCCCAACGGGGCTTCGGGGGGCTTTCGTGATACTGCCAATGTGACGCTGGCTTCCACTTTGCCAGCCTTGTTTTCGGCGGCGCATGTGTAAATGCCCGCATCTTGCATATCAGCTGTGAGAATGGTTAAGTTGGAGGCATTCCTCAGCATGTTGACCACATAGGTTTTGCGTCCCTGTGTGGCCGCCGCTGTCCGGGGCGTATCATCGCCGTAATTGTCATCGCCGCCCGCCGATAGGTTGGCTATCAAGCGGTTTTTCAGCAGCCATCGCACTGCCGGTTGAGGTACACCCTCGACGTAACAGCTCATGGTCACATTGCGACCCTCCACACCATGCGCTGTGGTATCGGTGGCCACAATTTGCGGCACACAAGCAAAATCATCCACATCAAGTTTGTCCCATGAGCGACCCGCTAATCGTTCGGGTGACTCACATATTGCTGGTATACCACTCGGTATATTTTGTTGTAACATCCATCCACGAAGCGGTCGCAACGAACAACTACAGTTCCAGGCATTGCGAGCCAACTCCAAGCCATGTAGCGAGGAGAGTGAGGTTATAGTTCCACTACGGACCTCAGTCAACCGGTTACCATCTAATTTCAACCATTCGAGAGTGCTTTCCAGTCCAGCAAATGCACGTACAGCAATGTGAACCAAGCGACAGTCACTCAATTCCAAACGGACCTGAAACGGTTGAAAATTGTTAAATCTATCGATACATTGCGTGCTATCGATACGTAAAGAGATCAACTTAACTAAAGTGGTGAATCGGGTCATCGATATGAGATACACGAAACGATTTTATATGGACACATCGAAGTTAACGGTTTTAGTTAGCGGGATATCGATACACATCGATTTTTAAGAAATTGGTTGCGATTATGAATCAATTCTTTTATATTGAAGGGATTTAAACAAAATGTTTTTTGGAAATTATGAATGGAAGAAGGGGGAAACCTCTTTTGTTTCGGTTGTGTTAAAAGTTTGCGCAACAATAATTTCGGTTGTTCAACAATGAAAGTGTTTACAAAAGTGTACCTACCAACTGCGGCACATGAGCAAAGGCATCATCGGGTACACGCAATATCGGATTTCCGCTCAATCGCAATTCCCTCAGTTCCGTTACATGATAAAGGGCCAATGACGGGATGGCCAACAATTGATTATGACTCAAATCCAGTTCAACCAAGTTAATTAATTTGCGAAATGCATGACGTTCGATCAGCCTCAAATGACATTTGGCCATATAGACCTTCTGCAGATTGAGCAGCTCGGCTTCGGCAAATATGTCATCCGGTATCGATTGTATATCGTTGCCACTCAAATCCAACAATTGGGTACCAGCATCGAGCGGTTCGGGGATATGTGTTAAATTGGCATTAAGGCACAAAACGGACTCCTTGCCGCTCTTCCATTTGCATTCACAAACCGATGGGCATTCGGCACGCAGCTGATGACTCAGGCAGCACAAGAGCCACAGTAGCTGACCCAACGGTATGGGTATTATGGGCGGATGTAGGCGCCGCGATGGTCGTCGCGTGAATTTTCGTCTCACTTTTGTGGCCAACATGCGATGCTGGGCACTGTTGTCCAGTGATGGCACTAGGTAATGATCTGCCAGCGGTGCTCCTGCTCCAGCTGCCCTAGCTGCTGCCATCGCATACTCGTCGAAACGGATGTGTAGGTCGGTGTGTGTGTGTGTGTGGAGCCTGCAATCGAAAGAGGTAAAGCGAGACAAGAGTGTTATGCAGTTGCCATAAACCAGTGTGTGCCAGTCCCCTTAATAAGCCGTTGTAGCAGTCCGTAGTTCGTACCTCCATCATAAATGTCACTCGACAGGCCGTGCGACATTAAGTCATAACAAACATTACCCCAGGCCCGAAAAAAATAAAAGTTTCGCTCAACTTCTTCATTTTCCCATCGTTTTCCTTGCTTTTTTTCAGTTCTTTTTCGTATATCCCGCGGCCTTTGTTTGACTTGGCATGTTGCAATTATGACCCACGAGCATGCAAACTTTTCTCAGACCCCGCCCCCCACCCCTCACACTATGTTTTGTCGGTTTAATGTATGCATAAGGCGTACAAGATTTTTTCCCAACATTTCCGAGTTAAATTTATCATGAAATTATATTAAATGTAGTGCAAGAAGCGGAAAATATAACTATAAGAAAATCTCACGAGAATCTTACAATTAAAAATTTCCAAAATAAATTCTCTTTATCGAGTTTAAGCTAAATTAAATTAAGAACTACTTTTTTGTTGGAAAATTCAAGGTATTTAGAATTTAACAACCGATACGATTACTAAATAAGCAATTTAATTGAACTTATTTGACTCGAAAACTTTGTAGTCTTCGATAAACGAATTATTATATTTATTACGAATATAAATATTTATTGGTGAAATCTATATAATAGGTAGTGAATAAGTTTCATTCATCCAATATCAACGACTTTACTTTCGTTTTACTTAGGTTTTCAATTGGTCCAAAGTAATTGGTGCTTAATTCCAATACTAAGTGAACAACTCGAAATTATCGTAGTTAAAGACATAAAAGCAATCGAAACGTCTTTTGGCCTCAATAGATTTAAAATTAATATTTAAAATGAACTCAAACACAGGTTATTTAGGTACATATTTGTTTACTTATTTTCAAATTATCATAAACCATTTAAAATTGAAATTGAGAAAGTCAAAAGTGTAACTTTTCTCCGCATTGTAATTTCTGATTCATTTTCTGTAAGTATTGAAGAAACAACAATGTTCAAGAGTTACCTTTAAACAGGATCTAACAGGATATCTCTCTTCAACATTATAGTTGCTTAATTAAAAAAAAAACAACTGATTAGAAATTATAATTAATTAAACGTTAAAGATAACTTAATTAAGTTATTCCTGAGGCAATGGCAACTCGATTAAACGATTAAAATGTCTTAAAGTTTTGCTTCTTGATGCCATTTAAGCGTTTAGTTTTTAAAGTGAATACTAAAGTGCAAAACCGGAAGCCCAACAAAGAGGCAAAAAGCTAAGACCGGGAAAAAAAAGGGGGTGGGGCTCTGTGGTGGGGGTCAATACACTGGCCTGGTAGAAGTAGAAATCGCGTTACAGAAATGAAATGAAGTGAAGTTTTTTCCTTTGCCAAAGTAACAAAAAGCTGCAACAAAATGGTCACCAGACAAGAGCCAAAGACAAAGACACTTCTCTCTGTACGTGTGTGTGTGTGTGTGTGTGTGTGTGTGTGTTGGTTTTTTGTGGCATTGTCGTTGTCGTTGTCGTTGCCGTTTATCATATGTGAGCACAAGTCGCCGTGAAGTATGCAACATGCAAATGCAAAATAATGCAAACTAATGTGTTGTTGTTGTTGCTGTTGTTGTTGTTGCTGTTGCTGTTGTTGTTGTTGTTGCTGTTGCGCCTGTCTTCCTTTTGTGTTGCTGCTGTTGCTGTTGCGGCTGTTGCTGCAGACACTAATCCTATTTATGTTGCATTGCAGCGAGGTTAATAATTTTATGGTTTTTGTTGTTTTTATGCTCATTTTTGTTGCAAGAACTGCAATGTCATTTGAGACTCCAGCCAACGGAATATGCCACGTCTGCCCTGTCCAATGCAGTTGGGTCTCCTCTTGTCTTGTCTCCATGGCTGGCTCCTGCTTATGACATACGATACGTGCCTGCTAGTTGGAGAGGCAGTTTTTCTTCTTACTTCTTACTTATTCTTTTTGTTGTAAAGAGTGGAATGAACTTCTGGCACTCTGAGGCACGGTGGCAAATAGGAGGCAGTCAGGATGACTTGGGCCTAAACCTTAATGAATTCTCACATTAATGCCTTTTTGTTTGCCTAATGTGTGGCAGTTATCCTTTTTGTATAAATGTTACATCTTTAATGCCAAAGTTAAGCCAGCAAAAGAAAAGTGAAACAGATCGAATAGTATAACCAACAGCAATGAACAGTAACACAAATACTCTGCGATTTGGGTAAAATCAAATTTAACAAATTAGATTTTTATTTAATAATTAAATGTTTATATTTTTAAATATTTAGCTTTGTACCTCTCATTTGCCTGACTTCGAAATATTTTTCTTTTTAATCTTAGATTTTTTTTTTAAATGTTATAACTTATAAAGAAACAATTAATCCATACATGTCCTTTTTTTAAGGGTCTCTTAATTATTATTTGCTTTAATATTACTTAATTTTTACTTCTTATATTTCTCGAAAATTCAAATTTTTTGGCAAAGTCAAGTCTTGTTCTATACTCCGACATCTACAGGGTATTAATATCTAGAAAAAAAGTATTAAATGACAGCTGCCAAATGTTTTTTTTTTTTTGCTGACACAGCTTTTGGCATACTTTGCCCAACTACTAGTCTCCCTACTAGTCACTCTGTAACTTCTCCTATTTTCTTTCTCTATTGAATCTCTACCTTCTCTCTCTTTTGTGCGTTTGGTCTTTAATGTAAAAATAATGTCCCTTTCAGGCCGCATTGATTGCAAATAAATTACACACACACACACACACACTCTGTCCTACACACATTTTGTTTGGAAAGAAGAAAAGATGAAAACGAATGGCAGAATGAAGTGGTAGTCGCAGTCAAAGAAACAGATTAAGTGCCAAATGTTGGACTTCATAAAGCTAAAGAAGTCCTCGTACTCGTACTCGTACTCGTCCTTGTACTACCCCCTTACCCCATCCGAATGGGTCCATGCCATTAATTTCACTTTGGCGTTGCGTTGCCTCGCGTTTCCTGAAACTTTAATTAGAAAATCTCTCGCTCAGCTTACTGAGATTTTTGTTGTAATTTTCTCTGCTTGAATGCTTCGACTAAGCCTTGGACTCTCTCTCTCTCTCTCTCTCTCTCTCTCTCTCTCTCTCTCTCCCTCTCCCTACTTCTCATTTTTCTCTTCCTCTTTTCCGTTAATAATCAACTTCTTTTTCTTTCGTTTTCATTCACACTTCCGGCTTCATTATGCGCAAATTATTTTTAGCTGCACTTCTTCGGGTTGCCCTGAAACACTTCCCCACCCATTTGGGAATTTATAGGGATTTTGGGAGAGGGGTAAGCAGTGGTGTGCCTGAGGTTGGAGTAAATATTATTTCGCTGGCTGCAGACTTTTGATAGTAAATACACTAAAAAAAAAAAAAAAAAAAAAGGGAATACAGGAAAGGAAAGTAATCTAATGGAAAATTTAAAAAAGTTTCTTAAAACAAAGTTGTGAAAAATTAAGACTAGCTCACTATGGATAATTGATATAAATAATTGAAACATATCGTAAATATACATTACCCTGGAAAGGAAATGCATATTATCGAGCATCTTTCAGGTGAAATGTGTAATAGCAATATTAGTATCTGATGATAAATCCATCGAAAGGTCTGAGTTGAATAATGATCACCCAATTTATCAGTCATCTGACTAGAAGTCACTTAGGATCTGGTGAATTTGCTTCTAGATAGATTTTTAGCTATATGCTATAAGTTAAAAGAGACTAACAAAAGTCAGTACGAAAGTTGAGATCGATTTTTGTAATCCTTGGGAATTTTAGATATATGTTCTAATAATCCTCAAGGCATATATTTTTGTCTGCTTTCCAGTCATTTTCTGCTGTTTCTCACAGTGTTTTGCAACTTCTTTTTCCAACTCTTCTAGCACTTCCCTTTCTATGCGGCTCTTCACTCCTTTTATCACTTAATGTTTTTCGTTGTTTTTTTTTTTTGTGCGTCTTCTAGGAAGTCAAGTAATCTCTAGTCCATTCTCTCAGTTTGCTGTCATTATTCATTTTTTGTGTATATACTTATTTCTGTGTTTTATGCAGTGTAACCTTTTTTTTAGTTTTCCGTTTTTGGTTTATCTTTTTTTCTGTTTGCCGCATTGTTTTTTGCTTTTTTGTCCTGTAAAGCAATTTTCACTCGAATAATAGACTAAACTAAAAAGCGGAAGAAAAAAGTAAGGAAAAGCAACAGCAGCAGCTAACCGTTATTTCTCAAGAGGTCCTGGGGAATAATGCTCTCTGGTCAGAGAGAGAGAGAGAAAGCAAAAATATGAGAAGGAAGTTTTCCCCTATGACATGATTTGCGGTCAGGCCAAAAACTAGGCCTAGTTCCCTTTCTTCCATTGCTTTCATCCTGAGCTCCTCTACATTTTACATTTCTCTTATTTTATCGCTAGAGTGCCCCCAACTTCAATTGTCCTTGTTGTTTTTTATGTTAACTGCCTTTTGTCAACATTTTTCCATTAGCATTAAGAGGCAAAAAATTGAATTACTTATTCAGTCATTTGATTAAGCCCTTTTTATATTTTTGGGCTTATGTTTTTAATTTGTTGTTTTTTTGTTAATAATCGCAGCTCAATTCAAAGTGAATCGTTTTTTATCGCTTAATAATTAATGCTTTAATGGACGATGTTCAAAATTTATCAAATGTTTTACTACATAATTTAAGTTTAGTTTAATTAAAGGAGGATTTACCCTTGTGAATTCGGTTCGGAATTAAAATAATATAAATTTGCATTTATTAACACAATTTTTGATTTGAAATTTTCTTAGTTTTGGAATGAATTGGAATAAATCGCCTTACAAATAAGTTATTTATCTTGACATTTTTATGGCGATGACCATAAATCACTTGACAAATATTTGGAAAGAAAATTTTAATTACAGTTACAAGCACCCGAACACACACGCATTTCTATGGCCCCATTCAGGGTAATGAAATAAACGTTTATCTTGGCTTTAAGTGTCTCTCGATTAGAATGATTTTGCAGGGGGTGGAGAGAGGAATGGGTGGCAAGGGACAAAAACGTGTGTCTTATTAAGCCATAAATGTAGAAATAAAACCTAGACAAAATTCCAAACGAGCCAAATCACCTTAAGCAATAATATTGAAAGCTAATAAAAGTAAACAACCCTAAGAAAACAAAAGCCAAAAACGAAAAGGAAACAAAATGTCCTTCAGGCAACAAAAAAAAAGAGAGGGAAAACCAAGAAAAAAGGACGAGCCCGCATAAACAGAATGCATAAATATACAAAATACTTTTGTGTGGTGCTTCAATTTTACGACAAAATCATCCACATCTACCATCGACATCTTCACTTCGGATTCCCTTACAGAATGTCTACTTTTATTTAAAAGGAGAGTTTGTTTTTGTTTGGATCCTATTAAGTAGCTTTCATTTCGGTTAACATTTAGCTAATTTTAGTTCACATGTGAGAAAATTAAGCCATCTGGCATCTTGTGGTTCTTTCAAAATCCCGATCAATGTTATAATCTCTGGCTACATAAGGGTATACAAACTTTCATATGTCAGAAATTGTCTCAGTTATCTGGCTTTGTTCCTTCTGCTTGCTTTCGTGTTCAATTGCCGCAATAAAACTTCTTGATAATATGTGAAAATCATACAAAGCACCACCAATATTAAATTAGAAGAAGAGGGAAATAAAGATACAAGTGTGGGGAAAGGAGGAAGAATAAAAAAAGGCACATAAAAATGTGCAAATGTCAGCCTAAACACAAAATGAAATGAAATCAAATGATGGGCGTGTAGGCGTTATGCCTGGCCGCAAGGTAACAAGGAGTAGAATGAAAACGAAATGAAAAGCCAATTTCCATATTTAACATTTTATTTTCTTGTCAATTGGTTCTCAATTTCAAGACATTTATTTTTGTCCGGAATTAAGTTAAGTGAGAGTTTTAAATTGCACTTCGAAATGTCCTGAACCAAATGGGGTAAAATACACCTAACTCTCTTGAATTCGCATTTAATTTCTTTCATTAGGTGCTGAAAAAAAGAGTAAACATAAAATCGAAAATAAAATGTTTTGCTGAAAAGGTTCTATAAACTTTTGTAGAGTGAAATTGGTATATTTGTGTACTATATTGGAAATCGTCATCTACAGCATTTTTGTGTACTGATAAATGCTTTAATTAGTTCGATCGAAAGTTCATAAAGTTCATGTTGATTCTTAAAGTATTCATTGTCTAGTCGAGTTGAAGATTATTGAAACATGGTAAGTTTTTTATAAAGTTAAAGTATTTAAAAGTTGTCCTCACCCTCAGTCAACTCTCTTGTCTGCAATTTTTCCACTGTTGTTGAGACTTTACGTTTTTGTTTCTGTCAACGCTAATAAACAAAAGAGATTTGCACATGGCTGATTATAGTCATTGAACTGAAAATTGCGACACCGAATGACAAAGTGTAAATGGGAAAAGAAATCATTGAGCAGCGAATGGAACGAACTCCCCCTTAAACCTTAAACCAAAACCAAAACCCGAAGCCGAACCCAAACACCGAGAACCCAATCCATGCCAAACCATCTAGCCATCCAACTATCTATCCATCTACCTATCTATCTATCAATCCATCTATCTATCTGTTAGTTTAGCCTGCCACTACATGTTGTTTCAAAGTTTTACCGAAGCAATCAACTGCAGCGTTTGGATGAGTGGCTGGAGCAGGGGAGGCAGCAGGGATAGGAGCTGCTTGCAATTGGAAAAGTCAACGGCTGCTGCTTCTGCTGCTGTTGCTGTTGCCCCGCCCCCCCCTCTTCCATGCCACTGGCAATATTGTCTATTCACTATCTTGCTCCCTCTTTTTCACTGACTGTCTCTCTGCCTCTTCCTTTCATTGAGGAAAATTGGCAAAAATAGCAGAGCAGGTGGGCAAACGGTAAAAAAAAAAAGATGTCTAAGAAGGAAATGCAATCAAGATGGTAAAATCTGCCTCAAGTTAGTTTTTGGTGTTTTCTCAAGATGATTTTATTTTTCTTAAAGACTTGACTCAACAAGATTGCGCAAGACGAGCAAATTTTGGCTTAATTAATTATGGCGGAGTTTGTCACCATAAAGTTATGCCAAGAAGTAGGCAACAGTTTATTTTTGCACTTCTTGCCCAATTGGATCTGCAAGCAGTTCACTCGAAGCTACGGGAATAATCCCTAATTAATAATGTTTAATTTTCCATTCAACAACTAATAAATTTATAAACAATGTATTAAAGAATACTTATATTTTATGGACAAACTAAACGGAATTTAAGCAAGATTTAATTTTCTTTTGAAATACCTGTTCATATATTTAGAAATTTATTTAAATTACTTTAAAAATATGCAAGAATTAAATCAAACAACATTTTCTGTCGCAAAAGAAGAAATAAATTTGCAGAAATTCAAAGCTTAAAGATTTGAAATTCACTAATTGTAGGCAAAAGTAATTTGTTGTTTGCATTATTTGCTGATAAATTGAACATTTTGTCTAACATAAAATTAAGCATAGATTGTCGATATACATATGTATGTATATATTAACCACTTCCAAATCAAACTGAAACAATCAATCTTTTATCCAAAGCAATTTGTAGCATTTATAACAAATGCATTTCATGAATTTGTGCAAATATTTTTGTTTAATTTTTGCGTTTCTCCCAATGCAAATATTTGCATCGAATATAAATACATATATATGTAAATTTATATATATGTATATACAATAAATTGGCAGGGCCAATCAGTCGGAAATATGGCAAGCCGCCTTCCGCGTTTTCGCCGCATCAAAAAATCGAATCATTGAAGCGTGTGAAAAATCGCGTCTTTTTATTACATTATTGGAGCTTTTGCAAATCCTTTTTGATACATACCCTTGCAGGGGAGAAAGTCTATTCGACTTTACCATGTATCATACATATATATGCATTCAGTATCAGCCTGATGTGCCATAGCTTACCCCTTAGTCGAATTCAACTACATGGTATTAATTCGCTTAATGGTCGAAACATTTCATCAGATTTAATCCAATAATTGAGCATATGTTTGATTAAACTTGGATAAATATCAAAGTAATTTAGGGATGACCAGAATTTTCGATTCTTCAGGTTGGAGATTCGTTGGAGGACGATACTTTTTTAAAGCACTTAACGTTTCGTTAGTTGGCTATGTACGGACTGTGATAGGGGCGGTGCAAGTTAAATAGGTTTTAAAATCTTATGTTGCATATTTTTTCTTATATAGGTAAAAGGTTTCTCTAGGGTTAGCTAATGAATTACATAGAAGTCGAAATTAAGTATAATTAAAACATTCTTTCTTCTTGATCGAGGGCAATTCAATTTTCGGATAGAGTTTAAATATCTCAAACACCGATATCTAACCTAGGGTAGATACTTTGCGTTAATTTTCTTCGTTGTATATACTTTTCTGTATGTTGTACAAATTGCACTTCGGTTGCCTTAAAACTGAAAAGGATTCAAGTTGCCATGGAGCTGAAACAATTAGCAAAGCTGCCAAACCTGAAACCTTCTTTTTGGGTTGTCAATTTTGTTGATTTCCCTAGCAGCAGCATCAGCAAAAACTTTTTTTCCTAAATAATCAATAACTGTCATGTGACCAGATGAACAACGGCGACGAGGAGCAGTTGGAATAGCTGAGGGGAATCCGGTTGGTATGGAGAATGAGCCAGAGTTGGTGGACCGTTCCATTCTCGCCCACCCTCAACTCATCCATGCTAGCCTGTGGAGAAGTCTGACAAAACTTTTCTGTGTCAGAGTCAACAAATAAAGTGTGGCATTATTTTCATTTGTTTTGATTGGGCGTTTTCTGGATTTGCACTTTTCTTTTTCGCCATGTTTGTTTTATTTTGTCATATGTAATAGAAATCGAAATGGGGACCGACAGTGACAGGTCCGTTATCGCTAAAATTGAATTAAAGTCTCAGCTAGAGAAAGTGAAACTAAATCGAACTAAAAATAAATATAAGCAGTCACACAATATACACAAAAAGGTTTTCCAAAGCATAAAGTTATGTAGATATGTTCTATAAGAATTCGCGTAAGAAAGAATTTTGTGAAATTCTTTGTCATACACATTTTTGTCTTTTTATTAAGTTCCTTCCAGCATAAGGTAAACTCAGTTAATCAGTATAACTTCGGAGTCAAAAGTTAAAAAAAAAACTAAAGGATTGTGTACATCTTGCAGAGGTCCATTTCCGCTCCGCTTCTTATAAGTTAATGACTAATCGAAGTTCTTTAGAAATCCAAAAGTCTACTCGTAATTTTTTTATTTTTTTAATTTTCAATTCATTTGTGAAAAAAAATTTTTTTAGAAATTAATTCATGAATTCATAATTTCTTTTATGAATTTTTTTTTCGTCCAAACAATTTGCATCAAGTCAATTAATTCTTACGCACTTTTCATCAAAAAAAACTTATTTAACAAAATTAATTTCACTAAGCTAAATATTTGGGCTTAAAGGAATCCTTTTTAGTTCGTTGAAATCCTTTCAAGGTATTGTATTTTGCATACTATCTCTTATGTTCCATTTATTGTATATTTTCTGGCTGAATCCAATGAACATTTGTAGAAAGACTTCATGGTAGATACAGATCTGCGATCTGCTATATTTATAACATGCAGATTAGTGTGAACAAATGAAAAAATGAAACTAATGCTTATAAATAAAAATCTAATTAATAAGTACTGCATAGCTGAAATGATTTCCATGAATAAGACTTGGTTTGTTATTACTAATTAGAGAATTGCATGCGTTCAATCTCTACATACGAAAATTGAAAGAAATCAAGTGGAATTGAGTTAGTAATACTAACCAAGAGCTGATAGTAAGTCAAAATTCTCCAAAAGTTTTTCGTAGCTTGGTGGATTTTAAATTCATTAATTAATTATACATACAAATTAATCATAAATACAGAGTTTATAGATCGACGTGCTAGGACCTTAATTCATATATTTATAATTAAAGGCAATTGACATTTATGTAAATGCTTATATTTTGGAAAATTTAATAAATTATTAAATTGAATAAATTTCAAAAAGTGTTCTCCCAGCGTGTTAAATTTCTAGACCAAAATTTTGTCGCCAATTGATATCCCCGAGGTTGGACTTTGGCTTTCTAATCGTGAATACTCTGCGTTAGTATTATCTCATAGAGCTTCCGCACTGAGTAATATATTTTACAGTTTGTTTAACTCCCTCAGGGCAGTCCATGAGAAGCTCACTAGCCGATCATTCATGCCAGGAATTACTGTATCTTGTGGCAAAACATATGATATCCGATTTTGTGTGGCATTTGGATATTGAGTCCTCTCTTTAAGATGAAGCAGTAATACGTAAATGTAGAAATTGTTGTCCTAGATTAAGGTTGTTACATTCTTCATTCATTTTGGTCAGAAATTCGGAACGGATTGGGGAAAAAAAACATTTCGAACTATATATAATTCGTTATTTTCTTCATCAACACGAAGTATGGAGCAAATTTGATAGAAATAAATTTAAACATTGCCATATTCAAGAACTCTATCTTTCATTATATTTAAAAAGTTGCAACATTCTGTGACACATTTAAATGGAAGAATGCGAAAAAAAATATGTAATTTTGCTATTGTTGTAATTGTCAATCACCTGGACTAAGCTGAGCTCAGCGCAAATGAAATGCAAACACATTTCCCATTGTGTGAGGAGGGGAAAATTGTAAATAAATATATGTATGTACATACATATGTGTGTGTGTGCAGTTGGATGCAATTTTTAATGGATTTTCCCTTTTTACAAACCCTCCCCCCCCTCTCGCCCCAGTGCCTCTGTGACCCACATGTGGCAGTCAATTAAATTGCTCATGGATTATATCACTAAAAATCTTTTGCCATTTTTAATAAATATGCAAACATTTGCATAGAACACACATTTTCCCCCGATGCATAACTAATAAAGCAACAGCAAGAACAACATGAACAACGAAAATGAAATATGAGCAAAATAATAAAAATAAAAAAAACCAAAGCATATATTTTTTATTGTTCACTAAGCCTGAGCTATTATTTTTTATAGATTTTTACGGCCGACAATCGACAGGATGAAGGCTAAAGCTAAAAAACATTTTCATTGACAAGGCCTAAAGCCCGCATAAAGCTCAGCACAGGATGAATAGAAAGGTAACTGAATGAGTAGGGGCTAGATATATGTGAGGGGAGCGGTAGATGAGCTCTATATCCCTATATGTTTAATGGCATTAGTTTGGCATAAATTTTCAAGGCTTGTCTCTTGCAGCGTCACCCTCTGTGTCCCCATTCGTTCTCTCACTCACTCACCGACCCACTCACTCTCTCACTACTTTATTTATGCTGAATAACAAAGCGAACTCGCTGAAAGTATTTAAATATGCATATGAAAAGGGGACAGGGAGGCAGCACAGATTGCTGAATGGTTTAATACAGTGTGCACCGCTTAAAGAGGGAATACTCTAAGTTTTACCCTAATTCTGGGTTAAGCAGAGAAGGAATGGAGAAAATGAAAGAAGCGAAAGCGAAATAAACGAGTAAAGAAAATGCCACGAATATAAAAAAATAGGAATCCAATAAAAATGAAAAAATAGAGAGAAAGCTCGTGAAAATAAAAGCAGCGAGTAGTAGTAACAGCTGTTAAGAAAACACCGATAAAAATAATAGCGAGTAAAAATAAGAGTAAGAAACGGAACAGTGAGAAATGGAACAGTCAATAAAAGAACTAAGGTCAATAAAACAACAAATACTCAACGTAAGCTTGGGTAAAACCATAAACTACAGCGAGTAAATTAATATCAGGTAAAGAAATAACGATTATCACAGTATACACTCGAAGGTCGTCGAAGAAATTTTCACTGTACTCCACACCGTCCTGTGATGTACAACCATTCATAAAACAACAATTTTTAATACCTTTTTTTTTTGCCTCCTCTCGCTTGCTGCAGAAGAGGCACACCTGACCACACATGCATCCAATGCTTTATCAATTTATACCCTAGCCACCCAGTTGTCCCCAACAACCAGTACCAGCAAAAGCAGGAGCAGAGCCAACACCACCACCCGAAACCAATCTCTTTCGTTCTACCTTGTTCATTTTTATAGTTGATTGTTGTTGGCTTTTGTGCAGTGTACGTGTGTGTGTGTGTCTCCCCTCCTTCCTTTTTTCAGCCTATGCCACTCCTCTTGGTGTTGCTGTTATGTTTTTATTGAAAAGCATTTGGTCATCAAATATGTGTACATGGGAAAGAACAAGAAGGTGCCTGGCATTCAGGTCAGTGGATCAAAAAAAAAAAAAAAAAAGCTGGCTAAAAGACAACTTGCTACACAAACTTTTCTCAGGAAGCAGGGCAAGAACGGAGGAAGATGGAAGACGAAATGTTCCACTTTCGATTTGTGATGGTGAGGTGAGGAAAGTGTGTGTGTGTGTGTGTGTGAGTGTGAGGGGGAGGAAGTTAACTTGGCAAAGGTCAAGCTGGTTTTATTCATATAAATTTTTGGCTTTAAAAGCTTTCATTGAATTCTCATACTAAAGGGTCATAAAATTTGCTTTTCCTTTTTTGCTTCTTTGGCCAAAAACCGATAAAAGCCAAAGCCAATCTGCTCACACACAGACATTCAGACACAATACCCAATACCCAAAACGCAAAAACCAAAGACCAATACCAATTCCATTTTCAGTATTACCCCCCCCCTCTTTGCATTACCATAAAAAGTGAATGGCAGCTGCATTTGTATGCACTTTTGCTTTTTTCTGCTAAACCAAACATCAGCCAGAAAAGGAGACCGAAAATGCAATGGCAACATTAAGGCGTAAAGTGTTAGTGATGACAGCGATGATGATGATGCGTATGTGGAGTTGTGGGCGTGGCACATATGTGACCCATTATGCAGATAGATGCAAAACGTGTGCGGTAGAGGGAGACAGCAAGCCAAAGCAAAGAATGCTAAGTGCTTTTTCTTTTGCTTCACTGCGAGAGCGAAACAGCGTACAAGCCAAACAGAAAAAGGTGGTAGAAGAGGGGGGAGAAAAAGTGCATTGTTTGCCCATTAGATGGACGCTGCGAGTGGGGAAGGGGGGGGATAGAAGTTTCGCGAAATGGAGGCTTATTGAATGAGGGCTCTATGCACCACCTTTTCACAAGTCTAGAGGGAATTATGAATCAACAATGAAAATGAATGCTTTTAACATAGAGAGAGCAAAAACGTTTGTTAACTAATTTATTGGGAAAGCGTATACATAGAATGCTAGGGTATTTAAAGAGAGGTGTAGAAGAGGCAAACGATGGGACTTATCAGTGAAGTTTTCCTGACCCAAAGACCAGCAGATTTTTTTGGATGGATCTTGCCAGAAATTACAAGTTAAGCGGATATACGATGAATGCCATTCAGATGGTTGAAAAATTTATTGAAAAATTTAATTTCAAACTGAAGTGAAGAATCCTCTTTTCGAAGGCAGAAAAATTGAACAATTCCTCTCGTTCCGCTTCTATCCTCGGCCTTTTACGTTCAGCCTCTTTGTGTTCTCTACCTTTCCTGCGGCACCCTCCCTTCTACCTTTACCTCTTCCTTCTGTGTAATAATAAAAGCCACTAAAAAGAGTAAACAATTTGCGCGGCGCATTCAAAGCCGAAGAGCAAATAAACTCTCCTACAAACAAACAGAAAATAGAAAAGAGAAAATACAAAACCAGGCAGAAAACAATGCAAATAAAACAAAAGCAAAACGAAGCGATGCGAATCATACACACACACACACACAAATGCAAATATAGAGCCTAAGCCGAACACACACACACACACCTACACACACCCGCCCGCAAGGTGCTTTGTGTTTTTGTTGCTGCGGCTGTTGCGGCCTTTGGCTGGTTGTTAAATTTTTATACAAAAAAAAAACCAAAAAAATGTTTAATCATGTTTATGACAAGGGGGGCAAAAGAAAATTGGTTGCGGGGGGCCAAGTAAATTCACAAAAATATATATATAATGTTTACGTATATATTCACCTACATTTAAAATAATATTTGATTTAATTTGCACGTGCAAATTTAACAAACAGGTGAAACCGAATCACAATACCAGAAATTAAACTAAACAACACAAAAATGTAATCAAGATAGAAAGGAATAAAAATATTGCTGGACAATATTGGTCATCTGATCGTACAGCTGATTTTAATTGAATGTTAGCCAAAAAATTTTTTTTGACTTGATCATTATCCACTATGTGGATAACTATCTTTTCAGCCCGATTTCTTCAAAGTGAATAGTCGAAATAGTAATCTAAAACGGCATTTCGGATCCCTACTTCGGTTGCTCAAATATGATAATTGAGTTGAGTATACATTTTTTGTTCTTCGCAATTCGATTGATTAATTTAATTTGATTTTGTGTGTTGAATGTAATCAGTTAAGCAAATATAACATTTTGCCCCTCCATCTCCTTCCGTCCCTCGGTTGTCATCGCTTTACAATGTTGCTTGTGCGTGCTAATTTTAATTGTCTGAATCAATCCGCGCTCGAAATTTTAATTAAATATTTAAATTAAATATGCAAACAAACAAACACAAAGTTGCCTTTGCCTCCCCTCCCCCTCTTCGTCCTATTTTTTGGCTTGTCATGAAATTTTATTTGAGTTTTTTTTTTCTGTTGTTTTATGTTTTGTTTGTGGCGCATAATAAATAAATTTTAGTGGTAGTTGTTGTTCTGCCTCAGCCATTCATTTGCATTCATTAGGAATTTTCACGCGTGTATGTGTGAGTGAGTGCGTATGTGTGATGTGATGTGTGTTTTCAGCAATTAAACAAAACTCTTTCCTACTTCTGTTTCTTTCCCCACTCTCAGAGCACTTATTTCTGAGGCAAAGTCAAGGACAATTTTCACATTACACGTGCTGTGGCACACACGCACACACATACATAAATTCACACTTACACACACACACACACACGTACAGAGATGGAAAGCAGAGAAAAACCCCATGAGCAGCTTTAAGCCTGGAACAATCAAACAGTTTTACAAATGTTTGCCATGTGTGCAGGTTTGTGTGTGTGTGTTTCTGTGTGTGTTTGTGTGTGTGTTTGTGTGAAGGCTTTTAAATATGCATGGCATGGCACAAAAGAGCGAAATGCATTTTCCAACTTGATGCTACTGATTACACAAAAGCAACATGCATAATACCCTAACCCATATGGAACGTTTCAAGTACATTTCAATTGACATTTTACAGGCAAAGAATTTGACAATGGACTCAAAGTTTTCTTGCGAAAAAATGCCTAAAGTGGAAACTTAATGTCAACTTTAAATATACATAAAATAAATGCGTATAGAACCCGATTCCACATTTATTTGGTATTCCATAACTTAAGGCGAAGCTTGGTACTATGTTTCACTTGCCAAATAGTTAACTGGAAGCAAAATATAGTATAGGTAAATAATTCATTGAATTTGGTTACATAAAATAGAATTATTATATTAATCTTAAGTATAAATATAATTAAGCTGTGTACTAGGTTGGTAGAGTTTTGGTCGAAAAACATGGATTATTCTTAATAAATGATTCAGAAAGTGAATGTACAAAATCATCTCAAGAATGTTGTACCCATCGGAGCAAGAGTTAGAAAACGCTCGATGATTATTTCGATAAAACCACGTTATTGAAATCAGAGGACCCTTTCTCTTGGAATCTACTCCAATTTTCTTTTTTTAAACTCTTTCACTACATAATTAGCGAGGCCACCCTGCAAATATATATTTTTCAATACACAATATGTTTACTTTTACTTAGAACGTTAGGAAAAAAAAAAATATTAAATACAATTATATAATTTTCTAATGAAAACTATTTTTATTTCCAAAGCTGTACAAATAACTTATTTGAGCAAAAAGGCATAGTGAACAAAACAAAAGTCTGGTTTAAATAAATTTACTACGACTGATTTAAGTTGTGAAAGCGGCAAAGAAATTTAAAAAATTGTTTCAGTCTGCACAAGGACATTTTTCGTTCCAATTTGTTATATTTATTGACAAACATTTGGACAAATTATGGACAGTTGAAAAATGTATACGAAACAAATAAAAATTGATTAATATGATTCCATCAATTTTTGCCAAAAAATAAAAGTTCCCTCAAACCTTTTTTGGTTGCCAAAAGTGTATTCGATTTTTTGTATAACATAATGTGTTCCTCTCTTTTATTGTTTGCCTTTTTATTTAATAATTCTTTCGATTACATTTCATGACAATTTGCATAAAAATGAAAAATTTAAATGCAATTTACTCCTACCTGTGTCAAATACAAGGATTAAAGTTTTAATACAAATAAATACTTACTAAAAAGGAAAACACACAAAACAAAACTGCACAAATAAAATGAGATAAAAAGACAAAAAAGTTTAGCGAGGACAAAGGTCAAGACCCAGATTGTCAGCCTCACTGGCAAAAAAAAAATATATATATATATAAAACAAAATAAAGTTGAGTAGAAAAAAAAAAGCAAAAATAAAACACAAGAAAAATAGAGAGAAAAGCGTAAAGAGAAATAAGCAAAACTCATATATATACCTGTCTCTGAGTCATGGTCGGCCTAGTTTTTAGTTTCAGCATCTGTTCCCCTCTATTTTGGCGAGCGGCAGGTGGAAGTGCGAAGAGGCGAATCCGTAGCACTTTTGCAATTTTGACCTTTGCCCATTGTATGTGACCAACAACAAAAAAACGTAGCCAGATAATGTTGCTCTTGTCATGCAGTTGGGGCTTTAGTTCTAAAAATTAACACATATTTAGGTCGCCGATTTTCAGATACTCATTACCAGGAAGAACTGTACAATAAGCATTAAGTTGCTCTTTCAATTTCTACTATTTCCCTAAACAGTGTCACTAGATAGGTCAATTAGTAGTCAAGGTCAATTAGTAGTGTGATCTTTGTATCAACATTATCAATGGAAATTTACTGCTCCCGAACGTTTCGAGCTGTTGAGGCTTTATATTTACATCAACACTAAAATACCTTCTTATTACCCTTGCTAAAGGGTATTAAAATGCTAGAAATAAATAAAAGAACGAGCCACAGCAGCTGCCCGTGAGGGGCAGCCAAACAACCTTCAGACCCAAGCCGCAAACTTTTGATTAATGTTTGTTAGTTTGTCTCGGCGTAAAATGTATTTTGTTTAAAAAAAGAAAAGCAAAAAATAAAATAAAAACAAAAACCAAATAAACGGGAAAAATGCATTCACACAAAGTGTGAATAAGTGCGAGAAAGAGGTAAAATGGCAAAAGTGTGAGAGATGAAGATAGAGCATTTACTGTGGCTGCCTTTTCCTTTTGCCCTGCTATTCTAGCTTTTCTGTTTTCTGCTTTTAATTCGTTTACTTTCCCCCCTTCCTTTTGACGTGTAGTTGTTGGTGTTGCTAACAGAGTCCTGTTTGGGTTGGTAAAAATCTCTGCATACCTACATATGTATATACACTATGAAAGTATGTATGTATGTGTATGCACCTATTTATAAATATTTTTTGATATATTGACTTGCCAAATATTTTGGCTTTTGCACGTGTCTGTGAACGCAGAGATGTGGAAGGGCTTCGTCTAGTTTACAGTGTTAACCCCTTATTGGCAACCCAAAAACATAATAAAAGAGTTCCAGATATAGGATAAGACGCCGAATCTGCCCCAGATCAGATTTTAACTTTATACCAATAATGAAATCATTCTGGTCCGCAATTGTTGTACCAATTTTGCTGCTTTTTATACCCTTGCAGAGGGTATTATAAAATTGGTCAGATGTTTGTAACGCAGAGAAGGGATCGTTTCCGACCCCATAAAGTATATATATTCTTGATCAGCAAGAGAAGACGAGTTGATATAGCCATGTCCGTCTGTCCGTCTGTCCGTCTGTCTGTCTGGTGCTGCGCGATCTAGTCCCACAGTTTTAGAGCTATCGCATTCAAAGTTCGTATATAAGCTTTTCTATACAGCCACATACACATCTGCGATTTTGAATAAGATCGGACAACTATATCATATAGCTGCCATACAAATACAATCGTTAAATGCGAATAACTTCTCTATTATTTGAACAATCTTATCCAAACTGATTATGTACATAAATAAAAAGGGATTACGTCATATGCGTGAATTTCAAAACAATTGGATAAACATAACGCCTGATTTCGACGATATAAAATTTGCCTATATAGCGTGCACTGCTTATGGCAGCAAAGCACTGCTTATGGCAGCAGTGCACGCATAAGCAGTGAAGCACATATATGTGTCAAAATTGCGATTGTGTGTGTGTGAATATGAATATCAATCGCTACATTGTCTACTATTTGGCGATTGGCTGCCCCCGGCCAATGTATTTCAAATATTTCTTTATTGGATTAAGAAACAAAAAATTTTTTAGAAAATAAAATGTAATGGTCAAAAGCTGCAAGGGTATACAAACTTTGGCATAGCCAAAGTTAGCTTCTTTGATATTTTAAATTTATTCACTCATATTTTGATTAGTTTCTGCAGCTCTCTCATATGAAATATTCACTGTACCTGTGTAACGAAATCTATGTGTTGTGTTTGCTTTTGCCGCAAAAAAAAAAAAGGAAAAGAAATAGATATTTTGATAGGTCTAAAATGTAGAAACACCCACACACACCCAAAAAAAAACCATCTGCGTATTCAAGCGTAAAGTAAAAGATTAGAATTTCAAACATTTTTTTTTTTTTGCCATTTTCCTTATTTTTTTCATCTCCATTTTGTTTTTTTTTTTTTGGGCTGTGTTGTTGTTTTTCTTCTTCTTTTCAGGGTTCTCTTTTTGCCAGCCATCTAACATGTCCAATTTGTAAAACTAAGCAGCTGCCAAGACGAGGAGAGGTGGAAGTGGAAGTAGAAGTAAAAGCAGACGACAAAGCGGGAACGAAAGTGTGAAGAAGTAGCAACAAGACAAATGAGACATTAATGTCCTAGCCCCAAAAAGTAGGCAATGGCAAATGAACGATTTTAAAGCAAAGATTAATCTATATAAACAAAAAGAGAGGGAGACGGGATTAGAAAGAAAAAGAAAGAGAGAGAGAGAAAGTGGCATTTGTTATACAAATTTTGAAATTAATTTAAGCTAGACATTTTTTTTTTTTGGGTACACAAAACGTGATGATTTCATACTCTGGATAAAAAGGGATGAGGCTATCATAAAACCCTTAAATGGGGAATTTGGCTTTTCGCCGGTGTATACATATGAATGTGTGTGTCAAACAATGACAAACAATTTATTTGTTTGCCGAGCACGGCATACAAGAGACATTTTGAAAAGGTGCCAATGAAATTGCCTTGCATGGCAATTGCAAAATGTGCGAATCGAGAAGCGAGAAGCGAGAATGCAGAATGCAAAATGCGAAAATGTCAAGTTCACAGTTGCGTGTAAAGGCAGAATGATGTAATGTCATTTGATTGGGAAGAGAGCATGGATACATGGCAGACAAATACAACGAGAGGGAGGCAGGGAGTGGAGAGACAGGACTGACTAATCAGACAAAGCAACGCAACGTTGCAAAGTTTTGCCAGTTTGAGGGGAAGTCGGTCCTGTCATCGCATGTAAAATGATATTTCAGGCTGTCACTTTATGCTTCAACTATTTCAAATCAAATCAATGCGAAAAAGGATTTAGTGTGTGTGCGTGTGTGTGTGTGTGCGGGTGAGGGTGTCGGTGTTTTGTGTGTGCGTTGACATTGAGTGAGCGAGTAAGTGAATGAATGATTGAGTGGGAAGGCAATGATTTACGTTAAAAGGTTTCCACCTTTTTGACATGACTCAATGAACATTCACAAATGCTAAGTAGGTAAAAAGGTGAAAATGCACATTTTTTCATATTAATTGGTAAAAATTCTTATATCAAAAGTTAACATTACTAGTAAGACTTGGTTGCTTATTGGGTTTGAAATCTGATTAAAGCATTGATTATTATACACTGCATATATATGTATATATATATATGTATATATATATATATATATATATATATATATATATTGTATATTGTATTAAAGTCGTTAAAGTGCACGGAACAGACGAATTTAGTTTAATAAATTCATAGTAGTTTTTTCACTTGATCCATGATATATCCAAGTCGGCCCGGCGACCTTATTACTTTATTTTTGTTTTGTTTACAATAATTGAAAACAATTTTTAGTTGAATTATTTTTCACAACTCTCGAAATGGGTTATCCCAACAAGAACCTGTAGATGAACTTAGTTCTTCATATGGCGATAAAACACCATCAAAAACGACAGTTTATCGCTGGTTTACAGAATTTAATCGTGATCGGTTGTTGTGGCACAAAACATCAAAAAAACAATAAAAAATGAGGTGCGTGGTCAACGATTTACGAGCGCTGAATAGTTTTGGAGGTGTCTCAAGAGGAGTGCAAAAACTGCTCTGACCAAAGGTTTAAACGAATGCAAAAGTGTATTGATTTTTTATTTGAAAATTTTTGTTCCTATATGCTATTTCCAAAATATAAATAGAAGCCCTCGCAAACGAAACGCCTTCTTATTTGAAACATCAAACAACAAGACCAGAGTTGGCCAAAAGGTGCGCCAAAGTGCTTTTGTGCTAACATGAGTGAAGGAGATGGCATGTGTTTCCTGTTGTAATTGCATGAAATTAAATTTGAAGCAGCTTTTTAAGTGAATTCTTTTTTTTAAAACGCTTGTTAAATTTTATAAAAAGTATCTCCATAGGTTAAAAGGACTTGCGCATGTGAATAGAAGATACCAAATCTTGAGGTTATTAATAATTTTCATGATCGGATGACTTAATAGTGAGAATACAGTTAAGCTGAAGATATATATTTATGTCTCTAGACTATGAAATTTTTTGAACACAGTTTCTAAAATATATAAAATAAAATCGGCTGGAGTTATCCTATCACTGCCAAGCGAAATTTGTTTTTTTTATATGTTTCGTTTGCCTTCAAACTGCTTCAATTATGTTCCCAATGACTTTTCACTTGTTTTTTTTTTTTTGCGCTGCCATTGTAAGAAAAGTTTTCTCCATCTTTATTTTGCTTGCTACTTTGGCTGCTGCCGTTCCTTCGGAGTGGTGCGAAATTTGCTGCTTCAAAAAAAAAAAAGTGTTGCAAAAAAATGTGTGTGTATGGAATGAAAGAAGCGTAGGCAGGGGGGAGGGGTGGCGAATCTACATTGCAAATGCAAGCGAGGCAAATGCATGTGAAAATCTAAAGAGAAGGCAAAAAGAAACAAAGCTTAAAATGTAGCTCGAAACGCAACATACAAAAAGGCACAAAAACGAAACGAACAGAAGCTAACGAAGCGTAAAGTTTGCCAAGCGGCTGCCACTTCCCTTCCACCTCCGCAGCATAAAGCCGTAAAGCCCCATCCCCCTCTCCACAACTACCTCTTGCTCTGTGTGTGTTTGCCTTGTGGCATTTTTTATTAAATATTCCTAATAAATTATGCAAAAATTCTTGTATTGCAACGGTATAGAGAAGCAGAGCGACCAGCACAGAGACAAAGAGAGAGAGAGAGAGAACGAACAATTTTTGGCATTTTTTTTTTCAACCGAAATCAAAAATGTGTGGCCATATATGTGTATAGTCTATACCTCTTCTTTGTGTGTGTGTACCATAACTATCAATAACTTTTGGTCCAAAAATCGCTTTAATATCATAAAATGCAAAAAGGATCTGCTTGTGTATCCCTTGCTTGTGTGTGTGTGTGTGTGTGTGTTATCCTTTTATTTCATTTTATCCCAAAATTTTTCAATAAAATAAAATTGAAATATGGTTGCCAATTGACTGAAGGCAACGAGAGGAAACTGTTTCGTACAAGGATTCAAGGATATTGTGTCACAGTGTGTGTATGTGTGTGTGTGTGTGTTTATGAAAGTGACAAAAGACAATCGATTTGTGTGCCCGAATAAGTAGGCAATAGCTTTTATAATACAATTTGAGTCTCCTTTGACAAAGTTAAACTCCATTTTATCAAACATTTTCCATAATATTGTTAGCTAAAAATAAACAAAAAGTCGTTCGTTATCCTCCTTTTTTTCCAATTCCGTATGGCACTAAATAGTCAAATATATTTTACAATTCCCAAAATATGAGTAAAGATTTTGAAATTATAAATATTAAGTATTCTGCTTAAGGCGACGAAAATTATGGCATTAATTACTTAGCATTTATTGAATTATGCTAAGTTACTCAACTTTAAATTGGATAAGATAAAAGTATTACAAAATTTCCCAAAGCGTTTTCTAAGAAATTAGTAGACAAATGTTGAACTTCAGACAACAAACTCAGATCAATGGAGCAGCTTATAAATAGCCATGCTTAAAAATACCCTAGGTGAGGTGAGCTTCTGTTTTCATTTACTTTGCCATACCACTATGGGAAATTTTGCCAAAAAGTTATTGATTAAACTTAACATGGATTTGAAAAGATCAGGTTTGTACTACGTGTTGGTAAATTTGTTTTGTAGAAATTAATCGTGAGTGTCTTAATATGTCTGAAAGTCTAAGCAATCCTCAAAGAAAAACTTTGGAAATAAATTTTCACTTTGAGGAGAATTTTAAAAAAAATGTCCACCTGTTGCCAGCCTAAAACTTGCAGGAATAGGAAGATAGTATCGTTAATTCTGTGTAAAATATGGAAGCCTCAATAGCCACAAATAGCCACTTTTCTTGCAATTGAACTTTTTAGTGCCTAACCTCAATGAATTTGCTAATTTAAGCCTTAATTTCATCTATTGGAAATTATATTGAAATTTCTCTGTCGCCTCTTTATAGGCATTGGCGATGATATTGATATTGATCAATGTTATGAAAATTTTGTAGATTTTTTAATGAATGCAATTAAAGAAAATATCGAGTAGCAAAAAAAAAATCGAATTTATAGCATACTTATGTGGATAAAATTCGTTTTTTTGGCCGTGGGGGCTAGGTGCCACGCCCATTATGTCCAAAAATATTTACAAATTATATTTATTACATCAAGCAATAATAAAACACCTAAAATTATTGCTTACAATGGATTTTTGAATTAAATGCTCATAAAATGTGAAAATTTCCCATAGTGCATACTGACAAATAGTGATACAACATCTAGCTCAAATATCGCACACTAAACTGAGATAGCTCTGTGATCTGTCGGTACATTTGTTTCTTGTTAGTTCTGACTAGTTTTATTTTATTGAGAAATCGTATAAATCAATTGTTTTGCTTGTTTACACATTGATTGGAAATCTTTAAGAGTTTTATTCAGCTTAAAGATATTTGCTAGAGCTACAAAGAAGGCCATTTATTTTATTCTCAAATTCCCAATAACGAAATTAAACCATGGAAAATAATCCCGAAACTTATTTTTGCTAGGTTAATTCTTAAGCAAAAGCCGCAAGCTTATGAATTAATAAACAGTTAGGCAAAAAGGAGAGAGAAAAAATCACTCATACGCCACATTGCCCACACACTTAACATGTCAGAGAGGATGATGTTGGGGCAAAACTAACTTGTCAGAGATTTAAGCCCAAGAATTTTTGGATTTCACTCGCTCCTTCTCCCCCTCTCTCTCTCTCTCTCTGTGTGTCTCTAACCAAGTAAGGAAAACTGAAATTAAGTTTGCCGCCTGCAGCTTTATATAACACCAGCAAAACCAAAATGCCACGCCTCCCCGCACCCCCCACCACCATCAATCCGGCCACCACTATCACCCGCATAAAAACAACAATAAGGAAAAGCAGAAGCAGGCAAACCACCAGAAGGAAGAAAAGCAAAAGAATGTTTATCTGATTTAAACGTTGGCAACAGTCGGTGGCAACATTTTCGTCCTCTTCCCTTTTCACCCTCCCATTTGGAGGGAAACCTTTTGCGTGTCTTTGACTTCCATTTCTGACTCCTTCCACATTAAGCGTCAAAAAAAAAAAAAAACTTATGTTTTCTCTCTCTCTCTTTCTCTCTGCCTCTTTCACTTGGTTGGTTAATTTTCACAGAAAACTTTAATATTAATCATACGACCCGCATGCCCAAACATAAAAACAACATAAGGGGCAAATTACATAGCAAAACGAAATAACTAAAGCAAATGATAACGGAAATTAAACATAAATCGTGTGAGCAATAAAAACCGAAGATGAAAATTTAAAAAAAATGTACTCATGAATTTCTTCAAGTGCATCACGAGTGCTGGACGAGTTCTATTGACTCTTGCAACTGTTTGCTTTCCTTTGTTTCGGGGCGCCAAACGTCAAAAGTTCTTAGTTAAATTCCGTTTCTCGTTGTCCCAGCAAAAACTTTTCTCAAGTGGCTCATTGTGGTTAGCTGCGAAATGTTGACCCAACGCAATGGGATTGCGGATTGGGGATTGGGGATTGAAGAGCTATGGAGAGATAACTAACGCGCGACACTTGCTTACATTTCCACAGACAAGGACATGGAACTATATACCAGGGACTAGGACAACATTCAGCATTCCACTAACTTTAGTTGTGTCATTGCCAAGCTCTTTGCGGTCTTTAGCTTACAGTTTTTCGAGCGAACCGCAAGCCGCCCCCACCATCGTCCCCCCTTTTGCAGAAATCCCACCAGAGACATGCAAAAACTTTGCGCCAAAGAAAACGCAAATGATTAAGTGCGTCGCGTGATATAATTCAACAAGACAACATTTTGGCTAGAGAAGAGTACGACAAGGAGGAGGAGGAGGCGAAGGAGGAGGAGGCTAAGATAGGAGGAGATATGCCAGTGGCGTTGCAATTGCAAATGACATGGCCAATGTTGAAGGAGGATGAAGTTCACTTCAGTGCCAGAGTTTCAGCGTGAAAGTGTGAAACGGTTTGTGGCAGTGAAGCCAAGATTACTTAGAGATAACTTTTGATTGAAAGGAATTGAATTTGATGTGCGATTTCAGAGTAGAGAAAGCCATGCCGAGTCACATGAAGTGAATGTTTAGTTGGAGGATTAGATTGGAATTTAAGTGATTTGGAAATCAATTTCATTCGCCCGTCTCCCTCACGGTTTAAGTTAAAAACTTTAACAAATATATTTGATTATGAAGTGAAAATGAATTAATTTGCTCCGCACATTTCCCAAGACGTTAATTTTGAGCTCAAGCGAAATGTTTGATTTTGGCAATGTTTAAGCCCCACGTTGGACGCCAACTTCAGTTGCTTCCAGATTAACTTAAAAAAAATTAACATATAGAATTATGGCCGCAAGTGTGGCAGCAAAACGAACTAATTTAATTAGATCACACACTCTCTCTCTCTCTCTCTCTCTGTCTCTCTCTCTCTCTCTCTCTGTCTCTCTTAGATTTGATATTGACCCACTTTGCTGACAATTTGACACTTTACAGTTTTATTCCATTGAAATTAATCGATTAAATCGAAATCTCGCCCCCTTTGACCCCGTCACTGACCAAGCAAATCTCAGCTCGGCTTGTTTTCTAGACACACACACTTTGTCCTTCCTCCCGGTCGTTGGTCCTTGTTAGTTTTGTGTATTTTTCGGTTTGGTTTTCATGTTTTCCTTTTGCAAGTTCGAGTTTTGCTGTTTAGCATTTCAACAGCAACCCCAGCAACCACAGAAAACGGAAAGAAGAGAAAAGAAAAGTTGGTTGCCTGTAACAGCAATTAATATGTATCTCTTACTTGGCATGCTTTGTCCAGTTTGTCCCCTTCTCCCAAGACCCGCATACTGTTAGACGTCTCCGAGTTACTCACAAAAAGTGAAATAGAATATGTCTTTAGGAAAAGTTTTTTGGGTTTTCCTCTCCCGCCTCTCTCCAGGACTCACTTGCCGTTCTGCTTTGGCACGTATCTCTATTTTATTTAGTGTGCACAGTTACACATAATGCCACGCCCCCCTTTTTCTTGCTTTGCCATAGCGTTTACAATCTGAGACCACTGGCCAGACAACGCACATTTCTCAAGTGATTTATGACAGTGGAACTACATGGCGTATACGCAATTCCCGCCTCACACCCCGCAACTACTTTCTTCCCATTCCTTTTGCCTTTTGCGAAATGGGAGCACAAATGTGCTTGAGCTTAAAAAATTTAATTAAAATGCACATTTACTATTTTTTTTTTTGTGTCCTTGACAGAATTTTGCATATACATATAACTTATGTATATTTTTACTTAATTGGTAAGAAACGAAAATGTAAAATGATGAGCAAAAAACGGAGCACGCATTGCATTTGCTTAAGAGAATGTGGAAGCAGAAGTGGCCTGGATGAGGGGGAGGGGGAAACCAACAAAAAAAAGGGGTATAACTGGGGTATGAGTGGGGGTTACGTGTCTACCCAGTTGACACAGAAACTAAAACGAGCAACTAACATAAATATGACACGCACGACTAAGTCGAATTAGTTGAGACCAACGGCAAAAAAGGTGACACGAAAAATTTCATTAGTCAAACTGGCAGACAGGCTGCGATGGGATGGAATGGGATGGGATGGGCTGAACTGGCTGGCAACTGCACAGATTGGCAACTGGGGGAAAGTTAACCAAGTTGATTATAGACAGTCGCAGAGGAGGAGTTTTAACTCGGCTATAAGTTTGTGTAAGAGCTTTCATAGACATGATTTAACAGCAAATGGGAATTGTGGCTAATTGAATTCATTTGCATCATTCGAAAGTTTTCTTGAATTTCACAACTAACAATGAATTGTCTTTCCGATTGAGTTGCTTTTAAAAATAAACAAAATATTGTTAAATTTCAAGTAAAAGTTTACTTAAATTAAGTGAAAGACTTAACGCATTATATTTTTGGCATAACAAAAGTTGTGTTATTTCTAAGTAATACTTATATAGATCGGCTAGTAATGAGCAACCAATTAAATTACTGAGTGATTTTCCAATTGCCGATGCAACAAACGAAAAAAAAAATCCTGCTTATAGCTATTTTTTGTCAAAAGATCTTTAGCCTTAACTGGGATACTTTTTCTCATAATTTCAAGTCGTTCTATTTAAGTATATAGGTATATATATAAAGAAATTCCGTGCCAGAACAACATCGTAAGGGAATACTTTATTTTTTTTTATATAAAATTTCCGTTTGAATTGATGTGAAGTTGTTATAATGGGGTTTTCTATATTGATATGTGTATTAGAGCTGGAAAACTATCGATGTTACTATCGAGGTATCGCATATTTACTTTTTTGCGCCACCATCGATTGTTTTTGGTCACTATAACATAACATATCGAAAGTAGCACTATCGATAGTATCGAATTTTTGCTCTCAAAACATCGAAAGTATCGAATGGCGCCACTATCGAAAGTTGCCCAGCTCTAATGTATATGTAGTTGCATAAATAATAATTTATTCAGTTTAATTTAAAGATATTTAAAGACTTTCTTTCAATTTCATTTAACATTCAAATTGTGCAAATTTAGTCAATATATGTATATACAATTTGAGTACCATTAAAACGTCATTCATTCAGTGACAGATTCGTTTCGTTTCCTCTTCTCTTCATTCAGTCAACTCTGACAGTTCATTTGGAAGTGGCATCAAGGTAAAAACAAAAAGCATATAAGAGGAAAAGTGTGAAAAGTGCAGTACGAAATAAATGTATGTATGTATGTACATGCATATGTATACATACATATAAACTCGTATAAATGGAAAATAGTTTAAAGGCCAAGTTAGCCTGACAGTTTGAAGCAAATAAAAAATGCAAAAGCACGGTAAAAATAGTGTCAGCGAGAGAGAGAGAGAAAAAGAGATACAAGTTTCGGACATTTAATTGTTATGCTACGAGAGCGAAAGAGAGACAATAACAATTTTTTGTTGACACTTTGCTAGAATCAAAAGTAAATGTATATAGAAAAAAAAACGAGCGAAATGTTTTGTTAGACAGACAGCCAGCCACTTATGCATGTCCTGCCAGCAAGCAGGCAGTCCTGATGTCGAGACGAGATGAGACAAGACAAGAGAGACAGAAGGATAACAACAACAGAAAAAAGTAGACAAAAGCGTGACTGCACATAAGTTGAGCCAAAGGAGCCAGGCCACCCATGTTGCTCCTTCACCTCCTCGTCATCATCATCATCATCAGGAGCATCAGCCTCATCCTCCGCTGCATCATCATCATCATCCTCATCGTATGCAGCTGCAGCAGGCAGGCAAAACAAATCCTCATCGTCATATCCTTGTACGTATGTCTATGTCCTGGCTTATGTTTTGCCTTGTGTCCTTCCCTTGTTTGTACCTCTCTCTCTCTCTATCTGCATCTCTCCTGCTACTGCACTCGCTTCCATTTCTTCTCTCCTCAAGCATGCAATGCAATTCTTCTGCACTTTTTACTCTGCTCGCTCGTTTGTAAGCAAAATCCTTTTTGGCACACAAATTTGTATGCCCATCATAAAAAAGGACAACAAGAGCTTGTTGTCTTTATTTTTCTTTCTCTCTCGCTCTCTCTCTCTCTCTCTCTCTGTGTCTTTCGTTCTGTCTCTTTCTGAGTAGTTATTTAGGTAAACAAGAATACGTGCCAACAAAAATGCACTTCCGCCTTAATGCATACGTCTTTTTCTGTACATTTTTCCTATTTTCTGGGATAGAAAATGCAAAATGCATATTAGTTTAACTTGATCTTTGCCCCCATCCAGGATAATTGCAAAAATTGTAGATGACCTCATCAAAAGGGATCAGCAAAATGTTGCACAAATGCAAAATGACAAATTATGCAACCCAAAACTGAAACGAATGAGAATAAAAATTAGTTTTCCCACTGGATTAAAACTATTAAGTGGTTTTCGCATTTCGAGAACGTTTGTGTGCGAATGCAAAGACGAGAAAAACGAATCGCATCGGTTTCAACCGAAAAGGAAAATGTTTCAGTTCAAAATTAAACCAATCAGACCTTTTCAAAGAGAATACACATCAGGCGATATCCGAATCCAAAAGAAATCCGGAAATAATAATTATGAGATCATTTTCAATTACTACAATTTAGACTAATCCAGTCCAAGAGACCTTCTCAATATTTACAACAGCAAAAGATCGCATTACTCTACTAGAAATAATTACAGATCCAATTTTGAAAGAAAATGTGCAATATAGAAAATAATAAATGGCCAATTTTGCATATGCAAATTATTAAAGGGAATCGAACTAGTTCTAATATTAAATTCGCACGAACAACAAAAAGTTGTTTTTTCTCATCGAACCTTAATTTTCTGCGATTTAACAGATGATGGAAAATGGTTTAGTGCCGCTTTTGATTGGCATGACACTAATTTCCCAGAAGCATTTCCATTTCGATCGATTGAATCTACTTTTAACATTTGCCCTGACCCCCTCCCTGTTTACCATGGCCCGTTGCACTGCATTTCAACAAAAGTTCGGAGGCCACCAACTTGATGACGTCACAAGCAGCTGGCCCGCTGTTAGTGACCTTTTCTCGCCCCCCAAAATGGCAACATTGGTTAATTTAATGCCAAGCAGCATCAGGAGCAGCAGCAGCAGTCAGCCACAAATAGCATTTTTCCCGTATGTGTGTGTGTGTCTATTTTAGTGTAATTTTCCACTTAAACGAGTTTTCCCAATAGGAGCAACCCAGGGAGAGAAGTCATATGCAGTTGCCGCCAAAAAAAAAGAGAAGAGAAAAAAAAGAGAAATGAAAATTATTGGTTTGCTTTTTCCAGCCGCAAATTGAGTTGAACGGTTTTTCGTGGCAGAATGGATACAGATCCTCCACTGTGGATGTGGGGCAGCGGAGGTAGTGGAGCAAATACGCCCCGTAGTTTTTCACTTCTTCTTTTGGCTATCGATTTCAATTGTGCTGAAAGATAGACCGCTGTCTGTGCTCTTCAGCAGCCTTTTTTCCCCCACTACCTCAGCTCCAGCCTCCTCTTCATTGCTCACTCCTTTTTGGCTCATACACACACACACTCACACACACAGACAACTTCAAAGCGAGCAATGAAATTGACACCCGCAGCGTTTGGTCTTGGTCCTTCTAAAGCTGGGACCAGGCAATGGGAAACTATGGCCGGGCCCGTCGTGTTGGCCGGATGAGCAGCAGAAATATAAATGTGTAACGAAATGGAAGCAGTGGCAGCTCACACACGCTCTCACCCCCGCCCCCCCTTTATCTTTTAGCTGCCCCATTTTGGCTGCTGCCTTGGCAATAAAACCATTTTAATGAGATTCGAGCTTTAAATTTCGCGCTTTATTGACGTGAGTGTTAAACAGCGGCACGTGGGCGTCAGACACCCATTTGGGGCTAAAAAAAGGCACAGGGGGCATGGTACACAAAATGACTAAGGCAATGGCAGCGACTGTGGTAGATTTGCTAAACAAATTGAATAGGTTAATGGGATCCATTTAACGACCGAGTGAGTAGTTTAACATTGAATAAATTAACAACAAGTAAATTACTTTTTAATAAAATTACATATATATTTAATTCTTTTCAATTATTTATCCATCTCTTTCTCAACTAGGAATCCTTGGTCCAAGTTCTCTGGAAAGTATGCTATAGTTTATGATATACTTCGCAGATACTAAAAATTCTTGTTCAATTTAAACTATTTTGCAACCCACAGTTAACAATTTGCCAGGCAAACAAATTTCCTTTGCGTCCTCTTTTAAAAAGCAAACACGACAAAAACAGAATTGCGTTAACTTAATTATATTTAACTCCATAGAGAGAATTTTAATTAAAAATGAGTGTGTGAAAGATTTAATTGATTTTCTCTTTTTTCTTTCTTCATTTGAATTTTTTGCCCTGCATTCATTCATGGAGTTGGTTTTTTGTACAAATATTTTAACAACTTTGTTAAAAAGAACACAGACACACACACACACACATACACACACACACATTTTATTATGAATGAATGAAAATTGCTTAGGCTACTCGCTGCTGCTCGTCTTTCTTACACCGCCCCCTGCGGCTTACCCCTCCGAATGCCTAGATAAAAGTTTACACAGTTAATAATAAAACCATTTAGTATGCAAATATTTATATTTTCAAGGGCCAAGCCCGAAACCCGAATACGAACCAAAACCCATTTTCAAGTCATTTTTCATGCTTATATAGAATTTCGAGTGAATTTTGAGAATGCTGAGAAAGAAAGTCTTCGTTGAACCGAATCGTATATACCCTTTCATAACTGATTGGCTAAAATTGCAAGCAAGTTGATTCAATTTTTAATTTATTTTTCTAATTAGTGTTTTTTTTTCTGTATTATTAGTTTAGTTTAGTCTCGGCATTAAAATTGCTTTCTATTTACGGAATACTGGATGATTAACTCGCATATATGCCCTGCAATATGTATACCCTTTCTGCCAGGGTATGGAAACAGAAAAAAAGTGGCAGCTGCTGGACTTGGCAAAGATGTGTGCAAGAGCGAAATGTGTTTGCCATTGGGGTCCATTTTGGTCTTATATGCATATGCAGCTGACTTTTAGCTTTCAAAATTTTTCTCATTTTTCTCATCCGTCTCTCTATTTTTGTTGTTTTTTGTTTTTTTGGTTTTTTTTTTTGCGTGTTGGTGTTGTTTAAGTTGACTTTGAGTGAACGAACAAAACGAAACGAACGAACAATTTTTCGTGTGTGCCATGAAAAATTAAAAAGGGATTTTGGTGCGGCAGCTGCTGCTGTTGAAAAGCATTTTGAATAGTAACTTGAACAAGTTTTTTTCCCTGAAGCTCCACCTGCCCCTTACCCAAACTACTTGCCCCCCTTGTGCCTATCAGCATTTTTTCTAGTTGAAAGACGATCGCCGACGATTCTCTTACACCTCACACCGCACACTCTGTGTTGTGTGCGAAAATGCGGATATTTGGCTACTGCGGATGTGGGTGTGTGTGAGTGTGTGTGTGTGTTTAGCCTAAAGTGGCGCTTAATTATGTGGTTATAGGGCAAAGCCAAAAGGCATTGGTATGTTGCGTGTGTGCTTTCTGGCTGTGTGGCATGCATTTAATTATGAGGGTTAAGTTTTCGTTTGGTGTAAGAACAGGCTAATTGAGAGGGTTACAACATTTTTTTTTTTCTTTCTTTTTGTTTCCCTCCTGCAGGCACATTCGAAAAGTTAAATGCCTTCTAGTTAATAGCAAGAACAACATTTTATTTTCATGTTTTTAGCTTAATTTAGATTCGATTCTACTCGATTTGTTCACGCCTTAAGTAATTCAATGTTTATTTTTTAAGTGGCTTTTTGAATTCATTTAATTCCTTGACTTAGCGACACTTAAAAATTCGATCAGACAAATTTTCAACTGGTTTCAATTTATTTCAATGAGAATTTGTTCCTAACTAAAACAAAAAAATATTTAAAACTTAAAAGACTTTTCGTTTAATTTCCACTTGTGTAAAACAGTTGAAAATATTTAAACTCGCTTAAAAATATTTATAAATTAACAAGTCATTTTGGTTTTAGCCCATCTGATGCTTAGGATTGCATACTCTCTTGGTTTAAATCAAATTTTACCGATATTTTACGGTCAGCATTTTGAAATAAACAGAATAAATATTAGAAATAGCTCAAACTAATGTTAAGTAAATAGCTTCAACATTTCACCATATTCCTTTGAATACTAAAAGTGTTGACTGAATATTTTTATGGGCTGTAACATGTCCTTACTTTAAGTTAAAGTTTCATCAATTTTCATTAAAATAAATCAAAGTTTGTTCACTTAAAATATGGATTCAGAGATGGTATGACGTTTGGAGAATTACCTATAAATAACAAACAATTGTTATATATTCACATTTTAATGCATGACATGATGAAGATATATTTATTCTTCCAGCTAAGATAATAAGAAATTGTTAAAGAAAATTAACAAAAACTTCATTTATCGAATTAAACAACCCCTATGAAAGAACATTATTGACATTTTTGGAAAATTATGATCTGTCATAACGATTCATAAATGAACAAATATACTGATGCATTATTACAATCTTGATCTAGGTCAATGTATCTTTTACACCTTGCATCATTTGAAATCAAAATGTGCATAAAATTTGTTAACATTCCGTTTTCGTCTTCGTTTATGTTCGTTGTTTTTGTTTTATTTCTCACACATAAAATGAACTCACCTGCTGGCAGATGCAATAATAAAAATTCGTTGTAAAAAAGTCAACCAAACGTGAGTTGGCGACTCGTAAAAATGTTGCCAATGTTGATGTTGCTGTTGCTGCTGCTGCTGCTGCCACTGGTCTGACTGTGGATGTTGCTGTTGATGCTCTTTGTGTAGCTGTTGCTGATGTTCCTGCTGTTGATGTTATTATTGTTGGTTCTAGTAAACTTTTTGCTTAGTTTAGTTTAGTGCTGTTATTTTCATTGTTGATTTGTTGTTCTCTAACATTTTGTATTAGCCAAAGCGAAATGTTGCTGATGGAAATGTTGTTAGTGCTGGTGCCACTTTGGAGCGACATTGTTTTTGCTTTTGTTTTCTTTTGAAAACGTTTTTATTCTGTTTATTGTTTTAGACACTTTATTTAGAAATTGTTTTCAGTCTGCTTGCTTGTTGTTTCTGTTTCTGTTTTTTTTTTTTTTTGTTTTACATGAATTGTTTATAGGCTAAATGACTAAGGGGCGAACAAAGCAAAACAAAAAAAAAAAAAAATGAAACATAAAAATTGAATTTTTGTTTCATTTCTCATGCCGATGCGGATGCGGATTCGAAATGGAATGATGACGATGGCGATGATGATGATGATGCGGAATGGCAACCCATATGTCAAAAGATTTATGACCATACAAAATGGCAAGCAAATGCCTCCTCCTCTGCATTCATTGCTGCCACCAACCCCCCTCACCGCCGGCAACCTCTCAACGCCATGAATTATGCAATGAAATTTATTTCATTTCATCCATCGAGGCCAAGGCAATTGAAAATGTTTTATATATTGTTTTGTTATAAATTAAAGAAAGCATGAACAAAAAAATTATGGAAAAAACCAACAAATTTTATGAAGTATTTTTTGAGGGTCATTAAAGTGCTCCCTGCTCTTCCAACACTTCAGAGCAACCCTAAGAAAGTCAATGTCCCCTCAACTTCCACTGACTTCCATTCCCTTTTAAGTTTCCTGTTCGGTTGGATTTTTTTTTTTTTCCTTGTCCTTTGTCCTTTGTCTTTTGCTCTTTGGGGACTTCTGTTGTCGCCCATTTCTTTCGCCTCCCCCTATTCTTTCTTTTACTTTTTTATGTGTGTGTTCTTGGTTCTTGTTTTTGTGTTTTTCCACTTATTAGTCTCTTCTACGTTTTGCAAATATTTGCATACCAGGCACGTCTCAGACATTTCTCTCCTTTTTTTCTACTCTTTTTGTCCGCCCTCATTTTTTTTTTTTTTTGTGTTATTTTAAATTTTATTATTATTACAATTTTTGTTGTGTAAATGCGAGATTTCTTGGCACCACATTAACTCTGCTAGCAAAGAAAGGGAAAATGCAAAATGAAATGAATAATGGCCAGAGAAAAACGGATGGAAAATATAAGTATATAAAAAGTAAAATCATACAGAAAAAGGCCAAATAGTTGAAGGGACTTCAGGCATGGTCTACAAAAATCTTTTATTTTAGGTTGCATTACATATTCACAACTTAAAGCAGGCTTTAGTTTATTCAAGGTTTAGTTTATTTAACAGAGTTTTTAGTAAGATTTCTGTTAAAACTGTGAACAAGTATTATCTGATTGGTAGGTGAATTAAACAGATAGGTTTCTAAATGAACTATCATATGTCAATATTTTGAAAGGTCAAACCAGTTAAATTCAGTAAAGTGTTTCTAAAATTATCTAACTAATAAGACATTATATTTCTTCATTAATGTCATTGGTTTCCTCTTTAAGGCAAACACATAAACATTTATTAAAAATTACCTCTATTAATATATGTGTCTCTTCAGGATATACTATTAGAATCAGTTTTAAAAAATATTTTTTTCTGAACAAAAATTACTAATTCATGGCACATTCTCGGAATAACTATTATTCAATTTTAATTGAACAGTCAAACGAAAATAAGTTTATTTACATTTTCTTTTATCAGCAATTCTTGTAAATAAGAGCAACGAAATAAGCAATTTTCCAGGTAATAAATTGCATTCTTAATTAAAATGAATTACATTTTAAGTTGCTGTCTTTGCCACTTCATCATGATGAACTACTTTCCAAACAATTTATGAAAATAAATTGAAAAAAGAATTTCTACATTTTAAGTTTAATTTAAATTTTAAAATTACATTTGCTGCATATACTTATGTATGTATAATCTTTAAGTTTGGCAATCTGAATGTCAGAAATGATTTTTTGAATATTTTAATTTGGTAACAATAAATAAATCAGGTCAAGGCGCTTTGGTTTAAAAAAAGAAAAACGCCAATTTTATTTGACCTTTTCAATAATTGTTTGTTTACTTTTAATTTGTCTAAGATCAAGTTAATAAACTGCTCCCTTGGGGCTTACATTATTCGTGGTATCAATTGTCGGTTGTCAAACTATTTTAGATCATAATCTTTGGCTCCTAAATTATGTATAGTCAATGTCTGTTAATCCTTGTGACTTATCCCATAGATAACTCTCTAAATAAACCACTTAATCCATTAAATCGTAGGCGTGCTACTTTCCACCAGCCAAATTGAAATGAATTTAAGCCTCCGCACTTTTTGTTGGCTTCCTTTCTCCCCCTTTCTCCCCTAACCGTTTCTCCTCTCTGTTTATATTTTTTCTTTTTTGTCAGATACTGCTTCTGGTAGGCATTTTTTGGGCCTTCGCCGCTGTCGTTGCCCTTCTGTCTACCCCATCAATTTGTAATTTGTAAATGAAATTGCTTTTGTAGGCGCAGCCCCTTTTTTCAAACCCAAAAAAGAGAAAAATGCAAATTTGAACAAATTGATTTAAAAGTCTTCATGTTGGCCAATTTAAAAACGCCAAAAAAAAATACAAATTAATTACATATGCACAGAGAGTGGCAGAGAAGGTTCGCCTTTTCACACTTCCTTTATCTGCAATTTTTGGATTTTCTTTTTTTTTTTGGTTTGTTTTCAACTTTTTCTTTTCCTTTTTGGGGCACACTCTTTGAACAAATTTTGAAAATTTTATCTTTCGTAAAAATTATCAACGCACTCTCAAACGCACTTCCTGATCAATCGAGTTGGTGGTTTTGGGGAAATTTTTGAAATTATTTCAGTTTTGGGGAACACGAACGGCGCAGCAAATTTTGGTGCCATTAAACGTACATCTTCACGCTTCCGAGTTGACTGATTTGCCAAGCTGTGTGAACTTTTCCCTCTGTGTCAGGCCAAAAAGGAAAAAATGCCGAGAAAAAAGAACGTGCTTGTAACACGAAGAGTCAGTTGCCACATCGTGTGGCAGAGGCGTCCCGAAGTGCTCTTAGGTTGGTTCTTATCAGCAAACCGATTGTTGTAATCGGCTTCTCGCAACGATTCGGCCATTTCCCCTACAACCACGAGAGAAAGCAACGCAGACGCACAAATCGAAAGAGCGAGTCACATCAGTCTTATAGCCGGCTTTTGTTGGTGTATTGTTGAAGGTGAGTTAACGCATTGGTGAATCCAAATTGTTGAATGGGCCATGGAGCACAGTAGGCAAGGGTTTGAGCCCTCTTATCAGTTGGTAGATTTGTTTGGACAGTCCAAAGTGGGCAAAATGTTTATCGACGACGCCTTCACAGAGTCACTTCACTTCATATTTGCCTGGAGTGCAAGAGGCGCAGCATATAGGACACACATGGGTGGAGAGCATCTGTATGGCATGTGGCAAAATGTTGGGCATTCGAATTGTTTTGGTAAAGGCTCCAGCTGATGCTCGAGACTCGAGATGACTCTGTTGACTATTATACTGAGAATGATAATTACATTGTTAAATCTGACGCTGATGGGGTTAAGTAGAAACTTTTTGTGAATGCTAACACGACTTTCAGCGAAAGGATATTGAAGATTTCTCGACCCAAAGTAGAGCATATTATCTGTTATACAAATTATTCAAATATACTTAAATGAGAGTGATATTTATTCCCTACCAATAGCTCTGATGTAAGCCTCAACAGTGAACTGACAGTTTTTAATAGAAACCAAATGCGAAATCGAAGCAAACATAACTAGGAGTGGGGCCAAAAATGAAAAACTTAATTGTAGAAAAATGTAGGTCTTGATATTAGATACTCTATATTTCACAATAATATCATTATTTTCTTAAAATATGTAAATACTGTTTGACCCAAAAATAGAATTTCTAATAAATCTCAAATCAGTTGATTAAGAATTGAATTGAGAGTTTATTTAATAAATAATACTAAATTTAATAAATAATAAAGTTTATTATAATGGTTGATATGGCCATCTTGATGTCCTTTTTTTCTATTCAAGTGCAGGGTATGCAAGGTTTCGGAATCGTTTCTATAAATGCCTTCAATAGAGCCCTTTATTGGCCAATTGTTTTACAAATTATGGCAATTGGGCTCAATCATTGTAATTAAAGCACTCGCTCTCAATTCGTATATAGCTTTCAATTGTGTCACAATTATAAATTATCCTACATTATTTCTGCTGTCTCAGGCTAAAAGGAAAGAAAAAATGTGTCAATTGTGTTTTCTGTTCTCGTTTCTCTCTTGTTATTTTTCAATGGAAATCAATTAATTTTGCATAAATAAACTTGATTGTCAGCGTGGTCAGAAGAGTTGCTGTTGCTGTTGCTGTTGGCGTTGCCACTGTCCTAACCCTTCGCCTTTTCATACCCATCATCTCCATTCTCCTCGAAGCACTCCTTGCCACCACTCAATCAACAATAAAATGGCAAGCATGTGCTTTTTTTTCTAGGAAAAAATAGCAAACAAATTGCAATTAATAATGCATAAGACCAAGAGGGACAGAGGTTCGGAGTAAGAGGTATGGAAGGCGGGCAGGGGTATGGGTAAGGAAGAGTAGACCAAGTCGATACACTTGGCTTTGTGTATTGCTATATGCAATTTGCATAAATGCTATGAGGCAAACGAAAGAGCGGAGGGGGGAAACCCGGTGTCAAACTAATGGCAAACTATGACAGGGCCATTGATTTATTATGCAGGGTAATTAGTTTGGCCTCTTTAGTAACAAAACGGGCAGCACAAGAACAAGCCAATAAGCCAAAAAGTGGACAACAGGACAAGCCAATTGAATTGAAGCCAACATGACTGCTGAAAAAGACAAACAATCACTGAAAAGAACTAGAATGAAGGCGAGTGAAGCTGGGCATCGGGCATCAGCATCAACAGGCTGACAATGGCGTCCATGAATGTCCAAATGAATCTATCAAAGTGACAGCAAGAGACACAGATGAAGGAGACAACAATGCCAACGAAGGACAATCCTCAAGTAGTCAAACGGATGTGGCCTTTGTGGGCGACAAAACAACACTTGGACATGTTGTTTTAGACGCTTTCCAGCTTCCATTTTACATACTCTTGCTAAAAAAAATCAAGAGTATATTAATTTAGCCCAGAAATTCGCCACGCTCTATTTAAAAAATAAGCAAAATAAATACTTTGAATTAAGTTATTGAGGTTGGTCTTAACAAATCGAATCAAACTATGCCACTCATTTGCCTTGACAATCAATGCTATATCTATCATAATATTGATTGCCACAAAACTTGGAAGAAGGGTCTCCTTGGGTAATATTTTCCAAGTAATAAAAGTGAAATTTAAAAGTCCTTAAGTAGATCCAGAAAATGCTTAAAAATTCTTCGATAAGAAGTTTAAGTTCAATTTGTATTCAACTTGATATTATTTGTTTAGCACCAACAAAATAAATCGGATTATTTTCCTAATATATTTACTTCAATTCTTGAAGTTCACAATGACTACCCGTAAATATCTTGACACCTTTTATAAGCTGAAAATGAAAGTAGAATAAATGTTTGTTCCCTCCATACAGGACATTAAAAAACAATATAAAGTATATGATTACAACATTATAATTTTCTGTGCCTTCAATTCCATTAATAACAAATGCAATTTAATAATTCAAAAAAGATTGATTTCTGTGGAAAATGTGTTCTGTGAATGGGAGAAGGAAATGCGATTTCCATTTGACTTTCACTCACCGCAATTGCCTAAAGAAGTTAATTTTCTTGCGCTCCTCGGTAACATTATTCATATGTTCATCTAGAAATTTGAAGGCCAAGCCAGTTTGGGGATCGAAATCGTTTTTGGGCAAACGATTAAACAGAACATCGGGTGACACATTCGATTCAGATTCAGTGGCCGGAGGCTTGCTAACCATTGGATATGGGGGAGAAAACTGACGCATATAATTGGTCACCAATGGCGGCTCCATTTCATCTTCGACATCGATGGCCCCATATCGAGGACTATGTGGGCGAAGGGGGGGGGGACACAGTTAAAGATAGATTCACCTATCTAAGACTGCCTCCGAAACTCACTCGTCCATATTGAATGATTGAAAATTGACCAATTTCCGTTCAATTAAACATACAGTGTGATGCGGCTTAGAGCCTTCTTCGAGCATCAATTGGGTGGTGGTCCTCATATCCATCTTCTCATCGCTGGATTCCCAGAGACTGGTTTTCTTCTGACGAGACATAATTCCTTTATTCGATGAAATCTCGTAACTTCACTTCGAACAAAGTGAATTGAGTGAATTTTCAGAGCGAATGTGCCACAATTGTTTGGCTACACAAACCGATTTGATTGTGTTGTATGTATTTTGTATAAACACAAAACAATATGTGAATGTGTGGGAAAAATAAATAGCTCGACAAATGAAAATGAAATGAAAATCGAACAGTATTGGGTCAGCAAAGTGTACGATTATGGGCGAGGGAGGAGTTTTTGTTGTGGCCAACCATTCTGTGGGTAACAATGGGCCAATAGAACAATGCACGGATTGCCATTTACCTCCCTACCACCCTACCTCACCCACCCCTCTCGTGCTGGCTCATTATAATCAGTTTGCCACCTCTGTTTGCCTTTGCCATGCAACGACGACATTAATATGGGCTAATTAAACAAACATTAAGTGAATGGAAATGAGAATCTACATATGAGTTTAAAGCGCCAGTTGTGGGTGCTGAAGTGCGATGGGTTCGTTCGTGCCGCAAGATAAGCTCGAATTATAGGACTAAAAATATATACACTTTAACATCGCTTAGAACTTTTAGTACATCTAAACTAAATACTATCTCTAAAGTCTTAAAATACATATAAACCCATACATATAACAGGCAAAAGGATGCATTTCCGACCCTATAAGGTATAGATTCTTGATCAGCATGATGAGAATTTCACGGTGGGTCGCTAAAGTGCTCATATGATTTTATATGTGAGCGAGATAGCATGTGTTAGAAATCGCGGCATGTGAAACGAATATAATTCATATATTTCATTTTTATAAATTTAAAATAGTTTTTGCACTTACTTTACTTTGTTGATCCAGGGCAAAAGTTTAGCGACTTCGAGTAAATCTAAATAGTAAAAACTTCTTATCTTAAACAAAAACCAATCTAAGTCTCTTGGAACCGACGGACTTTCCAGAGAGAGTCTCAAACTAAGCAATTTTTTTGATTTGCTTGTTGTACATACATAAGTATGTAAGTAATTAGATATGTAGGTACTTATATATTTATTCGCATAGTAGACTTTCCCTTAATAAACGAGAGAATTTTATCGCCCACATTAACATATAATAATTATTTAAATTTACAAATTTTTTATAAGACTTCTTCATGGGGTAGAATATCCAAATTCTTGTTAAAAGGAGAAAATTTTAAATATCGATAAAAATCGTTTCATCATTTTGAGTGATGTATATTGAATACCTTTAAGATTTTGTAAATGGAACTTTACATCTTACTATAATAGATTTCATATAAATGTCGCAATTACTTGCAATTCACTGCAATTGACAGATAACTAAAGTCGAATAAAATATTGAATATAGTTGAGCTAGTCAAAATTAACAAATTAGTTTTAGCACTTCGCTTTAAGAACTTTTATCTGGCATAAACACAAATCTCATGACGTTCATTTGGGTTAATCACGTGCTTTGCTCTAACCAATATGAGAAATAATGTTTATGCTACCTACATATCAGATGTTCGACATCGAAATCGGCTTCAGTCTCGTTGTTGTTGTTGTTGTCGATGACACCAAAGCAAATGTTGAGCAACATAATGCGATAGCCCCTGACTTAAGAGTGAAGAGATACAATACACAGACAGAGAGGTGGAGCGAGAGAGAGAGAGAGAGAGAATGAGAGGAGTTATAGATTGAGAGATTCAGAGATAGGGAGATGAATGCAAGTGGGCCGTCGACTGTGGATGCCGCATAAATTATGGCGCCACAAATTTTGCATGCGTTTGCATTTTGCAGCGCATAATTTGCATTTTTAAGCATTTTCACAGTGCATTGGGCATAATTAAAAGCCAACGCCAACAATTCTGAAACCGATACCAACTCCAGCTCCGACTCCAATTCAAACCCATGGAAAAGAGCAAATGGGAAATGTAATTAAGCCAAAGACGAAAGGCAACTTCTCTCACATTCGAAGCGGGAAAATGTTCTCTTTCATTTTTCTACAGTTGACTTGGCCAAGGTTTTAAGTTAGTGGGCATTGGTTAAAGGATGCTGAGCTGTTTACTGAGCGGATTGGGGCTAGTTGGGGGCTGGCAGGCAGGCAGGCAGCCATGGCGCACTTAACAAATTAATGTCAAGCCACAATAAAAGTCAACAGCTGGTTTTCTGCTGCCTGCTAGTGCTGCCACCAATCGTCGGCATCGTTGGGGTTGCAGCAAAAAGCAAAGTTGAGTGCAATGTCATGCTGAGACCGAGACTGAGACTGAGACCGAGACTTATATGCATGTACATACATAGATGGGCGGGGGGTGGTCTGGCGAGGAAGTCTCGCACGTGCTGCAACTGGCTGGATATTGCAAAATGTTTCCCCAGATTCTTCTAATGAAAATGCAAATGCCAACAGTGTTGTTTATATACCGAGAATATTATCTTGAAACTTCCTCTTTTTTCTCAAGTTGTATATGGCAAAGATGTCGCCAAATGCCTGGAGCCCCCATCCGGCGCTTTACAATTTTTAAAGGTTTCCTTTCGTTTCCTACTAACAAAGAAACTAATAGTTGACAAGATTTTAAAATTAGACACTGTATAATGCTGTAAGTGTGGCGTATTAGTTTTTTAAGTAATTTTAATTTTATTTGGCGATATATTTTTAACCATATTTTCCTTTTCTGTGCAACAACTGTGCAATAATTAGTTTATGAATTGGAAATTAATTATAAAATAATTATTAATTATAAAACAAGAACCATTTGCCTAAGATTGGGCAAATGAATTCTCGAACTTTAAAAGGATATGTAATAATAGAATATGTAATAATAATAGATAATGTAATAATACAGATAATACGGAAAAAATAAAAAAATTAAAAATTCATATAATCTTTATTTTTATTGAATAAATTGAATTACTCAAAACTGATAATCACCACTGAAGAAAAACAATTCAATTTTTTGTATACAAAATTTTATGTTTTATGAAAAGTTAAATTTGATAAAAAGAAATTAAATAAGCACTGTTAAATAATCAAGAATTTTCACAACGACCCTCGTATTATTAAATTTTTATGTGAATTAAATAATTTTATGGCACAAAACGGAATCTTCTTTAGGTTAGCCTCTGCCAAAGTCTCTTTCACTCTCTAACTCTTTCTCTTTATCTCTGTTAGTTAAAGTCAATTGAAGAGCAAACTTAAGCACAAAAAAGAATGTCTAAATAAATAGCCAAGTAGACTGAAAAATCAAAGTGAAGGAAGGCACAATCCTGTCGCATAATTTTTTGGCAAGAATGTGAAATTAATTATGCGCAAGTTGGAAAAGGTCCTAGATGCACAGACGCACACAAAAGGCCAGCGCCGGCAGTTCAGTTCAGAGTTGGGCGGCGTCAGCTGCCAAAAATTTGGTTGGTCCTCCAAGGAGGATTATGTTAAATTTAGCGGTGACGACACAGGACACTTGGCAAAAGGTTGCTTGCCTTCGCTGCTAATAGTCCTTTTCTCTTCTCTACACAATGCGAGCGGTAATTGCTCAAAGGCGCAAAAGGGGCGTGGGATCGGGATCCGGATCGGGCGTGGTGGTTGTGGCCCACAAGGAAACTGCTGGCCCGCCATTAATTGTCAGGCAAGTCAGTGCCAACTAACCAGAAGTCGCGCCGTTTGCCAAGTCAAAATAATAAAATACTCTCTCAATGGAAAATCCTTTTTCTTCATTTTCTTTATTTTCATTTTTTTGCTACACTGCACCGCTGCTTGCCATAAATTTTCCTACGACGTTGTCATTTTCATTGGTTGAGGAATCAGCTTGCGGAAAATCAGTTGAAAATAAAGAAATTTTCTTTATTTGGTTAATTTAATTGTTTCTTTTTCTTAGCTCAAAACTCAAATAGTTTCATTTGCATATTTGCAAAAGGCCGTTTGCTTCTGTTTCGCATTTCATTTTCAGGTTGACCAAATATTTGCATTAAATTTGGCCAAGTGGCAAACGTTTATTCAACTATTTTTTTATTTTTCTACCATTTTCGTTTTCTGTGTTTTTTTTTTTTTTTTTTTTGTTTTCTCCCCACAGCATTTTTGCAGCCGTTTTCTTCTCTATTTCCTCTTCATTTTGCTTTGGTTTGTTTTCGCAGTTTTTCCGTTTTTCTATTTTTCCTCATGCAGTTGTACAACAATTTTCTTTGTTTGTTCAGCGCTTTCGCGGCGAGTTAATTTTGCATTTCCGCTCATTTAACGGCATTTCGTTTTTTCACTCTTATTTTGCTCGTTTTGTTTTTGTTTTTCTTTTTATTTTTTGTTTTTACGTCTGCTCAAAGTGCCGTAAAGTTGTTTTGGCCACAGGCTGCCAGCAGGAAGTTCGTTTGGAGCACTGCTGCTTCCTCTGGCTAGAGACATATATATGAAACACGAAGAGCAGGCCAAGATTGCAGTTGAAATGTTTTTATCTTAAAGGAATTTTAGAAACAAATAAAACAAACATGAAGATTCTACATACAAGCCTAGATCTGCTTACATCATGAGTATTTGTCACTAAAGCGAATTAAGCATTTTGATTACCACAAGATAATAAAACTCAAACAATCTATAAGAGTTTCCGGCATTGGCGCGTTGGATAAATCAATTAGGGTCTATCCATAATATTTAGTTACTATTGCTAGACAGATTTTATACTTGACTTTTTAGATAAAATGGGCGAATTGCCAAAAAAACAGCGTGGACTTGTTACTCTTCTTTCCAATAACTAAAATCAAGAAGAATCAGAAGCGTATGGAGTGGGCCAATTCCCTGATTCGAAATGGAAAAGATCTGAAGAAATTGCAAGGAAGTTTACTCGATAAGCTTATGTGGGAAACTAACGAGGAGAAATCTCTTGCGCTGGAAATTTCTGTTGATTTATTTGTTATGAATCACATAAAGGAGAGAACTGAACCCAAATGTTTCAATTACAGTCACTGGAACTACTTAAGCAGGAAGGATATGTTACATGTCATCACTTGATTTTATATTTATGGCATATTTTTAATAATTTCATGGAGCTGAGAATTTTGGAAAATATGCATTAAAACATGTTGTGGATAAAGTTTGTTTTTGAAAAAAGATGTATGTAATGGATGCGGGTTAGTTTGGCCAAACTATATAAAATGGCATACTGCCACACTTATTTGGAATTATTTAAGTAGCAATAGAAAAAATATAAGAATAAAAGTGATGCTTGTAACAAGAAGCCAACAAGGCGCATGAAAAAAGCGCTGTGTAATTTCCAAAATAAATTATATTTTTAATTAGACGGATGCCATTGATTAGACTATCTAATTTGGGTTATTCGAGCCGGATTATATATAATATACAGATAAACCGACACGACAACTAGTATTCATGACAACAACAAAACATTTGACCAATTAAGAACAACGTACTCATTCTCTGGATATAATTAGCTATCATATTCAAGTTATTCGAGGAATTTTAATAGTTTAAACTCTGAAGTGCTGCCTTTGCCATCATCTCATTGCTTTCAAGTTGGAGTTTGGCTTGGAACACAGTTTAAGAGATTGTGTTAGACTGATTTGTATTAGGCCAAATAGGCAGAGTTTCCTTCGCATTTGTTGTCGATAATTAAAACGAAATACTCTGGGAAATATATTCACATTATAACGAATAATGGATGTATCGTATGCATATATAAGTAGCCCTAAAGTTCCACTTTGAGAAGACATTACGGGCTATAATTTCCGTAGTTTCCCTTCAATTTCATTTAATAACGTATTTTTCATATATAATCTTGCAGAAAACTCCGACTAAAACCTTTGGCCCTTCAATGGAATTAGTTCCCTTGGAGCTGGCCGTAAAGCATGTGGGTCATCTGCTTCCCAGTTTCTACAAGGACTACGTAAAAGCCTGGAATAAATAGGAGCAAAATGCAGCAAAACGAGAAGAATAAACTTAAGGCACAGAATTAATCTTTAAAATTAAATACAAAACTATTTCGCATCTATCTCTCTCATTTCTGAGTTTTGATATAATTTTCTGCCTATTTTATTCGCACGAATTTCACACCTTCTTTGCGCATCATCAAGAAGTGAAAAAGTTTGAAGCGTGCGTAAAGAAAAAGTTATTCCCACAATCGTCGTTCCCGCTTCCACCGCCACCCCACAACTACCTGTCATTCGTTTTATACGCAAAAGGATATGAGGCGCACATCTATGAAGCAGCAATGCGAATGGCGACATAAAAATTATATGTCAAGCGCAAAATCTCTGGCAAAAGTGTGGCAACAGCACCACAAGCGCAGCAGCAGAAGAAAGTTGCGAAAAAAAACCAAAAATATGCTCCATCCGACTTGTATATACCATGTAATAAATGGAACGACCACCAACTATTATCCAGATCCTGATGATCCCTTATATACTGTATACTTGATCAGTAGAATCGATCTGGCATTCCGAAGTTGTTATTTCGATGTTTTATCTAAAGACTGAAAAAAGGATTCGTCATGATCCGTTTTGAAAGTGTCCGTTTATGTGCTTGTATCAATACACCCTTTCCCACCAATATGCGTACAGGGTATTGCAAAAAAAAAAGATACAGGTACACATACATATAAACGCTTCAAGAGATTTGAGATGAGAGCAAAGAAAAAAAAACTGAAACTGGTTCCATATTTGCATGGGTCTCTGTCTGTGTGGGTGTGTGATGCAAATAAAAAGTTAAAGTGCGAATGTAAATGTAAAAAAAGAAGAAAGTGACTGTAAATACGGCAAGCTAAATAAAATGGTTTTATTTAGTACAGTAATAGTAATTATAATTATACTAGTTCCAAAACAATTTTTTACGAAAACTTAATAGATGTCTGTTTTTTATAGTTTCTGTCCCCATATGAGATATAGATATCGGACTATTATTTGTACTTTGTAACATAATATAACAATATACGTATTTTCTTTTATGTCAGTTTGATAATCATAAGCATTAGCACATAACTATTTTAATAAAAACATGTACATTGAGTTTTTAACAAATTTAATTTTTTTTTCAGTTATTTATTATAAAAATTTAATTCAATTGGGCAGTTCTCAATAGATGAGTTGTCCGCCAAATCTGTTGGTGACACTATTCAATTTTTCCACTTTAACCGCTTTTTCTACTACGAAAATTTATTCAAATTTTTTTTATATTCTTCTTCAATGTTCTCTTTGTTTGTCAGTTAAAAAGTCGTTCAAAACATCGACAAAAATGAGTCTAAGACTTTCTTTTTCTTACTTAAATAAGAACTCAGTTAATTTATGAACTAAATTGTATGCATTTTTTATTTTATAGTTATATTTATAGAGGAGATATACATACATACATATATGAATTTACGTGCATATTTTTTTTTTCCATTATTTAACAATCCGTGCATTTTCCATACATTTGTACGAGATCATATGGCAAACGCGCGGTCATTTTTATGCATCGCAGGTGTATATTTTAATTTGGTTTCCTTTCTGATTGGTTTTGGCATATATTGAACTACCTATAGACGCAAAAATAAAAGATTTTGATTTGTGAAAAAATTGGATGTTGGTTTGAGGTTTATTTTGACTCATTTCCAATGAGGTTGAAAGTGGCGATTGCAATTAAATTTATGATTTTTATTCTGGGTTTGATGGATGGCATATGTACATACATATAAAAAATTTTTGAATGTTGTAGGCGTACTAGATCATTGCATGTAGTACAATAGAAACTAGTTTTCGACAAAATTTATCACTTCCTTTGTGAACTTAGACGAGAAGCTCTCTTCGCTCGTATCATCGTTTATTTAAAGCAAATACAATGTGACAGCATTCCAATACAAAGAAGACCGCTAAATTTAATAAAGGCGGCCTTTTTGGGCTCTGGCATGTCCTGCATGTCAAAGTTTTTCAGACTTCAAAGCCAAATTTTTCCTCATTCAGCGACATGTGTCATATTTCTTGGCACATGTGGACACGGTTTCTCGATGATCGGATTTAGATCCGGACGCAAAAATGTAAGCATAACACTTATCAACCGAAATTTGAGTATACAGTACTATTTACGATTATGACCTAAGGCACATATAAAAATTTGACCGAGCCTAAGAAAGAAGTGTTCAACACGTTTCATATTTTTACAACTTCAAATTTTATATTAATATTCTATTTTATTAAAATTAACAGTGTCCCCAATTTCGGACTGAATATTTTTTGGTCTCCTCATAATTGTTTTGCTGCGAATGGGCAATCGATAACAATTTAAATCCATTGCTGGCAATAAACAATTATTGCAACGGCAGCAGCTCCCCTAGCTTTATCCCTAGTCCCCCATCCGCCAATGAACATGGATCAAATGGAGCCTAGGACACATCAGCCCCATTAGCCACGAGGGCCAACGGCAATAAAAACACAAAAATACAACAGAGCAAAAACAAAAACCCCAAAAAGAATAAAAAACAACAAAGACAGACAGACAATTTTGAATGCCGAACCGCTGAGCTCTGGCGCTGAGCTTTTTATCTTCATAAAAACGCCGCCAGACACAACAGAGACACAGCGACAGACTGGAGCATAGTGGGGAGCAATGGGGAGCGGTGGGGAGTCATAGTCAGTCTGACAGGACACGATGAAACTGAAAAACAAAATTCATTGCATAAAAATTGTTGAGCCAAAATGGGAAACAAGGCGAACTAAATAAAGTTTGCAGTTAAAATGTTTGTTCTTGAGACGTAACGACGACTTTGAAATACCCTGTAAAAAGTGGTAAATATAAATATATTTATGATGAAGCAGAAAAAACTTACAAACTAATTGAGGAGTATCACCATCTAATGATCCGTGGTAGGACACACACTCCACTTACACTTACAAGATTTGGGAGTCACCTTCTTGACTATAATAGGCGATGTCTCTTAAAGGTAAAGGTAGATAGATACCTTGAGTAAGTTAAGTTAACCTAATATATCATTTCATTGCTTGGCTACAGAGTACCAAGAATTTCACTTGGATTGTCACCCAGCAATTTTTGAAAAGACTCAATGAAACGAAAAAACCGAAACAGGAAATTAAAATCGAATCGGGTGCAGAATGTGTGTGTGTGTGTGTGTGTGCATTGGATCTTTGCGAGACAAGAATACAAAAAAATAAAAAAATGCAAAAAGAAGTAGATTCAAAAGTGTTTAATTTGATATGGCCCTAGGGAGATGTAGAGGAACGGGGAGACCAAAAACTTTCCGCCTTTTACCTTGACTACTGAGAATTTATGAGCAAAGTTTGCCTCTCTCCCACTCCCTCTCTCTCTCTCTCTCTCTTTGTCGCTTTCTGTCTGTGTATGTGCGTTTGTTGGTGGAGGAAATTATGCAATTTTAACGCATAAATTTCACGACTTGCCACAAGAACTTCCTCCGCGACTCTGCCAAAAATGCTCAGCGACTGTCTAATTAAAGCGTCCAGCTGCCCGAATTGTTCATCTTCCTTTGGATTCTGCGTTTGACTGCAATTTAAATGCACCCCGAAAAAAAAAATTTGAAAAAATCGAGTAAACTTTTTTATGACCTTGCCGGACATTAAATGGGTATATTAACTTTTTCATTAGCCGAATTTCCATTGAGCCTTTAAGAGAGCTAAGTATTGAGCAAGCCAACCGAGTTGACCCAGAGGAAATCATGTTCTTTAAATAACATGAGACAAAGTTATCTCGAACTGATTAAATAGAAAAACTACCTAAACATCAAAAACTTAAAGCAAATTCGAATATTAAATTACTTTCGATGCAGATTATTATATATCATAATAATTTTAAATAGTTCTTCAAGCTGAATAATTAGTGTAATTTTCCTGATTCAAAATTTAAGCATAATTTGTTTGATACTTCATGCATAAAATAATAATGTCAGATAAATATGTTATTGTTTCAAAATATAAGTATTGTAGGTACATATATGTAAATAATCCATATAATTTCATTGACATATTTAAAATAAATTTTTATAAGTTTAGCTTAGAAACAACTTGAAAATTATAATTTTTAGGAGGAGGTTATCGTTGGGACTGATCACATGTCACATTTTGTACTAGAAAGTGTATAACATCTTCATCTCAATATATTTCCAATTCTGCCACACTTCTATGTTCCTTTCTTTTATTTTTTTTTTAGTGGTGGGGGGGGGGGTGTTTGTGGCCGTAAATATCAAAGTTGGCATCACTCCCCGGAGACAAATCAGTTTGATTTTGATTGCATCTTTTACGGCCTTTGGCACCTTATAACTTTTCGTTGGCTTTGACTTTTGTGCACCTTCAAGCAGATGTTGTTGAGCCTGAGAAGGACATGAAGGAAAACCAGCATCTCCTACTAAGAAAGGGGCAAAAAAAAAACCACGCTGAGGAGAACAGGAAGAGGAAAATAAAAGTTGATATTATGGCTGCCGCTTGTTTTAATCCACCTTTGCCTCAGATACCCCATTTGCCGGCTTTTACTTTTTTTTTTTTGGGTTGCTGCAGTTTTTGGGCAGGTTTTTCGTCATGTTTTTCTCTTTCTCTGTCTCTATGGCTGTTTCATTTTATTTCCTGGGATAAGCTCGTAAAACTTTTCCTTAAGCCTGGGAGCCATGGAGGAGCCTGCCAGGCGCAGGCAGGAAGTTGGCAGAAACTTTTATGCGTGCGCCGAAAAGGTGACCAAAAAACAAACAATAAAACCCGCCAACAAGAACAAGAACAAGTCTTAAACATTTTTCGTTTCGGCACAATTTAATGAGCGAGTTAAACAAAACAAGTGTTCGAAAACACCAGAAAACGGGGCGGGTGCTGCGAGGCGGTGGGGGGTAAGGGCAGTTTATGAAAATGTAAAAGAAAAGTGTCTGTCACACACAAAATGCTTTTACAATTGAAATGTCAATAATGTTTTACGATGATAAAAGCAACAAAAGAAAGATGGAAAAAAAGACAGGGAAACGAGTTTCAAAGCACACCCTATCCACGAAAATATTTTCATTTGCCTCTGACGAATCTCGACATGCAACCATGTGTTGCAATCACAAAAAGTATGTAGTATGGGGCATGCACAGGACAACAACATTTTGTGGCCTGTCTTGCGGTGTTTGACTGAAATTGGCCAGAAATAGAAAATTGGAAAGAGACAAGCTGAGAGAGAGAGCGAGAGAGAGCGAGCAAGGGGAATGGCAATGGCGAAATCCAATTCAAAATGCCATCAGACATTCTAATTTCATTCATTTTTCAATACAATCAAAGGTCCAAAAACAACCGCCCACATCCTGGGCAACTTCCGCTCCTAAACCTCTTGCTTATGCCGCATAAATTCTGATTGCGATAAGGTGTAACGGCAAATGGAAAGAAACCAAGCAACAAAAACGTTTTTGGGCCTAACTAAATCTTTTGGTCAACAAATTGAATTCGTTTTCGTTTCTGGTTTATTCTGTTCAGAATGTAAATAACATTCTTGTAAGGTCGAAGACTATTTTTAATGTGTTCACCTGACTATACATATATGATATAAGAAACCAAACGAATGATGTCAATAATCAGATATGAAACACTGGCAGATTTTAATGTCCGGGTGATCTATGTACATTCAAGACTTATAATGTTCAAAGTATCTTTTGAGTTTAGACTGCAAGGGACTAAAAAATTAAGTGTATATACTGTAGTAGGATATGCATAGTATGCAATACCTCTACTGCATATAATACCCCTAATGTATATAATAGTCCTAAGGTATATAAAACCCTAATATAGTTAATAGTCCTAAGGTCTCAATGTACCGATAGCAGATTATAAGATAGCGAATAAGATATATCGATATCACTTATGCTTAAGCGGATATCGATAAGACAGACAACTCTGAAGCTCACTTCCTTCCGACGAGCTGCTGGCGAAAGACGTGTTGAATATAATAAAGATAAGTCAAGTATTAATCGAGCCGTCCGACACAAACTAGTTTAACTACAACAACACCATGTGGTATTTGCTGGGACATCTACCTTAAATTTTTTAAATCGCTCACTATCAAAGTGCGCGGCAGGTTGAAATAAAGTCATCTAAACTGGTTATAACAATGAGGTCTGTATTATTAGGATCACGAGGAATACCCAATTGACTTCCATTCTTAGCCGCAGAACAAGCAGACACGGTTTTCTTGGGATATCTTTGATGGTCCGCATTGAATGGCATCGAAAAGTATGTGTCATCTAAGGATGCAGGACATGTTTTTTTTCGAAAAGCCCTTTCTCTTAGCTTGTGACTTCATAGAGACTTTTATGCTTTTTTTTACTGTTGGAGTGGCAATAAAAACAGCAGGAAAATTTAGATTATGGGAAAGATATATTCATAGAGTTCTCGTGAACTATTGACGTATTTGAAACCAAATAATTAACATAATTCTTAAGAATTTTAATTAGTGAACTACAGAATTTAATCTCTTAATCTTATTTATTGTTTTTATGAAGATAATAATTATGTAGTTTAAAGTGAAAATATACTGCACTAAGTAGAGAACTAACCAAAGCAATCGTATTTCAAAATATTTATCATAGCTCATTCTTACTGTATATTAGCAAGCATTGAATCTGATGTCAAATTACAATATTTACTTCAATGTTAAATTTTTAGATATATCATTTATTCACCTGCAAATTTACTAAAGAGACTTTCTATCTGCTTATTATTTTTATTATTATTATTATGGAAGTGATCGATCAGCTAATTGTTTCACCCACAAAACTAAAATGCGATGTACTATCCGAGTACTCGCAAAAACACAAAATTTATCTGAGCAATCCAAGCAGTAAATATATTTTGTACTATCTCAAGACCAGTGGCGATCAATTTTATGACATTGATCGAACCAGTGGGAAACTCGGCCCACTCAAAACAACCGAATTGACAGTGACATTGGGACCCATCAAATCAGATATTTCCAAATGCCACATCGCATTTAAATGGCTGACGGAGGATCAAACTAAGCCAACAAATTGGGCCGAAGCAAATGTGGTAAAAATTGATATTTGTTTTCGTAGATCGATTAAGTCCCAAACGGAGGATATATTGATGCACCAATTTGCCATATGTGCTCAGTACCATAGATTGTCGAAACAGATCGACCAAAGGTACCGTCCAGTATGCAATCACTGCCCAATTACTTATCGAACAGAAACATGGAGAGAATATTGGTTCAGGCAAGCCCTATGGGTACTATTATTCATTTTCTGTCAATTAGGTAAGGACTTTTATAGATAAGATCGAGACATATCCTATTAATTTTCGATTTATTTCAGTTTATTATATTTTTAATTTACGATCAACATAAGAAAAATTTTATTATTATTTTGTTCAATTGAATTATTACATAGAGAGAGAGAGAGAGAGAGTCAGATGCACATTAATCAATTATACGCCATGTAAGCTCAACTTTTCATAGGGGAATGTTTAATGGGTGGTTGTTGAATTAACTAATCTACCACAAAATCGTTTCACTAGTTTGCCTTTGCGCGTCGAGATGCATTGAGGCACATAAATACCACATCGCAAACACCTGAGTAAATACCTAAAAACCGAAAGGAAAAGGACTACTTATCATCTATGACAATTTTGTTGACTGGCTGCTCCTGTTCCTGCTCCTGCTTCCACTCTTGCTGCTCGTATTTGCAATGCACACGTAAGTTTACAGTTATTTATAAAGCAATTATTGGCACAATTAATTTGTGATTGCATTTTGCGTTTAGGTCCCCAGATATTGCAACATTGCCACATTCCTATATTGTTATTGCCGTTGTTGTTGCAAATTTGCTACTTTAATTAGTTTACTCTCCCACCCCAAATGGAAGGCGGTTAAATGTTGGAGCTCTTGCTTTATGATGTCAATTATCATTCTGAGGTCGCAATTCAATTTAATACATCTACGTCATATCAACATATTAGCCTAAGGGTCTCATTTAGCGTATTCAAGACTCCTTGACCTTTGCAACAACAATGTTGCTATTACAATTAGTTAAAGCAAATTTAATATTCAAAAATGCCGCAAATTCCAACTTCGAGACACATTAAAGGTTGATTTACATAAACGAAGCATTCGGAAATCAAGCCTATTTGGGGTAAGAAATCATAAATAAATTACTAAACGCTAGATTTAATTTCAGTTTTGATTTTTCGCAGCATTAACCAATGTTTTTCTAAATATATACTCTCTGTGACGTCTTGTGAATCACTTTGGTTCAATTCACAAATATTGAAATTTTAGTAAATCGGAGTAAAATTGTTAAAAATCTCATTGAATGAATTTTTGCAGTAATTTTTTAATGCTAAGAACATTAGCTCAATAAAGAAAACTTTCGTCATTGTCAGCACGTCACTATTATAGTCATAAAAAGTCTGATTAGCCAATAATAACGTATACGCAGGGTGTGTTAGCTAGACTAATAATACTCAGGATTAGCATGAGGATCAACATAATCATAGGATATAATAATAAATGTTAGTAATGACTTATCTTGAAAAACTGTTTATTTTAGTTGTTATTTTTAGTTATCAAGAATTCAGATGTTGGAAAATAAAGTTTCAGTTTCGCGGGACCGACTCAAGATTCGCCAATTGGCTTTTTGTCTATCTACTTAGGTAGTATGCAATAATTGGGTAAATGTTTATTTGTTTCCTAATCATTGTTGGACTCGATTTAAGTGCACTAAATAATTTGAGGAAATAATTCAACTTGCTTAAAGCGACTCAAAAATTCTATTGAAAATGAAGTTCCTAATTGCCCTCAACTTATCGGGCATCGTTGGACACAAGCCACTTAATCTGTTAAATCACTTGTGGTTTTTGTGGTAGTCATTATGTAAATGGCATTTTCTGGGATATTATTATATTTGTCACATCGATAACATTATTAGCAACAAATGCCCCCTCAATAAACGTCCCCAAGTGGCAATGCCCAATTTTGTCAGCTTTTGGCAATTTGGGGACTTGGATACCCTCGTCTTATTTCTGCTCTCATTTCGTTTTCGTTTCGGTCTTCTTCTCGAAACTCAACTCAATGGGGGCAATGGTGCTTGGACTTGGAGTGTGTCCGCTGTCAACAGCATTTGTTCAACGTTTTCTTCTTTTCGCTTTTCTTTTTATGTTTTACTTTTTCTTTTTTTTCGCTTTTTTGTTGTTGCTGCTGCTCCACTCGTCTTGTCTCTTTACAGACTTATGAAGAAGCGAGGACAATCGTTGACAGCAAGTTTTTTTTCGTAACGGGGCGGGGAGGGGTGCTGGTGGGGGGACAAAGTATTACGTAGTTGAGCACAGCTGCTTCAAAAATATAATAAATAAATAAACATAATTTATAAGTAGCAGATTTTTTACGTCTGTGTTGGCACAAAATGCTTAAGCAAACACACGCACATAGAAAGACATTCTTTGAACGGTTACGTTTCCTCTTACTTCTTTAGTGTACCCTGTATTCAAGGGGTGTGCCCATACGCCTCATATTCGAGTCAATCTGGGAAGGAACTAGAGCTCGATTGGCTCGTTAAATGCTGAGTTGAGCAACGGTTTCCCGTCAGGGAACAACGATTGCTTGTGCGTAGCTCTTCCAAATTTTTAGTACTTCCCTCCTTAGATTACAAACTCACCTATTTATGACTGTGTGTGTGCCTTGGCTTGCTTGTGCGTTTCTCAGGTTAAGAAGCCTGTTTACGACTTGGGAAGCTCATTTGCTTACTCAAAAACATTACTCATGCCCAGCCAATCATACCAATTTATCTTGCCTCGGCTTGCCATTCAATTTGCTTCAAATATCAGGAAAATCACTTTAAATATAGTTAATTTTCAAAGCACTTGTTCTGAGATTATGATTAATAATCAAAGTTACCAATAAACGGTAAAGGGTACTCCAAAGTCGTTCCACGGGTAGAAATGTGTGCGTCTTAGATGAATGAGCTATGCCATGTTGTGGGTATTTGCTGTGGCAAAAGATGTTAAGAAAAAGAACAATGATTGGATAGAGTTTTAACTGCCTTTGTTATCGAATATTTTGCTATTAAGTGAAACTTTATAAATTACACAAGGCGTGTAAGGCGCGCTCTTGAATTCATTTCAAAATCGGAATAATATGCAAATCAAAGTGTGATTTTTAATTATTTAATCATCGAATGTAAGATCAAAGAAACATAATTACATTAATAAGAAGTAGCGACTGATTCGTTTTTTACAGAGCTACAGAGATAATTCTAACAGACAATATCTGAGAAATAAGTGATCATTAAGTTAAGCTTTATTGATATTTATGCTCCTCTCCTCTTTTCCATTTACTCCCTCTTTAAGTACGTTTCTGTGACGTCAAACTTTACGTTACGTTAACCTTTTTTTGCTTGTGCTTGGAACCACTTGACCCACACTGGCCTCATATTGCACTTTAGATTGTCAAAAACATTGCCACACCTCCCACACTTTTGTTTTGCAAAGAATCCTAAAATAAGAAGTCGAAATGAGAAACAAAGAAAATATATATATTTTTCAGAAGTCCTGGCCTAAACCGGAAGTCAAAAACATAAACGTACTAAAAGCCATCGTCGCACTCAGCAACAGTCGGCGGAATATATATATTATATGAATGTATGCGACCCGCCCACATACTCAAACTCCCTTTCTCTTTTCCTCTCTCTTTCTCTCTCTCTCTCTCTCTGTTGGAGCGACGGGGGTGGGTAAGCCCGCATTCAAATGGTTCCATATTTCTTGACAATTTAGGACACCATTAGCGAGAAATTATTACTGTGCGGCGTTGACTGCGCCAGTAAGTGGAGTAAGAATGGCCATGATGACGATGGGGAGGCCAAATACTGGAGTATGCATGGGCGAAAATGTCGGCACGGGAGGGGATGAGTACGGTCTTGGGTTTGGGTACCGATATTTGCCGGGCAAAACGACAACCCAGTGACAAGCAGCACCGCCGAGCCTCTAGCGGCGGGCAACAGCCAGCCCTGAAAATGTGCTAAAAAAAAAAAAAAAAAACGCCCAAAAATTGAAACGGAATGGAGGGCTGCACAGTGGGTTAAGTGCTATCAAATAATGAATGAATCTGGTTATCTCAAAAATAGATAAAATTAAAAAAAAAAATTTAATATCTCCTAAACTTCCCATTAGTGATTTGTAAACGTATCGTTTATGTCGATCAATGAAAAATACCTATCTCAAACAACACACACAAACGCAATTTTGACACATATATGTGCTTCACTGCTCATGCGTGCACTGCTTATGTGTGCACTGCTTATGCGTGCACTGCTTATGCGTGCACTGCTTATATAGGCAAATTTTATTTCGTCGAAATCAGGCGTTATGTTTATCCGATTGTTTTTAAATTCACGCATATGATGTAATCCCTTTTTATTTATTGTAATTACGTTATCAGTTTGGATAAGATTGTTCAAAAAATAGAGAAGTTATTCGCATTTAACGATTGTATTTGTATGGCAGCTATATGATATAGTTGTCCGATCTTATTCATATCCATAGCTCTAAAACCAAGCACCAGACAGACAAACAGACAGACGGACATGGACATGGAAACGATCCCTTCTCTGCGTTACAAACATCTGACCAATTTTATAATACCCTCTGCAAGGGTATAAAAACGTAAGTAAACGTAACGTAAAAATGTATATGAAAATTTCAAATTAGGTTTCCTTTTATTTTTTCAATCATTATCTATTATCTGCTTCATTTATTTACCCAGATACTATAAAGTTTGTTGTATTTTGAGTCTTCTTTAACACTTCATTTGCAAAAATCATAACAATTAAGAAACAAGGATAACATAGGATATCTTGCGGATATCTTAGATCTTTAACCAGATAAAGGGCTAGAGAGTTATTCCACGATCCAGAAACGTTGACGGATTGATGTATATTTGGTTATATCTACAGGGTGAATGGGAAAATAAAAACCTTAAGATGAAAAGTAGACTGTTTTTGAATACCCTTATAGACCGGATATTAAGGGTATTCCATCTCTTCTCTTTTTGAACCGTTTCCGATTATTTAATTTCAGATTTTGACTTTTCTCAAGCTGACATTGGCAAAGGTATAAGCTTTTCATGTAAGTTTTCAATACATCCCTTCATAGAGCTAGAGATTGCATTTAGCAAAAAAATGAGACCACTGTGCTTGGGTCTGGTAAAACTTATGTGGGTGCTTAAGTGAACCATTAGCGCCGCGCGTCATTAAGTTGTTTCCGCTTCGCACAATTTCTTGTTCTGTTCTGTTCTTTCATTTTTTTTTTTTTTTTTTTTGTTTTTGGCCTAGTCCCCAGACACGTTCGCGAACGGAATGATATTGAGGCTTGTGGGGCAACATCATTAATGGTTTATAGACTCCAGACCAGACACCCAACCCAACCAAGTCAACTTTTGTCCGTTTGGCATTCATGTTTTTCTCTCATTTTCGTCTTCTGCTCTCCTCTCCTCTCCTCTCATTTCGTTTCGTTTGGTTTTCTTTGCGGTTCATTGACCAGACTGGGGACCAGAGGCCTAGAGACCTTTAGGCGTGTTGATTTATGGGTGGGCTTCCTTCTGGTTTTTCTCTTATTCTTATTGTTGTTGTACTTTTAAGTAGGCAGCGCAATTAAATGCAACTTTAGCAAATTGTTTGTGATGTGTGGGATGTTGGGTCAGCTCGAGTTGAGGAGTTGAGGCCAAAAGGCGGCCGCAGAGTGTCAAGAGCAAAATTCAATTAAACGCAAATCAGTGCAAAAATCACAACACTAAAATGCCGCAGGCAAACACATACACACGAACACAGAGGCAAACGTAGCCATGTAGTGGCAACTCAACTGGCTATCAATGTCCTGGCATGGCTACTATGTAGTCCTGCCACTGTTTGATTCTGGTGTGCTCTCCTTTGGCTTCGCTTTCACCGATGCGCCACTTAAACACTAAGCCCAGTAAACACATACACAAGCCGCACACACACAGACACCTCAATATAACGGTGCATGGTGCATGTGCTGCGTGTGCTGCAAATAAAACCCAATCGGTAATCCAAACGGAGGGTGTGGGACCTGTGCGACGATGGGATGAAGGGTAACCCCTGACCATTTACGGGGTTAAATGGATTTGATGAGCGTTTATGTGCGGCATTTGGTGAACGGACTCCCTGTTAAAGGGAACCCTGGGATTGCCGTGTTCTAATTATGACAAAGCGATGGGCGTAATGCCCACATCTGCTCCTATCATTGTTTGCGTTACGTAAATGTTATGCTAGCTAAATGTGTGCTAAAAAATCAGAAAAAAAAAGTCTTTCACAACCAATGGGGTTTCATTTAATTGTGTAAGCCTCAATAGATATAGACAAGTTAATTGTATAGTAAGGAGAAACAGAAAAAAAGCTTCAAGTAACTTGTAGAAACCAACAATACGAAGACACTCCGTAGATTTGTTGAAATACATTACTCATACGACACGTTGTCAATATATAATTTCATGGTATTCAAACAAGGAGTTAGTGAAAAGTAGAGCTGGGAATCTCCCCCCTCGATGGGTTTTTCAGCGATGGAACAAAAAAAAATAGTAACGATGATTCAACATTTTTCCATCGATGGTTAAAAGGATTATTCGAATTATTATTCAAATAAAATACAAAACGGTTATTTATGTGACCACGCACAAGTCAAGTTCGATGGATCGTCATCGAAAAATTTCCATCGATCTATCGCACTCTTTAATTTCCATCGATACTATCGATGGAACCATCGATGGATTTCCCAGCTCTAGTGAAAAGGCCCTCCAATTATCACTTTTTTACCTTTCCATTATCAGTCGGATACCTTCTTATATTTGAACTTCAGTTTCCTCAATTTATCACAGCATTAATCTGGTCTTAGTCTCAAGTCTTAATTGGCTTTTCTTCTAAAGCAAATTGCTTACTAAGTATGATTTGTTTTGTTGTAATCATTGGCATTATATTTTGGAGTTTTAGTTGTTTGCGACATTTTCATTGTCCCTTGCGATGACCGCTCCAAACAGCTATACAGGCTTATGTCCGTATATATCATTAAGCTAAATATACACTTTGAATTGGTACTTGCCACATGTTATAGCCACAAGAGAGATAACTGTAACCATAAGGGTCAATCTCACTCCTGTAATACCTGTACTTATATACTCAATTAAGGATTTCAATTTTAGAGCTTGCTGTGAAACTCCCCTTAAATGCCTTTAATCCGCACACATAACCAATTTGTAGCCAGACTCAATCAAAATCTAATCAATTACACTGCAAAAAATCCAATTTTTACAACATGTTTTGAAACTTTTACGCATGTATATCTTTATACAAGGACATAGAAGGTATATGAAATGGTGGAGAATATACACACTTTATGTGTAGTCCGATCTTTCTATCTATTTAATCTATTCTATCTCATCGAATTTCCATAGTAAAATGAATAAAATGTCAAAGATTTGTCTATTGCAGTCGCAGATGGAATGCTTCTATGGCAAAGGATTGGTTAAATCTTCCTTTTGCAAATGTTCTACTATTGAAAAAGGAATAATTTTCAATTTTTGTGGATATACGTTTATTTTTATACGCATAAACGCACTTTATTCTGATAACCTATAGATAAATTGTGCTTTGAGTTTATATAGGGTCTATTTTTTTCTTAAAGTGCAGACAAAATGGAGTCTAAAGACCCTAGTTGGCTCAGCACTTTTCTTGCATCTTCTCTCTTTATTCCAATGTCAATCACAAATCAGTCGAAATACATATCCATATCTATTCTCGTCTCCCTCCAACTCGTTTGCATACAAATTACAGATGCAAGTCACATTTGATTGAAAACAATTTGAAATGATATCCTCGTCATTGGCATTGGCGGCGTGTGTGAAGGGATCGGAATGGAAGAGCTCTGTGCGGGGGGTGGGTGATGGTTAGGTGTAGAAATTTCCTCATGACTGAGAAGTGGCTCTATTTGATTTGCCAGTTGCCAACTTCACCTGTTCTGATACTGACGCTGCTTCTGCTGCTCCACCTCCCTTTCCACCAGTTAACCAGTTGGTGCGCAAAAAATGCAGAGAAAAGAGTAGCAAGTTTATTGCTTTTACGTGCAAAATTGTTTGTGTGTTGGCGAGCATAAAAGATATCAACTAAATTGCTTGTGCAGGCTTTTACACTCAGCTGAGACAGAGAGATACAGCACGGGGAGAGGAATGTACGTACTATATATAAAGGAGGCAATCGGCAATTCAGCGACTATTTCATTTCATTTGCCAGCTAAAAAGGGTGAATCAAGTTGAGTGCATTGCAATAGAATTGCCTTTCACCTTGCAGCATCTTTAACCCATTCCGAGATCCATGCTAATCAAAGTATTTGACACGCGTATGCTCCTTTCGACTCCACCTAGTTGTATTCCAGTGTGCCAATGTGCAACTAATTACCAATATGAGCCGTCAAATGACCACACACACTCACACACACACACACACACACACAAATAGACTCACATGAGGGCCAGGTTCTGGGGTCCTGTCTGCCACGGAAATTTGTGTCGATTGCTTTGTTTGCCAATATGTTGCCGGGGCAAAACTCAACTGACCTGCTGCTGTTGCTGCTGTCGTTAGTTGTTGTTGTTGTTGTTGTTGTTGTTGTTGTTGCTTCTGCTGTTATCCTTGTGCTCTAATTGTTGTCGCCCTTGTTGTTGCCGCCGCCGCTGCCGCTGCTGCTGTTGCTCTGTGCATTGTGAGCCTGTAAATAAGCCTTAATTATTGCTATTGCAGGCCATAAAGCCACCGCACAATAAACATGCAAATGCTCTGCAGGTTGGAGAAGCCAAGGCAGGTGAGCCAGATGCTGGAGCAGGTGCTGCTGGGCGTGGTCGGATGTCTCTGATAAGCCAATTTTCCCTCTGGTTGCTGTTGTTGGCTGCTAAACAAAGTGTTTAACAATCATCATCATCATCATGGTAGGGAAGGAGTTTTGATTTTGCTGTATTAAGATAATTAACGTCAACAAACTGCAGAGAAAATGTGCTGTAAAAATTATCTTGCTATTGATCCAGATTAACAAACATAATGAGAAGTGTTCAATAAATTCGTTCAGCTTAAATTCAAGGCGAGAAACTCACAAAAGGCTTCCATTCAATATTAACAATTAAGCTCGTAATAATAACAGCTATCTCAAAAAAATCAAATTTAACGACTATATCATATAGCTCCCATAGGAACAATCGGTCAAAAAATGCGTTTTAGATCAATAACTTCTTTCTTTTTCACCCGATTATCATAAAACTTAATATTTGGCAGTTTATTATACATCCAAACATCCATGCCAAATTTGATCAAGATCGGATTACTATATCATATAGCTCCCATATGAACGATCGGACCAAAAATAGTTTTTCTTTTAGAAACTTTTTGGTTTCTTAAGCGATCATCGTCAAACTTGGTAAATAACATTTTCACATTGAAAATTATAATTCTGGTAAATTTGATCAAAATCGGATGACTATATCATATAGCTGCCATACAAACGTATAAAAAAATTGGCATCATAAAAAAGAAAAAAAAAAGTATGATTACATTTACAATTAAATGATCAGATAAATTAGGATCCATTTTATTAAATTAATTATTATTTATTTTTAACTGATGATTTTTGAGATTATAACGATTTCCAAGTCGCAGAGTATGCCAAAATAGTGGAATGCGAAATATATGAATTTAATACTAAAGTGGAATCGTGCAAAATTGAAGTTGTTAAGGATTTACAGAAGTTAAGTTAAGAAAATTCTGTAGACCTTGCCCCATTTCTTTCATTTTCAAATCAGAACTTACCTTGTAAAATTATTAATTACTTGAAAATGGAGAATTTCCAAACGATTAAGTGTCCCGTAAAGTGGGTCACCGACAAAGCGAAAGTGCGGCGAACCGTCCAAGAAGCAAAAACAGCTACTATTACCTGAAACTCCCACTCAACCCACTCCTTCCCGCTCACAGTTGAATGGAATTATGCAGCTAATGGAACAAAGGGCAAATGGAGCGGCTCACTCTTTGTGCGATTCCGCCCCATCCCCTCCACTCCCCCCATCAACTGGCAGACACATCAACAACAAACTAACATAGCGAAAGGCCATCAACGTCAACATCATAAACAGCAAAATGCAAAACGCTACACAAAAAGCAACAACATTTTATTGTCTTTACTGTGTGCGAGTGTGTGTGAGTGTGCGTGTGTAATGACCCCTACGAACTTACAAACTTGAATTGTTCTCTGGCCATGCTGACACTTGCACGATTAAAGCATATACGTACATATGTATAAAACTGGATGATGTGTTCGAAAAGTTCCCAATCGAAAATATATTTAGTGCAAGAATAAAGTTAATAATTCTTGAATAAAGAGAAGAATTTTGAAATACATTTAACTATTTCAAAAACAATTAAAACACTTCATCATCAACAGAGTTTATAATTTATCTATTAAGATTCATCTGTTTCTGTTTCTTGCTGAATTCTTGGGACAAGGGACCAATATTGTGATTTGAATACCATTAAAACCGCAAATGTTTTGGAATAAATTCGAATAGTTATTAAAGCTACGTTAGTTAAGTTAGTTTTACAAAGATAAACAATCGCTAAGGAAATTTCTATTAAGCCGCAAACAATTTTCGCTTAAACTTCTTAATATACCCTCTTGAATGTTTTTATATTTGAATGTACTTTAACTCTGGTTCATTTCCATATTTATATACATACATATATATTTATTTGTTTATTTGTATTTACCAGTTCATAATGTTAATTAAATTATAATGTGTGCGTGTTAATTACTTAATGAAGCGAATTGTTGCAACAATTGTGTGGCTCTTGTTGTTATATATTGTAGTATTGTTGTTGCATGTCAGTGGCATCTTCATTGCACAGAATGGACAGCCACAAAGGAGTCATCATCATCATCAACAGGGAGTCCATCTCCTTTTTCAACTGTCTCTCACTTTTATCCCCTTAACGTGTCATGTCTCACGCATTTGCAGTTAACAAACGACTTGCTCCTGGATGGCCACTTTCCCCTACATTCTGCTTCTTGTCTTGCTTATAGAATATATATAGACTTTTATATATATATTTTGATCCTTAATAGCCCGCCCTTTGTTTGTTTGTCTAGGCAAAGTGCTGGCCGCCGCTCATTAAAAATGGGGCGAAAAAAGGGAAACCCTTAAAGAAAATTAAGATGAAGAAGCAGTTGCCGCAGTAACAAAATAAAAAAGTAAATGAAAACACAAGAAAAGAAAAAATATGCCTTGTGTCCAGTGGCAAAAACAACCATCATGAATTTTTGATTTTACATTCAAAACGAACTCGAAATATACTTTGTCTAGTTTTAAGGGGAAAATAGTGTAAAATTTTTTTTTTTTGGTTTTTACTCAAAAGTGTTATTGTCGAATACTTATTATATGAAATGAAATCATTTTTCCAATTTTTACTACATTTTTAAGTAGTCCTCAACCGAAATTTATATGAAAATGTTCCTTAAAATACTTCTCAGAAGTTTTTCTCAATTTTTGAACAATTTCTACTTTACAATTTTTCTCTAGCGGACTCATAGAACCCTTTCCAATAGAAATGTAAAAAAAAAAGAAAGAAAAAAAAGGAAAGGACTAGCGCGTGCGTAAAATTGCATTAATGTTATTACCCGCCCACAAAAAGCTGTGTGAGGGGAGAGGGGGGCAAAAAAAAAACAGCGTAAAGAATAAAAAGGAGTAAAAAAAAAGGACACTTTGTAGGCTTAATTTCTGCTACCACTTGATGTGGTCTTTTGTTGTTGCCATTGGAGAGGGAAAATGTACTTAAAAGTATGAAACAAAAAACGAAAAGGGGGCCAAACGAGATTTCACTTTTGTCATTCAACGTTCATACAGTAATTTCTTATCCTTTCCTTCTTTGGCGTAGAAAATTATATGTGGCATAAGGGACAAGGTAAGCCGCACATTCTCGATGATTCACTTTAAGTCTTTAAGGTTCAGATGTTCCCACCTTAAATCCACTCTCTAACATTTGTTGATTTAGTTAGTTTTGGCACACTTGTTGCCGAGACTAACAAATTGTTATCCTTTATTTATGGAGGATTTTTGGTTGTAACATCTCCCAAAAAAAATATTCTCGGCTAACAAGGAGCTAAGCGCATTAGAGAAAGACCTTGGTGTAATTTATTGAATGTGTGCGTGCGTGTGTGTGTGCTTCTTGTGTGTGTGTTTGTGGTGACAATGCGCTAATGTGCCACAGGGCAAACCATAAATTTTCGGCTTACTTTTTCTCTCTTCCGTACTGCATTGGTCAACTTTTAAAAGAAGTAAAATAACTCGGATTGTAACAAATTTTATGTAACATATTTTTTTTTTTTGGAAGAACTTGTTGGCACTTTCTCTTTTACTTGTACTGTCAATTCGCATTTAGTGTGATGAATTCGATATTTGTTAGGTCTTAGTCGATTTGAGTGCTGTGACTCTGGAAATGGAGTTGCCCCTTCTTAAAACGACAAATCTGCGGCATAAATTTCCGCGCACGCAGCTCAGGCGTGCAAATAAAGACATTACGTATACGCCACTTTGTACCTGAAGAAGAAGAACAACAACAAAATATATTAGAAACGGAAACAGCTCAAGGGAAACACTTGAAGAGGCAAAATACGATTACGATTACCCCCCGGGAAAACCGAAAACAGGCAAAGAACAAAAATAAAAAGGAACAGCCAAGGCAAAAAGCAAAGGCACAGCCAAGAAGGAAAACAATTTGTTGAGTAAGCCAAACGCAACAAGTAAACGAGGAGAATGAAGCAACGAAGGGTTATAACTATCGAAACTAGGCAACTGTAACTGTGAAGTTAGAAGAAGTACTAGAGCCAGCAGGTATTGGACAAGCAGAGAAAGAGAGAGAGAGGGAGAGCTGGAGCTGGAGCTGGAGCTGGAGCTGGAAAGGGTCTGACATTCCTTGCAGACGGCGCGCCGCATAAAAATTTATGATTATGTTAAAATGTAAAAGTGGCAGCCAGGCGAAAGACGACTACGACGACGACAGCCAAGCAAAACGCAGCAGGTGAGCGAAATTGTGTTAATGTCCTCACTGCTAGAGGAATACCTAAAGGAGTTTTATCGCCATAGGGATGTGCTGCCAAGTTCAGCTTTTGTGTGACAAAAGTTCAATTACTTTAATACTTTTTTTGTTCAGTTAAGTAATTACGGCACCATAGCTCAAGTATTTGGTTATTTTAAATATTGTAAAAAGAATGAAAAAAAAAATAAAAATTTAATAAATAAATACTTCGAATGTTATTTTAATTCTCACGTATGTAAGTATTTTCCACGTACTTACATGTATGTTAACAAATGTGTTATAAATATTGAAGTAGATGTGTAAAGATTTCAAGTAATGACGTACTTTGAACAAATAATCAATTAGTTGTTTACTCTTTGCAATTGAAAATTACAATTTCCCTTTTCGATTTCTCAAGTACTTGCAATAGTTAAAAACTTGTTATTGCAATACATTTTAAAAGTAAGTACGTCTTACTTATTTTAAGTACCAAGTGCACAATATTCAAGTAACAAATTCAGCCAATAACCAAATAGAGGTCGGTTCGTTTGCCTGCCATTTTTTGTGGCATACATAAAACATGATTTTTGTGCTTAAATAAAAATGCGACAAAACCTTATGACGATGACAAGACAACATCGCTGGAATTATGACAAATAATGACAGTAACAACAACAACAACAACAACAGCAGCAGCAACAAATGACAGCATTCTGGTGCATTTTAGTAATTTTTTGTTTCTCCACTTTTCTGTCTGTTGTTTGTCACCTTTTCTTCTTTCACCGTTTGCCTGTCATCTTAGGCGCTCGTCTTGGCGCACTTTTGTTGAACTTTTCACTTTGCTGGGGATTTATGTCATATCTTTTTTGGTGTTGTGTTGTCGTTTTCGGCAAGCATGTGTCGCAACAAGAAAGAACCACAAAAAAATTAGAATATTAAAAAGCCAACGATGTCTAGACAAAATCTAACTAACAAATGATCACATGAGTTACAGTGATCAACAGTTTGTTGGACAAGGGTCATTTAGACATCACTCTAGATCAGACACTTAACTCAAGTGTATGGAGTCAAGAATTGGTGTAGCGTTACCTAAGTAAAAGTCGCAAGTCCTCTAGAACGTAGTGCAAACCTAGATTAGCAGTGTCTGATTGCAAAATGCAACGTAATTTAGAAATAAACGAAAAAATGATTAGTTTTGCGTACCTGCAAAATAAGACGTTGGTAAGGGTGATAAAAGTTTTAAACACCATTTTGTATCCACAAGATATAAGTAATATTAACTTATAGAAATAGTTAGAAAGTTATATCTACTAAAAATCAACTCATTAGCCTACAAAATTTGATGATAGAAAATGAAAGAAATGCAAAGTATTTTATAAGAGTAACTTATTAAATAACCCTCGTCAATGCAAACACTTAATGCAATTTGCTTTTTTGCATTTTTGTTCTTCGTGTGTTTTTTGCTCCTAATGATGGGAATACACACAAGACCGACACCGACCTTGTGGCAACAGACATATGTACATATAGACAGAAACACGAACAGAAGCCCTTGAGGAGAATGGTTAAAGTAAAGATGCACACAAAGGCGTTCTCGTACTCTCTTGGTAGTTCTCCAAACCAATCGTCAATCGTCAAATAATTGCATTTACCAGGCACGTATGTTGACGATAGTTAATTTTGTAAGTGTATCTTGATATCGATTTCAAGTTTCGGGGCCACAACCACCAAGAAAACGTGGCAAGAGGCAGCTGGCGGGAGGCACGAGGCAGAAGCGTAAAGCTCATGCTCAAGTTATTTACGATGGCAAAATACTCAAGGCTGTTGCATCGGTGGCATTTCGAGGAGGTGAAACGCAATGGGGCAAAATGCGAATGCCAAGGAAAAATGCAATTGCCAACAAGGCAAGCAGCAGCAGCAGCAGCAACAACAACAATAAAAATTCCACTAAACGAAAATCATCTCAAACTGCTATTTCTCCTTCAAACGAATTCCAATTCGAGTAGAACAACAAAAAAATATTAAACAACATTCGATGCAATTATTGTGATCTTTTTTAAGGCCTGAAGACCTCAAATCTTTTAATTGAGGTAAAATGATAGGGATTGAGGAAGTTATTTTTGATAAAAACAATTAGGTTAAAAAATGAATCGAAGGAAAATTTAGTTTTACCTTTTTATAGAACCCTATTTTATTTGAAATACATGAAAATGGTTTCATTTAATTGCACATTCATATAATATGACCCACTTATGTATGTATGAACGGGACACGTGAAAGGAACACATCATTTCTTTCCGTTTCATTAATGAACGAATCTTACTTCCGAAGTATTTTTTAGAGGGCAAAAGGAATGGGTTAAACGAATTGCATCAAACAGTTCGTCATGTAATTTACTTCATATGAATTTGCAACTGAGATCATGTTACTCCTCAAGGGCAAACTACTCGTACAACATTCTCAATTCAATCAATTCCAACTATACGTCGAGACTTCCTCTCAATCTTTCTCCTTTTTCTCTTTTTTGTCTTCTTCATAAATATATAAAATCAAGAAATCATAAACAGGATGTCCTGAAACGGTGCATTTTCCTTATCCATGCTTGGCTGTAATGGATTTTTAAAAACCAATTTCCGTTCCTTTTTTAAAAACATAACAAAAAAAGAAAAACTAATAACCCGTTTCTCGCCAGGGGGCTGTTGGGAGGCGGCGGTGGGGGGCTAGTTCCTTAAGGTGGGGGCCAAGGGTAAGCTACTCAAGCATCAGCCAAGGAAATTGTTTCAATTTCAAAGAATGTTCACTTAAGAGAGGCAAACAAAAAAAAAAAACAAACAAGAACGGCAACCAACTCGCTCAGCGATTAAAATTCACTTTCGCAATATATTTATATAGAAACATTAAATTAAATTTTCGTTGCTTCGACAAGTTTTGGTATTTTTTTTCTCTTCACAACGAAACAATTTAATTTTGCAAAACAAAGCAGCAGCAGACAAAAAACAAACAATAACCAAACGGCCAGATCTATATCAGTTTCACCGAACTGTGTATACCCTTTTCCAGAATATTCATACCCTTTCGACTTCTTTGACATTAGATTGAATTACTCAATAAAACATTTACGTAATATTTTTTTACGTTTTCCTCAGGTTCTTAATGCAGAAGCTGCATTAACTACTTGAATTACATAATATTTCAAATAAAGGTTGCATAAAGAAAACAATCACTTAAAAACTTTAGCATATAGTAGTCGTTAAATCTAGTCAATCGTTCCGTGGCGAAACCAATTTGGAAATCGCTTCTCTAAGTAAATTTACCCTTATGCCAAAGTGTATAAATATAGATGAGAAAAATAAGCTGCACTTAAAAAATTTACGAGGCTCGCGCGTCGGCTCCATCGAGAAGATTCCTGTGGCCATAAACTGAAGGAGCAGGGCACAGAAAAGTATAGAGAAAGTGGCCAAAAGTCAAGCCATTGACTGACTGGCATTAAGTTCTTATACATATGTATATACATACATATATATGTATGGTTGTGTGCGCGTGTATTTGTAGGTGTTGCTGCGGCGAATTGAAAAAGTTTAGACGCCCCACAAACTTTATGAGCACCCCGCGTGGTCTCCCATTTTTATGGCCACTTTTAATGGCAGAACAAAGCAAGCAGGGCCAAAAACTTTGCCGACGGTCAACAGAAGCGGTTACAAGCCAAGCTAAAATTTCTGGCAAAGGTGAGCACCAGGGATGGATAGTTGACTGGAGAAAATACAATATCTCCTAAATTTCTGTTTCAAATTATCTAATGTAATTACCACTACATTGGAAGAAAATGCATGGCGTGATTTAGATTTCAAAGTTAATAGGGTGTTGGCCAGAAACTTCTTAAGATTTTGAAGAAAATCGGTTTTCAAAACTTCCATACAAAATGTTTGAGGTACCGAAAATCTCGGGCATTTTATTTTCGTTGATATTTTCGGACTGACAGCGAACACAGTTCCTAATAGTTTCGTCTTGGTATACAAATCGAACCGGCGACTTACTTACTTTTTGTAAATAAGAAAATAAGAACCATTTTCTCAAAAATCTATTTTAAAGTTAGGTAAAGTATTACTTTCAGGTTAGTTTCCCATGATTTTTATACCATGCATCCATAGGATGAAATGGTATATTAAAGTCGCCAAAATGTATGTAACAGGGAGAAGGAAGCTTTTCCGACCCTATAAAGTATATATATTCTTGATCAGCATGAGAAGAGAAATTGATAGAGCCATGTCCGTCTGTCCGTCCGTCCGTCTGTCCGTCTGTCCGTCTGTCCGTCCGTCCGTCCGTAAGAGTGCAGAGATCTCAGCAACTATAAATGATAGAGCTACCAAATTTAGAATGTAGACTCGTGTAGTCTTGGCGCAGACCAAGTTTAGGTTTTTTTTTTGCCACGCCCCCTTCCGCCTCCGGAATTTAATAAAAAGTGATTTTCTCCCGTAATATTTATCGTATCGTAATTTAATTTGGCACACTCATAGATCTTTTGAACATCTATCATTCCACTAAATTTTTTTTGCCACGCCCCCTTCCGCCTCCGGAATTTAATAAAAAATTCGGCACACTTATATATGTTATAGACATCTATCATTCCATCAAATTTCATAAAAATCGGAATAAAAATGGCTGAGTTATGCATTGAAACGTTTTGCACTCAAAGCGGTGCAAGGGCGAATTTGGCCGGTGGGGCGCTAAAGTGCACACACATAAGAGTGAGCGAGATAGCATATGTTAGAAATCGCGCATACGAAAGAAATTTAATATATGAAATAAGTTTTAGAAACTCAAGGAAATTTGTTTTCCCCTGATGCATGGTATATCCAAGTCGGCCCGGCGACTTACTTACTTTATTTTTTATTGTTTGTTTTTAACCTTTTTTATTAAATATTGTGGGAATGGTCTTGGCAATGCTGTATAGCCCCAGCCCTAGCAAAGTCAGCTGATATGGTGAGAGACAACGATCTGGCAAGCAGGCAACATTAAGACAAAGTCAGCAGAAAGGTGTTGAAGAAAAAAGACGGACGACGAAATAAAACTGACAATTTAAAAAAAAAAAATCCCAAATCAAACAAATAAAAAGGGAATGTTACATTTTTAATAATTTACCTTGTATATACACATGTATGTACGAGTATGTATATCCGCTTCTCGTGAGATTTTTGTAAAATTAGTGCCAAATTATTAAGAGCACAAATTCTTACAGGATATCTTTACGCGCAATTTAATCCAATAATAATCCATTTTTATTGTAATATAATTTTTTGCAATAATCTTAATTTTGATAATAGTAGCAGTTGGGTTGTTAAAGATTTCTATCGCACGATCTTTGTCAAAGGGAAAGGGGATGTATCTAAAATTTTCAATAGTTTTGAAAAATCTTGGTCTAACAAAGTTTTTTGAACAAGAAACTTTGCAAGCGGTCGTACTAGTAAATTTCTAACAAAAATACAGTCCAATTGAACTGGTATTCCCAAAATATCGTCTAATCTATAAATATATCGCTCACTTTTATGAGCACTTTAGCGCCACCACCGGCCATCTCTGGCCCAGCGCCGCTTTGATTGGATTTCAATTCGGACACTTACATATCTATCTACCGGGTTTTGTGAAATTTGTATCTTTTAGTTATTTGCCATCCCTGAAATAGCCAAACCAAAGGAGAATAGGCAACGAAGGCCAGCTGTAGCAGGCAGTTCGGCTTGAAGCCGCGGACGTATGTGAAACCTCCTAAATTAAACTTTGAGGCTCGCGGCCAAATGGGCCAAAACAGAAGCCGCCTGGCAGCTGCGGTGAAAGTGGTAGAGAATAAGATCGGGTTGTTGGAATATGGCTAAGGGGTCGGGGGACAGTAAAGTCAGGCACTCAAAAGCCAGAGGCCGCAACAGGCAAACCAAAGCAGAAAAAGAAGATGAGAAAAAAGCAAACCAAAAGTCCAGTTGAGCGTTAAAAAAGCATAAGAAAAGGATACGAGAACAAAAAACAAAACAAAGCCACAGGGGAGCCACATTGAAAAGGGAAGAGGCGCCACGACAGCAAACTTCAATTTGGTTTTGCGCCATTGCGATTCAAATCGCAGTAGCTTGTGCGCCATCAATTCCCCGCATACCCAAAAGTGGCGGAAAAAAAAATGTCATCCTCCTCTGGAGCATTTCAAACTCATGCTTCGACGCCTTTGCAATCGCGTTTGGCATTTTTTTTTTTTTTTCGTTATTTCGCTGAGTGGGGGGGAAGAATGATGTGGTGGGGAGGGTGTGGAGTTGGTATGCCTGGAAATTAATGCCAAAAATGTAAGGGACAGAGCGAGCGGGAGAAGCAGAAAACAAAGAAACCGCATCGAGAGTTGCATCCTTTTTTTCATTTCGCAAAAAAATATTCATTAGCCATCGATGTGCGATGGGGCAGGACTAGAAGTTTCAGCTTTTGTCAGCTTATAGTTTGATTTTTAGCAATTTTTTTTTTTTTTTTTTTTGGTCTAGATGCTGGCCATAAATTTCCGGTATAGCAAACTTTTCTATTTCCACCTACACCCTACACACACAACCACACACGCAGGCACACACATAACTTTGCTTTCTCCGACTCTGACTTTATCTGAGTCTGTGTCTCTGTCTGAGTGTGTGAGCTATTTGGGGAACAATTTTAATTAAAATCCCAGACAATTACACTCAGAAATAGAGCAGTATAGAGAAATAGAGATAAAGAAAGATTCGCTAAAGTGGAAGTGACGTGTGCTCAAACGTTTGTTACAAAATATGTATAACTATACTGCATACAAAGTTGGGTATACATATGTACATAGCTGGAAGCTAAGAAACGGTAACTGAAAGAAATGCAACTATTTCAGGCAGCTCTCTGTAGACACAAACTTCAAATTAAAAAAACAGAGCAAGTCCAAAATGTGATCTGACAACAAACAAATATGTACTTATAATATTATTCAAGGGTCGTCTGATATTCTCGTTTTCATCTAACATAAAATGGTTTAAAAAATATGTTAATTGTACGCATACGAAAGAAATTTAATCATGGTATATCCAAGTCTTTACTTTATTTTATTATCAACTTAACTTTATTATTTTTGTCCATAAGAGAAAAGTTTATAGTCATGTTGTGGGGCCAATTATCTCATTCATTTATTCACAGTGAAAAGAAATAATAAAAATTCAAAATATGGTGACAGCTTTTTCTCGAATATCGACTGGATCTACATACTACAAAGCCGAGGAACGAACTGTCAATTGAAAAGGTGAATAATTGGTTTATTATCAAGTAATATGATTAATAGGAGCACTTGAATAAAAGGGGTTGGCTTCTTCTACTTCTTTGGCGAATATTGTTTGTAATACTTGAAAATCAGAAAGTGTTGTGCGTTTTGAGACTCATGTTGTGGTATCTCAACGTTATTATCCAGCAGAGAGTTCAAATTCTCCGGTGTTCCATGCTGGTTGTTACTGCAAATAATTAATATTTAAATATTAATTATAAAAGCACCAGGTCTGACTTACCCCAATACTAAAATGGTCTTTTTGGCGAAGGCGTAGTCGACAAAGTCTGCATTTTGAGCGGTATTTCGGGTAGCTACAATTTTATAATTCTTCAACTTTTTCTCACGCACATATGCAGTAAGTGATTCCAGTTTTAGTTTCACTATGTTCAAAGTGTCAGTGTTTGGACTGCCATGAATAATGGAATTAGTCATATAATACAACGAAAACTAAAAGCTAAAAGTGTTACCTCAAATTTGTTGAATCGTTCACTACCAAAGTTCGAACACCAAGTGCTCTGCAGGTTTGCATCAAGTCATCTAAACTGGTCAATTCATCGATGAGAGCAGCTACCACAATGAGGTCAGCATTATTAGCTGATATGTTTTCCGACTCAAGATCAGGTTTGGGATATATATCACTTAACGGATAAATGCTATTTTCTTGTCCTTTCACTGGATTTATTTCAATTGATGCTAGTTTGATGGCTCGTCGAATTTGTTGGGCTCTCGTTAATTTAAAACCGGTCAAATGTGGCTCTCTATTTGTGATGTAGAACACCCAATCGATATCAAAAGAATAGAAATTAATCTCATGTAATAAGAGACGAGCTTCTAATTGAGCTCCAACTGATATGACTGCCAAATTATCTTTAACTGATGTCAGCAAAGTATCCACATTGGGAATATGAAGGCTAGAAATAAGGATTATACAATTTTTGTGAAATTTCATATGATAATTGAGAAATTACCCTTCCTCCGTGTAGATTGCAATAAGTTTGTGTAAAACCAATTTGACAAATTGGCGAACTTGTAAATCTTCTTCCATAGCAAGCTTCAGCAGTGAAACGACCAACTTTTGAATTTGATCTTCGTTCAGGGTGTTCCAATTTAGGTGAATGAAATTATGAGTAACTGAAATTAAAGACAACTGCTGATTGGGCTCCAGAGTGAATATCGACTGCAAACGCCCTAAGAGTATCTCGGGATTACGCAATGTTTTAGCCAATATCCATTCATATATTAAAGTGATAGAGAATTCATCTTTTGTGCAAAATAACGCGGACCATAGCTGATCAGAGTATTCACACCTCCAATATAATTTGTTCAACGCAAGGGCAATGCAAATTTTAAGTCTATGCTCCTTGGAGTTGATCAGATAATGAGGGTGGGCTTCGGACAATTCCTTGTTCATCCGCAATAATTTATTTACGACTTCTTTTAGATAAGAATCAGGTTGTAGAAATCTCGTGAGGTCAACTAAATCGTCAAAATCTGAGAGAATCTCCTCAACGCTGCAGAGTCAAAACGAGAGACTTAATTATGTTCCACTTGTAAATAAACTTCATTAACACTTACCAATCATCTTCAGTAGATGTTGAATAATGGATAATTCCTTGAATAACTTGATGTGAAGACACTTTCACCTGAGATCTTAATATTCCCATCACAACATTATAATTACGATGATAGTGATTGCTAATTATATCCATTGAAAGACTTTGTTGTTCTTCAGTGGTCAAATGTTTTGATGCATACTTTCCAATATTTGCAGCTCTATGAGATTATTGGAAATTAACAATAAATATATATGGCCAAAATATGTATTTGTTAAAACAATTAGCTCACGTTCTCGAACATGGAAACTTTTTAAGTAAGGCGACAAGACCAGGCAACACATTCTCGTCCTGCAATCGTATATTACATTCTGCCAAAAGGTCTCCCAAGGAACGAAATGTCGCATATAATCCCTGCTGAAGTAGTTCCAGAGGCTTCAATTGAAACTCTTCGATATCGTTCCATTCCTCTAAGTGATTCCAAACAAATAAATCAACAGAAATTTCCATCATAAAAGATTTCTCGTCGGTAGTTTCACACATAAGCTTATCGAGTAAATGCTCCTGCAGTTTCTTCAGATCTTTTCCATTTAGAATCAGGGAATTGTCCACTCCATACTCTTTGGAGTAGAAATCACGAATCTTTTTATCTTTCCCGATACGAATTATTCGAACGAACCGTAACCATCCATGCTGTTCCTTTGCCATTTTGCTCATTTTATCTGTAATATCACGATTAAAATCTAACCACGTATAATCAATACCGTAAGAACAAAGAGTTTTGATGAAGTCAGTAATTTTTGGTTCAAAATTATCGCAATTAATTATTTTGGGCCAAAGTTGATCACAAAAATTTGAAAAATGTTCGTTAAATATGTTGACGCGCATCTCATCCATGAAAAGCAGGTAATCATTCAGGGACAAATGATCAAGTGAAGCCTGTAATTGAGCGTACAATGGAATATGCAGTGAACAAAAATCGTCTTTTGAAGTTTATGACTTACACGGAATTGTTCTTCAAACATCTCGTAAATTTTATTCTGCAATTTTGGATTTCTCATTCCTGCCACTTGAGAGCCGAGTTTACAAAGCATTTCCTTACTAATGCATGGCGATTGTTCCTCTCTTGGCATACTTCTGAGCCAATTCCATAATGGAACACTCTGCCATTGCCAAGGAACGTTGACCAGGGCTTCGATAAAGGATCCAAGTTCACTTGTTGAGACAAAGTTTTTAAAAAACGGACTCAAACGTTGTTCATCATCAACATTGTACAACTTTATTCTATTGGTTGCTGCTAGGAACTCTTCCATTAGATTCCAATCAGTCAAGTGGGACAACTTCAAATAAGTCACAAAATATTTGATCGTTTCATAGACAACCGAAATGTTCTCGGATTGAAGCAGGCTTAGGTATAGAATACGCCGCCAAGAAGAGAAATCATTAGCAGATTTGAGATTATCCAACAAACTTGTTAAGTTTAAAGGCATCTGCTGCTCTTCCAGACGCTCCAATGTAGCAATGTAGTTTGACCACTGCTCTTTGGAGCATTTTATGGCTTCTGCGACAACACTGGAACCGAAGATCGCGTCTAGTTTATTCATGACAAAGAAGGCTGCATGACGATCTTTCTTCTCCTCTGATTGGAGTAGCTGTTGAATGACCCCCAGCAACTGTGGACACCGTTCCAGTCCGAGATTGTAAACAAAGTCGTCAAATAGCTCGACGAGTATCTGACCAGCGAGAGGATGCACCTGATCGCCGTTCAGACTGAGTGACCACAACCGATCCAAAATCAACTTGCCCTGGCGGCTAGGAAACTTTGTCACTTGGAGTTGTACACACGCCAAGACATTGGCCACCAACTGGCGACGTTCCTTCGAGGAGGCAGCAGCTCCATTTCCATCAAAGGCAGTAGTCATCGCTGCGACCAGCTTCTCCAATATTGTTATAGATAAATTCACATTTTTATACCTCATCAGTGTAAAGATGCACCGCAGCACTCTCTTCATGGCCGATCCGGTGGGTTCCTCCTGAAGGATATCGATTAGATTGTGCAGCAGCTCATTAATATCGGTTATGGCGATCGATTCAACAGTAGAATTCATTGCTAAGATCATATTTTGGAAAGTCGTGGATAAGAAGCTCTCGCTATTATTTGGCATCGGGTTGAAACACTCAAGCAATCGCTTTATGGCCAACATTTTAGGATCCTGCTGGACGACATCGACGAGGTCGCTCAGCAAATCCTTAAGATTGTTCACGTCCATCGATTGAGATTGGTTTGCGATATTCATTAGCTTGTTTAATCCTATTATATAGTTAAATATGATCTTGAACAATGCTACGCCCAACTATTCTCTGTGAAATGTTTTAAAGAAAAGAAAATGCTTGTGTAGTGTGACCAGATATGGAAAAAAATTAAATCACATTGACATATCAGGGAAATACCCAAACTTTTACTTGCATTAGAGATGAACAATATTTTTTTACAACTGACAAGTCGCACTCATTCCGATAAATTTTTTTAATTTAAATAAATGCACATTGTTACTGATTAAATACCAAGCCCAAAAATTTAACTTGCCATTTTTTGCTTTGTTTTTAGGTTTTGGAAGCAAACAAAAAGTGAGCAGGTTGTCTGACAATCTCATACTCATATTTTCATCCCCTTAATTGGAACACACTGAACGAAGATCAAATTCAAAAGTTGTTTGTTTTATTGCTGACGCTACTTAAAGCCTGCTTCAATAAATTCTAAAAATTTAACTTTTAAAAATGTTAAAAACAAACAAATTAATGAATAACAATAATTTGAAACATCAAACTTATATCTCGATTTTAGGTTATTTTTATATTCTGAACTTAAATTCAGATTTTCTAGTATCACAAATTTGTTTATTATTTCTTCGGCTTGTATTGTTTTCGGCTTCAATTATTAATTATTGATAACAAAGCTTACATAAAAAATGAACCTTCATATAAAAGTGTTTATAAGGTTCGAAAAACACGACAATTACATCCATTTTCTTTTTCTTAATCACTTCCTTCAGATATCTGTGAATATCTCGGGACTGAAATTATCCACCAACATAAGAGTCACATAAATGAAACGCTAACCACCATGATAAAAAGGGAACAAATCTCATCAATCTCCGGTACGTACACATCTTCCTGTTGGACTTTCCGATCCAGTATCGAATGAGCATTCGTCATCGCTGACGTACATTCATTTCTAGAAAATATTACTGCATATAGAGCCATATGCAGCTCGTAAATGCAGTAAAGCTATTGCTAATTCTAATAATAAAAGAATAATTAAATTCTAAGTTCAGCTAAATTCACTTTCGTTCATCCACGTGAGGCGGTTGAACAAAACTAAAACAAAAACACGAAACTAACCATCAGAAAAAATACTGCACATAGCATTAATAATAGAAAATAGAGTAAAGAGTGTGAATCAAAATAGATAAGCCATATATGACAAGTATTGTATGTCTGTCTGTATGTTAATACTAAGATCATGAGACTAGATATGTGGAGCTACCTAATTTAGTCCTTAATATCTGCTTTATCATTACAAACTAAACTAAAACTAGTTGCAATAACACATTGAATATAAAGTTTGTGTTAAGCAAAAATTGGTTTACGTACTTAAAAGATGTATCACAAAACAACTTCGTTTTTTTTTTTTTTTTTTGTGCATTTTAATTGCAAGATTTTCCTTAGACTTGTGTTTTAAGCGCAACGACCGCCAAAAAAAAGTGCAGCAGCTGAAACTCATTCAGCAAAGGAAACAAAAACTGGTACATGGAGAGAAGAAAAATTTCTGAGCGAGATGCCCTTAAAGCGAAAGAAAAGTTTTTCTTGGATTTCCCACCAATGCGGCACCACCCCCTGGTAATGGCTTCATAACACGCAACATTACAGCGGCAATATAAGTGGGCGTGGCCCTAACAGCTAATATGCAACTATATATTATGTGACTCCTTCTACTCTTCCCGCGCACCACACGCCCGCTTCCCCAACCCACCACTCGTTCTCTCTACTCATCTTTGTTGACTTTGGCAGCACCTGCAAAGGAAGGGAAACTCGTTCGAGCATCTGCCTCTATTTTAGCTAGGAAACTTAGCTGCCGTTAATATTTGTTATAGTTGTAATTATAATAAAACTTGACTTTAAGCACTCAAACACACCGGAGAGGGGGGTGGAGAGGAGAGTATCGGATGGGACTGGTGGCAGGGCACAGCTGTCAGCTAACGATCTACATTTTTGGTGGCCATCGTCTAGGATTTTGACTGCTGCTAACATGTGTGCTGCAGTTTATAGTGGAATTAGGCTATTTCTGAACTTACTTGATATGATAATGCTATGGTTCAAATTGTCGTAGTCATCATAATGCTCGTATGAAGAACTTTGTGGGGAAATTTAACACTAGATGCACTTAAAAATGGTTTGTATCTTAAACGAATGTTACAAAAAAACAAAACAAACTGTCGCGATCACAAAAACTTCAACTGAAAGAAAGAACCGAAGCTCATACGAATGTACATACATACATAACTGAAAAACAGTTAAAAACCCTTTTTCCTCAAATATACCTTTTGTTAGGTTTTAGTCAAATAACAGAACTCGTGGTGTTTCGCGATTCGTTGACCAACTGGAACTGTTTTATTGACTCACATCTTAGAGCTAAGCCTTGAGTATATAGCGAACTCAAGCTGGTCATACACATGCATATTTACATAACCATAGTGCGCTCTTGCTGAAAAAGCTAAAAAAAAAAATGTAAACAAATCTGCATAAACATATCCACTGCAAGTGCTCTATCAGGCGTTGCCAGTGGGGCATCCCCGTAGGGCTATAGGGTTATGTGCGATCTTCCCCAAAAGACTTTAGAAATTGTACATGTGATTAACATTTCCACTTGGATTAAAACTACGATGCTGGAGCCTGAACGGGCTAGCTCTTTTTCATACATATATCTAATTATATCGAAATTACGCCTTTCTCAAATATCGTATAATTTTGTATGTGTATTATATTTTTGGATCCGCCCCTGTGCATTGCTTATCCAATATTTGTTTGAATTCAAAGGGATCTGGCAAAGAAGTAAACAGAGCGAAAATTGGAGACATTTATATTAAAAATATTTCAAATATCGTGGCAAAAAAAAACAACCATGCCGAAGATTGTATACCCTAAATGGAGTTCGCAAAATGAAAAGACTTTTGTGAAAAAGCCCGTATGACAGCTATACGATATTGTCATCCGATTTTCATAAAATTTAGCAGGATTATAACTTATTATGTGCAAATCATATTTATTAAGTTTGGTGATGATCGCATAAAAAACAAAAAAGTTTTTAGAAGCAAAACTATTTTTGGTCCGATTGTTATTTCTGGCTAAATTCATATTTTCTTTAGTTGAATTTTTCTTTGCTCATTTCATATGTCAAATATTTAAAAAAAAATAAAGTAAGTTAGTGGCCGGGACGACTTGGATATACGTACCATGAATCAGGTAAAAATGTATACGTTAAATTTCTTTCAAATGCTATCTCGCTCACGCTTATATGGACACAAGCACTTTTGCGCCCCCGGGACAAATCGGTGATGTCTAGCACATGCTATCTCGCTCACTTTTGTGTGCATCGGCCTTGCACCGCTTTGAATAGAAAACGTTTCTACAGGCAGACGGACATGTCTCAATTGATCACTAATCAAGAATATATATACAATCCTTTATAGGGTCGGAACAGCTTCCTTCTGCCTGTTACATACAGTTTCTCGACTTTAATATACCATTTCATCCTATGGATGCATGGTATAAAAATATTCAGCATGTGCATATTTCTCCACTTTATTCAAATGAAATCGGGCATTTCGCATATTCCATATGGTTTTAATTTTTTGTCCATTTTTTTAAGGGTTTTTTACCATGCAAATTTGTGTCACAATTTGTACAATTAAATATTAAATAAAGTAAGTAAGTCGCCGGGCCGACTTGGATATACCATGCATTAGGTGAAGAGATATATATTAAATTTCTTTCAAATGCTATCTCTCTTTTGTGGAAACGAGCACTTTAGCGCCCCCCGACCAAATCGGTGATTTGCAGCATATGCTATCTCGCTCTTTTTCGCGTGCATCTGCCTTGCACCGCTATGGGTGAAAAACGTTTCTATGTATAACTCGGCCATTTTTATTCCGATTCTTGTGATATTTGGTGGAATGATAGATATACGTGACATGTATTAGTGTGCCAAATTAAATTACGATACGATAAATATTTCGGCTGAAAATCGAATTTTTCGAATTTCGGGGGCGGAAGGGGGCGTGGCCAAAATTTGAAACAAACTTGGTCTGCGTGCACACTGCACGCATCTAATGTCCAAATCCGAAAGCTCTATCTTTTATAGTTCCCGAGATATGGAGGCTCAAAATATTGTTTTTCAAATAGCGGGGGCGGAAGGGGGCGGGGCGAAAAAAAAAAATAAACTCGATCTGCCTGCAGAGCAAACGGGTCTACATGCCAAGTTTGGTAGCTCTAGCTCTTATAGTCTCCGAGATCTCGATGATTCTTCAGACGGACAGACGGACAGACGGACAGACAGACGGACATGTCTCAATCGACTCGGCTATTGATACTGATCAAGAATATATATACTTTATAGGGTCGGAGAAGCTTCCTTCTCCCTGTTACATACATTTTGGCGACTTTAATATACCATTTCATTCTACGAATGCATGGTATAAAAATATCAAAGAAGCTAACTTCGGCTATGCCAAAGTTTGTATACCCTTGCAGCTTTTGACCATTACATTTTATTTTCTAAAAAATTTTTTGTTTCTTAATCCAATAAAGAAATATTTTAAATACATTGGCCGGGGGCAGCCAATCGCCAAATAGTAGACAATGTAGCGATTGATATTCATATTCACACACACACAATCGCAATTTTGACACATATATGTGCTTCACTGCTTATGCGTGCACTGCTTATGGCAGCAGTACTGCTGCATACTGCTGCTGCCATAAGCAGTGCACGCTATATAGGCAAATTTTATATCGTCGAAATCAGGCGTTATGTTTATCCGATTGTTTTGAAATTCACGCATATGACGTAATCCCTTTTTATTTATGCACATAATCAGTTTGGATAAGATTGTTCAAAAAATAGAGAAGTTATTCGCATTTAACGATTGTATTTGTATGGCAGCTATATGATATAGTTGTCCGATCTTATTCAAAATCGCAGATGTGTATGTGGCTGTATAGAAAAGCTTATATACGAACTTTGAATGCGATAGCTCTAAAACTGTGGGACTAGATCGCGCAGCACCAGACAGACAGACGGACAGACGGACAGACGGACATGGCTATATCAACTCGTCTTCTCTTGCTGATCAAGAATATATATACTTTATGGGGTCGGAAACGATCCCTTCTCTGCGTTACAAACATCTGACCAATTTTATAATACCCTCTGCAAGGGTATAATAAGAGTAAAGAGAAAGTGGCGACCCATTTCAATTGATTGCTGTCTTGCTTTACTACATATATATTTACTCTATATGTACATACATGGTATGTATGTATATGTTGTCGTATGTATATTGAATATTTTCATTCTGGTATTGTTGTTGTAGCCTGCGAATCAAATTGAGGCTAGCAACTGTTGGTAATTTGCATATTTGAGCTGAAAATTGTCAGGCAAGGAGAACGGAACAGGAGCGGACTCAGCTTCATATGTGGGAGCTGCAAAAGTAATATATTGAAAAATCATAAATCGGCTAAACGGCTTGTCGAACTTGCGTATGTTATCATTCTAAAAGTTACGATTGACTTTGGGTGACAACGCCAGTCTCTTTGACCCTTTGTTAATCCAGCCCTGAGGCAGCCATCCCATACTCCAGGATCTCAGCTTTAGAAAACTGAGTGATTTGACAGAAGACTAGGCATACAGTGGAGGGTGAAGTGCTGTTGTGGTTGTGGGCAGAAGCCTTTTGCGAAATTCATACTCAATTCTGAAATTGATTTATTATGCGGTAATTGTTTTGGCCCAGTTTGAATACTTGCCCGGCATACAGAATGAAGCCTTAAATGGTTCACTTAATGCCACACAATTAGTTGAACTGAATGGCTTAGTATTGAGGTTAATCATCAGATATTTAAACTGAGCAGGCATTATAATAATCGCTACTTAATCAGTGGCTCAAAAATCTAGAAATGCCCATTCAAATGCAATCATTTAGCCACTTACATTCTATATCCTCTGTCTTTAGTTTCTATTCTCAAATCTGTTGAATTTCCTACCCATTTTTCCCGGAAGCCTCATCCAAGTTGAAGTTGCTTATCTCGTCTTAGCCTTCTTCGGCTAAATGGCCATCAAATTATGCAGAGACAATGTAAATTCTCTATAAAATTCTATTCGCAGTTTTCTCTCTTTGCGTGTGCGGTGGCTTTCCATTTGAAATTTATTGTGTTTGTTCTTGTTTTCCTTTTGGCTGCTGCTACTGCTGCTGCTGGAAAATCAACATGGCAATAAAGTTTCCTATTTACTTATATTCAATATGTGCCAGCATTTCTCTCTTAAAGTTTATCCCCAAAAATTAAAGTTGAAAACGAACAAATGTTGAAATTAAAATTGTTTTATTTCTATCTATTTTTTAAGCTATTCAATCCACGATCAATTGCCGAAAAAAAATTACAAAATTATACTTTGTTTCCCTCATTCTTCTATTTTCCTGTTGGCTTTCAATTTGGTTTAATCTGTTTAAATGGGCAATGGGTAAAAGAACAACAGCAACCAACTCAGAATTGACTATGCCAAATTGTATATACTCTATGTAAATATACTTAACTTTGAATCGACCTACAAAGTCCATTGGAATAAATATTTCGTCGATTTCAAAAATTTATTGGCTTCGCTTTCTTCTGGCCATAGTTAATATAGCCCAGTTGTGAGGGTATTATAATAGTAGTCAAATCTGCAATTTGACTGATTCAATTTGTAAAAAGTGTGAGGAGTTGACATTCGTGCGGAAAGCGGAGAATGGAAATGGACATGGAAATGGTCATGGAAATGTGTTTGCTGCTGTCTGCGCTTTTTTCTCCATTTGTTTAAATGTTTATTAGATGTGGCAAATTGCTTGTTTCGTTTGCATTTTGATTACTATCAACATCCACACCGTTCCAAAGCAAAGAAAATCATTTACTCTGATTTGGAAATTTATCCACAACGTAAGCTTAAAATTGAAATTAATCTGAAGAAATATTTGGTTGAATACTGAAGCAACAAAATGAAATTTAGGTTACGAAGGGAAGGGCGGGCCAATTGCTAAAATTTAAATTTTTAAGGTGAGCTACGCTAAGTTTGATATTAGGCCATTGAACTCAATTTTAACTAAATTTGATCATAGTTAATCTTACGAGTAAAAATAGATTCTTCCGGGACAAAAAACTCGATCATATGGCCAACAAAAATGTTTAGCCTCCACATTCTCTATGAAATTCTTGTTAAATTTTAAGTTTTCAAATACAATTTCAATAGTTTCAAAATTTCTTCAATTCGTTCTCATTTAGTAATTATTCAACTAGTATTTATTGGGTTAAAGTAAGAATTTAATTAACTTTATAGTTAAGTAAAATAACCTTGGGAACTTCGAATTGGTTTTCAATTAGAAAGGCGTCTTCCGACACATATTGTCAAGTCGAAGTTAAGACTAACTTAAGACTAACCTTTGCAGTTCCATAACTTTCCTTTAAGCTCTTGATTATTTAAAGCAAAACCAACTTTAACTATCGGCTTTGGAAAAATGCCAATGTAAAGCAATTTTCAAAAAGCACGATACATAAATAACAATTCAATTCATTTATTTATTTGTCTAGAATTCTATTTTGTGCCCTCTCCCATCCACATGGCGCAATATCAAATCCTGACACACACGAAATGGATTTGTCGTTTGACAATTGATGGATGTAGGCCCAACACAAAAGCGAAACGAATTGAAATGGTTGACTATTAAAAAGCTGATAGCTATCATAGTGGAAAAACTCCGTCACAGCAATTAATTAACTAATTACAACTGTCTTTTTATATTTATTAATTTGTCGACTGTCAGACACTTTTGATGCAAAATAAAATCGAACTTAGGATGAGAAATTTATAAATATTTATTCGTATACCGTTTGCGGACTTCGTTTGTCGGTTGAGGCTGCTGTCGGTGACACTCGAATGTGAAATTAATTCACACATTTTTCGGTGGCACCTTTTTTGGTTCATTCACATCATGTGGCAATGTCACAGATGCCACACATCTACACAGTGTGGCAGACACAGAATGCGCTTCATTTGATTTGTCCTTTCCGCTTGCATGCAGTTGATATTTCTGCGAATTTCCTATCCAACAACCTGCTGGTTGTGTGCCACAAATGCCACATGTTGAATGCAGAAGGCATCGAAGGCATACGCTAGTCCTGAATCATAATTTGATTAAGCGAAATGTTTAATAAAATATATTCACTAAAATGCTAAACTCTAATAGGGATGAACTTTGACAAATTGTTTCTTAAGAACAGCAATTCGATTGTGACTAAAATAAGTCCCGTCCGACAATCGGCCAGTCGTATCGATCGATTTGGGTGTGATCCCTTCTGTTGCGGAGGATCGCTGAGCCGTTAACTTTAATTTGAATTTGAATTAAGTAACGAATATTTGTAGTGTTGGATGACGCATGTTATGTCATAGTGTTAAGCATGATATATCGATAGTATTGGAATACGTATGCAGTGGTAGTGTTAGAAATCGAATCGATAACACGCCACTTGAAAAAAGCGACGCCGTGGGAGAAAAGCGTGAGCTAGTTTTTGTTAGACTAAATTTAAGATATTTGATTTAATTATTATTTCTTAGGAAATAAAACCGACCCGACCCCACACCAACCCTTCCTTGACTCATTCGATATTATCCACAAGGAGATATATTGGGCGCAAAGGGCGCCAGGGGAACAGTAAGGCGGTTCTTATAAGCTGAGGAAGTCCACGGCCGAGCCTCTCGTCAACACCTTTTAATAGGGGTTTCCTACCGAGAGCTCCCAAAGTTTGCGACCATAGAGAACTATGAACTGGTGCCCGATTTACTAGTCACATTTAAGGCTTTGAGAGCAAATCCCCTTTGACTAATTTATACATATGATATGTAATATTACAAAATGCCGTTGCAATTTGCCAAAATTAAATGAAAATCATTTCGATTTTGGTGTAAATAAATTCCAATTATATTTTTATTATGGTTACATAATTTAATTTGAAATTGATATTTTCGTGTTTGAAAAAGCAAATTAAATGAAATTATGTAAATTTCATTTTACGTTGGTATAATTGCATTTATTTTACAGATACAGATAGATGGAGGCGGGGAAAAAGTTTGCGTTGGGGAGAGTGGCAGATTGAGTATCCCAATCCCAGTAAAATATTCTCAACCAACTTTTGCTTTATTTGTACATACATTTAAATCCCCAACCTCCTTCCCTTAAAATAGAAAACAAAATTCTATAAATTTTCAGCATTTATAAATTGTGTTAAAAGTTGCTGCTTGCCCATTTTGCAGACAGCCAAATTTTCCTAAATGAACATTTTCACCATGCCATGCACGTAGCAACAGCTGCAGGGCTGCAGAATGAAGGAGAAGAATGACTAGGCAAAGGAGGTCCAGGGAAACCGAGGAGGAGCCAAAGGATGGCGAAGTCGTTGTCGCTGATTTTTGAGAGGGAATTAAATAGTGAGGAAGAGTGGGACAGACACATACATAGATAAAAGACAGGGTAAAATCATTAAGATGTTCCCAGAAAGAGCATGAAAACTATTTGAAATTTGTACATATTTAATCCAAGACTCCATCACTTACTTGTCTATACAATCAGCCATTGATTATATTAAATCATAAAAAACTCACTTTTGAGACGAATTTCCATGATATAAATGCAAACTGTTTTTTTAAAACACCTTAGTTAGTTTTAACTTGTCGGGATTGTGGACACTGGATCACCATTTTCTAGCTCTTATGTTAAGCTAATATATTCCATATAAAAACGTTTTGACTTAAATTTTCTTAATACAAATTGTTGAAAATGCATTTGACAGGTCAAATAATTTGTTATGCATGGGAAAATCGTTTTCAGAACATCAAAATTTCTCGATTTTATGAGTCTTTTATCTTTGCACACATACATTAACTAAATCTACTTTGCATTCGCAAAACGTTTAGCAATTATTTCATTTTCAAGTTGGAGTTTTATCCTCCTCCCCCCATTCCTCCGCTCAGGCAACTGTTGTTTTGGGCAAAAGTTTTGCGCCAAATGATTTCGAGTGCATTAAATTTTGGTTGCCATTGCAACCAAATGCGACTAATTAAATGGATGGAGACGATGAGTTACTTCACATTGCCTGCTTGCTGAAAACTTTTCTGTCCCCAATTATGGCTGAGAGTCGCTTTGCCTTCCCCCAGAAGCGGTTTTCAGCAACTAATGACTGCTGCCTGACACCTCAAAAATCAGACAGGTAAGCGATTTGCTTAGTCACGACCACATCCCAACATCTTCTGTTTTTCTTGATGCACGCATAATTTGTTAAAATAATTATCCATTTTAGGGCTAAAAGTCAAAGTGGCAACATTGAAAGTTTTCAGTTGTTGAGCGAAAAACTTGAGATGAATTCACTATCAAAATGTGAGAAAAGAAGGAGAAAACATGGAGTTGAAAGCGGTGAGCTTCAACATTGGGCTAAGACTTGCAGAAAAAAAAGGACTCTGTTAAGCATATTTCTGACGATGTTATTTTAGACTATTTTCAAGCATGAGCGTTCACAGGATTTACTAGTCTGTCATTTTTCGGCGATTTTTTTATATCATATATAATAGATTTTATTATTAAGCAATCAGAATCCACATTGTTCGTTGCTGGAAAAGTCCTGGATTGCTAGGATAGAGTTAGGATAGAGGATAGAGTTATGCTTTTATTTGCTCCTAGAAATCGCATCATTTAATCAGTTATAAAATTGTAAATCATTTTTCGCATTTTTTGACTGATTGAAATTCAATAACTTAAATTTGTGCAGTCCTCGGTAGATGAGGTGTCTAAGTGGCCCTGTCATAAAGGCAACAGGCTAGTGTATGGATGTAGTTATTGTTTAAGCCGATGGCCATCGTTGCTAGTGCTTGTAAAAAATTGTTAGGTTGATAGTTTACAACTATATCCTATACTAAATAAATAAATAAAAAATAAATAAAATAAACTTAAATTTGAAACTTCGATTTTATAAAGTTAAGCCAAAGTAAAGTCGGTAGAGAATTGGCATCCTTCTCATGAAAGATACATAAGTCAGTTCCTGTGGCCATTCTAATTGTTCTGTTGTTTCCCTTTGGAAAGATGGAAGATCCACTTATTGAGGCTTTGACGAAATCGATCATTGTCCTGCTGAGTACTTGCCTCAAAAAGCTAAGTTGCTCCTTGGGCGGAAGATAGTTCTAAGTAGTTAGAATTATGGTTCGCATTTGGACTGTCTCAAACCACTGTGCTTGAAATGTTTACTAATTTCCGGCTTCATTACGCTTAAAACTATTAGCAAAAGTTTTGAAACGAATCCAGTCAACTTTTCCTACCACCGCACCATCAACCAGTTCCTTTATGTTGCTAGCTTTTCATCTGCTCTGCGAGCTCCAAAGAGTTCCAACTTTATTTCATTAGATTCGATGCGACTTTGTGCCCTTTTGGTTTCGTTTAACATCGTTTTATTTTTGTTTTTTTTATTGGTCTTTGTTTGATTTCGATTGTAAATGTAAATGCATTAGGCAAATGGAACCGAATGCCTAACTCTCTCTAAGTGGTGTCTAATTTAGCATGTTAATTGAAGATATTTTAGCACTGAGATTGAGATTTATGTCGCTTAAAGTTTCTCCTGGGGCCACAGCTGTGTTGAAAATTTCCTGTGGTCAAACATCAGCTGCAAATGAAAAATGAAATAAGAAAATGTTGCAATAAAATACAAGTTTCTGTTATCCTTTGACTCTTATCTCCCATCCTTGACTGTCCTGGCCAGCCCAGGCCTGGCCTCTTCTCCCGCCCATAAGAAAACACACAAAACTTGAAGTGTGAACTGGTCAATAGTCTGAAATAACAACAAGACCATAACACTGGCAATAAGTTGTACAAGGAGGAGCAGAAGCAGCATCACGAGCACAGCTCCAGCAGAGGGTCCCAAGTCTCAAGTCTCAAGTCTGTCAAGTGGTTTGGTCAAGTGTTTGACAGAACATAAAACGAACCACTATGCCACTTGCGTCTCCCTACTCCAAGTTCTTAATTAATTTTTATGAATTGCATGAAATTTACGTTCAGCTTTTTTCGGCTGCCAAGACAAGACAATGGGAAATTCACTCGGAATTCTGAAGAGCTCCGACCATAACGTGTCTCCCTCTCTCTATCTCAGAGATGAAGATAAAGTGGCTACTCATGGAGTGAGAAGAAAAACACAATGGATGGAGAGCTCAGAGGAGATGCATTTAAATAGCCCTCGGCAGACAATGTTTGATGATGTCGGAAAGTCATCAGAGAGACGGGCAGCAAAGTTAAATGCTTTCTAAACAATGGCTTTGAAATTCATTTTTGGCAAATTTCAATATATTTTAGAGATTAAATTGTTAAAAGTTAGCTTTCGATTTATTTTTAAGGGCCTTAGCTAAGATTAATAAAAAATTTCAAGTGTATCTACAACTTTCCACCTCGTTTTACCTGGCTTCACTTGAGCAGATTGATTTACTTCACCATATTTTAAGCTTTGGCTACAGCTCTCTGTCTATTTGACCTGTATTTACCTTAACCAGTTCAGTGTGTTAGCAGTAATCCAATGGCAGTTTACTTTGTGTTAGCTGCGATAAATCTTGAAATGCTTACCCATAATTCCAAGCTCCATTCAATTGGCAATCCTTTTTAGCGTTAAACGTTTCCTATCCATATACATAGCCATAAGCATGATGTAATTACACGGACACACATATAAATGTATATATATATATACGTATAAATGAATATGTGTGCGTATATTGCGTGTGTATTTGTAAAAGCGGTAGCACACCTTCGGCTAGTCATATCTTTTTGGCCTTATCTAGTGCTGCTCTTTCTGCCCTGCAAAGTAGGCAACAATAATAAATTATTTCCATGGCTGACCGCAAACAGGTCTTGTTGTTGCCTCAGTCTGCTCTCTCACGTCTGCCATTAAACGCGGCGTAAAAATAGCTTGAAATATGTAATTTTCCGGTTCAATTACAAACGCCACATCAGCAGCAGTAGCAGTGGCAACAGAAGGCAACTGGAGGAAGGGGACGAAAAACCGTACGAGGAGGAGAAGGAGCAGGTCAGCCACATCCACATCCGCATCAGGTCAAGATGCATGTCCGCTGATAGCATTTCGGACGCTCTTCCTCTCTGGACAATTCTGGAAATGGAGACTGGCCGCGATGCGCGATGTTTGCGATAGACTTTGCCTCGGCCTCAACCTCTCCATTCTCCTGTGTAATTTGTAGTAAATCTCTGGAGCACGTTGCCAAAAGGCAGGCTAAGCCTGACACTTTGAATGGGAACCCACCACCCATTATCCACCTACTCTTTCCCTTCACACTGCTCCTTGTGGTTTATTTTGAAAAATTCGTTTGCTGCGTGAGGCATTTTAATAAGTTGAATTTTGCCAGTGGTTTGATTTTGACATTTTAATGCGAATATTTTAGATGTGAAAATATTTAAATTAGGTTAAATGTGGAAAACTTCGTTTTATTGATTTTAATTGAAACCAAATATTTCAATTAGCATTGGATAGTTCGCCAAAAGGCTGAAAAATGTAGGTAAATTTATAAAAACTTTTCAATTTTATAATCTTTTGGCTTAAATCTGCTAATCTCTCTTTTCCAAAGCTCAAAGGGAGTGACTCAAGACATTTTACTATACTGACAGTTCGTTATTGTCTTACTAAAGTTATGCTCCGATTCTTCCATAGAAGTTAGACCTTGCGAAAAGAAGTATTTTGTAGCCCACTATGGACAATTACAACTAAATAGCATACTTTTAAAAATTACATCTTGTTGTATTTTCGAACAAAGTCTCCTCCATTCGATAGTCAAAAGAACGATCTGTAAAATTACAAATATAACTTAAGCAGGGGAATCGATTTTATCTCTGAAATTCACAACTGAGAATAAATTTATAATTATAATTTATAATCGTGTATATGAAACTTCTTATGGGTGTATTTTTTGCTCGATAAAAAAAACCATGAATACTTGTAGTATCCATTTTTATAATTTATTTATTTATTCGTTTTTTAAGCATAGATGAAAAAATGTAAGTCAGAAAAAACCCAAACTTTGAATAAGTTAAATTCGGTTGTCTGATAATCAGGACCGAAAAAAATTAGTACACATGACAATTAGCAAAACTGAAAACTAACAATTGCTCCCAAAACGACAGCAACTTAAAAAAGTTGGATTTTTCACTATTTTTTTTTTATTTAAAAGTCAATCCGGCATAAAAAAGTGTTTAAAATAATTTGAATTTTGTTAAAAATTTAAAATTGTCTTCTTGAAGTATAAGTATAAGGCCATTGAGAATTGTTAAAAAATGCTTCATATAGTAAACCATCTTCATCTATGTATTTGAATTAGGCATGCTCACGCAATAAAATTTCATTTTATATAAATTGATTTTGCCCCTTTTAAGCGCACTAAATTTCTCTGGTCTTTGATGAAGGCGTCGCTAAATAACAAACAATAAAACTATTTAACTTTAATAAAACCGATTTGAATAACCTATAAATATCATAGATTTGATTGCTCATTCCCTCCGCTTGCTATACCAACAAAAAAAAAGAAAATGGAATACATAAAACATTCAGTAAAAGTTAAGCAACTCCGCCAAAGTGAGTAAATTTTCAACATTCGCACATGACACATAAAAACCAAAAACCAGAAAAAGGCTAACAAATGTCCCAGACCAGTGGAAGGACCGCAGCAGTGCTAGAGGATCCTTAGGTAGAAGTAGAACTGCATTTAAGCGCCATATTTTATACACACTTAGAGTCAGATGCAGGCAAAAAGACAGAGACAGACAGAGAGCGAGAGAGAGAGAGGGAGGGAGAGAATGAGTGGGAGGGACAATGCTAGAGTGTCAAAGGCAAAAATGCAGGCAAAGATAAAGCTAGACAGAAGGCAAATGGAAAACAAAAGGTTAAAAACCAAAATGTGAAAAGTGTGAAAAACTCTCGAACAAAAAATTTACAAAAAAGTGCAAAAATGAGAAAATAAACTTCAAATTGGGTTAAGCAAATGCCAAGAGCCAACTCACACACACACACGCGCACAACCATACTCACACACACACACACACGCACGCACACGCACACGAATAAAATGCAGTCACGCCTTGGTAAAATTCATTTTGGCCAGCACACTGGGCGTATAATGAATTTTAATAAATGTGACTGGGCAATGAAACGCTTTTCCAATTAACCAAACAGAAGACAAGACTAAAAGCATTTGCTTGAGCTTGCCTTCCCATTTGGCATGGCTAATTGAAATTTAATTAATTAACCATGTTTTCATCGGGATCCCTTAAAAATGGTTATATTGGCCTGGCCATCTGGCATGGCCAATTCCCCCTTCTTACCACTTCATCCCGCACAAATGTTTTGGAATTCATGTATATTGATTGTAATTGCTGCTCAATGTGCCTCATCATTTTTGGCTCATTAATCATTTTTCTTAGCCATTTCCCTTTTTCGTTCGCATTTTCATTAGTTGGCGAAAACGAAAATCTAATAATACTAACAACATATATACCTACTTATATTTTTATAGATTCTAAGGCCAAACTTAGCTATGAGAAATGCTTTTTACGTTTTCAAATTAAACGCAGAGTAAAAGGAAACGGGAAATTAACCAAAGAGCAAAGCAATGAAAAGCAAAAAGGCAAAAAAAATAAAAAACAATAAATGTTTAGCTTGAAGAAGAAACTTTTTTAGTTGTTTAGTTGTTAGTCTCCAAAAGGAAACTATATTCACATTGGCCAATTGTTTATAATTAGAATTTGTTCCAAGCTTGTTTTAACTGCTTTCGAAATATGTATTGGTCTTTTAAGTCTTTTTCTGGATAGTGTACTTACTTAATATATTATTTGTTTGAAAACTGCAACAATTTCATACCAATTCATCAAGCTTTTCGCAAACTTGCTGCTTAGTTTTCCACTTCTTGCAATCTCTGCAAAAATGCTGTCCATATTTTGTAAAATGATTGGCAAGTTAAAGCCCTATTGTTGGAATTTTTTTGGTTAATGCACTTTTAAGCCATTTGGACCATTTGGCTGCAAATCGTAGTGCCAAATTGTTGGCCAGCTTTCAGTTGCCAGTTTCGAGTTTTCAATTGGGAATGGAAATTTTCTCAGCATGTGAAGCACGTTTCGATGTTGTCGCCCTGTTTGAATGACCATTTCGTATGCCCATTTTGGGAAATATGTATGTGTGTGTGTGTGTGTGTACAACTGGATGACAATTATCGATCAGAGGACGGTGGTAGGATGGGGGAAAGCGCGTTAAGGACACGCATCCTTGGGCTCATTTACATAAATGACGATGACGGTGACATCCAGCGACAATTTCGTATGTAAAAATCGGACAAAAGCAATGAGAAAGAATACGAATCGAGCGTTTATATTGAAGCATATGGAAATGGGAATGGTCTTTAACAGAAATACAAGGAAAAGAAAACTTTTTGGTAACTCAAATCGAAACACATTGAAATTAAGCCAAGCGACGAAAATTAAAATGTTAGCCATGTTTTATGGCCAATGTCTAGAAACACTGGTAGAGAGAAAGAGAGAGGGAGATGGACAGAACAGCCGTGTGTAATTGCCGAGTGTTTTATTGCCAAAATTTTGCACCATCTTCTTCTTGGTAGTACTTCTTCAGGCAGTCGGCTTCTTCCGTCTTCTTCGAGGAACATTTGTCAAGGAGACTCAAGGCCTTCCCATAAATTTTCCTTTCTCACTAGATTCTGTGTCCCTGCGCCCCTGCCTCCCTCACTCTACGGCTCTTCGGCATTGTAGATGGAATTCATTAGAGTTTGCTGACTGTGAAGCAAAATTAAATTACATTTAATTACTTTGGGACGAGAACTCATAACTTTTGGCCCAAGAAAATTGTCGTCTGCAACTGATAACTTTTCTCTACTACTTCAACCATATGTTTTCCAACAAGAATGTCCATCTACTGGCATTGTTCAAAGCGTTGCTTTTCCCAAAAAAAAAAAAAATAAACAGAAAAAAAACATCAGAATTTTTAAGGTTTCTGGCCTGCAAGTGACATTTGACAAAATATTTTTAGTTCATTTTCAAGTGTAAGAATAGCTGCTGCCACTGCAAGTGTTTTGGCTTAGATAAATGCATCTCATGCATTTTCCACAGGACACACAAAAGCCTTGAGATTCACTCTTTACAAGCATTGATTTTTTTCTTTAGGTATCCATAAACTAAACAAATATCTGACAATGGGATGACGCATTTTTTGTCCCATCAAATCTCGATATTAAAGTGTGTTTTTGATAACGCTGTTTAGCCGCATTTAACTCAGAACTGAAAAAGATGCAAAATTCTTTATGGAACTTTTTGCTTTTTACCCATTTTTTTATTTTTTCCCTTATTTTTACAATTATATCAGCAAATATCAAAAAATCACATTTTTAAAAATAATCTTCCAATCTAAAATTTTAAAAAAAGTGAAGCCATTTCTTTTTGAAATCAATCAAAATAAAGTAAGTAAGTCTCCGGGCCGGATATACCAGGCAACAAGTGAAAAAATTATATTAAATATTTCTATTTAGAACTATGTTTTATAGCCTGGGAGTAGCTTACTTCGATACTGAAAATCGTCTTGATCATGATCAAAAATGTACATATAGTATATGTTCTTTGTCAAATCGAAGAAATACTACTAAAATTCTTTTTGGCAAGGGCATAAATGGAATCGAAAATCCTGCGAGACATATTAAATTTTACAGAATTTTACTTGAGTATATTTATCTATATATCAAATTTTAAAATAAGCTATGATGTCTAGCCAGCTTTAAATCGATCAAATCGATCGAGTTTTTGGTGGGAAGATAAAAAGTATTTTTTTAATGCCTACTACAAACATAATCTTGTCCGCTATAATGGTATTAAATCAGCATAAACTGACCAATCAGTTATTTCAATATGACATGAAATTGCTGGAACGATTTTATATGTGTAACATGCATGTTGTTGACTTTTTGATCTTTTAACCTGCGACCAATTCAGGAACTTTGCTTGAAAACTTTCATTGGAAAAGTAAAACTTGAAGCCGTCTGTCAGACTTCCAACTGGCAACTTTCACCTTCTGTTGCAGGACGAGACTTTTGTGGCCCAGCCGCAAATGGCAATGTTTATTAGCCATAATGATGCTGACGGGGCACAGGACAACAGAATAGAGTATGACAACAACAACAACAACAACTAGAGCAACACAGCGAAATATGTGCTGTCTGTGTTGCCTGGGAAAAGGGATGTCCTGGAGTACCCGTAACTTTGAATAAACTAGGAAGTTCTCTTAGCTGTACGAGAGAAAGAGAGAGAAAAAGAGAAGGAGACATGGCAAGCAAACAGAGAGAGAGAGGGGGGGAGTGAGACCAAGAATCGTGTCCTGGCTGTTCACCGTGTCTGGTGTCCTGCTACTCCTGTCGCCTGATGTCGCGTCGACAATTTTACTTGGGCTATTTATAACTGTCGCTCCACCTCGTTCCCTCTTCATCCGATCTTCTTGTCATGCTGTTGCCGTAGTTCTTGTTGTTGTTCTTGCCCGCGAACATCTTGATTCAGTTTGGTTAGAGGTGAAGCGCATCCTGTGCTCGTCCTTGTGCCAATCACTCACCGTCTGCCTCTGCTGCCTTTGCTGGGGCAAACACAAATTGCGGTCATTTCTTGTTTGTCGCCTTCAACATTTGGCGAATTGCACCAACAAGGAGCAGAAAACACCCAAAAGTACCTAATTTGTCACTCAGCTGGGACAAGGATAAAGCACATGCTAAGTACTTAGCCATCCAAATATTTTCGATTGCTTATGATATAGATGAATATCACACACAAAAATTGCCCCATCGAGACTCAACTGGATGGCTGCTGCTGCTGCTGCTGCTGCTGCTACTTGTGGATACCCTTGGACACAGCTTTTATTGCTGTTCTATGGAGCGCAAAATGCAACTTTTGAGCTTGCTCAAATGTGTTGCATGAATTGCCATTGTATGAGCAGCAGAAAGAGATGCAAGGCAGCCCTCAAAGCCAGAAGCAGATAACACGAACGATGCAGGACAAAGGGGGAAGAGGCAAAGGGAATTGCTCCACTTTTACAATAAATTCTTAGCATAACAAGGCAAACTGTAAAAGTGCAACAAGCAAAAAAAAAAAAACAAACGAATACATGAAATACCCTAGATCTACAAAAGTGACACCCACATCTTCGACTCGAAAACCATAATTTTGTATTAAACTAAATGCAATATTAAGCATTCCTAAATAAATTTGCTGCAACTATTTTTTTTTAAGCAGATAAACTGCAGATTTTAAATATATTCGGTTTCATAGCTTCCCGTCGAAAACTTCGTTGTAAATTCTATGTTCAGAGAAGCATGAAATCAGTTGTCATTAATTGAAATGATCTATAGATAGATATAGATATATATCTATAGATATTCAATGCCAGTTCAGTAGTCCAATAACATAAACGATCTTGAAGCTTCGAGAAGTTCTAGAAAAGTCTCCTGAATATTAAATAACTTCTGAAAACATTTAAATACGCTCTTTTATCCACGTTAAGTATTATTGGATCTATCACAGCATAAATTAAAATAAAACTTGTAACATTTCGAATTTTTAGAGACGATATTAAACCAAGATTTTTGTCTTAAACTAAATCGAGATAGGGTTAGAAAATCTTAATTTTAATCGAAACAAAGTCTACAAATTAATTTTTAGTCGGTTAGGTTCTTGCCTAATATGCCCAATTCAAAACCCAATACGGAACTTGGCTTTATTTTCCAGGCTAACAATTGTAAGTGAGTTCAATAGTTTGATCGGCTACTGCTTGTTGGCCTTTTCCACAATGCAAATGCTTGCCAACTGGCAACTGGGTAGCTCGTCCTCGTTTTTACCCACCTCCATCGCTTTGGGCAATTGGATTTACGTATCAGAGGATAAACATTTCAATTTGACTTTTGGTTATCCTCTTCTCGAACTTTTTTCCATTTGGGAACCGAGGGAAAGGTCGAACTATGGCAAATTAATTTGCCAAACAAAAGTTGCCCTAACCAGGTGGAAATATCATTCAACCATTTTGAACTGAGATTCCAGTTACTAAATTATGCAAATTAAAATATTGTGTGCGTATAATTACAAATGTAAATCGCATTAATAATTACAAAATGCCAACCAAACGACCAACAGACCCAACGACCGAGTGCGAATAGTCCGTATAAATTTGTGGTAAACATATCAAATTTGGTTTACCTTATTTTATCTACCCATGCAAATTGTTTATTGTACATTTCAATTCAATTTCGTTTAACTGGCCACATCTCTCCGAATATGTACTTATGGAGTATTTGCTTATATACATATATGTACAGATATTTTTTATAATGACCGCAAATGATTTTTATAGGCCCGAAGTTAATTGAGGTTCGTCGCGCGGTTTTTATTTGATTAACTTTAATAATTGGCCTCCAGCCATCGACAAGTGTATAAATATTTTGTGTCACATTACAAATACACCCACACACACACACACAAACACAAACACTGAATGATTCGCTAGTTCAAGTTAGGTTCACTGACATATAATCAATATTTTTATTCCAATACTAAAGTTAACTAAATATTCAAAAGTTATGCAAAAGCCAGCATTAAAGTATAATAGAATACTTTATGAAACGTTTTAATAAAAATCGAAATACAGAAATGTATCCAATTTAGTTTCTAAGGAAAGAAAATGTCCAAAACTATCTAAATCGTTCTTAATTCGTTGCAATCCTTACCAATCATCTTCAGTTAATGTTGAATAATGGATAATTTCTTAAATAACTTGATGTGGAGACACATTCACCTGAGAGCTTAATATTTCCATCACAACATTATAATTACGATGATAGTGATTGCTAATTATATCCATTGAAAGACTTTGTTGTTCTTCAGTGGTCAAATGTTTTGATGCATACTTTCCAATATTTCGAGCTCTATGAGATTATTGGAAATTAACAATAAATATATATGGCCAAAATATGTATTTGTTAAAACAATTAGCTCACGTGATCCAACATGGAAACTTTTCAAGTAAGGCGACAAGACCAGGCAACACATTCTCGTCCTGCAATCGTATATTACATTCTCCCAAAAGGACTCCCAAGGAACGAAATGTCGCATATAATCCCTGCTGAAGTAGTTCCAGAGGCTTCAATTGAAACTTTTCGATATCGTTCCATTTCTTTAAGTGATTCGAAACAAATTAATCAACAGAAATTTCCACCATAAAAGATTTCTCGTCGGTAGTTTCACACATAAGCTTATCGAGTAAATGCTCTTGTAGTTTCTTCAGATCTTTTCCATTTAGAATCAGGGAATTGTCCACTCCATACTCTTTGGAGTAGAAATCACGAATCTTTTGATCTTTCCCGACATGAATTATTGGAAAGAACCGTAACCATCCATGCTGTTCATTTGCCATTTTGCTCATTTTATCTTTCTCTTTCTTGCTCAACTTCTCCGTATTCGCTTAATAATGCATTTGGTAACAATACCAAAGACATGTTAATAAAGTCACTTGTTTCGCTTCCTTTTCATTCACTTTTTTTCCATTTTGTAGGGTATATAATTATTCTGGGTTGCAAATCAATTGTCCTCCTGCACAATGTGGTTAAAAATTTTCAATAATATAACGATTGAAACTAATATCTAACGGTTTTAAACATTCCGACCACTTTGGCTTTCAATACAAACTTATATTATTTAGTATGTCTTTTCATTTTCGTGCACTTTTGACTTAATAATGCTTTTCATCTTATTAGACTTACTTCTTAAGACATATGTCTACAAAATAATGACATTTCTTAGCGTATAGCCGAAAAGAGGTTTGCGGCTTTAATTAATATAGATTAATAATCACTTGATTCTATTATACAGATATTAAAGCAAAATTAACTAGTATGACGTTGTCTTTGAAAATAATTTACCACTCCGCTCGGCTGCTAATTTAAAAAGTTAGTTTTAATTTAAATCGTTTAGAATCTAAACTTTAGATTTTAATACCTACCGATTTATTTGACTTCGCTCACGAGATATTCACAAGAAGCGCCGAAAAATAAATTTTTCTGACAATATCTAATAAACGGTGCTTAAGAAAAAATATATTAATTTTCAAGGTTCACTCGAGGTAAACTAGTGTTAAATGTAATTATTTCAATTGATACATATATTATGGTCGATTTTTATTTTGTTTTTATTTCACTTTTAAAATTTCAACGAATTCTAGCCAAACGGTTGATAAATTTCCTAGAATTCTTTACACAGTCCTGGGCTGTTATTTCTTCTCACCCCTCTGCCTATAGTAAAATGTTATTATTATTTCACTATATGGCTTACACATCTCTCCCTCTTTTAGCCTGTGCTCTTACCATTGATATATTAGTTACACTTGCTGGCTTTTTGCGCAATTTTTTTCCCTAGTCCTCGACCACCCCCGCACCTCTGTTTGTTATTTATATGCGTATGCAATGCATGTGGAAAAGGCAACAACAAAAACAGCAGCAACATTGGCCGCATGCTGCGGTCAGCCACACACATCAACGACCCAAGCCAAAAAAAATACCTATAAAAACAACTAAAAATACGCAAAAAAAAAAGAAAAAAAAAGAGCAGTCCAGGCGAAAGTTATTTACTGCAAATCGGTTGAGTGAAGCGCAGATCGTAGTACCAGCTGGCCCAAAAGTTAGCTTTAAATAATGCCCATGCCCTAAATAGAGAAAGGAAGAGAGGTAGAGACAGAGGGAAAGAAAAGGACGAGAGACTCAGGGGGGAGGCAGTTCAATTAAAATTTGTAAAATTATTTAAAAAACTAACAAAATAGGAAAACTTTTTCTCCTCCCAACGATTCTCTCCCGGCTAGAAATTAATTGAGGCCATGCCAAAAATTACCAAGGCAAAAACTTTCCCTGCCGAGATTTATATATACATATATACATATGTATGTATGTATGTATATATGGACATAGTGAATTTGCCATCGATTTGTATGTCGAGTGTCTGGCAACAGCAATTGGCCAACTTTTCTTTATTATTTTTTTGTTTTTAGCTACAAAGGCTTTTTTGGGGCATTCGTTATTTGGATTCGAAGTAATTAGAAAATTACTGAATATAAGTACAGCTTACGGTATAAATACTGATCGAGTTGAATATCTGGGCTTAAAAATGTATTTCAATTGGAACGCTATTTGAACACTGTGAAACAATCGTATAACCCAAGTATACAGATTATGATTCGGAATTTGGATTAGGAAATTAGATGATGCAATTCATAAGAAGCACAAATGATTGAAGTTTTTGCCAAAGGAAAACATTATAATTGGGATTTAAGAAGGCCTCTTTGAATGAACGTTGAGTTACACTTCAATTTATTGCACTATAAGGCAATAACGCATTTTTTACATTTTCTGTGATTTTTCCTCACCTTTATGCTTAACCACTTTGACATACATAAATGTGTATAAAGAATAAAAGGTCTCCTTCATGGAGCATAATCCACTGATGTTTCCTTTCATCTGTCTTACATGTTTTCTTTTTTTTTTTCCTTTCTGATGAATTACCTGCTAATATATCACCTAGATTATGTCCCCCTTTCTGGTCCATTGTTGGTGAATTCAGGCAAAAAGCACTCAACTTTGCCTGCATCATACATATAATGGAGCAAGAGGGGAGAATGTGTGTGCGTGTGTGTGTGAGATGGGGAAGGATGTTGCGGGGGAGCTTACCACTTGAAAATTGTTTGTAAATAAACCGAAACAAAGAGGATATACTCGTTCGCATGTTCAAGTTTTAGCATAATATATAAAGCATTCGAGTATAGCCTTAAGACCCATGTTTGTGCATAAACAAAATTAAGTTTTCCAAATGCAAAAGCAGCTGATGCCCAGGTAAGTGGGTTAGACCAGACACACTGCACACTGAGAGAGAAAATGTGGGAGAAAGAGTGAGGATATTCCTTCATAAATGCATAAAACCTTAAACTTCTGTAAGTGTGTGTGTGTGTGTGTGTGTACACAAGTAGAACTCGTCAGGTTCTAATTAATTATGAAAAGTGCCAGGGCATATAAGCTAAGCTATGCCTGGTTTATGGAGCGCAAAATAATACAAAATAAAAACAAGTATGCAAAATACTATAAAGTTATCCCAAAGAAAATCCCCTTTTGCTTCCTGCCGCCACCAGCGACTTTCCGACACAAAAAACAAAAAAAAAAACCGTTTTACACAAATATAAAATCTCAATTCATGACTCCAGCCACAGCCTGGTTGATCTATGGCGGAGTTAACAGGGGAAATGTCAGCACATAATGTAATTGCTTTAGCATTTTAAAGTTATTTTGGAATACGTTAGAACTCAGTACATACTTAGATATGAAACTGGTTTAATTCAAAGTAATTCCACTAATTAAGTATTTCTTTGCCAAACATAAATAGACTTAACAGTACAAGCATATTTAATTCTAATTACAAAACCATAATATGAAACTGGTATAAAATAAAAAGTTGTAAATTTTAATTAATTAATTTTAATGTAATTTTACAACTACAAGAGTTGAACTGCATCTAAAATTAAGGGTAAATTTTGGATAAGTTACTCGTACTTAAATTCTTATTTTTGAATTATTTTCAAAAATAATAGTTTCGATTTCATTCAAAGTGTGCACAAAGGCTTCTATGTACTGCCGGCATTGTATATCTCGAATTCATTCGGATCGGAATACTATATTATATAGCACCTAGTGGAAGGGTCGCAACGAAAATAATTTTGGTTCTTAAAATTATTTGCTTTTTTATGGGATCATCATCGAACTTTGTAACTACAATTTATACATGGGAAGTTCTGCAAAATTTGATGAAAATGATAAAGCTGTCATACAAATATATGAAATACATCATATGTATGTATCAAAGGTGTTTTCTTTTCAAGAAATGTGTTATTTAAAGAGTATTCGATTGAATAAATAAATCATTTGCTATTTTTATTTAGGAATTCAATAACACAAGAACTTGCCGGGGTATATAAACTAATTACTCTGAGAAAATTGTAATTATTAAATGAGTTAAATGTGAAAATATGTAATTAAAACGGACATCCTCATCATATTCATCAATCATACTAATTAAGTGGTTAATAATAACAACATTTCGTACTTACACAAACTGTAAAGACAACAAAATAGTCTATCATTGCCTTTCAAATTATGGTTATAACTTATAAGTACTAATTAATACTTAAGTACTTTAATGAAAAGAGTTGAAATCTATTCGAAATAGGTGTATCAACTACATCCGCCCCTGATCTATTGTAGGGGCACACAAAAAATCCTACTCTACTTAACGGTTATCCGGCATACATTCACATTCTGCCCTACACACACACACACACACAGACTCACATACACAGACTCACACACACAGACTCACACACACACACACACAAAACAAATTGCTATAGTCAATTTAATTAAATTTGTTTGGTTGGGCCCAACGAAGCGCAGTGAGTCAGAGCTAAAGGAGCAGGGAGTCGAGTGGGATTCCAAACATCTCCTATCCCAAACGCTAAACGTTCGCGGCGGCATCGATACAAAAGGATGCGTTTTATCTCAATTCACTATTTACGCAGATAGTCAGAGGAGTGGGAAATAGGAATGGCTGGATTGGTAGATTGTCTGACTTAAGTTGCCTTGAGGATATTTCGCTGAAGCGCTTAACAAATGTTTACCGTGGAATTGTTCGTTGAAAACGTAAAATGAAACTGGATAGACTGAAGAAATTGAAGAGAAAGTCATTTGAGCGGGGAGTTTAGCGGGTGGCGGAGTGCGGAGGGGAACAGGGGAACACAAAAAGAAGATAACAGGAAAAATTCTTAAGAATATTTTCTACTTACATCTATAAACATTCCTATGCTCATTACAAAGCAAAAGAGAGAAAGAGAGAGACATTTCTCTAAATCAAATTACAATTTTCTTTATATATAATTTCCCTTTTGATGTTTCCAATTTGCATTTTTAAACATTCCTAAATGAATTTATTAGATTTTCATTTCAATTCCCTTTCCCTCTCAATTAAGCTCAACAAGTTGACACAGGCATTAAACGAAGGCCATAAAAACTTCTAGGGCGTAGGTCGAATTTTTTAATAAGGACATAAACGCATAAACTTAAATATACTATTTGAAATGCTTTCTTGCTCTCCTTAGAAGTACTTAATGTAAATTTCAATTCATCGAATTTTAGCCTCCAATGCCAATCAACTACTGACCTAGTCTAGTCTCACCCCTTTGCATAATAGTCCAACTACCCACATGGTCTAAACTAATCTCATGCTTGTCTAATTACAATTTGACCCTTTTTCTTTTGCACACAAATAATTACATGTGGCATTTATTTGTTTAATTGTCAAATAAAATGCAGCAATCATTTTTGTAAACATTTATTCTATTCGTTTACCCTCAGGCAATTTACGCGGCGTATGCGCAATTTTGTCGAAAGGGACGAAAAGTTTTGTTAGCTTGCTTAAACATTTATACGCAAACCGAGTCCAATGTGGATTTTGTTTATGAAGCATGGAATTTGTTTTTGGGCCAATTGACGAGCCAGTCTATGCGAGTGTATGTGTGTACAGAAGGGGGATGAATTGATTGTTTTGGTGAGGGGGGGGGCTGGTTCAAAAGTGGTCAGCAAATGTTGATAGAGTTAAAATTGAAGTGAAAAATAGTTGGATTCTATTTTGAAGCTGAAAATGATTTTTACAAATAATTTTTTTTTTGTTTTTCGTTTAAGTCTTTTGTATATAATGCAATTAAATAAACGCCTCAACATGACAACTGCTATTGGCAAATATTCGAGAATACATCTATATCCATTAGACACTTGTTGCAATAATATGATATATGATGAATCTTACTCTATATGTAACCATTTCCAATTCCTGCTCGAAATATTTTAAACTTCTATCTTGTATGCACTAAGTTCTCTTCCTCCTACCACATAGGGTATTCGAAATGTAAGCTGAGTGTTTTGCTTTCTTCTCCTGTTTGTCACATTCCCTTTGCTCTTTTTTCATGATTTTTTGTAATATTTTCTTTTGCGATTTGCGACTGTTGGTAAAATTACTTCCTGCCAAGTAGCAACCATATCCGCATTCACATCCTTATCCATATCCTTATCCCCATTCCCATACCCATCCCCATCACTAGCCCCATTCGCATCCGCAAGGGGACTGCAAATCGATTATGTTGCTATTACTTCCGCCAGTTGTCGCTAACAGATGCATTTCTCTTCTTTGCCATCGACTTTGGGAGAAGGAAAAAAATGCCGAATATTTCAGCTTATTTTATGATTTAGGTTTTTTTTTTTTCTCTGTTATTATTTCTGTTGAATTTTTATCTTGCAAAGCGGAGAGAAAGGAACAGCTGCCACTAGATATCCCCCCGGTCGATTGAGATGCTACCACACAAAAGGCTATTAAAATTCCAGAATTGCCTGGCAGGTGGCATCCAACTGAAGCACAATTCGTCGCTTCTGTTCCACATGTTTCCACCATGGAAATGCTAAAGGGCAGGATCGACAGCATCATCATAGACATCGCCATAGACTTCGACATCATCCGCATCAGAATCAGCATCAGCATCAGCTGGGGGCCCAATTCAATTGCAAAATTCAATTGGCCATCGACCGCACACACACACACACACACATATACATATGAAATGCATTTGATGTTCCCCACACAAAGAAATGGCTAATTAGCTTGACAATGCGCTAAGCACTTGGACATTATCCTCGTTCTGTCTGCTGTAGTTTGCTGTTGTTTGTTAGTCTGAGGACAGTTTTATACTGATTGATCACAAAATTGAGGAAAATTGTGTGTAAAAATGTCAAACCCCTTTCTCTTCAACCCCGCCCACCGAACGCTATCGCCTATTTTGGAAAAAGGGCGTCCTACTAAATGAAGTAAATGAGGCGCATTAATTAGGACAGCATTTCCCCCAGCAGCAGCAACAGCAGCAGCAGCAGCAGCAACTTGAATGATGATGAAGAAGGCGGTTGCTCCAGCTCTAGCTCGTGCCTTGTGCCATCTTACACTCAATTGATTTAATGACACAGAAACTCCACCCATACTGTCCTTATCCAAGGGTTGGGGGGCCGAATTGTCATCCGGTTTCTCTTCGATGTGGTTTCTCCAATTCTCATTTTATGCGTGTCACATAATAAATCTTATTTGATTTGTTTGTCCTTGCCCATGGGTCATTGTTTGTTGCCATTCCAGCAGGCAGGCTAATTCGATTGGTCTCCTTCATTTAAGTATCCTGGCCATTTGCCTGTCTGCCACACTGACTGCTTGCCTGCCGTTTTGGCCAATTTAATTAATAATCAAATTACGCATACGCCACGTGACACGCTTTTGGTTTTGTTTTATTTCTTGTTCAGCAATTTGCTGGCCTATGATTTAATCATATAGAGCGGCCAGCGAGAGAGTCAAATAAATAGATAGATAAACAGAGAGATAGAGAGTTTGTATACATATGTTCAATATTATGTGGGAAAATGCAACTTATTTAATTCAATTAATATCTTTCTCTCTCTCTCTCTCTCTCTCTCTCGCTCACTCTATGAATACGCACAAATGCATTAGGAATCCAATTAGTTTCGGCTTAATGTGTAAGCCTAAGTTAATTTTGTCAGTTTCGTATGTGTGTGGCAACTTAAATCTACATTTCACTATATCATATTCATATATTCAATTTGTTATGTGCTCTCACAATTTAACAATTTTTAGTTTTCTCTAACTAAATAAATTTTGGCCCCTCAACAATACATATACATATGTAGTTATAATCAACTGATATGGCTAGATATGCAGGAACGCAAATATTTATTTGGATTTATTTTAAGAAATTATTAAAAATTTGAATGTTTTCCAGTTTCAAGAAAGTTTTTACCTATCAAATTACTATTTCTCTGTTTCTAAACAACTCTTAAGGCAAAGTCAAAATTCTTATAATTTTTATACCATGCATTCATAGAATGAAATGGTATATTAAAGTCGCCAAAATGTATGTAACAGGGAGAAGGAAGCTTCTCCGACCCTATAAAGTATATATATTCTTGATCAGTATCAATAGCCGAGTCGATTGAGACATGTCCGTCTGTCTGTCCGTCTGTCCGTCTGTAGGATCATCGAGATCTCGGAGACTATAAGAGCTAGAGCTACCAAACTTGGCACGTAGACCCGTTTGCTCTGCAGGCAGATCGAGTTTATTTTTTTTTTCGCCCCGCCCCCTTCCGCCCCCGCTATTTGAAAAACAATATTTTGAGCCTCCATATCTCCGGAACTATAAAAGATAGAGCTTTCGGATTTGGACATTAGATGCGTGCAGTGTGCACGCAGACCAAGTTTGTTTCAAATTTTGGCCACGCCCCCTTCCGCCCCCGAAATTCGAAAAATTCGATTTTCAGCCGAAATATTTATCGTATCGTAATTTAATTTTGGCACACTAATACATGTCACGTATATCTATCATTCCACCAAATATCACAAGAATCGGAATAAAAATGGCCGAGTTATACATAGAAACGTTTTTCACTCATAGCGGTGCAAGGCAGATGCACGCGAAAAAGAGCGAGATAGCATGTGCTAGAAGTCACCGATTTGGTAGGGGGGCGCTAAAGTGCTCGTTTCCACATAAGAGTGAGCGAGATAGCATTTAAAAGAAATTTAATATATATCTCTTCACCTAATGCATGGTATATCCAAGTCGGCCCGGCGACTTACTTACTTTATTTTAATTGAAAAATCTTTATTCAAAATGAAAAACAGTTTAGTAACGGTAAGTAAGTACATATACTATGAAGCATGTGAAAATTCATATATTAAAATTCTTTAACAAGCTATCTCGCTCATTCTTATGTGCACACTAGCATTTTAGCGCCCCAGCGTCCAAATCCGCGCTTGCACCGGTTTTAGTACAAAACGTTACTACGCATATCCATTTTTACTTCGATTTGAATGAAATTTGGTGAAATTATAGATGGTCAAAAGATGTATAATAGTTTCCTAAATTAAAATACGATACGATGCATATAATCAACGTACAAACATACCACACAAGTCTACATTCCCAATTTGGTATCTCTAGCTCTTATAGTCTCCGAGATCTTGATGATCCTACAGACGGACATGTCTCAATTGACTCGGCTATTACATACATTTTTGGGTCTTTAATCCACCTGTTGTAAAAGTTAATATATAAACTATTTTTTTGTCATTTACTTTCGCTTAAATAAATTTGACCATTTTTATTTAATAAAACTGCGACTTCAATTTTGGACTACGTAGAACAGCTTCAAATATATACACACAAATACTTCAAATATTACAACTGTTTCGAACTCTGGATTGGAGTCATAAAAAATTGGAGTCAAATGGAATGTAGAGTGTAATGACTTTTTCCATATACACACCTTATTGAAGTGCAAAAACAAACATAGTAACAGCAACAACAAGAAGAACAACATCAATAATTGCTTGGAGAGATAACTAATTAAACACATTTTCGGTTTGCTTTGGTTGGGTTTTGGGCCAAAACAAATTGCTTGCATATTTAAGAGAAATTTTAGGCCCACTGACCACGCCCACGCCCACACACACACACACACACATATGAGAGTGGGTGATTTGAGGAAAACAATAACCATAAATGTTAACAAGAAGCTGCCGCAAAACTTAATGATGCCAAACAAAAGGAAAAGGCCCTGGTCTGGTTTGGTTTGTGTTGGTCTGTGACAGGTGCTAAGGTGTCTGTTCGAATACAATTTCTCTCGCTCTCTCTCTCTCTCTCTGTCTGTCTTTGAAATTAATTAGAAAACTGCGGTTTGCCCTTCTTCTTCTGCTCCTTCTTTTGTTTGTTCTCCTATTGCTTTGTCTACTTCAACATCTTCGTCGCCATCTTCTCAGCTAGAAACATTTGGCAGCAAATTTAATTTGCGGTTAACTTGGCATTTAAATTTGCTTCATTCGTTCTGGCCGGCCTGCTCTTTGGCTGGAGTCATTTTCGAGTTTCTGGTTTCGATTCTGATTTCGGTTTAATCTCTGAATTGAGAACTCTTGATTAAATTCCAGTTTTCTCTTAGCTTCTTCACCCATCTCAACGGACTTTGATTGATTAACGTGTGCGAATTGAAAGTGTTAGGGGAAAAGTCAAACCTTTTGGACACATTTTTGTTGTCGGTGCCAAAAAGGCAAATGACTGATTGTCCTACGACAATGTTTCGTCTACTTACAGCATATATTGTATGTATGTATGTAATATATTCTTCCCTATGTGTGAGTGTGTACGTATTCAGCCAGCTAGGCGACACGTTTAGCAGATGAAAAATTGTTTCCAGTTTCATCTCGCATATTATAAAACATGTGCTTTAAGTAATAGCAATGGCAAGTGAAGTGAAAGATTATAAATATCCCATACCCCGACATACACCCCACCAGTCAACCACCCCGCCACCCCACTTCACCCCTGTGTATCATGTAACAGATTGCTGAAGCAACAAATATGGGCCACTGTTGGGTTAAGATTAATTTTTTGATTGACAGCTTTGGATGCAGCGGGCAAAAAAGTTGCGTTCTTTGATTTCCGAGAATTCAGGATCCATTATTCGCAATGTGTGATTGAAAGTAAACCTTTAGGAGGAATTTGTATGTATTAGAATTATAAACACACAAACTATAAGTTCGACAACTTATCTGATATCTGGTTCGCTTTTTTGGTGGCTTTTCAAACAATTATAATTTTCTTCTAAATAATTACCATGGGTAAAATATAACGAATACAAAAAACGTGTTCCTAAAAATCTCAACTTCTCAAACATATAACTCCGTCAATTTGTTGAGAATTTTTGAAAATTTATGGGAAATCGTTTAGCATTTCCAAAGATAGTTCAATCCTTTGTTCTGCATGTGTTAATAAATAAGGTTCGATCAACTTTGCTTGACATTAAAACAAATTTATGACTAATACGTCGTTTGGATATGCTTTCTTCAAGTTGTGCCAAATCGCTGTTCACTTCTAAGATATCTATCATATAATACTTCTTACACTATATGCGAAAAGTATGCGCATAACTCAAACCTTTTGTGTCATTCTTTTTTTATTTTCAATATGCATGGTTCAAGTGTTTACAAATAGGATTCGGATTTGGATTTAGAGAGAAAAATTCTTTCAACTTTTGCGAAGGAAATAAAACTTTTTTAGCAACACACACACACACACACACACACACACACACACACACACACACACACACACACACACACACACACACACACACCCACACAAGCAATGCACCCACATACACACACACCAACATCATACAAAATGCAACTTTCTTTGTTAAAACTGGGAAAAGGAGAAACGAAACTACCAGGTTTAAAAAATGCATAGGTATGTGTGTATATATTTGCCAAAGTAAACGGAAACATTAAAATTTTATTTGTGGACAAAAAAAGAAAGGAAAACGGAAGAATTCAGTGAGGTATTGACTTACAAGACACCCCACACTAAGGTGATATAAGAAAAAACCCCAACGATCTAAGAGATTAGTATTTACGGTTGACTAATTTGGTAATGAAAGTTGATTGTAAACAGTTAGACATTACAGTTGTTCCTTATATCCTTGTTCAAAAAAAATTGAAATCATGACATTAAAAAGATTTTTAGGTGTGTGATTTTTTCAAAAATACTATCGAAACAAATTTTGTCGAATGCATTCATATTGGTTTGCTTTCATAGATTTCGTCTCTATAATCAACGAGTTCATATGGTCCTTGCTGAGTCGGATATACCTTTTCATTTTATGGTTAAGCGGTATTCAAAAAGCAAGTTTTGCCCGCAGACAATGGCACGCAAAAGCGGCATCAGCAGCGATTTGTAATGGACAAAACGAGAAGTTTTCAAAGAGATATCAGATTAAATGATATCTCTATTTCTCTTCCATTCCCCCCTTGGCCGCTCTTATCAATCTCGATTAAAGCTTCTCAAACCAACAAATAGAAAAAAAAAACCAGTTGCATTCAAGTAAAAGACTCTTGTTACAATTTTCAAGGCAAAACAAAAAAAAATAAAAATAAGGGAGGACGAAAAAACCTCATGACAAATGGCCAGCAGAATGCATATTTATGATTGCACATACAATCGCCCACATACCACTCACACACCCACTCAAGGGCAGTCAGATATTTGCTGTTGTTATTGTTGTAGGCACTTTCAGAGTCCTCGTACTTCTCGTTCTGGTAGTACTCATGGCTTGGTTAAAATGCCAGCACAAACTTTATACGCACGTAGTCAATTACTCATACCAGAAATAGCAGCAGCAACAGCATCATCAGACCGAACCATGCCCACTTACAAAGAACGCCCCCTATAGATACATATATGTACATATATACATACATACGTATATGTACATATGTATGTACGTTCATACATATTGTCATTTTCCATTTTGACCACTTGAAAATGGGAAAAAAATACGCATGATAGAAAATATATACATAAACATACAACAAGAGCGTTAAATGGAATTCAAAATACTCTGCAATGGTAGTTACTTATCATCGGAACTCAAATTGGATTTAGATTTAGACAATACATAAATCTATAGGATAATACCAAATCTATTCCAGTTTATTTTGGCCTTAAAAAAGTTATTCAATTTGAAATATCTTTTTAATTAGAAGATACAAATTATCGCATTGAAAATTTCTCACAACTGAGACTTTCAATCCTGCAATCATTCTTGATTTAAAAACCCATTTTTTTTTTAATATTACAATCAAAATTAATTATATTTCTATATTCTATATTGGACCCTATTTCAAATTATCCTTTAAATTATCGTGGTTTGTAGTGTTAAAGATTTTAACATAAATGTATATCGAGTCCAGTGAAATATTTCATATGTTATTATCTTTTTTCTTTGCAGTTTCTTGACTTGATCAAATAAAGATATAGAAAATTTCGGCACGAGTAAGTCTTGCCCGACATTCTGATATTTTCAAGTCTTAGTAAATATTGTCTTCTCTATACCTAACTTTGAGTTTCCACTCATTACTTTTCGTCCAGCATAAATACATGAAACTGGAAAACAAGCTATATTTAACTATTTTATTAAGTATAGTCAATTAAATCAATGTGTGATCATAGCTGTATCCAAATCAATTTTAAGCAAAATGAAAATTTAAATTTAACTTTTGAGTTTCATATAATTTACCTTTTGCCAGACAACGTATGAGCTTTTGCTTCATCAAAAGCTCCACTAAGCTTTTGAAAATTGGAAAAGGAAATTTTAATTTCCCTCAACTAACTAATAAATTTGTTTATTTGATATTATACAATTTATAATTAATTTTGTTCAAATATTTAAGACCTTATATAAGTTCTTACTAGTCTTAGAAAATTATGAAATAAGAATAAGAATTTAAATGTCTTTTCAGCCAACTATGTATATTCAGCCCATTGTAAAAGAATAACACATGGTATCTGATAATTTCCAGTATAAACAAAAGATTGTTGAAGAATTCAATTCTACTTAATTGCACAATTTATAATTTGTCTAAAAAAGTCATCGGATAAAGATTTGTACTCGTTCAAATATTGGATATGTAGATTTATCAGTTTGTAAGCATAGACGCCATTTAAAAAAAAGAAATTAAATGCAAGACACTTTTTGTTTTACAAGTAATACATAAAGCAACAATTTATCATTTATTTCCATTTTTCTTTGTTTTTCTATAGAAAAATAAAATCATTAATAATTATTAGCTCTAACTATATGTACATATATATATATATATATATGTATTGTTGTCCTTTTTTTACAATTAGTTTCGCTCAAGTTTGTTGCGAGGTGTACGACATTGGTTCATTGATACAATTTTCCCTTAACCGAAAACAATAAAAACATGAAAAATACTAAAAATGTTTCTCAATCTTTCTTTTGAACTTTACAAGTTCAATAACAACTGTATATATAGCTATATATGTATATATATAAATCTGTGTATGTTTATGGTAAGCGAAATAAATGCTAAATATTACTTTAAGCTATTGTTTGTTACTGTAATGGTTTCACATTTCAATTCCCCTCTCTTAGTTTTGTGGGGCGAAGTCAGTTGGCATGTGAATGCTTCTTTTGTTTGTTGCAAACTTGGCTTAAATTAATTATAGCAACGAATTAATTTAGCAAGTTTATATGTGGACTGTGTGACTTTCGACTTAAGTTGCTAGTGTGAGTTGCGTATAGTAGTGATTGTCATCTTCTAGTACTCAATGGGATTTGGATCACGCGGCTTGCGGGAATATTTCAAGCCCAAATCATCACCGATTTCATCAATCACTTCTAAGGCATAATCCAATTGCTCTTTGGTATGGGCAGCTGATAGACAGAAGCGTATACGTCCTTCCATAATGGGCGTGGCTGGGAAACCAGCGCCCACCACAGCTATGTGACGAGTGGTTAAGGTACGGACGACAGCTCTGCAAATGGAGAATATGAACACCAATTGAAACCAAAATTTTCAAAATCTGCTTACCCAATTTTAGAAAACAGATAGACCAACATGGGTACCACTGGTGAATCCTCATGTCCATAGGTAATCACACCAATTTGGGCCAAACGTTTGCGGAAATATCTTGTATTTCTCGCCAACTGCATTATCTTATTGCGCCCCGTTTCAGTGCCATCCTCACCCATAATAGTTTTCATGGAAGTCAAAATCTGTTGGGCAATTGGCGGAGATATGGAACCAGCATAACAATGGGCATGACTGTTCGTGCGCAAGAAATCAATCAATTTCTGTATCGGGAGAGAAAGCGGAAACAATAATTGCTAACTAATTCTTACATTCAGTCGAGAGGGAAATTCAAAGACTTCGGTTTTAAGCTTACTTTAGATCCCGCCAAATAGCCACCAGCACTGCCGAAACTCTTGGTGAATGTGCCCATTAATATATCCACCTCTTTTGGATCGACTTTGAAGTAATCGGCTATGCCACGACCATTTGGTCCCATAGCACCAACACTGTGTGCCTCATCCAAGTACAAATAGGCCTTGTATTTTTTTTTCAGCGCAATTACTTCAGGAAGACGAACAATCGAACCCTCCATTGAAAAAATGCCCTCGACAATGATCATTATTTTGGACCATGGGAGGCCACCCTTTTTGGGATTACCATAGCAGACTCCTTCACGTAGCACACGCTCCAGATCTTTCATGCTATTGTGCTTGAATACTTTAATAGTGGCACCCGATAAACGCAGACCCAGAATAATGGAAGCGTGATTCTTCTCATCGCTTACAACGAGACAGTTGGGTCCTAGAAGCGAGGGTAAGTTCAAGGCATTTGTGGCAAAGCCCATGCCAAAAACGATGGCATCTTCCACACCAAAATAGCGGGCAGTAAGTTTCTCCAGCTCCTCGTGCTGTTCGGTGTTGCCCAATTCACAGCGAGAACTGCAATAGGCCAGACCAGCAGTACGGGCTCGTTCCTCGGATTCATCGGCACAACGGCCCGTGGCGGCAGCAAAACCCAAATAGTTATACGATCCCAAATTAAGGCAACGTGTCTGAGTCCCAGTGAATTTGAAACTCCAGCCGTAATCATCTGTTACCCGATCCTTCAGGGTTAGCTCATCACCCGGCACACTGCAGATGGGACGATTCCAGCAATCCTTGACACGGCGATACACATAACGCGAATAGAAACTTTCGAAGGCATCATAGAGAGTTACATATCCCTCGCGTCCCTTCTCGCTGGCCACTTTGGGAACGAATAGCAATTGATTGATGTAGCCCAATATCATCAGCAAGTAGAATCCCAGATAAGTGAGGCAGGCAGTATGCAAGGGGACCTCTTCGAATGATGTTTTCGCATAATGCTCTTTTTCGGGCGATAGTTTACCCTCTGCTTGGCTAGGCTTGAAATCGGGTTTCTCTTTCACCGCATGGAGTTGGCCGTTCAATTGCAGATTCTTCGCTGGATGATAATTACTGGAGTTGGCATTCTAAATTTGAATAGATAGAACAAAAATATGGGGAACAGTTAGATATATGATTCGTTATTAAATGGCTCCGTTATCAGTTGATTGATTACAAGCTTATCGCAGAGAATCTACATAAAATGTTGCATTATAAATAACTTATCACTGGACAGGTAATCGCTTAATTATTCTACACACCACGGAGGACAAACAGGTGCGAAAATTAACTGTTGTTGTTGGCTGATAGAGAGAGAAAAAAGGAGCGAGTGATTTTTTTTTTACTTTGCCCTTAAAAAAACTCATCTTGAATCTTCAGACTTATCACATATTAAAATGGAGTTTATTGAACGGCCACTTGAGAAAAACTAGGTTCATACATATATATAATTAATCAATCAATGGATTTCCAAAATATTTTTCAAACCTGTTTAAATTAGTTTTGAATTATTTGGAATTTTGTTATTTCGATTTGGCAGGGTTTTCTCAGTGATCATATGAGCAATATCCATCAGTTCCCTTTAGCTAATATCATAAACTTGATGCCTTACCAACAGAAACTTCTATACGTATAGCTCAGTCATTTTTATTGCGATTTGAATGAAATTGGGGGAATGATAGATAGTCAGGCATTATGTTTATCCGATTCTTTTGAAATGTGGGTCGAAAACGATTCCTTCTCTACGTTACAAACACCTGACTCATTAAATAATAGCCTCTACAAGGGTTTAAAAAGCTGTCATTTGTATAAACTGCAATTTTCTTAAAAATATCAACTATGAACCGATAGTTATTGTAAATGTTTTAACAATTTTCTTAACAGGATCTTCATGGATAATGAAAAGTTTTCTAATCGTTTTCAAAAACAATTCAATGTCAATTTGCCATTGCATTTGAACTGGGTTTCGTATTTTCGGCAGCAAAGGGACGCGTATAAAATCATAGAATCGCCAACATTTTTTACCATCTTATCGTTTTCCGGCAAAAGACTTCCATACTAAAAATGACGTATACAACTCGAATTATGTTTCCGTTCTCTGATGTATCTTAAATATAAGTATTTGTAGAAAAATCTTATTTTGATCAGATTTATATAACAGTGATCAGTGGAAAGATCTTCTACATAGAGAAAAGTAGGGAGTACATAAAATAGCGAGGGCATGGCCTGTGGCCCCCTTTGGTATTCAGCGATTTTATCAGTTAAACACAATGATTCAATTAACATTTAACTAAACTATTTATGCATACATGTGTGCTTTATGCATATAGTACATATGTATGTAGTTATTTCACTCGCTTGTCTCTTCTAGCTTGTAAAAATGAAGTCACACTCAATATAAAATAAAGTAATTCGCTGGGCCGACTTGGATATACCATGCATCAAATGAAAATTCATATATTAAATTTCTCTCGCGTGACGCCAATCCTATCTCGTATATCAATTTCTCTTATCATGCTGATCAAGAATATGTATATACTTTATAGGATCGGAAATGCTTCCTTCTGCCTGTTACATACATTTTGGCGACTTTAATATACCATTTCATCCTATGGATGCATGGTATAATGAGTGAATTTAAGTGAGAGAAATAGAGAAGCCACACAAAAACTAGCAACTGGCACACTTATTGTAGGTTCCTACACCAACCAATAATTAATGTGTAAGAATAACGTAATTTATTTTTTTTTATGTATGTACTACTAGTATTGCACCGCCTACATATATGATAAATTAATAATAATAAAAAAGAGAACAAAAAATATTATTGATTATTTGAGAGAGTGAAGTCATATGATGAGTATCTGAGTACATGCATAAGGGTATATATACATAAATATATTTATATATGTACATATATAAGTATAAATCAACACCAATCATATAACAATAACAATTTGACAACAATGATATGCCATGTTTATTATCATTTCGGATTCCCAGTTTCTAGTTTTCATCAAAATTTCATCACGCGATTTAGGTTATATTTAGATTTAGCAGAAAATAAAAGTCGAAACCGATACCAATTGTAATCGAAACCACATTCAAATGATATTTCAAAATATTCGTTGCCAATTTAACTGTCAGTTGAACGGAAATTCAGAGCAGCTAAAAGGAAATCTTGAGTAAACTTCAATAGGTAATGGTCGTCTGAGCTGTCAGTCAATTTGGAAATTATTTTGACGTATCCGCCACTCGATTAGGCGCAATGCCAATCGATTCTTTGCTTAAGTTTCCGGCTTTGTTCTGGTTGGTTTCTGATCTGGAAAACTTTGTACCCCGAATTTTGTTAGTATTGTCAAGTGCTTATGCCTTCCCTCTCACTACTAGTCAATCAAATTTGAATAATCATAAAACAAAACAAATCTAGCCTATGCCAATCTACAAGTGGCACTACTTCAAATTTAACGTTTTTTCCTAATCTTATAATAAATCATGACACTTTTGGCATTCATTGAAAACTTTATACTATACGTTATATATATTATACATGCATCAGTTTACATATCAAATCGGATGCAAGCCAAATTAAGAAGTCGATTTTTTTAATCTCAAAAACCGCAAATGAAAAAATGGGTTTCTTATAACTTTCATGGATTATCAGAAAAAGAAGAATGGGATTTCTATACAGTGAAACGTCGCCTAAGACATATCACCCGAAAACCCTCCAAGCCGGACGCTGAAAAAGACTTTTTCCGTCTTAAAAAGTTAAAGAACAAATTAAAGTCAAGGGTCAAAGTGACATATACATAGATAAACTCAAGGAAACGAATATTACTTTCGTATGTGATTGTTCATAAAAACACTATATTATACAAAATTATTAGGCGGTCGCTGTCATCCAACACAGTTTTACTGTACCTAGTTATACAAAGTTCCTTTTATGTTAGGTTCAATCTGTTTGAACAAAACATTCTAATAAAATTACACTCACATACATACTTATTTCATATATGCACATATGTACATACATAGATAAGTTTTACACAAATTCCTAACCGAACAAAAGCTCTAAAGATCTAGATCACGAAAATACAACAAATATGCACCTTATCGCTTGAAAATCACCGCCTAATGAAGGCACCCCCATAACACGCCAGATACTAAATGAATCACCCACCAAAGAAACCATGGGCATGGGCACGCTGATAAAATAAAAAACAAAAACGCAACGCAACATGGTGGGGATGAGCCGTAGGTTCTATACTCTGGTGATGAATTCGAGCAATCCTCTAAGTCTAATAGAGGATTCTCAATATATGGAGTTTTTTGGGTAACCAAGTCAACGAAAGGAAATGAAGAAACAAAAATACTGCAGTGACCTAGAAAAAAGAAGCGACCACTAAAATTTGCACTTCATTTGCTCCTCTTGCCTGCCCAATTCCCTCTCTTTCTTTCTCTTTCACTCGTTTGCGCTCTCATGTCAAGACCACGCCGGTTTTTCTCTCTCCCTTCTTCGCTCTCTTGCTTACTGTCTCTCTCGTTGGGCTCACCTTGAATTTGATTGCCTGGGCTGCCGCCTTGGCTGCACTGCGTCGTGTACGTATTTCCGTATAGGCTGGTGCTGAAAATTTTCTCTGATTTAGGATCTGAACGAGAGCTTCGCGTTGCTGTTCATCCACAATGGTGTTGTCCAGCAGGAAATTCGTATTGGAAGAGTTGCCATGGCCATTGGGAAGTTTCCCATTTCCAATACCGTTGCCATTTGTTGTGGCATAGCTCTGCTCGAAAGTTGCTCCAGCATCGGTGTCCAGATTGCCCATTTTGAATTCCTTTCAATTTTTACTTAAATCTCTCGCACACACGCGCAACCGATTCCGTTTCACTAGAATCACAAATGTTTGTTGTTTAATTTTTGGGAGTTAATATATACTAATTTATTAGCACATCCCAGCGAACATCGTCCCTAGGAAACAGTGAAATAATAACCCAGACAACAATTTTTCTGTTAAATGATATAATTTTCGGGCGTAGAATTGTTGTCCTCAGTGACCTGTGATACCACGTTCACTATCAAAGTGATCGTTCACGAAGCAAACCCAGAAAACATTTAAATTGATTGTTTGGTATTTTATTTAATATTTGGATACCTGGAATTATAGTTGATTCAATGCGATGTAAGTAAGCGATTTAACAATCATTATTGATGTTCTCTTTCTCAAAATGTATATTATCCGGAATTATCCGCATTTGCGGCTTTACGAATTGGGTCTAATTCCAATTGATGGGGATAAATGACGTTACAGAACGACTTATTTATATAAATATTAACATATTAGGTACAATTGAGTAATTATAAATCCAAGCAAGTAGTCCTATGATTTTCCTAAAATTTTAACCAATTGTGAATAACTACAAATGTATGTACAAACATAAAGAATATGCGACTTAAGATCAATAGATTAAATCATTCATAAAAAAATTTTTAATTATACATATCTACTAGTATCTAAAACATTCATAGACTGGAAGTTGATTTTCTGTTTTTGTTTATTCATTTAGTGCTAAACTTCAGTGCAGAATCTATCAATTGAAATCCAGGGAATATATTTTTACTAATTAGAGTTGGGATTGAATCCCTTGTTGATCCTTATGTTCATTTGTCGACAGAAAGCCTCCATTTCGTTTAATGAAAGCAAATGTGTGTCGCGTTTTAAGGATGTTCCCATGTCCTCGTTCACAACCGCGGCGTGGTGTACGTCGCTGAGTTTGTGGCCACGCGTTATGGTATATTCACCCTCATCAAACAATTTCCGCCTGAGCTTAAAGACCATTGCAGGAGACCATAATGACTTTACGTCCAAGTTGGTACATGGCGTTTCCTTATCCAATTCTGATGACACACTAGAACCGCCAGAGCTTATCTGGGCCTGTGATTCAGCCCTTTTCCTGTCTCGTTTTTGAGCCGCCCTTATTTTAGCTTGGGCCAATCTTATGTGGGTCAACAGACTAGAAGTGTCCAGATCCTTCTGTGCTGTTGAAAACGGTGTTGCAGTATTGTTGGTGGCCCGAATGAAGCCATATTCCCGTTCACCTATTGGCATATGAGATGTGGCGTCAACATTCCGTTGATTGAAGCCCATTGCCCTTGTAACTGATCGCGCTTTAGTCTCCCTGCTTCCAGGGACCAATATTGGCTTCATATGCGATTTCCTTGCATTTGCCATTGGAAGCGACTACATGTACGTATGTATCTGTGGGCTGTGGTTAATGGAAGCAAAAATATATTCGTATATACTAAATATGTATATGTATGTATGTCTATTTGTTGTTCCTATCTTCAATTCTATTTGTTATATGTTAGTAAACAATTGATACAATGAAGTTAAGATCAATTGTTACTAATCAAAACGAATGAAACACATCTAGACTTTTGAAATACATATATTTAAAAGTGACTTACCTCACTCACCACCGAAATGGTTCTCTTGGCGAAACATACATTATTATAAATTCTCCATACACTTGTTGAGTGTCCACAGAGAAACACATTTGACATTATATCCTCTTCTAAAAGCATCCAAAATATACGACAAAAATGCAAAATGTGCTAAAACACATCCAAATATCCAAACTTTCTAATCATGCCAGATTCAGTATAAATACATATGGGAATAATTGGCCACAATTCGTAGGTCATATTGGTTAAGTAAAACATAAGTTGTTAAGCTCTAGTTATATTAGTGTTGTAGTCCTTTCCGAATATTATTTGTAATATGTATTTAAAAATCAGCAATTTTTGTGCATGTTGAAAGTCATTCTGTGGTATCTCAACTGTATTATTCACAAGAGATTTTAAATTGTCTGATGTGCCATATTGATCGTGACTGTGAATCAGAAATATTTGGGTAATAGTGTTAAATTTTTAGATATCTATTTAAAACTTACCCCATTATCCAAATGGTCCTTATGGCGAAAGTACAGTCGACAAAGTCTGAATTTTGTACGGTATTTTGGGTGGCAACAATATTATAACTCTTCAACATTTTCTCACGCAAATATTCAATAAGTGAATCCGGTTTAATCCGGACGTTAGCGAAGTATTAATAATTGGAATTTCAAATCTAAAAAGAAAGGTTAGTACATATTTGTTCAATTTGAAATGAGAATTTACAATTTACCCTTTGTATTTATTGTATTCCCGTCCACTGCATGAAAATATGAGTTACCGAAAGTAAGGACACTTGTTGATTGGGCTCTAGGGTGGCTATCGACTCCAAACGCTCTATGAGCATCTTTGTATTGCGTAATGTTCCAGCCACTATCCATTCACACATTAATGTAATATGGAACTAATCATCTCATATTCTTCAACGATTTGATTAAATATAATTTTCCAAAAAGCTCTCAATTATTTTGGAGTGCAGTCTGTCATGATCGGAATAGTTGTTACTTTTATTATACATCATCCCAATGAAGAGTAAATAATCGCTTAGGGACAAATTATCAAGTGTAGCCTGTAAATGATCATAGAAATGGATGTTCAGCGATCAATAAAAGAAAATAATGACCCACCTGGAATATCTCCATCACTCGGTCTTGAGCTTTCTGCTGAATTTCTCTGTGTTTCAATACTTGCACTCGTGAGTAAAGAGCATTTCCTTGGTTATGCATGGCAATATACAGGCCTTTTCACAAGGCATACTTTTCAGCCAATCGTGTAATGGAACACTCTGCCATTCACAAGGAACATTGACCAACGCTTTGATAAATGATCCTAATTCCCTTAATGATACAAAATTATTAGAGAGTGGAGAAGAACGATCATCATCTCCATTGTCGACATTGTACAATTGAATTCTATTGGTTGCTAAGAGGTCATCGATATATTGTATCGAATTTCGATAACATTTCGGCAACAGCTGATGAAAAATACTAACTTGGGTTCGGTCTATACCAAAAGTATGGCGCTGCCACACTGTTAGTCTAAAAATGCGCCACATTTGAATGCATTGTTCCTTGTTTTAAAGTGTAAAATTAACAGGCTTATACTGGGGCATAAAAGCCAATGTTCCTACAGGAATTGCAGTTTTCTTAAAGAAATATCTGTCCAGCAAGAGGATGCACCTCGACGACAGTTAGACTGAGCCCATTTAGACCAAGCCCCGTCAGTTCCTTGCAACCGATGGTGAAATATACTAACTCGAGTTTGTATAGTATAGTGTTGCCAGATCGTTTATCTAAAAGTGCGCTACATTTTGAATGTTGTTTGCGTACACTACAAAATTAAAATGTGAAGATAAAGTGAATTTACTATATAATGAACCATTCGTAAGACTCGTGTAGGACTAATGTGGATGTTCGGAGAAGTGAAAATACATTTGCAGTGTTTTTATTTTAATTGTGGTCATTGGGTTAGAAAAATCTAAAATGAGAACCGAACTATGTTGTCATCGAATTAGTACATAGGTGGCACGAATCCTTTGTGAATTCGAATGTTCATCTGACGGCAAAAAGCCTCCATTTCTTTGTAAGATATGAATTGGGTGTCCCGGAGCAAGAATTGACCCATACCAGCCTCGTCATGCTGCAGCTCGCTAAGCTTCTTTCCCCGAGTTATAGTGAACTCGCCTTCATCAAATTGTTTTCGCTTCATCTGAAAAGTCGTTACCGGTGCGAGGATCTCCAGTTCGGATTCGTTTGATTGTTTTGAGGATGATGAGGAAGAGGAATTCGAAGGACTTGTGAATGAAGCGCGCTCTGTAGTCCGTGCTCTGACGTTTTTAAGCCGAGCGAATAAAGTTCTGGCATCCACTGACCGTTTGGCAGCGGGAAACGGTGACGTAGACTTAGTAGCTCGAATAAAACCGTATTCACGTTCACCTAGAGGTAAATGCGTCGTGGCCTCCACGTTTCTCTGATCGAAACCCAAGCGTCTTTTAAATTGTTGATCCCTGGTCCCTTTGCTTGCTGGAACCATAATTGACCGAATATTTGATGTCTTCGAATTCTTCATTTTTGAATAGGAAATCTGATACGACTTTCTGTATTGCGGATTGCACGATCTATTCTAATCTGTATATATGGATACAGACATCGTATGTTTTTGTTGTTACTGAATCAATTGTTTGATGTTATCTGATGCTACTGTACACAGCTCGGTAGACGAAGTAGTGAAGTCTGGGACTAGGCCTGCTTATCAGACTCATTGAGTGAACACTTCAAAGTAAATATATAAGTTGCATAGAAACATCCTAAAAACTGAGTCTATTTTAATCATGCATTGAAATTATTTTAAATGTATTTAAATAGAACGGGTTAAAATGTGGACCTTCCCACAATAATTTCATCAAAAATATCTTTAATCTTATTGTATAGATCAACCGATAATTAAAAACATATTCAGCTTTGTGAATTTATGAATTATGATATTCATCGCTTTTATAAGTTTCTTATAGTTCAAATCGAAATTGAAAATAGTGATACGACGGGTATTTAGCTTTTCTTGAAGTCTGAATCGAATGTTTAGTACGTTATTATACACTAATACACCTGTTAAAATATCAAAACACATGTAAGAACAACATTTCGAAAATATTGAAGAAATTAATCGAAATTTGATTTTGCAAAACTTCGAGAAAATAGATCGCTATACTATAAAACAGAATTTCCTTGAGAACAGGAATAGAAAACATATCAAAGTGCGTAAAGCGGCAATTGTAGTAAAATTCATGAGGCAAAAGGCAAAGTGCGTTGACTTCATCTATATGCCAATAGGCCTATAGAGTGAACTGAGACTGGTCTATGGATAAATCTCCATTATTTTGTATGTGGAAGGTTTTTTTTTTGCGGAAGAATTTCAACAATTTGTAAATTAATTGGGAATGGAAATTTGTTAACAACAAGAATGAAAGGCTATTGACACATTTCAAGGATTTTCTAGACACATTTTGAAAACACACACAAAAAACATTGAACTCGATCACATTTCGATTTCGTTTTACACTAACAAAAAACGAAAAAAAAAAAACAACAATTTCAAAAGAATATTATGCAGGTTTCAAGTAAACAAGATGTGAAAAGAAGAGCGAAGAAAAACATTGTTTATGATTTAAGTTCTACTTTTATATCTCACAAATGGGTAAGGTGTAGAGGCAAATTCGAATCAATCTACAAACTATGTTTTATGAAGACATCGTTAATTCGGGCTGAGGAACTTTCGAGGCAGTAAGCATAATTAAACAGTCGACAAAATTTTGGCAATTTGATTAGTACAAATTGTGATTATAATTTTATAAATTACAGGGCGTCCAGAAGTCGGCATTTTGTCACTGAACGTAATAATCAAATGTCAACGACATATGTATTGCTTCCCATGATTTTTACCAACGATATGCAAAATGATTGCCAAATTGTCGTTGAAAATAGAAAAAAAGATGCCAAAAATTCGCTACTGTATTGTACGATCTAAGGGTGCATACGAGGGATTGGTGGTGGGAAGTGAGCAAGCGTAGGGCCCTTTTGGGCTTGGGCCTCTCAAAAACCGGGTCAACTTCAAATCATTGACAACGGCGGCACCCAAAAAAAGACAAATTGAATTACAATTGAATAAAGCAGCTATTGGATACCCTATACTACTCCACACTCTCTAATACGCTGACGCTTCAACTAAGGAATGCACATAAAGTTGTCGTGCATTCCTGAAATAGTCACAAATGGTGCACACTTCTTGCCATTTTAAAGGGTATAATAACAAGAACCGCAAGCGATTTCTGTCAAAGCTTCTAAACGTTCTTATCTCTGTCAAATCATTTTGTTTTTTGTTTTGCTGTTTTCTTATTTTATTTGGTGTCAAACTGCTTGCACTTTGAGTGAGTTCAAGTACAAACTTTGGCAATTAAAGCAAGAAACACAAGAAATCGCCTTGAGCATCGCCTTTGAGTTACCTCGCACTTAAAAAAGAACTGAAATCGAAATCAACAACCAAATCCGAATTCCAGTTACTTTTTTCTATTTTCTATTGCAAACCAAATCATATCTAGGCCTCTCATACATATATTTTGTTAAACATTCTTGAAAGTTTGTCATATTTTCTTTTAGTTTACATTGTTTTTGCAGCATATTTGAGATCTGATAAATAGTCTCAAGTATGTAGAATCAAGAGCTTGATGAAACAAAATTTTCCAAGTTTAACACATTATTTCGTGATTTCTAGGAATAAATTAAGTAAGTATTAAGTATTGGATTGTTCAGGTTTTTAATTTATTAGCATTAAATCTATTCGAAATAAAAAAAAAAGGCTTGCGATGGCAGAAGTGGCTCAAATCTATAGAAATTGTCATAGTTTGAAGTTAGTTTTAAGAATTAAATGTACCCTTTTACCCTATGCGAACAGGGTAATACAAGTTGTGTAACCCAAAGAAGCACTCCACCGCCCACTCCGCAACACATTCAACATCAATAACAAAGCTTTTTAGCATAATTACGACTTGGTGAGCTTCATAAATAAAGAGAGAGGGAGAAAAGTGCAGGTAAGCCTGCAGGCTGTCCCATTATACGAGGGTTAGTCCATTAATTTTAGCCAATAATAATAGAAGGAAAGTGGAAAATTTGGGCAAACCTTAGGATCTGAAGTTGAAGCCATTTGGCAATTTAACTGTTCGAAAATTCGTAAGGTTTTTCAATTTGACAATAAATTTTTACGCTTATATGAATATATTTTTGGCGGAAGTGTGCAACGCATAGAAAGAGGCATTTCCGTCCATATAAAGTATAAATATTTTTGACAAATCGAGTTCAACTCCGTTTGTCCATCTGTCTGTCGAAAATAGAATTGTCGATCGATATAATAATTTTCACGGGATAATCATGAAACTATATTTGCCAGTTTACTATATATTCAAACGTCCGCGTCGAATGTGAAAAAAATCGGATTACTATGTATATTACTAGACCAAAAATAAAAACTTTTTTATATTTGTATGTATGTAGACATAGATTTTTACACCAGATTTTTTTTCAATTTGTTATCTGTATTTATTTATATTTTTTTTACTTAAAAAAATTATTAACATTTTAAAAATACAAATTGGCCACTTTTTTCGACTTTAGTTTACTCATTTAGTTTGGTTTTAATATAAAAGTGTTGTATAGCAGCGTAAAGGGCAGTTTATTACCTTGCGATTTAGGTGTAAATTATGTTGGTGGATAAGTTTGATCACGAGATATTCACAGATATCTGCAGAAAATGCCGAAAAACATTTTTTTTTTAACAATATCTCAAAAACGGTGCTTAAGAAAAAGAATGAATGTCATGTCGATTACCCTAACAATCCCTTTTACATGGAGGTTCATGTTTAGTGTAAGCTAATGCCATCGATCAAAGATTAGCAAAAAAAATTACATAAGCCTAAATGTATGCACCATTTTTTAATTGGAAGTTGATTTTAAGCATCAAAGATTTGAGGAATCTATGTGAGAAATAATTTGAATTGTTTTTAAACAATTCCAGATACCCTCTCTCATGCGTGTGTGTAAATTGGCAATGACAGTGACTCACCCAAGCCAAGCTTAGAAGCGAGAGAGAGAGGTGGATAGATAGATAGAGAGAGAAAGAGAGAGGGAGGGAGATCTGTGAACTCTTGTACTTTGATCAACGCCAACAACAAGTTAGCGACAAATGTCGAGTTGACATTTTCATTACAACAGCCTCTACGAAAGGGGTACATGCACTTCGATTAGAAATATGCAACGCTGAAAACAACAGCAGTAAGTCGGTTACTTTCCAACCAAGCATATTAGATATTTTCTGATGTTTGCTGCATTTAAACAGTCGCAAGAGTATAGAAAAAAAGGCATCGTTGAGAAGTTGATACGTACTTTCTGGTTATTGTTTTTGGTTTTGCCACTAACAATACCCAATACATGAAGGAGGCGGGTCGAGGCGGGGCGGAGTTAACAATTTTCAATGCGTCGTTGACAGTTTCAGGTTGTCAATCGTTTTATGTTCTTTTGTCTCTCTGTCTGTCTGTCTGTCTGTCTGACTGGTTGCCTGTTGGCACCATGTAGGTGTTAAGAGTTGTAACCTGGTTGTAAGCATTTGTGCGATTAAGCTATATGAAGTGGAGTCTCCACACCTCCGGCGGCCTCCACCTCCTTCGTTTGCAACATTTAAATTGTCTCAAGATTAGCATAAACAATAAAATTCAATGGCCTGGCAAATAATGTTGAAAGAAAGAAAATTTGTTTAAACATTGCACACCTCCTAGCAAGCAAACAAAAAAAAAGGAAACCCAAACATCAAATTTCAATTAATGGAATAGTCAGAAGGAAGACAATCCGTAGAGAGTCAAAGGCTAAGTGACCTCTACCCAAAAACACACACAAAAAAATAGCGAACATCAGCAAATGGCAACAATAAGAAACCAAAAGACTGAAAACCAACAACAAGTGTCCGGCCAGGGCAGGTTTAGCACATGTGAGGTCATTTGGGGGCGCTATTACAAAAATGAATAAAAGTTTAAGTCTTCTAAAACTTGTTAGGGACAATTGGGCAATTTCAGTCGATCATCTGAAATTTAAATGATTCTGATACACAAGTATAAAATTTCTAAAATCCAAATGGATATTTCGAGTCCAAATTTTGGACTATGTTTTATATTCTTCGTATAGCTCCCATAACTAGTGATTAAGTGTAGAACATGCATCCATAGGATGGAAATGGTAGATAAAGTCGCCAAAAGTCGAGCCGATTGAGACATGTCCGTCCGTCAGAGACCCAACATCTCAGGAACTATAACATTAGAATGTAGACTCGTGTAGAGTATACGCTGGTCATGTCAATTTTGTTTTTTTTTCCCTGTGCGCACATAAGAGTGAGCGAGATAGCATTTGTTAGAATTAACGGCATGCGAAAGAAATTTAATAAATGAATTTTCACTTGTATCCAAGTCGGCCAGCGACTTACTTACTTTATTTAAAAGGACTTACTTACTTTATTTAATTTATCTGTTTTTTCAAAATCGAAGAACATCTATCTCTAAGAATTTTAACTCTCAATTGGCATTAAAATTTGCCAAATTGTCTGTAGCTTTGACAATTTCTACTGATTATATATGGTGTATATATTTTATACGTATTCTAAAATATTTAAGTTTGGGGTAAAATTATGATGCGGAATTTCAAAACTTCGGAACCTGCGGACTAAAGTCGAAAGCTTTGAACGAAATCAGATGTATTTGTTAACCATTTCTTACTTTAAATTATTTCAATTAAGGTAAGCTCACATTTGTATGATAGTCAGATGTATTTTGTTCATTTTTATAAAGCAATCTTTAAAGTCTTTGGATGTTTTTCCCCCCATTTTCTGATAATCCGACACTGATCTCTGGATCAAATAGAGCAGAGTATAGTGAATAAAATGAGAATTTAAAAAAATAAGGTATATTAACTTTGACTAAAAGTTTGCAACGCATTAAACAAAGCACAAGTTACATATATATACATAAATTTTCTATTTCAACAACAATGCCTAAGAGTTTCCGAGTGAAAATTTGTAGACATTCTACACACTCACGTACTTCTCAAGAACTTATACATCCCATAATGTAATTTTTGGTTTTTAGAAGAAATTGACGTTTTATATAATGGGTAAAAATATGATTAATCTTTTCATTCTTAGAATAATTTAAAAACTGTTGCTAAGAAACACTTCTTCAAACACTTCGATATCCGTTGACCATATACTTACGATAGAAAGTGTATAAAAAGTTCGGTTTAGCTTGAATGATCAGTTTTCGCAGTTTTCAAGCCAAGAGGCAAAGTCTGTTAAACTGAATTTCACATTGGGCAATTAATGTTTCAATAAACGGTTTATACAACTCTCCCTCACTCACACCCTCTCCATCCGTCCGTCCGTCCATCGGTCTGCCTGTCTGTGGTTAGGCAAATTTGTAAGTTGCCACTGCCGCCTCATGTTGCACATACACACATGGACGCTTAATGGGTAGAAAGGTGCCAGAAGGGGGTAGCCAAAGGATGGGGCGGACTAAATGTTATTGAAATTGGCTTTTTATGTTTGGGAATAGTTGGGGGGGACGGGATAAGAAGGGGATAGCGAGGTGAGCAGAGAAGATCTGCACTTTGTTTTGGTTTTTTGGCTTCAGTTTACATTCAACTCTATCTTAATTGCTGGCCATTTTCAATCCTATTTATGCTCACGCCTTGCTCACGTTTTGGCCATCAAGAAAACAACAGCAGCCGAGCCGAGCTAGAAAATCCCTTGGTTATAGTGTGCGTGGAAAATATGTGGAAAATGTAATTGCTAATTGCCAATTTTATGGTCAATTCTTAACACAAAATTATGCTCGAGTTCTTGAAAAGTCTGGTAAGACGACACCAAAACCAAATTCAAAGAAACATCCAGAGGAAGCTACAGTAAAATGATTATAAGCCAATTGAAAGCCATTTGGTTGAACATACCCTAGCCACAAAGGTATACTAACTTTGCTTTGCAGCTGGCATGGAAAACATTTTCCATAGATTAGTTATACATAATCAATTTCTCATTCGCGACTTCGGTCTATATATAGAGCAATTCTGATATACCAAAAAACAGTCCTGAGATCTTTGCCTACAATGAAGTGTTTGCTAATCCTCCTGCTGATTGCTATATTATCATCGGCTCTCGCCAGAGATTGTACTATAAATGGAACAGAGGTTCCGTGCGCTGGCGTTTGCCCCGAAACATGTTCTGTAAAATCTATCAATTGTAATCTCCAATGCTGGGACAACGGCTGTGAGTGTCTGCCGGGATACGTAATCGATGAGGCACTAGTGGCTTGTGTACTTCGCGAGGATTGCCCACCGGACATTGAACAAGTTGAGCAAAGTTTCTATCAAATCAGAAATTTACCCTGGTTTCGATAATTTAAAACAAAGAATAAAACAACAGTAAAGTACCTTTTGTGAAAAATGTTTCAGAAAATAATTTAGAGACCAGAAGAGACCACCCTAGCAAAAGGGGTTTCAATCATTTTGGTCAGCAGTTTGCAATGCAGCGACCATCCTCAAACAATTTTGTGGGAGCCAACTCAGTTTTTTTTTAGTCATCTGCTTCGATTCGATTCGTGAAAATACAAAAATCTTTAACTTACTTAAAAAATTTACTTTTAAAAATTCGATTTTTTGGCCCAACTTAAAAAATACGAAACTTTACAGCTTGAGACCAAACATTTAAAAAAAGAACCATGACCAATCCATTATGAGAGTAATACAATTTGCGATGGTGTTCGAATGTCGACACGGCAAAGTTAGCACGGCTTTCTGGATACTCTTAATTTAAACTGGTGGAAAAAGTAGCAACCAATTATTCATAAATAAGTTTTCTAGCTTGGATAAAATAGATCCACCATGAAGTTCTTTTGAAAATAAGTTTAAATATGAAATTTGCACTTTTAATTTATAGATAATTCCTATTATTCGTCAAACCCAATCTGAATGTGCACAACTAAACGTATTTCAAGTGTAATGGAATTTTTCGATTAAAATAAGATAACAAAAATTTTGAGTTGTGGCACGCCCACCAACACCCCCAACCTCTGAATTGTATTATTTCAGAAATATTTTCCAAATATTCCAAACTTAAAGAATTGTTTTGAAATGCTGTTGTTGTTGCTGTTGTGTGTGTGTGTGTGTGTGTGTAGCCATCCCTGGCTTATCATTTCAAACAGCTGGTGTCTAAGAAAAAGAAGGTCAAAGGTGAGAGCCACTGGCCAACTGCCCCTGCCTCTATCTTTTCCTCTCATTCTCTAGCTGATCTGCACGTTTCGCTCATTTGGCTAACGTGATAATAAAGTGCAAATAATATGCCTTACACACACACACACACACACACACACACAGAGACACACTCACTCACTCACACACAACAAGCTAAAGTTGAAAACGAAAATTTCAGCTTATGCCAAAAAAAAAAAAAACAATTGTTGGGTCTACGACTCCAACTCCAACGCCAAAGCCGACGACGACGTCGACGCCAACTCCATCCAAAAAAAAAACTGTGATCACCAAGCTGTGATAGCTTCCACAAAATGTTGGCAGCCCCAGCCAAGTTTTCCGCAATCGATGCAACAACAGCAACAACATGGCATTATCTGCGATGGAAATGCACCTGACGCTAGATTTCATGAGGTTGAATTTTTTCTTTCAGTTTTTTTTTCCCTGGCTTATACTCTCTCACTCGAAAGAGTATGCTGATTGGGTCAATGGGTATGCCCACAAAATTATTATATATTTAGTTTTCATCATTGGAAAAATAATTCATCTGGATGGACAATTCTCAGTCCTTTTTCAAAATTCTTTAGGGTAGCAAGTAACCAGAAACATCTGGAATAAAATTATATTTTCTAGCAAGTATATAGATCTAGCAAGTAATGATATACATAGATAGCAAGTAACCCGAAACATCTGGAATAAAATGATATTTTCTTATAAACTACATTATTATTTTACACGTTTTAGCTTGATTTGTCAAATTGATGTTTCTTAAACAAATGGAATAAAACTTTTCAAATTGGCGAATACGAAATTCGCCATAGAGTATTGTGACTTCGGCTTGTACCAAGAAACATTGTAATTTTGTTTAGCTGTTGTTTTTTTTTCCACTTTAGTTGGGATATTTGCACGATTTTTGTGCTTCGGTTCGGGGCGTTGGTTACCAATTTTATGGTTATATGCATTAACCCGCTTAAAACTACTAAAAAATCTCTACGAATATGTCATCTAAATTTTCCTGAACCTTTTTTTCAAATAATAAAACATAACGTTTCAAACAATTCGTGGAATTTAAATATTTAATTTCATTATTTATAATTTGTTTGTCAAAGTACTTAATTCTTAATTAAAAGTTAATTTTTCTTTGTTTGGATATGTAAATTTTGTATAATTATTTATATTAGATTTTATGCATTAATTTCATATTTGCATTTGTTTATTAGCGGTTATGTTAAGTATTTATAATATTTATATAATGTGAGTTTTTAGTTTTGGAAAATAAAAGTATTTTCCAGAACATTGTTTTATTCTTCAATCAAATGAAATAAATTTATTTATTTATTATTAATTGTTATACAAAAATAATATAATAATTAACGGGTAAAGAGTGCTAGCTACTAAAATCATCGACTCGAAATAAAATAAAGAAAATGTTTTTTATCTTAATCTATTTCTTTTTAAATAAATTGAAGTTTTTTTCCATATATTTCTAGCATTTCTAAATATTGATTTCCTCTTTTAATTAAGTACGTACATTAGAGATTGAGTATCTAATAGGTGAAAAATTTTGCCAAATTAATAATAGCTAATAATAATTATGCTAATACTAGAAAAGTTTTTGTGCGTTTTCACTACTTGGAAAGGGACATCTTAAATATTTATAACTTTAGTAAAATATATTTTTCTTAAATACTCGTTGTGAAGGATATGTTTTAGAATTCTGATAAATTAGAAATAAGTTAGCATCATGGCATTTCCTAGGGTTAAGGATTTGCTGCCCTGTATTACAATTTGAACCGCTTTGGTGGATTCTAACGCACATAAATTTGTGGGCAGCAACAGTAACAGCAGCTAGTCAAATCCCACTCCAGCTCCAGCTCCAACTTCAACTTCAAATCCAACTCCAACTGCAACGCCAACTTATTTACCCTGCAGGCTCGACATTTGCAGTTGCTTTTGACTCGCTTGCTGGTTTTTTCTTTGTGTTGTTGTCTGCTTACCTCGTTATGCGGCAATTACTCGACAAACAATTTTTACCTTTAGCCTCAAGTTCAAATTTCAAAATCAAAATCAGGCAGAGACCCACAGCCAGCCAGCCAGCCAGCTAGCTTAGCTATCTGGCAGGGTCTGGAGGGGGATCTGGGTAATTGCTTGAAGATTTCCCATGGGTAACCTGTTCCATGGCGACGACCGACTTCCAACTCAACTGTAATCACTCACTCACTCACAGGCAAAGTCTGGTCTGTCTGTTGCTTGGTCCACAAGGTGTTAGGGCCAAGCAAGTTTCGCATAGAGGGACACGAACTTCAAATCAAAGCCAAGTTAAGTGCTAGTTGTGGGACTACGAGTAGGGCCAAAAAAAAAAAAAAAAAAAAGCACAAAAAGTGAACTCTTTTAGCCAGATTTGCATGTGGCAACAAAACTTTTTGGAATGTGGTCAAATTATACAGAGGAGCGCAAAAAAAAAAAAATAGCAAGTAGGATGAACCACTTGCTTAGCCTTGGAAGTTGCCTCCAATCCAACATCACAGGTTGCACCATCACCGTCATGAGCACACCAGCATCATCAGAAGGCCACCGACAACTTAATTGTAATTTACCCAGATGAGCAAAGCTGCCGCTTTAATAATAGAACAAAATTCTCAACTAGCTATCAAGCCCAAACTTTTAGACCAAATCTATTACTAATAAGTATTTAAGTTAAGCCAACGAACTGAAAAACAGAACAACCATATCAATAGTAGAAATAGTTGGATCATTCAAGAACAAACCACAATTTGGCAGTCTTCTCTCAACAAATGGTAGTAAGATTAAATCAAGTTAATATAATACTTTACATTAGAAAAATATTTTAAACGAAACTTTTCAGAATTTTTTCGAGTTTTAGTTTCGAGAGAAACGCAGTTCAATTTTAAGATATATTCAGTGTCTACATTACCAATAAAATACAAAAAGAAAATCATTTTTGAAAAATTTCAGGGCGGGGTTCCGTATTTCAGTTTTTCCTTTTTGAAATTTTGTATATTTATACCAATGCAAATACAAATCGGCGACCTTTGACTTGATGCTGAACTAACCGAAAACTAAGCATAGTTTTCACAACTATTCTATATCTACAAGATATTGTTACACATTGCTAATAATTGTTATAAGTAAATATTTATAATTATATTCTATTAAGTAGTAGATACTTAAGGGGTAACACCACTGTAGAATTTTCAAAAAATCGATTTTTTTTTATCGGTTTGAAAATAGTTTAGGTATCCTAGAATACGTTGGAAAATTGGACCAAAAAATGTTTTTTCCCCCTCATTTTGACCTTTTTTGGGCAAGCGCCCCATATGAATATATGACATGTTGAAACTTTGAAAGCGTTTATCTCAAAACACACTTTTTGAAATCGGCACGCAGCACAACTCAAACAGTTTTCAAAATTTTTGCTTCATATTTTGACCATATCTTCAGAACGCCAATACGCAGTGAAACACGGACGGATTTTTCGATTAATGTTTTAAAATCCGTACGTGTTTCACTAGACATAGTCATTAAGATTGACAGGATTTTTTTTCCTTGTAGGATCAAATTTACACCACTTATGCTGCGTGCCGCGGAGGCATGTCTGCGAAACTCCCCTAGCAATTCTAAAAAAAAACTTGTACTTTACTAAATTTCTAAAAATGTTGCAAACACAATGAGAGTCTTTTTTCACAGACTTACGAAAATTTTCTTCTGCACGCCTATTATTTTAAAATACTCAAGAAATTAAATACTTCAATGAATTATGATCGAATTTTATTTTAATTATTCACTTTATAACATTGATGTAATATTTGTAAAAAATTACAAAAAAAATTGTTGATGTCTTTTAGTATAAAAACTTGTGATAAGTAAATTTTAAGTGTTTCTTCTCAATTTAAACACATTTGGGGTTTTAAGAAAAGCGTTTTTATCAACGATTCCCATTTGCATAGAGTTGTGGCCCACTGACCCAGATGACCTTCTTAACCTACTTACATATATATGTATATTTTGCCCCCTTTTCACTTTTATTCTTGCGAATAGCATTATCCTATATTCCTTTTTCACTCAGCTGATTTGGCTCTCTTTCTTACACACACACACACACGCACACACACACATTCTGTCACGCAGTTTGGGTGTAGAAATTTTTGCCATAGCAACCGTTGCCATCAATCATTATATTTGTCCCTGAAATCAAACGCAAAAAGCATCCTGCGAGCCAGGCCAACAGAACGAGCCAGTTAGAGGTACTTCCGGTAGGACACGAATTTTTCGCAACTGCCGCAGGATATATGTATGTACACAATAAATGAGAGAGTGAGATAACGTAAGGGAGAGCAAAAGTGTGTCAAGGGTCAGACCAACAGAGTGACGGAGAAAGATGTACCGAGAGAGAAACTGAGAGTGACTGAGAGAGTGCGAGAGAAAGAGACAATAGAGCGCGCAGCTGCTAGCGTCATGGTTACGCATCGGTCCTCTCTCTCTCTCTGCATAATGGTCCTCGTCGCCGCCTTTCCATTGCTGTTCGCCTGGTCCGCGAAGGCGCCAAAATTCAACATTTTCACTTGTGTGCGTGTGAAATCATCATCATCAGTGGTAATCACTGGTGCTGGAGCAGGAGCAGCAGGTGAGGCACTACCGAAAAAAACTTTTGAGTGGTGGATTCTTTTTTTTCCCTCAGTGAGCAGCCCGGCCACTCACTTAAGGGCACACACACACAATCCCACAATGAAGTGGAGTAACTTTTGAAGGATAATCCCCTTTTTTTGTTGGCTGGTTTGTGCGCGGATTTAAAATCTGTATAGATATATTTCTATATATTCGTGTATGGGGAAACAACTTATTTCACTGCGAGAGAGAAAGAGAAGAGATTGGGCTCAAGTTGTTCGAACATAGCGTAGATTTTACTTCTCAAATGTATTGGGTAACCAGAATCACGCAGAAGGTCGCCGGGAGAGCTCTAGAGAGACGCGAGAGCCTCAGAGTTCTTGTCGGATGTTAGAGGATGAAAGAGTCCCGCTGCACACATTATCACAACGTTACGCATTTTAGGCGAACAGGCTAGCAAAGCAACGAGCAGCATCACGCATACTAAACTAGTGAACGAACCAAAAATTCCCGCAGAATACGCAGCAGCATCCCAGTGAAGGAAAAAAGAAATACGGGATATACATATAGGGGTACGCACACGTGTTCCTTACTCCCAGAGGCAGCGGCACTTCCATACCCACTCACTCACTCACTCACAGTACACACACACACACACACTCACTCACTTTCTCTCTCTCTCTCTCGCTCTCTCTGGCTATTACTCTATGTTTTTTTTGCAGCAGGATATCTATCCTGACAGTGGTCTTACACGCACACACAGGGAGACAAACTTGCGGATGGTGTAGAGATGGTAACAGAGTCACAGATTGCCAAAGAAAGTAAATCAGTGGGTCCAGATTTTGTCTAAATACTACCAATGCATCGACTTAGTAGTTATCCATTACCCATACTCTTTCTTATATTGTATTTCTATTATTATTTCTATTATTTAAAGAATTACCCGTGATGTTAATCCGTGATTCGTAATAAATAGCCCATAAAAATCTGAATATACATATTTATTATTTGATAGAAAAACTTTTTTCTTCGATAAAGTAGTAATAGTTATAACAATCCATGGATTCAATATAGAAATAGTTATAACAATCCTTAGGATTCAATGTAAGTAAATTTTCTACTACTTACTTGCTGCAGTTCGAGCATACCTTTAAGTTATTTCCGTAATGAGTACGAAAAATAGTGCGGGAAAAGTGAGTGCTTTCGGTTTGTGATACATCATGGTCTGAGAGAATTTTATCCATGTCAGTGTCCCACGATTTTGCCACCCTCACACATCTCGATGAGAAGAACTTTCAGTTAAGTGAGGGCAGCATTCAGGTTGCTTCTACTGGGCACTCAGGCTCAATGTGGAGGGGTTTGAAATTTAGTGTGTACCTCCTGCCCTATCAGCACACACACACACACACAGATCCCATCTAAAACGCAAACCACTGTTCCTGCTCCTGGTCGTCGACGTCATCAACATGCGTCGTTGTTTTTGGTAGCCATCGATTTTCACACGCCTCTTGGGAAATGATAAGAATGCCAAAAGTTTCAGGCAAACATAAAAATGCGAATGTGGCGCCCGGGATGCTGGAATATACGATACATGCATAAAGCCATTTGGCTGGCCAAAAGGTAAGGCCGACTACAGTCGATCGATAGAAAATTCTATATACTATTATTTACAGCTTTTTCGTTTGATAACAGTGCGTGGAAACGAGAGTGGGAGAGAACAACAAAACAAAAATAAAACCAACAAGGGAAAATGATAAGATTATCTTCAAGTGGTTACCACTTGAGACACCCATATAACGGGTTGGTTGAATGATTAGCTTTTAATTACACTAATTACACTTACTTAATATAAATTATAAATTTATATATATATATTTTTTAAAATTATTTATTTGTAAAACTAAACAACAAAACATGCTTGCCCTACACTAAGCCATCGACAAACATAAAGTAAATTGGAATGTTCTCCATTTTGCATTATACGATTATCCAAATATCAATTTGTTTCGCATATCAAAGATATATTAAATAAGAACATTATGAAAGAAAAAACTTTGATTGCAAAAATCCTGGTAGAAAAACGGCTTCAACTGAAATGAATAACTAAAAACAAGATCTTTACGATTGATCTATCAGCATTTTATTTTCAAATTTCTATATCAAACTGATAGATTATGGTCCTCTTTAAACCTAAGTGGACTTTTTGTATATCGAACTTTAACTGGGTTCATTCTTATCCAGATAATCTCAACATTGTTCGAGGCAAAGCAAGTTATGATTCTAAAACAAAATAAAATATAAAGGGTTCCTTGCAAAAATGTTGTGTTGTGCTACCGATAAGTTTTTCGCGTTTTTGTTGAACATTAATTTAATTTAAACGCCGTCAAATCACTGGCAAATTATTCACTGTCAGGCAAAATGCAAATTTAAGACCAAGATCGCAAAGCGAACACAAAAACAAAAAGAAAAACTAAAACGAAATATTATTACCAAATGCTTTGATTAGTTAAGACTGATAAGAATAACACAAGAAAATCGAAAACAAATCGAGAGGCAATTTGAGGCAAGCATTTTGCATTTTGCATTGTGTTTTTGTGTCTTTGTCGATTTAAGTATTTATTGCAATTTTCAAGGCAAGTAGCTTCAGGTCCTAACTGAGAGACTTTAATTTGTTTTATTGAACGAACTAAAATGAAGTTGAAACCGCCGATGCCGATGATAAGAGCAAGTCAGACCGAGAGACACAAACACTAAGCAGGTCAGGGCTGAGGTCTGAAAAATCTCTAGCCTTATGTGTCTACACGTTGTATACTTAATCTGAGAGAGTTTTTTTTTTTTTTTGTGTCTAGTGTCGGTTTTGGTTTTTGCATAACAATTGAGCGTATTCAACGACAAGTAGCTGGTAGAAAATCAGATGTATCGTATCGTATATAGTATATAATACCTTTAGGAAGTCACTGGGGGCATTCCTCAGACATTTGACAGACAATGGCCAAGTGGATTGGATAACAAAAGGTAGGCAAACAAAATAAAAAAAAAAGAAGGAAGATCAGATCAACATCTCTAACCACTCTCCCCCCGTCGTCTCTGCCCGCCGCACTGTCTCTACTCTAATGTAAATTACCTGCCATAATCATGCCAAAGTCGGTCGTCGTCTTCTGTTACAATAACTGCTAGAAAATTATATAAAAAAAGAGAGGAAAGAAAGAGAAGAAGAAAAAAAAAATTACTTATTATTATTATTATTATTGTCGAAATGTTTTAATGACAAACTGTTGATGCCATGTCACGAACTTTTACCAGCTTGCCAGGTTCTCCACCAAACCAAGCCAAGCAAACAAACAAAAAACCAGAAAGAGAGACAGGACAGACAGTTCACGAGTTTGTAACAGATATCGGCGGCAAAAGGTTCATGTTATAGTTAGGTTTTTTTTTGCTTCGCATTTGAAATGTATACGGTTTATTTATTTTATAAAATTTTGCGAAGAAAGTGCAACTTGGTGATGATTAATGTTGCCGCCATGAATCTAGATTGAAGGTAGCAGAAGACACTTTCAGGTGAACCATTTAGAGCGAAATGAGGTTTCGTATTAAATTTCAATAGTTCCCCTTCTCAGATTGGTGATCGTTGTAATAGTTTTAATATGTATAGCCAAAAAAATGACAAGTCCTTCAAGGGAATCATTTAAAATTTACATATATCGGATATAAAAATATATAATAAGTCTTTAGGGGCGTGAGCGAATTAAAAAAGGATTCTTAGTTTTTAATAAGCATATTGATTCGCAGCACTTATATGTACCCACTTTTCAATCAAAAAAAATTATTCACTTCTAGTAACTTCAGGAGAACTAGAAATATATCAATAATCGAGTATACTCATAATGATTACAGGACCCAGCTTATATTATTACAAATTCGGAGTCGCCGAGATCAATGGCGATCTTGGGTTAACTGCCCGCTACGCCTGGCAGTGTGACCGTCCTAGCTTGGGATTTCTCCTTCCCCCTTATTACCAGCTGGTCCCCCATTGGCGCGAACACATTCAAAATTACAGATTAAATTAGTGTGGAGCCCTTATTGGTTTGGTAGAAGGTATTTTCAAAAGGTGGGAAAAAGATTCCTTTGTTTCGCGGTTAAAGATTCAAATTTTACTCTCAATAGCATAATGTTAGTTGTAACTGATAAATCCCTTAGCACTTTATATATAAGTTTTGTGGGATGATTTTCTACAAAGCTTTAGAAAATGTAAATAAGTTGACCAAATTGTATTTTATGTTTCAATTTCTCACTCTTTTCTCCCTCTTAACATTTATCAGTTGAATAATTTGCATTTTGAGAACTTTGAATCAGTTGCAAATAGTCATAATATAATGTGAAATTTAAATATTTGATTACTTAGGTAGTTTTAAACACTACATTTTTGCTCACTTAACTTTAACCATTAGTTAGTTAACCATTTATTGGCCGAGTCAGTTAAACCGCTCATATTAAAATGAAATTAATACTTTTATTAAGTTAAAAGGTTACTTATCGCAGAGTTATCATTGCTTGATCAATCGATCAATCGATATCTATAGTAAGCTACGTTTTTCTATTCATATATTTACATAATTAACATTAACTTAAGGCGCTTACACACAAACACACCGACTAAAAGTTGTTAAACCAAGAGTTATAGAGAAACAGTAGAATTAAAAATTCAGAAACCTAAAATTCAGTATTTATGTTTGATCTCGGCATATTTGAACGTAATATTCGATAGCGCTTTGGCCCCCCCTATACAGATTAATCACCGAAATCACCGAAATTTGACTATGGAGGAATATTCCCGAGAACCATGCCCATTTCGCATCGTGGACGACTGTGGGGGAGCCTTTGCCATGGGCAGCATTGGTGGCGGAATCTTTCAGGCTCTCAAGGGCTTCCGAAACGCGCCCCAAGGCATGAAACGTCGCATGGTTGGCGGCATGATGTCGGCAAAGTCGCGTTCCCCATACATAGCCGGGAATTTCGCAGCCTGGGGCGGTGTCTTCAGCATTATCGATTGCACTCTGGTGCACCTGAGGAAGAAAGAGGATCCATGGAATTCAATTATAAGTGGTGCCGCCACCGGCGGAGTGTTGGCTGCGCGAAATGGCGTTGCCGCCATGGCGGGTAGTGCCCTGATTGGGGGAATTCTACTCTCATTGATCGAAGGTGTCGGCATTATCTTTACACGCATTTCGGCCGAATCATTTCGCAACCCAGCCCCACCGATCGATCCGCGTTTTTCCCGTGCTGGTAACGGGGATTTTATCGATGTGGATACCATGACTGCAGCCTCATCGCGTGGCGATGGGTTTAGTATGGGCGAGTATCAGTAACTAAATTGCATTTCATTAAATGAACCAAATTTCACATGATGTGGACACACCAAAGTACGACAAATTGATGGAATAATTGCCCGTAATAACGTTTCTAAATGCAGCAACAGGTAGCACTTCGCACTTTACTTCCTTTACACAAACACTCGCACAACAAACACCTGACACGCGTCGCTTGACGAGCAGAACCATTGGCGAATAATAATGCGTGCGTGTGTTTACCTGTTCTCACCTTGCATGTTTACCTGCCGCCTCTCTGTCATCGCGCGAAGGAGAGAGCCTGCGCCGGCGCATAGAGTCAAGTGGCATGGACCTTCCTTTGTCCACGCCACTCACTTGTCCACTTCAGATACAACACAGTTGACTGCAAGTAAAGATGGGCTAATGATGATCGAGATGATGCTAGAGTAGAGCTACTGACCGACCGCGACCACGTGTTGAAACTGAGTGGGAAAGTTTCACATCTCTAGGAGTCATGAGTATTTTCCCCTACACTCACACACACACACACCCACACCCACAAACACACATTTTGGTAGGTAGTGTGGGAAAAAAGGATCCAGCCCAGTTATAAAATTGACGTGGGAAAAAATGTGTTAGGGAAATTTTCTTGAATAACCATCATAGGTATTCAGATTCTGGAAAAATGCCAAAAACATATGCAACTTTGGCTCGTGTGTTTTTTCTCTTTTTGGATTTTGTATAGAGCGCCGGGTTTATGTGAGAAATTCCTTCCTATTTTCACGCCTGGCGCTACGGGAAAATCACAGCAAAAAGAAAACATTATCATGTGCGTTTGTGATGGAACCTCCTACGTAAATGGGCAAAGGTGCGAGAAGCAGCGCAACGCACATACATACGTTTAGTACGTGCTGGTGGCACATATGTGTGCCTATGTGTCCCGTGTTCCGTGTCCTTGCCCTGCGCCATGCCGAGTTTCCGTTCAGTTTGTTTTTCCAAAACCAATTTTAGTCACACACTGCCAAATACAAAAAGGTAAAGGCGCTAAAATTTGTTCTAAAGGCCGTTGGAAAATTTCTGTCTTTCACATATCGCCGCCTCATATGTTTGTCATGAGCCTGAAAGAAGTCGAAGGTGGGAAAATGACGAGCGGAAAGTTGCTACCAAAAGGCAGGGCAGTTGTTTAGGCTATAAAAAATATAGGGGATCAGTCGAATCTGGTAGAAATATCATTCTATCGATTTGAAAATTAGGATTAAGACTTATCTTAATAAAATGTCGCTTAAACGTTGCATACTTCAGGGGACCCCAAAATGATGTTTCTTTTGGTATATCATTCTATCGATTTGAAAATTAGGATTAAGGCTTATCTTAATAAAATGTCGCTTATACGTTGCATACTTCAGGGGACCCCAAAATGATGTTTCTTCTGGCATATCAGCCTAGAAGGTGTGAAGTTCACAATAATTAACGATTAAAATTAACGTAAAAATTAACGACTTTTCTAAACAGTCGTCTAGGTTTGTCACTATTGTCACTATTGTCTTAGTTATTATATCGTTGCATAGTTTTGGGAACTACAAAATCAAATTGCTTTTGGCATATTAAGCTTCAAGGTGTGAGAAACTGATGACCTTCAGATATTTCAGATATTATGGCGGTAAATAGTTGTCCTTGTTGGTTAACTAACCAGAACTCACTTTTATCTTAGTTTTTGTATCGTTGCATACTTTAGGGGAATTAATTGCGGATCTTTTGGTGGCATTATCACTTACTGCTGTGATCTATAAGTTAGGAAGACTTTCCTTAACAGTTTTCTAGGTTAGCAAACTCAACAGAATTCACTTTTATCTTAGTTATTAAATCGTTGCATAATTTTGGGAGCAGGTAAATCAAATTACTGAAAGTATGTTTCTCATTCAATTCACTTAGTCTTTGTAAATACCGCCAAGGGTATGGAAACTACGACTTATATAGAAGTTGTAAACTTGTTTCCGTTTAACTCCCCTCGTTTTTAAGCCATTATCAAGCTAGACTAAATCAATTTCCATCATTCCTCAACCCTTTTCGCCTTGTTGACAATTGAAAATAACAAAAATTATAATATCGAGCTGAACACTTGGCACACACCCAACGCACAACACACACACACACGCAACAGATTAACATAAAAGCCAAGCAACACAACAGCAAAACGCACGTGAAGGCAAAACTAAAGTATCTAGATCAAAGATTGGGCAAGAGCGGAGCAGACCAGACCAGACCAGACCTATGGAGGTGGCAGGGGAGAGGGATCTACTGGCACAGGGCAGAAGCTTCATTGGTCACAAAAGGTTAAATAGCACACAAAATCCATAAAATTTTACTGACATGACGCGCAGCTGTGGACAAAACTTTTTTACCCAAAGACGCAAAAAAAAAAAAAAAACAAAAATAAACGAAGGAACGAAAGAATACAGAAAATTGAGCAAACGGTGGGAAACGGAAACAATGAGACCGATTGTCGTCGTAGTCAGACCAAGATAGGTATATATATATAAATATATATTGAGATAGAGTAGATTGCATGCATAATTATCAAGCGAGCATAATCGTAGGCATCGAGAAACACACACACAACTGTGTTTGCTTTGCCTTAAAAAAAAAAAAAAAATAAGAAACGAAGAGGAGGGAGTGAGGTAAGGTGAGAGGGTGTCAACTATCCAATTGACAAATGAAAGTGAAACTCTTCAACCACCTGGACACACACATCGATGGAGCGCCACTGTATACCCCTCTCCCCCCATCCTATACGATCGATCCCGCATTGTCTTTTTGATGTCTTGTCAAGTTGACATGTAAATCGTTAGAACGTGTTGGATTGATTGTTCTCACTTTAACGCAGTGAACTGAGCTGAACTGAACTGAAGTGATGTGATGTGATGGGGCTTTTCATTTCGATTTCGATCTGATTTGATCATTTGTCAATGGCAAATTGTATAATTTGTAATTGTAAATACTTGACGGAGATTGCCCAAAACAAAAAGGATTTCCTATGAAATCTTCATTTAGTTTTCCTTTATTTATTACGTATAGGGGGAGTTTGTTGTATTTGATCTGGTGTTAATGTGGGCACATTATGTTTGTTCAACAAAAGGATTGGCAATTTCCAATGAAGGATCTCTCGGATTCTCCAGGTTCCCACGAATTGGGTGGAGTTGGTTTTTTAGTTCTATAGAACTTAATTTTTTTCCCTTACCCACAGTAGATAAAAAAAACATACCCAAAGTGTCATCTGATTGTAATTTTTGTTGTAATATACATTTTGTAACGAAATTTGTCTTAAAGTCCTTCCTTGAAAGAATTTGGATCAATCAAACAAAGCTGGGGAAACAAACAAATGATTTGTCGGAACATATCAAATCTCGATCAATCAACAATTCAAAATAATTTAAGAGTAATTAAATTAAATCATTCGCATTGATTACCCTCAAAATAGAAATTGGCTGCAAGTTTTCTCGGGACTTGGCCGACAGTTATCTAAGGTTATCGAGCTCCAAACACTGAACAATGAAATCCCTCAAATATCTAGTTCTTTCGAAGGGGATATCTTTGGCTAAAAGCTTTAAAAAGACTATGTCGAAGAATCAAAATAATGGCTTAATGTCGAAAAACCTGTGTACAAGAATTGCGAACCGCCTCGTATCATTAGCTCTGATTAGTAAGTCAATGGAGTAATCGGTTTTATACTAAAGTAGTAGAATATTATTATTTTCAATGATAAGCCAAAGTCAAATCGACTCATTTGGGTCACTTCTGCAAATTCCTTTTTAAATATTGAATGTGAATAGTTTTAGTACTGAAATTTCATTTTAGATTGGGAGGTTTCTTTTAAAAACGTTGTAAACTCACTGATTTCTTAAAGTAGGAATAATCCAAGGGATAAGGCAAAAGAGGTGGATCGAATAAGCTGATAGCTGAGTGGTTTAAATTACGATTTTGTTCAACATTGGGATTTTAGCATTTTCGCAAATTTTGTTTCTCCATCGACTTTTTTCCCAAGAAATTTGGTTTTATTTTCCAAGAAATTCTGGCAATTTCAATAATGCATTTTATCACCTGAGACATGAAAAAGTCTACCACTCTGCACTCCGTCTCCCCTCCCCTTCCCCACACTCTACTCTTCTTCTCTTGTTTGCAGACAGATTTCAAAGTAAAGCAAAGACAATTTGCATTCGCTTTCAGTTTCATTTCATTATTAATGAGAGAGAGGGAGAGAGAGAGAAAGAAATATAGGTTCAATGAAATTGTCATCAGACATATATTTCTGGGCTAAGGTCAATGGAAGAAATGATCCCAAGTGTCATATGTACATAGGGCGCACCAGAAAAAGTCGAAAAGTTAAGATGATGTCATCCATCTATCATATCGTGATATGCAGATGGGAATTGTATGTAGTATGTAGGAAAAGTCATTAAACTATTGCAAAATCCATCAACCAGAAGAGGGAGCAATGCACTAGAAGCTATTTCAAGGATGCAAATAAAGAGAAATCAAATTTCTAGAAGGTACAGTCGTGTTTGGGTCTTTGCTTGCTACCTTGAACTTCCACTGACCGTTGCGACTTTTGATTGATTTCTTTGATTTATTTTGGAATCAATAATTTATACGCTAAGCACTTCTTTTGTATATGTCGTTGGCGTTGTTCGATTAACATATATTCTATTCTACAAAGATAATCAAATGCAATTTGTCGTATGTTTTGTCTTGTTTTGTGTTCACTTCAGCTGGGCTGCAGGCCGAAAAAAAAAAGAAATAAAAACTGTGTGATATATGCATAAGATATTTGGCGCCAATTCAAAATTCAGCATCGAAATGCAGAAACTCTAAAATCTAAACAGAAACTAGAATCAGAAAAAGGTGCCAGCAAGTCCGCGGAATTCCTTAAATGCGTTTCGACGCTCCGTGTGTGAAGTGTGTTTACATATTTTTCATTTTTGTTGTAGGCGAGAGAGAGGTTCAATGTTTGACATTGACATGTGCCAAGGTTTGGTGCGGGTTTCGGTTAGGAGAATTCTCATGTCCACAAAACATTTGCCAAATGGACTGGCTTTTTAGCGCCATGCGGGCTCAGCAGCATGCAAAATTCACAACAGTTCCAGCATCTTCGTCCATATGCCGGACACGTGTGAGTGTCGGCATATTGGAGGTGTGAGACAAAGGATTGCGAGTGTGAGAAGTAAATAACAGATATTATCGGTTAGAGCTCAAAGATAATGAAGAAACTCAAAGTAAACATGTTGTTATTTGATTAATAATTCTACTTTTACTTAGTTCGCTGTATTTGTGTATCGAGAGAATAGAAGATTGTATGACAAATGTGTCAACGATATTACAAAGACAAAAATTTCACTTCAAGATTTTTATTAATAATACTATAAGAAAACTAATTAAAAAGAGATTGATTGCTTCATTTAAATATGAGATTAAAGTCTTTTTTTTTTTGGTTACATTATACATTATCTATATACATTATCTATATACATGTACATACATAACATGATCGATATAACATTATCTATTCTGACTACGGTGAGAGAACTTTTTTAAGGATCACAGCTTACATCCTGTCCAACTGGCTAAATTTTGAATATTTTTATTTGCCCATTAAACCCACGGACCAACGGACTCGTTTTATTGCGTTTCTAAAGTCTCTTGGTCTTTTCTATTGGTATCTTTAAATTCCCAATGATTGTCTGATTTTTATGACATCTCCAGAAGATTATCCCAAAATAATATTACACCTGACGACTTAAAAAGATTTATAAAACGAAGGAAATTGTCAAAATAGTCGACGGTGATTTCCCTTTAAAACAGAAAGGTGCACTCCTCTGTATGTTCTATGATTTTTCATTCTTTTTAGGTATGTACTATACGTCTCTTTAACTAATTTGAACTATAAGTGCATATATTACATACACATATTACTAATTTCTCATGACCAAAGAACGTTGATGCCAAATATTTGCTCTTTATACGGTTCTAGGGATCTTTCAATTAATTTTCCCTTATTACCGCAGAGTTCATTGCGGTATGAAAATAGAGAGATTGGTTTGTTATAAAGCATTTGTTGACTTTTTTTCACCCATGGTTTTTTTTTTGTGTATTGCTTTTGAAATATTTTAGTTGTATGTGGATTTTTTCTTATATGATTCTAATGATCTTTGCTTTTCGCTTATTACCATAGAAGAATGGCGGTGAGAAAAAATTGAGATGAGGAATGCCTAAAATGACTTAGTTCGGTGAAAAAAGTGCAAACACCTTTGCTTTTATTGAAATAATCATAATTGTCAAGTGTCCCCGTAATCTGGGGTTTCCTCATCTAGTCAACTACCAGAATTTAGTGATTATTATTTTCTTTTGGGTATTATTCGTTCTTTGGTATAATTTCGCCGCTCAAATTAGCTGCTAATCAAAGATTAGCTACCACGTGGAGGCCACCAATATTGGCAGGACACTTTGGTCTATGAGACGACTTGACCGATGACTGGGAGGTTGCATCAGCCCATTTATCCCCCATACGATCGGACGGACAATGATATGCTATTAAATACGAATTGGATGAATTCTGTTTTTGCCTCTAGCTTCGGCAGCATCTTGAAACCACACACAAAGTTAGCCCGCCTTTCTAACAGCATTTTTAGCACCTTTTTGAACTCGAAGCAAAAAAAAAATAAAAAGGAAAAACATAAGAAAACCCAATAACAATGGAGGGACAGAGACAGAATGAGAGATAGGGAAGGAAAGGAAAAAAAACTGCATTGCACCGGGCGGACAAGCGGAGTTGGCGGGTTGACAATGCAATGGAAAACCAAAAGGAACCTGGGCATCTGCAAGCCGACGGGACAAATCAGTTTTGGAAATATTGTCAAACCATAGAAAAGAGCGAGACAGCATGAGTGAGAGCGAGATGCGAGATGCAGAGAGAACCGCCAGAACTGAGGGTGGCGCATTCCTTGGCAGCTGCTGCAGCTCCTTCTTCATCGTCGTCTTCGGCGACGTTTTGGCTCTCGGTTTTTGGGATTTCAGTGTATTTTTTTTTTTTTTTTTTGGCATGCATCTGTTTATTCAACGGACATTGACTTGCATCTGCGGGCCGTATACAATGGCAAGGATCCTGATCGTCATCATCATCATCATCATCGGGACCATAACAATGGTGCACTATGCCGAGATTTCTTTATTCTTTTGATTACATTTGGCGGCAAGCCCTGCCCCTCGTCCTGTCTCCTACCTGGCAAATCATCATTTCGCCTTTTGTGTCGATCCTTTTATTTGATTGTGAGTTTCAGTTTTCCTGTTGGAGCTAAACCGCAATTGTTCGCCTTGGATTTCGGACTGGCGTTTTGGCATGTGCACAGGACGGAACAGAACCGAGTTTAGGTAAATAAGAAGTTCGCTCTGTTCCGTTTTTAATTTTATGCAGATGCAGACAGATACAAATATAGGAAAATATTGCATCACACACAGCTGTCCTTTAAGGAACATCCGAGATGTCCAGTTACTTTGGCAAAACAAAATTTAAAAAGAAAATATGAAAATATATTGCAGAGCATTAGCTCGCTAATAAATCATAAAATTGTGATCTCAAAGAAATGATGACTTGTTATGGAAAAATGGTTAATATCTCAAATTTATTTAACACATTCCTTTAAATTATTCATTTTTAAGGCAATTAAATATATGTAATAACTAATAATATAATTATACAATTATTATACCATGCATCAATAGGATGAAATGGTATATTAAAGTCCCCAAAGTGTATGTAACAGGTAGAAGGAAGTATTTCTTGATCAGCATGAGAAGAGAAATTGATATAGCCATGTCCGTCTGTCCGTCCGAGGGAGTGCAGAGATCTCAGCAAATGATAGAGCTACCAAATTTAGAATGTAGACACGTGTAGTATAGACGCTGACCAAGTTTTTTATTTGTCACGCCCCCTTCCGCCTCCGGAATTTAATAAAAACTGATTTTCTAATTAATTATCGTATTGGAATTTAATTCGGCACACATATGTACATACATACCTACATATGTATATACACATTTTTGCATATATGTATGTATGTATGTACATATATGTATACACCGTAAAGCAAGCCGCCAAAAACATTACAACATATGTACATACATATACATACATACATACATATATGTACATCTGTGCAAGTGGCTGCCTCAGACAGAATCACTCAAAAACAGTTATTCTTATGTAAAGCTTGTTTATTTGTTGCCCAAAATGAGCGAAAACAGTTTTATATACTTTATTTACATACATATATACACATTATTGTATTTTTGCATATATATGTACATATACATGTAAAGCAAGCCGCCAAAAACATAACAAATGTATGTACATACATATATACAAGTGGCTGACTCAGACAGAATCACTCAAAAACAGTTATTCTTATGTAAAGCTTGTTTATTTGTTGCCCAAAATGAGCGAAAACAGTTTTATATACTTTATTTACATACATATATACACATTATTGTATTTTTGCATATATATGTACATATACATGTAAAGCAAGCCGCCAAAAACATTACAAATGTATGTACATACATATATACAAGTGGCTGCCTCAGACAGAATCATTTGAAAACAGTTATTCTTATGTAAGGCTTGTTTATTTGTTGCCCAAAATTAGCGAAAACAGTTTTATATACTTTATTTACATACATATATACACATTATTGTATTTTTGCATATATATGTACATATAAAGGTAAAGCAAGCCGCCAAAAACATTACAAATGTATGTACATACATATATACAAGTGGCTGCCTCAGACAGAATCATTTGAAAACAGTTATTCTTATGTAAGGCTTGTTTATTTGTTGCCCAAAATTAGCGAAAACAGTTTTATATACTTTATTTACATACATATATACACATTATTGTATTTTTGCATATATATGTATGTACATATAAAGGTAAAGCAAGCCGCCAAAAACATTACAAATGTATGTACATACATATATACAAGTGGCTGCCTCAGACAGAATCATTTGAAAACAGTTATTGTTATGTGAAGCTTGTTTATTTGTTGCCCAAAATAAGCGAAAACAGTTTTATATACTTTATTTACATACATATATACACATTATTGTATTTTTGCATATATATGTATGTACATATAAAGGTAAAGCAAGCCGCCAAAAACATTACAAATGTATGTACATACATATATACAAGTGGCTGCCTCAGACAGAATCATTTGAAAACAGTTATTCTTATGTAAGGCTTGTTTATTTGTTGCCCAAAATGAGCGAAAACAGTTTTATATACTTTATTTACATACATATATACACATTATTGTATTTTTGCATATATATGTATGTACATATAAAGGTAAAGCAAGCCGCCAAAAACATTACAAATGTATGTACATACATATATACAAGTGGCTGCCTCAGACAGAATCACTCAAAAACAGTTATTCTTATGTAAAGCTTGTTTATTTGTTGCCCAAAATGAGCGAAAACAGTTTTATATACTTTATTTACATACATATATACACATTATTGTATTTTTGCATATATATGTACAAATACATGTAAAGCAAGCCGCCAAAAACATAACAAATGTATGTACATACATTAATACAAGTGGCTGACTCAGACAGAATCACTCAAAAACAGTTATTCTTATGTAAGGCTTGTTTATTTGTTGCCCAAAATGAGCGAAAACAGTTTTATATACTTTATTTACATACATATATACACATTATTGTATTTTTGCATATATATGTACATATACATGTAAAGCAAGCCGCCAAAAACATAACAAATGTATGTACATACATACATATATACAAGTGGCTGCCTCAGACAGAATCACTCAAAAACAGTTATTCTTATGTAAAGCTTGTTTATTTGTTGCCCAAAATGAGCGAAAACAGTTTTATATACTTTATTTACATACATATATACACATTATTGTATTTTTGCATATATATGTACATATACATGTAAAGCAAGCCGCCAAAAACATTACAAATGTATGTACATACATACATATATACAAGTGGCTGCCTCAGACAGAATCACTCAAAAACAGTTATTCTTATGTAAAGCTTGTTTATTTGTTGCCCAAAATGAGCGAAAACAGTTTTATATATTTTATTTACATACATATATACACATTATTGTATTTTTGCATATATATGTACATATACATGTAAAGCAAGCCGCCAAAAACATTACAAATGTATGTACATACATATATACAAGTGGCTGCCTCAGACAGAATCATTTGAAAACAGTTATTCTTATGTAAGGCTTTTTTATTTGTTGCCCAAAATTAGCGAAAACAGTTTTATATACTTTATTTACATACATATATACACATTATTGTATTTTTGCATATATATGTACATATACATGTAAAGCAAGCCGCCAAAAACATTACAAATGTATGTACATACATATATACAAGTGGCTGCCTCAGACAGAATCATTTGAAAACAGTTATTCTTATGTAAGGCTTGTTTATTTGTTGCCCAAAATGAGCGAAAACAGTTTTATATACTTTATTTACATACATATATACACATTATTGTATTTTTGCATATATATGTACATATACATGTAAAGCAAGCCGCCAAAAACTTTACAAATGTATGTACATACATATATACAAGTGGCTGACTCAGACAGAATCACTCAAAAACAGTTATTCTTATGTAAGGCTTGTTTATTTGTTGCCCAAAATGAGCGAAAACAGTTTTATATACTTTATTTACATACATATATACACATTTTTGTATTTTTGCAGATATATGTACATATAAAGGTAAAGCAAGCCGCCAAAACATTACAAATGTATGTACATACATATAATCAGGTGGCTGCCTCAGACAGAATCATTTGAAAACAGTTATTCTTATGTTAAGCTTGTTTATTTGTTCTAAATAGAAACAATTAATGTCATTGATGTCGTACGGTGAAGCGGTGAAAGGGCAAATTTGGCCGGTGGGGCGCTAAAGTGCACACACATAAGAGCGAGTGAGATAGCATGTGTTAGAAATCGCGGATACGAAAGAAAGTTAATATATGAAATTTGAAGTAGTTTTTTCACTTGATGCATGGTATATCCAAGTCGGCCCGGCGACTTACTTACTTTATTATTATGTTTGATTAAAATTTTTACCTCTTATTTGCATTGTAGCTTAACAAAGAGTCTAGTATGATAATAAATAAATTTCGATAAAAAAACTTGAAATTTTTTTGTTAGTTTTATATAGAATTATATTTTAACTTTCCTAGCATGATGAAATGGGTAACGTTTAACATTTAGATAAATGATCGAAACTTTTACAGTCACAAAGAACGGTATTATTCGAACAGCTTTGATATTTCGTAGCGTTCAAAATCACTTTGCTCATTCAATGAATATTTGAAAACAGTTTATAGTGGATGAACATTAGTTTTAAAAATGTTTTTAAGCGTGCCACTGCATAATCGTCCCATATGGTCAACAGCCGAATATTTATGACATTAAAATTGATTATCATTTCGCTACGCCTCCATGATTATTTATTTATGAATATTTCATACTATTTCAGGATTGGGAATGCTGTTTAGGTAAATGGTGACCCCGACGAGAAGGGTTTATTTGTTGATAGAAGCGCAATTTGTTCGTTTAGATATTTGTAGTTTGTTAAATAGAGATTTTCTTATTGATTTTACTTTCCCGCCGTATTTTTTGGCTCACCTGCCGAACACCTTTTGCCAAAACCAACAAGAAACGAAGAAAAACTTCTATGGAGAAAGAGAGAGGGGAGAAAAAACAAACCGTTCATGTAGGACCCATAAAGATATACGATGTGTGATCTCGTTGACAATGAATGGTTTTTGGTTGATTATTATTACAACCATCACTGCCCACCCTCCGTTCCCTTTAGGACACGTTTCGTTTCGATCTTCTTTTATCGATATTGCCAAACAAAAGCGAGAAGTATAAGAAAAATCACTGCCACGGGCCGGGTGCGGACGAAGCCGGGCACAACAAGACAATCGATTGCACAATCGAGGGATAAGGCGAACAAACACAAGAGGAGACAAGCGAGAGAACATTGGAGTAAATGTTTTGAAAAGCCAGCAAAAGGAATTGCTTCCAGGAATCCGCTGCCACCATGGATATCAATGTCCTTTAGCCCGAAAGAAATCAAAAAGTTGGATCACCTGGCCATATCTGACGATTATGTGCGGGTGCTGCTGTTGTTACCTCTACCTGTGTGCCTCTATGTGGGTGACTGTGTGTGTGTGTGTATGCCCCATTGTTCTCTGCCATAGGAAGGTAAAAAAACAGAATACGTGGACTTCTGAATGACCCACTCCCCAAACGTTTTTGTTGTTGTCCTGGGCATATAGAGAATGTGCCGACATCCCCCACAAGCAGAAGACGAAGAAGAAGAAGCTCTTTTCTTTTGTACTGCACTTGTACCAGCTGCCTTGACTTTGATTCGCGCAGGTTTTTCATGTGCCTATTCATGCTTCGTTATCCTGTCAATGGCCAGGAGCATTGTGTGTCAACGTGTTGTCATCGGCATCGTCCTTGTCATCCTCACTCTCTCTCTCACTTCTGTTTTTTAAGCTGATTAGGCTGCCCGACTGCGTGTGTCCTGGCTGGCTTTCATTTAAACACTGTGTTTAGCCTATTAAAAAGATGTCTTCGTCTAAATGAGGTGTGTAAATATTTTATAATTTTGTTGCGGCGATTAGAGGTTGTTTTTTTTTTGTAATAAGAGGAAGTCATAAAGGAGTGGGGGTTGAGGAGGAGATCCCAAACAGGATATCCTTGGTGGAATGCAGCGATAGCGATATGATTATTATTTCTAGTTTAATTACTTTATAGAACTAAATTGCTGAGTAAAACTAATAAGACACGGGACCGAAGGCAGCTAATGGAAATATATTTAGGTATCTGCAATTGACAGTACATATTTCTAGGATCTTGTAGGAGGTAATTAGGAGCCTTTCGTCTAAAAAAAATTTCATAAATTGAAATATTTGTAGTAGGTAATTGCAAAGGCTTTTACCTTATAGTCATTTCATTTTAGTGGTTTTGAAAACTACAAACTAGAACTCCTCAAAAATCATCTTATCGTTATGGGAAAATGGATAAACTTGTGAGAAATCAGTCCTAACTAAATTTACTCCTAGAAGGGTTTTGACTCTACGGCATTGAAATTCCTCAAATAAAGGAAATATCTTGATCGAAAAAACAGTCGCAGCTAAAACTAGTGAATCTCGAAACCAATATTGAAACTTATTTGCGCAATATTGATTTTTGAGAAAGAGTTTAAAGCAAAATAGTAAGAGAAATACATGAAATAACTTGGAAAGTGGTTAAACTCTACGACGACTCAACTGATTTCGAGTGTTAACCTATGTAACCTATGGAATTTAAAAGGAATTTTAATTTATTTTGAACTGAATGCGTTTTTGTGGAATTAATTAAAGTGGTTTAATTGGGTCGTGCCTTGCTAAAATGATAGTCAGGTAGTCAAGTTCTACCTTCTTAATAGTGGATCTATTTAATAGTTAGGACAAATCCAATTCGATATATGATATTTAGTAATTAGATATGGCATGTGGATATACCAAAATTCCAAATTTCAATTCTATTTTGCAGATGCTGAAAAGATGTTGCATAAAAAGGTGCAATTTTGAAAAAACAAAAATTTCCCGTTGTATTCTCTTCTCTCTTCTTCGTTTTCTTTTTTAAGAATCAACTAACTGATCAGCTGACCTAGATTTCTTCTGTCTTCCCTATACTCTACATTAGTCTTGGGCCTTGTCTTCTGTTTTCTATATGCCAAACAACAATACAGTTCAGTTCAGTTGAGTTCAATTCGGGTTCAGTTTAGATCTCTTCTGTATTCAATATTCTATACAAAACATCATTGTCAAAATCTAACAAACAAGCCAGCACAAGGTGCAAAAATGGGATGGTCCTATTGTTTGGCAAAAACTGAAAAAAGATTCTGTTCTTCGGATGATCATGAGGATGGAAAATCATTTCTACCGGCACCTGCAAATATCCCAAACATAACATAAATACCTGGCCAAAAAAAAGGGGTTTTCCCCCTTCTCGCGTATAGGGGCATGGGCAAGCGAAAAGGATGAATGAATTGCAAATGATTTTTCCCCTAATGCTAATGAGCGTGGGCCAAACCCCGGGGATCAGGTACTCAAAAATCAAATATACCTATATCGGCGACAAGTGCTTAGATGGGTTTTTTGACCCAACGATGAATGAATGAGGAGAGACAGAGGAAAGGTTAAGCGGCGCGCGGATTTTATATGTTTCGGGCCATTCCATTAGCATGGATGCTGCTGCTTATGATGATTAGGTAGAGAGCACCATGGTCATGGTGCGTTAATTGTGCGGAATATCAGACGTAATAACCAAGGATGTGTGTGAATTTCCCCCAAAACATCGATCAGGTAGGTAGCGGGCATCGCGATCGTGAGATTTTCCGCGATATGTTGTTATTTTGGCTGTGACTCGCGTAATTGGATAATCTGGGAAATTACTTTAAATCCAAATATTGTGATCCACATCCGGAGATGCCTGAAAAAAAGGGAAATCCTCTTGTATAGGAAAACACAAAATGGGAAAAATTGGAAATGCGGGTTTTCGGTTCTCAGAGCGCGTTCGAAGTCGCTGCTCGCCTCACACCCAGTTGGTCAGTCAGTTTTGCTATACGTGTAATATTGGAATTTTACATTTGGGAATTCATCTTTTTAGGTTTGGGTTTATCAAAACTTTTCGGCTGTCGGCGGTTTTTTTCACGTTTCTATTTCAATCTGCATTTGGTTTTCTTGGGTCTTGGGAAATATGATTTTTCGATGTGGTTTTTTTGCTTTCGATAGCTGGGAAAATATTGAAAGAGAGAAGAAACTTGCAATGCCAGAAAGTCTGTTAACAGCACAAATTATAAGCCTTCCGGCATGGGTTAATATTTGGTAAGGTGGGAGGTGGTCAGTCATGGGTACGATATGGGTAAAATATGTGTGCTATAGGGCTGAAGCTCAAGTTAAACATTTGCAAACGAGAAAAAGGAAAAAGAAGTTACATAAATGATGTTAAACAATTCCTATTTCCGTATTTTAAGATGGAAATCCTTCATGGTGTCTCTTATATATACATAAATCGAGGAGAGATATTGATATTTTTTTAAATAAATGTTTTTTAATAAACCATCTCAAAAAAATTATTCTTGTAATTATTTAACAAATAAATTCGTTTAGCACTATACTTATATATAAGGTAAGCTATAACTTAAGGCTATGAATTAAAAGTTAAAAAAAAAATAATGCATATTAGCTTAAGTGAAGTTTATCTACTTTTCCAATTAAAAATAATTTGTCCGAATCTCCAGTAATTATTCTAGTAATAGAATTTGGGATAATATCAAGAACTGAGTAACTGAGTTAAATCTTTTAATGATGAAATAGTGAACAAAATATAGTAAAAGAAAGAAATAAAAAGCCAACAAAGATCTTGTGGTCTTTTGTCCAACGTATTTAGTTCTTCCCGTTTTTAAACCTTTGTATAGGTAATATAGCTAATTTTGTATGACAGAACCATCTTGCATGTTTTATCGCATATTGATAATACAAATTTAGAACCAATATAAGAACTAAATTGCTCCAATGTTTAGATATATTGTCTGTCGAACACTTTAGTGCTAACTAATTTACTTAACTGTAGTTCAGATCTATGAACTATGGATCACGTTGATTTTTGTGCATGTTTATTATTTGATCGACTTCAGTTCTATAATATTTAATTCTTAATTGAGTTGGTAAAGGCACAATTACATTGGTACTATTAGGCACATTAAATTAGACAGTAATAGGTAAAGCTTTGGTCTATAAACTGAGTTTGAATTCCCTTTTAATAAATATCTTCTTGAAAATTATCGAATTACTTGAATTGTATTCCATATCTCTTATATAGTATAATATCTATATAAATGCTAATCTCCAAAGATTTTTGCTACAAACCCGTATATCTAGAATTTTCCCAGCTAAATTCACAAATCGATGCGTTGCATTTGAGCCCCTTTCGAGATTGTGGGAAACGTTTTGAAAGCCCGTGAAACTTGAACCGTCAAGAACATTGCACTTTTGGGCATCATAACTTTTGGTCGTCATCTAAATGAAGAGTACCCCATAGAATTTTGGATGGTGATACCAACTGGCTATCAATTCTCCTATTCCACTTATTTATGGATCATGTAAAAGGTGTCAATTTTAAAGCTACTCAGGTTCGGAAATCTCCTTCCTCTAACAACACCTCGACGACTCAAGAGTCAGACAGATGTACGTACAACTACGCCAATGGATGGGATGGAGAACCAACCCCAAATAAAAACTAAGTACACACGCTAGAAAAATGCCAATAGTTAAAAATAGAAGACATAGTGCACGGCAGAGGAAGACCTATGGGGAAACACTTTTGACGAGTTATTACAGGAGGGATGTGTGGAAACTGAACCGAGAGAGGAGAGAGGTCAACAGAAGGTGCCTTAAGTTATGTTGGCAGAGTGTTCTCTGTGTGCGCGAGTGTGTTGGTGGAGGGGAGCTTGGGATCATTACCTGGCTACAGCTAGGGAGGGTAAGCGCCTGCGTTGGATGCTCAACAAAACAGAGATAGAGAGAGAGAGAGCCAACACTGAAGAAAGGGAGAGAGAGAGAGAGCGAACGAGGGCAGGTAGAGCCCTTTAAACGAATGGGAAACACGCCGCGTGCAGAGCAATAAGGGTATGGGAAAACGTTGTGTATTAGTGGTAGTGGTAGGTATACAGTACACCAGGCACACGTGCGCACCTCTGCTCACACACTTTTCCCATCTCTCTCTGTGTGTGTGTGTGTGTGTGTATGCGTGCCTGAGAAGTGAAGTGAAGAAGAACCAAAAACCACCACCGAAAAAATGGTATAAAAGCGAGTGCCCTGAAACTACGACCTGTCACACACATCTCAGCGTTCGTTGAGTAAGCAACACTAACTTCATATACTCGTCGCCGTCGTCTCGTGCCGATCGTTTCGAACCGATCTTTAGAAAACGCGATCTTTCGAAAAACCCAAATAATAATACCCAACATCCAATAAACGTCATCATGGCTGCCAATTACAAGAGCTGCCCTTTGAAGAAGCGCCCCATAGTTTTTGTCAACGAAGAGGCCGAACAAACCGAAGCCTTGGCTCTAACTAAAAGAGCCTTGGTATGTGAACAAGTTGAGATCGCAGAGGAGCTGCAGCCGCAGGATTTATCATTGAAGCGTAAAGCCAACTTTGAAGAGGATAATGTGATACCCAGCAAACGGGAATATGTATTGAATCTATCCAAAACTCCCGAGGAGATGCCACTAAGCTCGGCTCTGCTATCACCCCCCATGGATATACACTTAAGGGGCATGACAGCGGCAACTATGGGCTATACCACCAATAGCACCGCCACCATCAACTCGAGCCCCAGCGATAATCCCTATCAGTCTGCCTTTGTCATGGCAGCCGGCTGCAATCCAATCTCGGCCCTATGGAGCAGCTATCAACCGCATTTGAGTAGCTCGGCATTTCCCTCGCCAGCATCCAGCATCAGCAGTGGCAGCAGCAGCAGTAGCTGCAGTGGATCACCGCGTTCCATCTACAACTATCAGCAATCAATGATGACACCGCCATCGAGTCCTGGCTCCGATATTTGTCTATCGGAACCCGAGGATCTCTCAGTGCGTAATGATATACCATTGCCGGCTTTGTTCCACCTCTTCGATGAGGCGAGGACTAACAGCAGCAGCAGCACCAGCAGTCACCACTCACACAGCAGCTCCGCCAGCTCTAAGACCAACGGTGCCACCATCAACTCCACCCAGTCATCCTCATCTCATCACAACTTGGCGAAAAACTATCGCTACAAATGTGATCAGTGCCAGAAAATGTACTCGACCTCGATGGGTCTGTCGAAGCATCAGCAATTCCATTGTCCGGCAGCGGAATGCAATCAGGAGAAGAAGACACATTCGTGTGAGGAGTGCGGTAAGCTGTATACCTCAATTGGTGCTCTCAAGATGCACATACGCACCCACACTCTGCCCTGCAAGTGCCCCATTTGCGGCAAGGCCTTCTCGCGCCCCTGGCTCCTCCAAGGACACATCCGCACCCACACGGGAGAGAAGCCGTTCCAGTGCCCCGATTGTCCGCGCTCATTCGCCGATCGCTCGAACTTGCGTGCCCACCAACAGACTCATGTCGAAGTGAAGAAATACGCCTGCCAAGTCTGCCACAAATCGTTCTCCAGAATGTCACTGCTCAATAAGCACGCCAGCTCCAATTGTACCATAACCATTGTGTGAATAACGTTGACGTTCTTCTCAGAGCTGACACACACCACCCACTACACTACATTCCGCAGGACAGACGACAGAATACCTAGCAAATGCTTTGCCCCATCCCTCACACTGAGCTCTCCTTCCTCCCTCTCCTGTATTTACGATAAGTCGATTCGGTTTTGGTGCTAATTTATTTTTAGTTTTTATTCTACTATCTTAAGTTCATGTATATTTCCTCACATCATCCACACAGCATTTGACCAAATTTGAATATTCATTTAATTTATATATCCTCAATGATATCTCTCCTCTTAACTTATTTTCTAGTGCAAGAGTTTAAGTTAAATTGTTGTTAAGAGTTTTGTTAGTTGTAGTTTATACAAGTATCTTAATACATATATTATTAATATAAATAAAATATTACACAAATTTATTGAAACAAAATTTAAAATACTCTTATATATTGGGCAGAAAAAAACGCGGCACTTTTATTTCAGTCTAAACAGTGAATAATCTGGAGGATATTCTAGTAATTTCTTAACCAATTTTTGTCAACGAATGAGATTTAAGAACTTGTCCTTTGTAAAAATTAATTCTCCTTTTCTAAATCGCTATTAAAATGGAAAAAATCGTGTAATGTAAAATCTATCTCTAAAAAAAAAAAAAAAAAATTCAGACAATTACAATTTAGCATTAACTTATTTTTTAACTGTCGTAAAAACTAAATAAATATGAAAATCCTTCTGTTCCAGCACATTGTAGCCAATTTCAATCACCCTAAAGAGGCTCAATATGGATAGGAAGATTGAAAATAAATGTGCTTGGTATTCGGATTTCATAAACCGGAAGCAACATAAAATCCTTTTCTATGACAACTTCCTCTCTTCTCCCTTCCCCCGGCCGCCTCCAGAAAAACAGGGATCAAATTTTTGGAAGTACCAAAAAGAACGACAAAACACCTTTCAAGAATTCAGAAAAAAAAAATGTCATTTCATTCAACGCACTTTCCATTTCGAGCACTTCCTTTCATAACCCGCCCCCCTTTAGCAATAACGTTTCATCAAACCATATCGAATGGATGGCATTTTGCACCTTTTGTCAATGCAAATATTTAATTAGCTGCAGATGACAGAGTTGTAGAGAGTCCCCGTTCCCCGTTCCCTGCCCCCTTTTCTTTTTTTTTTTTTTTGTGGCACAATCCTTTGCCAAACATATTTGCTGAAAGGATCCAAAGCAGTGCAGGTGATAAACGTAGACAAGACGACAAGGACGACAAACGACGGCTGCTTATCGACAGGATACAAATTTGTTTAACTAACAGCAGACGGCGCTGATGATTGAGTTGAGTTTTTGTAGGTCATTGATTGGAGTTTATCTTTATCTTCCATTCGGTATGAGTTTGTTCAGGCTCAGGTTAGGATAGGTCCCTAGACAGGTACCTAAGCACTTATTGTACTATTTACCCATAGCTCAGTCACGTAATGTTTTAAGAGGTAAGGGACATCGATTAGAGGATTCCTGAAACACCTTCACTGGCCACAACAATGGAATACCACAACTTTCTAGCAGCAAAAATCAGAGCATATTGCAAAAAGAAAAGTGAAAAACACCTTGCTGCCTCCTACCATGAAAAATTCTTGTTCAACCAACAACAAAAAAAGTCACAATACAATGTCGTCGAAATGTCTACCCAGTGACCTAGTCCACTACTCTTCTCCTGTGATCTTACCGGCCTTTTGTCGATTTTTAAACAGAAGCGGCGGCATCTCCTTTGCCAGAGATTTTCTTTTTGTTTTTTTTTTTTGTTTTTTCGTTTTTGCAACCACATGAAGTCAGGCCTAGATTTAAATCCTTTTTGATTGACCGAGGGACAGACTCATCCCATTAGTGGAGATAACAAATTGCAATTGACAAAATGCTAAGAGTTCGCAGTGCAGCGAAAAGAGCCAACGAGATGCCAAACGATTTGCGTTTCCAACTCCAAATGCTATTGCTCCCCATACATACAAATCGATGGCGATAGCTGATCATGATACAAGTCGCAGCATTTGTAATTGCCGACAGCAACGACGAAAGGAAACGAATTACAGTGGTTTTAGAATAGCTAAAACAGTTGAATAACAACTGTAAGTCAGGTTGTTCTTATTATAAAACATCTAATGGATGCGGGTGAAGTGTTTGGTGAACTTGAGAGCTAGTAATCTTTTGCCTAGGGATGCTTAGTGAGAACCTTCCCGTCAAGTTACAAAGATTTCCCTCTTATAAGAACCCATGTGCGTTTCCGTGTCACTGCAATCTCGTTGGATAGTTGCAAAATCTCTTGCGCTACTACTTGATGTGCTCATCTCCAACTTCGTAGCTTTTGTCACCAGGACACCACGGTGCACTTCGTCACTCAAGGCGGCCGAGGCAATCAGCAAGCGGCGCATGTCACAGCAAACAAACAAAAAAAAAAGCTCATGCAAAACAAACATTAGGAAATCCAATACCAAGTGCTCCTCAGAGTAGCAGCTTCAACTTCTGCAGCAGCAACACTAGCCACTTAGGCAGTCACTATCGTCGTCGTCGTCGTCGTCGTTGGAGACGTCGTTGGAATCGTGGATGTTGTTGTTGTTGTTGTTGTTGGTACGTCGTCGTTTAGGACGTTTGAGATTACAACCGATTACGAATTTTACTCCAAATTTGTATGCAGTTGTAATTGAAAAAGCATCAACATTAATCTTGGTTTCGATTTTCGGATTTCGGGATTTCGTAAGTGCAGTCAGACACACTGCGATAGAAAGATAGACAGATAGAGACAGAGAGAGAGAGAGAGAGCGAGGGAGAGATTCGCCAAACAAGATAGCGGGTGTATGTACCACACATATTGCTTAATCGTTTAGTGCTCAAGAAAATAGAGTAGAGCACACACGACGACGACGACCGACGACGACGACTAGGTTGCCAAAAGACATTTGGCATAAATCAAAACAAAAAATAAGGCAAGAAACCAAACAAAAAAAAATAGGAGTAAGAAACGTCTGTTTGGCATCTCTCTAAAAGGCACGACAACTGTCCATCTCCATTCCATCCCATCTCTGTCTCTTTCTCTATGCAAAATGATCGTGTGGCAACCTGTCAGCGATCAGCGACCTTAACTGTAAAGCCAAGCCAAGATCTCATCCACATCCACCAACCGATTCTAGGCTGAGAGTTTTGAGTTACATGACCAAGCGAAGACTAGAATGAAAGAAACGTCGTGGCGTTAGTTGTCGCTAAGTTTTAGAGACTCAACTTGATGATCGCCAGGCAACATCACATCCACAATCCACCTTCTCCTCCGCATTCTCCCCCTTTGGAGTTCGTGTAGATCTTAAAGCGTTGATAAATGTTGTTACTTGTCGTTTCGCTATGTTAGAGACTTTTCTTTACTTGTCGATCGATGGGTGGTTATACCTCTTGACATGTCGTCGTTTTTGTCGTTGTTGTTGCTGTGGTTGCTTCACCACGATCGCCAACGAAACGGTTAATTGTGGTTATGATTTCTTCTTCCAATTTCGCAAAACAACAGATCACAGTCAGTCAGTCAGTCACTAAGTCACTCTAATTAGGCTCTTCATCGTCTGCTTCTGGTGTCGCTTCTCCATCACTTCCTGCTCAATCGCCGAAATACAATTTGAATTTCCAACTCACTATAATAAATATTACATAAAGGTACAGTCCAGTGAAGAGGTAGAAAGTAGCATCATCTCTCTTCTCTCTCGATCTCTGTAAAACTGTGTTTCTCTTCTACCTTTGTCCCCGTCAATACTACCCATATCCGATTCAATATAATTTTGCAGGCAAATTGATTCCATTTTCTTTAGGTTTTTTTTTTTTTTTTGCCTTTGCTTGCATTTACTTGACACACATCGCACGCAAATCAATGCGGTAGCATTTACAAAATATTTACAACAACCAAGGGGCAAAAAAAAAGTGCCCAGCGATATCCAAAAATAGCTATCTATATATGTACATGTATACATATATAGAGGCGGGGGCGACAGCTCACCCATGGATGGCAATTGAAGCAATCTACAGCTGAAAAAATGATTTATGCATGGGAGAGACGGTACTTTCTTTCGTGCTTTTCTCATAGGCCTACTTCTGATTTGAAAGTTTGCGGTCTAATGGGTAATCCATATGCCCTACAGCAGCGCCAGTGAAATCGCAGTCTCTAAACTGATTTAAGCTGCATTTTTGCACAAGATTCCAAAGAGCAAAGAAGAATAATATCCAAATGTCTCTTCTTAAGAGAGCAGGATATACAAAAAAAACACAAACAAATTGAATTAAATTTTAACATTTTTTGGATATAAAAAAAATACTAAAAAATTAAATTAAATTTTAACATTCTTTGTTAGAAAAAAATCGTATTCATAAACAAACTTTATACATAATTCAGTTTTGAAAATAAATTTACTGATTGAACTCAAACGACTAAGGAACTAGCGGAAAATTAAACAATTTCTGAATAAATCTTATAAGGATTTCAATTCGAAATGGAATCTATGAATATTTCTAATAACTAGTGTCATCTTACATTGCATTGTATGAAAGCAAAGGACTTAGTTCTAAAAAGAATCCTTGAATTGCCATTATACTATAAGTACTTATAAAACAAAAGTATTTTCAGACTTTAATAAGTCCAACCAGTTTTATCACCATTCTAATATAATATTTCGATACTAAACCCATTCAAAATTGTATTGAATGTCACAAAATTATATGAGTTATAATCAAAGACTATAAAAAACTTAACACTATTAATTAATCAATTTAATGTTCTTTGTCAATTTAATTAGGATTTTTGGCATTGAAGATTATCAACCTGGGGGAGATTAATAAATCAAAGAAACTATATTGTCTTCTAAATTGCTAATATTGAACAATTTATGTGGATTTTTCAACGACTTTTGACTCTACAATTGGCGAACTATTAGAAACAATAAACGATTTAATATGTTGGGAATATATTTCTCATTAACCTTTTTTATACCATGCATCCATAGGATGAAATGGTATATTAAAGTCGCCAAAATGTATGTAACAGGGAGAAGGAAGCTTTTCCGACCCTATAAAGTATATATATTCTTGATCAGCATGAGAAGAGAAATTGATATAGCCATGTCCGTCTGTCCGTCTGTCCGTCCGTCCGTCCGTAACAGTGCAGAGATCTCAGCAACTACAAATGTTAGAGTTACCAAATTTAGAATGTAGACTCGTGTAGTCTTGGCGCAGACCAAGTTTATGTTTTTTTTTGCCACGCCCCCTTCCGCCTCCGGAATTTAATAAAAAGTGATTTTCTCCCGTAATATTTTAGTTATTATGTTATGGACATCTATCATTTCACCAAGTTTCATAAAAATCGGAATAAAAATGGCCGAGTTATGCATTGAAACGTTTTGCACTCAAAGCGGTGCAAGGGCGAAATTGGCCGGTGGAGCGCTAAAGTGCACACACATAAGAGTGAGCGAGATAGCATATGTTAGAAATCGCGCATACGAAAGAAATTTAATATATGAACTTATTTTTATAAACTCGATGTAGTTTTTCTCCCCCTGATGCATGGTATATCCAAGTCGGCCCGGCGACTTACTTACTTTATTTTGAACAAACATTAAGTGGAAATTCTATTAAATATTTACATATGCTCAAATTATGCCTTTGCTGTAATTTTGGTAATCGAGGTACCCGACTTTGTTGGAATTTTTTGAAAGCCCCAAATAGATTCAGAACTCCATGTTTTAGTAACATGAAGACTGAAGAAGTACTAAGATTAATTAAAAATTCTTTTCAATTTTAACTTGACTGTTTTCAATTTAGATAGAGTCTTTGGAAATTTGCTTTTCAATATTTTATTTCAGTAGTTTATTTTCCAAGCTTTATAGTTAGCTTTCAGTATATCCATAGAGAAGGGCATTTATATATATGCATATATCTAACCATTTATAAAGCAACTTAATTCAAATAGATCTTACTTGTTCATTCCGTCAATTGCTATGAAAATATATGCTGAATGAACAAATGTTGCAAGCGATGTGCTCGTTCACGTGTTAAACCGTAGATCACATGTGGCAAGAGCAGCAAATTCAAATCCCGAAGATGCTTCACTAAATAACCGTTGGACCTCCCAATGGAACCCGTTGCTATGCAAATCGATCGAGTGCCCAGCTATGTCTCCGCCTCCTCCAATTGGTTGCTGATGACGACGATGACGTAGTAGCCAGCAGCCGCCACACGAAAAAGCTAGTGAATTATGTATGAGATGAAAAGAAAGAAAGACTTTCTTCCGTTTCCGCTGAGGGTTTTTATGAACCGCAAAAATGGACACCACATAAAACTAACACCCTCCTGTGCGCTCCCTGCTCTCCTCCCAAAAAAAAAAGACAACAAACATTTCTCAAAACTGAAAACGAGCAGCAATTAAATTTATCTTTTTTTTTTGGAAACAACTGTTTAGGCCCGAGGAAAAGGTTCGTTCATCTACCTGTGTTTTGATTCTCGATCTTGAAAGTGAAACCGTAAATTTTCCAAAATCAAACATCAGGTGTCGGCGGCGGTATCTTAGGGTTATCCATTGACTACCAAACTGCTGACTGCTGATTGCACTCTGCTCTCTGCTCCTCTGTCGGCAAATGATCAAATTTTGGTCAGTTTTGTAATTAATTTTCGAAAATAGATACATCTTCTCTTGGCCAGCGGTGGACAGGAGACCATATGGCAAATAGCTCGCCTACCCGACAAGCGCCGATATCAGAAGGTTAACCCTCTGCTGGGGGTTCATCTCCTCTTAGTTAGTGGCAATTAACACGACACGCTTCGAACTCAAGGCTGGCCGCGAGCCATTCGTGTGCCCAGTTTTTCCATCACGAAAACAACAGTTGGTCAAAATGTATGGTACTATATATGGGTTTGGTTTGGTGGTTACCTTTTTCATTTAATTTCAATTCGTTTTCTAAAAATTTCATGTAGTTTTCCCTAATGAATTCATTCGCTTCACTTTCTGGTCAGTAGAGTCAGAGGGGTTCATTATCCTGACCCTGGCCCTTATGTTCCTGATGTTTGTTTGGAAGAGTCGACGAAAAAGGATTGTGAATTCCTTTGAATTTATTGGGTGTGTCGTCGTTCTCGTTTCTCTTTTCTCCCCCCTCTTCTGACCACAATTAATCATTTGCATTTTGCCGTAAAGGTCAATGGAAAACGGAACTTCAGTTGTTCTTGTTGTTGCTTTACTTGTGATATATATCCACCTACACTTACATCACGCCTATAGTACATATATCTAAGATTCAGAGCAGAACTTGGCGCCAGAGTTTCGTTTCGTGTGCCAATTCAATTAAAATTCAAATTGATGCAAAACAAGTGGCGGCCAAGCCTCTCTCGCTCTCTAAACTCAAAACTCAATTGACAATGCACACACACACAATATGTCACGCCCCCCTGCCAATAACGCCTACATATCGAATTGGGGGCGCTGATTTCTTTATTTTTATATTTTATATTCTCAGTTTATTTCACCTCATAATAACTGGCATATTGTATATGACAGTCAATATAATCTGAGATAATATCATCTTAAATAAATGGTCTTTATGCAAGTAGATTTGCCCCTGGGATTATGTCTGATCTCTGGTTTTTGGATTGAAAGTGAGAAAAAATAAAAGTGTCTTTGAAGTTGAAGGTGAAAATATGCCTGAGTTGGGTTGGGTTTCGTTCTCAATTGGCCTAGGATATTTGATAAATGAATCAGTTCTAATGAAAATATTCAAAATGGTACAAAAAAAAAAAAATATATGTAAAATCTGCAAAAAATCTAAATTAAGCAATTTAAATTTAATTTAATGTTCATCTATTCAATTGATTCGAATAATTTCTTGAAATCATCGTTAAATAACAAAACTTTTTTTATCTCTGAAAATTTTGTTTGAAAATTTATAAAAGAACAATGTTTTAAATTGCTGTTTATATAACTTAAATTTTATGTATGTAATTATGCAATAATTTGTATAAATTATAAGCACAGTTTTCGTAACTATGTCTAACCTAGAACATTTCACATATAAGTTAAGAATTATAATTTATAAAAAATTCTATTATAGTTTTGAACTTACAAATGTAGCTTGATAAATTCTATGGATTGAATCTTTATTTATTATTTAGTTATTTTTAGAATCTTTATGAATCATTTAGAATCTTTATGTGAGGACTTTTTCAGTATATTTAATATTGCATACAAAAAATTAATTAAAGCAGGCTTTTAGTTCAATTTTTTTTTTTTAATTTTTTATAATCTGTAATTTAATTAAAAACCTGATAAGTTATAGTGCAAACAAATGTATCATATACAAGAAATAGTAATACAATGTTTATAATTCATTTAGTTTTGCATTTATGAATTAATTAATTAATGGATTTTATTATGGCCCATTCTTAGGGATCATACGACTTAGATGTGGATAGAGAACAAGCTCCATTTGGCTTTTGATCGAAAGTAAATCGATTTGAATTTTGATCGAAAGTAAATCGATTTGAATTTTAAAGAAGATAAATTCCGTAAGAAAAAATATCTTAGCGGCTAATTTGAATAATCTATCCTCAAAAGTATATGGTTTTTGGCTTGAAAACTTTCGCCTTTCAAGTAATGACCAAGGAAATTTCACTTGAATTTTTGCTCTCCATTTGAGTTTGATTAGTTATATGCCAACTTAAGCATAATATATGATCAATAGCCTTACAAAAATTTAACGGTCGGATATATTCAATGGGCTCTATGGACTGACTCTACACAGCCCGAGATCATTAATCATCTGAGAGAGACTCTCCGAGAAGGAGACTGAGAGGAGGAGCGGGGCAAAAAAAGGATGATTATTGGTCTTGTAATTTTTAACTATTAGTAACATTTTGCGACAGGAGGAACTGAACTCTCTCATTGTGAGTCTCTCTGTGCAAATTGTGACAGGAAAAATCAATTTGAAAATGATTTTCTAAGAGCCAAAGAGGCAACTCGTAGGCGTGGACACAGCCGCCAAAAGAGGAAACGCCAATATGACACGCTCAGTGCTCAGTGGAGTTGAGGTTGAGAGACTTGACTTCAGAGGTCTTCGTCTTGGGCTCATGTTACCAAAAGCTTCGTGCCGGACCAAAAAAGAGCAACAACAACAGCAACAAACCACATTAACCAGCTATCGACGCATTGGACGCTGACGGATGGCCGCCTTAGCCGAGTTGAATCTCTTTTTACCCTACATACAAACAGTTAATGGGTATATAATAGTCATTAGAGTGTAAGTAACAGGTATAAGTGTATAGATTTTGCAAATTCTTGGAGACAAGCATTTGCAATAGAGTTGATCTGAGTTAGAAATATGTAACGCAAAATATTGATATAAAGTAGACTACTATCGACTATCGGCATAACTATCGATATGTTTTATTCGATACACTGTTTATCGCCAGTTAAGTATCGACGAAGATCAGCAGTGACGCACATTGAGCGTCATAAGGATTCTTAAGTCTTAAGATATTATTTATTAGACCGATTTAGAAACAGTCTCAAACCTTTCAAGCAGAGAGTAGGAAGATCCAACTAACTATATATATTGAAGAGGTCTTCCAGGAGGTACCCCACTACAGACTCTATTTACTTGGTACACGGTATCTCTCGGTCGCATTACTTAACTTTATTTAGTAATATTATTTCTTTTTGGTTTTTTTTTTTGCTCTCTAAGATAAGGCGCCGCCTTAAGACAAATGCGTCTTGTGGGTTCATCGCCATTTGGCCAAAGATTATGATGATTTTTCATAATAAATTGTGGCAAATCAGGCTCACTGGCATTATAAGGCATCATTAACAACGACAACGACAACAACAGCAACAACAACAACAACGGCAAACACAAACAGCACGCAGCAGGCGAGGCGCAAGCCTAAACGCGTTAACAAGACTTGGCCAAGAGTTCTCTGCCTTGGCCAAACAAGTGGGAAGTGAACGAAGCCAAAAGATCAAGCCACCAAAGTTGGAGGAGTTGGTGGTGGTGATGGTGGTGGTGCTGGTGCTGGTGGTGCGTAGCGGCATTAATTCGTTTGATGTTGTTTTTTGCTCTTCGTCGAAGGAGCCGCCGCCTTGCATGTGCATAACAAACTATTGGAGCAGAAGAAAAAACGAGGGAACCCAACTCCAAACGGGCAAACTCCAACTTCAAACTCCACCTAGGCCAACGCATTGCTGTTCCCCCCACCACCCCCCCTCCTCACCGCTTACACCGTTTACTTGTCAATTTGTTTTTTGGTCAACATTTTTAAATAATGAACTCATATTTGCAACATTTGCCTGGCGTTTTCTTTTCTTTCCCAACCCCCTCCCCCTCCCCTCTTTCTGCCCATATTTTGTTTTTGTTATTTGTTGCACATGCGGCGCATGTCATGTTGCATTATGACTATGGGTCGAAAGACACACACACACACACATACACACGCAGAGAAAGAGACTGCTGCACTTGCTGTAACTTAATTCCAGGAAGACTTTTGACCGACCACAAAAAACTAGGAAATGTCTGTTTGTGGACAGTGTGAAGCTAGGAGTGAGGTGGGGTGGGGTAAAGTGGGGTGGGCTGGTGTGTGGTGGTAGCCAATGCAGTCCAGTAGCAAAGATGTGAAACAACATTAAAGATAGGTTTGGAGAAAGTTGCCTGATTCAAAACAAACAAAAATTTATTTTACAAAATAAATTACAAAAAAATAAAAAATAAATTTAAAAAAATTTAAAAAGTCCATTCTGAAAACACTTTTTAATCTATATACCTAAAACTAATGAGTTTCTTTTTCTTTAAATTTCTCTTTTACTTAATCACAGATTAGCTCCTGGAAAAGGAAGTCAAGTTCATTTCCTATTAGATTATCAAAAGTTCTTTAGAAAATTAAAGCTAAGACATCATTCAGAAGGATGTCGAAAGTTTTGAAAGTGTTTCACATTGCAGATATAATAATTATATTTATGAATAAAATACACTCCACCTTAAAAAAGCTTTAGAACTGATTCTACGTGCACATTTTTGATTTGATGGTCCTGCAAAATTCATCGCCAATTCACACACGTCCTTTAATATTAGACAAAGAATTCGTATCAACGATCTTCCTAGAAAGTGCAATGGGAACATTTTAGGCCTTCTTCATTTATTTCTTGTAACTCTTGCTAAAAACTTCGTTTTCTTTATTTCAATTTCGTGGCCGTAAATATATTTGGCCTCACCCATAAGATGATCTCCTTGCCAAGATTTACGATCACTTTCTTTGACAATTTATATTGTCAGTTTTCCCCAAAATACCTACGCAATGATCTCGGCATTGGCATCGGCATCGGCATCACACTCGAGATGATCTTCCATCTTTTCAGTTTTCAATTGCAAAATGGCAGCTGTGTGGCCTCTTTCCTATTTATTTTCCTTTTTCCTTGGCCGATCGATCCATTATGAGAGCACAAACCTTATGACATTTTTATGTTAATGCAACTTTGACTTGAGAATCTTCCTCCTCGAATCTTGTACAACATTCAGAGGCGGTTGCTGCTGCGGCGGTGGCGGCGGCGGCGGCGCCTCTGCCCGATCGCGATGATGATGACAATGATGACGATTTTTATTGCCTTCTAAATGCTGTTGCGTTGCGTTAAGTCCGCAGGCCATTAAAAATAAAGTCGAATGAATCTATGTGCCGTATGTTTACAGATTTGTCGTTATAATTGCTTTTTAATGCCTTATCTATTGATTGCCTCTAATTTTGATCTAAGTAAGGCGCCGAGATGTCGTTTTAATTGAGCTTTGAAGGCGCATGGCTACCTATATGCTAGAGAGAACTTCACAAATTTGATACCCTATAAACATGGTTATAAGAAGTATGCTTAAATTTTAAACTCAGATGGTTGAAGGAGCATTACCTATAAGGAAATTATCATCATAGATGCACAGAATGTTCTTGAACTATGACAGGTAACCCCCTGAAGTATGCTAAGCTTTATATGTTGAGGTATTAGGTAGTGTTAGAAAGTTACAAAGATGATCTTGATCAACTTTAATAGATCATTATCATAGAAACATATAGATTCAACCATGCGATCCTCGATTTCTAAGACTATGATAGCTAGGTAACCCCCTAAAGTAGGCTAAAGTTTATATTTTGAGGTAGATAGTACTTTTTAAAAAGCTCTTGATCAAATTGAATAGTTCATCATTGTAGAACACTAAATCATTGATTGTAAATATCGGTCTCTAATATTAAATAACCTTGCAAATTGTTGCCGATCACCAAGTTTCATTTAAATGTAATAGAAAAACTAATCTCTAGTTGGATTCGTGATGCTTGTATGATAGTTCGATCCAACATAACAAATGGCTAGATCAACCACAAAGGCAACAGGGTATTTCTAATGTCGTAGCTTTCTTTGTGCGTCTTTCTACTGATATTTCTTTGCCAGCTCTCTTATCAAAACAAACCGATCATCTTCGTTTATCGATTGTCCGCTTGCTGGGTGTGTGGGAAACCATTTCCATTTATTGAGGGATGGGTAATGGGAGTTAAATACATATGTGAGGAGGATCGCACACAAACATCTGTTTATGCTAATGTAAAATCTCTCAACTCCTACCTACCTACCTCGCTACTCTCTTGCTCACCACATAGACACATAAATCAAGTCTCCAAAAAATTAAATCCAAAATTCAATCCGCTTAAATTGCTTAATTAGCACTCGATGGCTATGTTCATTCTCGCCTTTTTTTCATCTCTCGTTTTTTCTTTGGGGCTCAGTCACTCATATTAATTTCAATTACACACCAGCTACAATGCAATTATGCGTTGGCTGCGATATGAGCTAAGGTACGGACTCTCGTGTCATGTAAAGCGAACAAAATCTGGCAATTTATGTGATCAGTATTTGCGATTTCAATCAGCGGACCGCTGCAGCAACAGCAGCGGCAGTGGAACAAAAAAATTACTCAACACCTTTTGGCACTGAAGGAGGAGGAGGAGGAAGAGAAGGAAGTGGCCAACAGCCAGCAGCCAGGGGGCTCTTGCGTCTAAGCCCGTTTCAAATTTCTTGTCTGGCCACTTTGGGCCAACTGCAAACGGCACAGCAAACTTTAATTAAAGAACACCATAAAAGTGTCGCCCGTGCGATCGTAATTATGAATTTAATCTCAATTAAAGCGTTTATCTTGATTTTCCATGTGGCCGGGTCGGGTCTCTTGGTCTCCTGGTCTCTCACTGGTCTCACTGTCTCTGTGGTCTGCATGGCAATTTGTTTGGCCAGTGAATTTATTTGCATTATCCTGAGAGCACGTTCCTTCACATCTCCACCTCCTCTCCGGCGCCTCGAATTCGAATTTTTTTCTGTATTTGCTTGGACATGTGCAAACACCTTTTTTATTTTAGTTTTTTTTTTGTTGGTTCGGTTTGCATTTAAACTCAGATAAACATTTTATGTGTTCGTTTCTTTCTTAGTTATCAATTGGTCAAATGTAGTTTTTACTTCATTTTCTATCTTTATCTGTGTCTTAAGTGAGTTTTGTAGATGTTGTTATGGATTTCAATTTGTCTCGATTCGATTAACTCGCGTGTGTGCTCGGGCTATTAAAAACGTCAGACAGAGACTTGCCAACTTGATCTTGAAAACAAAACAATTAGAATGCTAATGGAGGAGACCAACCATTCGACTATTAGGTACCCTATACCAACTAGGGAGTTAATTAGTAAGACAAAATTCATAGAAATCTTAATTTAATATACTCCAGTCATTTTAATTATTAACTTTCCTCAAAATTGTCAAATTTCTTTTTGCCAAGAATAATTTATGAAGTATTTTCTTTATGATTTTTCAGGTTATGTTAAAAAATTAGGAAATAAGACACACTCATAAGATAGGATGGGATAGGATAAAATGTATAAATGAGTGGATATCGGCAATTTTTCGATTTCAACTAACTACTGATCAAATTAAAAGTAATTTAAATCACAATATTATAGAGATAGCTTTCAATATGGACAGTTTACTTAAGTAGTTATATTTAGTAATTCTTCTCTCTAAATTCCAATCACTTTTGAAACATATTCACAATGTCCCGTGGTAAGAAACCTGCCAAACAAATTTGGTGGAGCAAATCTTAAGTGAATCGTGGTAAACAAAAATCCTCTTTTCTTAAAATGACAAAAGATCTTCAATGTAACAGAGTTCAATGTGCCTGCCCGATCATTAACATGAATTCCCAAAAATATAGACACATTACAGCTGCCTCAAACCAACCCTTCGAAATAGGATTTACTTCCGAAATGTATTTCCTAGACTCCTTACAAAAACAGGTGTGAAAGGTCTCTCTCTCTCTCTCTCTCGCTCTTTCTACCTTGAGCCATCTCAAATCACATACGCGTGTCCAACTTGTGCCTTCATCTTGCTCGTTAGTCAAAAATAGCTGGGCGGCACGACATCAACAGAAACAACAGCAACAACAACACGACAAAATAACAGCAACTCAAGTGACACCTTTTGCCTACATCGAATCCAGCAGGCTAGCCAAAGGAAACCTACCAGCCAAACGGACCATCAAGCCCAATGCATCTGCACAATTACTGACTCTGAGCTGAGCTGAACTGAGCTGGGGGCCAAAGTATCAGATTTCTTTAGAAGAAGGAGAAGAAGTAGGCGCAGGCGGCAGGCACAACCAGCAGAAAAATGCCACACACACACACACACACACACACACCGATGGCAGACACGAGGCGAACTCCTTTCTTTTATGCGCCACTGACAAACGGCACATTGCACATGTCCATGTCCATGTCCATGTCCAGGACGAGAACGAGGACGAGGACGCAGGCCACACAATCACAATCACAATCAGTCACCCCCATCAGAAAGGAAGCCAACAACAACAACAACTGAAGTGAAGAAACTGTAGAAACAAAAGGCGTGCGTTCAGATCTAGAGATGGGATCAATAATAAGAAAGAAACGATAGTCAAACTAAACTTTAAGTGAAATAGAAAATATATCATTATTCCCAAGTATTGAGGGATTGTAATCGGAACATCAGAGTTGGGATCTGTTGACTGACAGGACTAGGATTAATAAGGATAACCCTTTTAATTAATTAATTCTCTATCAAAGTATATTATACCCTTTTAATTAATTAATTCTCTATCAAAGTATATTAATTAATTTTGTAAGGTACTACTGTAATTTGATCGTTCATTCCAGCAGTTTTAAGGAAAAATATTAACAGGCGAAAGTCCTCAGACCTGATTTGAAGGTCTTCAGTAGGTTAGGGATAAAATTGTAAATTTGTAACCTTTGCTGATTAACACAATGTTTGTATCAGGGAATTCGATATTTTTTGACAGTATATAAATATATCATTATTCCCAAGTATTGGGGGATTGCAATCGGAACATCAGAGTTGAGGTCTGTTGGCTGACATGACTAGGATCCATAAGGATAACCCTTTTAATTCTTTGTATATTAATTAAATTTGGAACGGACTATTGTGATTTGACCGTTTATTCTAGCAGTTTTATTGAAGAATATTAATAGGCGGAGTTCCTCAACAGACCTGATTTGAAGGTCTTCAGTAGGTTAGGGATAAAATTGTAAATTTGTAACCTTTGTTGATTAACACAATGTCGAATTACATACAACTATTGATTGTATCAGGCAATTCGATATTTTTTGACAGTTTATCGGATACTTATTCTATTCATGGACATAATATTCTTATTTTTCGCAACAGAATATAATATAAATTTGAGTCGATGGCTTAGCTAGCATTCCTTACCCGTTAGTTATTATATTATTTTGTATAATAATTAATAATAAATAAATAAAATATAATATACTTTATGTGATTGATGATATTCTGTACGTAGAGTACCTGAAGATGTGATCCTCGAGCCGATGATTTTGTCACGATGCCATCGCTAAAGCACCTTTTTCTCGATATTGTGCGGGTGTTTTTCGCCTTGGCCTCGGCCTCTGCCTCTGCCTCGGTATTGATTTCATGTTGACGCTGCAATATTTTTCTTAATGAAAACAAACAAAAGAAGAGGTTGGGTTGGAGAGAACGGAGGAGGGAGGGAGGATGCTGCCAGCGGGCAATCCAGCTGTCCCAAAACAAAAAGACAGCACACAAAGTGCGTGTTATTAATATTATTGGCCCACAGGCTGCTGTGTGTTGGATGCTTCTTGACTTGGTCCAGCATGGCCCACACACACACACACACACGATGGAGAGAGAATGAAGAGATGGCAGATAATTGTGGCAAGCAGGTCGTGCCAAATTCCACACAATCACACACTTGGCAGGAGTAGGAGGGGGATGGGGAGGGGGGAGGAGGAGTAACTGACTGGGGCGGAGGCCAATTTAAAACCAATTTAAAGTTTAATGAATTCATAAAGAAATCAACTCCATGGCGCTGCTGCTGCCTGGCACTTTCAAAACATAATCTACCGACACATTCTCTTGGAGGGCGACTTGGCGTGCCAAATCTCATAATCAGTCAATAACTTTTGCCGCCTTAGCTAGCCAGGCAGCACGTGGCTCTCTTTGGTTTGGTCGGCCTCCAAGAGGAACTCGACCTGGAGTTGAAGCTGCTGCTGCACTTCAAAGTATTTTATGGGGCAATCGAAGTGAAATCAATGGCATTGCCATTGCCTTCTTGGCTGGCTGCATGCCATTAACACGAAAGTCGCCACAGCATTGCGAAATCACTTTGAGGCCATCATCATCGTCGCCGTCGCCGTTGCCGTCGCTGTCGTTGTCAAGGAAGTGAGAGAAAGACCCAACCCAAAATCATCTACATCTCCCAGTTGCCTCTCATCCCCATCCCCATCCTCATGCTCCCATCGCCTTTGATTCGTTAAACAAATTTTTTTGTTTATTATTGAACAGATTTCCCAAAAGCATGACAGTTATTAATTGCAAATATCGCTTAATTCATCGCTTAAAAACGACAACACATTGGCATAGTGAGAGAAGAGACAATCCTCCGTATCCACCTCCAACTCCATCATCCATCTCTCCTCCTGCATCTTTCGCATTCGAAACAACCTGTAATCACGACACGATTCAAGCGCTGAACACATTCAATATGTAGGTAAAATTATGGCCAACTTGGCTTTGATTCGCGCTAAGGATTGGCCAGATGGTTGGAGTTCGAATTGGAATTGGAAATGGAATTGGTGGAAATCGAAGGAATTGTGGGGAATGTCGGCTCGAGAGTTGGTCGTGTAATTTACATGGTTGCATTCCATTGACACTGATCATCAGTTAATTTGTTTCTTTATAGCTAAAACCCCAACCGGACAACAAAAACCAACAAAAGTGAATGGGACACATTTGTTATCCAAGCTGTTGGTGTGGGTGAATCGTATTAAGGAGCGAATGGATTGAAGGATAGAATCGAAAGGTGTTGCATAACATTATCAAAATGGGATAAAGGCCATTCAATGTCTTTTAGAATGCTTAAGATGTTGGTTAGGCCTGACAACTGACAACATAAGACTTAAAAATTATGAATTCTTTGGGCTTGTCCCAGTGCTAAATTTCTTAAGGCAAAAAATATAAAATTGACAGTGTTGTAAGACTCTGAAAATTATGAATAAACTGTGTATTTGTGGTTTAAACTATTTTCTAAATTTCAATTAATGCAAAAACCAATACCTGTAGTTTGATAGTGTTGCAAAAGCACAAACACTTAGGGTTGCCACAGATTTGTCCCAAAATTACGACCCTGCCAGTGCTGTAAGACTCGAACTGTATATTTTCCCTGTATTAAATGTAAAAATATAAGTAAAACCCCTCTTAGAATAGCTTGATCAATTTCAAAGTTAATACTTTTCGATTTACAAGTGTTGCAAAAGCACATGAAGCTACAATTAGTGTAGGTTATGTATTACATTGAAGTCAAAATTGTGTTTCACTTTTAACAGAATCCTCTTAGTTAATATGCAACGATCCAGATCAACCTTTTGATCAATGCGACGTATAGAGGAGTCGATATAGTATTATGGAACGATTGAAAACTATTAAGACAGTGTTGTAAACCGTTTTATAAAGAAAATGGTTACGTTTCGATTGCAAGTCCATTCACAAATTTACTTTTTCAATTTGTTTCAATTGTTGCATATCGACAAATATTAATTGACCGAATCAAAACCAATTACATTTTCCTCCTGGACTGTCACAAACAATTTGCCTCGTTTGGGCCAAGCGAACCGCATAATCAAAATCATTAGTGAAAGGTTTTAGGGCACTTGATCGATCGAACGATTCAGCGATTCGGCGATCCAACGATCCTTTGTTCGTTAAGCTCCTAATAAATGCACTTAATGAACAACAGAAACAAGTCAAATATTTTCACAACAAAACTGCCGAAAATACACACAAAACAGTAGAGATTGATTGTGTGAGGCAAAGTGCCTCCTGCCGCAATGCAATTGGCAAATTTGAATGTTGTCGATGCAACAGTGGCAACTGCAGCAAATATTCGATCTCTCCCCGTGTCTCTCTCTCTCAACTATCTTTGATCGTGATGGCCCCGTTTTATTGATAGATTAAGGGCGATTATGCGATAGACAAGACAACGAACAACAAAAAAAACAAAGCAAAGCAAAAAAAATAAAGAGTAGCCAAAAGGGCCAACAATTTGTGATTTTTTGTTTGTCCAAAAATCTCCCGAAGATCTTGCGATGCAGTATAGTTGCGCAATCGATAATCATGGAGGGAGAATTGAGCTGTCATGTCAGGCGGCAGTTAATCAATGCAAAAACAAGAAAAAAGAAACATAATCAAATTAAACCGCCAGAAGAGAAGATAAAGTCAGGACGAGAAAGAAGAAGGAAAAAATTCCAAAATATTAAACAAAGTTAGCCCGACTGTAGGATACCCTATACGAAGTGAGGGTGACATTACACAGGAGTTCTTTCAGAGGACCTCAGATGGAATGAAGGACAAACGAAGAAAACACGTAGCGACAACATTAGTTTATATTTGATACCAACTATTTACGGATAACGTCTTCTTCTTGTGCCCGATCTTAATATACCCTTTCAAAAGACAGGGGGTTTCGCCTATCTAGGCCAGAGACAAACAAAGTTGCTTGAAGTTTGATTGTCTAACAATCTTGTCTTCGCTTTAGGGCGGCAAATTGTTACTGGAATCTGTCTGGTTCCTGACTCTGCCTCCGACTTTGACTCTGACTCCGACTCTGACTCAGTTCAAACAAGTTTCCCTTGCGGGAGTTATGAAATAATGCATTATAATTTAGCTTTGCCAATTGGCCAGGTTGAGGAGAGGTAGATGAGATGCACCTTGTGTTTGTTTGCCGCTCACTAGATAATTGTGGGAACTAACCAGCGGGTTTTCATTTTGCTTGCTTTAAGTAGGCTAAGGTTCGTTATGGCATTTTCTTTCCCCCACCCCGCCCCCTACCGTTCTTTCCTTCCTTTTTTTTTTTTGCTTTTTCTCCTCTTTCGTTTGATAAATTGTATAAGCGACCGAGTGACTTCATTGAAAGGAATCTCTCTCTCTCTCTCTCTGTCGCTCGCTTGCTGTGAGAGTGTGATTAATACACACTTGCCACTAAAAAAAGGATGCGCTCCACCAAACCAGTTATCCCCGTCAATTGGCCCCCCCCCTCGCTGGGTGTACCTTTTCGTAAATCGCAATCTTTGGGTTCATTAGCCCAATGCTCGCGCCTTTTTGCTCTGCTAATCAATTGTCGTCAGTATTAAGGTCGCCTTTTTGGCCAGAATCGTCTTTATGTTGAGCATCTGCCTTGCTGCTATCAGCTCTTGATTTTGAATTCATGAATTCAACTGGATAGCCAATCGAAACGACTACCAAATGCTCTGCTTTATGAATGTAAGAATCAGTTCTGTTTACAAAAGTTTCGTTAATATCGAATATAGTGTATTTTCTCGTATATTGTCTTCAATGATAATGACTAAAGATAAAAGTGAAGGTTTATCATTCCAAAACTTTCTTAAACACAAAGTGTGCCTTCTAAATAATAAGAATGGCGCTATTAGAATAGAAGAACGAGAGAATTTGGGATAAATTATTCGGGGATGGTCTTCGTTGAAAAAATGAATTGTTGTGAAATTTCACAATCGAGAAGAAGTCTTTTTACTTAAAGTTTTCTCTTTGATAAAACTACATATCGGTCGATATTACAATAGAAGAACGAGAGAATTTGGGATAAATGGGTCGGGAATGGTCTTCGGTAAAAAGAATGAATTGTTGTGAAATTTCACAATCAGAAAAAAGTCTGTTACTCAAAGTTTTCTCTTTGATAAAACTACATATCGGTCGATATACTTTTTTTTTTGGATCACATCAATTACTAAAAAATCACTTTACCCCATATAAAATGAAAACAAATTCCATTTCATTTCATTTAGTTTGGTTTTACTTTTTGGTCAACTAAATGTGACACTGAGGCTACTGTTCGTAATGGTGTTGGCATTAAAATGGATTACATATTGAAGAAAAATGGAAAAAAAATACGTCGCCCCAGTCTGGAACTGACTTCAGTTGAGTTGAGTTGAGTTAAGTTGAGTTGAGCTGAGCTTTCGCCTGGCCCACTCCTGGATCTGAATATGGGATGTGGCACCTGTGGCAGCAACTGGTTTAAATGCAACAACAACAACAAAAACATTTAAAAAAGAGGAAAGAAAAACAAAATAAAGGTGTTCCTTGTTGGTGCGTCGTCTGTGTCTCAGAGACCGAGATATGGTGAATGTTGGGGGATGAGGGATGACGATGGGGTCTGGGGATTGGTGGTGAGAGGGCAGGGGCAGGGGGCAAACTTAGTGCAAAGCGGCATTTATTCACGGCATTTCGATTTCAATTACGATACAAATTGTCATTAAATGTTTTTGGGAAAGTTGTTTTCTAGTTTATTTGATCGAGTGTAGTAGTATAGTAGCCAAGGAGAAATAGAATACAAGTAGCCTAGCTAGATACATAGTTGGATGGCTGGCTGGACGCTGGTCTTTGTCGCCGCCGCTGATCAAAACCTGTGTCACATTTGATTGACTTTCTGCCTGGGTCTTGATTACGTTCGGTTCCGTTCCGTTCCGTTTTGCATACATATCATATAAAGCACAATTATAACAATTTTGTGACCACACCTCAAAACAGAAACTGAGATCTTGCTTGCTTGACTTGCTGCTTGCCTTTATGATTTTCTTACTCATAAATAAAACATTTTTTAATTTCCCATAATTTTCGAAGCAAATCAAGAAATTACACACACACACACGCACCCAACCCAGAAAAAGTAAAACAGAAAAAGAGAGCAATTCCTACCACTTGGGTCACCGTTATGGCTCAGCGATCATCTTCCCTCGACTCGAAAACCGATCGGTATACCACCTTAAGTCAATATATTGAACGTACGTCGGTCGGACAGCGCCTTAAAAAACACAACAAAAAAAATTTGTATTTGGCTTGCGCTGTCAACGTTGTTGTTTTCGGCCGCCGCCCGACCCCCACATCCCGTGAGTTTTTGTTTGTATTTGCCTTGTTCAGTGTTTCGAAAGATGACAGCGGCGACGACGACGACGCAAGCGGCGATCGGGTGCGTTATTGAAGCGAAACAAGTGTTTAGTCACCCAAACAGAGAGTCGTCAGTCTTGGGGCAGGTAAAATGGGTGCTGCTCCTCCTCCTCCTTCTTCATGTTCCTTCTGTTGATCATCATCTTCGTCACAGAGCACTGTGCGCCCGTGGTGTGGAGTGGTTGGAAGGAGTTGAGCACACCCCAAAGCTGTCACAGGTTTTGCCTTATTTGGTTAGGCTCCATTGAAGGTGCACCTTTGTTACGCTCAATGAGCGATGCAGAGGCATGCAACAAAAGGCAACATCAAGTCTTGTCTTGGGCTCTTAGAGGGTCTGGGTCAGACTGAAAGCTTACTTGCCGTTAAATTAGAGACCATAATTAATGTTCCCCAATGAGTTTCCGGTGCAGAGACCACTCTGAGTGGGGCTATGAGATTAAAACTGCAAACAACTAAAGTGATATTCTGATTCTATTTGTTTCTCACGTTCTGAAGTTAGCAATTAAAAGCCCAAAATGCCAATAGCCAATAATCGATTGCGTTTAGTTGGGGTAACTAAACCAAAACGTGCATTTAATTTCGAGGCCTGGTAGCAAAGATTATACAAAATTATATTTTAAATCAAATAACAGAAAAATAAGTTAAGCCACCCACTCGAAGGACGTGGCCAGTTGCTGGCGGCGCCAACGGCCAAATAATAATGATCTCTCTTAGTTCAAAGACAGTCGAAAGACAAGAAAACCGACCAAATAGCAAAACAAACCCAAAACAATGCCAACTCTGGCCGATCAAAGCGACTGTCGCTGTGGCACCTAACCCGGAGGGCAACTTCAACTTTAAATGAAATTGAAATGGTGGCCACACAATTATAATTTAACTTGGTTTTATTTAAACAGATTCGACTTAGATAGCAAGTTTTGGGGGGAAAACTTATTGATTTGACGATGACGATGATGATGATGATGCAACAAGAGCTCTGGACCACAAAAAACAATGGCCAAGCACGTGCAGACCTTGTCAGACAAATAAGAGGAAAACATTGTGCACTTTAAGTAAGTAAACCCACATCGACTTTCCACTACCCAGTGCCAATTACCGGGAAATAGAAAATCTAGTGACGAGTTTACTAGCAAAATATCGAGAAGTGCCTTGAAATGGTCCTTGAGTGCGTTTCTATACGAAATCTGTCCATCTTTTGCATAATATGATTTTTATGATATTTATTAATGATTGATATAAATTATCTCACCATTTAAAATGTTGTTGGTAAAGAGATTTTTTTCTGCATGAAAAGTCCTTCGAAATTCTGGTTACATTATTAGGGAATATAGTTTTCTTATGAGTAACTTAATGCTATCGAAAAAAAACTAAAAGTCCTAGTCAGTCATATTAATAACAGACTTGCAATCCAAGATCAATATATTTTCATATATTTCATATCCTCTAATACGTTCTTTGAAGAAAACAGTAATTTAGCATTAATTAGTACCGTTAAACGGCGAAAAGACCCAAATCTAGGAGCAAAAATAGCAACTTCAATTGGCTCCAAAACTCAATTCGGGAACAAATTACAAATTTTTCTGGTATGCAATTATTTTTACTATTACTATATCTTTAACTTCTTCTAAGGGCCCAAAGGTGTATCGTTAATATTAACGATTCTGGAAAAGTGCGCCAAATATTTGTCCACAGAAAATGCGGGATTTTTCCAATCAAATGTACCTGGGGAAAAAACGGCTTATGCCAACTTAACAAAATTTACGGTGCATCATCTCAATATATTGACAAATACATTGCATTCAAAAAATTGTTTAACACTCGAGAAAATCTAAATTGAATAACGAAAAAAAAATATGTGCCAAATAATTGAGCGGCGTATTCCAACATTGTCTCATGGGATTTGAACTACACTTAATCTAAGTGAATTCCATGCCTAATTTTGGGTGAGATAATTTAAGAAACAGGTATGTATTTTAATCAAAATTAAACATAAACAGTTACTAGATGGACTAACAATTGAATAAAACATTAGAACCATGCAAGTAATTGTAAGAAATTTAATGATCTAAGTTGTTGATATCCAGGCTGATATAGAGAAAGTATTTCTAAAGACAATGCTTATACTAATCGGGAATAATTATGGGAAGAATGTTTTCCTATGCTTCCTTTAAACGACTCGAATATACCCATCTTTGCCTTGGGTACAGGGTATTATTGTATATAAACCAAACTGAAACTGGATTTAGGTAATTTTCCAAAGCGCTTTTCATACTTATCTCTCTTAACTCGTTGGCAGCATCTTTTGCATTACTATTATTATTATTATTTTTGTGGTCATTCAGAGACTGACTGACGGTATTTTTGCATCTGCTTCGGTTGCTGGCGGCCTGGCCTGATGTCAAAGTTCAATCAAATGAATGGCACCCACAACATTTAATGTTTTTGATGGTTTTATTAGCCAATTGCCCCTCCACTCCACTGCAGCACTCCTCTCCGACTGCCCGACTCTCTGCGATCCTACGTGACTCATTAGTCCATTGTTAAGATGAAGTTGTTTAAATTTATATACATTTTTTTTTTGGCCAGCTGCAATTTCATTCACATTGATTACAGATATTTTGCAGCAAAGACTTTATGATTTTTGTTTTGCTTTTTTGTTGTTTTATTACATTAATGTATTTAGTTAGTTTTGTTGTCTGCAATTTGCAACTCTAAAAATAAATTTCGTATAAAAAACTACAAAAACCAAAACAAAAAGGTGGAGAAAAAGTTCAAGGTTTTTGGTATTTAAAAAGTGGCGCACAGCAGAAAACCAACAAGAAAATTGATTGGATCCAAGATAATGGATGATCAATGGACAAGGTTAAGACAACTCCTGAGGGTTCAATAAAAGTTTATTTGTCTTTGAAATTTGTACAAATGTTTCGAAAGTAAGGGAATTTAAGGAATTTATCGATTAAATTATGCAAACAATAAAAAGATGTAGAAATATAACTGACCAAACTTTTAAGATCCTTGATTGGTTCTTTTAATAATTAAATAAATGATATTCCAGAAGGATTTTTTCTTGGAAATCTGAGAATTAAGTATTGTGTATTTGGTTAGTGTTTCATCTGCTATCGATTTCTTTTTGATATTTCTTTTGTTATCTGTAATAATATATGAATATCGTAAAGTAACTTCTTGTATAATTACTCTTCATTCTGAATTTAAATATATGCAGCAGATTTCGCCATATTAAAAACGTTTATTGTTTTAAAAAATCTATGAAGCATTTGAAACTAAATAAAATAATTTAGTTTGTTGTATTAAATAATCTATGAAGCGTTTAAAACTAATAAAATAATTCTATTAGTAATTTTAAAAAAATATACACAAAATAAACGCAAAGGCTGAACTTTAGATATATAGACTTTTTGATTGATCTCAAATTTCGATACCATTTTGTGCTAATATGAAGCATTTGAAACTAAATAAAATAATTTATTTTGTTGTTTTAAATAATCTACGAAGCATTTGAACCCAAATAAAGTAATTCTTCTGGTAATTTTAAAAAAATATACTCAAAATAAACCCACAAATTTAGATATATAGACTTTTTTGTGCTAATATGAAGCATAAAATAATTTAGTTTGTTGTTTTAAATAATCCATAAAGCGTTTGGAATTAATAAAATAATTCTAGTAGTAATTTTATAAAAATATACACAAAATAAACCCAAAGGCAGAACTTTAGATATATAGACTTCTTTCTTGATTGATCTCAAATTTCGTTACCATTTTGTGCTAATTTAATTTTCGTTTCCCTTTTTGAATTCTGTAAAGTTGTCATCTTTGTTTATTAGTGCCATAAAAAATGATGTAAACATCTGTTGTTAACTCATTTATGAAAACACGATGAACTCGAACCACTCTACCCAGGGCTGACCCCCCACCCCCACCACCATACACACCCCTTTTTACACCGCACCACTCGAATGCACTGCACTGCATTCCATTCCACTCCACTCCACTCCACTCACTCAACGTGTTAAACGTCAATAAAGTTGCTAAAAATCAACAAAATTAGAACCCGCTTGCTGCCAAATGGGTGGCGAGACGAAATTAAACCCTTTGTTTCCTCTCGTCTAAGCAATTAACTGTATGGCTAAGGGCCAGGGGCAAGGGGGTAATTATGTCCACGAGTTGGTAATGGTTAAAAAGGGGTTGATTGGTTAGTTGGTTGATTTGGAGAAGGGCGCCAGCTAAAGCAAACAGAATTAACTAGTCGCAATGCAATTGGGTTAGAGGTAGGAGGAGAATGATATAATGTATCCTCCCCCCCTCCTCCACCCTCAAACCACCACAAAATGTCCCCAAATTGAGGGAAATTGTGTTGAATCCACCGAATCGTGTGAAAAATCAGCTTTAAAGGATGCCGCCAGCACTAGAGGAGGAGTGGGAGGAGGAGGACGTAAAGTAGACACACGTGGCATAGCCTAGAGGCACACTAAATCATCGCCAAATGCTGCTTATGATTACAATTTTGAGAAAGGGAACTAGGTAAAGATCAGTTTATATCTATATATACACAGTATACATGTAGTATAGGCAGCTGAATTCTATATATAACTTGGCCCTTGCTTTGTTTTCTTCATTTTTTTTTGGTTTCTCTTCTTTTTAATTAGAAACATTTGAAAGCTATTGTCATTTTGGGTCCCCCCAAACACTTGTTAGCAGCAATCATTAGATGTTCCAGGGGATTTCTGAAATGGAATCAGAGAACTGAGAACTGAAATGTTAAGACAAGGCTCACTAGCAACAAATGAGCCTGTCAGTGGTTTGGGGCATTGAGAGCTCCCAGAGCGGAAGTGATGCAAAAGAAAGGGATACACACTTTCTCTAAAAAATGTATTAAAATGCTTTCGAATTAATCAAGGCAAGATACATTAAAAGAACCATATTTAGGTATTCTTATTACGTCAGTTTTTCGTATATTGAAATAGTTTGATATGCTCCATTTCCTTACATTTGAAAAAATACATAAAAAAGAATACAAAATAAGTGAAGGTACATATATCTTAAAGACATACAAGATTCAAAAATTACCAACAACTTTTATCTAACATTCAATATTTAGCAACCATTCACTCATTCAATATTCAATTTTCATGATTCTACAATCACACTTTCAATAATATTCAAGAATTATCATTCAATATTCATTCGTTTTCAATAAGGATAATGTTTCCATACTTTTATCGTTCGATTTCTGAAAGAGACTCCTCAACTTAAGAGTCTTCTTAATAAAATGATTTTAAGTTATATAAAAATTGATTTTTGTTAAGTCCATTCATAAGAAACTTTGCATTTCCGGTTGAATGCTTTGATGATTAACTGAATTTTGAATTACCTTTTGCCATCTGCCATTCATCAAAATGTTGAATGAAAACCATAAACCGAATACCAAAGTTCAAACACATTAAACTTATTCACCTATCTCCCACTAAAATATCAACTATATATATATATTTACAAAATCAATCCCTAAGAATGTTCTTACATGTCTCCAAAGACCCCCCGAAACCAAATGTTATGTTATCTTTCTCAGATGTTTTGTTAGCTGCAAACAGACAAACCGATCGATCCAATGAGCACGATGATGGGTTCGGTCTGGTCCCCCGCATAATCGCAATGAAAATTGTCTTCTCGTAGGGACTTAGCCAGGCGGCGGCAGTCGGTGCAGATAATAAAACAATAAAAACAAACTTTTACGATATACGTAAAGGCCATAAAACTTGCCCCAAAACAATTCGTCAAGAGAGGAGGAGCAACAGCAGCGGCAAAAGAAGGTGATATAAAAATCAAAGTCTCAGAAAATGGAATCAATTTAATCGCATTTAATGCCATTGACGAAGACGACGAAATGATGACGACATCATCCGAAAGATTATAAAAATTTCAATAATTTTAAACCGATCCCCCAATCGAAATATCTTTTCCATGTTTCGAAGCCTTTATACCCTTTAAAATTTCGGCTTCGAACAACATACATATATAATGAAAATTTGGTCTTGGATTATACGATTTGCAGTTTAAAAGAGCGCTTAAAACTGATATAAAAATGTATTTTCCGATTGATTACCCTAAATCACCTATCTATATCTATGTGTAATGCTATCTATATGTATATTTTGTTGATATATCTATTTTTATCTATAAGTATATATGAATGAACCAATCAATATATCTATCTGTACGGATATATGTATCAATCTATTCAAGAAACTTGAGAGAATATTAGGTATATACATTGGAGTCGCTATCGATGAAGTCATTGGGTAGTATAAAGTTTTGGATACAATACCTTTCATATTTGTTTGTAGGTAGGTTCATCCGAAAAATCCTGTGATTGAGCGACCTTTCCTGATACTCGTTGGAGTCAAAGCGCTCAGCTGAAAGAATGAATTGTTGTGAATTCAAATTGTGTATTTAGGCGTAGCAAACTGCTTACCAAAACTAACGCACCCCATTTGTAAGGGAGCTCACAATAGAGTGACACAGAGAGAGAGAGAGATGGGGATAGACACGTTGAGTGAGTGGTAGTGGAAGGGAGAGAGTTAAGTGCGCCAGGGAATTGATTTAACCGTATGGATTTTTCGTATGCTACAACACCTTGCCGCCGCCTCCCCCACTAATTAGTTGTATAGTATATTTCTTTCCATCTTCGTATTTGCCTCAAAGATATTTATGCCTCATTTGGTGTCACTTGGCACATAAAAGTTCTCCCTTCAACTTGCAGCTGTGTGTGATAAAAACGAAAGGGGGGACGGGACAACAGAGACAAGACAAAATTAGAGACGCGGAGAGGCAGACGATTAACTGCCTGCATTAAGACGATTCTTAGGCTGATTAATACATAGAATTAGCCAGAGCTTCCAAAATTTATCCAAAGCTCCAAAATGATCTATGCTAATATGAAAATGAGTTTTTTGGGCGGAGTCACTTCAATTCATTTCATACTTTAAGCAAATTGCTTGAAAAACCCAAAAAAAAAAACCTCAAGAAACAGAAAAGAGAGCTTCATGTCTGCCCGTTCGCCTGATCGCCTCAATGTATCACGATGGATTTATAGTTTAGTATGCACGATCAATCAAAAATCGTGAAATGCAAGCACAGAGCCCAAAAAGAGTGAGCGAGAGGAAGCAAAACGAAAGAGGAGGGACGGAGATGGAGAGAAGAACTAACAAATAAAAAAAAAACAAAACAAAACTTGAAAAATTTAAACGTCTCCTGCGTCTAACAGTAAATGACCATGATGCTAAAGTCCTCGCTTGTTAGAGATGACAGCGTGATTCACGAAAGTCTCCAAGTTCAAGCAAATTATCAAATTATCTTTTGGCTATATAACAATCGTTTTATGCCTTTATATCAAATGAGTTTTCCAAATTTTTCGTTGCATTTTTAGACATGGAAGAGGTAAAGTATTTGTCAGATCAGAACAGAATGATATTGTCAGAGTGCTCGGTAACCTTTAAACCTTGGATGATTACACCAGTGATTTAATACGGTAATTAATAGGATTATGATTGAGAACTTCATAAATAACACGTCTTGGCGGAATAGAATGAGATTGTTGTTAGGACTAAGCTTGAGTTTACATTTCAGCGTACGGTCACATTGATTTGAAATTTTAATGCAAAACGGTAAGAACTTTGGATGCTCTAAATGCAAAAGAACTCCAGAAAAGGATGACTCTATTTGTTTCCTATAACGCTTTACCAAAGTCTGTTCATGTCTTGGAATTTTCCAGTTCGTTCATAGCTTGGTTCAGAAAATCAACAATGAGGACGTCCAAAATGCCAACAGAGAACACGAAGTGCTCTGGCAAAGCTACGACTGGAAGAAAACGTTTGTGCGACATTTCTAGAAATTCAAAAATTACCCTCAAAATACTTAGCTTATAGAAATATCTTGTAAATATCTTGGGTATGTCGTTATAGAAGCTTTTTCTTGATAATCTTTACATACATCTCAGAAAGCCCGATGATAACCTTTAGGATCATCACTCGCAATGCTTAATTAATAGGCATGTTCGTTCCTTCAGAGATCCTTCTCCGCTTTTTTCAAATGAATTTCAAATTTCGTGAATTACTTGATTGACTAGAAATGTTTTTGTTCGCTTAGTGCATCTCTAGCTTCCAGTCAAGTCGCTGCAGTGATTCTTCAACTCTGTCGGGGCATATTAAAAGAAAGTCTTTTCAGACGACGAAGCGTTGCCAATAAGAATTATTACACCTGATTGGAATCTGCTGCTGCAGCAGCTGCTGCTGCCACAAACGTAGAGCCATAGCCCCAACCATGGCCACAGCAGCAACTTGAACTTGACCATAAACTCGAACTCTTGTGGGTGGGTCTCGGGTCTCAGCTAGAACTTATTTTTTTGTGGCCAAGCGAAGAGGCAGCAATCTCTGTCTGGAGGAGGACTCGAGGAGAAGTCTCTCAGGCTGCATTTATTAACATTTTGACTTTGTGACCAATATACCGAATGCTAGGATTTTCTCCTCCATCTCCTGCCTGCTGCTTCTACTACTCAAAACTATATAGCCTGGTAGGCGTACTTAATCGATCGCTTGTTGATAGGCAAATTGGCAACAGCAATAGCAACAACAACAACAACTACGTACCACAGGAATAGCAACGACTGAGAGTACAAAAGGAAACCTGTTTTCCTTTGATTTTTCTTCTTTTTTTTGTTTTTTTGCTATGAACAAAATTCGTGATGAGTAAAGACTTTGCTTTAGTTCTTTTTAGCCCAATGTCCCGTCATCGTCCGACTCCGACTGTGTGATCTTTATCTTGGCCGCTAGAAAAAAAGGCATTTTTTAGGGCTCCATCGTCTTGAAGTCATTTACATTTGGCGAAATGGTCGGTTGGTCGGCCGGTCGGTGGTTTGTGGTATAACATCGACATCTGACAGTTTTTCCAGAGCATTGCAAAGTGATCGTTAAATCACGAATATTTAATTGTCTTCATCACCTGAGGGTGCTTGAAATTAGTTTGGACTTGCATTTCTGAGCATTTCTTCGTGGCAGTTAGAAAATGGTTTCAACTTTCCAAGTTTAACAAGTCTAAATGGTTTTTAGCCTTTTTTTTTTTGTGTTTTCTTTTGTATGGAGACATTAGCCACAAATTGCATGCATAGATTTGGCCTTTAATGAGGCGAATTTTCAGACATTTTGGTGTTAATTTTATGGCTTGCAGATTGACAATCAAAGTGACAAAAGGTCAAGGTACGCCAAAAGATAGTGACAGCCGAAAGGAAACGGTGTGAAATGCTGTTAAACTCATTTGATCAAATTGTTTGTGGACAACAACAAAATGTAGGATTATTTTTTTTTTCTTGGTTCAAACTTTTTAAAATAGATACATACATATATCTAACAAAATTTCTACAAATATAAAGAAATAAGCATTGATAAAATGATTAAATCATTGAAAGCTAAGTTCGAAAAGCCAACTGGCAAGTAATCTCCTTTGATCCATTAAGAAGCAATCTCTTAAACGAAATCTAATAAAATCTACACACTTGTTTGCAGATGATTGATTTTACATGATGTTGTTAGTTAGAATTAGTTTGTAGAAATTAGAGAGCTGCATTAGTGCCAAAAATATCAAATTCGAATTAACAATTGTCAAAATAAATTAAATAGATTGATTGAGAAGCCTAGTTCAGTTTGAATGAATAAGTGAGCTGACGTAAAACTCAGTCGCACAACATTTAAGCGGAACACAAATGAATTAAATGAGTGAGAATGCGAATTATTAAGATGCTTTGTTTCGAATGCATTCAAATACCTAATCAAAATTAAAGAAAAATGAAAATCAATGTAAAACGTGTCCGTATTTATCCATATCATACATATATTTAATACAAATTACACCGATACGGGAAGTAACATTTACGTTTGACTAGGTTAGATGTGCTTCCCGACGAATTAAAGGTAATAGAACACATCTTACAGGCTACTAGCCTTATTCGAATTATTCAAGTGACTCGAATGTCATTGTGTGCCTGACACTCATTCAATTCAACTCACTTCGAATGCATTCATTTTAAGTTTCTTGTGAACGGAGCCATGCAGCTCTCTATTAGAAATGCGTTTTCAATTGCTTTGAAAATCCAAAGGCGAATGTTGACCTATGATTTCTTAATTTAATTAAGTTAAGTTAGTTCAACTAACTTAAGCAAGCGTATTTAAAATTTAAAGCATTTTGTTAAACAACACGTATTTGATTTGATATCGGATAATTTTTTAAGCAAACGAAATGAAAAAATTAAACTAGTCAAAAGTATAAAAACAAATGTTATTTAAATTCAATATACGTACAAAATTAAGGATATTTGTTTAAAGGAACAAAAAAAAAGTCTACAGGATTTTCAGACTTCACCTGAAAAGCCGTAGAAAATGTATAAAATTTAATCGAAAGACATAACTTTTTTTTAGTGCTCATAGACGAGCTAAAAAGTTACTGCAACATTGCAAATAATTAAATTTAAATTAAATTGAATTTGTGGAACAGTTTTTCGCGCCCAAATAATTGATGAAATTTGCGTGAGTTAAATTTCAGAGGGCAAATAAATTAAAAGAAAAAAGTACAGTTTGATCAACGAGAATTAGACAAAAGCTCATTGATCTTACCCTCACATGACCAGATGCTTTTGTGTCTCGGTCTCGGTCTCTATCTACAGGTCTCTCTTTTATCTCTCACGAAGGTCTCTTTCTCTCGGGCACACCCACATTCATCACATGACCATACACACTTCTATGCGCGTGTCCCTGGTCAACCCACAAGAATAAAAGAGATGGAAACGATATGAACGCGTGTCAGCGTACAACAAGTCAAACCGGAAAGCCAGACGATCCCCGAGAGTCGGTTGAGCGAGCGACAGGACCTGCATAAAAGCACTACGATGACGATGACGACGACGACGACTACAAAAACAAGTCGTAAAATGGAAGGTGGAACGTGCAAAGTGGAAACCGGGAAGTGTGGGTCACGTGTCACATATTAAGAATTGAACGCTGCTCACAAAAACGTATGTCAAATGTCCTAACCATCCACAAACCATCCGAAAACAGAAACAGAAAAGGGCGAGGGTGTTCACCTAACCATGACCCAAGTGCAACCCCAATGCCAACCCTCTCCCATGCGTCCTCCTCCTCCTCCTCCTCCTGCAACTCCCTTTTTCATTGACTTTGACTTTTGTCTGACTGTTTTTCGGTGGCCGGCCAGCAGCAATTACGCGATGTTTGAAATATGTGTGTTTGGGTTCAAGATTCGGGGTGTTCGGGGTTCCACTGGGGTGACGCGTCAAGTAAATAATATCATCAACGTTTGTCGCTCATTAATGGATGTCTGTATATATGTCGAGTAGTCCCCGTCCACCCTCTTCTATAGCAGATCGTGGAGAACTTCATGTTGCTATTTAATTTGGCTTAATTTAATTTTAGCTGGTAGCCCTTCACAAGGAGTAGAGAGCACAATTGTTTGATTTTGACAATTTGTGGGAATCTTTGTTAATGTACAAATATGGCAAATGTCATCAGATTCCCCCCTCTCCCATCAAACTAAACTTGTCCTACTATTTGAGCATGTGCAATGATGCATAACTGACGAAGACCTTTCCCATTGACACATACACTCATCATCGATGCGTAGTGCTTTCTAAATATACATATATGAAATAATAATTGATAACTGTTTAGTCACTGTGTGATTTTAATTTCAAAATAATACCACCCACCCTCCCAATAGAGGTTTGGAGAAATCCCTACTGAGCGTGAGAAGTTAACGAGGATTGTTCTAGTGGAACCTTTAACCAAAGTTATTGAATCGATTCGGAAGAAGGTGCGATCATAACATAATTTTTAGAACATTTTAACATGGGAACTGAACAGAAGAAATCATAAGAAAATACGTAGTTTGTTTTCGAATAGTTCCCATGATTCAACAAATTAACTAATAACTAATTGGTCAAAATACATGGAAGCAAAATGTGTATCAACAAATTTATCTGAACAATTGGAAAAGTCAATTGCCCAAAATGCGGGTCAAAGCACTTTACATGCGTTGTTAAATATTTGGAAAGAATAGAAGGAGGAGGGATAAAATGTGGTAGAAGGGGGAAGGAGAAGGAATCGAAGGACCAATAGAATTTTAAAACGGGAAACAAAAGTTGGAACAGGAAAGCTAAAAGAAGGAGTTGAAATAGAACGAGAAAGAGGGGGAGAAATCGAAAGAGAACTAATAGAGGTATCGGAAAAATCAAAGAAACAACAAAACAATAGAGAAAGAAGAGGAACAGGAACGGGAAAGGAATTAAAATAGGAGCTGGAGAAGGAATTAGGATACTAGTTGGAATCGGACCTGGAATTGGAATTAGAGCTTTACATGAGTGGAAGAATTTCAAAATAAATGTGATGAGGAGTAGGATCTACAATAGGAAGATGGAGGATTTATAATAGGATGACTACGAGGAGGATGAAGAGTAGGATTAGAAGGAAGAATAGGAAGAGGACAAAGAATCGAGACGGATCATGGCAGAAGAAGTGAAGTAGGGAGAAAAGGATAAGGACTGGGAAAAAACAAGAGGTTGAAAGAGGATGAGAAATAGAAGTTTAAAACAAAGTTGGAATAAGAGTTTAAATAATTTTTATACCCTTGCAAAAAGGGTATATTAATTTTGGTCAGAAGTGTGCAACGCATAGAAGGAGTCATCTCCGACCATATAAAGTATATATATTCTTGATCAGCATGACAAGACGAGTTCAAATCCGTTTGTCCGTCTGTCTGTCCGTCCGTCCGTCTGTCCGTCTGTCTGTCTGTCTGGATCAACAGCTTCTCCTCCGAAACCGCTATAGCTACAGAGCTGCAATTTTGCACGAAGTCTTGTATATACTGCAGGCATTGTATATCTCGGATTCATCCGGATCGGACGACTATATCATATAGCTCCCATAGGAACCATCGGTCGAAAAATGAGTTTTAGATCAATAACTTCTTTCTTTTTCACCTGATTATCATGAAACCTAACATTTGGCAGTTTATTATACATCCAAACATACATGCCGAATTTGATCAAGATCGGACTACTATATCATATAGCTCCCATATGAACGATCGGACCAAAAATAGTTTTTCTTTTAGTAACTTTTTTATTTCTTATGCGATCATCGTCAAACTTGGTAAATAACATTTCCACATAGAAAATTATAATTCTGGTAAATTTGATCAAAATCGGATGACTATATCATATAGCTGTCATACAAACATATGAAAAAATTGCATGCTGCATACATAGTTGCATATATATGCGTGGCGTGCTATGGCGTGTAAAAACAGATTTTAACACCAGGGTCTTTACATTTAGATAACTCTTTTTAGGGATCTAGTAACACAAGAGCTTGCAAGGGTATACAAACTTCGGCATGGCCGAAGTTAGCCCGGCCTTCTCGTTGAAATATGTGTTGGAGTTGTACTCGCACGAGGATTAGGAAACACATTAGGAAGAAGAAAAGGAAAACTTGATAGAAGAAGTAAACTTGGTAGTAGGAAGAAATATTTCGGAGGACACCGTAGTCTAAATTGGAAATGATGGAAGAAACCATTAATTTGAATGAACAGGAGAAGAATAGAAGAGGAATACAAGTTGAAATGGGAATTGAAATAGGAGTTGGAATAGGAATTGGAATAGCAGTGGGAATAGGAATTGGAGTTGGAATTGGACTAGAATTTTTATAAGAAAGCTGACTAGGAGGAATGGGAATAGGAGGAGAAGGAATGAAGTAATAGTGGGAGGAGAAAAAGACAAAGAAGAACATGGTTGGAAATGAATAAGCCACATGAGAAGGAACACGAAATTTAACAGGAAAAATAACAGAAGAAGAAACATTAGAAGGAACAATAGGAGGATAAGAAAAAACAAATGGAAGGAGGAATAAAAGTTGAAATAGGAATTGGATTAGGATTCGGAATAGCAATAAGAGTTGAATGAACTTCAGGGGAAATAAAAAGAGAAATAGGATGTCGAACAGAAGGAGGAATACAAAAAAATAAAATGAGGAGAAAGAAGAAAGGAAGAGGAATAGAAAGAAGAATGATGGAAGTGAAATAGGAGGAGAATGAAGAGAATTTGGAGCAGTTGGGGAAAAACCCAAAGACTAAGTATATCCTCTAGCTGCTGTCGCAACTATAGGTTAGGGCGTAACTCTTTTATAATTAAATGGTAAAAATTATTTCACATCCCAAGAACGATAACAAAATGCAACTTCATTCAAATTAAACTAATTGCAAGTTTAATAAACAAAGGAATTCTACTTTTTGTTTAATTATTTGCGCAAATAGAATTTCCATGCAAAAGAAATTTCCAACTCATCCTCGTCCAACACGTACTTACAGATAAACCACAAGTTCAACATCGTTTTGAGTTTGGGTTTTGGTTTTCTTTTTGCTTGTCAATTTGTTGGCCACAAGACGAACAAACAATTACATGAAAATTGCCAACGATTGATGGCCAAAGTGAAAAGCAATGCCGTGACTCCGACTCCGACTCCGATTCCAACTTCGACTTCAAATCCAGCATCGACTTCAACTTTGAGTCAGATTCAGATTCAGAGTCATGGCCTGACAGTTGAATCACCTTCAATTTTTAATGGAGACAAGTGTCAGGTAATTTATGCACAAATCAAGGGGGTGGGTGGAGGAGGGAGTTGGGAGGGGAATGAGGAACCACTCAAACAAGCACAGAAATTGATGCGCAAGTTAAACAAATTAAAATCGATTGTCGGAGAGAACAACGAAAACCTGAGGAGAGTTCCAACATCAGGGTCAGCAGCTGTCCCCCCCGCCCCCACACCCCTTGTGGGGTCAATGTGAATTGTATGAATTGTGTGAAAATGACCAGCACTAGAAGAGAAAAGATCTCCTTTTTTCCAGTTGTAAGCGATCTTGGCACTTCATTATTCACGCGCGTGCTTCAATTTCAAGGCTTGAGGCTGCCACAGCGGTTCCAACTGACTCTTTGGCTATGGCTATGGCTTTTGGGCCGTGTGCCTGCCTGCCTTGGCGGAAATGTCAATAGCAAATCACTTAATTTGTATGGCAATTTTCGAGGCAATAGATGGCAATAAGAAAAGAAACGTGCAAACTGTTTTGCAGGAAAATTGTGGTCAGACCTCACGATGTGAAATAATGTAACAAACATTATGGCTATTGGGAGAAAAACACAAAAACAACAAGAGGCAGAAAGAGGCGAAAGAGACAGATTGACTCACTGCAAGAAGAATCTAAGCTCAGTAATTCGAGTCGAATAGTTCCACGTGAAAAATTACACGTAAGGTGGAGTCAACTAAGATGAATCTACCTGCCTTCCGCCGACTCCCCCCTTTGACAGAAATGTATTATAACCAAGAAACAATTTTTACTTTATTCTATTATATACATATTTTATTATTTATTTTATGTTGTGAGTTTTATTGTTTTGCTCAAAATCGATGATTAATATTTAATCAATTGATTAAAAATTAGAAATAATTTTTATTTTTCAAGTTTTAAAATAAAACTCATAATGATTACAGTCCCTGATAATAATATATATGTATATAAAATATATACTATTCAATTTCAATTTCAATTTATTTCACTCTTTGTTATAATCTTACAATAATTAAAGAGTTAAGACTAAGAACTAGGCCTTTTCTGCTTAGATATTTATTTAGGAAATATTTATTTAGTAATTTTCTAACAAATTACATAAAGTTATCCTAAAATTATTGCAAACTGATGCCCATTAGTTAATAGATAATAAAAACATTTCATAGCTCAAGAATATTGATTATTCAAAATAAAGCATAGTTTAAGAACCTCTTAGAATTGGAAGGAATTTTAAATTAAAATCCTATTACGAAAAACGTCGTCAGGATTCTAGATTAGAGTCAACAATTCGTACAGTTTAACTAATACAAAATTTATAGCATATGGCGAGAAAATAGACAACCAAGGGTTACAGATTAAGTCTAAAATCTTCAGACCGCTAAGTCTTAAAGTGAGTTTTTGGGTAAGACAACATGCCAGCAAGAAAAAGCTGCCAATCTCGAGTTCCAGAAAGGTCATAGTTGGAAATTGTGGGTGGAAATTCGCACAAGTAACAGAGAAACGCACAAGCAAAGAACTTGACGCACAAGCAACGCTCTTTGTGTTTGTTGTAGACCATTCTGTAGAATCTACAGTGTAGATCAACGTAAACTTAATTTGTTTGTTTAAAGTTTGAAGATTATTTTCTGGTTTGGAATTTCCTCATGAGGTACATGAGGTATCTGATTGCAGAACAATAAAAAGGACAATTCCTTAGATTTACTAATCAACAAAAGCAAATTAAAAAAAATTTGAAAAAAAACAACTTTTCTTGCTGTATTTTCTTCTTTCGACTAAACCTCAACAAATTTCGTAGGTAACTAAAATTCATAGTGATCAAAATTTACAGCCCGAGATCGAGATCCTCAATGTACCATGGCGTTCCAATACCAGTTGAACACATCGCGAGGTGGGCCATCTGCTAGGTCGACTGCAAGCGAGTACTTAGACGTGCCCACGCCGCGTCATTCGTTGCTATCGGGACGCTTCAAGCATAGTTTTGCCTACCTAACGCTCAGGACTCGAATGCCCGGAATAATGCAACAGATCATCCAGCATTTGATCAACAACAGAGTGTACATGGAGGAGCAATTCGGGAAAGAAGTGCGAAAGGATATAAGCTCGATAGTGGATGCGCTGGGACGATTGAAAATGGAACTGCAACGCGATCGTCAATTTCAGCTATTTCACGGCAATGAACCAGATAAGGCCGAATGGAACGCCTTCATATCGGAGTTGCCAAAATTGAAGAGAACCTATTTTCGGGCTTGCTGGCTACATGCCGAGTGCTATATATATCGACGGATCTATTCATTCTTCGAGAATAGCAAACTATTGAATGGCTACGACTATTTTGCCGATCTCAAGCAGGAGGATCTCGAGATCAGTGACAGGGCGATGAATGCACTGACTTTGGCCACCCGAGGATTGGCCAAGAGCTACGAGGCCTTCAGTAAATTGATGCGCATCAATCTGTGGAGTAATCACTACGAGATACAATTGAATGCCTTTGTCTTTTCCCAGGACGAGGGTCGGTCGAGAAACCAACATGAGTCGGAGACGACCATCGATGTCCTAGCTCAGGTGGCCGATTTGGATCGAAAATTACTGGTAGATGATTCGATTTTGATATGGAATTGTCTGATAAAGTGCAAAGCCCAATATAAGGACGATGTCATAGTGGATCTGATTTGCGATAATGGTGGCTTTGAGTTCTTTACGGACATGCTGCTCATGGAATATCTAATAGACAACGGCCTGGCCACTCAGGTTCGTTTGCATGTGAAGGCAATACCCTGGTACATCTCGGATCTTACGCGAAACGATGTCGAATGGACCATTAATTTTCTAATGAAACATCCGTCGGAAATGCTATCGAATTTGGGTCGCAAATGGTGCAAACTGATGAAAGATAGAAAAATTATAGTTGCACCTAAATCGTATTTTTGGACCGGACCTCAATCGTATTTCGTAATGGTCGATTCCAATTTGGAATTGTACAAGCTTCTGAGCACCGCCAAGCTGTGCATTTTCAAGGGGGATCTCAACTATCGTAAACTATTGGGTGATTACATTTGGGATTCAACGGAGGAGTTCATCACGTGCCTGCGCGGATTTCGGCCATCCAATATTTGTGCCATGCGCACTGTAAAATGTGAAGTGGTCTGCGGTTTGCCCGAAGGTAAAGCCGATCAGTTATTGAAAACCGATCCCCAATGGATGATATCGAGCTCCTATGGCCTAATTCAATATACGGATGCCTTGAAATGTAGCTGTGGCCTGGTTGGGGGTACATCTACCGAATGCTCCGTCCATTCTACTGCGCGGAACTCGCAGTGCGTTATGCGTTTGCAACAGATGCATAAAAATAAAGGCACATGAACGAATTTACCCCCTTTGGGGCTAGGCCCAATCAAGGAGAGCTGGGAGTTTCTTTCCTATTTCCACCCACTGACTACTGAGACTCTGACTTTTCCCAGTTTTGCCGCAGTTAAGGCGGCGGCGGCGGCGGTGATTTTCCAATGTCTTAATTTGCATTTTGCTGGCGGCAAAGAAAACTCTGCAATAAATGGTATGATATTTGTCAGCTTATCAAAAGACGCCCACCGCGCACAGTTATTCCTTGTGCCTTTTGGGACAAGTGCCTGGGCCCCAGCATTATAGCCAGCCAACAACATCAGCATCAGCACCACCTGCATTTCTATTAACCATACTGAGAGGAGGAGGAGGCGAGTGAGTTGACTAATGCTGTTGATTTTATTGATGGGGCGCACATGCTTGGTCATTTGTCAGAGGCAAATTGAAAAAATGGAAAGTTTACCAAATAATATGCTGGCCAGAAGCTCTACAAATAATGATTGAGAGAGTTGCTAAGGAGAGGGCAAAACAAAAAATATATCTAATCACAAATTACTCCCCACCTCTTGGGTATTGCATGCTAAAATGATGAAAATCTCCTTTACAACTATGACATTCGTTAATACCAAATTGATTTTCTTTTTAAAATGGCTTATTCGAAAATCAGTCTTTTGTTTTAGTTTTATCCAAAATTCTCGGAATCTTCATTTAATTAGTAGTTTATTAGTAGCTTGAAAGCAAGCTTGTTATCCCAAACAAAAGAAAGCAAGTCAACGGCACCAAGTGAAAATAATACATCCAATTCGTACCTGGAAATTCTTTAAATTTCTTTAGCCTGCAGCAATAAATGACATTTGCTGTCGTGCTCACTCTTATGAGCACACGAGCACTTTAGCGCCCCTATCGCACAGCTTGCGTCACTTTGAGTACAAAACGTTTTTACGCATAATTCGGGCATTTTCATATAGATTTTTATGAAATTTGATGGAGTAATAGATATTACGATAGGATAAATATACGATAAAATCACCTTAAGCCTGTTACATACATTTTGGCGACTTTGATATATCCTTTTCACCCTATGGGCGCAGGGTATAAAAAGTAACTCCTGTGCACACTTTTAAGGTTGGTATCACGTTTTCGAATAGACCTATATTTACTTCTATATTGTTTAAAATATTTGAAATATGGGACGTCTATTACTTTACAAACTAGCGGCGGACATATAAAATATATATACATATATATGTACATACATATACAAATACATCACTTTTGAAGCCTAAAGTCTGCAAAAAATTAGGATCGAATTCATGCCGATTTCCCTTTTTTATTTCGAACCGTATTAAAATAAATACATATATAATTAAATATATATTATATTCCAATATTTGAAACTTTAGATTTATTGCAAACATTATAATAAATATATATATCTCTACATCTCTCAAGAGAATATTATGTGATTAAATAATCTCTGAAAGAAATCAAATTGGCAATAAAATGAAACGAAAAACTTTCAATCTTTTAGATTTTTTGACTAATAAAGAGAAGAGGCAACAGTCCTTATTTATATAGAAATGGTTGCATAAAATACGATACAATAAGCTAAGAAATTTTAAGCTGTTGGTTAAGTTCTGCAGAAAATTTTTTTAAGATTCAGCGAAATAAATATACAGTTAGACAGTTATTAAAAATGAATAGAAAATGTATGTAGCAATTAATTATTACTTTTTAGGGTCTGATCCGCTCAAAAATTCAAATAATTGATTATTAATACAAGTAAATTTTATTTTTTGAATTTTTGATAACTTGGTCTCACCCTCCTGCTGTTACTAGTTACTACTGTAGATACAGATTTTAAGCACTGAATCAACTACTTATTCTGCAAGTATTTTCCACTTCAATAAGATTTTCCCAAGAAATTGTATTATTTTTCAGTCCACTGGCTAACAATTGAAACTTCTTATATCCACTTTTTTCTTTGGGCTCTCCCGCTGAGGTTTATGCAAGTAAAATTTGAAACCATTATGAAATAGTAGCAGAAAGTTTATTAGAAATCAGATTCATTTCCTTTCAAGTGAGCAATTTGCAAAGCAAATAAATTTTATTTCTTATTCTCTCACACACATTAAGAGAATGAAAAGAGCAACATGAGGTTGCTGGCGAATTCCGATGATCGTCGACGATCAAGTACAGTTTGGCAATTAATCAAATCAAAGGCTGGAATTTTACTTTCCCACACACACACACACACACACACACCCAAAACAACAAACAAAAAATCCACCCCAAAAAATGTGTGTAAAAGTTGAGAGTCAGGACCTTATTGCGCAGCTGCAGGATAACGGGCAGTAGCAACAGCTTCCACTTGGTGCTTGGGTGTGGGGTGTATCAAATTCATCGGCCTTGAAAGCAAAAGCCGGCAAACCGGCAACCGGCAATCTGCCACCCGACCACCAGGTTATAATCATCATCATCATCATCAACGTCATCATCATCCTCCGCCTCTTCAACAACTGCGTTGCTGGTGCTTTTGTCTCTCCTCTGATTTGTTGAGGGGTTGATCCGAACAACAAGTTTTTCTCACCCATTTTGTGATTTCTCATTGCTGATTTTTCAACCACCACCACCCAAAAAAAATTGAAGGTTTGTGCGCAGGTATGCGTCATGGTACCAGCTGGCATTTTTCTGGTCTTTTTGGATAATTCCACAGAAGCTTTTCGATATAAGCAAGGTGCGCATAATTCCCCCGGCAATTCTAGCATAGAGGTAAAAGGTGTTCTACTTGTAGGTACATCAAATATTTGCTCATTCGAAGTGCTTCGATTTCGAGTGATTCATGGGTGAAGCCATGTCATGGGGCTTAGTAACGGGAAGTGCAATTATTCTATTACAGATTTGACACTCTATAAAAACAAACATGTGCGTACATATGTATATCAGCAAGCCTAACATTTTTGATACATAGTTGTGCCAACTGTTGTCACAAAATTTGTGACCTTTTCTGCAGAATTATTAGAACCTATCTCTCGCGCCAGTCATTTCAATGGAAACCGCAACTCGATTGGATATTAAATCAATACTTTTTGGAACGACACCAAAGCCAGATTTTTCGGGTGACTTTTTGAACAAGTTTACATTTGGCTACAAAGAAAATAGGACTTAAAAATCTTGGAGTACTAGCTGTATACTTAATATATCTATTATAGGACAAGAGTGAGCGAGATAGCATATGTTAGAAATCGCGCATACGAAAGAAATTTAATATATGAATTTAGTTTTATAAACTCGATGTAGTTTTTTTCCCCTGATGCATGGTATATCCAAGTCGGCCCGGCGACATACTTTATTTTTTGTTCGAAATAAGTTGTTTCCATAAAAACTATTTTCTTAAAATCCTCCTATTATCTCTTGTTTAACACCCTGATTTTTGAGTACAAAACGCTTCTACATAAACCATTAAGATAAACCATTAAGAAAACAACAATTTCTTTCAGAACCAGCATTTAGATTTAGATTAGATTTGGTTCCATTCGACTGAACCTTACTAATATTTTACCTAAACGAAAGTAGTTACATTATCCAAAACTTCCGGTCTCTTGAACCGAGATGACAAATCCTCTTGGTTCATTCGATTGGCCTATTAGAGTCCTAGATCCACTAGTATAGAAGTTAACCTGCTCCTCCATTAGTTTTATTTTAGCTAACACCAAGTTAAGATGATATTGTGATACTTTAACCCGATTACAAGTGTGAAATTATAAATGTATTATTTTAGGTGTGATTCGAATTGATTGGTGACGTTATTGAATTTCTAGCCCCAAGGCAGATTTTTGGTTTCGTGCCTAGATACTATTTTTTGCTTAACTTCCTTAGGACAATCCGAGCGAAGCACACAAGCCGATCGCGATTCATCGATAATGTATCCTGGTTTACACTTACATCCATTTACAAGGCAAATAAGGTTGCATGTTGTAGGTTTTACTGCACAGGTTTCGGGGCAATTGTCTCCACATCTAACTTGTGTTCCATTTATAGTACAGTCCTTGGCAAGAACTGACGAAAACAGTCCAATCAGCAGCAGTACGAGCAACGAGTTCATTTTAGTCAAAGATTTTGTATCAGCTTCCTCTTTTTATAGTAGCGAAATGGAGCGGTTGATGAATTGATTAAGTGTATCCAAAATTCATCAATTAGTCGTAGTCATTTGGCTAATTGGTTCGTTGAGGACTTACATAAGCGACACTTTATACGAGAGAAGAGAACAAAAGATATAATGAAATATTTGGACTATGTGTAATTCATCAACATTTGAAATGAAATACCCAAAATTAATATTTAGTGTGTCTTATAAAAATATGAAATAAACGAATTTATTCGAATAATGTGGAATCATTTTAAGAATTCTTAGAATGGTTTTTATTTGTGATTTTAGATCAATTGATCATGTCAATAATTTTCAACGTAAAAGACTAAGCATTAGTCATAGATAGACACGATAAAATAAGACGGCATAAAATATTTCATTATATCTTTTGGTCTCTCCTCTCGTATAAAGTATCGCTTATATAAGTCCTCAACGAACCAATTAGCAAAATATACATGACTACGACTAATTTATGAATTTTGGATATAGTTAATCAATTCATCACGCGCTCCATTTCGCTACTATAAAAAGAGGGAGCTGATACCAAATCTTAAACTAAAATGAACTCGTTGCTCGTACTGCTGCTGATTGGACTGTTTTCATCAGTTCTTGCCAGGGACTGTACTATAAATGGAACAGAAGTTGGATGTGGAGACAATTGCCCCGAAACCTGTGCAGTAAAACCTACAGCATGCTACCTTATTTGCCATATAAATGGATGTAAGTGTAAACCAGGATACATTATCGATGAATCGCGATCGGCTTGTGTGCTTCGCTCGGATTGTCCTAAGGAAGTTAAGCAAAAAATAGTATCTATGCACGAAACCAAAAATCTGCCTTGGGGCTAGAAATTCAATTCGAATTTTCACACCTCAAATAATAAATGTATAATTTCACACTTGTAATCGGGTTAACGTATCACAATATCATCTTAACTTGGTGTTAGCTAAAATAAAACTAATGGAGGAGCAGGTTAACTTCTATACTAGTGGATCTAGTGGATCTCATAGAGGCCAATCGAATGAACCAAGAGGATTTGTCACCTCGGTTGAAGAGACCGGCAGTTTTGGATAATGTAACTACTTTCGTTTAGGTAAAATATTAGTAAGGTTCAGACGAATGGAACCAAATCTAATCTAATCTAAATGCTGGTTCTGAAAGAAATTGTTGTTTTGTATCTTAATGGTTTATATAGAAGCGTTTTGTACTCAAAAATCAGGGTGTTAAACAAGAGATAATAGGAGGATTTTAAGAAAATAGTTTATTGAAACAACTTATTTCCAACAAAAACAAAAAATTACTTATGTCGTATTATTTTATCATGTCTATCTATGACTAATGCTTAGTCTTTTACGTTGAAAATTATTGACATGATCAATTGATCTAAAATCACAAATAAAAACCATTCTAAGAATTCTTAAAATGATTCCACATAATTCGAATAAATTCGTTTATTTTATGTTTTTATAAGACACACTAAATATTCATTTTGGGCATTTCATTTCAAATGGTGATAAATTACACATAGTCCAAATATTTCATTATATCTTTTGTTCTCTCCTCTCGTATAAAGTGTCGCTTATATAAGTCCTCAACGAACCAATTAGCAAAATATACATGACTACGACTAATTGATGAATTTTGGATATACTTAATCAATTCATCTCCCACTCCATTTCGCTACTATAAAAAGAAGAAGCTGATACAAAATCTTAAACTAAAATGAACTCGTTGCTCGTACTGCTGCTGATTGGACTGTTTTCGTCAGTTCTTGCCAGGGACTGTACTATAAATGGAACAGAATCAGACTGTGGAGACCTTTGCCCCGAAACCTGTGCTGTAAAATCTCAAATGTGTACACAGAGTTGCTTTGAGAATACATGCGAGTGTAAACCGGGATACATTCTCGATGAATCGCGATCGGCTTGTGTGCTTCGCTCGGATTGTCCTAAGGGAGTTAAGCAAAAAACTGTATCTATGCACAAAAGCAAAAATCTGCCTTGGGGCTAGAAATTCAATTCGAATTTTCACACCTAAAATAATAAATTTATAATTTCACACTTGTAATCGGGTTAAAGTATCACAATATCATCTTAACTTGGTGTTAGCTAAAATAAAACTAATGGAGGAGCAGGTTAACATGTACACTAGTGGATCTAGTGGATCTCATAGAGGCCAATCGAATGAATCAAGAGGATTTGCCATCTCGAGTTTAATTGCACGGTTGAAGACCCGGGCAGTTTTGGATAATGTAACTCTACGGAGATGCTAACAATTTTCGTTTAGGTAAAATATTCGTAAGGCTCAGACGGATGGAACCTTCATATGAAAGAACTCCCATAAGTTCTATATTGAGTTTTTTTTCTAAATGCTTGTTCTAAAAGAAATTGTTGTCTTGTATCTTAATGAACATATTAATCACCTCTTCAAATATTTATAATTGCATTCCATAGCATAATTGATATACATTTACCACAAAAGTATCTAATAGATACTTTTTGAAATAAACATTCACTTCATTTTCAGTCTGCCAAATACATGTTTTGTATATGAAAATAAATAAACTCCGCGTCACCCCACATTAAAAGCAAAGAAGGGAAATCGAATGACCAAAGTGAAACTATTGAATTTACAATCGCTCAATGATTACATCAAAGTATTTCGTTGATAAGCAGGAAATGGGTTTTATTTCCCCACCCCAATTCTGTGAGTTGTTTTGCCTAAATTATGGGCAAATTAAATTGAACTCAATTTGTGTGCAATTATCCATAGAGCAGCTCTCCCAACTCCCAACTCGCAATTCCCAACGCAGTTGACATAAACCTTTCGCCGCCAAAGGCGCTGACAAGTGGCAGGCCAAGCGCTCGGTCGGTCGGTCCGACCGCTGCCACAGCCAGCCGGCAAAAAGGTCAACATTTCGTAATCAGCTTAGTGGCTTTTGTATAAACGTAACCATAGCCATGCCCCAATGCTACCCGTGGTCTCCACCGTCCCATGTCCCATGTCATCCTGTGTAGGAAAAAGATTGTGGGACAACACATTCGCCTCTCGCCTCTTAAGTCTTGTGGCTGATTGTGGCCAAGTGGTCGGTCGGTCGGTTGGTCGTTTGCTCAGGCTACAACAACTATCACCCGCTAAAATTCAAATTCAAATTTGCTTTTGCCATACCGAAAACGTACCGCAAAAAATTAGCCAAAGACTTGGGCGCTAATCTGGTTTTAAACTGCGAACTATTGCGAGCTGCGGCTGCTGCTGCGGCTGCTGCCACGATGCGGGTGTGTACCATGTACCCAAAAACACAAAAAAAAAAAAAAATAACGCAGGCCCAAAAAAACTTGGACCCAGGACTGAGGCAGACAGCCGGTCGGTCGGTCGGTCGGTTTGTCTGTTGGTCGTTGCTGCTTCGATTTGCAACCAGTTTATCACACAGAGTGTGCTTGGCACCCGCACCTGGCCAACTGCCCAACTTACTGGCGGCCAGCTGCCGATGGACAAACAACAACAACAACAACAGTCCTGTACTGCCATGCCCTGCCCTGCCCTACCCTAGTAGTGGCTCAAGTACTCTGAACTATACCGAACTGGACACTAGGCCTGCTCAATGAGTTGTTGTGGCTGAATTATATATTCCTTTTTAATCACTTGAGTAAGCATTCGGTAATGCATTATGAAAACTGAAGTAGAAACAATAAATTGAATAATTGAAAAGCTAACAGTTCATTTTGCTTTTAAGCACACTTCATCTTAGTTTAACACTATCTATTATACTATAATATAGATAGGATAAGATAAGATGATATATAATGGCAACATCTGGTTTATTTGTTTAAGGGAGTCCACTGCCTTGGACCCAATTACTAATATAATTGAAATTATCTTAAACAATTAATTGCTTAAACGAAACGAAAACGACTTAATTTTCCTTTATACCTTCCTATTTTTCTATTTATTTATATTTTATAATTCTTTTCCAACTTCATTAAGAGGAGAATCGATGATTTCTATATTTTAAGCCTTATTCTTTTATTGCTGAGAATTGGAAATTGTTTCAGTCTTGACTATATCTAAAACACATCTATTATCATTTTTAACGCTTGGTCTAATGGATTTTTCTCATAAAGAGTTTTATTCTCAGTCAGCTCAAAACTTATTGAGTTCTTTTCTAAAAAATATGTTCATATATGCAAAAATTATCTCATAAAATTACCAATAATAATAATTATAACATGTAAATCTTGTTTGATTTTCGGTTTATATGTCGATAACTTTTTCTTTAATGTTTATTTTTCTGGTGCATTTTAATTTAGTATTTTAGTATTTGTGAATGTGTAAGTGTAACCATCAAATGTTCATTAGCACTGAAAGTGGAAATGAATTTTATTATTGCACAAATTATCACAGCAAAATCTTTTAAATATTTATGATCAAAATGTGGGTTTATGGTGAAATTTAATTGCAGGTGGATATTATAGCCAATAGAAAATAGGTTTCAAAGAGGATTCTGAAAAATAATTAGGGCATGGCGAATTTCGTATACCTTCTATCGAATGGGTTGTTCGTTGGCAATATTTTTGGAAATAATGCTGGATTGTTAAAGCAATCTCTGGAAAAAATAAAGTTCTTGTTAACAGAAGTAAGGGAAATATCAGGCTGGGACATCCCAATCTCCAAAGCTTGAGACAAGATCCCATCCCATATCCCACTGATACTTCCTAGAGGAGAACCAACTACATGAAATAGTCGTCCCTTCCGACAGTTTACAAGGAAAGAGATTGAGTTTATGAATTCATCTGTGATGATGATTAAAAAAAAAAAGAGCTAAAGATTTTTCTGTTAATAAGATGATGAGTGTGTCGCTTATGCAGTGGGAAGAACAGGTTTCAATTTTCAATTTTCACCTTTCAAAATAAATAAATATGATTTGCTGATTAGCGGCACATGCACAGACCCCTTCCGTCATATTCATATTCTGTGGAAACTCCAATTACAATGCCGCGGAGACAAGACAAACGGCCAAACAGTTGCAACAATTGTTGATCTGGCCACGTGAACACCCTTATGCAAAAAGACAAATCAAAACAGCATAAAAACTCGTAAATCTAAGCCAAAAAAAAAAACAACATCAACAGACAAAACTTTGCCGGCTAGAGAGCATGTGCCAAAAGGAATGAAAAAAACCTCCAACCAAGACACTTGGCCACTCGAGACGACGACGACGACGGCGGCGACTGTGATAAAATATGAGACAGTGGGGCAGACAGGCAAACTGCTTTAAAAAAGGGGAATGGCAGAGAGGGGCGGCAGGGGGATTCGGTGTGGGGCAGCTCCATGAGCCATGCATGATTCAGTGGAAAAATAGCCAAAATAAGTAGAAGAAGTAGAAGGCAGCAAAAAAAGGAAGGCTAAGTATATATAACTCGTATATAACTGACCAGACGACAGACGGCAGTAGTAGCAAACGCAGTCGCAGTCGCAGTGGTGCCGCCACCACCACCACAACCAGCACCACCAGCACCACCACCAGACGCCACCTAGCGCATGAATGGATACAAAAAATATAGCTTCAACCTGTCAGACCGAAATATGAAATGTTATGACTTAGAGATGGACAAGATATGCGATTAAATTTCGATTTCCATCCGAGTGAAGGTAATTGAACTATTACTTTCAATATAAACCAACACTATTTCACATCGTCAGCTTGATGAGGAACCAAAAAGATCAAGCATTAAGATGATGGCCTATTTTAATTGATAATTGTCAAAGTTAAGAGGATGCAGACCCAACAGAGATGAGATTAATCCTAGTGAATCTCAACTTTATTTACTTTTAGATCATCGATTTTAAGGATCACCAAAATTCAAAAGAAATAATCATATTCTTGGAGATGAACAATCATCTTATAATAGATCAAGATCGTCTAATAATAAATAATAAATCTCATTTTAAACATCAGTTCTTAGTTACATGTTATTCATCCTAAGATCCATAATCTTGTATATAAAGCTATTCACACATCTTTCATTTATTAGATTAAGTACAATAAATATATTAAAATAAAAATATCATCTTCGAAAATAATAAATAAATAATTAAATTTTAAGAAATGACATAAATATTCGAGTATTTACCAGAATTGAAATTTTTTAAAGCCATCTCTAAGCTGAAAGATTAGCAAAAAAAGAGACACTCTCCTTTCCATATGCAGAGTGGGTTCCCGAATGTGTGATTTGATACCCTGTAAACATTAGAATTAGAGGGCATATAAATTTAAACGGAAAACTCAATAATAAATTAATTATTAATAATAAACAATCTCTAATAATTAACATGTTAGGAGCTTAGATGAGAGTCATTAATTTCCCTTGATTTGTATTCTATATACATACATATTTTTCTGACTTCAAGAGAATATAAGAAAAGTATTGACTGAAAAATCATTAATAAAATAAATTGGAGTAAAGTTTACGTAAATATATTTCTAATTAATAGTATGTTGAGGTTGAACATTAACATTAAAATTAAAGTAATTTTCAATAGAGCGATTCTCAAGTTATTCTTACAGGGTATCTCTCAGTTGACCCCTTCTTCTACTCAATATCATATCTTTTGCAAATGTCATGCATTTGTTTGGATATTTCTGAATATTTATTTATTTGCCATACATACAGTCAGGCATCGAGCGAGCGCCAATGCATTAGAGGCAATAAAATAAATAAAAATTGAATTTGACTATGTCAGAAAAGTTTTGGCATTTCATATAATGCATGAGTTTTGATTTCTTGGCGACGTTGCCGACCAACTGACCATTGGGGCATTGGGGGAAAAATCACTTAACTCTCGGCCAGGGATTTATGTTAACTACTCGACTTGTTATAATTGGTATATTAAATGATTTGCTATACCAACCAAAATAAATAGTTATAAGAAAAAGAGTGCCCAAAACATAAAATCAATCCGCTTATTCACTTTCCGTTGGCCAGAGAGTGGTGTGCGGAAGGTGGAGGCGACGGGGGGAGTGGTGTAAGGGGATACCAGTTGTAATATTATTTATGAGCCTGGCCGTATCCACGTAATAATCACGCACATAAATGGCCAGTTTACAGATACATATAGGTGCATAGAGTCCCAAGAGGAGAAGGCCAAGACAACTTTGCCATTTTCATTTTCATATTTCTTATTGCCAGCGAAGTTAAATGAAAAGGAGAAGGAAAAAAAAAAATAAATACAGAATTAAGTAATAGATTTTGTCATGGCGATAACACAAAAAAGTGCTAAAATATTTCCAAATGTTTCCAACTTTATTTATTGGCATTAATTTCTCTATTTTTTCTAACAAATTGACAGCAATTTAGCGGGCGATCACCACTAAGCGAAAGAGAAGGTTGAATAAGATAGATTGGGAATGCAATCGGGTTGAAGTAAAAAGAGATGATGGAAAATTTAAAATTTAGATATGTTTCTTATAAACAATTGATTATTAGGGGACATAAAGGGAAGGTTAGTGGCTTAAAGTGGCCTAAAAGGGTTAAATGTTTTTTGTAGAATTTTAATTAACAAAACTTCTATGGAAAAGTATTGTCTTAAAGGAATAAATATTTTTATAAGTATTTTTAAATAGAGTTCAATTCTTAATTTAATAATAAACTTTCTCGGTAAGTCTACAGAAGTTTTGTAAATATTTTTAAATAGAGTTCAATTCTCGATTTAATGATGAACTTTTTCCGTAAGTCTACAGAAATTTTGTAAAGAGTTAAATACTATTTTTCCCAATGATAGCTTGCTAAATATTCTCCATATTCTAGAAGTATTTCTATTGAATTTAACAAACTCATTGCCTCGATTATTAGGTAATACAGACTAAATTGCGATTTCCCTCGCTCACTTGAACCCACATTTAAGGGAATTTATTTGCCTAACCTTCTGCCACATTAAGAGGCCTTTTGGCAAAATAGCCAAAAATCAATCCAATTATAGATCCATTGAGTAAAACTAATGCAACTACTCAATAAAAAAAAAAATATGTTCCCATGACCAGAGAAATTTACACACACACACACACTTTCCACCAACCAGCCAAGTGTGTGTGCCGCTCCTGGTAAAGCGATGCTGTGCCGATGAGACGGGTGAGAAGGGGAGGGAACTGGGGTGGTGGTGCAACGGCAGGATTTTTGACCAACATAAATAACTTACCCACGCTCTCAACTGGCATCACTCATAGAACTCATCTCGGATGCGGGTTCAAGGGATGATCCCACCTACTGGACGAGTCCTGTGTGCATTATTTGTTATTTGAATCACGTGACAAGTTGCAGGATATCGGCAGGAAGGGCCGATGGAAGGGTGGGTAAGCGAGAGTGTAAGACTTTGGGAACCCAAAACAAAAATCATCCCACGGGATTCAATTTATGCGTGTTTGAATGTTTTTGATTGTGCGTTGCTAATTCAAATAAAATTCAACTGCGATTCAGACACAGTCCAACCAGCCACCGAGAACCTGGCATATTGTTTGTGGCCAGGAGGCAGGAGTCAAGTTGCGTGCTTCCTTCCTTACCATTTCTTTTAGTCCTTGTCCTGGTGCTGGTGCCGGTGGTGGTGCAATTTCAACCTCATTACAAAGCATTTCCACCTCAGCCCCTTCCCCCACCAGTCTCGCTCGCTCTCTTGTATGTAATCCAATGCCGCTGGAGGGTTTATCAATTTAACTGACAGCTTTTTTTTTCTGTTCTCTGTTTTCTTTCTTCGGCATTAATAAAGTCAAAAAAAAAGAAAAAAGCAAAAACAAAACCGAAAACCTTTGTATATGCCCTCAAGGGAATCCCAATTAAACAAAATATGCTTCGAATAAAAATGTGTAAAAACTGCAGGAAAAAACTGTCACGACTGATTATTACAAATGATTTTTAATTTTTATTATATGCTAATTTTATTACCAACAAAAAAAGTTTTATTAATATAGAAATGTCAGATGAGTGCAACACGGAAACTGACATATTCTTTAATAATTTGTGTAGGGAAAAATTTAAAATTTAATGTTAATTTAACTTCTTTAGCTTTAAATTCTAAACGAATCTTTTGCTTTATCAAATTTAATTTACTATGCATCGAAAAACTATTACTTGTGTATCCCAGGAGAAGAAGAATAATAGAAGTTTTTGATTAGAAATTTCACCAAAATTTGTTGTCTTTGTCTAAAGAGATAATATAGATTCGAAATCTATTTTAAGTGTCAGTATTTTCTGTTTTCTTTAAAAAATAGAAAAAACTAAAAACGTTTGGTCATGCCGAATGCAATTTTTTCATATGTTTGTATGACAGCTATATGATATAGTCATTCGATTTTGATCAAATTTGGCAGGATTATAATTTATTATGTGTAAATGTTAAATACGAAGTCCGATCTTGATCGAATTTGCCACGGTTTCATTTAGGTTTTATGATAATCCCTTGAAAAGCACTGAAGTTGATCTAAATTTTAGATTCTAAAACTCTATTTTCGACCGATGGTTCCTATGGAAGATATATGATTTAGTCGTTTGATCCGGATAAATCGAACAAAATTTCAGCTCTGAAGCTTTAGCAGTCTAAGAGGAGAATCTATCCAAACAGACGGACAGACGGACATGGCTATACATTCACTTTATACGGTCGGAAATGTTTTTTTCTGTGTGTTGCACATTTCTAACCAAAATAAATATATCCCTTTTTGCAGAAGTACTTATAAATATAGAAATAAATTAAAACAAATTTAATCAAGTATTATATTCGAAAAAAAATAATTAAGTTCCTATATTAAATTTATTGTAAGCTATGAATAAACAATTTGTGCTTGAAGAAATTATATAAAGATGTCTATTTATTTACAATCTACCGACGTTCATTGAGAGCATTCTTCGGCTACGTTTTGGAAACCTTAGCGGTTAAATCTACATATATGGCACAAAAGTTTGAATAGTTTGACCCAATAAGAGAACAGAATATCAATTTCAGAATTTGAGACATTTTCATTTGGGAAATATGCGATTTCTCCCTCAAAAATAAAACTGTCTCAAATCTAAATTTAGATTCACACCGAAAACTTTAACTTAAATTGCTCTAAACTAAATATATAAAGTAGGGAAATTTAATAAAAATATTTCAAAAATTGAATAAATTTTTGAAATAATTGCAAGAAAAGAGCGAAAAGAATATAGAAATATATATATACATATGTAGGTATAAACGCATTGGGAATAGTTCCTGTCTCAGTTTTGCCCCCAATGTCAATCTGAGGATGGGCTGTGCTGTGCGTGCACCTGAAAAATGTGGCCGTGAGCAATCTATAAATATCGAAAATGCCCATATAATTGATTTATGGCCAATGGATTGCTGCCACTTCCAAACATTTTTCCCTTCAAACTAAATTTAGACAAAGGAAAAACAACTAATTTAGTGAGAGATGCCAGGAGGAAAATCGAAAAACCGAAATGTTCTTTCAATTTTGTCACGTTTTGCATCGGACGACGACGACGACGACTAACAACATGGACCATGGGGTGATCATGATGTCATTTTGAGACGAATGGGGGTGGGGTTATCATGTGTGTGGGGGGGTTGGGGGGAGGAAGTCAGGCGTTTTGGTAGTTGACTCTCAAGTTCGTTTGTTTGTTTTCCTTTTTTGGGGTAGCACGTCAGACTACTGTCACAATTGACACTGACAATGCGGCAGGTACATACCTAGTACGATCCCATGGACGGAGGAGACCAGATTTCGGGAGACATGGACGTGCCGTTAAGTTGTCATTGGGTGGGTGTGGGGTGGGGTGTGGGAGTAGCTGGAAATTCTTATGATCACTTTCAGTTTCAACTAAGACGAAAGATTAATTGAACGTGCGCCATCAGTGCGAGTTATTAATCTTGTCGAGCTTAGGTCTCCTTCTAACTAAAATATTGTAAGTTGTGTGTGTGTGTGTGTGTGCGGTGTCAACTAATGGGGCCGCCACTTGAGCCTTGATTATAGGCATCCCATTTCCATATACATAGATTGTACATCTTTTCGCTGCAGCTGCTCTGTTCCACTGCTCTTTGCTTGTTTTTTCTTTTGATTCTTTTGTATTGTGCCCCCCACTTCCCCTCCTCTGCCCCGACCACCTACACCTAATTTGTTTATTGCTCTGTTAATGCAATTTTTTACTTGGTAAGATCTGGAGTGATGGTGGAGGTGGAGGTGGAGGGGGGGTTGGACTGCAATAACATAAATATATTCCACTGATCTGGCGGGAGCAATTACCGGGTGAGCCATATTTTGTCACTTTTTTTCTCTCTCTCCATTTATTTGGGTGAAAGTTGAGGCATTTTTATGACAAAACATAATTTCCGAAAAAACTGTTCACGAGCATTAAGTGAGGAAATGTGAAATTTTATGTATTGCATTACATAGTTTATTATCGAAAGAAAGTTCAACGTGGGATTAGATTTCGACCAGAATGGGAGGAGAGAAATCTGTACTGGTTGCTTATCGATACAGCAGTTTCCATGATGCCTTGGAATACCTGGAAACAAATTCACAACTCTTCCCATAACTTGTTCCAAATCCTTGCCCTATTGAACGATACTATCCAAAGATCTTAAATTGAATTTAGTGGGTTAATAGTCCTCATCATCCACATTATAGACGGGTTTATTGTTTTCCACCTTACTTGCTTTCAGTTGATCCTCAGCTTGGGAGTTATTTTCCGGATTGTGTACCAATTCCTTTTTCTCCTCCTCAGTTGCATTGCCGTGTCCATCGGTTTCAACTGGAGCTTCTTGGACTTGCCCTTCCTTCATGGCCCTCGCTTCCTCCTGTTTGCGCTCTTTTTCTCGTTTTTGTGCATGTTTATCCCAAAGTTTACGTGTTTTCTCAAACTCCTTGAGGCGCAATTTCTTCTCATCTTCCGTTTCGGCCGTCTGGCCGACAGCAGCCTCATCTACTTCATCCTCGTAGCCTGCTGGAGGCAGAGCATTCCAATGCTTATTGTGATAGGCCGTTCGATTGCCATCGCCAAAAAAAAAGGGTTTGGAGCGTTTATACATATGTGGATAGTATATAAATTCGGGCCGTTCATGTTCCACATGTGTGGTAAATACGAAAAGTGTAAGTAGAGCTATCAGAGGTAGAGCTACGACCAAGGAATACTTTTTCCAACGCTTCGTATGATCTCCCAAGGGGGCTAAAAGGATCAAAAATATCAAAAAAAAAATGTAATGTCGTTCCACAAGATGTTCGAATCTTACTTTCCCCTTTTGGCTTAGAGAAGCAAACATTTTTTGATCCTCCACCGGATATAGCCGTTGGATCAGTATTCTTCGGTTTGTCACCTGCTTTTTTCACCAGCAATTCCTCACAACTGAGCTGTTTGGTCGGTTTCTTTTCGGCCTCAGGGGGGGGAATTGGTTTTTCTTTAGGCGCGCATTTGGTGCCGCCACGGATTACTAGATCGCCCTTATCTGAAGGCTTCTTGGGCCCACTGGACATCATCCGCAAATTTGCATTCTGTTGTATTGCAATGCTTGGATTCCCTATGAATTTCCTAAACCGAAATATTTCCAACATGTTTTTTTTTTAAATTTAGAAGGGAGAATTTTCAACCCAAATTTCCAAATGCTTTTACATAAAAATGATTTCTATTTCGATAAAATAAAAAAGCATAAAATATGTCATAAAACCAGGCTACTTGTCGATATTTTTATCAAAATACTTATACATATATATTAGCGTACTTGGTTTCGAATTGAACAGGACCGGTCTAGATACGTATGTATGTATAAGTATAATTGATGAAAGAAATCTGGCCTTCTTTCGGATGGCATTGAAATTACGCCCAAAGTAGAAAGCCACACAAAACTATAAAGCATCTTTAAGGAACAATAAAACGTCTTTGGAACTCAATAGACGAACTTCCTTCTGTCTGTATGCCGTCCGTAAGAGTCCAGAGATCTCGGGAACTATAAAATCTAGAGCTACCAAATTCGAAATGTAAACTTAAGAAGATGTGAGCTGGTCAACTTTTTTACTACACTTGCAAAAAGGGTATATTAAATCGATTGAAAATAGAGTTTTACATCAATAACTTTGCATTGTTTCACGGGAATATCCTTAAATTCGAAATATGTAAGTTAATTATCGTTAGTATAAAAATCCGTGTCAAATTTGATCAAGATCGGACTAAAAATAGTTTTGCTTCTAAACTTTTTTGTTTTATATCCAATCATTAGGAACTTTAGTTATTAATAATTATGCATCATAAATTATAATTGATCAAAATCGGATGACTATATGTGTGCTGTAAGGGTACGTGTTTTTACACCAAAGGTATTTTCATTTTGAATAACACAAGAACTTGCAAGGGTATACAAACTTCGGTTTACTGGTTATTTCTCAAGAAGCTCATGTTATTTAGGAGTGACTCATAATGTTCTTTTGCATTTACCTGCCTACAAAAAAAAACAAAACAGAAACTTCACCCTAAAAAAAAACCTATAAATTGCGTAGCACATGCCAAGCCAGCCAAAAACTTGCTACAATTGCGACGCAGCTGCTCGGCTTCTCAATGATTTCACAATCACACTCCTTGAAAAGGTAAATCATAAAAAGTAACGTCTTCCAACAACACAATAGACAAGGTTGAGCTGCAAAATGGCGCAATGAAACGCAAAATGTAACACCTTGAGTGAGGCGAAAACCCAAGACTGAAGACGAGTCACCACTACTACCATCGCCACCACCATCACCACCACCAGCAGTAGCAGCACCATCGGGCACCAACTTGAAGTTCCGAAACCGGTATGCCACGGGGGGAAGTTTTCAGTTTCTATGGAACACCTGGACGACGACGACGACGACGACGACGCGGCTGTCTTCTTTCTAAGGTGCCAGGGCTAATAAGTTTCATGTTTTGACGCACCAAAGTCTGCAATCTTGGAACTGAGGGGTTCCAAAATCATATCAGTTCGATAAATGCAAATAACAAAATCAAAAGTAAAGACTGATATCGTTAAACACTTTGCGTCATCCGCTTTTTCAGTAAACATTCAATCGGCTAGAGAAAGGGGTCCGTCCGGGTAATCGGAGCAAAGGAAGTGCACACCTTGCCCCATTAGCATAGCATTAAAGCGACCATCGACATCGGCATTCATCTAGTTTCCCACAGACCCGAAACCTTGTTTTCGTTTACTTGTGAAATGCGACAAATTATGCAAATGCTAATGATGATCGTCTTTTAACCCTCCTCGTTGTGTTATGATTTTCACTTTTCCAACGAGACACCCTGAACGAACATCCGGTTCGTTTTCAGTGCAAGTGTGCGAGGATCAGGAACAAGAAGATCAAGGGCAATAACAAGAATATGCTAATTTTTCTTCCTCAAGTGTAAATTACACTTGGACATGCAGCACCCAACAAACACCTGGGCCAACGATGAACGGAAGGAAGCAACTAAGCTATGAAAGCCAAAGGCTCACAGAGTTCCCACAGTTCTTATGCAGTGATAAATTTCGGAGCTGTGTTCAAAGATATCCCTGTAAGAATGTAATCTTGACAAAGAACTGCTTTGGCAGGAAAAGGGGTTAATATAGATAGATAAAATTTCGCAAAACTCTGCAATTAACCAGAACCCAAAGCTCTAAATAATATGGTCTTGTATGAGAACCCCAGAAAATTGGCGAACGCCAGGACTCATTTGCTTATATCATAATTCGAGCCTAGCCGAGTGATTTCCAGTGTCAATAGGACGAGTATTTATCATTTAACAGGCTCTAGGATCGCGACTAAATGTGAAATCCTGTTAACAAAATCTGATTAACTTGTTGAGGTATAATAAGTAATGCTTCATAAGAATAAAATGAAACAAAGACCTCTCAATAAACATGACTTTATACATACCTGCGATCGCATTAAATATAAATTCTGAAACTCTATTACAAAGTTGATGAATTTTTTCAAAAAAAGAAAACCATTTTTTAAAAGGGTTTCCATTTTTGTATGGCGCCTCTATAGGAAATATCTAAATAGACTTTACTAGAATTTTATAGCGAGTCGATATAGCTATGTCCATCTGATTATCTATTTGTTAGCTTCCATTGAGCTGAGAATTATTTTTCAGGTTCACATTTGACTTGGATATACGAAGAGAAAAAACTGCTTAAAATTTACGAGAGCAAATTCATATGAAAAAAAATTCTTTCGCATGTCGCGATAGCTAACACATTCTTTAGTGCTCCCAGCACTTGAGCTTTATTGGTCTAGGAGGAGAACTTGTTGTGCTGATCAAGAATAAATGTACTTTAAAGGGTCGGAGAAGCTTCCGTCTGCCTGTTGCATACATTTTGGCGACTTTAATATACCATATTATGGTACATATATGAAATCACAAGGCTTACAAATGATATTAAATTTCATGAAATCATAAATTTCATTATCTGAGTCAAATATTATTTAGTTGCATAGCAAATGCATACTAAAATACGAAATTGAGGGGAATACGATACAAATCTCCATTACATATTTTACTTGATTGAACTACACTCTCAGCTACTCGAAAATCTAAATACCATGATCCAAAGACGCATTCTTGTTTACATTTGGCCTTTCTTTGAGTTGGGGGGAGTTGCTTGGTGAGGTCCAAAACCGCAAAAACGTTAGTTTTATGTTCATCTCCAGCTCCCATTCCACGAATGGTCTTCTACCTCTGAGTGCCTCACTTCAAAGTGTCAAAATGCCGCATAATGAAGTGCAAAATGTCATTAATTTGTGCCCCAGCTGCATGGCCACCGCCACACAAAAGCAAAAAAAAAACAAAAAGAAAAGAGAGTCGGGAAAGTGTAAGAAAGAAAACTGCATTGCAGAAATCCAAAACCCAAGCCGACATTGTCACGAGCTGAAACATTATTCAAGCGACTGAACAGAGGAAAATCGCTAAAGAAAATAGAGAGAGAGAGAAAGGGGGAGAGAGAAAAGGAGATGATGAGGAGAAGGAGGAGAGAGACGAGGTCGAAAGAAGAATGCGCTTTGGCTGGCTGCAATCAAAACAAGATCTTAGAACTATTGGCGCCGCGCGTCCAGCTTGGACCCAGGTCAGTGAACAGCCGAGTGACTGCCGCTGCCGCTTTTGATATCTGATACGGGTTATCAGACGGTTGCTGTTGCTTAACGGTAATTATAAACAAATAAAAGCACACAAGAGCCTCAGCCAAAGATTGGAGTCTCTCTCCCTAATGTCTCGTCTCTCGCTTCCGACGCCGCATAAATTAAGTCGATCTGAAAATTGGTAGCTCTTAACTATAATTCAAACTAATTTGTTTTATTGACAGCCTTGTGAGCGAGCCTCAGCTTTAAGTCGGCCCCCCACAAAGACAAAAGGAAAACATAGAATCTAAAAGTCGACTTCAGGTATACCCTATATCTTGAACTCGTCTCAAGGTCCAAGTTTATGCCGAAGGATCGGACTGATGAAAGGGCTAACTGATGCAGGAAATGAAGAAATGATAATCAGAATGATAAAAGAAGTGATGAATAGACTAATGTGAGGACTGATGTAAGGACTGATGAACAGACTGAAGTAGCAGACTGATATACAGATCGATGAACGGACCGATGAACAGACCGATGAACAGACCGATGAACGGACCGATGAACGAACATATGAATTGATTAAGAAACCAACTGATGAACTGTTGATTAAACTACTAATGAATAGACTGATGACCAATGATTTAAAGATTGATGTATGGTCTGATCAATAGACTGATGAACAAAATTAAACACGGATGTATGTTCTGATAAAGAAACTGATGAAAGAACTGAAGAAACGACTGATGAACGGAATGATGAATAGAATAATGAACGGAATGATAAACGCAATGATGGAAGGCATGTCGAACGGAATAAAGAACGGTCTGATGAAGGAGACTGATATACAGAGACCGATGAACGGACCGATAAACGGACCGATGAACGAACTTATGAACAGACTAATGATCCAACCAATGAACTAATGATTAATGTACTAATGAATAGACTGATGAACAAAAGGATTTCACTGAAATAACGATTGATGTATGGTTTGATCAATAGACTGGTCAAAGAAGGATATTACTGATGTATGGTCTGATGAATAAACTGATAAAACGACTAATGAACGAACTGCTTAGATGTTTATAAGCGGACTGATGAACGGAATCATAAACAGATGATGAACGTTCGTCAAACCGATTAACGATTACATTACCTTTAGACATACTAAAGCACAGATCTAGATTTTTCTGAAATATTAGTAACAATTCGCTATTACATACCTTAACTTCAATGTAGATGCAGGGTATTAAAACAGAAACCACAAATTGGTCAATCGAATCTAGTCGCAAGGCGTGTTTCATTAGTTCAACAAAATGTGACAATAAATTAAGTTTCCAACTAATTAAATATTAGTAAGAGACTGAAGAGGAGATATTCATCTACGAAATCGGATGGGAAGAAGCTTACTAACTTACTGCGAGCGACCACAGACCACCGCAGTCCGACCACTCGGCCACCCGACCACCCGTTCATCTTCGATCAGTGATCACTGATCACATCGGTAGCTTTTTGGCTGAGCTTGACTAATAATAATTTTCATTAAAATGAATCATGATAATGAATTGTTTATGTTGATGTTGGTGGTTCGCCTAAGTTAAGAGTTGGTTCATGGGAAAAAGAGATTAGCATCAACATATATGTTAATGCCCGGCATCATAAAAATGAAATATTTGCCGCTTTATTAGGTTTGATTTCGGTTTTTACCATCTCCGTATTTTTTTCTTCTTTTTGCAATTCGCCAGCGTCTGATTCACTTGCAAATATTTAAAGATTTTTGACGAAGTTTTTAATTTGCTTATCAGGGACAAACATCCTCTTTTTTTCTTCTTACAACGTTTTATTTGCCAAAGTTGAAGGGCAATTTGATAAAGTTCAAGTTCTTTTCACAAATTTGCCTTGAAGTCGAGATATCTTGTCACTTTAATTATTCCAATCATTTGTGTATTATAATTTAAAAGGGAATTGCATTTCAAGTTTAGTTTAGTTTTAAAATAATAAAATGTATATTTTTACAATTGCGTAGCCTCTAAAGAGAATCTCTATTGGCCAAAAACACTGTTTTTATTTTGTACTTCGAGTCGTATTAAATTGAAATTTTTCACTTTAAGAAGTTTGCTGAATAAATATCTAGAATCTAGATCATATCACTGTATTATCTAACCATATCAAAATTAATTCGTTTCAAATCGATATGTTATTTAAAAATATTTTTATAAGAAATAGTTCAAATCACTTTTTACCTTTTTACTTATTCATTTGTTTAAAAAATGCTCCAAAGCTTAGTTTAATTTACTGAATGATAATTTTATTTCTTTGTAGGCGATTGATCATTCGAATACGTTTCATTTGGCACTTTCTTGATATGTAGAGGCAAAATTATCCTAGTCAAGACATTAGCATAATATAACAATGCATTATCTCTTGAATGGAAGGCAACCTACATATATATCTTAAGGTATTGATAACTGATCGATTTCTAATACTCAATTACATCAGCGGCATTACATAAATCATAAAGGTAGACAGACAGTCTGCCCTTCGGCTTCACTTCCAACTAACACTTTTTGGCGCCAAAAATAAAATCATATGCTTGGCCTACCTTCGGCAGGACAAAGGAGACACACACATCAACCATAGACCAATTCTTTTTTGGTACGTGTCATTCAAGTCAGTCAGAGGCAGATGTATGCTGCAGTGCTCCGACCGACCCCTCCTCTTCGAGCTGAGATTTGTTTTTCAAGATCAAGACGATGTGATGGCGGCGGGAACCCCTAAGACGGCGGCCCAGGAAAGTAACGTCTAAAATTAAATGCAATTCCTCCACTGGCACTGGCCCAACCACTAGGAGCAGCAGCAGCGGCAGCAGCCGGAGCACCACTAACCGCCCAGGCAGACAGCAGCCAGAGCAGAGAGAGAGAGCACCACCAATTTGGGGTGGGACAACAAGGTTCTCTTGTGTTCTGTGTGTGCCAGGTAGTTTTGCACGTACCTTTTCCCCCTGCACACATTTCGACGTGTATTTTGTTTTTTGGCGCATTCCAAGGCACTTCTCTTCTCAGGTATCGGTATAATGTGCGGTGGCGACGACCCCTTTTTGGGGTGGATGATGGAAGTTTTTCTGCAATTGCCACACAGCTGGCGAATAAATTGAAAATGAAATGAAATTTCACGGCCGTTAGGGGTATTTATTATTGTTGTTTGTCGAGAGGCACCTGGGCGGTGGTGTAGAAGACCGGCCCGGCCCGGCCTAAACAATGCCACGGTCACAAGCAAACAAAAACAACAAAAAAGGTTGATTTACTTTAAAGAGAGAACCTCCTTTGGGTTGGTTGTTTGCTGCTGTGATTAATGAAAAGTTTCTCTGGAATTTGTTGTTTAGTTTCTTGATTTGCCAAGTGATTGTCACGTGCTGAGAGATTTCTATCTGACCAGCTGCTCCATAGTTCAATTAAAGATCCACTTACTGATCATCCACATTGATTGATATGTAAAACCTGAGAATTGCTGTCCCCTCGCAAACCTTACTCAAAACTTTGCCGAACTTATTCCACTACAGTGAATTTGAAAGTCATTTGCCTGGAAAATCTGATCAAATCCAATTTTGAAAATGATTGACGGTTTTTGGATTATAACGATCCTACTCAGTATATAAGTAAAATAAAAACTCATCAAATCTGTTTGTAAAGCAATTAAATCTTATCTATTTATATAACGATTTTGTTTAGAAGTTTTTATTCCAATGATATTTATTAAATCAAATTGGGATACTCATTTTTTTTTTTTTTTCATTCAATTTATTTCTTATTGTTGCTTCAGCTTCAGACAGCTTTTACAACGAAGTTAAAATTAATTCTTAAGGTTTTACAATTTATAATTGAGCGTAATTATAAAAGTGGTGTACATTATTTTATATCATAATTCTTGTGTGTTGAATTTATGGAGCATTTCGCGCACGAGATTGAACCCTCACATCTAGAGGATGAAGTCGTTTGAGCCTTCGCCTGGAGTTGTTGATGGCCAAATCGTTGGCCAGTGGGTTGGGGTGTGCTATGAGACGATCAGCATAGCGCGAGCTATGTCGACCGATAAGCTCGGCAATTGTAGGAAGGCCTAGGTCTCGATGGATAACCGAATTGCGGACATACCAGTCAGCTCCAGTGATGCGACGGAGCGCCTTATTCTGCATAGTCTGGACTTTTTTAATAGAAGTTGCGGATGCTGAACCCCAGAGTGGAAGAGCGTATGCAAATGTGGGTACGACAATCGCAGAGTATACTCTTACTTTGCTTGCTAGCGACAGTTTGCTAGAGCCTCGAAGCATCCAGTCAAGAGTTTGAAGCTTCCTGGAGCACTTTGAGACAGTTTTCTGGATGTGTTTTTTCCAATTTAGTCTCCTGTCTAGTGTAACGCCCAAGTACGTAGCATTGCTCGCAGAGGGAATTGTTGAGGCATTGAAGGTGAGGTCAGGGCAAGTTAACGCTCTGAGAGCAAAAGTAGTTTGTGTAGACTTTGAGGTGTTTATAGAGATGCACCATCGCTTGGTCCATGATTCGAAGTCGCGCAAATACGACTGCAGAGCTTCTGACGCATCTTGTGGGTTATATGCGCTGGATAGGATAGCTGTGTCGTCAGCATATGTTGCAATCATCATCTTGTTGCCAGAAGGCTCGGGGGAGTTGGCATATCACTTGTGAAGACTGTGTAGAGGACAGGGCCGAGGACGCTGCCTTGCGGAACTCCAGCAGAAATTGATTTGATGGACGAGGTCGCTTCTCTAATGACCACATTAAATGTACGATCTCGGAGATAGGAAGCAATTAGATCAAAGCACGGTGCAGATAATGTTCTTCGTAACTTCTGTAATAGACCTGCATGCCAGACCCGATCGAACGCTTGTTTAACGTCTAGAAAAACAGCAGTGCAGTAATGCTTTTCTTCAAAAGTGCGTAGAATATGGTGAACTACCCTGTGCACTTGTTCAGGCGTGCCGTGCTGTCCCCTGAAGCCAAATTGATGATTTGGAATGGCTTCTTTGGGGGGGGGATACTCATACAACACAATATGTACATACATTCAAAGTATGTTTAAGATGTCCAACTGATTAAATTATTTAACAAAAAATATCTTAATAAATTAAATATTATCAAATTGTCAGAAAATTTGGTTTAGTTCTATAATTTTGCATTGAGGGATAAGTTATTCAAAGAAAAGGGATTAAGTTAATCTACTGATCTTACTTAAGTAGTTTTGTAAATTCAACGATCGATATTAATTTTTATACCCTTGCAGAGGGTATTATAAAATTGGTCAGATGTTTGTAACGCAGAGAAGGGATCGTTTCCGACCCCATAAAGTATATATATTCTTGATCAGCAAGAGAAGACGAGTTGATATAGCCATGTCCGTCTGTCCGTCTGTCCGTCTGTCTGTCTGGTGCTGCGCGATCTAGTCCCACAGTTTTAGAGCTATCGCATTCAAAGTTCGTATATAAGCTTTTCTATACAGCCACATACACATCTGCGATTTTGAATAAGATCGGACAACTATATCATATAGCTGCCATACAAATACAATCGTTAAATGCGAATAACTTCTCTATTTTTTTAACAATCTTATCCAAACTGATTATGTACATAAATAAAAAGGGATTACGTCATATGCGTGAATTTCAAAACAATCGGATAAACATAACGCCTGATTTCGACGATATAAAATTTGCCTATATAGCGTGCACTGCTTATGGCAGCAGCAGTATGCAGCAGTACTGCTGCCATAAGCAGTGCACGCATAAGCAGTGAAGCACATATATGTGTCAAAATTGCGATTGTGTGTGTGTGAATATGAATATCAATCGCTACATTGTCTACTATTTGGCGATTGGCTGCCCCCGGCCAATGTATTTAAAATATTTCTTTATTGGATTAAGAAACAAAAAATTTTTTAGAAAATAAAATGTAATGGTCAAAAGCTGCAAGGGTATACAAACTTTGGCATAGCCAAAGTTAGCTTCTTTGATATTTTTGGATATAATATTTTGGAAACTATCGACTTTATAAAGAAGAAGAAATTGTCTAGAAACACTTTCATGGGAAATTTAACATAAAAATGTTTACTCTTTTTGTCAATTTCTGATTACCTTAAAATTTTAAAATTGAAAACTTAAAGTCATTCACGATAAGTAGCTAACAATGGAGCAAGTGAAGTGAGATTAGCCTTAGAAATGATATTTATTAACATCAAAAAATCTGTAAAGTTTCCATAACTTTTCATTTTTATTCCAGAAAATATTCCATAAAGCTGAGTATCAGAGCTCCTCAGTTAAGTATTAAAGTCAAACACAGAAATCTTAATAGTTTCTGACTTTGATCTTGGGTAAAACGTAAAACTTTTAAAAGATCACTTAAGCAGCTTATTTTCCATATACTCTTAAGCTTAGCCCCCTCACTCACTCTCTGGCTGGCTCTCGTGCTACAAATGGAATCCGAATGGAACAAGAGCGCCAACAACTCCAAAGAGAACTTGCACACACACATGGAAAGAAAAAGCGTTAACCAATTGGCAGTTAGCTGCCCCAACTTGAAGCTACTCTTTGGAAAGCACGAAGAGAGCAAGCTCACCTGCCGTGGGAGCCAAAAGAGAAATGCTTTAATATTTGAGAGATAAGCAGAAGCACCACCCATACGAAAGATATAGTACATATATCTGGCTTCTTGTATATAAGCTCTCACACACCAGCTGCCCCTCACACACGGCACACACACACACACATGCAGAGAGTACTGATCAGAGGGGAAATCTCAGTGGCAGTGGCAGCTGGTGGCCAACTGAGCGACAGAGAAAGAGAGTGTGAGAGAGATCTCGTTTCGCTCTGCTATGTATGGCACGTGCTAAGGCTGAGATTTTAATGTTGTTGTTGTTGTACTAGTGATGGTGTAGCAGCTGGAGGAGCCTGGAACCTCCAGCTGTTTGAAAATGGCTCGTGTGATGGTGGTTGATTCGAGCCAACGGAGGAGAATCCCTTTTCAAAATCGGAAGTAGGTATATGTAGGTAAAAGTGGGGTTGATACGATGATGTTGATCGTCGTCACTTAGGGATGATCTTCATCATTCTCGTTCGCATTGCGTGTGCGGAAGAGTCTATAAAATTGAACTGATCCTGGCAGCCGGGCATCATTCGTAAACGAACGGCTCTAGTAGAAGGTTCGCGCATCAGCAGCACAAATCAAAGCTTGGGAAGTGGATCAGTGATCATTGTATACAAAAACAAATATGGATAATAAACTAAAGTACAGCAAATGTCCGCTGAAAAAGCGTCCCATACAGTTCGAGGAGCCATCAATCGAAAGCGATAATTTGAGTTATGGTGAGTAACGAAACGAAAACGGAAAAGGATCTTAAAACGGCGAAGTCAAAGTGTCAGTGTCGAAAGAACGAATAAGAATCGTGGAAAATATGTTAGAGTGCATTGCATCAACCTAATAACCGAAACACACATATAAACACAAAAACTACATATGTATCAACTGAAAACCGTAATCGCAAGCATAACCGTTTAGAAGAACAGTAACGGACGGGCACTGAAAAAGTACCGTAGTTATCATTATCATTGTGAAATATTATTTTGCCAACATTAAAACAATTATCCACACAGAAAGTGCGGCAAATTAAACAGAAACAAAAAGTACAATTATAATACAAAATCTGATCTAATTGCTTTTGGAAATGAGAGAATAGTCAATATTGCATAGAACTTACTAGAATAAGCTAACTTCATCACGTTCCTTTGTTAATTTCCTTGTATTTTCCAATTTGCAGATGAAGGACCCGTTGATCTAAGCAAAGCTTCAGCCGAGATACCGCTTCAACATCAGACTACAACTCAGCCAGTTGCCAGCGACCTGCGTCGTCGATTCGATGAGCATTTGGCTAAACGCATTTGGCAGGAGACACGGGAAATAGCACGTGCTTTTCCCGATGTATTCACACGCGAAGAGATTGCCAAAAGTCTGGCACGTTTGGGTTACGGTGACTACGAGTTGCCGCCAGAGGATGAGGTAATGATGGATGCGGAAATTGAAAACGAACCACAAACTATCATCAAGGAGGAGCCGGAACCAGAACCAGAACCTGAACCAGAGCCCGAACCAGAGGAAGTATTACCACTACGTAATTACAATAACAATTTGATGAAGAGCATAGCGGAATATGAGGATTGCATGAAGCTTAGCCAAACAGTAGCCCCACCCCCGCCGCCTCCCATCGCAGAGCCAGAAGACTTGAGTCAAAATCGCCGTCAAGTGTTGAACGAGAATGTCAGTCTGCATAATGTGGCAAGAGCTTTGCTGTCCATGCAGCAACAGAAACCGCAGCATCACCAGCAGCAGACGCCGCAGCTGCCCCTGCCGCTTCATCATCAACCCTGCGAGGACTATGAGAATTTCGAGAACAACGAGAATCATCATCAGAGTCTCAACCAGTTGAAGATCAAAAGCAGCCACGATCTGTATTACCAATGCCAGCAGTGTAATAAGTGTTATGCCACCTATTCCGGCTTGGTCAAGCATCAACAGCAGCACGCCTACGAGAGTACGGAATATAAGATAATCCGCAGTCATCCGGTGAGCGGCATCATACAAGATCAAACGGAATTCTGTTCGGATCAGGCCTCGGCTCTCATACAGGCGGCCAATGTGGCCAGTGCCCAGTCCATGCAGAAGCCCGTGGGAGTGCCGCGATATCACTGCCAGGATTGCGGCAAATCGTATTCCACATATTCGGGTCTGAGTAAGCATCAGCAATTCCATTGCCCATCGGCGGAGGGCAATCAGGTGAAGAAGGTATTCAGTTGCAAGAATTGCGACAAGACCTACGTGTCTTTGGGTGCTCTGAAAATGCACATTAGAACCCATACGCTGCCCTGCAAGTGCCCCATTTGCGGCAAGGCCTTCTCGCGACCCTGGCTGCTGCAGGGTCACATTAGAACCCACACGGGAGAGAAGCCCTTCAGTTGCCAGCATTGCAATCGCGCCTTTGCCGATCGCTCGAATCTGCGTGCCCACATGCAAACCCATTCGGATGTCAAGAAATATTCCTGCCCCACCTGTACGAAATCATTCTCCCGCATGTCCTTGCTGGCGAAACATCTGCAGAGTGGCTGTCAAACGGATCAGCAGCAACCCCTTCAGGAGAAAGAACATCATCTGAATCATCATCAACAGTTCCGGGAGGATCAGGATCAAATCTTCTACGCAGGCAGTGAGGAAGATGAGGCCAGAGAAATAATCTATTAGTCAGAGAGTCGTTTTCTATTTTTTTCTTATTCAGTTTTCAACCAAAGAAGAATTAGTCAGTGCCAAAAATTAGTCGAGGCAATTTTATTGCCTCTTTTAGGGATACCCAAAAAACAAAAAAAACACAGAATATTTATAAGAAAGAATTACTTGTTTTCGTTGGTTTGTTAGAAATTTTTAAATAGGGTTTATTTCTACCTAAATAGAGAAATCGAAATGGTGCCAAAAAAGGAGTCTTAGTCTAAGTATTTAATATTTTTGATCTAAGAAGTTTAAGTTTAGTTCATTTCGATTATCAAATTATCATTTAGTTCATATCTAAATTATATTTATTTAATTTATTTTATTGTAAATAATTTATTTTATGCAAATACCAGTAAATTATTTTACTTATTTTATTTTATGCAAACAAATAAAAACCGAAACCAAAAAACGGAAACAAAATCTTTAATTGGATAATGGAAAAACTATAGAATTATTTAAAATTAAAATTCAATCAAAATGAGTAAACTAACTGATATAAAAAAGGTTAATTAATATCAAAAAGAGTTTTGTTTTTCAAGGCTTACTAAATTCGGTTGAAGGCTGCTGGGTTAAAACTTATTAAAATTAAAATAAAATATTCCTGGGACATGCATTTGAAAAGGATCGAACAACATTAAAGAGTCTTTGACTTTCTCCATTTAATTTCCATTCAAAGTTTCATTAAACAAAAGAACTTGTTTTATTTTACCCATTATCGAAACGAACTTTAAATTGAAATTTCTGAAATCAAGAATTGTCAACAGTTTTTTGGTGGGTGTCATCAGTTTTATTGGCAACAGAAAAAACAAAAACAATCGCAAAGCGATTGTCATAATCAAACCAGAATCACAAAGGCAAAGCGCAACGGCAGCAACAACAACAAAAAAAAAAGAAACGAAAATATCAAATCGCTGCTTAAATCAAAATTAATTGCCAGAATAATAATTGTTTTGAACGTAAAGCGCCAGATATGTAAGTAAAAACCTAAAAAAAAATGACAAAAAAAACAGGAGAATTGGCTGCAGCTGCAACTGCAACTGCGTCACCCATTCAACCAGCCAGCCAACAACCTAACAACAAAGCAGCAGGCGGCAAGCGCCAACAATAACAACCAAGACGACGACGTACGACAAACGTCTAGCATTTTGTAAGGCAAGCGGTGAAGAGGGGGGGAAAAGGCAAAGGGGTTTTGTTTTGAAGGGGGTGGAGGGGGGTATTGCAAGACAACAAACACAACTCTTGCGATGAATCATCGATTTTTCGGGGTCTGCCACACCGACGACGACGACGGCGACGTAGAAAACGAAATGAAACCAAAACAGCAGCAACAACAAGTTGCTCATAAGCCGGCTTTTAGTTCAGCCGCCAGCAAATAGATGGCGCTGCTGTGTGTTCGGTTCAATTAAAACGCGTTTTCCTGCCAGTCTCCATTTTCCGCACTGTGGATCAAGCTCCAGCCGCACCTTACTTATGGATACATATATACTCGGTCGATTCGTGCCATGATTTTACTCTTGCCGGTTTGCCCAGTATTTGGCCTGGGCTTAGGCTTTACTCGCATTATTATTATAAATGCCGTCCACGCAGTATTTCTAACGCTCTTACAACTTCCCCACTTGAACACTTTGCCAACAAAAAAAAAAGGGTCACTCGAATTTCACGAAAAGTTTGCTAATACAAAGTTTGAACAATAAACCATTCGAATTGAGATTCAAATTCTGCAACAAGCTTATTCAGTTAGAGCAAAGTCACTAAGCCCTAATCGCAGCTCCTAAAGTTACTCAAATAGACAACTCTTATTCCTTAATTATCAGAAATATTATTAGAAATATTGTTTAGCTTCCGATATTAGGCTTCGTTCTATAAAAACTGCAGACTAGGCAATTTTACTCTATTGTTAACTTTGGAACCATTTTACCTGAGCTTAGCACTCTTTTGTTTTATTGAAAATATTCATTCAAAGAATTTCAATCAAAAGTAAAATACATAAATAAAAGGAAATGATACAAAATTCTGAATCTGAATCGTATTCTTCTACTTATTACCATAGAGTATTCCCACTTCGTTACTATTTCATTTAAATTTATCCTCTCTAATGCTTCCGAATTCATTTTCTTAGCCGTTGACTGCCACTTGAAAGTCACATTGCATTTACCCCCAGACTCGCAGACATTTAAGACAGGCCAAAAGCAAAAAAAAAAAAAAACAAAAAAAACAGAATAGTCTCATTTTTTTTCAATTTTGATTTGGTTTTGGAGTGCGCGTGCTGCCACGCCCCAAAACAGAAAATACAATAACATAAAACCAACCGCCGCCCGTTGAGAAACGCAATTTGAGTTTTTTTTTTTTTTTTGGTAGCGCGGCATTTGGTCAAAGGTTAAATTAGAAAAATAGGGGAAAAAAACCGAAAAACAAACGACCTGGTGACAAGTGCCAAACGTCATTTGGTGGGCTAATTTATGGTCCACCGAAAAATGTTAGAAAAAGAACTAATGGGACTGGTTAACAGCCACTGTGTCGAAGTTTCAATACGCTTTTTAATTTATGTCAGATTTTTTCTGTGCAAGTGTTATTTTGCAAAATGATTTAATACATTTTTTGGGTTAGTTTGCGAGAAAATTATTGATAATTTCACTCCAACAATATTAATAAAAACCATTAAAAACATTCTTTAAAATGTTTTTTTTTCGGTTAGTTTGCGTAAGAAAATTATTGATAATTTCACTCCAACAATATTAATAAAAACCATTAAAAACATTTTTTAAAAATGTTCTTGTAATTAGAGATTTTTTGCGATTTTAAATGTCAGCCAAAATATCTATTGTTTATTTATTTTTACCAATTGCAAACCAGCTATAGATGAAAAATTTAAAAAATGTCAACTTTGTCAATTCACAAATGGATTTATCCATAAATTTTATTTTATTATGCCTTTTTTATGTCTTTAATTCAATTTGTCAGAATTTGTATCAGTCAAAAAGGATTTAAAATTTTTAAAATTTTCAAAAAGTTTTAATGTTTCAATAGAAGATGTATTACATATGTATGTATAAGCGTTCAATTGTTATCAGAAGATATCAGATGGATAATCTAGAATCCATTTCTCTAACAATGAAATCAAGCGGATTTTAAGCCGAAGGGAAATACATATAGTAATTTTTCATTGGTTCTTTCGATCATATTATTCATAATCATTTTTTCAAGTGTATACAAAAATAGAACTTGTGCTTGGAGTTCGTTTTGATTAGCCATAATGTGCAGAGTTTGGCTTAATTGGCATTTTCGGGTTGGCAACACGTTCATGCCCCTTATTGCTGGCTAGTTTAGTTTAATTAATATTTTATCGCTTATAAAGTTCCCAATAAAAATTATAAAAAAAAGAAATAATGCATTATTTAAATTTAAAAATTCATGGCACGTTTTGATTTGAGTCATTTTTTCAATCATAATTTCCGTTTTTTTTTTTTTGCCTTTTCCTTTTTGTGTTGTGTTCAATGAAACAAATTATGGAATATGATTACAAGGCGCCAGCTGTGGCTATAGGTAAAGATCGATAGAGAGAGAGGGAGAGAGAGGTGGATACAGTCGCAAGACTCCAACTCGATTATTGTTGTTGTTGTTGTACGTGTTGTTTGCTTAACGCTTTGGGTGTAAATTAATATTTAATTATGATCGTTTCTCGTGTGTTGAGCAAAACGCCAATTTTCTGTATTAAGATCTAATCGCAAGACTGTGAAATAGAATTGGCAAGTTGAGCCAAAGTTAAGAAATCGATTTAAAATTATGGTTTAAGCTGCGAGAACTTGCTAAGAATAAAGAGAAAGATAATACACATTGATATCATTGGTTTGGAACATTTGGAATAGAAAAGGTAAACTGTGTTTCGATTAATTATTCTAGATAAAAAGAAGTAACATTTGCAATGAAATATTTTAGACTATATCAAGAACTTGCTTAGATCAATCATCCTTGATTGTATACTTTGTGGTTTGTTTATTCCTGTATCCAATTCGAGTACCAAAGGAAAATTGGTTCCTGCTAGCAAGTAATGAAGAAGAAGCTTAGTTTAGAGGAAAATTTATAAAATTGATTTTATAATTTTAATGTTTGTGTGTATTTCTTAATTTGTTCAACCAAATCATAAAGTAGAATGAATTTTCTCTTTTTTTTCTTTGGATGATTTTAAAATCAAGTCTTGTTTTGATAGAAACTATTGCTAGGGCAACTTGTAAAAATTCCTAACATTGCTAGCAGTAGAAAACTTAAACCTAATAGTCACAAATTTTTTGGCACACCATCTTAAATGCTACTGGAACAATCTCTTCTTATACTAAGCATATTTGTCAAACAAATTACTAAGTTAACAGATTGGGATACAGCCAGTTTTATGCAACTTTTACAATCTATTTCGAGGCATAACTTAGAATTTATTTATTGACAAACAGACCCCATCTTCTCAAGCACAAAAGTGTTAGTTAATTTCATAGTTTGGTTAGACGACGATGGGATTCTGGTTATGTGTCTACATTGACAACTTTAGCTTCCGATTCTTGTAATTTTATTTTGCTCTAAAGGAGTCTTCTTTAGTAGTACCTTCTTGGCTTATTTATGATCTTTGCTTTTTCTCAGAGCAGCTGAAATTTCACAACGATTCAGAGGGCGCGAGGTTCATGCAACAAGAAAGCAGGCTGAATTGATTATTGTGTTTGCTATTCTTATCCACACCTTGTTAGAGAACCTAATAAAGCTTATTTCATGCCCCAGGTTCTCTCTATCTATTAACCTAAGTAGTACAATGTACTTTTATAATCAATTATGATTATCTGTATATAATTCAGGCCACACACATACAGACAGCAAACATTTCAACCAAATTAAGCAAAATTAAAATAAAACAAAAATATCTCAAATAAACCAACTCATAAATCCAAAGCCAATGTCATGCAACTCGTCTACGTCAAATTAATCAAAATAATAAAAAAAAAAAAAATTCAACCGAAAACCCAAAATGCAAGCCACACAAAATTAACTAAGCATCAAGCTCAAGTGGTTGGTTGGTCGACTGGTGGCTAAAAAAAAAAACCACCAAAATCAAATGAGAACTTTTTTCCCACAGTTAGTTTTTTGTTAAGGTTTGGATCAAAGCCAAACCGAAAATTTGAATCAGGCAACGCCCCTGAAAATGAAATCGATATAATTATTTGCATTATTAATAATTACCATTGTCTCTTTTCCACCACCCCCCGACCCCTCCCCACCACTAACAGCTTCCCCTTTGTTGTTGTTGCTTTCGAGTCAGAAAAGTTGAGATACAAATGCGTTGGCGTTTTGTGGACCGCACAGAGACAAAAGAATGGAATATAAAAATGAGCTATAGATAATTAATTCCAAACCGCAAACAACAGAGAACAAATTTCAATACGGAAATAAGCTTAATTTGCTCTTTATATGTATGTATGCAGAGTTTATATATGTATATTTGTATTTCAATATCTTGTATTCGTTGTGTTTCTTCAATTCAAAAACTGAAACTAAAACTGTACCAGGCGATGGCGCAAAGGCGCCAGCGGGCATTGCAAATCTGAATCGGACTCCAAATCGGCAAAAGTCCATGTGTGGGCCTCCCACACACACACACACATACATACATACAGTAAAAAATGTCTGGGGTAGACGCGACAGGCAAAAATCATTTTGCAATCCGCCCTGCGAGATGAATGAGTTGATGTTGATGTTGATGACGATGACTGACTGACTGGGTGACTGACTGAACTGAACTCAACTGAACTGGCCACGCAAAAAGCCGCCTCAACTTGTCAGCGCTAGCTAAGTGCTTTGAAGAAACCAAAACAGAAAAAAAAGTGTTTTGTTTTCATATTGTAAACTCTGTGAGCTTAGAGCAATTGTTCTGCTTTTTTTTTTTGGGCGCAACCCGCACATAGCCGAACAACCTGTTCACTTGGCAGCTGAGAAACGGATTTATCTTATTACAAAATATACAGAAAGCATAAAAAAAAGATATATAAATGCGACAGTCGCCAGATTTAATTGTGCTCGTGCTGAGTATTATTTTACACACTATCCAAAATCGAAACTAAACGATGTGCAAATGCTCTTTCTGCAATTATGCCAATTTTATTTTAAGGCTAGATCTAGTGAAAAGGGTTTCACAAGATTTTCAGGGCCCAAAGTAGGATAAAGAATATCTTATCCAAGTAACTTTAAAAGCTTTGAAACCACAATAAACCAAATAAATAAATATTATAATTTTGTGAAGTTTGTTTGTATTTTTAAATGATGCGAGTCTTTTTCTTCCATGATGCCACGCATAAATCGTGTAAATACAAGAATATATCTATATTAGCAAGGATTTTCTTAGCTTGTCGCGTAGTCTATCCAAATCTACTTCATTCAAATACACAAAAACACTTATTAGAGACACTTCAACAAACGATTGGCATTTGAATCATTTGAAGTTTCAGTTATTTGATGTATAATTTGATAGTTCCACGTTTGTCATACATATTTGGCAGAAAGTTTTTCACTTTAGAAGTAAATAACGAGAGAAACCATTAACTAAGTGCAAGAGGTTAAAATCTTGGCAGGAATATAAATAGCTACAGTGGGAATCATAAACAAGAATCGATGCTACACCTAATCAGCACCTATTCAATAGAAGAGGAAATTCCTTGGTGGACCCCAATTACAATAAGTCTTGACCACATCAAAGCTCCCACAATTCCTAGACCACAACAATTGGTTTTAAGTCTTAAGAAGTTTTTGTCGGTCATTCTTTATTAGAGTGGGATAAGACGATCCGATTTATCCACCTTTTACATTAGAATTTTTATATAAAATCTTATAATGAAAGACCCGCAATACTCAAAACTTTTGAGTCAAAAGTGTTTGAAAAACGTTTAGTTACAAAAGCTGAAGTTTTAAACAACTGTAGCTCCTATAAGCTGAATTTGGTATTCCTCAACGCTAAATCGAGCTGGCTTGCTTTATCATTCAAATACACATAGGATAATATTTCACTTTCTTTAAAAAAGTTATATTTAAATTTTAATTAAATATGCCAGCAATATTAACTAAAATATGTGTATTATTATTCATTTATTTTCTTTCCTCTTCACAAACAGACATGGATCGGAAAGCTCCACTAATTGTCCTCCCTAGTTAACCATCATAGTGTCATTTAATTATTGAAAGGGTATAGCGAAAGGTCTGCCATATGTCACATATATTTAGAAGAGTTGCTGCTGTCGTGGGTGTCTTGCACGTTGCTGCTGTCTGTCTCCCTGTTGTCAACGCCATTGAGAGGGCGTCAAAAACGACAGAGAGCGAAATAGATAAAGCCATCGAGTGCGAAAGAGAGAGATATATATACATAGACAATACATAATAGTTGAAGCCAGTCACAAAATTGACATTTTGCTTTCAGCAGCAGCCGCAGCAGCTAAAGTTGGCACCATCAAAAAATCATATTTCTTTTTTTTTTGGCACGACCAAGAAAAAACAAAAGACTTAAGCAACGAACTTCAAACCCCAAAAAGGGCTTTCGACGAGGCAACAAGACAAAGTGTCAAGTTGCGCAACTCAGTTTCAATGTGTTTTGTTTTGCCCCTCTGGAGTTTCTTTTTTAATTAAACCGACGACAGGCACTAAACATGCCCCATTATCATGTCATATCTAGGTGTACTATATGTACACATATATATTCTCTATATGTAAAAATCTGCATGAGCCTGGCCTGACTTGACTATCTCTGACGATGGAGTCTCGAGAAGTCGGAGTCGAAGTCGGAGCGCCTCTTTGGAGTCTCTTGGCTGACATAAACGCTGACATTAATTGAGTAATTTATGCTGCCTGCTGCCGCCTGGTTTGCCGACATCAAAAATACAAAAACAAAAAAAAACAAAAAAATTGGCTTGAGCTCATGTCTTGAGGCTGAACATGATATTGTTATTATTATTATGAGACATGAATTCAATTAACACTTGTCCAAGATGGGGAACAAGACGATCAACTGGCATAGATAAGTTTTGCGTTTTTTTTTCTCTTTTTTTTCCTTACCTATTTTGGCAATGCGAAACGTTCGTATAGGACAGCTTTTTATACACTTGCCACAGGGAGGAAATTAATGCGAGTGTGAGAAATGTCAAGTGCTTTGGAGACGGATTCAAGGATATCAAAATAGACAAGTTTTTAAAAGTTTTTAAATTTCGTTGCTAAGAAATTAAATTGACATTTAAAATCAAACAATGAATTGTTGTGAAATTTCATGCTAGCATTGCAATAGTTTTCCATTTAGAATTGTTGTGAAATTTCACTAAAACCAAATATCTATACTAAAACTTCAACCTTGTTGAGTAAAGTCTATGGATACGAAATTTTTGGGTATTGTTGAGGTAAATCAAATGTACTTAGTCTCGTATAGAGCAACAGAACCTTGTTAAATTCCACGTGGAACTTTAGGAACTAAAACAAAACTTGAGATATATTGATAAAATGCAAGGAAAAGAAAAAGGCATTCTTAATATCTAAAGTTAACGAAAGAAAGAATATATTATGAGAATATTAGTGAAGGAGCTTGGGCTATCCAAAATAGTTTTTATTTAATTTCAAGCTTCGTAAGACAAAACTTTTATAACTATTTCGACAATTTAAAACGCATTTACAATATCAAGAATATTTCTAAATCCTTTTTTTCAAATTGGGTTCCCGTAGAAATGTTTGTTGTGGAAAGTGGAAATCTGCAAGGGTATAAAAACTTTGTTAAAGCCAAAATTCCAAAATGGCCCTGTGGTTTTTCGGCTAGTTTTACTAATGAGCCTAACATCTTTCGCCTGTAGTACAAAAAAGGCAAATTAAAAACAAGAATCACGACAGGTTACCATGCAAACTTCAGCTAAAACTAGCAAACTTCTCCTTTTTCCACAAAGTCACAGAAAAAGCCGACACCAACAAATGGAGAGAAAGAAAAGGAAAAAGCCATTTACAAGTGTTAAATGCGTGAGGCCACAAATACGGAAATGGAAATTGGGCAGGAGGGCAAAAATGGACAAATGAACCCAGAGTGAAAGAGAGAGAGAGAGGAGGGGAGACGACGTAGAGTGTGCGGTATGTGTTAATGGCATTCGAATTTGACCAAATATGGCCATGTCTTCGTCTGGCGATTGTCACTTTGCATGTGACCAAAAGCCTTAAAAAAGCGAAGAGAAGAAAAACTGAAATGAATTTTAACCAAATCGTGTCGACAATACGCATTGCATCAATCGATTGCTTTTTGGTTTTCTCGGACTGCGATTGGGTTTGCGTTTACATTTACGTTTGAGGCTCGCCCGCATTAAGGTCTTTCTTTCTGGTCAGCTTTCTTTCAGTTCGTGACTTGTTTTTGGCCATGCGGATGATCTGGCAGTTGACACATTTCTTCTATTGGCAGCCACCAAGCAGCAGCAGCAGCAGCAGCAGCAAAATTAGCTTGAAAACTGTCACAAAACAAAAAAGAAGTCTCAAATTCAATGGAGGCACGAAAATGTCAAGTGCTGTGTGTATTGTGTATACATACGTGTGTGTGTGTTTGGGAAAGTTGTAAAAGCCTTGTAAAACAACTATAATTTGATAGTTATTGAGAAGCTAGCTGGTAACTCTTTCACAGAGTATTTTGAATGATTAAGCTAAATCACTTCAAAGTGCAGTAATCTGTGACCAAATATTGCTTCCAGGATGCAGCCTATGAACAACTGGGCAGAGATCTGTTAATGGCCAAAAATATCGTTTGTGAGGGGCAGTTCAATAAACTATATAAATAGAAATGCAATCGATTTTAGATTCAATCAAGAGTGGTGCTAAAATGACAATCTATTTAGGGTCATAAGAAGCCCTCGTTGCCTTCCTTCTTTTTATAATATACAAATTATTTGTATAAAAGAAAATTATAATTCAGTGAAATCGGCGTAATGCAAGTTCGTATTTAAAATATTCAACGATTTTTAATCTGTAATGTTTATTTCATTTGCAACATAAGTTTTGAGTCCACTAATCGCTGTAAAAAGTGAATTTAATGGATTGATATTTTCTGCTTTCCAGTGATTTTCTTTTGTTTCATTCCAAGTTTAATAGGTTTAAGGCTGTTCTTAGGCGAAGAAGCTTAAGTAAAAAAATTTGTTTAATGCAATTGAAATACCCTTTTTTTTCAAGGGGTTAAAAAGGACTTTTGGTGATGATTATCATAAGTTGTGTCCTTGCATTTACCAAGCTTCTCAAACTAAAGTTTGATTTTAGTATACATATAACATACATTTTGTATTTGTATAATTTCCACATCATTTTGCAGGTTTTCAATATTGCATACAAGATGCAGATAGAGAGCAGCATATTAGAATCTACAATGATCATCTTGGCACCTCTAGCCCGCAGCCTAATAAAGAGACGTCTTAAAAGAAGGCACCCAATATATATTTAATGAACTCCTGTTAACCCTTTATATGGCACATGGTCGGATTTATATGCAGTTTATTTCATTAGATAGAAAAATGAAAATAAACCAGAAGGCCGGGCTAACTTCGGCCATGCCGAAGTTTGTATACCCTTGCAAGCTCTTGTGTTACTAGATCCCTAAAAGGAGTTATTGAAATGTAAAGACCCTGGTGTAAAAATCCGTTTTTACACGCCATAGCACGGCACGCATAAATATGCATGTATGTAGACATGCAGCATGCAATTTTTTCATATGTTTGTATGACAGCTATATGATATAGTCATCCGATTTTGATCAAATTTACCAGAATTATAATTTTCAATGTGGAAATGCTATTAACCAAGTTTGACGATGATCGCTCAAGAAACAAAAAAGTTTCTAGAAGAAAAACTATTTTTGGTCCGATCGTTCATATGGGAGCTATATGATATAGTAATCCGATCTTGGTCAAATTTGGCATGGACGCTTGAATGTATAATAAACTGCCAAATGTTAAGTTTTATGATAATCGGGTGAAAAAGAAAGAAGTTATTGATCTAAAACTCATTTTTCGACCGATGGTTTCTATGGGAGCTATATGATATAGTCGTCCGATCCGGATGAATCCGAGATATACAATGCCTGCAGTATATACAAGACTTCGTGCAAAATTGCAGCTCTGTAGCTTTAGCGGTTTCGGAGGAGAAGCTGTTGATCCAGACAGACGGACAAACGGATTTGAGCTCGCCTTGTCATGCTGATCAAGAATATATATACTTTATATGGTCGGAGATGCCTCCTTCTATGCGTTGCACACTTCTGACCAAAATTAATATACCCTTTTTGCAAGGGTATAAAAATACAACTTCTCTCTTCTTTTTTTAAATTTTACTTTTTTACATGGATAAAAGGATTGTTGCATATATGCAACAGATAGGCTTATGGTGAAAATAATTGAATTATTTCATAGTGTATCGTAACAAGTACATATAACCAAATTTCTTTCAAAATTAATTTAATAATATTATTAATTAGTAAAGTTAATTTAACTTTATTATTTATGGATTATTATTTCAGACATTATTATTAAGTATGTAAAAATAAGAACAATATTTCAAATATTGTTTTGAAAATTAGGGAAGTAGGTTCAATAGTTTTTCTCAATTCAATGAAATTGCTCATTAAGCTTTTAATCTCTGGCATACAATTGTTGTGCATAATAATATTCCGTATTTCGATGTTATCGCAGTCTTTAAATATTTTCCAAACATAGCACACATAGTCTTTTTTTTTTTTTTTGACATTTTACTTCAACCGAGAGTCGAAGATCAACACGATTTCCCTTTATCCTACATACACTTTATCCCACTCTTTAAAACAGCAGCTCCAAAATGATTTATCACTCGAACTGGGCAATCAACAAATACAAAACTCAAAAATAAAAGACACACGAGAAGACGGGAGGGACGAAAAAAACACCATAACAGATCATGTAGCAGTACCAAAAAAAAAAGCGTAACCCCCTTGCCCACAATACACACTCATACTCATAGAAATATGTACACCTAACCGCACTTCAAACATAACTCCGAGACTGTGACTCTTGAGAGCGCTACAACGACGACGACTACGACGACAGGTGATTAATTGTTTCAAACGCTTAGACGAGACTCGCGGTTACTTAACTTCCCCCAGCACAGGTTGAAACCTCAACCCCAACCTCAACTCAACAACAACAGAGCTTTCAGGTAATGTCAAAAACCATATATGGAGGGGCGGGCAGGCAGACAGACAGACGGACAAACAGACAGACAGAGTCAATTCAGACAAGGCGAGAGAACAAAACCAAGTTGCATGAATGGCAATAGCGTTTTGAATAGGCACCTGAAACAAAACAAAATACTTTATGAGCAATGACAGGCAGTTGAAGTCATGTTTCTCGGCACCCTCTCCACCTCTTCCCCTCTCCACTCATCATCAACCCAGCAGCCCCCCACCACCCGCAACCACTTTGGCGTGCGTCGTGGCTCACCTAGAAATGAAGAAAAAATACTACAAAAAAGTATTAAATCCAGTCTTGTATGTGATCCACTGATTGCTTGATTATTATTTTGATTAATTAGCTAAGATTTGGCTAGTTCAAACTAGACGACGGCCCACGCCTCAAGCTCAGGCTGAAGCTCAAGTTGAAGCGATCCGATAGCAAACTATTGTGTTCAGGTTCATATTTCCATGATTGATTGAAGTTGTTTTCATCTCTCTCTCTCTCGCTCTGGTGATAACCCCAGAGAGCAGCTTACAATTGAGAAATTATTTACATGGCGAGGCTATAATTAAACTTGTTTGTTGCTGTAGTTGTAGCCTGTCATTTTGGTAGAGATCTAGTCTGGTTTTTTTTTTTCGATTTTTGGTTATTGAACCGCACTTCAATTGAACTGTGTGGGCAGCAATGTGGCCTGCCATGGACATGGGCAAGTTAATTTAGGGAGAAGAGCCAATTACTAAACAACTTGCTTCAAGTAAATGCGGGAGATTCTGTAAAATATGTTAATTAGTGCTTTTAAATTAGCAACCATTAGGATAAAACCTACATCTAGTTAGTTTTTATTTACTTTACGACTTTTTTGCTCAAACTCCCAAATAGATATGAATCAATCCAGTAGAAGTGCCACTAATTCTCGTCAGCCTTAATGTTTTATCAGATAGCAGGGCGAGATACTCAGATATTCTTATTAATCAAACCATCTGAGATAGTCATATTTATTGGAAATATATATCGGAGATGTTTTCCTCCCGCCTCAAAATCGAATATCCTGAATAGATCTTTAAATTTTAGTTATAAGAAGACTCCACAAAAGCTTTATGAACCATATTGAAGAGTTTCTTTTCCAATTGCATCCAAGAAACCAGAAGGCCGGGCTAACTTCGACCATGCCGAAGCTTGTATACCCTTGCAAGTTCTTGTGTTACTAAATCCCTAAAAAAATATCTAAATATAAAGACTTTTGTGTAAAATCCGTATCTACACGCCATATTTTTTCAATTTTTGTTGACAGCTATATCAAATAGTTATCCGATTTTGATCAAATTTGGCAGGATTATAATTTGTTATGTACAAATGTTATTTACCAAATTTAATGATGATCTCAAAAGAAACAAAAAAGTTTTTAAAAGCAAAACTATTTTTGGTCCGATTGTTCCTATAGGAGCTATATGATATAGTAACCCGATCTTGATCAAATTTGGCACGGACGTTTGGATGTATATTAAACTGCGAAATGTTAAGTCTCATGATAATCGGGTAGAAAAGAACGAAGTTATTGGTTTAAAATTTTTCTCATTTTTCGACTGATGGTTCCTATGGGAGCTATATGATATAGTCGTCCGATCCGGATGAATCCGAGATATACAATGCCTGCAGTATATACAAGACTTCGTGCAAAATTGCAGCTCTGTAGCTTTAGCGGTTTCGGAGGAGAAGCTGTTGATCCAGACAGACGGACAAACGGATTTGAGCTCGCCTTGTCATGCTGATCAAGAATATTTATACTTTAAATGGTCGGAGATGCCTCCTTCTATGCGTTGCACACTTCTGACCAAAATTAATATACCCTTTTTGCAAGGGTATAAAAAGCCTTCGACACCCTTTGCCTACGCCCATGAGTCAGATAATTGTTGAAAGGCCTTTTTGAAGCTGTGCGAGTTGATTAGCTTGAAATGTTTAGTATGTTTAGTGCATGAATAGGCGAAAAAGAAAATGGCATCTTCCATTTTACGGTGGCAAGGGAAGTTGTGGAAGGGATTTTTAAATCCTACTTCATACCTGTCTTACTATATTTTAAGAAACTTTTCTCTCTCTAGAGGCATCTGCTTCTGTTTCGCTTTCACTCTTCGCGCTAAAGCGTAAAATCAATTCAATTTTGAAATCTTCAGCAAGAACTTCACTCTCTTCCGCACAGTGTCTTCTGCGCGCTGCGGCCTGCTGAACTCTGGCCCTCACGCAATCAAAAGGAATAATTTCACCACAAAGAAACTTTCATTGAATTAAACCCTAAAAATATGAAGGCTTATCACAAATCAAGAAGCATTCGAACTTCATCACCTACTTTGAATGTCTGGCTACCGCAGAAAACGGCATTCCGATTTGACCTAGATTGGAGGAAGGATGAGAGGATGTGAGGATGCTTCTGCTGCTGCATGTGGAAGGCCTAAAAATGCAATATTCGTTGGGTCTGCCAAAAACAATTTAACCAATTTATGTTGAAATCTCTTCTTTCTCTCTGTCGCTCTCTCGCACTTTCGTACTCAACTCTGAGTTGGCAAATCACTAAATTTATATGTTTTCTGATTCAAAATATTTATGACCAGAAACCTACCAGAAAAAGAGACCCAAAAAGGGCAACCACCAAAAGTGTTTCTTCTCCCTACACAACTCTTGGTGGATTTGTATGTGTGTGTGCGTTTGTGTGTGTGCGTGTGTTAAAGTCGTTCGAGGAAGTTCGCATTCGCGTCGTTCGAAGATGTCGGCGTTGCGCCTCCAAATTGACTGCAAAAAATGGGGAGGGAGGACATTAAAATTCACCAAATGTATTTATTACGGCACCAAAGAGCAGCAACAACAAACCAGAAAATGATGCCCACATAAAAGACCGAAGCAGACCTCCGACCATACACTGAAAAAAAAAATGCATAGTACAAAGTATTTTGAAAAGTGAAATGGAAACCATTTGAAGAGTATTTTAGACAAGATATACGAAAAACCACAAAATCTTTGTCTTAGAGTAATTACTTTCTGGTTTTTAAAATTTAAAAAATGAGTTCCACCAACAACTTTAATGATAAACATATGTGTCTTAAGCTCTTGGAAAGAATTGAGTATCTCTAAGATATAAAAACTGGAAACTGCTTGTTAAGATGCAAAAAGATTTGAATATATTACTTAAACTAGATTAAATAGATTTCAACTTGTTTATTTATTTACGAATGTCGTAACTTTAGTTATCCAAAGTTTTACAATAGAATTCCAAACGCCTCAAAAATCATAGATTAATCTCTTAATCTCAAATCTTCTGGGAAATATTAAGAGACATATTAGAGTTAAGTTTTTTATTTATGTCAAACTCATTTACTCATTTATTCATTTCTTCACTAAAATGTTCACTTACTTACTCACTTGTTCATCCACTGAAACACTCGCTTTCTCATTCATTGCATCATTTACTCACAAATACTTAATTAGAGTCTTGATCACTCACTCAATCAGTCACTTACTTAATCCCAATTACTAACTATTTGCAACAAATATATATCATAAATATGTTTATAATTTAATTCACAATTTTCTAAAAAAAAATACTTGGCTAATTTTTAAAATATTACAAATATATTATTATTGAAGAAATTGTTTTAAATATTGAAAGTAGTTTTTTAAATTTGAGTTTCTGATATTGGAAATTGAGATGGACATTGCTGTCAATCGTTTCTCTCAGTGTACTTTGGCATCCACTGGCTGTGTTTTTCTTAACATTTTTTTTGGGGTCTCCCCTTTATACACTTGGCTTGGCGGCATGTTTGCAGATTGATTTGCTGCGCCTTCCCCAAAAGACACCAAAGACACTTGCCATGCACACACACAAACACACACTCACACACACACAGGAAGAGTGATAAAGAACGAGTGAATGAATGAGATAGAGAGAGAGAGAGAGAGCGAAAACGCAGAAATCAATTGCAATGGCAAGGCGAAGGCATTTAGTAGTTGAGCAATCAAAGGAGCCTCTCTTGGTGCGAATGGGGCTAAAGCTTCGAGGAGAGTGCCTAGATGGTGCAACAACAACAACAACAACATCAACTTGCGGGCAACGGCAACGAAATAAAATAAAAATAAAATTTATTTCTTGCCCCCTCTAGGTGAATTATTTAAACCGACGAATTCAATTAGAGACAGTGACTTGGTTTTTGCGCCCAACCACAACGAGTGGAGGCAAATGGGGAGAGAGACGAAAGGAGAAGCAAGCGGTTGAAGAAGGTAAGGTAAAAGTTCGAGTTTTGCGTTGGCGCTGAGGGCGAGTCCAAGAAGAAAATAAAATAATAAAAATCGTCGGCGGGTGCGGCCCTGACTTAAACTTCACGCAGACGCAACTCTACTCCTCCTTCTTCCCAGCGAGGAGGCGTCGATTGAGACAAGTGGAACAACAGTGCCTTCTATCCTTCGTTCTCTCTCTCTCCCTCTCTCTCTATCTATAGCTTTCTCTCTCTTTCACTCACTTTAATTTGATTTAATTATATGCACAGCTTCTCTCCTCTCTTCACTACTTGAACTGGGGCGTGTGTTTTGTTTCCTCGACTGTGCCCACATTTTGATACCCTAGCATAAGGGGTATACTCATTCGGTGTACAATGAAAAGTTCACTCGATTCGCAAAAGGGTATCAAAAATTTCATCTTATGATAAAGTTTTTGGTTTCCCAACTCCTTTGAAAAATGTGACGTATTTTGGGTTGGGAAAAGGTCTCCCCCCTTCATCCATCATTCTCCACCACCTCCTGACACTCCTGGCGATGTGGTGATCATTTTTTTTTTGCTATTGTTGTTGGTTTGGGATCTTTTAGGAGTGGCTTGTTAAATTTCACTTGCATGTCAAGGCAAACAGTTTTATTCGACGACGAAGAAGAAGGTGTTGGGCGTCGATTTATGCGCTTTTCACTTGTCTGGAGCAATAATGGAGGCGAGACATGGAAAAATCGAGGAGGTGGAGTCGATTAGAAATCGCTTTAGAGAAAATAAAGGTCGATGTGTTGAGCAGAGAATTGCCCCACAAAAAAAAACCCAGTCCAAAAGACAAAAGAGAAAGATTGAATAAAGATTCTTGGGAAATTTCCAGTTACTTTGTGCCAACAAATTACTTCAAATGCTGAGAAATCCAAAGAAAGTAGAGACTTACTTGTAAATTTTTTATCGAAAGTGATTGTAGAAGCCAACTACTGTGGAAAATACTGTTTTAATATTATAAAAGTAGCCTTAAGTACATTTTAGAGGTCTGCATGAAACATATATCAATAGATAGAAACTTTATTCTAAAAAGTTTGGTCTATTTCAGAAACGCAAAATCTAGATTTCTCAAAAATAGCACAACCGATCCGTCGATTGGTCGTATTAAAGTAGACTCTAGTTGAATGGTTTCTATTAAATATTTAGAAAATTAAAAAAAAATTTACTGGCATTTACAAATTACTGCGGCTCATAAAGACAAACCGAACTATGATACTTGAACACTAATTATTTGCGGTAATATAAATAGAAATGAAGCATATACAGCAACATTAATAGAATTCTATTCAGTAAGTCTAGGAAAGTTATTACGGGAATCGCTATAAAACCAATAATAGTGAACATAACCGAAAAATGCCGTTGGTTGAAATCGATCACCGAAGAGATTCTGTTCCAGCCTCCTTAATGGAAGAACATGTGCATTTGTGCAATTGCAATTATATTTTATATTCCAATCAAAAGTAGTATTTGCTATTAATAAAATTTCTTTTCATATTCTTGGAAATCGAAGCACCGTTTCCTGTTTGTCCGTTTCAGCGGGGGCGTTAGATTCCAAACAGAATATTTTTTTCCTGCCTACTCAATTATGCCAAAAACGAAACGAAAAATCAAACTATCAACTTTGACACTCATTAGCGTCAAATTACCACAGCGGAACGAAGAAGCTGTCGACCAACAATAACGGCAGCCAGCAACAAAAGGAAAAACCCATCCTCGTAAATCCATAAAAGCAATCGTAAATTTTTATTGTCATGCCACCTTGCCAACGAGTAGAAGAAGTTGGCGGAAAATGCTTGAGAACTTTTCTCTCTCTCAAGGGGAAAATCTCAAAGCAAAAGCCAAACGTAGAAACGACGACGACGCAGTTCTCCAAATGGTGGTGGTTGGCATATTAAAGCACGGCGCACATATTTCATAATAAAATTTATGAAGGGCCATTAACTTTAAGAATCTTTTTTCGGGTTTGCAATTTAAGACCCAAAGTCACAGCGCAGCGCAGTGCAGTGCCGCACAGCGATGTGCGCGCCAAAGTAGCGCCAATTTTTCCATCTAACAATTGGACGACCTAATGCCCCGTTTGGTGGAACCAGCGGAAAGCCACTGTATCGTAGTTGAAGCCGTTAAATTCAATAAGAAGCTAGTGGAGGTGGAGTAGGAGTAGGAGCAATGTGGAGTTCGGAGAGCTGGTAGCGGCTACCAAGGAGTTCACATGAATGCCATGAAACAATAAATTATGTTATTAATAAATAATAAATGTAATGGTTAGCAGAGGAGACACACTGTTGCTGCACTCGACTGCGATTGCTGCTGAAAGCTAGCTGCTACCTGTTTTTTTTTGCCCTCCCTCTCCCTCTCTTGCGAACCCATTTTTCCATCGGTTCCATTATTATGATTATTATTATTTTTGCCTTCGCCCGACCGCTAAACTACTGTGTCAAAAGGTAATAATAGGTAGGAGAAGTGGAGCTATTGAATACCCTTAACGAAGAGACCAACAAATAGTCTCTATGCCATCGCCTACTGGAATGTCTAAGTATTTCTTAATTGATGTCGATAACATATCGATAGTTTTTATAACCTAAAAATAAATAATTATATTTCTGATATTTTATTTAAATTGTGCAGTCCTCGTTAGATGAGTTGTCTAAGTGGTCCTGTCAATCATTTAAATTGAATATACTAATATTCACAATAATCGAAAATCGATTAAGTAATCGATTTCAATATCATTCATTTGGTTTCGTTTCAGCTAATGTACCTCATATTTGGGCAATCTTTTAACCAAAAAAAACCATTCCAAAGTTAATTCGTTACCTATTTTCTCATCTGGCAAGTTGTTGAGTGTTGTGCTCGTGATCTGTGAGTAATTGAAATTGCATTTTTCCATAAATGAAAATTGCCAACGAAGTCAGCCAATTGCCGATTGCAATTAAAAGAAAGGGAAAAATAACGATATTCACATATGAATTGAAGAATATATTTCATTTGAGTCACACTTGTCGCTTATAGCAAAATTTATGTGAAGGGCTATAGATTGAAGTTTCTACTACGATATTGTGCGCTCTATTTTTCCAAGCTAAATGCAGGAGGGACATGCATGAGATTGCGGGGAATGAGTGGGTGGAGGCTAAACAGTAGCCAAAGCCAACTCATCGGCACCGTTCTTCGGGCCAAAGACACAAAAAGTGCAGAAGGCGGAGGATCCCAAAAGCCAGCTGCCCGCACGCGCATATATTTAAATAAAACGTGACTTAAGAAATGGTCTCCATATCTCTGCCTCTCTTCCACTCTTACTGTACCACCTCTTCTCCTGGACACTTGTGTGTGCCATATCCGCCGCTACCTGAAATTTTTCACAGTGGAACAAAAGCTTCAAATTTAAAGATCAATCAAAGATGATTACCATATAAAACTTTACTCAATTGTAAGTGAATAAGTGATTATTGGAATTGGAACTATTTCGTAACTATGTAGTTTAGCGTTGAAGAACACTGAAATCGTGGAGTCTTTGGCATTGACTGTTGATGATAGAACTTGGTGGTGGTTCTTGAGATAGCTTTACAGACAACGTGCAAATTACAAATTCTCTATAATATGAACCAAAAGTATTGTTTCATCGATAACTAACCATGTGGCTCAGATCAGACATATAAATTTTGATTACTCGCAAATTAAGAGATTGATTTTACCACATTTCACAATGCAAATTTCGAATAAAATGAAATAGGTATGCACCAAGTGTAAAAACTTCTTCAAATATTATATTAAATTTCTTTTGCATGCGAACACATGATCATTTTGGTGAGCACACGCGCTCTTTGGCGCCCCCATCGGCCAATGCTGCCCTTGAGCCGCTTTGAATTCAAAACGCTTCCACGTGTATCTTTATTCCGATTTGTTGGGAATATGGTGGAATTATTCATGTGAATAATTAGATTAAATTATGATAGATATTGCGGTATAAATAAATGTAAATAAATATAACGACCAAAAATCACCTCGAATTCCGGTAGCGCCCATTTTAAATTTGGTAGCTGTACATTTTATACTTCCTGAGATCTTTGGTCTCTTACGGACGGACGAACAAAAGGACATGTCTCAATCAAATCGATTTCTCCCGCTGATCAAGAATATATATATTTTACAGCATCATTCAGCCTGTTACATACATTTTGGCGACATCAGTATACTATTTCATCCATCCTATCCCAAATCAATTGAAGAAATACAAAAAGTTTCCATATATTTTTTGGTTAGGAGACTTATGTAAGTCTTTTTGTACGAGCATTGAGATCAAATGTTTTATTTAAATGTTTTAAATAAATATTCAACTCCAACTTAACCCCAGAAAAGCAAAAAGCCAAATTTTAAATTTCTCAATCTATCGAATCTTTAAATATGTATCTATTGTACAGAAAATTCTTATGAATGATAATAAAAAATTTTTTTGGTAGACTATGAAGTAGTAATAAAAAGTAGCTTAAACCTAATCAAACTAAGGCTTAAAAATTCATAAAAAATAATAGTTAAATAAATCAATATTTTACTTAAAAACTCAGCAGCTCTGCCCTTAGTGTAATAGTAATTAAATTGTTTATAAATGCTTGAGTAATGAATTTACTAGGCTTACATTTTCAAATTGTAATTTAAGTTTATGCACTCACAAATCCGCAAAGGACTGAAGAGAACAGCTGTTTAAGCTGCCAGATCGCTCAATAAAAAAAAGCCGCTACAATTTCTGTTTCCATATCATCGTTAACATACTTTTTGAAAAGGCTTTCCTATGCACAATAGTTTTATTCACTGTTTAGAGCTTTCGAATCACTGTATGGGCATTGAGTTAAAGAGGTTTCTTCTTCTGTTGTTATTGTTGGCATCCTGCTGCGAGAACTGAACTTTTCGCCTATGTTCGAATGCTGAGAGGCTGATGGCTGTTGGCTGCTGCTGCTGCTGCTCAATTCATATATAGACAATATAAATATTTCATCTAATGCTGGCAATCTGCACTTGTGCCATCGCCAAGAGGCACAGGATTGGATATCTCCGCTTTCGAGGAGACTCTTCATCATCTAAAGAGTGGGTTGTTGGAGAGAAAGAGAGACGCCGTTTCAATGTTGGCGTATCGCGCTTTTGATTTAATTTTTAGTTGCTTCTTTCTTCTAGTGCTCCAGCAGCCACAGCCGCAGCAGCAACAGCAACAAAGATGTCGATGATGTCGAGGATGTGGGTAAGAAAAAGGCTAGATGCGATCTAAAGGCTGCTCCTCTCATGTAAATTAGCACACGTTTCGTGGGTTAAGTTTATTTTCCTAAATGAACTCATATGCAAATGTTGTTGTTGTTGCCTGTTGCTTTTTTGCCTGCTGTCTGGGCCAAGTAGTGAGGTCCCAGCTGATATGAGTAATTTTCAATCGAAATTCAAATGAAAATCGCCACATCCAATATGACGCATCTAATCCATTTAAAGCGAAACAAAGATGAACAATAAAACGCAGATGAAACAATCATCGGAATGAATCGGTTGATGGTCTATTTGGTTTACCTCACTCTCTCGTAAAGCATCGCTCAATCAGAGAACGCTTTGTAGGGATTTACCATGGTCGGCATTTATCTAAAAGCCACTGGAGCAAGCAGCAGCAATTAAAATAAATTAAATAAATTAATATTGTCACTCCCTTTAGTAATATTATCTATTCTGTTACGCTTCATTTTCTCTACTCTTCTCTTATCTCCATCTCTTTTGTTTGTGGCGATAAATGTGTTCATAAAAATGGGGAATATTGGTTTTTTAAGATAACCAAAATAATGAATGAAAAACTTCAATGGACCTCAACACTACGTTGGTATTTCTATTTGTAAAGTGTGTTATCGAAAATCTAGTTAAATTGGTGCAAACATTGTTCCAGATTATCGAAACAACAATAAGTGTCGAATGATTCGATTAGACAAAATGAAATTCAAAAAAGATTCATAGAAAAATAAAGCAAACATAATTAACCATTGATCTGCAGAGTTAACGAATGTAAAACCGAGGAGTATATTTTCTTAGATCTTAATTCCTGATTTTGATATAGTAAAGAATTTACCTAATGAGAAATATTAATTACAAAATAATAATTAAAGTTGCTTGAGGCTTACAATATAATAACTTTAGGTGTCCTTTAAAAATCCTAACGTTGACATAAACGATATCGATGACTGCACTTATCGATAAATATAGTTATTGTTGCCTAGAAAAAGAGTATCCCCGAGTCGTACTAAGCACAATAAATATAGAAATCATCTTTTGATGCTTTTATTTTGACTCTTTCATTATATTTGTGTGTATGTTGTTGTTGTTGCTGCTGCTTGTTTTCATATTTTGTTTCGTCGATCTTAATCAATAATTTAAATTTGTTGTTGTTGTTGCTGCTGCTGCTGCTGCTTTTTTATATGAATTTTTATGGCATTTTGTATTTTAATTATAGGAGCTGCCGCTTTGCTACAGTTTGTATTTCATTTTAGTGTGTTAAGGTTGCTCTTTTATTTTGTGTATCTTTTGTTCATTTGCTGCTTTGTCGTTTTTGTTATTTTAATTTTTATAGTCGAGAGATTAACTCCCATTGGCGGGACAGATCGGGGTGGTATTAATGAAATGGAACTTTGTAGATAGATTTAAAAGACATTAAACCACTTTATAATCGGCCATACTACTTCTCTGCCATACTACTTCTCTGAAGATTAAATAAGTTTCAATGAACCGAAATGAGTCAAAATATGAATTTCGTGTGAATTTAGCTTAGGAGGGGGGACAAACAAAATGAAGTGTGAGAATGAATTTGGCTATAAAAAGTAAGTCAAGACTTATAGATATTTTTTGCTGATACAACATTTTGGCATATTGTTAGATAAGATGTTTTTTTTTTAACAAGACTGAAATTTGCGAAACCGAGAAATGAGATTCCTCTAATTTAAAAAACGTTTTCCACATCGATTAGAGGGCATGGAGTTATCTGTTAATATTATTAGATGCTTCTCGAAAAATGATTCAAATCAAAGACCCCCTCCTTTTAATCAGAAAAACGCAATCGCACACAAGAACCTTTTCGACGTGGAAGGTTCGTATAAATTGAGGTTTCGTTTGGCCTGATTAATTTTTATTTTATATAAAAACATATCATTAATCTAAGACTAAAACAAATTTATACTCGTTTGTATATTCATTTGCAACGATTTGTATACTTAAGATTTATTCATCTTATTTATCCCTTTAAGTTAACTATTTTATGAGTCCTTATATTCATACCGAAGGACTGAACGGGATTCTAAATCGATTTTACAGCATTTATTCTCTTTTCTTTTAGCAATGATTGATTTCAGCCTTGAGAAAATTGCAATCGAAATTCTTTTTAGATTACATTTTTATCTCCACATTTCCCACGCTCAAAAGCCAATGAAAAATTTCCGTGTTACACATTTCCTCAAAAACTCAAATTCCTCTCCACTTTCTCCTACCACACTACCTGCTTATTTTCAACCTCCTAATCATCAGCTTATACGTTTTTCCTACATGTTGTAGGTGTTTCTCAAACACTTGTCCTCACACACACACACACACACACACAAAGAGCCGACACAAACTTTCAACTAAAAAAATTTACACAAAATTTGTCTGCCTAAAGACGAGAGAAAGAGAGAGAGAGGGGGAGAGAAAGGGAGGAAAACAAAAACAAGTGGCATATGCTTATTAACATATCACAAAGCCTCAAAGTCTTCAACATCATCGAGTGAGTGAGTCCCATGGACATTAACTTGTTGGACTAACGAGCTTGATCCATTTGAGTTTGTAACAATTCGTTATGCCCTCCAACTCAAACTCATCGTCGGCAGCAGCATCACCATTGCCATCATCATGATGACGATGACGATCACGATGATGATGATGATGATGATGACGTGCTCACAGTTATCGCTTATCACAATCAGTGATAATTTTAACAGTAATCAACCTGTCCCAGACACTGACAGGCCAACTCAACCCAAAACTCCAAACTCCATAGCCATCTCCAACTCTTCTTCAGGCGGCAGACAGGTTCAGGTTTAACTTGGTCTTCAGTCTGCAGCTTTAGCTTTTGCTTCGTTTCGGCTTCGCTTCTTCATTGTGTATAATTTTCAGTGAAATTGTTTAAATTTCGTTTTAATTTAATGATGACGGTTTACCTCTTTTAGTTTTTGTTTCTTGGGTTTTTTTTTTTTTTGTTGGCCAGGACCAGCACCAGCAGAGCGCCAGTTGCGCAAAATGAAAAATACACTGAGGGGAATGTGGGGGGAAAAAATAAACAATATGAAAAATGTTGCTTCATTTTGGACACAAAAATTATCAAAAGGCTGCCGCGTTTTCGAAGTGCGTCTTGTGTTTGATCTTTTGCTGTTTCTGTTTTATTTTCTCGTCAGAAGTGTGTGTGTTTTAGGTAGTTTCGATTATCCCTATAAGTGTGCAATATTCAAGGGTATATGAGTGAAAGAATGCATAAGCAAATGCGGTTAGATGATGGGCAATTGAGCAATAAAATTTCTAAATAACTAAACAATAATCTAATAATAATTTTGTAAATAGATGTTTGAATTCAACGTATCCTCATATAAATATCCTAGCATAATTTCTAGTTTTAGTCGTAAGTTTTATCTAAATGTTTTTTCAAGGGGTTTTTAATTCAATTTTCTCCCCAACTTATATAATATCTGTATTATCTTTAAGCATCAATGTCTAGCAAATTATTATATATTTGAGTAGAAAATGCCAAGCATGAACTCTTAACCCTTAGAATATTACTCCGACATATCAAATGTATATATCAATATTAGTGAATAAATGAATGAATGAAAAAATAATAATCTTTATGAATCAGCTTTTGATTGTCCATAAAATAGTTTTACACGAATCGCATTATTTTGAATGAACTATTCCCAAGTCGCTCAATCACTTAACATATTTTCTGTGTATTTCGACATTTTTCTGGAATGGCCTAAATATTTGACCTCGTCAGGTACTCTGCGAACCGATAATTTCCAAGGAACTACTTGGCTCATCAAGAGCGACTTACGTAATTTCATTCATATTTAAGGTAACAATATTTAGGTTGTTTGGGAATCATAAGATTTTGTTAAGAACTATAAGTTCTATAAATGTTGCCCATTTAATTTTTGAGAATTTTGAACTGGCTTTTAATATTCAATATTTAACTTATACTTGCTTTTGAAAGGTAGTATTATGATACTACTACTATTCAGCTAAAGCAAAGGCTATGCAAAAAGAAAGTATGATGACCTTAAATTAAAATAAGATAAAATAAACTTTTCCAACCACATCTAAACTCTCGCGACTTTTGTCTTAAAGGATATCGTCAAGTCGAATCGTGGGGATTGGGACTCTGAACAAATTCCTACTTGTTGTTACCTGCTTGATTTTATGCTGTTGGTGAACTTGTTAACAAACGCGGTTTTTATATCATTTTAGTTTTTTTCTTGCGCTGGTCTTCTCCAACATTTTATTTATGATCGTCTAAGATTTGGGTCTCTCCTTCAACGTCTCTGACGGTTTTGTTTATTTTTTTTTCTTTCGTTTTTATGTATATTAATTGTATTGTCTCATTCGATTTGAACATTGCGCTAAAAGTTTTGTGGGAACTGTTTAAATTTCGCTCGCAGCGAATATATATCTGGCTTGCCAAATCAAGTTTGTTGCCTAAGTCTTTTGATTTGTGGTGTGTGTCCCCGGTTTCTTTTTTTTCATTTTTGTCTATTTGAAATAAATTTAAAGCTTCAAATAGGAAAAAAACAGAAAAAATTTGTTTGAACTAATAGCTACTGTGGTGCCACGCCCATTGTGGTGGTTGTTGGGTTGCGCTACGGTAGAGGGTACCTGCTTTTTGCCCTTTTTAATTACCACACGCCGAGTTAAATTATATTTCCTGTTCTTTTTCTCTCAACGAAAAATCGAAAATCATTTGATTTAAGCCGCCAACAGCAACCATATAGAAGAAGAATCTGGGCTACAGCTGCCACGCCTCCTACTCCACTCCAAAGCCCCCCCAAAAAAAAAAACGAAATCTCAACCACCAGCGTAAAATGTAGCAACTTTATTGGCGCAACGGGCGTGCATATTAAATGAATCAACATGAATAAAAGTTCAAAGCGTTGAAAGATTCTCGAATTCCCAATATGAATTGGAATTAATGGGGAGACTGTGTTTTTTTTTCTTTAGTTTTAGGTGCTGTTCACACGCCCTCTGGCGGTAGGTAGGTGAGTGCAACCGTAATTGGCATGGAGAAGTTGGAGATGTAGAAGAATCTCTTAAAATTGACACACAGATTTGGATTTTGACTTAATGGTCTCAACATTTGTGCTGAAAAAATCTAAAAGAGTTCATCAAAACGATTTTGTCGGCGACTAACTTTGAGCTTAATATATTAACCTAGAATTTCTTACACACAATTGAGAGTTACTTAGTTTGAATGACACAATTTAAATTAGTCTAAATTAGTCTCGATTATAGTGCGCTTAAAAGTCTTCGATGATCGATAAAAATAAAGATGTGAGTTTAAAGCATGATCATCAAAAAGGAATAATTGGCTGACGATTGGTTCTAAGATAAGTCTGCAAAAATAATACTTAAGCTGAAAAAATTAAGTATTAGACTACGGACTATTAGATATTAATTAAATGGCCTTACAGTAATTTCTACAGCCGCAAAAGTAAATATTATTCTTTTTGTAATTTCCTATATGACAATGATGCAACATTTAACGAACTAAGTATTATTAATATTTCAAATAAATAAAAATCATAAAAATCAAAAAATAATGGATATATTGTTTTTAATGTGACCATATATTCTATGTGATTTTCCAATCTCTAAATATTGATATCTAGTATTAATCACTTCAAGCGTGATTCCAACCAAAGTTGGTTCGTGAATAATAAATAATTCAATCTCTTATAGTAATTAGCTATTAAAATTGCAGCCAAGTTTGGTGATTCACTTAAAAATTAAAGAGTTTAAGAATCACTTAAATATCTTTACATTTAAAGCCATCGTTTGAACGATTACGAATAGAATTGTTAAGTTTCTGAGCCAAGAATTCTATTTTATACTTATAACCCCCCACCACCGATTTGAGTCTGATATTTCTTAGAAAACAAAAAGAATCCCAAAAATTAGATTTGCCAGTTTTTATTTTGCTGAAGCTTAAAGGTGGCCTCCATTCGGGCTGAAGCTGCGAACAGAAGAAAAACCCAGTGAGTGAGAGAGAGGGTGAGCAAGAGATGAGGAGTCGATGCGATAGAATATTGTTTTGTCAGCTTTTTATTGGCCAACATGGGCCATAAAGCTACTCAAGTAGTATTTTTGCGATAAAATACAACAGAAAACATACAAACTGTAGAACACAGAGAAAGAGATAGTGACAAAGAGAGAGAGAGGGAGAGAGATAGCAAAAGCTGTAGGTATAGGTATGCGAAATCCAGAGACGTTTCTTAGGATAAAACTCTGGGACAAGCTACAAAGAAACATCCACAAAAAAAAGGCGACAAAAGCAACAACAAGCCGAAGCACTTTAAAGAAGCAGAAGGAAGAATCGAACACATAGAGAAGAGGCAAAGTAACTTGTAAAGTTTTTTTGTTTTTGTTTTTGGTTGTGTGCCTTCTTTTCGCGCGGGTGTAGACACTGGAACTTGTATGGATAATTGGCGCAGCCATGGATTCTGGTCCAGGGACAGGGACCAGGACCAGCTGCCGTTCGTTGCCGCTGTGTCTGGTGCCTTGGCATTTTGACCATAAACGAGCTAGAAATTTGTTCGAAACGTTGTCAAGTGCACACAAAGTGCACAAGGGCACAGGAATATTGCTGGTGGTATGTTTGGTTTGGTTTGGTTTTGTTTTGCTTTTTGAAAAGCTTTTCCTAAACATTTCGCTATCATTATTTATTAGACAAAGACGACCAACCAACCAAAGCAACCGCTCCCCTCCCCACGCATTCACTCAGAACATGGCTATCATCAACAAGGAGCCACCAACAAAGGCAAACTTTGTTTGCTTTTTTTTTTTGCACAATGAATAGCGATAAAGTTAGGATTTATTAGACCAAGACTCGCTTTAAAATCAATTATGCCGGAATGTGGAACGCAGAAGAGTTTGGAGCCATTTCGAGTAGGAGAGAGAGAGAGACGCCGGCGAACACCCAAGCAGAAAGCCAAAAAGAACACAGGAGAGATTATGCAATGCCAAACACTTGCAAAAATGCCCAAAAGTGTTAACTCGACTGAGAGATAGCCTAGAAACAACTAAACTGACTTTAAAAACTGCCATAACAGAGGCTTAGAAGAGAGTTTTTGGAAAGGTACGAACTTTATCTGGCAAATTGAAAAGTTTCTAAAGGTTAAATAGGTTAAAAAGTTAGATTAAAATGCATAGAACTATTTAAAAATGATTAAACAAATTTATTAATTTATTAAAGATTTTCTTAATCAGAATTAGATAAGGTCTATAGGAACATAAAAAACTAGCTCTAGGAACTATTGGAAAGTTTTCTAAAAGAAATACATAAACTCGAAAGAATCTTAGGAAATGGTCTACAAATCTGTTATGATCTGTTTAACAGAATTCGAACGGTTCTCTAACAAGTAATCAGAAACTAGTTCTTTCTATCTTGTTTTCCTATTTAAAAGTTCTTAATATTGAGCCTAAAACAAGGCTTTCAAAGGCAAAAGGTAATATTCCGATGAATTATAACTAATTTCATCGAAAGTACTTTACGAAAATAAGAATTAGGTTTTATCTGAATTAATCACACTATAAAAATCTTAAACGTGTTAAAGAAATAAGTTTTATTGGCATAATTAAAAAAAAATGGCGCATAAATTGGTTTAAGTCTCGTTTAAAATCTTATTCACTCATACTTATCAATATAATAAATTTAATTATACTGAATAAAGGCTCTCAATATAGACGTTAAAATGCACAGTGACAAACTAGTTCAATTGAATTAACAAACTTTGGTTTTAATAGGAGATCCAGTTGAGTTCAATCAACGAAAAGTTTAAAAATCTTGAACTAGTTCGCTTTTCAAAACTAATTGATGAGTACTTGAAACTTTCGGCTAATCGAAGATACTTTTTTCTCTATGATTCCGAAAAGCACCTAAAATAAGGTAGCCTTAACCCAGGTCTAACCTCTACTTAGCCCCCAACCCCAAAAATCAGCAGCAGCATCCAACCAATAAGAAGCATAAGAAGAAGAAGCAAACGATGCCTACCTTGCCGACATCTCTCGCCTTGTCTATGGATGATAAATTAAAAGCCTAACTTGACAATCACTTAAGCATAGTTTGTAAGGCGTCCTCATAGATTTTAAAGCTGCCGGTTGCTGCTGTTTCCAACTTTGTTGCCAAGCCAAGGGAGCGAGAGAACAGGCGGCAACAGCAGCAGCCAACAACAACAACAACAACAACTGGCCAAGGCGACCGACGACCAACAACCGACGACGGCGACATGAACACGTTCCTATTAGTGGCGAAAGATCAGCGAAAAATAGAACGGCGGTTCATTAAAATGAGAATCCAGGAGGAGTAAGGCAGTAAGGTAGGTAGGTAGGTAGGTTCGTTGCCAGTCGGCGGAGGTCGTTCTCGCCGAGTTTAAAGAATAATGATAGCGGTATTCTCTTGAGCTATGGCTAAAGGTAAAGGCAGGAGCAAAACAGCCAACGAGACAGTTTGTGCAGGAACGGGAATGGGAGGAATTGGATTGGATTGGGTTATGTTGGGGTTGCTTCACTGTTTCGCACTGCCTACCGCCGTCGCCAAGACCCCCGTCACCGCCCCCACCGCCGCTCTTTATTTTGTGTTTTTGTTTTTGTTTTTTTTCTTTTCAAAAACTGTGAACATACAAATTCACTCAGCGTTGATAGTAAGCAAACAGCAGTGCAAATAACTAGATAAAATATAGGAGACTAAGAAATACACTAAAAAAGACTTAAGCCCAAATTAAAGAGTGAAAATGTAATGTTCCTGGAAAACGAATATAATTATATTTGTTCACTGACTTGGTTTGTCGTGTAACATATTTGTATTAATTAGTTCAGTCCTAACAATAAGGACCTTTATTTATGTTGGAGGATGTATAATCCGAAATAGTGATATTACAAAAGCAATTGTAGTTCTTGAATCGAAGCTTATGTTATTATTTTTTGATCAATCTCTTAATTAAATATACACAACCCCCATACGATATCATGATATATGAATACTAAATATTATTTTGTAATGTGTTAAATTTTAAAATATTGACGGGGCACCGAGTGTTGCTTGGAAGCATGACATGAAGATATAAAAATCAGAATTTATTAAGAATAAAAACCTTAAAAAGAAAGCATTTTATCTCGAGCAACATTTTATCATACCGTTTTCGAAATTTAAGTAATACAAGATTCTTTAGACCTTTGCTTAACAAATCGAATATTGTTGATTTGTATTGTGTTTTATCCCTTTACAAAATAGTTGTGTTTAGTCTGTTCAAAATTGGGGACAAGGAGACGTGATAGTTTTAAGAAGTATGGTTTAACCCAATATCAATCTCAAAAATGTTTTCACTTTTCGTATATGGCAGAATTTAGAACAGTACTTTACGATATCTTCCATAATAATATAATATACATAGAGTCCGACTAAATGGAATCGGAAAATAAATTGTAGAGACCATTATTATGCAAAAGCTGCATAATTTAGAATAATTTGTATGTTTTATTGAACTTTTCGGAACAATATGAATTAATATTCTTGTTGAAATATATCTGGAATATACATATTTTCAAAAATTTGTTCCTTTCTAAACGATGAAGAGTTCTAAATTAATCAAAATACGAACAAAAATCAATTACTATATTTTAGTTTTACAAGACTTTCAGTTGAAACTTATCAAATATGTAGTTCTCATTGATTTTCGGGAAAATCTTTTACAAATTTTCACTCCTGCCAAAGAAAAATGCAAATGTTGGTTAAACCCAGCGTTGGATTTAATGATACCCCACAATTTCCTCTTTCCACTTTCAGTTGATTGCTGGTTTGGGGGCGTTTCTTCTTTTTTTTTTCTTTCTGTTTTTGTTTTGCTGGGGCGTGTATGAACAGCATTTGGCAAACAAGTTGGCCGCATATTTTCCAGTACCAGTTCAAAGTTCAATCCAAAGAAAGACAATGGGAAGAGAAGAAGGAGGAAGGAAGAGGGCAGGAGCTGCTAGCTACTTGGCCACTTGTCGTCGCCAGTTTAGTTGAGTTCAGTTCAGTGCTCGGTGTAGATCTGTTCGGCTGGCTGGCTTGTCATTGTCACATGCCTCTTCTTCCCCTTGCTGCTGCCACATATTTCGAGTGTCAAACGAGCAAATTGCATACCAAAAGTCTATTTACATGTACTCTTATGTAGGCGTACTTAAGATACCACAAATACCAAAACTTGCTTTAACGTTTCAAAGCAATTTGCTTACCGTTTTTGGTTAAATGGAATTTCGTGAAAATTGTCGCTTCTTTTTCTTCGTTTGTTGCTTTCGTTGCAGCAGAGAAAGGACAACCTGTTGCTGCTCAAGCTGTTCCAGAACTAATTCCATCCGAAAAAAGAAATTACCCAAAAAGAAAGGTGAAATGTGAAATGAAACAGATGAACACAATTAATCATAGTGCCCAACCGAGCGACCGCACACATCTGACATTCTAGATGAGATGAGGTCGTAGAAAAAATTTAATTTCCTCCTATGCTCAAAGGATGCTTTATGGTCTAACTTAGCACAGAACTCCCCCGCACCAACACCCCTCCCCCATCCTAACACCACCATAGCTAGCCATATGCTCTTTGAATATTCCATGAGCTAGACAAATTAAAATACGGCTACAAACAACAATAACAACAAAAAAAAGAAAAAAACAGACTAAATATAGGTATGAAATTTCCAGGCACTTGATTAATTTAGCGTACACAATGATTAAGTACTTTCTGTGGAGAAAGGTTTTCCCCTGATCCTGAACCCTTAAAAATCTACATCGAGTCGCAACAGCTTAGGTCAGCTGGTGAGGAGGAGTTGGGGAGAATGCAACATTTTCGAAATTGCATTTCCACTAAAAAAATTTTTGTAAATTACATTTTTATGCATTTTATTAACGTTTGGTCTGACAGACAGGGGATGAGGGGAGAGAGAACTTCAGCCTTTAATGGTTGTCATTTAAATTTACATAAAACAGCGAAATCGAAAGGAATATAAGGGGAGAGCCACACTCCTTGATGATGCAACCCTATCGCACACTTAAACAAATTTTTATAATATTTTGTACATCAATTGATGTATACATCTAGATAAATCTGCATCTAAAAAACAAAAACACAATGATAAATTTAGAAAAAATGCAGAGAAATATTTTTTCGTGTTTTAAGAATTTCTAAGAATTTCTTTCAGAAGGTATATTAAGTAAAAACTTTTCTACAATATTGATAGCCGTTTTCTAAGAGTCAATAAAATGGACCAAATCGAGACGCAGCAGAAGATATTAAATTTAATTTTCTCAATTTTTGTAGCAACATTTAATAACAGAAATGTTTGAACTTAATAAATATGCTTCGAGTATTTTTTTCTCAATTTGTGTAGCAACATTTAATAACAGAAATGTTTGAACTTAATAAATATGCTTCGAGTAATTCTTTCTCAATTTTTGTAGTAACATTTAATAACAAAAACGTTTTTAATAAGTATGCTTTACGTATTTCTTTCAGTGTACTACTACTACCTGTTGGCCTATGCACTAGCAAATGGAAAAATTATAATTAATGAGTTCACAACGAGCGCGTCAGAAGGTGAATAACGTGAAAAAATAAAAGAACTTTTGCGCACCATTTCAATTAGGCATGAAAAGTTCAAATAGAAAACAGGGTGGATCGGTCGGTTATAGTATTTTGACGCGTGCCCCGAAACAAGGCTGCACCCAGTAGTCTGGCACATCCTTTGCGAACCAACAAAAGCAACATTGATAAAACCAGGAAGAGCGCACCAGAGGACCGCATGACGCATTTGCGCCAACGCGGGTTGAATGTTGGCTAAGAGGATGTGGATATGGATATTTGAAACAGAATGAGGATGCATGTCAGAGAGAGAGAGAGGGGGGTGCTTAGGTGAGGTGAGGGGGGCGACAAGCGAGTCACGCAACATGCAAAAGCGAAGCCACCAAACTTCGCTTGGCCCATGCATTAAAATTAATAATAAACGATTTCTATGTAATAACAATAATTTTAACCCAAACAACAACAACCAAACAAAATTTACTGCCCCGCTTGCATTTGGTTAACGTTTCTCCTGTTTTTTTTTTTTTTTGTTTGTATTTTTCTCGGGGTGTGGGCGGCAAACATTTGAACACGCAATTGCCTCCAAGACACAAAATGTTTATGATGTGGGCGTTGCAATTAAATTGGTGTAAAGGGGGAGGAGGCAGGAAGAGGAGGCTGATTTCAGATTTAACAGGAAGCTGTCTCCTCTTTCTCTTCTTCTCTCTTTGACATATTTTGTGAAAGGGGAAATGTGAATTATGTTGGCCAAATTTTATTTTGAACTTTTCCTGTCGTTTGGAATGCAAACAGAAAGATTGTAGAAAGAGACGAACAAATGAACTTATACAAACTTGAACTTAACGTAAGGTATTTCTTAAGCTAGGTACACACGATGCAAACAATTTGCAGCAAGTTTAAAATAATTTGCAGCAAAAGTTTGCACAAATGTTCACACCAATGCAAATATTGCATGAAAATATAGAAAATAGTTGCCGCAAACAGTTATTGCAAATTTTTATTTTGCAGCAATATGTTTGCACTCGTGTTCAAACGTGCAAATTTGATTGCAGCAATCTTTTCTTTAAAGTTATACTTTTATAAATTTTCGAATATTTTCGGGTAAAGAAGAAGCAGAAAGCCGGACTATCTTCGCCCATGCCGAACTTTATATACCCTTCCAAGTTCTTGTGATACATACGTATATTTTCTTATATCTTTGTATGACAGCAATTTGATAAAATTTATTAAAATTATAATTATGTATTAATGTAATCGACTAAATTTTATGACATTCGCGAGTAAAAAACAAAAGTTTTTAGAAGAACAAAATTTTTTTGGCCCGATATCGATAGTCCGAACTTCATAAAATTTATAAACTTATAAATATTACATTACGCGACAGTCGCGTTATTTACCTAAAACTCTTTTTTCGACCGATGATTTATACAAGACTTCGTGTAAAATTTCAGCACTGTAGCTAAGCAATTAAGGATGGTTGTTACTTAATGCAATTTAAGGTAAATTAATTTTGCATTCGTTATACTTAATTAATTCATAACGCTCAATTTTCTACTATAAAATGCTCAAAATGCTGATGCCAATCAACGTATGATATCTTTGAATATAATGAAGTTGTTTGTTCTTCTGCTAGTTAGTGTATCTACGTCGGTTATTGCCAAAGACTGTTCTATAAATGGAACGTCAAAGGGTTGTATAGATAACATTTGCACAGAAACCTGTACAATAATACCTGGTCCCTTATGTCGAGTTAAAGCATGCCTCACCGATTGGTGTAGGTGTAAGCCGGGATACGTTATCAATGAAGCAATACGGTCTTGTGTCCTTCTCTCGGATTGCCCTCAGGAAGTTAAACGAGTGGAAATGGTTAGGTACATAAGCAGAAAACGTCCTTGGCGCTAAGTCTGTTAACAAACACATAAATTATCCTTTGCAATTTATAATTTTACAAAACAAAACGAGGCAAATATTTAACACACTTGAAAATGTTAAAACCTAAGAACTCTTAAAAAAAGTTGTAGGTCTATAGCACAACTTAAAAAAATTTTATACAAGAAATATTCAATTTATCTCCAAAAAAATATTGTTTAACGGCCAATAGAAATGTTGATTTTTGCTTCTATTTTTTTAAAGTTTGCATCGTGATTTTATTCAAAAAGTTTTTCAAGACGGCACTAAAGTCGAAAGCACTGAAAAAGTAGAGTTAGCTTTTATTTAAGAAAAGTTGGCGAACGAAATAAAAGACATTGGATAAATTAATTATTTGATAAGGTGAATCTTCGGAAAAAAACAAGAATCTTTCTAAAACAGAATTTTTAAACCGTAATTTATCTATATGGAAGAAGGTCCAAGTTAATCTTAAGTTAAATATATTTTAAATCTTTGTAAAATTCCACGAATAATTGAGCACTTTTGCATTGCATTGGGGAAATATGACAAATACTTGAAGAATTCCTTTGGGCTTTGGCATCCTTGACCTTTGTCTCTCTCGGCTTGAAGTTGCAATCTCAACTCTTACAACGCCCAGACCCAGATCGGACACCTACACACACATAATGTTTCTGCCACACTAGCACCAATAGCAACACCTATGTAGCACCTACACCCACAACAATCAGAATCAGAGAAAAAATAACCACAAGAGCTTTTCAGAGGAGACGTCAACATTCCTTTTCGGAATCGCCATTATCGCTGCACGTCATCGCAGCAGCCGCAATGCAGGAGAGAAGGAGGAGGCAGAGAAGTGTGTGGCAGGCAGGCAGTGGGTGGGGGCAGGCAAGAGTAGAGTAGAGTGAGAGGAGGCAGAGGCAGAGGCCCGTCGTCACTTGTCTGATATATCACCTGTATTCGGTCGCAAAGAACAATCCAAATTGAAAAACCTTCCAACTTCGCTCAGACAATTGTCACACTTCAGACGACGACTGGCGTCTCAGAATCGTTTCTTTCGCTCTCAAAATGCATTAATCCAATTTACGCATGCCAAAATGAAGGACAGACAGAGAGAGAGAGAGAGAGAGAGCGAGACACTTGCTCCAGAATCCATGGGCACATATTTCCCCCCCTTCCCTATTCCCGCTGATGCTGTCAGAAAAATGCAAAGAGAGAAAAAAAAGGTCTATAAAAAAAATATGTAAAATACTTAACCAACATTGTGTGGTGGTTGCTCTCGGGCAGCAGATTTCTGTGTAAATTTGCAGTGAAAAGTTGGCAGCACAATTTAAGAGCCAGGCCAATCAAGGAGCCACCATCTCTTCGTCCCCCTGCCGCCGATTTGCCAACTCCTTTTGTCAACCTCTCTCTTTTGGCCAAGTGCAGCAAACCGTTGACAATTTTATTTATTTACAGTTGGCCCCAACTGTCTATATAAATTGAGTCCGTTGACTTGACTCACTCTCTCTCTCTCTCTCCCTCTCCCCATCCGTCCCATGCTCCCGCGACCCTCTATTTGAAGTGGGGTTAAACCAGAAGAGTAATTGTAGGAAAGGGGGTGAGGCGGTATAGAGAAGAGGAGGGCGGAGAGATGGGTATGGGGACAATGTCAACATAGTTGCAATTAATTTGTAACCGATTATCATCTTCAGGTGCCAAATAAACTTCTCAATGTGTTGAGTGTGTGCCTGTCTCTCTCTCTCTCTCGCTGCTTGTCTCTGTCCAAGTGTGTGGATCCTTGCTTCTCGCGGTTTATCGAGGTATTTCTTCTTCCTTCCTTTTTTTTTTCGTTTTTTGTTGGTTTTTGTTATTTTACATGTTCTCCTGGCGTCTGCTTTATGTGGCTTAAGCTCACATAAACAAGATCAATCCGTTGTAGTTGCTGGTGTTGCAGTTGCTTCAGTTGCTGTTGCTGCTGGTCAGGTCTGCGAGTGCGATATTTGCCCGAGCATAGAGAACCAGGAATCATTTTCAGTCTTTAGCTCACTTAGAGATGAGATCGTGTAATAAAAGAGAAGTGCGCTGAATCCAAACTGTTATATAGACTAAGGTACAAACGATTATTAAAGCTATTGCACAAACTATGATATAAATGATGATAAAACTGATTGTGAAAACTGTTATAAAAAACGTTATACAAACTGTAAAGCAAACTGTTAAGCAAACTGTTATACAAACTATTATACAAACTGTTATACAAACTATTATACAAACTGTTATACAAACTATTATACAAACTGTTATACAAACTGTAAAGCAATTTTTTAAGCAAACTGTTATACAAACTGGTATAAAAACTGTTATACAAACTATTATACAAACTGGTATACAAACTATTATACAAACTGTTATACAAACTATTATACAAACTGTTATATATACTGTAACAGTATGTAGTGTTAGACAAACCGTTTCGCAAACAGTTACACACAGGGTTATTAAACTGCTGTTGAAACTATTTGTTTTACGCGATGTTACATCAATTGTTAGACTAACTGTTTTACAATACCTTAGGCCAACTATATTATCGTTATATATAATAAATTATTATACTAAAAGATTCTTCTAAAGGCGCTATATTAAAAATGATTAATGCAAACTGTGGGACAATCTTTCCTTCACGATTCTAAACAAACTTTAGAGAACTGTTCGACAACCATTTATATTAAATTTGACATAAATAATATAAAACTATATTTAACTATTCCAAAACTGTTGCATAACTCCATAAGTAATTAAGTTTTACTTGCGTACTACTACTATTAACTCTTAGCCAAATACTTCACACACTGTTATACCGCAGCATCAAATGCTGGGGGGACGTGGGGGTCAACATATTTGAATTTTTCTCCTATTTAAACAAACTTGTAATCAAAGGTAAGCAATTTGGGAAGGCAATTGTCTCACTTTCGACTTTATATGAAGTATCATCTCTATATCATCCGAAGGTGACAGGTTGAACATGTTATAGGTCGTCCATACTACTGCTGCATTCTCTTTCGTCGGGCAGTTTTTTCTTATATTTTGCCACCAAAACACTTGACGGATTTAATTATTTCGATTCTGGCACAAAAGTTGCGTGTCTCCCCCAGCAGCTCTTGGACCAGGCTGGGTCCATGCATTCCAATTCCACATGCATCATGTGTCCAATCGTAATGAGAAAATATGGCATTTGTGATACAATAAAGTGTGCTTCGCACTTAGGTTACACACCACAGCGAACGACAAGTACGGCGAATGAATACATGGAGTACACAACTCGGACCGAATTGAAGGAGATTGGGTACTGGCTTGGCTCGGCTTTTTTTTTTGCATGCGCCTAAATTATGTTGACAACTGTCTGTAGCGTCTCATTGCTCTGGCTGCTACTCACTCATTATAGCAGCCTAGAGGAGACTGGAGTCCGAGGCTGAGTCTCGAGACTACGTATCATATCGCTCGCTGCTCATGCAAACATGCAACTTGACTTGACTTGACTTGACTTGACTTGCTTCTTCTCTTGGCAGAGACTGTTTGGGTCTCTAATGCATACGCCATTTATTAAATGTCTTCACAGTGTGACAATAACTTTATCAGAACGAACAAGCAGTGAGCAAGAGGAGAAAAAGGAGGAGAAGTCGGAAGATGCTAGTGGAAGCCAGAGAAGTGGCACGAGTCTCTTCTCTGTTGAGGCAGATGAGTTTGACTTTGCATGCGGTCGATGCGAGAAACTCTGCTCTGGTTACTCCAAGCGAGGTTGTTGGGTGGATGTGCCAAGTGCAAGGCCATTAACCCATTAATAGAGTCCAAAACGACACGACAAACGCGACAACGACAAGTGAAGTAGCTGGTAATGAAGGAATTTTTCAAGGGGAGTAACTTCGAATGCAATTGGGAATTCCTAAACAACAGAGAAAATGAATTGGCATCTTTTTTTTTGCACTATTCAATGGCTCGCTGTTGATCGAGGTATTTCATTTGAATTAAGTGTACAAATTTATCTTACATTTAATCGCGAATAGTTTTATCGTTGTCCATTGGATGTACATCTAAACATTGAAATAGCTTTCCAATTGCCCATTAAAGTCGAAAATTATGTAATATATTTAAGTAAGTTATTGGGTACCAATTGATTAAGCTTAAATGACTCGTTATCTGGATATAATTTTGTAGATTGTGTGAAAATCGTAGTATCATGGCCTAAATAACAGTTTTTTAATCAGACTTGCAGAAACTTTTGTAAGAACACACATTTCAGATATTTCGTTTAAACTTTATATTTACGAAGACGATGGAAATGGGATTTCTTTGGCTTTTTGATAGGCCTTTGGCTTTGCTTTTAGCGAAATTTCATTCGCCTTTTGGATATAAATTTTCTGAAGATTTTTGCCCTCGTCTAAAAATAATACAGCCATAAAGTGTTCCGATATTCATAAAGTTGTGCGGCCATTTTGTATAAATTTTGAAGTTGATTTGTAAATTTTGGCATTGTGTGTTATTTGTTTTTTTTTTCTTTGTCTGGTTTTCATTTTTGTTACACAAATTAAACGAGCCGCACAAATTGTATAAATTCTAAACGAGTTTGCCTGCGTCAAACCTGTTGAAAACAAAATCTCAAAAAATCCAAATGGCGTGCATATAAATATATACATATATATATATATATATATATATATTTAAGATCGCCTAATGAGAATTTCGTGTTGGCATGCAAATATACGAAATTTGTTGAGCTTTTGTACCATAAATTCAATAAGTTTATTTCCCCATTTTGCTTGGCCAGCGAGCAGGGTCAATATTTGCGTTAAGAAGTCAGCATAAAGTGAAACACACGCGCTCCCAGAATCCTTCAGTCATTTTCAATATAATCATTTGACAATATAATTTCGGCAACAATGTTGCCAAAAAAAAAATCAAATAAAATAAACTTGCTTTGCAGGCTCATAAAAAAGTTGAACATAAATTTGTTCGGTTTTTTTTCTTTTTTTTTTAATTAGTTGGCTACTCTGCTCTTTGTGTCGGCCAACACCGAGACAACACTTGTCGCCATGGTCACCATCATCATCATCATTATCATCGAGATCACTTCAATAGAGATAATGATGATGATGGTCAGGGAGACGGCCGACGAATCACAGGTGTCGGTTCGCTATCAATGGCGGCGTCTCTAATTATGCATTCCACTAGCCACCGCAGATTCAACTTGTTTTCCAATCAATTTTTGTCATTCAGCTATCATAAAATTTGTATAATTTTTACGGTTTTTTAAAAGTGACAGCTCGTAGGGGAGTCAGTCAGTCAGTCAGTCGTCTTCCCTTTGATTTGCTTGCTCGCATTTGTATTTAAATTTTTCTGAAGTTTCTTTGTTTTTTCAACTTGATTGTTTTTTAATGAAGTTTCCAAGGGAGAAGTGTAACGAAATTTGTGGATGGCTTTAATTGGTTACAGATTTTTTAACCAAAGTATTTAAGATAAAATCGTTTTTCCGTCTTGTTTGTAAGTTGATTAAAATTGGAGCAAAAGCACCCAAAAAAAAAATAAGGGAGGGGGAAATTTTTTAGAATGAATGAAATTTTCATTAACACTGTTGGAAATTTTGTTTGTAAATTTGTTTCTGAATTTTTTGTTTCTTTTAGAATATATTTAATTTTTAATATTGGGAAAGAGGAAAGTGAAGAGGTCTAAGGTCTAAGAATATTAAACTAAAGAACCTAAAGAAGAGCGTAAATTAACGTGGCATCAGATTAACATTAACTTATCCGTAACTTAATCTTTCCTTAAACGACAGGGCAAAGAAAACGAGTACATATAAAAGTCAGTTATTGTAAGGATATAATTATCCATCATAAGTAGTCCATCTGACTTTTATCAGAATACAGAATTTCCACTTTAGAACTATAAAGTAAGTTTTCAGTTAGAAATTAATAATCATAATGTCAAAGACTGAAGAATTAAACGGTAATAAATGTTCGAAAATTATAATCCTCGTAGTCGTTTGTTCTATTCCTGATCGTTTTAAGAGTAGAAAAGTCTAAATGTTTTTTTTACATGATTAATGTGGAACTGTCTAGTTAGAAGACTAATAAACTGAATCTTAATGGTAGAATATTACTCTTACTCTTTCAAATTCGTGGATTTCTTATAAGGAACTCACTTCGTACTGATCCTAATCGAATACTCAAATTCAAATTTCCATATCAGCAAAATTAACTTTAACAAATTAGAGCTGAAGGCCTTAGTATTTATTTTGTATAGTCGATTATTATTTATTAACTTTACGTGAATTAGTAATAAAAATATTTATTAAAGAATAGCCACATCAAGTGCAAAAGTATTCATCCACTACTAGTATGCAATAAACTCAGTTCATTAATGGAATAAAATGTTCACATGAAATTACTGAAACACCTTTTTACTCCACATGATAGATCGAATTTTAATGCTGAGGAACTCTTAAAATGGACACAACCTCCCGCTATGACATCATATAAATATGTATTTTTTATCACCTTTCCATTCATTTTTGACCCAGATTTTTGGCAAACCACTTCATACCAGCAAGACAATCATTAAGTCTGCAAAACAAAAAAAAAAAAAAAGAAAAAATTCACACATCATCCCAAGTATTTAGCCATCATCATAATTTTCACGCCGCTGCTTGCCCCCTTACCAAATACTGCGTGAAGAGTGAAAGAAGCTCCTTCACTTGGCGCACATGGGAGTTATGCCGGGCCTTATTAGCACATCATTTAAGCCAGTTACTCGACACTTCTCTACCCCAGCGTTGGATGATGGGGACGACTGCTCATTAAATTTGAAAATATAGCCACTATTGTCATATAAATCTTGTTTCCATCAATATTGACCTGTCAATGTCTGCGCGCTGTCCACCAAAAGGGCCGGTGCTGGTTGCAGTTGCAAACACGTATCAAAAATTCAATATAATCACACCAAACGCATCTTCCTTCCTCTCAGTTGCATCGTCGTCGTCGTCGTCTTTCTCGTTTGGGCAATTATTTTTGATTTTGCCATTGTGCACTTGCCCAGAGAGCAGTGAGAAGCTGCGTAAGAAGCTGTCAATAAGCCACGAAGGAGTAACTTGCTCCCGATTCTAAATGCCCTTACAAAAACAGGTATTATGCCATTGTCAAGATATTTGCAGCTTCCAAAAGGCATAAGTTTCTTTAGTCACAAATAATTTAACTACTTTAAGTACCATAGTAACAACTAGCTTATATAGACTTTCCGAAAAAGAACTAACTCATATTTTCATGAATTAAATAGCTACTAGACAAATAAACAATAAATCGAAATTGAGGTCCTGAGTGTTAAAAAACCAAATATAATACTTATTGAGTTATAAATTCACACAACTTCACTTAGAATACATTTGCAATAACGTCAAATCTTCTGATGGATTAGCATCAACGTGCTTTGATTTTATTATCCCAAAAAAAAAAAACATTTTGCTAAATCTATCCGCCTCGTTGGCCACGATCCTAGCTAATTCGCACAACTTCACTTTACGACCACTTAATACGATTCGATGCACTTGCTTTATGAGCGAGATGCGTTTTTGATGCTGCGCTGAACTTTTCTTCATTCCTGCAGCCATTTTAATGATTGTTCAGAAGATTTTCACATGGAAACACAAAGTTTTTCAAGAAACGACATTCCTGTTTTTCCTATTTTTTTTTTTTACAAAGGCAAAAGGCGTAAACGACTTTAGCATGTTAAGGAATGAACGAAACGTGATGAAACTTTTTACATGTATTTCGAAATTAGCCTACATTTCGAAATTAATGATGTGCCGCAATTCATATGTTTACTTCAAAAGTTTCTCAAAAAAAAATAGTATAAAAACTATCGTTGCTAATGCATATGAAAGCTTGTCCGCAAAATTCGTTCAGATTAAAGCTTTTAAAGAAATGAACCGTTGTGAAATTTCATAATTTAGAGAGGGGGAAGGGTATACAAACTTCTTAAAACTTTTTGTGTATATTTTTCTACTCCTTTATGGGTCTGTTTGCTTTGGCCCGCCATTGATGTGTCAGTTGATCTGTTCTTTTATGTCATCATTTCACAGCTAAGTGGCACCTACTCCCCCTTTCTGGCCCCTCCACACTGGAATACCCTTCCATTGAGATGTGGCAAGTGTAAATTCAAATCCATTTGAAACAAATCAATTCGACGAAAAACTGTTTTCTTTCTTTTGTGTGTTTTTTTTTTTTTTTTTTTAGCCAATTAGATTTTTCACGCTCTCTCTCCCCCCCCGCACAGTTTTTTGGACGCCTAATTGACATTTCCAGTGCAAGAATTTATTAGGCCCAAAGCGTACATAAGTTATTCCCTTTGGAAATGAATACATACATGCGAAAGATATAAGCCGAGCAGAGGAAGACTTGAAGTTGGAGGTGAAGCTGTTGAGGTAACCAACAAGCCTGGCCTGGCCTGGGCCAGCCTGTCCTGTCCTGTACTATGCTGGCCTGGTCGTCTGGCTTGATCTGGCTAACTGCGTGGCCATAAAGTAACCCACAACACATGGCATAGCAGCAGAGAGACACGAGCCTGAAGCCAGCTACACATCTCACCCCCACGCAGCTTTTGGACTTGCAAGTGTTCCATTGTATTTGTTGTAGGAGTCTCCAGCAGCAACTTCAACTCCATTTCCAACTCCTCCCCCCCCCCCCAACAACAACAACAAATGTCAACAGTAGTTTATTGTTGTTGTTAGTGTCATTTGACTTTGGCGACTGCCTTTTGGGCCATTTTAGACAGTTGGCAGCGCGCTAATTTGTAAGCCTTTTGCTGCCTTTGGTCAAATGATAAGAAAACATACAGCAAAAAGAAAGAAAGACAAAGAGACAGAGTGAGAGTGAGAGAGAGAGAGAGAGGGAGGGAGATCTGCCTGTTGGCCATATTGGAGGTGAAACTTCTTTCTTTCTTTTTTTTTTTTTTGGTTAGTATTTTGCCCATTGGGCGTTTGATGGCTCCAACGTTTGATGTTTGGCGACGACGACGCGCATCACGAAGCCATCAAATGTCAGTCAGAGCTCCATAGCTTCCCGCCATGTGGGAGAGAAAACGCTAGTTTTCTGCCAGAGGGCATTAAAAGATGCAGTTGGTGTTGGTGTTTTCAGTCGCTTACGAGTTGGTGGTGGGTGGGTTTGTCGAAGAGAAGGGGACATACTAGTTGTTAGTTGACATAGTCAGTTAGTGTTTTTAGTGGCCATTAGCTAATGTCTTTTTGTCGATTGCAATCTTTCGGTAGATTTTGCGAAACGGACCAAAATCCTAATGGGGCAGGAAATGATTTAAGCAGCGAATCCACACAACGACAATAACGATTACCCAGCGAGAATTATTAAAGTGATAGAAACCATATTTCAAAACGTCTAATATCTTTCGAAAAACGCCTAAAAACTGTTTAGAAATAAAAGAAAAAACGTAATTATCTTGAAACTTTGTCGGGGAATAAATATATTACACTAAAATGAAAACGAATTGAAACAAATACCTATACCACTCCCCATTAATATTAGTATGAATTTGTTATTAAAACTTCAGATGATTAAAAAACTGAAAACGGTTTAGAAATAAAAAAAAAAACGTAATTATCTTGAAACTTTGTTGGGTAATTAATATATTACACTAAAATGAAAACGAATTGAAACAAATACCTATACCACTCCCCATAAATAATAGTATTAATATGTTATTAAAAATTCAGATGATTAAAAAACTTTTTTTTTTATATATATATGAATATTCAAATTTTTGCTGGTAATAACCATTTTGTCATCACTATTGTCAGGTTTAGATTATAATGACAAACTTCTAGCGACTTGTGTTTGAAAAATTGTTGATACTCAAATATTTTCTGTTCTTATTGTAGTAGGCAAATGTTTAAGTTCAATTCAATTATTTGAAAAACACTTAGAAAAGTGCTTCCACCCTCAATCATTATTTATTTAGCTTATCGTCGGAAGAAAAGTTGTTAAAATAGGTATAGAACTGCGTGAAGTGTTTTATGTTTTAAGATATTTGAATAACATTAATCTCCAGAGGTAATCAGGCACAAAAATACACAGAAGGACAGAAAGTTTCAGAGGACCATACTAAAACCCATTGTGAAGGATACATAGTCTGTTTTTTAGAGACTCTCTCATAGAGACAAAGAGGCAGACGAATGGACAGACGAAACATAGAGTCACTTATTCACACTACGGAGCAGATGATCAGAAGGACTACATAGAGAAAAGCCTACAAATGATCAGTTTAGAAAATATATACTCGAACCGCTTATGATAATTATTGTTTCGATAAATTTAACTACGTATTCGATATAAATAGAATCGTAGAGATTATTGATTGTACAGTTATAAATAAATTAGCCGTTAAGTACTTACTCGTAAACACTCGTCGTCGCACTCGCATTGCCGTCGTCGTTTGCACATTGACAACGACTTAATTACGCCAAATTCAACGAGCAATTGCCATCAATAACATGGCCTATTAATATTCTTCTACCGCCAAAAGCTTGTTTATTACCACTTAAAGCCACAATTAAAAAAAAAGATCTAAAAATCGAGAAAAAAAAAATTGGTTAACCAACTGGCAATTGGCAGAAAAACTCTGTGGCACACACATAAAAATTTGTAGTAATAGCAAAACTATGTAAATAATCAAACAAGCGCAGGGAGCGAGAGAGATAGCGAGAGAGCGAGTAAGAAAACTACACCGATTTTTTTTTCAATGCGTGTGTGATTCATGTTTGGCTCGAGATTCAGTTCAGTTCAGTTCCCCAGGTGGAGTGGGCCTCAGAAATCATGGCACGAGTCCGCTGCCACAGTGGGCAATAGGAAAAATCTCGAGCCAGCCCATGCAGCAAATGCGAAATGCGAAACCCCAAACCCCAAAGCAAAACCAAACCAAACCGAAAACCATCGTCATTAAAGCGGAAATGCAAATGAAATTAATGTGCTGACAACTTCAGGCGCGCATGCGCGTTGACACCTATTTTCTATGCGAGTTTTCTTGACTTGACTTGACTTTTCTTTGCTGTGTTATAGTATGGTGTAGTAGAGTCCAGGGAAAATTACAATTACATTTGGCACCATGTGCCATATTTCTCCTTAAGACTGTGGGTCGTCGTCATCGTCGCCGTCGCTAGAAAGAGTTGCTGTGGTTAGTTGTCGTCAGCCTTGTTGTCAATGTTGTTTCTCATCTGGTTAAACAGGTACCTACTACTACGTACTACTCGTACACACAACACAACACAACATCGCCGACTAGGACTACCAATTACACTTGTTAACATTGCCTAACAGATCGTTGCCCTTAAATCAGATGATGACGATTGCAGAGATTTTGATGGATGGGAAACATAAAAAAACATAAACTTGGTCTGCGCCAAGACTACACGAGTCTACATTCTAAATTTGGTAACTCTAACATTTGTAGTTGCTGAGATCTCTGCACTCTTACGGACGGACGGACGGACGGACAGACGGACAGACGGACATGGCTATATCAATTTCTCTTCTCATGCTGATCAAGAATATATATACTTTATAGGGTCGGAAAAGTTTCCTTCTCCCTGTTACATACATTTTGGCGACTTTAATATACCATTTCATCGTATGGATGCATGGTATAATAATGGAAAAAAAATATTGCCATAGTTTTCTGGATTTCAATTCATCTGTTCTGAATATGGCCAAAATTCGTCTTTTGATTTCCAAAAAAGTTTTATTGTTCAAAAAGTTGCTTTATAGTTTTTTGTGGCTTCCTACTTTGGGCTTGATTTCAATGTCATCCGAAAGAAGGACAGATTTCTTGCATATATTCTCTGTCTATCCTTGATATCTTTAGTAAGTTTAAATTCTTTTCTATAACGTTTGGAGGTTTGTCAGTATTGTCAGTATAATTAAAGTATAAATAAATGTACTATTTGAAATTCCGATTCTACTTTATATACATATTTTATGTTCACTTCAAAACTAAAATAAGTAACGTTTACGTCTTAAAAATAAATTCGGAAAGCTTAACTCAATTACAAAGTTAATGTAGTTTCTCGTTAAACCATTTGACGTGAAAACCTTTAACCCTATAACTTAAAACGTAATAAAATTGTGATCGTGAATATATGTTATATAGTACAGATATAACTTTAGCGGTTTACCTAAGTATGAAGAGATAGTCTTTTTGATTCTGCCATTAAAAAATTGTAAAAACGATTTGATTTCAGAAAAGACCAGAATATTATAAGGTCTTTAGCAGAATTTTATACGGAGTCGATACGTTCGTGTCCATCATCTGTTTGTCAATTTGTGAACAAATTTTATTATTGCCATTGAGTTGAGAGTTGCCATTAATCAATCAAATTATTTCCCAACATTATTTTTCTTGTTTTTAATTAGAAGCAATAATAGTAATAATAATAATCACTTAATATCATTAAAGAATTGCGGGCATTGCCTTTAAATGTCTGCTGAATTAAAGAACACTTTAAAGCAACATAACATAATAATCATTAAGTTATTTATCTTTATTAATAAGGAGAAAATTGGCACGCACAAGTTGAAGAGACAAAGTGGACGACGACGACCATGACGATGGCGATGACGATGGATGGATGGATACATGGTAGGGATGCGGTGTGGGGAGGGAGGGGAAGGAGACCCTCGACTGAGTGCCTAGAATTCTGACAATTTGTGCTACGCAAAATGCAGACATAAAATGTCTGTGCACAAGGAAAAGGATGAAGAGACGAGATGATAATCACAATGATGATGATGATGATGATGATGGCGACGATAAAAGTCATTCAGAGTGCAGACACTTGATATGCCAATAAATCAAGCAATCTGCTTAATTAATGTAAAACTTAGATCATTTAGCATCATGTGGGGATAATTTATGAATTTATTGAGTTTTTCTCACTCTCTTTTGGGGCGTTGGTTGCCCCAGCATTCATTTCGCAGCTCGATTTAAATTAGTTAGCTAGTTACCTACACCAATCTTCTCCTCAATACCATGTTCTCATCGGTTGAAGTTGGAGATTTACGACTTGACAGGCGTAAAAACTGTTAAGTAAGTTGACAAAAGTGCCAGGCGACAAGCTTCTGGGTTCTAGTTTCGAGTTCGAGTTCAAATTCAAGTTCCACCTGCCTCTTTGTCTACCGGCAGCAGTAGTTTTATTTTTTGTTTTACGCAGTGTTCTGTGTGTGTTGGCACATTCCTTGGCGTATCTTAATTGACGTGCACATTTCGCTATCGCATAATGTGGAAAATGTTGCCTCCGTAGAGAGACAGAGAAAGAGAGAGCAAGCTCCTCTTCTTCACATGATTTACGACTTACTAGTCAAACAGGCTGTCCAGTCACTAGTGCACTCCTCTCCACTACTTTTCCTATTCGCAGGGGTCTTCTTCAAGCTAATTTCTTAACACAATTTTAATGTTATCATTAGGAGAAGGCCGCAAGAACAAGTGGCCCATTGGCCATTTATGGGTGAAAGGAGCTTCGAACTTGCTTCATATTCTTAATGTTTTGGCTGGTTTTTTTTTTCTTTGCTTGATTTATGGTCAATGTTGTTGAAGTGCGTCGATAGTTGATTGAGTGGCGGTGGCGGATCAGCAGGATATGCCAATGTGTTGATTAGTCGCTGTCACCCGTCTAATAAAACATGACCCATCAAGATTCTATTTATTAAAGACACGAAAACTTTCTAAACTTCTTAAGATTCATTAGGTGATCAACGCAAGCAACGAAGAAGCACGAAAAACGATCCTTTGTATGATAAATTTTGTTCAATAGAATTTCTAATTAACTGTACTGAAATGTTAGAGATGTAAAGGACAACAAAATTCATAGACTTTTCCACTTATGTTAATCTCTACAGACCAATAAACTCAACTTTAATTCAGTTTAACGAATTTTCAAAGCATATTTTATCCACAAAAAAAGTCACAAAAGGAAATTAAATTTTCCAAATGATATTTCCATATTAAAATAAAAATTATTCTATTTCTCCTTTAACAATACACGAACTTAGAAAGCAAAAAAATCGCTTGCTACAATGACATGGGTCTATTAGCTCTTAAAAGTTCTTATCTCGCCGAATTATAAGTAATAAAATAAAAGATAGTCTAAGAAGCGGATGCAGAGAAGCTTAAAAAACGATTATATCATTTACTCCCACAGTATCGTGAATCTTATTTCCTATCCTTGGAGCTTCCCTTCATATATCTGCTCGTTCGACCATAAAACCACACACCTTTTTTTGATGTTCTTTTTGTTTCAATTCGAACTTCCTTTCCGCCACTTGAGTCTGTCAATATGAGGACTAAAAAACGATTATTTAACAACTGTTTAAACAGAAATTTATGTTTATTAATAATATCAACACAGCAACGTTTAATCAACGCAACATTTTTTCGCTTTTTACACGCGGTTTTTGGGTTGAGCCTATGAATCAGCAACAGTCGCAGCAGCCGCAGCAGCAGCAGCAGCAGACAACGGTCCGGATCAAGATCAAGTGGCCAGACGGGCGGCTACATTTATATATATATATATATATAGATATATATAATATGTACACATTCATATATATATATACATTTTTTTTGTTGCTGTGTAACAAGTTTTTGCAGCGGAGGAGTAAATTCTCGTTTCTACTTGAAAAAAAAAAACAAAATAAAAAAAATTCAAGGTTAGCCGCCGACGCCGCAACTTGGCACCACCACGAGAGAGGCAGCTGAGAGCGAGTGAGACAGAGAGAGAGAGAATGAGACCCTTGAGGAGGAGATGTTGATGATGATGAAGCTGGAGGAGTGGTGCTGGTGGTGGTGGTGGTGGTGGGTAGGACAAATGAATTTCATTATATTGAAACGCATTCGTGCATTCTACCGCACACGTAGGAAACGATGTAGGTAGTAGAGGCACCACAGCCATCCAGTCAGCCTCCAAAAGGTGCAGTCCGAAAGGGACTTGTAATCAGTTGACGGCAGGCGAACGCATAAAGTAATTGCTAACCATTTGCGTTGGCACCGCCGCCGAGACTTCCTTTATATCCTCCCCGCTCCCCATCGCCTCCCCCCCCACTTCTACACTCATCACAGCGCGGGCGTTCATTAACAGCAACCTGTTGAGTTGCGGCTGAGTTGGGGCGACAAACGTTGCCTTTTGTGGTAGTTGGATGGCAGCGCAAAGCCAGCAAATACGACAAACAAAAAAAAAGAACATTTCAACGGTAGTTAAAAATTGAGCTGAACGACTAGATTAATGCTGCGCAACAATATTTATTCAATAAATTATAAACGTTTTGGGAAGTTGTTAAAGTAACGATAAATTTGGCTTGGAATATTAAAAACTAAATTTAATTTGTCAGACCATTCTAAAATTGATTCTGAATAACCTTCGAGTAGTGTCTAAAAAAAAGAAGTCATATAGATTTTTAATAACTTCATCGTTAGGATACTTGACCTAAAAAGAACATTTAAAGCAGACTTTGTTAGAATTTGGTTTCTTGAACGGATTGCAAAATGAAATTTGGTGGAATGATGGGGCGGAAGGGGGCGTGTCAAATATAATAAACTTGGCCAGCGTATATACTACACGAGTCTACATTTTAAATTTGGTAGTTCTCGATATTATAGTTCCTGAGATCTATGCATTCTTACGGACGGACGACCAGACCAAGAATATATATAGTTTATAGGGTGAGAAATTCTTACTTATCATATATCATTTTATCCTATGAACGCATAAAGCAACGATCAACTTAAGCAACATTCAAAACTTTTCCGATGAACATAACCAAGACCCTTAAAGAATATCGAGCTTAGAGTATTTTTCACATACATGTATGTACCTCTTCGATTAGAATTATTGTATGTTGTAAAGAAACCTATCAAAAATTTCTAAGAGAATAAAAAATGTATTATAAACGATTCGCTTCGAATAAGTCCGACAAATAATAAATATATTCGCATATTTCCTTCTTTTTGATGAAACATAATGTATCCTTAAGTTAGTTGATACCCTCGACAAGTGTCGTGAACCTTTAAGAATCAACAGTCAGAGAATCTCTAAAGTCCTCAGCACGAGCTGCCGCATTAATCAAGTTCAACGCAGATGAAAAAGAAAAACAGAAAAAAAGAACTGGAAAAAGCGAAACGAAAAAACAAGTGGCAAAGCCAAGAAATCGAAAGTCCATTGCACTTGTCTTGCTGCCGCTGTTGCTTTTGCTTGCTGGTCTCAGATCCCAACCATAATTGGCCAAATTGATGTTTATAAGCAAGACTGACTCCGGCTCAGCGCAAGTCAGACAGAGATTGGGTTTATGGTCAGCAGCAGCAGCAGCATCAGAGGATTATAACATTGACAGGTCTACGCAGCGGCTGAATCCCAAAATAAGTAAAGACAAAAGAGAATTTCTGGCGGCCTTTAAACTTGGCAAATTTACGTGCCTAAAACTTGTATTTCGATATGCCAACGGATTGGAGAGGGAGGGGAGCACAATTTTTGGTTCTCTTTTAATTAAAATACCATAAATTCGTGTCGAGGAAATTATCATTAAAATTTCGCTATAAACAAAACTTTAATTTCTTCCTTATGGTTGCTGCCGGAACAGGTTAAGGCAAGTTCCTCATGGCAAGGTTAAGATGTGTAGAATACTAAAATAGCAGAAGCGTTTAGTGTCCAGATACTTTCTAAAGATAGTAAAATGAAGTGACAGATCAGGGTTAAAGTCAAAGATTTATAAACGGAACTGAGGGTATTTTTGGTAAATCAATAAACAATTATTTTTTCAAGCTTGTAAGACAAAAGTTATGAAGTGTAAGGATAGGTTGGGTTATGTTGGGTAAGGCTGAGTAATATAACCTATAAAGGCAAGGTTCCATAAGGTTAGAAAGCTTAGATTAGGTAAGGTTAGGTAAGGTTAGGCGAGGTTAAGTAAGGTTAGGTAAGGTTAGGCGAGGTTAAGTAAGGTTAGGTAAGGTTGGGTAAGGTTGGGTAAGGTTAGGTAAGGTTAGGTAAGGTTAGGTAAGGTTAGGTAAGGTTAGGTAAGGTTAGGTAAGGTTAGGTAAGGTTAGGTAAGGTTAGGTAAGGTTAGGTAAGGTTAGGTAAGGTTAGGTAAGGTTAGGTAAGGTTAGGTAAGGTTAGGTAAGGTTAGGTAAGGTTAGGTAAGGTTAGGTAAGGTTAGGTAAGGTTAGGTAAGGTTAGGTAAGGTTAGGTAAGGTTAGGTAAGGTAATGTTAGGTAAGGTTAGGTAAGGTTAGGTAAGGTTAGGTAAGGTAAGGATAGGTTAGGTTAGGTTAGGTTAGGTAAGGTAAGGATAGGTTAGGTTAGGTTAGGTTAGGTTAGGTTAGGATGTATAAATATGTGGGGTTAATGTAATGTGACAAACATATTAATTTAACTTCACTCACAAGCATCATTTTTGATGAGAGAAAGCCATATATGTATTCACTCCTAACGTGAAAGCGCTACTTTCCAGCATGAGAACTGAATACCCCTTAATTTTCAATAGATTATTAAATTTTTGTCAGCCTCCTCTTCTTCTCTATCTGCTTTCATACTTTTAATGCATTCTCACCAATCCAAACATTCTTTAATTCGAATAGGTAGCCCCGAACAGGTTGCCTTCTCCCATTGCACCCCCGATCTGCCTTAACCACCTCGCATTGCGGAGATCACCTTTTTCGATGAACCCATAAAGATTGCCTCTTGCATTATGAAATATTCTTCTGTTTCTCTCTCGCGCGACGGCGACTGCTGCTATGGAAAGATGAAGCTTATCCACTTTGTTGCTATTGCCGCAGGTAGCTGCCGGTGGGATGCGGGCGCAACACGAATTACATACATCAAGCACTAACTACCGACTTTGGTTTTGAGATTTGGTATGGGAAAAGCAGCAGTCTGTCGGATCACCACCCTCCAGCTTCTCCGCCTCCTCCTCCTCCTACTGCTTTTCCTTCTTTTACTCCTACTGATTGTACGTAATCTGCAGCGAAAAGCTAAAACCACGTACGCACATCTCTTCGACCAATTGAAGGAGCACAAAGAGGAAAGGTGGAAGGTAGACTTTGGGTAAAGGTAGAGGTAGCAGTCGTAGGAGCATGTTCAATAATGTTGCCACTTTTGTTTTGTAACCTGTCGAAGGAAGGTGTTGAAGATGATCATGTCTGCGTTTTTTTTTCTCGTTCCTCTCTGGCCTTTGGAACAATGAATTGCATAAATGTGAGGGCAGAAGAAACAACAACAACGACGAAAGCCAAGACGAAGACACATACACACTCACTCATTCAGGCAGGCAGAAGAAGAACAACAATTGAGCCGACATACAATGATGATGATCGCTGGCCAAATACAATTGCCACCATAAAGCCTCCATCCCCATTCCAAAAAACCCATCCCATTTCCAGCCTCATCCATCGATCGTCTTCATCGTCGTCGTCGTCGTTGCCGTCGCTGTCGCCTCACACTTCATTCTCGATTGCCGCGATCAATGATCTGGAGTCTGAGTCTCTACGTCTGACTTGGACTTGGCCTCCTCCTCTGCTGGCCACGCCACTTATACACTTGTTGCTGCGGGTTTGCGGTCGTCGATCGCATTTCGGTTAATTTTTTTTTAAAGTAATACTCTTACAGAACTGGGGCATATTGAAATTGGAAACCAAAGTAAAAAACATTCAAAGAAAAGTTACGAAGAATATGGCAGTAAAACGGGGCATAATGAACAGTTTTTGGCTGTCACTTAGTATGAATCTGCCTTGTGGGTCACTTGGGTCATTTTCCTTATGACTTTGCCCCAAACCAAATCTAAGAGTATCTAACAATTGATCATTTTTTCAGTTTTCAGTTTCTTTATCGTATTTTTTGTTCTTCTTCGTTTCTTCAGAGAAGAAGCGCACTTGAGTCTACGCACATTCATTTGCGGGCTCATTGTGGTCAGACTCTTATTTTCTTATATTTCTAGAAGTGGCTGCGGCACCATCATTGGCATCGGGATCGGCATCGGCATCAGCATCGACATCACCCTCACCCTCATCACATTTTGGCTTCAGTCGCGCTTTTGTTCTTTGCCCTTGCGCTTTTATTTATTTTAAACTCATTTCGGACTCTTCTACACAGAGCGAGGTTTTCTTCTTTTAACGACCCAAGAAAAGAGGTACAGCGGGTGAAGACGAACCTGGAGTTGGAGTTGGAGCTGGCTGGATGGAGTAGGAGTAGGCTGAGGGCATTCTTTTATAATTCTCCATTTCGCAAGAATTATCCAATGGACGCCCTTGGACCAAGCTAAAGCTGAGCATGGTAGAGAGAGAGAGAGAGAGAGTTTGGCACGAAGTCGTTTTCTGTGCTCCTCTGGGTTCGTTCCATAGAATCTTCCTTTAACCGCAGCGCATTGTGTACACGATGGTGCGTGGATTATTGGTTCGTTCGCGGTACCAAGCGACCATCCAACCATTCAACCGACTAACCAACCAACCTGTTGTTGTGTTGTGGTTACAGGTCCCTCAGGTCTCTTTCGAGGTCTTGAACGTGCTCTGATCTTGTTGTTGATTTCATGGGGCGGCTGGCTTAACCTTCGTCTACAATTTTCGTTTCGTTCGCAATGTTCCGTGGTCGCTCATTTTCCTACTTTGTTTAGGGGCATATACATATATTTTGAGGTAATAATATTTATACATATATGTGCCCCAGAGCAGGTTCATTATATGCGGGCACTACAGGTGAAATAAAAAAAAAATACTACAATACTAAACCCTTTACCCGCCCAGCTCACTTGACATTTTCAACATTTTTTTGGTCGATTCTTTATTCTTCCATTCCTCTCTCCTCTTGTCGTTCATTTTTGACAGTCCAATTACGTAAAGCAAACACTTCTAATACACAAATTGAAATATATTATAAACATTTCTCGAGTATATGTACTTGGAATTTCCAGCCCACACTCGACAAACCGAATTGGCGGGAAAATGGATCTTGAAATTGAATAAACAAAAACGACATTAGAATATATGGATGTACATATAGTCAAAGTGGCTCAATGTGGAACCAAATAAAACGAAAAATCACAGAAAGATAAACAAACAAATCAAGAAGCTGAGAATCATCACCGAAACGCACGAACGAGAAGTGGAACTTCTTAGTGACACAATTTCAATAATATCCAGGGTGGTCGGAAATAAACTCTCTTATCAATTGCGTAGAAGGAAATCAAGTTGGTTTTAATTGACTGTGAGAATACAGATCATAAATCACTCAAGGAAGCAGACAAAGTGCCATAAACTCTGTCGGAATCAAAAGGGGTTAATGTTAATGCATCGTCACATACATAGAGTCCAGGCGATAAGCAGTTGATTATACAGAAACATCAATGCTAAAAAAAAAAATAAAGTAAGTAAGTCGCCGGGCCGACTTGGATATACCATGCATTAGGTGAAGAGATATATATTAAATTTCTTTCAAATGTTATCTCTCTTTTGTGGAAACGAGCACTTTAGCGCCCCCCGACCAAATCGGTGATTTGCAGCATATGCTATCTCGCTCTTTTTCGCGTGCATCTGCCTTGCACCGCTATGAGTGAAAAACGTTTCTATGTATAACTCGGCCATTTTTATTCCGATTCTTTTGATATTTGGTGGGATGATAGATATACGTAACATGTATTAGTGTGCCAAATTTAATTTCGATACGATAAATATTTCGGCTGAAAATCGAATTTTTCGAATTTCGGGGGCGGAAGGGGGCGTGGCCAAAATTTGAAACAAACTTGGTCTGCGTGCATACTGCACGCATCTAATGTCCAAATCCGAAAGCTCTATCTATTATAGTTCCCGAGATATGGAGGCTCAAAATATTGTTTTTCAAATAGCGGGGGCGGAAGGGGGCGGGGCGAAAAAAAAAAAATAAACTCGATCTGCCTGCAGAGCAAACGGGTCTACATGCCAAGTTTGGTTGCTCTAGCTCTTATAGTCTCCGAGATCTCGATGATTCTTCAGACGGACAGACGGACAGACAGACGGACATGTCTCAATCGACTCGGCTATTGATACTGATCAAGAATATATATACTTTATAGGGTCGGAGAAGCTTCCTTCTCCCTGTTACATACATTTTGGCGACTTTAATATACCATTTCATTCTACGAATGCATGGTATAATAATGCTCGACTGTTTGTTAAACATTAACGAACGAAGTCGAAGTGATTTTTATAAGAATTCTTTTGAAGGGCAATTACGCAGTTAATTAGTTAATTAATCTTTTAATTATGTACCTATAGTAAGAAAACAAAAATGATCGTCAAAATGCTTATTTGAAGAAAAATACTCGATTGACAATTTTTTTTGCAATAATTAGAGGGTTTAATTCATTTTCTTTCGCATGCTTTTCTCAATAACGATAATATTGTTTTAAAATTCTTAAATTTATTTTAACTCAATCAAGAGATCCAGATTATAAAACTACTACAAATTCATAAAAACCAAATGCATATAATAAATTTCTTTCGCATGTCGAACTAGTTAGCACACGGTATCTCGCTCACTTTTATAAACACATGATCACTTTGGCGACCTCCACCGTCCATCTCCATTTCAGTAAAAATTAAATTCAAAAGAATTGAGGGAGAAAATCATCTTTTATTGTACTTTGAGATCGAAAGAGTGCGTGCCAAAAAATTAAAAAAAATATGGTCTGCATGCATATTGCATGCATCTACTTTCCAAATACGATAACTCTAGCTTTTATAGTTCCCGGATATAGGTGATAAAAATATTATTTTTCAGCGGTAAAAAAGTAAATAAGGTAAACTTGACCATCCTGGATCACACATAAGCCTACATTCCAAATTTTGTAGCTCTAGCTCTTGAAGTCTGCAAAATCTCGATGATCAAACAGACGGACAGGGAGAATATATATATAAAAAACTACTTGTTTGGCAACCAAAACTGGCAGCAAGTGGGTCCCTTCCACCCAAGCAGTGTCCCACATAAATATGATTGAATCTAGAATTTCTTTACACTTGCTGCACTTTGAGTAAGAAAGACATGAACACCATTTAAAATTGTAGTCACACAAAATAAACTTCTGAAATATTTGGATATTTTTCTCGAAACAAGCTAGAGTCAACAGGGGATACCATCCAGGAATTGGTCGGTTGATGGAGAACTTCGTGAAACTGGTCGGAGAAAGGTTTTGTTAATTTATTCAAATTATGTGGAGCTTTTCTTGGGTAAAGTGTTTAACCAAGAACTTGAATATCCACTAATTACCTTACTTAGAGACTAAACAATCAGAAAACGGCCAACACACAGAGAGAAAAAAAGAGAGAGAGAGAGAAATAGATATGGGAAAGGCTCATTATTCTCACGCTCTATTAAAACATCATTAATCTAAAAGCAATAAATGAAGAACAACAGAAAAAACTTTTGCCATTTACAAAGAAGAGACTTTCGGAACTAAAACAAAAAAAAAAAAGAAACAATTTCAATATTCTACAAAGAAAAAGTCGGATTAACATCAAAGTGGAAGAGTCAGGCAACAACAAGTGCCAAGTGATTTGTGTTGTAACAGTTGCCATTCAAAAACTAATTAAAAACTGTTTTGTTTTCTATACATACCAACTAGATTTTTTTTTTTTTTTTTTTGTTTTACAACATAATTCAAAATGAGGCAAATAGGCCGTGAAATGATTTGGGGCGCTACGCCTATGACTTAATAGTCCGAACCGACCAGGTTGCCACCCAAGTGTATGGAGCAGGTCTGTAAAAATGGTTGGAACTAGTATGTGTGTGTGTGTGAAGTCTCCAATAAAGGCGCCGTTGGTGGTCAAAATGTTGCAGACGACTGACTCTCAGATTGCGGCTCGACTCTTGGCCAAGACAAGATCATTAAGGTGGCATATAACATGGCACTAAAAGACACTACACAGACACATGCGCCGCCATCATCACCATCAACATCATCACAATCACAATCATCGTCGTAATCATCATCATCATCATCAACATCATCGTCGTCATGAAAGCGCGAAAATGTACCTGTTTCTCGCATTGGTTCCAAGTACCAAGCCACTGGGCTAGTTAGTGCCTTGGCTCTTAACTTAGTTGTTGTTAGCTCTTTGAGCCAGCTGACACTTTTGATTGAATTCCCACTAGCAATGCGTTGTCCAGGACTCCAACTCCATCTGCAACTGCAACTTGCAACTAGCGACGACTCCCCGGCTCAGTGGCGATTGTAATCAACGCGCTGCGATCAATCAGCTGAAAAGAGTTTTGCAGTCCAACTGCAGCTCATGGTCTCTCATAGTCTCCGGCAGCCACTCAAATCAATCCATCAAACGTATCAATCATGATGACAGGTCCCAGACCACAGACAGGCTATTACACTAAGCAAAAATTCGTTAGCCAAACTAAGTATTTAAGCTAAACCACTATTTTTGCCGGTGAGCGTCCCACAGCCAACAAATTTGTCTCTTTTTCGAACTCGAACTAAAGATCAACACTTTAGATCAAATTCCTTTATTTGCTTGTGCGTCGCTCAGTAGCTTGTGCGTCTCTCAGTAGCTTGTGCGTCACTTAGTTTCTTGTGCGTTAATCCGCTAATTGTGCTTTACTCAAGCAAGACTACTTAGTTGGCCATTTTTCGAACCCGAACTCGAAATCACGATATTTTCGCCGAAAAAATTCGACACAAAACAGGATAAAACGGAATGGAAACCGCTGTCTTCTACGAAAAATTCCGTTTCAATCAGAAATTATTTGGAAAATAAGTGGGTAATGATTATTTGCTTTTTATACCCTTGCAGAGGGTATTATAAAATTGGTCAGATGTTTGTAACGCAGAGAAGGGATCGTTTCCGACCCCATAAAGTATATATATTCTTGATCAGCAAGAGAAGACGAGTTGATATAGCCATGTCCGTCTGTCCGTCTGTCCGTCTGTCCGTCTGTCCGTCTGTCTGTCTGGTGCTGCGCGATCTAGTCCCACAGTTTTAGAGCTATCGCATTCAAAGTTCGTATATAAGCTTTTCTATACAGCCACATACACATCTGCGATTTTGAATAAGATCGGACAACTATATCATATAGCTGCCATACAAATACAATCGTTAAATGCGAATAACTTCTCTATTTTTTGAACAATCTTATCCAAACTGATTATGTACATAAATAAAAAGGGATTACGTCATATGCGTGAATTTCAAAACAATCGGATAAACATAACGTCTGATTTCGACGATATAAAATTTGCCTATATAGCGTGCACTGCTTATGGCAGCAGCAGTATGCAGCAGTACTGCTGCCATAAGCAGTGCACGCATAAGCAGTGAAGCACATATATGTGTCAAAATTGCGATTGTGTGTGTGTGAATATGAATATCAATCGCTACATTGTCTACTATTTGGCGATTGGCTGCCCCCGGCCAATGTATTTAAAATATTTCTTTATTGGATTAAGAAACAAAAAATTGTTTAGAAAATAAAATGTTATGGTCAAAAGCTGCAAGGGTATACAAACTTTGGCATAGCCGAAGTTAGCTTCTTTGATATTTCATTATTATTTTAGCGGATTTCTTTTTATTTTAGCAGTGTTTTTTTGCAGTGTAACTATTTCTAACATGACTTGTTGCGCAGACAAGTCTCTCATCTCATCTCGTGACTCTCCACGCGCTGCCTGCGCTCGCCCATTAAATTTGAATAATCTTAGTTTTTTTTTTTTTTTGCGCAACTGTCGCCGCTTGCGTGCAGGAGTAGGAAGAGGATTTCGGATTGGTTGCTCCACTAAACGCCACACTTCTTGGCCACTTGCCCACTGGCCACTGGGCGGGCATGACAGCAGCAACGACCGAAGACTCCCAAGCTCCAAGACTGATTTGAAATTCTAAAGTGATTTTGATTACTTGAGGTGTTGATGTTTTGACTTGTACGTTGATTAGATAGTTGAAGGCTTGTTAGATGCATGTCAGTGAGCAGAGCAACAGACAACAGATGGACAACAGACATCGTATGGTGGAAAAAGGAGGAGGCGGCCCGCTCCTTTTCCTGATGTTGATTATAATTTAATTATAAGCAATCTGTAACAAGTTAATGGGGGGCCAAACTGCTCTTGAAAAGGAGTGAGCGAGCCTCTTTCAGTTCAGCGTTTAGCCCCATCTTGGGGCAGGTGTGAAATGGCTTTATTAGCTTAAAGTCCGCTCATCAAATGGAACTTAATAATTATAGTTGATTACCCAGTCGGATGGCTACTATATGAATGTATGTGTGGATGGGTGTGAATAAAGCTGCTGTCTTTTCACACAGTGGCACCCAACCATGGTGCCATGGCATCATGTGATTTTATGATTTCAAGTTGGCCAATTCCAAATGATAGGCCAAAGAGAAATTTAGCTAAAAGGCGAAATTGAGTGGCCATAAGTGGGCCAGGCCAACATGATAATAGTTTAGAGTTGGTTGGTTTATTGAGATGCAAATTACATGATCGAGACGGGAAAACTACTCTACACCTCATATTAGTAACTATATGGAAGTGAGTTATAGCCAATCATAATTGAGATGTCCAAAGCAAAAATAAAAATTAATTGCTCACATTTGGAGAGTAATAGCGCAATAAAACGAGTTTCTAAATTGGCAAAGGCTACGTAAGGAATTTAGTGCTAAGACGAAACGGAGCAATTTTTAATTACAAAAATTGGTTTATTAATATATGGAACATGAAAAGCGCATCACAATTAAGAATTAAAATAATACAAAATCTCTATAAAAAAAAAAAAAAATTAAAATCCCTATAGAAAAAAAAATCTACTTAGTTTATATATAATAAAAATGTTCACAAATACTTAAAGTTTGATTGATTCACAATTAAAGCTGAACATAACGGATTATACCACTTTGTTACCACTTTCCAGGTTCCCAAACTAAGAACCGATTCGCTAAAACTCTTAGATTGATATATGACTTTGATCGCAATTTGATCCTACAAATTTGAGGGCATACTTCATCGGTATATCTTCATTATAGCTTAAGTCCCCACCAATCAAGATATTTCATGCACATTTTGGATACAATAAAATGTTTGCATACTTCGATATATATGTCCATATATAGAGAATGAGAGAGAGAGATAGAGAGATATGTACATTCATATAGTGCATATATCTGCCACCATCTAAAGCCCCCACCAATTATCCTAATGCACTGCCGGCATGGCATTTTTCACTTCCCAACTTCCCCCACTTTCCGGCGTCCGTCCTGGTGTCCCTTTTCTTGGGTTGGAAAAATTGCGCCTATTTAATTTATGACATAATAATTCTCAAAGCGCAAACAAAAGCAAATCGTAAAAAGCCAAAAGGAGCCAGACAATAGACCGCGCTTGGCTCGTTGACTTGGCCTGCTGCTTGGACTTGGCCTGGTCAATGGAGAGTTGAGTTGGGCGAAAAAAAAACTGTATATATACAAAATCAAAGCGCCAAAAAGACAGCAAAAAAAGAGATCGCCAATCAGCCAGAAGGGGGCGCCAAGTAGTTTCTTGCAGCTGTCATACATTGGGCCACTGTGTCGTGTGGCAAATGGGCAAAAATATACACCTCTATATACATACATACATTATACGATAAATATATGTATGTACGTATATATTTGCTTATATTATATGCCTTTTTGCATTATCTGGCTACATAATTATGCGGCGACTGGCTGGTGTGACTCACTCAATGGACGTGGAAATGGTTGAAAAATCACTTGCAATTTTGTTTTATCAATTTGTGAAAATTATAAAAAATATGCATACGTTGAATATTTTTGGCAAAATCATTTGTATATGCCGCACCGATGCCCACGCCATCAGGAATTATTATGGAAATGTGGCAACACTGCTGCAGTAAGAAAAACCTGTGTAGGCTTTTCCCCAAAAGTTATTGGCCAACTCCGCTAACGTTTCTTATTTGACTTCTCTATTTTTGGTTTTTGGGCTTTTTGTTTTTGGCAAGAGTTCAATCTAACTTCTTTTTGGCCATTCGATACACTTGACTCTTGAAATGAAATGAAAAATAATGCGTCGTGAGTCAAGTTTGGGATTTCGTTTTAGTGTTCCAACCAAATATTCGTGATTCCTGATAAGAATCACCATTTGCCATCCAGCATCTTTGCCGTTTGTCGCTTCTTGTTGTTGCCTTCCCTTTTCCCTCTAGCCCCTCTTTTCCCCAACTCTATGGTCTCTGGAGTGCCAAATGTTTTTTTTTTTAGTCTTTTTGCTTAAAATGCGGAAAGCTAATCAAAAACGCCAAAGCCAAGTTCAAAACAGAAAACCAATTCGCATTAGGCTGCCGGTATTTCACTTGTTAAGCAAATTAAATTTATACTAAAGGTAGCTGACTTTTGATATACACTTCGAAACGCATTCATGTGTATATTGTCTGTTAGTTTTATTTTACTGAGCTTTCCAATAAACTCAACAAAATTAATGGGAATCTACAGAATGAGGATTACAATTTTTTCGAAATTGAGAAAAATTTGTTTGAGCAACACACAAACATATCAAATAAAGTCAACGAACTCTTTCGAATCCAATAAAATCTTTAAGAATTGATAAGACAAATGGAAAAGTGATCTACAAAAATTAAATTCCAATAGGGCTATCATGAATCCAAGTAAGAAAGGAGTTTCATAAATGTAAAAAATACTGTCGGAAGTTAAAAAAAAAAAACCTGAAAAACATGGCTTTCAAATTAACAAAACAAGCTTCTTTATTGGTGATCTACAGAAAAAAGCAGACTAAAATGTCTTCGAGAGAAACTTATACAAAAATTGCAGAAAATCTTTGAAATTAACCACAAAATTAAAATTAGACAACGAAGTCTACAAATGAACTTCTTCAGGTCTCCGTATATTTGTAAAGGCATTTGGGAACACAAAAGAGTTTCTGAGCTTGAACAATCTTAAGATTCATACTTTAAAAAAAGCCTAGTAATTTAATTTACTGATGTGTGTTACTTTAAGTTAGCATTAGAAGTAGATAATAGTTTAGAGAAGGCTTCATTACTTTGTATGTATATACAATAATACTTACAACTTCGTTAATTATTAAACTTATTAATGTTATTAAAGAATACTGTTCTAAATCTAAGACTCTGATAAATAACTTGAAGTCTACACCAGAGTAAAGAGTTTTTAGAACTTAAGACAATGCTGTTAAAGTGAAGTATAAGTTTTTTGTAAGTAAACTTAATTTAAAATAATTAATATACAGAGGTGCTCATAGACTAAAGCCACAAAACTTCAACCAAGAATTTAAACGAAAATCTCATTCTTTTATCTCATTATTTTGCAACTCTACAAATTGAAAACATGTCCAGAAAATCTTAAGAAAATCCCCGAGATCCTGCCGACTGTCAAAATTAGAATACTCTTATGTCGAGGGTATAAAAATCGAAAACAGACAACTAAAGAAACATTAACCGTTTTGTAGATTTGCTTGTCGCCAGTCTCGAGTCTCCTCAAGTCGTTCGATCCGTCGGTTCCTTCGTGTGACTTATGTGCAACATTAGCGCAACGTTCTTTGCTTAATTACGTAAAGTTTGTTTTACGTTTCAGTTGTTGTTTTCGTTTCGTTTTCTTTCTTTTGGTTGGCTGGTTGCTAGAGTTTGTTGTGTTCGACGAGTTGTTTGTCTGTTTGTTGTTTGTTTGTTCTCTCTGTGTACGACAAGTTCTTCGTGTCGTAAACTTTTTCCATGCAAAAAAGAGTGTGGGGGGAGAAGAGAAATGTCGAATAACTGCAACAGGTTGTACAGAGTAAAATGCAATGAAAGGAATTCGCTTGCAATAATACTAAAAAGTTTTTATTTACACTTTGCACATTAAAATTGGTAGAAAAACACGCCCAAAACTGGCGCCCACTCTGCGCTGCCCCCGCCTACCGCCTTCACCTTCATCAAACACCACAACTATATGGATTTGCCCCCTAGCCACGTTTTGTTCGTGGTACCAAAGTCTGCACACAGCTGTCTGGCGGCACAAGTTTCTCCTACTTCAACTGAGGTGACTCATTGAGGTCTCTGAGAGCTGAGTCTGCGGTGTCTGTCTGCCAGCTATTTGTTGCACATGCAACATATATGATTTTTATTAGTTCAAATTTTGTACGTTGTTAACAAATTTTTCGACAAACTAACCAAAAAAAAAAAAACACACAAAATCAAATAAAATGGCTAAAACAGCCGCCGGTTATATGCATATACTATATGAATAAATATATATATATAAGTAAATTGATCGGCTGATCGACCAAAACATGAATATGCATAACCTCGAAGCTCGTTTTGGGCTCCTTATCACACATTGGCCATCGTCAACTTTAAATGACCATTATTAGCGGTAAATAACTAAACGGAAAACTCACCTGGTGGCAGCAGGCAGTCCGGAGAAACAACAAAAAGGAAAACCTTTTCGAAAAAAAAAACCCAAAAGCAAAAATCCCAAAGAAAAACATATTCGCAAAAGAAAAGTAGCATACAAGTAATAAAAGATCATGTTTAACACAGAAATCACAAAAGGCTATTTCAAACGACATTTGAATACTCTTTCAAAGTTTAATATAGACATGCGCAAAGCTAGGCAGTTCTTTTAAAGGTTTTAAAAATGAAACACATGTGAGAAAATCACAAATTCCAGATTTATCATAAACACATATTTTGAAATAAAGATTGGTTCAAAATAAAGATAAGATTCAAAAGTCCGAGACAACTATGTATGTATGTTATTCTGAAATGATTGAGATTCTCTGAAGAAGACTAAAATCGTTGTTGTGTCAAAAAAGAAAGACCAAAATTATTAAGAAATCGATAATACTGACATGTCATTTCTTGAAACCGTTTAAGTGTTGAAAAACAACATCATAATAACAGGTATTTTTTCTTGTACTTCTTTCTAATCGACAAAAATGTTGCAAAAGTTGAGTTTTACTATTAATTTGCTTTTATGTATTGTCTTCATTTTATTTAACGTAAAACTACTTTTTTTAAATATTTATTATTATGTATTTTATTAAAATTATCATAAAACTTCATAGTTATAGCTAAGTTATGGATTGACTTTAGAGATTAAGAGATGCATTTAAAAAATATATATCAAAATACTGATGAAAAGTCTGACGAGTACACCAATTTACTTATTTTAATTCAATGCGTTAATGTTGTCAACATATGAAATACGAAATTCGTTCTGAAAGTTTTGGAACGTTCTTAAATAGATTTTCATTTAAAAAGCCCGAAAGAACCCAGCCCACACATTGTAACAGTTATGAGTATATTCGGTAAGGGTATAAAGCTAACCTGCCAATGGCAATGCCAAAGTCAAAGCCGGGCAAAAGAAACCACAACACAACAGCAAAAAGAGGGAAAAACTTACATCTCTGATAAATGATGTAGGGGGAGAGACAGAAGCTAAGGAAAAATATTGTCACAGAGCAGAAAGAAGAAACCTGCTGCTGTTGGTTTTGCTGTTGAAGCGACTGTTATAGCTGGTCATGGCCATTGTTCTTCTGCCACTGCCACTGCCACTTCTTATCGGGGCGGGAAAAAAAGGCTCTTATGCTTTTTAAAGCCAAATGGTTAGCCAATTAGGCGACATTTTTTGCACCATCTTTTCTTCGACTTTGCCTTTTGGCAATTATGAAAATTGCAATTTTTATTGCTCGCCAGGGGAAAATTACACACACACACAGCTCCACCTTCTACTCTTGGGCTCCTCCTCTTTGTAATAATTACACTAATTGGCAGCCAGGTGCATGATCATTACCTTCGTGGCTTGGTTTTGGTTTGGTTTGTTTTTCGTTTTTGGTTTTGGTTTTGGCATTGGTTTCGCTCGCTGATCTCGTAAGAGGCCAAAAAATTAATTTCTTATGCTATTGCACGTTTGGCAAAATATCTCTTAATGGTCATAGAGACCAAGCGTGATTCACTTTGACCTCTTCCGCACAGCACTCCAGCCCCCTTCTGCTCATCATCGTCATCATCATCATGCTCCAAATCTACATAAATCTGTAACCGAAATTTTTCTGCCCATGTGTGTTGTTTTTTTTTTTTTTGGTCTTAGTTAAAATATTTCTACCGATTCGAATTGTTTATGCGGAAGAATGGAGCAGACCACGATTTGTGGCGATTTATTAGAAATGAATTAATTTGAGAATTTCTTTCTTTCTTTCCTTTTTGCTTTTTGGTTCAAAGCGCACTGTGGCATTTTAATGATGTCTTAGCCAAGCTAAGGAGGAGAAGCAAATTCTTTTTGGCATTAGCATTTTGTGGGCTAAAACCTTTTTGGAAGCAGGAACTTAGGTATTTAGTCAAAAGGTTTTGCAAAAAAAAAAATGTACTAATTATTGTGAATACTTTTATGGACCAAAACTGAATCAATGCGGTATTTTTAATTCATTCAATTACTAATGGAGTTGCAGAGAAATTTTTAAGTTACCATTAAGCGCACAAAAGTACTTAATTACACAAAACTATTTCATTTACTAGACTAGTTACCATTAAGCACACAAAAGTACTTAAAAGTATTGCATTTACTAGTTGTCTCGAAGAACAAATGAGCAACTTTTTAGGATCGTTTCTATAAATAATGAAAATATAAATGGAAAAAACTTGTGTAATTACTTTAAGTAATTATTTACACATCTCGCAAAAGCGTGGAGTTATGTTATGCCTATAATTCAATGTAAGTACATTCAAATAAAATAAAGGTAATTTAAGTACTTTTTGTATTACTTAAAGGATAATTCCAATTAAGGTTGAGATTTTCAACATATTTTCTTGACTTTCGAATACTTTTCATGATCTCATTGGTCGTTGGTAACATGCGAGAGAAAGTTATCAAAAGGAAAACCGATATGCATATGAGACACCATCGATCACACAATTTGAAAAACACAGAAAAATAAAAAGGGACAGCGCCAAGAAAGTGTTTTATCTCTCCTCAAGCTACCACCCCAAACTGCACCCCCTTCCTTTCTCCCCCATCCCACTGACTCTGCCAAATGCAATGCAATAAATTTACTTTAATTTCTCATAAATTTAAGCTTTGCATATTTCTCCATTTTTTCACTCTTTTCGTACTTGGGGGAAGAAAAAAAAAAAAACAATAGGTTTCTATGCTGGGCCAACACCCGCGCACATTTACATGCAAATGAGATGATGGAGATGGAGATGTGGAGATGGAGTAAGATGGAGCCAAGGAGTGGGTGCCGCTAAGCTAAGCACCTCTGTAAGCAGCAACCTTTTGCAGATCTTTTTGTTTTTTGTTTTTTTATTTTTTGGCCACTTGGACTAGGCGACATTTTTATCTTTTTTTTTTGGTCGTTTTACTCAAGTCGCGACAAGATGTCCATCAACGCCTGCGTGTCTAACGAAGTCGCCACAAGTCGCCTAACTTCAAAGCCTTTGGCGCCAGGCATCAGGATGCTAGGAGACGAGACACCACCGCCAGGGGCAATGACGATAGAGGAGAAGGAGTGCGCCGAACGGCAACGGCGACGAGGCGAAACTTTATGGCTGACACCAATCAACTTTGCGTCGAGCCTAGACGCCTTGTCTAATGCCTTTGTTTATGATCTTTGGACCTTACAGCCAACATCCAACATCCTGCATCGTCGTCGTTGCAGACCGTGTGTGTTGTTGCCTTTAATTTATTTTAATGATTCTTTAGCTAGTCAATTCTCAGCCATTGACACCCACCGCATCGTATTTGCCATAAATGTGCATCCCCCTCGAGCCCTTATCTCGAAAAAGAAAACTTTGGTGTTTATTTGCTCATTTTGTGCCCTGCTGCTGATTTGACAAATCTCTGCGGCTGCTGTCAATTTTATTAGTTGGCTATTTCTATTGGCCACGTGTCTTTAAGACGTTACGGAAATGACTGGCATTTGTTTTGTAGCCCAGCAAATTTTTATTTTCTTTTCTATCTTTTCTCTATGGGCAGGGAAAAGGGATTTCGCAATCTATTTGTACACTTGGAGAAATTCAATGACTTGCATTGGGAAATATATAGCTGTTCTTAATATTTACGTTTTTCTGGAAATTATTAGAATTAACGTTTTTGTGTGTCATATGTCAAAACCCCAAGAAATGGGTCTGAAATCGTTTCGGTTGTTCTATTTGCGATTTGAAATTCAAGTAATAAACGGAAGTTATGGTTGAGAAACTTTTAATAAAGTAATTATATTTCACAACGTTGGTTGTTAGTTGGTTTTAAAATGAGTTAAGTAATTGTAAACGAAAACTATGAATAACCGAAATAACCGTTATGATTATTTGCATTCGATTGGACTTATTATAACATCTGGGTATATATTTTAACTTGTTAATATATATTTTTGGTTATTTGATGAATTACCGAAACATATTTTACTGAATATAATATGAAAAACCAATTTCTTATTGAGTTATATGTTCAGTAAGTAGTATCTTTTCATTCGTGCTTGTGTTGCACACTAGATTCGATTAGTTTACTAAGATTCAAAGCATTTCACTTGGTAACATAAAATTACATCACTTCTAACTTTCATCTTTCAGTGTATCTTTTACCTACAACTCCCTAGACACCCTTCGTTTAAACAACAACAAGAAGCAATCTTGAAACCAACTTTTGTGTCAATCTGATCAGCAAATAGTACTCGTAGTGCTCCCCCCTTGGTGTCTTGTCGAGTGAATCTGGGTAAACAGACAAAACCTCAATGAACAAAATGCAAGAAGGGTGACAATATTAATTTATAGTATGTATGTATTTGCAATGCAGCAGCCTGCCGCATGCCGCAAAGTGTGATTGTGACAGGTACTAAGGGCCTGGTCGATCCTGGCGAATCCCTGATATGGCACGTGACCGACCAACAGACGACGACCCGTGCGCAAATAAATATGCATAAAAATCGGAGATGCCATTGGTCACACGGCCAAATACAAAGCCATTAAAAGCACGAGTCGTTCACCGAAAAAAGCATATGCTGGTCTTCACAAGGATCTCTTACGACCCACCACAAGCAGAACAGAAAATTCGATTGTAAAACTCAAGTGGCATGGTCGGTCCATGGTCCATGAGAGTGCAATGATGATAAGTGCCCAAGAACACAGCATTGAGAAATTAAGGACTTGCACGCATCACCCCTCTTCGTCCTGCATCCTGCACCCCGCATTAACTACAAAATTGATGGCCAGCAGACGTTCGCTGTCTGGCACAGAAACTAAAACACACAAAAGAGGCAAAGATACAAATGTATCTTTCATCGTCGTCAAACCGCTGGCGCACTTGAGCTTAAGCGTTTCCCACGACTCCCGCGTGTTGGAAGGGTGGTGCTTGCTGCTGCTGCTGTTGCGCCCCGTTTTAATTGCCGCCCCTGGGTAACAGTAGCCAGCACCAACAGCACCAGCAGCAGCTTAGCAGCCGGATCATCCCCTAGGTTTTTGGGTTGTCAGCTTCATTATTTGCTATTTTAGCAATTTGATGGTGAAATTTTGACAGGCCTCAGATGCTACTGCCAATGCTACCGCTGCTGCTCTTCCTATTACTGTTGATGACAGGGTAGGCAAACGCAAACGCAAACACAAACACATCTCCCACACACATCTCTCTCACACACACAAGGCACAACACAAAGGACACGTTGCTAGTTTTATGCCCTATTGTCTGTGCCGACTTTGGTCGTCGCCGTTTCGGTTTCCAAGGGTTCCATTAATTTAGTCAGGCCTGGTCGATTATTATTAATTTGTTATGGACCTGGTGGTATTCCATTTTAAAGATGAATACCTTGACCTCCCACTTGGATAGGCCAACAGATGACGCTCGCCTTTTGAGGCTCAATAATTGAGCCACAGACCTTTCAATAGGTTTTCAGCATTATTTTGATTGGCAAGTACTTGAGCAAGTAATATTTCAACAATAATTACAATAACAATAATTATTAGATACCAAAATAAGTAATTAAGTAATTAGGATGTATTTGCGCTGCAAACAGGAATGACACCCATGAAGACTTTCTGTTCCCGGTTTTAAATATAAGAAGTAGTGAATAAATGTGCAGAATACAAAGAATTTCGAACCAAATTTACTAAATTAACAGGTAATTTGATGTTGAGGTTATATTATTAGCGTTATTTTCAATTTAATCTACCACTTCTTAAGATTTTCTAAATGACAGTATTGAATTGCATTATGAAGAGATAAGAAAACCGAAATAGAATTTATTGACGTCGACTGAAGATCATTTTTTCACAATTCTAATACTATTGAGGCAATTATAGGATGGGAACTACTACTTTTTAACTTAAATTAGCGTAATCTAATATCTTCCAAACTTTCAAACTTTGACAACGGAGAGAATATAGAAATCTTTTTTGGTTCAAAGGAACCGTACAGTATTAGTTGAGTAATTACACTAACTTTACTTCAGTACTACAGCCTTTTCTATACAAGATTCCCTCTTGTATATTTCACCCACTTACGGAATACGAATTCCAGTTTAAAATTTATTGAATTTCGTCAAATTTATAATGTGCTTGGGACAAATATGTAAATTAAAAGATTATTTACGATTCAGCAGGAATATTCAGATTTTAGTGAGTCCCTGAGACTCATTAGAGACCATTATATAAGTATACGTATTAGCTGTAAGTTGTTCTTTTTAAGTTATTCACTCTCATTATTGGAAATTTTCAGAAAGTTTCGCCTTAATAACAGTCGAGTCCCGATTACTACAAGGCATGCCAGTTTACGAGAGTTTTTGATTGTTCGAGAAGATTTTTAAGTTTATTTTTTAATCACTTGCTTCTGTGTTTCCTTCATTCTTGTATTTCATGTTGATTTTCATTCTTTATCTAATTTAAAATACTTTATTGAATCGCTAGTTTGAGCGAATTCACTCATGTTTCATAGTAATTCTTGATTAAGATTCCTATTTCCATAAGTTCCATTTATGTATGTAGTGATTCCTTTTCTCTCTCAATATTCTGTTGTCCTAATCAACCAATATGACACCTACTTTAGCTACTGTTAAGTCAAAGTGTCTGGCGGTTGTTGTTGAGTGCAGAACTTTTAAATTTCACACATACTTGTATAATCGTTTATCGCATTTAAGCTATATAAATTATAGTCAAGCTGACTAAGGAATTGCATAATTTGATTCCAGAATCCGCATATTGTATGTTTGTATGCATGTAACTTGGCATACTGAACTAGATCTTAAAACGTTAACATGGCCAATCATTCGGTCACACCCACTTGGTAATCAACAGACAGACAAATCATAATCCCCACAACAAGTCGACCACTGTACAACCCACCGTCCCTCCTCCTGCGAACACCTGATGTAATTTGGCAATTGTAGCGAGAAAAACAAAAAAAAACTATTGGGAAAATACATTTCGATTTCAAGCCAGCAACAAAATTCACAATTGCTTAGCAATTTCACACTTTCAATCGTCGTAGTCGTCGTCGTCGAACCACACTAACCCGTTGGGCAAAAACGACTTTTCATACCGATTGCTACCCACTGTGCAATTAACACCTCAGCGGTAAAAGCCAAAAACCTAAATTATACATCCCATATAGTCGAATGTTATTGCAGTTAGAGCCCAAAGAGTCAATTTCTAATTAATAAAAATATCAATTGGCAGGCAAATAATATAAAATTTTATTGCCCATGCAGCAGCACTTTAATAACTCACGAAATATTGGTTAAAAGCCTTTTGTGTGTGTCTCTCTCGTATGCGGCATTCAGATTGCATATAGCCAATCAATTTGCCCAATCAATAATTCGGGTATTTGGGGTGCCAGCCTAATTGATTTTCAATTAATTTATTGTAAACACTTTGTGACATAATTAAAAGTTCGTATGGTGCTTTTTTTTTTGTTTTTTGCTTGACACAAAAAGACACAACAAAAAAATCTTGCATTTTCCTTTTGGTTAAATGATTTATATCTAGGCGACAATAAATCACAGCTCCAAAAAGGCTTTGCGATAAAAATTAATCACAGTGGTCACACTTTATAACCAAAAACGGAATTTTCACAATTCGAGATGACACAAATTTTCTTAGAAAAGATATATGTGAATCTTTGATCAGCATTTAGTTCCACACGAGATGTCTTTTGTGACATGAAAGATTATTATTTAAAATGACATGTCAAATGAATAATATACTTTATTCAGAATCAAAGCTCTATATATTTATATTCTCGTTTTTAATTCCACATACTTTTTGAAAAACGTTGAGAAACGGAAACAGGTCGGTTTCATTTCGAATGCTGTTAATTTATCTAAATTTCTCGACTTTTCTAGATCGGCGCTGAACATCTTAGGTACTTCTCTTGCTAGAAGTGAATGCCAATTTTTCCCCAATATATTGTACATATAAAAGAAAAACTTTGACGTGCCTACGACTGACAACTGACTTAAGGGGATCACGCTGCCATCTCTAGTTTATATGTTTTGGCATTAGATAATCATGCATATGGTCATTGTATTTCTATATATCCTTTCGCCTGGTTTCTATCCATACATAATTTTAATGTGTGTGTGTGTGTGTGTGTTGCTGAGACCCCTCAGGCTCTATCTCCGAGAATGTTGTAGCATCGAGAGGGGCGACAGCGGCGTGAGGGTGCCCCATTGTCAGACTACTACGACGACGACGATTCCGACGTCCAGACTCCATCCACTCCACTCCACTCACTTTGGCATATTAGTTTCAATTCATTTTAGTGTCCAACTCTGATTTTTGTGGCTTTGTTTGCGCTCGTTTCTTTCCCCTCTCTCTTTATTTTATTTTGTATTCGTTTTCAAAGTGTTGCCAGTCCAATTGACAGTCGAACTGACAGAGCCGCCTGCAGGCCACAGACGTTCGTTCGTTTGGTCGGTCGGTCGGTCATTCAGTCGTTGATCGGTCTCAGGTCCCAGGACTTTTATGGTCGTCTGTCTGGCAGCATTTGAGGCTTTTAAATTATTTCTCTCTCTTTGGTGCGCAGCACTTGCCGTTGCCATTTGGAAATGAAAAGTGACTTGGACTTGGGAATTCGGATTCGGATTTTGGATTTTTTGGTCGATTTGTTACTTATGTGTGTGCATGTTTTTCTATATGGGCTTCTCTCTCTCTCTCTTCGCTCGCTCAGCTTATTACCTAATTTCATTGGCCACAAAAACGTCAATGACTGTTTGCACCGGGCACAGCTTTTGGGTCGCAATTTGGCATTTTAAGTGCCTTGTGCCATGGATGCATATAGATTTCTTTGATTTTTCTTGGCTTTTGGCATTTGTTTTTTTTTTCGAACATGGGCAAGGGTTAAATGTTAAGGAAAGCTTTTCCGGATATAAGAAGAGGAAAAGAAAATTGACATAGAAGGGGGTAAATATTTAGTTAATTGACAAAGAATAACAATTGAAAGTACAATATTTCAAAGGTTTTTGCAGTTGAATAATTTGAAAAGAAATTCTAACACAAATCTGATTGTCATCTAAGGACACAACAATCATTAGGTTGAGGAAAGTATCGCTTGTTAGACCTAAACCTAACGAACGACACCAAAACTCATATTCATAAGGCATTGGCACATCAAACATTCAGCTCGAGTGAGTAGTAAAAAATGCTAATCAAAATATTCGATTGATTCCAAGTGAAAATGAATCATGGCATAATCATAATTGAATCGATTTTGCGCCATTTGCTACATTTTAGATAAATTTCTTAGGCTAGTGCCGACCCGTTGAACTATTCTCATGAAAGACCTTCTGATAAAAGGTAATCTTTTGGATTGACGGATAGAAAAATTCTATTCAGAGTGATTAACTTGTATCGAGCATCTATTTCAAATCCATTTTAGTCACAAACTTTTGACAAAATCTTCAGAGGATTTCAAATCTTGACTCTCATTTCAGTAGTTTTCTATTTTTTTCAGATCTTTGCATTTTCTTGACAATTTGATTCTGTCTTAGGGTGATTTTAGATTTTCCAAAGATATTAAATATATTAACCTTCCTGAATCGTCCCGTTGTTTTTAAAATAATTTTGTCTTTTACCAACCTTTGATTCTTAATTCAAAAAAAATGAATATTTTGGAATTTTGATTATTCGAACCAACCAAGTAGAAGTCTCTCTAAAACTCGTTGGCCTCAAACGTGCAAAGCCAATTGGAATGCCTTTTCTGATGGGATGCTTTAGATGGGATGCTTCATTTGTATATATTGCAAATCAGTATAAAGTCTTTACTATAAGAGGCTGAATCTGAAAGCGGGTGGATGTGGATGTTGCAAAGAAACGAAAAGACTTATTTCTATAACCACAATGTTCTACCATTAAGAAAGAGGATCGCAGACATTAAACACAGAATTTGGGACAGGTGAAATAAAGGTACATACGTACTATAATCCTAAAATTTATTGGCCATTTCAGAGACTAAAGCCTATTAAATGTACGTAGCTATAATAGAGCTATAGACGCAACTCAAATGGTAGACACCGATTGAGAGAGCCACCTTGTTCGAATGAGATCCTAATGAACGAGCGGGAATGCTTCAATTTGATAGATGGAAAGCGCTCAATCCGTCAGATACTTTCAAATTAACAGTTTTACGTAAAATTTACAACGAAAATTAATAGCGTCTGACTAAATGAGTTACTCGTTAGGAAATTTGCGGCACGCAGACAGACTGCGTTCCAATTACAATTACACAAGCAAAGCAAGTGTTTCTATTGTCATTCCTGGTCATTGAGACTAACATTTATTGGCGGATTTTGGTGAAATTTCCATCTTTAGAATGTAACATGATGTAACTTGGATTTCTGTTATATTCTATATATGTAGCATTTGTCAAAGGAATTGCATAACATTTGGAAATCGAACTATATATAGTTTGAATAGAACGTAAGAATTTGCATATCAACAATCAGACATTTTCACATTGTTTCATGTCAACCCCACCACCACCACCACACCCAGGGGTAAAACCACCAAAAGCAACCCACATTCACAACCAGCATCCTTTTGGCCACTACCACCGCCACCATTCTCCTCTTCTCCTGCCAGAGTTTTGTCTCTAATTTAATTTGCATTTTAACAACTTTTTGCGTGTGGCTTTTTGTTTAGTGGACAGCGGGCAAGGCTTGAGAGATCTGGGCTTGGGCTTGGAATTGGGTAGGGGTATGGGTATGGGTTTGGGTATGGGGCTTGGAGCTTGAGTTGGGGCGTGACTGCAACATGCGCCAAGTGCGTGAAACGCCAAAATAACACAAGCAACCTGCCAAGATTTTTTTTTTTTTTTGTACCTGCGGGCTGGCCGGCCGCGCGCACAAATTAAATTAGTTTGAATAAACAGCGAATGGAGCAAACAAAAAAAAAAGACCAAAAATGTGCATAATAAATGAAACGAAACTGAATACTGGAACCATTGAGTGTGGAGGGCCCAGCCTAAAAAAAACCATCACCAAAGCCTGTAGAAGAAAGAAACAGTAAGCGTGAGCGAGATAGATGCCGACAAAATCAAGGCAAAAAGCAGACGACGACCATGACTGAGAGGAGAGACCCATCCCATCCCATCCCATTCCATGCCCAAAACCATGGCCAACTGCGTGGGCGCAAAAGCTTGCGCAGGTGATTTTAATCGCATGCCAGGAATCTGGCATAAACAGGTGAACCTCGACTTGCCTCAACTCAGCTCAAACCGACTCTTCTCTTGATGAAGGCAAAGAAGACGATGCGGAGCAGTCGACTGACTCCTCTTCCCGCTCCGAAATTGGACCGCAAGGCATAAAATGGCAAAAACAAAAATTAAATCAGACACAGAAGGAAGAAGGTTACTCCGCGACTCAATCTCCTTTAACTACAGTCTAGAGTTGGACGCAACACGAGTTGGTTGCGTGACACGAACTTCTTTAGTGGGATGATAATGCCAATAAAAAGCTCTAGAAATACTTTTCTGAACACCTTTAGAGTTATCAGATGCATTTCACAAAATTGATAATAAAAATTCGCATGTGCATTATAGAAATACATATAAAAATATATAAAAATTTAATTAGCTAAAGCAAAGCATTCAAATCGATTTCCTTATATTTGGCTACTGACTAATTTCTGTTTGCTATGAGTTTGGAGAAGGAAAAAGTATAAAGAAATAAATTACCAAACAATTATTTTAATTATAAAATTCAAATAACAGACTAGCTGTTCTTTTATTCGAAAACTATAACTGGCATTTAACTGCAAACGAAATATAAGAGAGAACACTAAAGTTGGTCTCTGAAACTCGGGTCTAAAATCATGAGAATGAAGTGCTATTTACAGAAATTTTCCAACGAACATTTCATGATGTGGTGGGATTCTATAGTTTATCAATAACACATATTCATTATGTTGCCGCTTTCGTGATTAGAACTTGATCCTCCCATCTCTGGGACCCTGGCACAAATGAGCAGCCACCGATGATCATCGTCAAAAAGGACGCCAAGGAAAAACGTGAAACGAAAATTGTAAATCACGAATTTTGCTGCAAGATATGCAAAACCAAAAAGCGAATGAAGAAAAAAAAAGTCGGCGCACATTTTGTAGCAAATTGAATTTTCAGCGGAAAAAAAATAACGAAATCGAGTGAACGAAAGAGAAGCCTTGTTAAAGGCGAAAAAATAAGAATCAACCGCTCGCGCTTGCGCATAAATTTCAGAAGAAGCAAGCACCAGCAGCAGCAGCAACAACAACAACAACAGCAACCAGCAGCGACAGGTTGCAACAAGTTGCAAGCTTTGTGCATAAGCCCACCAATCTGCATATACAAGCCCATAAAGCAATTTCCATTTGTGCACCACAAAAGAGGAGACTACAACACTACCACCACCCCCGCCCCAAAGTCTCGGTCCCAAAACCACAGAAGGAACAAAAAAAAAAAAACGCGCACCAAAAATGAGCAAGGGCGAGGCCTTAAGCAAGCCAAACGGGGCAAGCGAATGTGCGCGCAACCTTGATCCTTGGAACTTTAATAAGTTCGCAGCTCGCGGAGCTCGAAATGGAATCGACCAAGAAGATTCTGTTCTGATTTCGTACTCTCTCGTACGTGTGTGTGTGTGCAGCTTTACCTAGTGTGTCCCACACACTCGGATTGCGCGCACGCATTTTGTTGTATTTTATTTACTTGATTTTTATGCAAATTTTTATTTTTATTTGTTAAAGGCAAAAATGTGCACCACAACGACGTCGTCGACAACGACGACGACGAATTCATTTTCGTTACTTTTCTACCCTGTTGCGCCATGGCTTCAAATCGGGGTATACTAAGGTCTCCCAAATGTATAAAGGATCCTATAAGAATTTCATGCTTCTATTACGTAGAACCGCATGTTTGAGTTATCTCGAATGATACGTCGTACAGAGAGTCATCAATCTACAAATAAGTAGGCTAAACGACGCGTCGCACGAGAAATAAATCGATTTCGAAAAAGGCTCACAACTAAATGTAGGCTTGAAGGCTGCAGGAATCGACAGAATCTTAGCATCCTTCGCTTCCATGTGTATACCACATGGAAGGGAAGGATGATAAGATTTTTTTATACCAAAAAAATCGATTTTTTGCAGTATTTTGTTTGAAAAAGATCGATAATATCGATATTTCTGCGATATTTTTTCAGCTCTAATACCACATTCAGGCGTCGAGCTCGAAATAGCAGCTTTTTCCCTTTAATTAATCAAAATAGTTAACTCCAACCTCAATTTATGCAATTTTCTACTCTTTCTAGTAGGGAGGCATTTGAGTTCGTCTAAATTCTTTCTAGAAAGTAGATTTCTTTTACTTAACCAATGTGCTCATCCACATTTTGCACAATTTGAAGATCCAACTTCTGATTTCCCCTAAAATTTTGAATAGAATTGGAATCAAGACGAAGTTGGTATCGGACGATAAAAGCGGGGAGTATTGTAACAGCTAATGTTTCGAGTTTTTCATAAGGAAAATTAGCTGAAGTAAAATATTTAAAGAAAGCATCTTTGTCCTTTCATATTTCAATTTCAAAACAGAATTTCAAACTTGAAAATATGTATCCTAATCAATTTACACTGATATTTTCTAAAAAGGGTTTTTTTTTTTGTGGTCAACCCACAAATACAAAGCGTACGTAAACATTTTTTATCCAACGTATGTATATTAGTAGAATTCTTGCACAAACCTTCTGGTATGATGATTTAAAACTTTCAAGCTCTTCGGTTTCAAACAGAGTTGCAAGGACGATTCCAGTCTTGAACTGGAACTATAAGGTAACAGACATCGGATATACCAGATAAACCTATAGTTAAGGTGTGTGCATTAGACACTCCTTACTCAAGGTAAACTTACATAGCGATAAGCATATTCAAGTTACATGATACAGGATATTTGGAAGTCGAGCAACTCACATGAGCCTACTCAATTTATTTCGTTGTTTTTTTTGTATGCAAAAATTGTTATGCTTCTTCTAGTTGCACAGACCATTTATAGCTAGCTTCGTTTTTCTCATTTTTTCCTCCTTTTTTTTTGTGTTTTTTCGTTTGCCAAATTAGTGAATTTACATGTTGAACAATGATCAATGTTTTGTTAGCACATGTTCCTTTACTACAACCCGAAACGGGGTGGGGACACATACACTACTACGTATCGTATAACAATCCTCAACATACAAAAAGGGGATAAACAACAATGAGATAATTTTTGTTAGAGAGATGGTTAAAGTTATGGTATTGTTGCATATTGTGTGAGGTTTTAACAAGTGTACTAGTTTGTTTGTGTGTGTGTGTGTGTGTGTGGGTGAGCAACACACAAAAGTTAGTTCAAAGTGCGCGAAAGCAACATAATGAAGTAGGTCAGTACTGGGTATATCAAATTTTATTGGTCTTCTACAAAAGAAAATAAATGAAAATCGTTGTAACAATTGGTGACCCCGATGAAAGTACCAAACGGGTACAGTTACAACAAAACAAAGAACAGCGCCATTCAAAGCAAGTAACAAAGACACTTACAGAAAAACATTAACAAGATAAGAAAAATGTTGGTAACTCTACGCAAAGTAAACGGAAAACCAATAATAAAAAAAAATTAAGCAATGCAAAAAAAGAATAGAAAAATAAGCAATTGGGACCTGAACATATTTTAAAAGATTCACCAAGTTAATTAGATAAAATGGTGGGGATATTGCTTCTTTTTAAATGATGGAAAGATTTATTGACGATCTTAATGAATGTACAATGTACCAAAGTGCACAATTTGTGGAAGGCTTTTTGTTTTTGGGAACGATTATGCAACACCTCGGGAGACAAAACAAAAGCGGCACAAAATCAAACAAAGCCACAAAAGCACAAGACAAAACAAACACACATTGCACAATGCAATGCAACAAACCAACAGAGCAACAAGCAAAGCAAACCAAAACTAAACCTAAAAGATGCTACCCAAAAATGGATGCAAAAGAAAAAAACATTTTCAAGGAGCAGCACCAGCACCCACCACCAGGTTAAAAACGTTAACACTTGTTGGCTCCAACTAATCGCCAAAAAACAAAAAAAAAAAAGTCGAGTTAAGAAGAATTTTTCAAATCCAAATTCATGAGTCAAGTATCCGAAGAAGAAGTCTTCTTCTGGCCTCGTTGTATACCCTTACAAAAAGGGATCTAGATTGATTCGTTTTACTGCGATCACAGCGAGAAACAAGTGTGCCGAATCGAATAAAATTTGATATGAGAAACAAACGTTAGAAAAATAGATTTATACTATAATTTGATACATAAGCGAATGACTATACTTTTACGATATATAAAGTTTTTACAAGTGCATAAAATCTTCGGTAAGATCGCAGTTACTTTTGTTCCACCGATTTTCGTTTTGTTTTTGATTTGTGTGGGGCTTAATAAAATACCAAGAAGTCGTCGAAGATTGGGAAACAATGAATGCTTCCGCTGTTGCCGAAGCCGCTGTCAATGATTTCTACCCCGAATAAAAAAAAAAAAATATATATAGGTATAAATATAAAAAAGTGTAAGAGATTCGTGTGTATTCGGTGATTTATGTGGCTCGTTTTGTTTGGCCAATTTTCAGAGCTAAATAATGCGCTTCCAAGAACTAAGAAAAAAAAAAGCAAATAAAATACCAAAAAAATAAAAAACAACACCAAAATTGTTGCAACATTCCCAAATGAACCTTGAATATTCACCTATATGAGTACACTCACTATTCTCTATTCATAATTCGTTATTTGTCATTGTTAAATCTTTTTTCTCGTGCGTTTTTGATGTTTGATTTCATTTGAAATAAACATGTTGATTTTCTAAGCAATTAATTTGATTAACTGCCAAGTTTTGCGGGCGCTGCGGTTTTTTGATCTAATCAAAGAGGGACTTGGATGATGTGGGGTGAGTTGTGGAAGCTTGACCAAAGTTGAGCTGGATCGGTTTGAGTTATGAATAGCATTAGGCTAGCTAATTGTGGCTATGATATAACTTGATGTTGGAGAATTTCTCGCAAGGCAATAACAAAACAACACAAAAATAATCACAGAACTCACTGATTCACACCGATTATGTTGGTCAAATATCAGATGATTTATATTACATATTTATGTATGTAAATTGTTACGGTTTTAAAACAGATTTCAGTCTACTTCGCTGTTTTATGCACCTAGCGATATATTTTAAATACTTCAAGCACCTTGTTTAAAATGTCCACAAAAGTCGTTCAAAGTTGTGAGAAAACCACTAAGACTATTAATGAGAAAGCCGACTTTGAGATACACTGTGGACTAACTATTTGTGCATTCGAATAGCCAACTGACAAAGAAGATACGCTTGCAGTATTTCATAAACTTTTTAGTCTCTCTGATTCGCACTTGATTTTGTGAAATTGTGCATGATAAACTAATGGTTCGGTTGTCGATGGTAACAGATAATAGGTTTTCTAGGTCGCTAAAATTGAAATATCAAAGAAGCTAACTTCGGCTATGCCAAAGTTTGTATACTCTTGCAGCTTTTGACCATTACATTTTATTTTCTAAAAAATCTTTTGTTTCTTAATCCAATAAAGAAATATTTTAAATACATTGGCCGGGGGCAGCCAATCGCCAAATAGTAGACAATGTAGCGATTGATATTCATATTCACACACACACAATCGCAATTTTGACACATATATGTGCAAATTTTATATCGTCGAAATCAGGCGTTATGTTTATCCGATTGTTTTGAAATTCACGCATATGACGTAATCCCTTTTTATTTATGTACATAATCAGTTTGGATAAGATTGTTCAAAAAATAGAGAAGTTATTCGCATTTAACGATTGTATTTGTATGGCAGATATATGATATAGTTGTCCGATCTTATTCAAAATCGCAGATGTGTATGTGGCTGTATAGAAAAGCTTATATACGAACTTTGAATGCGATAGCTCTAAAACTGTGGGACTAGATCGCGCAGCACCAGACAGACAGACGGACAGACGGACAGACGGACATGGCTATATCAACTCGTCTTCTCTTGCTGATCAAGAATATATATACTTTATGGGGTCGGAAACGATCCCTTCTCTGCGTTACAAACATCTGACCAATTTTATAATACCCTCTGCAAGGGTATAAAAAATCGTTAATAGTCGAAATATTTTAATATATTTTTTGTTCTCTCCTCTCGTATAAAGTATCGCTTATGTAAGTCCTCAACGAACCAATTAGCAAAATATACTATAGTTGCATGACTACGACTAATTGATGAATTTTGGATATACTTAATCAATTCATCACCCACTCCATTTCGCTACTATAAAAAGGGGGAGCTGATACCAAATCTTAAACTAAAATGAACTCGTTGCTCGTAGTGTTGCTGATTGGACTGTTTTCGTCAGTTCTTGCCAGGGACTGTACTATAAATGGAACAGAAGTTGCATGTGGAGACATTTGCCCCGAAACCTGTGCAGTAAAACCTACAGCATGCTACCTTGCTTGCCTTATAGATGGATGTAAGTGTAAACCAGGATACATTATCGATGAATCGCGATCGGCTTGTGTGCTTCGCTCGGATTGTCCTAAGGGAGTTAAGCAAAAAACAGTAATATCTATGCACAAAACCAAAAATCTGCCTTGGAACTAATAATTCGATAACGTCAACAATCAATTCGAATCACGCCTAAAATAATAAATTTATAATTTCACACTTGTAATCGGGTTAAAGTATCACAATATCATCTTTAGTTGGTGTTAGCTAAAATAAAACTAATAAAGAAGCAAATTAACTTCTACACTAGTAGATCTAGATTCTAGAGTCTAGAATCTAGACTCTATAATAGGCCAAACGAATGAGCGAGAGGACTTGCTATCTCGAGCCTAACTGCACGGTTGAAGAGACCGAGATACTAACAACTTTCTGTAAAATTAAACTCTCGTTACTATTGCGTGTGACTTGGTGTCAACCAATTGATGTCAATTATAGCACCTACGAAGCTTGTAGTCAATTCAAATCTATAACAATATAATACCAGAAGGCCGGGCAAACTTCGACCGTGGTGAACGCAATTTTTTCATATGTTTGTTTGACAAAAGTATATACTTTATATGGTGGAAAATGCTTTCTTCTGACCAAAACTAGTATACCCTTTTTGCAAGGATATACAAACAAATTTCGTTATGGACGAAATAAATATATAATTTGGAAAATATTTTAATTATGATTTTCACAACTGAAATTATTTTAAAAACAATCTTGCTCATCTGGAATAATGGGAATTAAGTTGATTATGATCAATTGATAATGATTAATTTATTTAATCAATTTATCACCATTTATTCACTGCTATAAAAAGAGGCGAACATCGATGAATCGCGAAGAAAGCTACGATAAATAAATAAATCGTATTTTTATACCTAAGAAGAGAAATTTTAAATTTTAATAGGGCTATCATCTTTAAATGTATGAAATCGATGTGACTTAAAGTAAAATGTTTGAAAATAAAATTATTTAAGAAATTTAATTTTATTAAAATTTAATAAAAATACCGTTGTACATTACTGTTTTATTTATGGTATATTAGTATAGTGCGATTCTTTCAATCTTTGAAGTAATCCTTCAATAGAACAGACATATTGAACCTTTCGATTATTGATTATGATTTCGTCTTTCTATAGTATGTAGAATGCCTGAGTTGCAAAACAATATTTATGCTTAATTTATACTATGTTCCAGAAGTCAAGCACAACAAAGCACTTTATTCGTTTTACCACACATATATGGGAATAAAGTTAAAAGCATGTTTGCAAGTCCCAAGAAGAAAAAAAAAACCCAAAATTCCATATACAGATTAAACAAAGGTTGCTGCTCTGTTTTTCCATATTTTTCGGTCTGATGTTATCCCAAGTGGACCACCTGCCCAACCACTCCCAATTTGCTAGTGGGCCGTTCTGTTTTTTAGTATTTTTTTTTTCACTTGATTAACCATTGCTGCAATAAAAAAAATTAGGCTCTCTGCACGAATATGGTTTTATGTTCGTATTACCAATTTTTGCATTTGTTGGAAAATGTTTTAGTTAACATTTTCGGTTTCAGTTTTGGTTTTGGTTTTTTGTTTTTTGCTTTGCCTGTTAATTAATTACGATTTATTGACTTGAAAATTTTGTGTTTCGTTGATTAGACAATTGACGTGCTAGTTGCCACACACACAACACAACGCAAGACACTCAAACAACACTAAGTTCGATTTGCCTGCTTGGCTGGCTGAGAGACTGCCTGCTGCCGGCAATTGTCGTCAATTAATTTTACTTTGATTTCGTTGATTTGATATGCCGCCACCGCCGCCGCCGCCGCTGCCTTGCAGGTGGCATTGGAGTTGAATTTTTTAGTTTGGTTTTTGTTGTACGGTTTTTGGTTTTGGCAAATAAGAGCCGTATTAATCATTAATAAGGCATATAAACTGTAACTATTTTCGCAGATGGGTGTGTGAGAGAGAGAGAGGGAGAGAAGTTCAAAGTTTATGGGTGAACCTCTTTGATCTACATTTTTGTGTTTCGATACGATTTTAGAGTGATTTAAATCTATTCTGAATTCCATATGGCGAATAGATTGTTAGAATAGTTACATTCTAAAAACTCTGCAGCTTCTAAAGAATCTTTAATTCTACTGAAGAATAAATATTTCAATTAAGTAAAAAATCAAGACATAAGAGGGTTGCAGGATTTTTATACCATGCATCCATAGATTGAAATGGTATATTAAAGTCGGCAAAATGTAAATATATAACAGGCAGAAGAAAGCATCTCTGACCCTGTAAAATATATGTTTTTAATCAGATTGAGAAGAGAAATTAATTTAGCCATGTCCGTCTGTCCGTCCGTAAAAGTGCACATATCTCAGGAACTATAAAAGCTACAGCTACCAAATTTAGAGTTTAGACTCGTTTACTATATACGCTGGTCAAGTGTTTTCCTCCTTTAGAATGTAAAGAATGTATGTGTTGAAATTAGGTTTTACATTAATTTGTAAAATTTTCTAGGAGGGCATAATTAAAAAAAAAATTTTTTAAAATAAGTTTCAAATTATTCACAGAATTATTCGTAAAATTCTAACTTGAAAATTTCGTTCATTTTTCGCGTTTTTAAGATGATTACCAAAATCCGAATCAAAGAAAAAAAAAAGTTATAACAAAAGACTTAGACAACGAACTTGACTTTGGACTCTGCCAATTTTTAAAACAAGTTTTAAATTATTCACACTTTCGAAGAATTTTTCGTAAAATTCAAACTCGAAAATTTCGTTCACTTGTCGCGTTTTTAAGATGGTTACCAAAATCCGAATCAAAGAAAAAAGTTATAACAAAAGACTTAGACAACGAACTTGACTTTGGACTCTCTGGCAACAAGTGCTCGAAAAGGCAAAAGGGGTAGGTACGGGGTGCGAGGTGGGTACCTCACGAGAAATTTCCATAGATCTTTGTAGATGGTGTGAAATTCCAAACAAAACACAACTCCTCTACATAGACGGAGCATCAATCAGCCGGAGCCGGCAGCAGCAGCAGCAACAACTTAAATGCTGCATCATGACAAAACCATTACACTTGACCAGGGAGAAAGAGAGCGCGCCAGAGTGTGTGAGCGAGTGGGAAAGAGTGAGGGAGATGTCGGCATCTGGACAGAGGAAGAGATGACTAGGCTTCTGCCGGCAACATGATTGATTGATTGGCAGCGTGAGGTTGGTTGAACCTGGACCAACCTGACTCCGGCTCTGACTGACTGATGCTTTTGTCTAAAAGCCGTTTAGAATCACACCAAAAAAAAAAACCAAACCAAAAGGAGGCTGAAATGCACCCACAATGAAAAAATTGTAATCTAAGAATATTGTTTTCGTTTTTGGTTTTATTCTGTTTTTTTACTCTCATCCCCTTCTTCATTTAGTGCCTTTGGCTTGAAAAGACTTCAGTTGATTGCACTGTGGCTCGATTTTTGCCTTCATTATTATGCCAAACTGTGTCTTGGCATTCGTTGAATTTAACTTTTGCAATTTGCTCTCCTCCTGACTGACTGTCTGCCTTCCTGCCTGCCTGTTTGCCAGCCTGCTGCCTCTGCCTCTGCTTCATCGTTTGGGGCATTAAAAATGAGCTCGACGTAACAGGTGGATGGCCAAGATGCCTTCGATGCCGACGTGATTTTCGCCAAATCGTTTAGATTATTTTCAGATTGCTTGCGCCGGCCCCGTACACTAAACGAGAAGGCACACAGGCGCAGGCGCAGCGCAAGCAGTCAGGCACCTTGCTTTTATTTGAACTTGAAAAACATTTCATTTTGTTGCTAGCGGCTGTTGGCGGCGGCGGCGACGGCGGCAGCTCGATCGATTAGTGGCATTCTATTGCGTTCAATTTTCCATGTGCAACACACAACACAACAACCAACCGATCGTTGTGGTCGTAGTCATCGTCATCGTCGTCGTCGTCGTCGTTCGTCCATCGAATGCCGTTGGCACAATAAACACGCGATTTATTTCATGCCAAGCATTCAAGTGCCGCCTCAGTCGGTCAAAAAGCCGACCAGGAGGAGAGCCAGATTCAGGTCCAGTTCCAAGTTTCAGGCCTTGCCTCGACTTGACTTGGCTTGGCTTGACTTGGCTTTTGCCTGGTATGTGATAATGGGATGATGGTATGATGATGCATGCCCAGCATACACAACAATAACAACAGCAAACGGCATCAATAAGTGAAGAAAATCGATTAGCCAAACAAATCGAACACTAAATACACTCTCTAATAAATCATAGTCAATGAACCAAAGCGATATTCACAGCACATAAAACCCTTCCAGAATGAATTGGTTTTTGTGTAGTCTGAAGGTGTACAGCCCCACGTTGGGCGCCAGTTTTAAAATTTTTAGTAACAATAGAAACAAGAATTTCGATTGTAATTCAAAAGACGAAGAACCCATTTCCCAGAAGAACACTTTTTAATTGTTACTGAAATTTAGTTATGTTTTTATAATTGCAAGTAACCGAAGCCTTTTGGGCTCTTAAGATTGAAAATTAAAGCACTTGTAGTTGGTTTTCCTTATTAAAATAAAAAGGACTTGAGTTATTTTAAAGAGCTGACTACTTGCGTTTGATAGACATTTAAATTCTTCTTAATGTTTTCCCTTTACCAGTTTCACGTTGGGCGCCACTAAGTCAATTATTACTACTTCGTTAGCATCACACATTGAGAGTAATTTCTTCTTATTTATTGATTCTTTGTAGTTAACTTTTGGTGCAAAACTGATTCTGCCTATTCAGACTTTAGCTCATAGTTCAAATAACCCATAGATGAGGGTATACAATAATAATAGCTGCCCACTCAGCTTTTTTAGTTGTTGTTTTTCTTTAACTAGCGGCCAAGGTTAGTTGGTTGGGATGTGGAGAGGAGAAAGAGAGAAAGAGCGAGACGGGAGATGGGAGAGAGATGAAGTCAGTTAGTCTTCCTGCCCTCTTCACCCTCTTAGATATAGCCTCATCGATGCTCACTCGTTGCCGCATTTTAGTCGGTAATTGCTTGTGATGTATGATTTTGAGTTCTAGTTTTCTTCTTGCCTGGGAATATATATTTTTCTTCTTGTTTTTTCCCCTCCTCCATTGCAAGAAGAAGAAGACTTTTGACCGATGCCTATATATGCGGGTGATGTATGTTATATAGCTACAGGTATATGGCATATGCCATAGATATTGATTTGACGGGCGGCTCAGCGCACTAAAATCTTGTCACACTTTCTATGCCAAACAGCAAAGAGCACTTTCACCCAATTAGAGTAATATGCAACAGCAGCAGCAGCCGCAGACCGAGATCAATGCCAGGAAATATGCAAAAAGGAGACTAAATAAACCAAGAGCCGATGACAATCTTTTTTGTTTGTTTTCACTTCTGCAGAAATAAAAGCCATAAAGGATAAATTGTGAGTTGGGTCATACTTATGTACATATATATGTAGCATTTGACTGTCTTTTTGGGGTAGCCTGCTTATTGAACTCTTGGCATCGACAAGTGCACAGCAGGGAGTCAAGTCAAGCGGCCACAGATTTTAGCCAGATAGTAAGTAAACCCCGCCCCCGCCGGCCCGGCCCCATCATCCTGAAAGAAATGAAAAGAAGGCAATTTCGATTTTCATTGTCTTGTGTCCGGGGGTAAATATAAACAATTTGGGCCAAAAAAAAAAAAGTATTCAAGCTTCTACTATGATTGATTGACTACAACAACAACAGCAACAAAATATATATTCTTTACATAAAGAAAACAATTTCTCTCCCACTGAAGTGACGTTGAGCTATGCCTCGTTGTTGTCGCTGTTGTTGTTGCTGTTGTGCTTTTCATGCCATTTCGATACGGGCCTCATTTTTCTTGGCCACAATTAAGAAGAAAGTTGGCAGCAATTAGAAAACGCACATCGATCAAAAAATACAAGCGCAAACATTGGCCTAGACAAAAACCATAGAAACATATGTCATGTGAATACCTATTTTCGTGATGTGGGATGCCGCCTGGCAGAAGAGCTGCCAACTCGCTTTAAATATATTGAAAATGTTATTAGAAAGATATGCAGAACGGATTGTAGCGAACATCTTCGACCACCAAATAAAATGAGTTATAAGTGAATCAAATTTCTTCAAAAATATTTCCAATTTCTTAAATTCTCCTCTTTACTGTAATTCGAACTAGCCTGTGGTAGAAAGGGTCGCAATCTTGAGTTCAAGAAGGGGACGAAAAAAAAAGCGAGAATACGGAATCCTTTTGGGACTTGTGCGTCCTTCAGGACTCAGCCTCATGGCATCATGGCTCTCTTGCAAAACTTAAGAGTTTTACGGCTAAATCTATTACCTTAGTTGCTCAAAAACGTTACTCACAACTAGAAAAATTATAAAAAAATATACAATCCTTAATTATACCATACATCCAAAGGATACTTATGCCGCCAAAATGTATGAATATATTTCCATATATTCTTGATCATCATAAGAAGCTGAGTCAATTGAGACATGTCCGTCCGATGAAATGCAGTGATCTCACACATTATAGAAGCTAGTGCTACCAAATATAAAATGTAGATTCGTGCAGTACGCTTCCTTCCACCCCCGGAATTTGAGAATAGGTGATTCCCGCAATATTTATTGTACCGTAATTTAACACACTAATGCATTAAATCTCATACAAATCGAAATTAAAATGGCCGAGTTAAACGTGGAAACGTTTTGTATTCAAAACGGCGTAGGGTCGGTATTGGCCGAGTGGGGGCACCAAAGTGCCGCGAGATAGCATGTGCTAAATAGTTCGACATGCGAACGAGATTTATTATTAGCCCAAAAATCGATGACTATTCTGACCATAAAAATACAAAAGTTTCTCAAATAACTTAATTTTATTCTGCTGAAACTTAGTTAAAAGAACTAACTATTTTTTGGGCTTTTTGGCCAATTGATATTTGGACATATGTGGAGTGGTTCGATTGCTCGGGAATCTACTGTTCCCCGCTGAGACAATGGTGGCTCTAGATGTGGGTGGTGCTTGCGGTATATTCAATGACACGGCTGGTGAGGGTGAAACATTCGCTTCCACTTTGGCAGCAGCCTTCGAACGACGCTTTTGATTACCACCTCCGCGCCGCTGCGGTGCAATTTGCATTTGTGGTGGAGCTGGATGAGCAAGTGAACTAGATGCTGGTCCAGTGACAATCAAGGAGTTTCTCAGCTGCTGTCTTATTTCGGGTGTGATCACTCTGTGCATTTCCTCCGAGCCTTCCCCATGTGTCATAGCCGGTCTGGTTGGTGTTAGCGACGCGGCACTACAATTGGAATTCATGCCATGGACACTAATTGAGCGACTTATGTCTTCGGCTTGCTGACTGCTCTCATCATCGATTGTCCTAACCATACCGTTGATCCTTTCGCGCATCTCCCGCTCCTGGGACAAGCGACGACGCTGAAGATTGCGCACCAATTCAAACTCTTGCCAGAAATTGTAGGTCATCTCTTGGGTATTGCGCGCAATTTCCTGTTGAATTCTCTGCACGACATTCGGATCCGGTGGCACACGGTCTTTGATGGAGTGTTTGGACATTATCTTAACGGTACGATGGCGGTTGGACTGGAGAAACTGTTGTAGAAATTTAGAATAACGACGGACATAGGACAGACAGTTGTGGAAATGATTGAAAATAGTTTTCGAAATGATGTCCAAAAATATTGACAGCCCTCTAAGCAAAGCTAAGTTGACGGGGAGTTCTATGAAAATGCAAACACCTAGAATAAATCCGGCTTGACTTGGACCAATCATTTTCCTTTGCAGGGAAATCAATTGCAAAGTTCATCTAGACATATGTAAGGAAAGGTGTAAAAATTCCCTGTCTCCTGATGTATCCCCAATTCAAAACAAACTTCCGGTTCCATTTTAATGACTTCAGTAGATCATAGAAAATGATTTATTTCAAATAAAAATATTGCCCTCTTCGCATCAAGTTGGGAGCATACATATTAAGCTGTATATTTGCTTTCACCTGCTATCATTCACTTGAATCATCATTTTAAATCAACCCGCATAAATCGCACCAATCTTCGTATTGGGCCACCCGGTGTGCACTTTGCACTATAAATTCCAAATACACAAAAAACAAAAATCACGAGAAAACAACAAACCAACAAAATATAACAAGAAGGAAACGAAACAACCTTTTGCAAATTAATTAACGGTACATTTGTCTGAGACCCCCGTAAAATACTCTTCGAACACGCAACACTCGCTCTCCACGAGCACTCAGACACCTGAGTAATCAACTTTATGTGGGCATGGCTTGGCATATATTGCGACTTTTTTGTTTTGTTTTAGTGTGTGTGTGTGTGTGTGTTTCGTTAAACTCTGCTGGTTGTACCTACTTCTTATAAGCACCGACAATAAATCACGGATCAGATACGTATGTACATATATATAAATAAAACCAGCAACACCAACAAAACAAAACAATACAATCAACAGCAACACAGCAAAATGTAACGTTATTCATCACAGGTGGTATAAATATTTTTAACTCAAACTGACAACAAACGCGCGCGCCGATTCTGATACTTAAAATAATTTACACCCATGATTTCTGGGTCACAATAATTAATAATCAAAAAAAATCTGAAAAAAAAAAAACAAAAAAAAAACTTGATCGACTTTTTGGCGCATGACTTGCGAGGATTTTCTTCTGATGCCCATTGTTTCCTCCTTTGACCAAGCAGTTTTATCGAATTATCGACACTCCCACTCTTCACCGCCCACTAAATTAAGCAACGGAATACCGCTATTCAACGCACATTTGGAACAGCGCTTACATAATTTTAGTACTCATCACAAGGTGATAAGATTAGATAATGAGAATGTTATGACTTCAACAACACGTAGAGGGTATTCGCATGTCGGCGCTTTAAGTTAAAGAAAACGGCATTTATGGTTCGCTTTGGTTTTGTTTTCTTTAAGTCAAAAAGTTTTGTCATCGCTTTGGCGCATGCGTTCAACAAATAATCAATCAAATTGTCTCTTAAAACAAATCACTCGAATTTCATGTGCAACTACCAACAAAATTACAGACAAAGAGTCAGAATGACCGACTGACGGACTGACGACAGACGAACGGACTGACTAACTGACTGACTGACTGGCAAGTTTGGCAACTTCACTTTGATGGACGTCGGTCGTCGGTCACGATTTGCATGTGCGACAACTGTTGCCAGATTCCTAGCAACCAACAGCAACAAATCGCCAGCACATTGAACTGTCATTGACACCGGCGATTGGGCGACTTGGTGACTTCGTGGAGAGTTGAGAACGCTGCCGCTGCCGCCACACAACCACAACAACAATAACATCAATGTCTAAGCGAGAGTCTCTAGAGACAAGACAAGAGACACCTGTAGCAGCAAAATACAACAGAAAAGTTGAAAGGCAAAAGGCGAACTGCGGCACGCGCACAGTGGTTCAATGACAGAGAAATAACTAAATAAAGGGTTCCCAAACCCGATCCACATATGAGCTAGTTTGGGAGTGTTTATATTTACATAAATGTTTACAATTAAATTTCTATTAGACAAATTTCACATTGATGAGTATAAATTGATCACATTTAAATATTTAAACGAATGTTAAAAAATTATTACATTAAGAGGAATTCTAATAATTAACCCCATTATTAAAATACTGACAAAAATTATTTAAAATCGATAAAAAAAAAATATTAATTGCTATATTTAAACGTACTTTACTCTCATTTAATAAACTATTTCAATAAGAAAACAATATATGGCATTACATCGAAAATATTGGTCAATACAATATCAGCTAAAGCTGTACATCTATTAAAGTTTTAGGTAAGACTAAGTCTTTTACATAATTCAGAATGTATACCCCCTTGCTGAGGGTATAACCGGTCAGAGTTCGTTATCCGTTTCTAAATACACTAGCTATTTGAGTGAAACTTTGATGTAAGCAGTACTTTTGTCCAAAACCTTAAATAGTCCTAAGAGAGCTGAATGTGTGAATGAATAGACTATATATGACTCCCAAAGAAGTGAAAGAGATAGTACAATGCAGATGTGCAAGATAAGCAAGTTGAGTAATTTTTTGAGGGTCATAGATAAAGAGATTGAAAAATAATAAGATTAATGTTCAAGGACTGCAAAGATATATTAAATTGATGTTAGCTTTTTGAATATTTAAAATTCAAAATCTGATATGAGGTCATTCAAAAGCGTGTTTAAACATGAAACGGTAATCCAAAATGGTATCCAATTATAAGTAATTGAAATTTAATATATTCAAAATGGCGGTTTCAAGATGGCGTCGAAAACTCATAAAACAAAAGGTTCGAGGGGTGGTATTTAAATGCGTTCTTTAAAGTGCATCAATGATTTTTCACTCTTCTAAAAGTAAAAAATGTTGGAGCATATATTTTCAACCACAGTGCCTCTTTGGGTGGGTGCGGCAGTCAGTTTTACCAGTAGCTGTAACAGCTGGACCTGCCGCCTCTCTGGCCGCCACCCACCCGATCCCCGCCATTCGCGCAGTGCACTGTTGAGGTCTCTTGCAGGAGTCTGCGCGGCCAATTACTGGAAACAAATTCGAATTCGAATGCGAATGCGCATTGCGCACATTGAAAATTGTGGCAAGGTTGGTAATTTAAGACTCACGCCCCAGAGTCAACGACGAGAACCGTTCGTTTCTTTTTTTTCGATTTGATTTTTTTTTTTTTTTTGCTTTTGTTGTTATTGTTGTCGCACACATTTGGAAATCCGTTTGGTGATTGAATTGCTGATTTAACGGTTGCTGTTGTCAAATTAATGGACATTCATTCGGGCGCGAAGCAAAACTGAGAAACGTGGCTAAAAAGTAAAAAAATATCAAACGGTAGTTCTATTTCATTTTCTTTTTTTTTTTTTGTTTTTTTTCTTGGTTTAGCTCGTGTTATTATTATTATTGCTGTGTTTGTCATTTGCCGTTATTAATGTAGTTATTAAATATTTACAACTGCCCCTGTGCGACTGGTTTAGCGGTGGTGCAACAGTGGTGCAGCAGAGGTAGGTGGGTGCAGTCTCTGCTAGGGTTCACAGTTGGGTGTCAAAGTTTACCGAAAAGTTCTTGTCATTATTTTGTACTTTGGTTTTGTTGTTTCAATCCATGTAAAGTGAAAGGAATTGTCTAGTCTAGTCTCAAGTCTCGATGGCCGCCTTGAAGTTTTTTTTGTCGACTTAATTAATGACTCTTTTAATATAATTTAATTAGTTGTTAATGATTTCGCTGATTGCAATTTGAGTTTTTGCATTTGCAACTGATGATGGCGGCGCCGCGCCACTAGGCGGGTGGCCCCAAAAAACCGCTGCTAAGTAGAGTCCACGATGTCAGGGTCGGAGAGATAACTAACTTCCAAAAAAGAAAAAAGTGACTAGCCTAAGTAAATGCTAATGGAATGGGGTTTAAGAATCGTTATATATCATGAAGATATATCTAACAGATATGGCATAAACAGTATGCAACAAAAATAATTTTACAAAAGTTATTCTCCAACTCTTGAACAAATTCGATTCAGAAGCAAACATTCTTCAAGCAACCCATTTTTACCAAGAGGGTAATGAGAACTTAAGTTCATCCGACTTTTTGATCTAAGCAAAAAATATTTGTAATGAATTTTTCTTAAAATCAACTTACAAGTAAAGCTACAAACAAAATAAGGCTCTTATATAATATTGTAGACCTTTGACAAATAAATTTTCTTAAATAAACTTTCGATTCTTTGGTGGTCTTGTCGAAGACTAATTGCATTCGACTAGTCGAAAGGTACGAATAGTCGAAATGTTCCAATAGACGATTGTTTAAAAGTTTCTTGCACCCCTAGCCAAAACAGGACCAAGAAACTATTGCCAAGTATGTAATTATTCTTTATCATCATCAAACGAAATTATAGTAGACATGACAGTCCGTAAGAGATAAGATAAGTTAAGAGCCGAAAAAAATTTAGTTTCCGCATTTTTTTTTTTTGGCATGATGAGACTAAATATAAATTATTTGCACTATGGAATGTCAAGGATCTTGAACAATATAACAAATACATCATAGTTAAGAAGTTAGTCGATACACTTTTCTCTCATGATCACGATAAGGCTTTTCGAAATTTGTTATTTACCCTTGTTAAAGTATAAATATCGACAATAAAATGAACCTTAAAGTTAGAAGTGAATGAATTCTTCAAAAATATCCTCTTTATTTCGACTAAAAGGAAATACCAATCATTGAAGTCTTATCTTTAAGAAAATTGTATCTAATTGATAAAGGTAAACCAAACTACTTATGTCTTTGATAATTTCCTTTATTGCACTAAAAAATTGCGCTTTGATTATTAAGCGCAAATATCGTTTACGTACGCAGTTTTCTGTCATTGACCTCCGACAAATTGACCCAGTTCTCTCTCTCCGATCTTTTAATGAAAGTGGGCGACAAAACAAATCAAGTTGAGGCCAAATCGAACATGGGCCACAGGCTAGACAAAATGTTTAATGTTGTTTGCTTATTTTCAATAGAAACACACAAAAAAAGAGGAAAACAAGTTAACAAGTTGCGTGAATTTTGCGTAGACAAATTTTTGATGTCAGCTGGCTCGAGGCTCGAGCCCAGCCCAAAAATCAACAAAAAAATACATATGAAAACGACAGGGAGCCGATGATGGGGCTGAAGCTTTTTTGGTAATACCCTTGCCAATTAGTCAAAGCTTATGGAGTTGGTTGGTTGCAGAGCGTAAAAAGCAGGAGCTTAACCATAGAAATATGAAAATATTTACGCCAGATGGCAGTGGTTTTGCGATAAGAAGAGAGGGATCTATTGATAAGAAGTGGCGCAAGGGATTGAGTGGGCTTACCTAGTGCTAGGGCCAGGCTATGGCTAGGCAGCCTAGGCGAGACTGAGCAAGTCTGTTTGAGAATGGTGGCGGCGCGACCTGCCAAAGCAGCGAATGATTGATTTTCGATTGAAGGCACAAAACATTTTCAATCGTTGCCGTGCCTAAATATCATTTTTCTCAACATTTTATTGCCCAGGCCAGGCAATAATCTAAATGCTCATATCAAAAACGCATGTCCATGGACGATCAGCACGCAAAGAAAAGTTAAAAAGGAAGTTGGTTCGAATTTTGTTTTGTGGCTTTTTTTTTTCGTTTTTGGTTTTGGTTTTGGTTTGCGCTCTTTTGGACATTTTTTGTGTGGCAGCAGCGGTAACTCAATATTTAACCACTTACACGTTAATTTAGGCACAAATTGAATTAATAAACCATGTTGAACATTGTGTGCGGTCTCTGCGGCGGCCCACCACCCCCCAATCCTTTCCCCCACCCGTATGCCAAACTCCTTTCTCCATATTTCATTAATTTATGCACGGAACAAGGCAACTCAATGAACCACAACGAACAGCGAACAAAATCAAAGTTAACATTCAGTTAAAGTAAAGACTTTTGCGATACGCTGTACTCAGTAAGATCGAATAGAAAGTCGATGAGCGACAAGCGAGTGCTTCCGTGGGTGGAGGACCGCGCAAGCAACGAAAGAATACCGCGAAAAATTGGATTGCTTGTGCGGCTAGCACTCTTGAACTCATTATCGCGATCTTTCTCTTGTTATCCTGGATTGCTTGTACGTAATTTAGCTTGTCATCTGGAAGGTTAATGACATCTTCATCAAAATTCTCAATATACCCATTTAACCCATAGAATACAGGGTATAAGCACTGAAATTTGAATTTACAAGCACGTAACTTGCCTCCTTCTTCATGTACCAACTCTGTATTTCTTATCCACCTTGTCTTGCTGCTCTGCCGCTTCTGGTCGCGCACTCCCAGTGATTGGTTTCGACATTTGGGTTGACTCTCCTTTTTGCCACTTGTAAATTAGAACACGAACGAAAGAAAAAAACGAGGATATGTTGCGTACACAATTTTCGCATGTTTGGTACACCCCATAAAAATTATTCTCCTTGGTGGGTTAACCTCCGGCATGTGTAGGACACGGGAAACGGAAGAAGAGAGCGAAAATTTTGCTTTTGGTAGGTGCCTAAATGTGACTTTCATTTACACCTTGATGTATGATACATGGGGGAGAGAAGGGTGCGCACAACAGCAAGTGCTCCTAGGGCTACATTACGTTCTTTGATGTAGCCGAAGTTTCTCGCAAAAGTTGTGTAAAACAACAAAAACTTTTTTCAAATACAGACTACACGACGTATGTTTATTAAACGGGCAAAAATATGACAATTTTGGTTTTGGAGGATATCAGAAACTATAGAAGCTAGAGCTAAAAATTATATAAACTTGACCAGCGTATATACTATACGAGTCTACATTTGAAATTTGGTAGCTCTACCTTTTATAGTACCTAAGATATGTGCACTCTACCGGACGGACGGACGGGCATGGCTATATCAATTTCTCTTCTCAAGCTGATCAAGACTATATATATTTTATGCTTCCTCTTACATAAATTTTGGCGACTTTAATCAATCGTTACATGCAGATTTTCGTGCAGAATTACTGTAAAAAATTTAAAAAGGATTGGTCTTTTAGTAGACTTTCAGCTAGCATGTTCACCAACTTGACAAATGTCGATTGCTACAAGAATGTTTGCAAATCCCAATAAGTACAATGATGGAAGAAATAATAGAACCGGGTGCAATCAGCTTTTATTGATTGTTGCTCTGTTAATATCGACTTCAATTTCGAAGTGATTATAATTTTTTTAAAGATTAAAAATATAAAAATTTAGTTTTTACAAAATTTACCAAATGGAAAATGGAGCCCTTTAAGATTTGTACTTTAAATAATTAATTCCTTAATATTCAGTTGTTCCACCTTTGTTTTTAATTACTGTCGACCCATGGATCCTACCAAATTGGCATAAACGAAAATATCTATGGAATACCAAGGATAATATGTGCATCTTCGACTAATTTATATAATGCTTTATTTAGGATTTCAATTTTTTCATAAACAAAACATTTATATGATAAACAGTTTTATAATATTATAGTTTTTATTTTTTGATCATTTTAATTTATAACGAAATTACAGTTTCTTTTTATTAACTTTTAAAAACATGATTTTTTTGGAGTCATGAATTTACAATTTACAATTTTCAGTACTTAAGTAATCTTTACTCTACACAGTAAGGATTACAGGAACATTTTTCCCAGAACATTAGAACAATGATAAAAACTTTAAATTGTAATTTAATCATCAACTTGATGCTTCCATCACTAAAATTTTATTTTACGAATTTCTCTAAAATACGTTTAAAAGAGATTTGAAATGAGCTTAATGCCAGATTCTTCTTAAGGCGATGACTGAATGTTCTAGGCCATTTACTTTTTATAATTCCGTATGCAGAGATTTACTAGAAACACGATGATATTTAAGTTCTGTCGTCGATTTTATGACGTGCTCACTCTCATTAGTTGTATACTTTTGACTTGATTTCCAATTTATAGTGCCATGACTTAAGCCCCTGCAATCCTTTATTTATACTTTTTTCTAACCACACACAAAGAGAAAAAAACGAACGAACGAACGAACAAAAATAACAAATTCCAAATCTTCAAAAGAACGGTGAAATAAATCATTTTAGCCTGCGGCAGGTCTCGTCGTCTGCTGCACCAGATTCAACTCTCAGTTCTCGGTTTACCTTTGTTAATGGTGTTGCTGTTGGTTGAACGTTGGGGAATTGTTGTTATGACTAATAAAATGTTAACATGCAAAACATTCGCGCAAAATGCAAAGAAGGCGAACAAAAAAAAAATGTCAAAAGCCAGCAACAAGTTTTTTTTTTTGTTTTTTTTCTGGGTTGAATTCTTCCTGAGAGTGTGTATGTGTGTGTGTGTGGGGATGTGTGTGAAAGATCAATGGTCAAGTTGCCAAAAGTTGTGATTGCATATGTCGAAAACGTAACGAACCCTTTTCACTTCCTCTCCTTCCCACTGGACGCTTTTACATAGGCATTTAACCTGTTGGCTGATTCATTGGACATTGAGTTACGAGTTTGTGCCAATTCAGTTGATTTCAGATTTTTTCTGTTGTTTTGGGAAGTTCTTTAAGGGAAATCGTGTCTCTTATCACACAAGAAGAAGCAACGGCAACTGACAGGCAGCAGCGATATACAGAAATCATATAAGTACAAATGATTGCTTAAGAGTTGTTACACATTCCAATGTAAAGCGGCGGAGTCGAAGCTTTCTCCTCATTTTCCAACTATCAATTAAAGCCAACAATTTTCCCGTAACCTCAACTCAATTAAAACTCATTAAACCATTTACCATATTCATAAAATAACAATAAGGCGCAAAAAAAAAAATAACTATCAAAACCTAATAATGCAGTTGGTATTTTATGCCGCATTCACTTTCCCCCCTTCTCACCCCTCCTAATCTTAATGCATTTGTCATGAACCTGCCAGGGCAGCATCAAGCAGCAGCAGCTTCAAATCTGAGGACCGACCGACCCATTCGACGACCTGCTCTCTATTGTGCACATGATGAGGCTGGTTGGCAGAGGCTGCTGCCTAAGAGACCTGAGACCCACGGACCTCAACAGACCTCGACCACGGCCCCATTGGCGGCCTTTTTAAGGCTTACAAGTACACGCTAATGGTCAAACAACTAACCAAAAAAGAAAACCAACAATGAGGTAAGATTTGGATGGGTCTTTTCTAAGAAATTTACCACGACTTTGTTGATATCCTAAAAAACAAAATTTCAATACCACCTTCAATACCATCCACTGTTGAAGAAGATTAGGAAAACTTTGAGAATGAAAATGCAGCTTTTAATTTCTCAAATACATCAATATTATACAATTTTTTAAAAGGCACTAGCCTAGGAAAATAGTATGAATGATATTTCAATCACAGTTTTCCAAAAAAAAAAAAAAAAAAAAAAAAAAAAAAAAATTAAATATTATGGTCAGTAGTTTATGGCGAAAATAAAAGTTCTTAAGTGTTTTATTCGCTACTAAAATCAATGTTCCATTCAAAAAAAAATGTTTATGTTTCCACACGAGTTATTAATAATAATATCAGCAAATACCTTTCATTATTACGAAAATAATCATTGTAATAATTAGACAATATTGAAGTATATTTAAAAATAAATATACTAAACATTGAACTAGGAAAAAGAAACCTTCATTTGAAGTTTATTTTCAAACCAAAATAAAAATTGAAGCCTCTAACACCAAATCCATCATATCCATACATACTCTCGCTTTTCTTCTCTCCCACTTTGGCTCTGTTGATCTCTGTTTCTCTCTGTCTCGGTTTAAGTACAGAGCCTAGCCGCCGCACGCTGCCAACATTATAAAGAAATTGTAATAACAATAATGGCTCAATAATTTATTGATAAACCTAAAAAAAAAAAAGCGAAGAAGTTGAAGTCGCTGGCTATTTGGATGGGGGGGAGGAAAATTGTATGGCAGGTCACCTTAATTCTATATAAATACATGTAGAGAAGACCATAGACAACGGTACTTGATTTGATTCGATTTTCAGTCCTCTCTACGTTTTTGTCTGCTTTTTGGTAACTTCATTTGATTCGTAGAGTTTTTTGGAGAGAGAAAAAAAGAGAGAAGAGAATCGTGACTCCTACATTTTAACCCCTGACCTCTGGCCACGAGCGAATGAAGTTTAAATTTAACTTTTTTTCAGTATCTTTTTGGTTTTTTTCTGTTTTTGTTTTATTTTTTTTTTTTTGGGCACAAGCCGACATCAATGAAGTATCGAAGAGAGCGAGCAGCAGGAGAAGGTGAAGGAACACAAGCCCTCAGTTTTTGCTTTCTTTTAAGAAATTTTTGTTGAACAATCATAAAATTTATTACCTTTTTGCTTCATTTTTATTGTGCAAATTCTGAAGCTCAAAAAGAAAAAACAAAAATGACAATAAATCATATGAAAAAAAAAAAAAAATGAAATAAAAATCGAAAAGGTTCACTTGCAAATTCAGCAAAAGAGTGGAAAAAAAAACATGCGGCACGAGTCGGTGCATTGTCTTTTAGCCAAAAACTTGATGTTTGACCATGATCATATAAAGGGAACTGGACAGCAAATTTTTACATGAAAATGAAATTTTTTTAATATCGCATTCAGGATGGAATTTTGTCCATTTAAATGTTGTAGGACTTTTACTGTTTTGTATAATAAGTAAGACTAACTTCGTTTGCGAAGTTTCTATTAAATATCTATTATACATCTATTGTACATGATTATATAAACATAATTCTTATTGGTGATCAGATAGAACGCGATAAAGTTCGAAAAATGTTTTCTACCTAATGGAAGTTGCCTTTTTGATTGATAAAATATTTGAACTTTTAGTTAATTGTCAAATCGACGCAGCTTTAAAGCGTTAATAATAAAAATTAGACACTTATTCTCCAATATTCACTTTTAAAGATTTAAGATCATAATGAAAACAAATTAAATTTTATTCGTAATATGGAATTTCTAAAGCCTTTTCGTTCAAATACTTAATTCCATCAAGATTCCGCAAATAAAAAATAAGGGGAAAGAAACAATAAACCTTTTTTTAATGGACTTGTCACTGATCAATGCCGCACATTAATTATATTTAAGCTGATTTCAAGTCAAGAGAGCAATGACAAAATATAGTAGAAGTACAGCCAAATGCAATACATAATCTGGGATCGACTTGGTAACACCCTTTCACCGTCGAACGAACTATTTTTAGTGTTCATTGAGAACTATTCTATAGTTTTCCAGTGGTAAGATAGATACTTGTACAGAAAGGCTCTAATTGAATCCTTGGAGTTTTATATATACCTCGAGCTGTGCATGACGATTTGAATAGAATTTACTTTTAAATAATAGTATGAATTTTGAAAAAGAAGTAGAGAGAAAAGAAACATTGTTAAATAAAATAGACTACTTTTTATGTAGCATTGTAGCTAACCCCAAAAATACACCCGTCTCTAGGTCCAAACGTTACTCACGCGTTAATATCAATGTTATAAATGCACTAAGAATTTACCTTCCACAAGCTAAAGATACCCGTGGAGCACTACCGCTTAGGTCCTTGCAAACAGATTGCATAGAAGCGACTCAAAGCCTTCGACTAGAATAGTTTGGCTTCACTCAGTTTGAATCCTGGCATACCCTCTTTTACCCAAACAGTTACAGGGTACCCCGAACAAAAAGGAGAATAACAAAAGGAGATAAAAAGACAAAAAAAAATCACATCAGTGTCAGTTTTTTAACCTGTTGCAGCCAGGGAACACGAAACACACCTCCAATAAACAAATGATCCAATTGTCTGTCTCTTCTGCATGACTTAATGTTTTCTGAACAACAACAAATTTTTCAAACGAAAAATCAACCAAAACCAAAGTCAAAATCAACATATAATACAAAATAAAAAAAAATAAAAAAAAAAAAAAAACCAAAAACGAACCATGACGAAATCTTTTTTGATGTGGGAAATGTCGCTTTTGAGCCAAACCGACAAGTGTGTCCCCCCAGGTTGTCCACCAGCAACGGCATCGACAGCGGCAGCAGCAGCAGCAGCCAGCAATGGAATATGAGATCTTGCTGGGATTAGCCCAAAAGTATTCGATCAACAAAACCAAAAAATTTAATCCTTATTTGGTTTCTATTTTTCTTGTTTTTTCAAGTTTTTTTTTTTTTTTTTTTGTGGGTTAATTGGCGGCGACATGTGTTTGGGTCACTCGAGTGTGTGCGTGAGTGTGTGTGTCAGGAAGTGTATCTAGGCTTGGGAGATTTATTTTTGATGCCGGTTACATCAAATGGAATAGTGCCGGACTAGAGAGAGCTTGACGTATTTTGTCTCTTGGCCTGACCAGGCCGGCCATCGGCTTTTGGTTTGATCCGCTTTTGCAGAGGGCCTCCAACCAAACAGCTGAAATTGTGTTCGGGTGATGGGAACGTATTTTTGGTTTACTTTGAGGGGATTATAAGTTGGATGCATAATTATGTCGCCATTGATAGATGGGCTCAAAAGTTATCCATGAACTCAAAAAAATAAAGGGACAAGACTACCTAAAAGCAGCGCTGGAACATCAAAATTAGTTAGTGTCTCGAAGCATGCGATTGAAATTGCAAACAAATAAGTTTCTCGACATTTGAAATAGAGCACACAAAAAACGACGACCATATTTTCGTATGGTTCAATAACCCGACTACATACATATGTACCTATAAATGAAGTATCGCAGAAGTCGAAGTGTCACATATTTGGGGAAGCAAAAGTACAAAAGAACTTCACACTACTTAAGAGTACTTCTGGTGGCTAATGACATTAAGATTAAAGTGGTGTAAGGAGAATGTTTTTAGTAATTTTATATTCAATATTGAGAAGGATCTTAATAAACTTTGATATGAAGAGCATTTAAGTAGGACTTGGACTTTTGATTAATGATGAAGTGATAATTAAATTATATGTAGGACTACTCTTTACGATGAAAATAAGAAAGAACTACTCTTCAAATGTAAGAAGGTTTTGTAAAAAAAAAAAAAAAAACAAAGCATTTAATATTCTTAAATTAAATTTCTATCTTAAATTTCTCTTTAAAAATCTTTAGCGGATTTTTGTGCAATTTATTACATTATATTTTTACGATTTAATAAACATTGGGAACTGGGAACTGATCGAAAATATTGAAGTAATCGAGATGAGCATCTTTCACTTGACAAATATTTTATGGTCACACGGGTCAAAAGCTAAAATAATTGAACCTGTTCCACCTTCTCATTTAAGTCCTCTTTCGTTTATTTTTTATTGTGCCAATAAAATTAAACAATCATAAAGCAAATTTACTGCAACGTGCAACAAATTAAAACATCATAAAAATCAAAGGCAGATCCAAACGAGATCTCCGTTAACCAAAAAAAAAAAACTAAGAAAAGACGCCGCCGACGTCGTCTGCCGTGCCAAAACGCGAACAGAAGTTGAGCGGCGGCCACAAATTAGACGCCGCCTCCTTCCCTGCCTCTGACTTTGGCTTTAGCTACTCCTTAGAGCCCAAGTTGAAATCAAGCAAAGTTAACTACTAACTAACCCAACTCTCCATGGCTAATGATGACCTTTTCACTGCGGCACGACAACTTAAGGTCATAAACAATCAAAACGCCGCGCCACACTGTTCGGTTGCTTGGTCGGATGGTTGTTCGGTTGCTTGGTGGCAATTGGCATCAGTTTTACACAGTGGTTTTTCTTCGACTCAAGTCTGACTACGACGCGAAGCAGCCAGCTACCACCAAACACCGTTTGCTGCTAATAGTTAATAATAATTATTATTTCATTTTGTGGCAAGAGAGCAAAGTAACTCCCACTAGCTTGACACCAACACTAGCCGCCAAAGTTAAAACAATAAGACGACAGGCCCACAACAGAAGGAAGTAATGGTAGTGCTCTGAGAATACTGTGGGATACAACTGAGAAATTTAAAGTAAAATCAGATGGACCCAGCACAGAAAGCAGAGTAGACGCAAAAATTGTTAGGAAGGCCTCCTTCAATCTTACGCAGGAATCGAGATGAAACATTAAAAGGACCAGCAAGACCTCAGTTAGACTAGACCTAGACTAGAGTTAAGGCAGTGGTACGGCACTTCTAGGGCAGTGAGCTAAGTCTGCTGATGAGAAAACTTGATAGTTCTCGAAATAGCAGTACGAGTATACAAACAGCCAGCCACATCGAACTAGTTTTATCAAGTTTCATAAAATCGAAATATAAAACTGTCACTATTAAGTACCGAAACAAGTGTTGACATTACATTGAAAGCTCTCAAAATTGTCTTCATTCAACATACAAATATCCAAATTTTAAGTTTCGAAACTAAAAACATAAAGTTAAGAAAAGAAATGGTCGAAAACCTAATTAAAAGAATTAATGGAACACAGCAACTAGAATTTCCACTCGCGTCGCTAATCGTTCTTGCTAAAAGTTAAGTTTCTGGAGAGAAGCAGATTACTAAAATCTGTATTTAATCTCATTTGGAAAATTATTGCGAGAGTCAATACTTAGAATAACTTACATACTTGATTTAAATTTAAATTTTAAATAGATGATGAAACACAAAGGATGAAGTAAAAAGCTCAATTTCTCGATCTGTTTTTAGGCACATTTTGTGCAATGACTTGCCATAGTCCTTGAGTGAAACACACAACGGTAACATGGCGTGTTTGTTTATTGCGCATGCCTAACCGACAATCGTCGCACTGGCATCGAAGCCAACTCCTCCATCACCTTCATCTGCTCAGGCTGCCCCTTCTTCTTCTTCTGCTTTGACTTTACCATATTTGCTGCTTCACTTTAGCCCACTTAAAGGCGGCGGCGGCTTCAGTTATATGGCAGGCAGATCGCCAAGTCAGGATCTAACGTTAGGCCCTCTGTTGGCCCTGCGCGCTCGTTGGCTCTCTCACGCGATAGTTATCCTAATGGTTTGACTTTCGTTTGAGGTTTTCTTCTGAGCTTTGTTGTGTGTGTGTGTGTGTGTATGTGGTTGTTTTTAGTGGCCACATCTATCTATCTGTTTTCTTTCCTTTTTTCGTTTTTTTTTTTGTTTTAAGTGAGATGTTGGTAATAAAGCAGCAATTTGTTAACTTTCCAGCCAGGCCAGGCTGGGCAGGCCAGACCAGACCAGACCTGGCAGGCAGTCAGCTCATTTAGCTACCTCATTGGCGGCTCTTGTTCACTCGTTGGCGGTTGATCGTGATTGTTGTGGGAAAGATTCCAATTCGGTTCCTTCCTCTATCCTCCTCCTCTCTCACTTACTTCATTTCCCTCGAGTTAAACTCATCATTATATGCATTCTACATACTCTATTTAGTATCCATTGTTCTAGAGTTTCCCTCCCACACATACATATGGGAAAAGCATTAACACCCAAAAGGGATTTTGAATTCCGAAATGCTCGCGCTGTCTCTTTTATTCTTTCGATTATGACATAAAGTGCACGTTTTGCTTACCTGATCTTTCCTACCTTCTTTTTTTCTAGTGATATATCTTTTGGGGCAAGCAATTGACACTTTACACAACATCTTACAAGCCCATATAAACGTGACCTAGACAAGAGAACTAAAAAAGCGAATCCCATTTGCCATTTGCATGAGCAAGTGTTCTAAAAGAAACGAAGCAAAAGATACTCTTTCTAAAACTTAGATATTTCGTTGAAAGAAGAAGAGAGAGAGAACTTATAGTGGGAGCTGAGCTGTAAAAATATATCGGTTTATTCCGATATTTTAGCAATTATAGAATGTTGAAGAAAGTTCCCCTTAAATTATCGTTAAAAGGTTGATCTACATTTGTTTCGGTTGATCTGAGTTTTTTTTCTATCCTCATTCTTTTAGAATCATTATAAATACAATTTTCAACACGTCACCAAATAGATATAAATACTTTTACCTTAAACTATATACGACACAAGGATTTATTTCGGTTAATCTGGGTTCTGTTACTATTTTCCTATAGCTCTTCTTCTTTTCTATAAATCTTCTCATAAATTTCTTTTCTGTTTGCAAACCTCTTTACATATTCATGTACCCCAACGATAACACTAAAAAATGTTATCATAAAATTCAGTCTAAAGATGCGTTATGCAAGTCAAAATCTCCCCACAAGCAAGTTTAAGGACACAGACACGATCTTCAAAGCAAGGAAAAAATTCTTTATTCGCAATGCGCAACAACAATAAAAATATGAAGCGCTACCAAAAAGTCGTGTAAAGTCAATGTTAATGTTAATGCCTATGCCTGGAATATGCTGTGGAGTTGCTGCTGCCGCTGATGCTTGGACTTTTGCCAATGTGCCTATTGTTCCTACTTCCCGTCGTCGTTGCCTTCATCGTCGTCGTCATCTCATCGTTGTTGTTGTTGTGACTGTGTTCATGGCCAAACGACTCCTACGGACTCACACACTGAACCGATGAAACCCAAACACCAAAAACTCCAAAAACCAAGACGAAGACCAAGACCACAAAGATTCCAGAAAATTATTGGCTCTGCGTGCGGAGAAAGTGCACGTTTTGCTTGTTAAAAAGCACGAATTGTAAATGAAAACAACCTGTTAATCTAAATATCTCACTCGATTGTTGTAGTTGGCGGTAGTTTGGAGGAGTGCAACAGCACTAGCAACGGCAGCAGCAACAACAACTATTATTATATATAGTCTAGTCGTGTGCATATAACTATTCGTACATACTCGGCACAGCTAACTGTTTTGGCCAACAAATGGCACAAATGTCGAATCTTATTAAAATATCATAACCAGGCCACAAAACTGAACAAAATGCGATTGATCAAAGATCGGGCAGGGGGAGAGAGTGAAAGAGGGCGGACAATATTGTTGGAGAGTCATTTGTTCTTGTCAAATTGTTTCCAGGTATAGAGATAAAAGCAGAAACTCTACTTCTTTTTGGTCTAATAAGGTTAATTGTTAAGTCATAGGGTATATTTAGTTATCTCAAATGTATGCTACAGTGATAATGAGAAATAACAGCTCTTAATTTAATTGCTGTAACAGGTGAAATATTGGATTAGATGGAATATACTCATTCCGATAATTAATTCATTCTTATGAATTGGTCATGAAATTCTTATTTTGAGCTAATTTACAGAATTGAGAGCAAGACACTAGAAACTGATATTTTTCTTTCAGCTATCGAATGACTCACTTGAATAACAAACTTGCTCCACATATTTTCCATATGAAAAACGACAAATACTCAAAATGTGGCTGCTGCCTGCTACCGCACCAGCAGCAACAACTCGGTCAAATCTGCTCTAACTCCTTCACTTCGTACTTTACCCCCTGGCTCTGCCTCCCCCCACCCACTCCTCCTTTTGGGGGGCTGTTCCACAATTATTATTGCCATGTCATAGTTGGAAAGTGAAGTGCCAAGACGGCTCGTTCGGTCAGTGGATTGTCCAATTATGTTTAACTCTTTACGGTGGCAATTCAACACACACACACACACCCATCCTATGCCATACATACATGCATAGATACACACAATATCGAAATCTCTCTAATGAAGTTTGAAGATCGTCGTCGAAGCGCTACTGTCCAGGGCGCGTAATTTACCTTCTAAAGATTGCGGGTGATTGCCAAGATCTATGGCTCGAGACAAAGAGATTGAGAGAAAAAGAGACATAGCCCCACACACACTGGAGGAGAAAATTCCCAACAAAAACAAAACGAGAAAAAAACGTACCCATTTGCCACCAGGGCCCTCAAGTGCCTGAAGCGATTTCATATATACATATCGAGTGCACTTCACACAATTCAACAATTTCGTTTTTATTTTGTTTTGAAATTGAAAGAGAATCTCTCAATAAGCGGGGCAACAGCAGGTTCAATTTGGAGCAAACCAAAAAAATAAAAATATTAAAACATGAAAAGACAGACAAGGCAATTAATCATAGAAAATTGCAGAATAATTGTAGAATATTTTGGTTTACTTTCAAATATTCAAATAATGGAATATTTTTTGACTTAACTAGTTTACAATTTAATTAAAATTTCAGGATTGAAAGTTAATTGTAACAAAAAATCTATGAAAAAACATTAAACAATTTATCTAAATTATAAGTAACTAATTATAAGTAAGTACTTATATCAAAATTGTAAGTACAACTTAAAATTCATTTGTTGCGTTCGTTTTACGATGGGCATTACGAAGGTCAGATTTGCATAGGCCAATAAATTTTCAACGATTACTTTAAATTTTTATTTCGGGTTTTTTTCTGCTGGTACTTTCAAATATGTCCAAGAAAATTATACTCAATCGTATGCAAAAAGATTTATGGCTTGATTATTTGCTTATGATTTGGAAAAAAAAAAACCTCCAGCTAAAAACAAACTAAAGAAAAAACTTAACTTTAATTGGAACTTATCAAGGAGGAGAGGAATTGAAACCAATAGCAGCATTTGTCCAAGCTTTCTTTTATGGCCGCCTTTTGTCTTGGCTTTGTTTTATTTCTATTTCTTTTTTCCTTTTGCTCTTCGTTTCTTTTCTTTTGCTGAATTTATCACCCACTCAAAACAGCCCAAGAAAAACTGTTGAGTTGGAGGAGTCCATGTACCTGCCATAGACAAAGCAATAATTCAATAAATCTATTGCCAATGCATTTTATTGGCAATATGATGATGAGGCCTGCGGATCGAAGGTTTCGTATGATGTGAGAGGATGCAGAGCATGCAAGCGGATGAAGAGCGGCGAGAACCAGCCCAACTTGACTTGAACTTCAACTTCAAACTTGAACAACTTCAACTTGACTTTGTGGACTTCAAGAAGTCCATCAAGAGGAGTCAGTCGTCGATGCTCTGTGGTTTGTTTAATAATTCTTTCTGCTCTTTTTCCACTCTGTACCCTGTAACCATTCAAAAGTTTGGTATATTAAGACCAACAGACGATTTGTTATGCTAATAGCTATCTGAAAGTTTTTATTTTTAATAATTGAGAAATTCGTTTGACTAAGTGAAAAATTGGAAGTTATTTGACAGACAAAAATCTGATAAGAGCAGAGAAGGCTTTAACTACTTTAAATGTAGAGGAAGCCAGCGTAAACTCAATTACACAGAGTATCTCAAAGTCGTCGACGATCATTTTCAAAGATTCATACTGATTTTTATTTCAATCGAGAGAAGGAGGCGGAGGTGGAGAATGCAAATTTGTTGCCCACTCGACTACCCCTTTTTGTTCCTCCTCCTGATGAAATATTATTCATGGCTTTGGCAACTTGTTTCTAAAAGAGAAAAAAAAATCACTGAAAAAATCTGCATATGAAAAATTATTATTGTAATCCATTTGAAGAGGAGAATGCTTCTTCTTCTCCTTCTCTTCGGCATTGCGGCACGTCAGAAAATTATGCAGCATTTTGTTTTTACTAGTGGAGGCCCCCAAAAGAAAGGCGTCAAGAGATTTATGTTTCAAGTTTCTTTTTTTTTCGAAGGTTTGCGCCTAAGTCCTAGTCTGATTTTTTCTTATGTTGTCCGTTGGCGTTTCCCATAACTTACTATTCTATCTTTCGCTCTGTCTCTCTATATCTCTCGCTCTGTCGCTCTATCTTTATGTCTGTCTATCAGTCTGGCGGCGTCGGCGGTCTTTTGGGTGTTGAAATCATTTGTAGTGCAAATTTTTGTAGCCCATTCTCTCAATTTTTGTGATATATGTGGCAAGTGTGAAAATATATTTTGATCAAATAGCCAAAGTTTTGAAAGAGAAAGAACAAGACTGAGAGAGAGATTGAGATTAATGGGTTTACAGCTCACTAGAAAGGTTCTTTCACAAATCGGTTGGCACAAAATGCCTAAAATATGATTAAATTGGTTAAGTATATGAGTCTAAAGATTAGAGAGATGAATTATATGTATTTGTAGTTTATGTCGTTTTGTAGAGTTTTCGAAGCTTTATCAGGATTCGGAGATAAAACGGAGACTGGGACTTGCAGAATTCTAGCGAAATTAATTTTCCATCTGCCTTAAAAAAACATTTTCTGGTTTAGACCTTTTATTGATATTTTTCTAGATCTGATGAATTAAAGAAAAACTCTATCTTTTATATGCTTTATAGAGAGTGAAGAGTTGCGGAGCAATTGAAATAACATAATAATAGTATGTATATATATTAATTTAAAATATTTTTGAAAGCACAAATCGCAAAAATCGGATTGCATTTGTATTTGCACAAGTTTGGAGACTTTGTAGAGTTGTGGAGACTTTTCTTTAACCACTCAAAATACTTCAAAAAAAATGTTGGTTGAATTTTGTATTTTGATTATTACAAATTTGGAGGCTTTGTAGAGTTTTGGAAATTTTGAAAAATTAATGATCAATTAGCGCTATTTTTTTGGTTTTTTTATAAATGGCTACCCAACAAACTTTTACGATCTATTCGAGAGTTTCCCTACACGTTTTTCTTGATAAAAAGAAGATTGTTAAAATATTTAAATTAAATCTTATTTAGGGACATGACATTTGAAAAGACTAAGCTATCATCAAATGCCAAAACTTTCATTTATCCAGAGACATACACTCCATAGCAAACTCTCCACTCTTCTCGTAAAATAAACATACTTAGCCCCGAATCGAAAATTTAACCCACTGTCATAACTCAATAAATCATTTAGCCATCAACAGCTTTAGCTATCCAGCTCTAACACCTACCCAACCCAAAAAAACAAAAACAAGAAACAAAGAGCTGAAAAAATAAAGTTATATAACATTGACTTCAGGTGAAATTTTTATTATTTCGCGCGCTTACTCTGCCAACCAGCACAAAGACACATAACAACACAAGGGGTAGGCAGCCAGGCAGAGAGGCCCGCATCCTCTAGCCTAAGCCGGCGCCACAAACCGCAAAAAAAAGAGGCACTTGAAGGTCTTCCAAAACTCTACAACTTTTTTTCTTCTTCATTTTTGCTTGGCCTGAGCTAATGATGCGACACATTTGCTAATTTCTATTTGAAGCCCACTTGCTGGTTGAGATGGCTTAGATGATGATCATTGTGATCATGATTATAGAGATGATCATGATGGAGTCAAAGTCGAAGTAGATTAACCGCAGCCCAGAAAGATAGGTAGGAGGCAAAAAAAAAAAAAAAAAAAACAGGTCTCAAAATACCACCCGAAGCTTTCTTTTGAAATTAAACCATGTTGAAATTAATTAAATGAGGAGAAAAGTGTAGAAATAACTTTAAGCCTTTATTTCTATATACACATATATATCGTTTTCTGAACTGTCCATCAAGTCAATCAGTGCAAATGCTTCAAGTCATTCGCCAAAATACAAAAAGCAAACCCCAGACTCGTCGACGTATTTTCTATACCCTTACAGCCTCTTAATAAAACTTTAAATCGTTTAAAAGTTCCTTAAAACTGTTCATTTTTCGAAAGATTATTTCTATTAGAAAATAAAGAATGCTGCCATCATACAGATTTTATGCTTTCCAGAAAAGCATCTATAAATATCTGATTTCAGATTTATATAGAAATTTATATAAGAAGATTGAGTTCAATTAAACGCAAAGATTATATATTTTGTCTGAATTTGATAATAATATATTAATCTAAAATTGATAAACCGTACAATATTTAAATAAATTTTTAACGATTTACCAATGATTGGTTGTTAAAAATTACTGCTTATATCTAAATTCGATTCACATGATAAATGCTGATCCGAAAATTTTGTACAACAAATTAACCTTTTTCGTAAGGGTATTTGAAAAACAACAAAACAAAACAAAAAAATACAAACACCGATCACTTTATGGATTTTCTATGACTGATTTATGATTTGCATAAAAAATTCGTTTGCCAATTCTTCGTTTATTTTCTTTTTTTTTCTTTTGTATATAACTTTTACCTTTTGTTTGACTTTCAAGTCACTTTTTGACATTTTGAACTTTTCACCCAATCGAACGAAACGTTGTCGACATTTCTCTAGTGAGCCTTAATAAAGTTGTCTTTCGACAATATTTGTGTTCTGTTCAAAATGATATTCGATACTTTTCTATATCGTTTTGAGCTACGCACTGGCTGCATTGTCCTGGCCGTTCTGCATTTGATCACGAGTCTTGTGGCTTTGGAAAATGTTATGCATTTGGAAACAATTTATTTCTGTTTGGTCCTAATCGAAAGAATATTCGAAATGTGCTTAAGCCTCTTCCTTTTGTATGCCTCCATTAGGGTGAGTATAAATGTTTGTTAATCATTTCCCATCATTTCTCTATTTACATTTATTTTCTTTTTCCTATATTAGAGCAAACGAAGACTGTTACAAATTTGGATGTTATGCATTTCGCCAGTGTATTTGTTTAACGTGGCTTATGGCGGTTACGAAAGTCTGATTAAATATGATACACTATTGGGTTTCGTGCTACTGGTCACTATATGTAAGTAACTCTTATCATTAGATATGACACTGTCACATTTCTACATTTTTTTTACATAGAAGGTTCGTAGAAAGGTCTTAAAATTTGTTTTTAAGAACGCACAAGTAACTAAAGGACGCACAAGCAAGGCTATTGTGCCGAAAAGTAGCTTATGTAGTCAAAGACGCTAATCACGCAGAGTTCTAATATTGTTTTATTATCTTTTTAAGGGTTTATCAATCGAACATAATATTTAAACATTGAAAGAATGTTAGGGTATAATACTAAATCCATTTTTAAAGTACTAAACTCATTTAAAGGGATAGAAACTTTAATCACTCCTATTTTGATAACTTATTTAAGCTTAACAGATTTGCCATTCAATAATTATTATTCCATCTTTTTAACAGACGTGCAAACCATTTCTTTAATGATGGTATATTCGTTTTATAATGAATTAGGTTTCATTGAGAACCATTTAAGAGATCTGTACGATTTAAGAGCTCTAAAATCAACACGGCCAGCGAAAGACTTTGAAGAGATGGAAATGGATTCATTTGCAAGAAGAACAGTCCGAACAACTTTACCAACTGGTACTACCCTGCATGGGCATTCAGGAGATATGAATCGTAGAATAGCCAGAAAAAAAGAATCTAGTACCGATGGTAGTCAAATGCATATGCAGAAGTTGGATTCTTTTGACCGGAGTGCAGTTTTCGATTCAATTAGTTTATTGCACGAAGAAGATGACGAAACCGAATTTAGTCAAATGAACACTCATTGGGATTCGTCTGTAATTACGGTTCCGAGGAGTCTACCACGCGAAGAGATCGAAAGTAGTGAAGCGGAAATTACAGTGGATCGTACCTTCACACCCCGTCGTTCACGTCACAATTCTACTACAAAATCATCCAAATCAAAGCGCGATTCAATTTAAATGAAAATTTTAATATTCATTGTACCTACATATAATCCCCTAACTCTATAACCGGTAGCGTGAAGACCAAAGAAACTTGAGATGCATAGTCTGGATTGTGAGTGTGTGTGTTTCTTTTTTTCATCTCTAAACCAAAAGGTGGGTAATCGGATAGGCGAAAGTCAAGACAAGTCAAGTCTCTCTTCATTTTCATATTTGTTATAATTTCTTTTCAATCCAACCGCACAATATTCACTTGGGAGTCAGTTTGATTATGACAAGTTTTACTACGAACGAAGTGTATGGAAAGCCGCCTAGCGGGGTCTCCAGTGCTCCATTTGGCTTTGGCTCGCGCTCAACTGTCGTTCCTTCTTTATGATGATCGAGTGGTGCAAATAGAATTCTTTTTTCTTAATGCTCAACAAAATGCATAAACAAAACCGAAACTCAATTTCAAGTCAAGCGAGAAAAGAAATTATGTTGAAATCTTTGCCCCCGAAAAAAAAGAATAAAAAACAATTTCATTATTATCATTGTTTATTGTTCTGTATTGAAGGTAATGTAAATATTGGAAGTTAAAGCACACGGAACAGTGGCACAAATTCAAAAAAAAAAAAAAAACAAACTGGAGAAATTTGTAATATTTCGAGAATGTTGAATATCAAATCTAAGATGGAGAAAACTTATTTAACAGATCTGTAAATAATTAGAAATTTTTAAGATCTTCGTTTTAAGGTATCCATGTATCTTCAAAGAATTTACACGGTATCATAATTTAATGAACCAGATTATGCCATCTCCATAACCTTCGTACGTATACGAAGAATCTAAATCAGCCAAGAAACATTACCCAGAATCGATATGATATCCTGGTATTATGTGATGTATTCAGATCTATTTGATATGATCACAATCAAACAAAATGTATTTCTCAATTCAAAAATAATTTTATAGTCAATAATAAATACGTATCAATCGAAGGTGTAGCTTATATTTAGTAATAATGAATTACAATAAAGTTTCGAAAAAAAATATTAAAATGGTTTTAATATGGATTTGCGCAAGTAATATTACTAATGTAAAAGAATAATTTAAGTTTTAAATTATGTGAATATTTAAAAATAAAAGTAATAAGAAGCGTGATTTTGGGATACCGATTTCATGTGTTAGTAATATTGAAACAAATGAACTAGAAAATAATGAAATAATTTGTATAATTTGTTTATAGCTTATATTTTTTTTGACATTCATTTAATAAATAGAAATAGAAGTAAATTTGTATAATTTGTTTATAGCTTATATTTTTTTTGACATTCATTTAATAAATAGAAATAGAAATAAATAGCAAAAACAAATGGGAAACTTTTTCGATATATTGCATATATAACTAAAAAGACATTCTAGTTAGTTCGTATAAAACTTTCCCCAAACTTTGCGTAATGTAGCCACTGTATACCGCCCTCTCTTTCTCCAACAAAAAACAAGAATAGCTAACATATTTTCATAGCATTTAAATAACAGTAGGCACCCCCACCATACCAGCTCGCACACACACACACAAGACAAAACAAATCCAAACGATTGAGGTAAATGAGTAAAAAATTGAAGCCAGAGACAATTAAGCTTAAGGAGCATTTCATATTTCAGATGGCAAAGAAAGTTCAACGGGAATGCCGCCGCGGCCACGGGCTGACTTACAACCAACAACCGAAACTGAAGACCAAGACGAAGAAGAATACGAAGGCTTGTGGTCGGAAGGCACTTAGACTATTGGACCTTGAAGAGACCACAACAAAAAGTGGTAGTAGAAGCCAACAACAGCAACAACGGGGGCAACAACAACTTCCAGTGATTCATAGACGGCGAGCACACAACACACAGTATTTGAATTGCAAAAGACCAAAATCGGTTGGATATTGTTGTTTTTCTTTTTTTTTCTGTTTTCTTCATTTTTTGACATTTACGGATCATAACAATATACGCAACCATTTTTGGCCAGCCAAAATGCCTCTAGGGTATCAATTTGGACATGTAAAAATATTTTAAGTGGCTTCTTAAAATTCTCACATTCTCCTCCAGCCCTCCTCCCCCACCAGTAAACGTAGACCTCCTGCACCTACTCCACTTCCCCTATAACAAAACCAAGGTGCGTTCTATTAATCATGAAAAGAGGGGGACACCAAAATCCTGTTATGAAAATTAACATAAAAATAAACATGTGAAAATATCTAAGTTGGGAGAGATTTTCGGCTCTTTTGCATATCCTGCTTTCAGCTGTCCCCAAAAAAAAAAAAAACGGTTTCACTTCCGATTTCTCATGACCTTCCTCTCCTCTTCAAACAACTAGAGTTCATTCGTTCAATCTCTGGATATTGATGATGTCTGCATGTCAGCATCCTACTAGGTAGATGATTTTATGCATAAGCACAGTAGAAACAGGTTCTTTTTCCTGCTTCTTTTTTGTCTGAAGGATGGGGGAGTAATTTGATCTGTCCTTTGCCTGCCTGCCTGCCTGCCTGCTCTGCACATTTGGTAAGAAAATAGAGCACATATAAAATGCCATTTGAATGAAAATTGTGTCTGTTATACGACGAGTTCAGTGCACCTTTTGGTCTTTCTGGGAATGTGGGAGACGACAACGGGGAGCAGCAAGCTGGGAATTTCGTTTTTTTACATTTCATGACGAAACACATTATCAAGAGGGGTCAAGATTTGATGAAAAGGAAATTGACTAAGGATAACATGGGGTTTCCTCTTTATTGCTTCTTTAATTTGAGCTCTTAGTTCCCGTTGTCAGTGAAAATGAACAAGGCCATTAGTTGAAATTTCATAATTTCCACTATAGTTCAAATTTTAATATTTATTAATATTAAATATGGAAATTTCAATATATAGTGGAACTACAGTGGAATTTTCTATATTTGCACTATAGTTGAAATTTTTATATTTCCACTATAGTTGAAATTTTTATATTTCCACTATAGTTGAAATTTCCATATTTACATTATAGTTAAAATTTTAATATTTATTAATATTAAATATGGAAATTTCAATATTTCCACTATAGTGGAATTTTCCATATTTCCACTATAGTTGAAATTTCAACTAAATAAATATTAAATATTGAAATATTTATTGAATATTGGAAATATTGAAATTTCCACTATAGTGGAAATATTGAAATTTTAACTAATAGTCGAAATATTGAAATTTCAACTATAGTGGAAATATTAAAATTTAAACTATAGTGGAAATATCGAAATTTCAACTATAGTGGAAATTTCAACTATAGTGGAAATATTGAAATCTCAACTATAGTGGAAATATTGAAATTTCAACTACAGTGGAAATATTGAAATTCCAACTATAGTGGAAATATCGAAATTTCAACTATAGTGGAAATTTCAACTACAGTGGAAATATTGAAATTTCAACTATAGTGGAAATATTAAAATTTAAACTATAGTGGAAATATTGAAATTTCAACTATAGTGGAAATATTGAAATTTCAACTATAGTGGAAATATTGAAATTTCAACTGTAGTGCAAATTTCAACTATAGTGGAAATATAGAAATTTCAACTATAGTGGAAATATTAAAATTTCCATTGAAATTTCAACTGTAGTGCAAATTTCAACTATAGTGGAAATATTGAAATTTCAACTATAGAGAAATTTCAACTATAGTGGAAATATTGAAATTTCAACTACAGTGGAAATATTAAAATTTCAACTATAGTGGAAATATCGAAATTTCAACTACAGTGGAAATATTGAAATTTCAACTATAGTGGAAATATCGAAATTTCAACTATTGTGGAGTTATTGAAATTTCAACTACAGTGGAAATATTGAAATTTCAACTATAGTGGAAATATTGAAATTTCAACTACAGTGGAAATATTAAAATTTCAACTATAGTGGAAATATCGAAATTTCAACTACAGTGGAAATATTGAAATTTCAACTATAGTGGAAATATCGAAATTTCAACTATAGTGGAAATATTGAAATTTCAACTACAGTGGAAATATTGAAATTTCAACTAATAGTGGAAATATTGAAATTTCAACTATAGGGGAAATATTAAAATTTAAACTATAGTGGAAATAATAAAATTTCAACTATAGTGGAAATACTGAAATTTCAACTATAGTGGAAATATTGAAATTTCAACTACATATAGTGGAAATATTGAAATTTCAACTATAGTGGAAATATGGAAATTTCAACTAATAGTGGAAATATTGAAAATTCAACTATAGTGGAAATATTAAAATTTAAACTATAGTGGAAATATTGAAATTTCAACTATAGTGGAAATATTGAAATTTCAACTATAGTGGAAATATTGAAATTTCAACTATAGTGGAAATAGTGAAATTTCAACTATAGTGGAAATAATAAAATTTCAACTATAGTGGAAATACTGAAATTTCAACTATAGTGGAAATATTGAAATTTCAACTACATATAGTGGAAATATTGAAATTTCAACTATAGTGGAAATATTGAAATTTCAACTAATAGTGGAAATATTGAAAATTCAACTATAGTGGAAATATTAAAATTTAAACTATAGTGGAAATATTGAAATTTCAACTATAGTGGAAATATTGAAATTTCAACTATAGTGGAAATATTGAAATTTCAACTATAGTGGAAATATTGAAATTTCAACTATAGGGGAAATATTAAAATTTAAACTATAGTGGAAATAATAAAATTTCAACTATAGTGGAAATACTGAAATTTCAACTATAGTGGAAATATTGAAATTTCAACTACATATAGTGGAAATATTGAAATTTCAACTATAGTGGAAATATTGAAATTTCAACTAATAGTGGAAATATTGAAAATTCAACTATAGTGGAAATATCGAAATTTCAACTATAGTGGAAATATCGAAATTTCAACTATAGTGGAAATATTAAGATTTCAACTATAGTGGAAATATTGAAATTTGAACTATAGTGGAAATATTGAAATTTCAACTATAGTGGAAATATTGAAATTTCAACTATAGTGGAAATATTGAAATTTCAACTATAGTGGAAATATTAAAATTTAAACTATAGTGGAAATATCGAAATTTCAACTATAGTGGAAATATTGAAATATTGAACTATGTATGTATATTCAAAATATTACGATATCATACGATCGCATAAGAAGCAAACAAGTTTTTAGAAGCTATTTTTGATCCGACCTTGTGGAAATATTGAAATCGGTGGTTCTTTTACGTTTTAATTGATCTTTGAAATAACTAACCAGAATTTAAGCGTAATCTCTAGAAGTTGATCGTCGAATAAAAAATACAGCTAGGTAACGCACCCAAGCCGCCAAAAAATGAGAAAAAAGAGAGAGCGGCTACTGGAGCTCTTCGTCGTCGGTATGTACCAGAGACCAGACCAAGTGCATTTCACACAAAACGTGCAAATAATAACACCATCTACGCTAATGATCTCCACCATGAATGTTTGTGGTGACTGTCCTCCCTCACGCACACCCCCACACCCCCACACCACAACATACACACACACACACACACGCACACACTAACCCACAGTTAGAGACGCGAAAACAATAAAACGCGTTAACTGCTGCTGCTGTTTGTTTTGTGCCCACAATTGTTTTGGCCAAGCTCTGTGTGGCACTATGAACGAACGACTGCGACACAACGACAAAACGCTACTTTGACTAAACTCAAACAGAGCTACTAACTAATTGGCCGGCCAACTACTACTTGGACACAGGTTGTCTCTCTTACTTATTTCTTCTCTCCATGTGAAGATGACGATGATATCGCTTTGTCTTTTCCAACTCACGCACTCAACTAGCGAACCGACCAACCAAAACTAACCAATGTGAGCACTTGCAATCGTCTTTCCTTTTCTTTTTCTTGCAGTTACATCGTTACGACTACAAAAATTGTCATGAATTGTCATTAAGGAAATAAATGTTAATCAAATATTTTAATAATTCCGTGCATTGTTCATTTGGTATTATCTATGACAAGAGAGTAATACTTAGAGAAAAAAAACTTCATATGTGAAATTTGAAAATTTTTAATCTAATGCTTACTCTAAGTAGATCTGATCCTGATCTGAAACCTGCATTGCATTCCGTTAGTGGAATGAAATAAGTGAAATTAAACCATTAACAATGCAAATCTTCATATCGTGAAGAATCACTGCGAAATTCTACTCCTGCTATTTTGCTACTATCAATTAGAATATCAGTCTTTCTGTATTCTTTTGGGAATACAATTACAGGCAACAGGTAACGAAATACCCTAGACAATAACTCGTGGCAAGAAATGACCCAGCACTACAAAATATTTTTGGACTGGAGAAAAACATTAACTTTAATGTTAGATTCATTTCCATATCTAAGCAGGTTCTCTTACATTCTTCACTCTGACTAGAAAATAAATTTCGGATATCCAACAAGGTTATTATGGTCAAAGTTGGGAGGAATACCAATTTTCCATCTTATATAAATAAAATGTTATATACATATATTATATCCTATAAGTTACGTTTATTACGTCAATGGATGAAATGATATATTAATGTCCCCAAAATGTAGGCAGAAGAAAGCATTTCCGTTAATATAAGGTATATTTACTCGTGATCAGTATCAATAGACTATTTCATGAGTAAGTGTCGTGGGTCATTTAAACTTTTAGCTCTCTATTCATAATAATTTTTTTTATGTAGTTGTAATAAAATAGTTTGCAAAATCGAAAAAATTAAAGGATTACTCTAAGAAGGAAAAGAAGGTTACTGCATAAAAATCGAGGAACAAGTAACATATGCCAACCTTTACATATCCGGAACTTTATTAAAAACTCTCAACCTTTGTTATTAAAGCTCAGTATAATTCCTTCAATTATCCACAATGAATTGATGTGATGATAACAAAAGTTACTAACTTGGTTAATTTTTCCATGTAGATTTATAAATATGACCAAGCAAATACAAAATACTATTTTCTACCAGTTTTCGACCAATTACACCCTCTAGTAGACAAAATTTAAAGATGACCATGTGATAGATAAGTCATTTCCGATAAAAAACATTATTTTAAATCTAATGCGTAGGCGGCATTTGTCTACTACTGATCTACGTATTACATAGTTGCACCTTCCATTGAATACTAAAAACCCTGTATATATTGTACATACACATATACAGTCGTTTGCCTGTATACCGATCGTTTTTGTTCGACGTTGGCGATCGCGCAAAAAAGCACACTTCGTCGTGACAAACAAAATGCTCACGTTTATCAGCAGACAAAAGATCTCCATTTTTACGCTAAATTTCATTCGTCGTCGCTCGTCTTTTTTGCCTTTTGTCGCTCTTTTGGGCAAAAGCTTGTATACTCTTTCCCTTGGGCACATTCACATTTCTAACTCAAATGCAATTCTTGTTTATAAAAATAATGATCAACTACTTATTCTTTAGCACATTGCTATGGGAAAACTTTTGATGATCCTTCATATCTCTGGATATCTCATGTTTATTTGCCAAAGCCATCCTAGATTTTCTCCTGAATTTATTGTTTATAGAACCAATAATCGTTGATCGTTGTATGTATATAGTTTGAGTATTGTTATACTAAAAGTCTTTCATTTCCTTTCAAAAGAATTTGGCTAAATACTATAATTCTAAAGGGCATAGAAATGTTGGCACTTTTGAACTTTAGCTTAGCCCTATGGTTTTTACTTTGGCTTCTGCTCTGGATCGATGATCAGTTTTTCTGGGGTGCCCCTTTTCGGTGTGTTGGAAAGTTTTTCATTTTGGCTCGTTAAAAAATTTGAAATTCACAAAAAAAAGGCAGGTAAATTTTTTTTTTTTTTTTTGTTAACAAAAGGTTGAGGGTGGCCGACAAGAGAGGGAGGCAAAGTTTTGTTGCCTAGCTCTTTATCTTTTTGCATATTCATAAAGCTTTGGAAACTGTTTACCATTTTGTTGCGTTGTCGTCTGACTTTTTGTTAACTGCTGCTTTATTATGTTGGTCTCAAAGCCAGGATTTGGTTTTTCCTTTTAGTTTTCGTCAGGTTTTTTTTTTGGATTTAGTTTTGCATGGTGTGTTGTTACTTGGTTTATCACCAGCAAGCCAAAAGGTGGAAGAGACCAGGCCAGACAGATAGCAGACACAGACAGACCCCCAAGACCAACCAGCCAGCCAGCCAGCTGCAGTTGCGCAAAAACGTCAAGTCAAAAGCAACAAATACAACAAGAAATATTGTGATATTTGTTTATTGTTAACGAATTGAGCTGGGATAGGTCGTAATGGAATTGGGGTATATAGGCTTTGCCATTAAATTGATGAACAGTTCAATTGCAATAACGTTTCCTACAGGTATCTTTATTCATATTGAATCAAGCCTATATTAAGGAGAATCTACTTCAATTACTCCAAACAACTTCACCCAAATTAAATTAAAATATGTATTCATTTCAAACCGAATTCGATAACTGATTTAATATGTTTTCACAATTGGTTTGAATAATATAATGTTTCCAATAAATTTTTCTAATATTTACTACATTCACAACATTTGACAATTTCCTCCAAGTACGGGGACAATCAACCTATCACTTTACCCTTGTTCAACCGTTTTTTCGTTCTTTTGGAAGTGTGTTTTGGAAGAGTTTCTCCAAGGTCATAAATTTTCCCGGGAAAAGGAACATTCGACATATTCACATTTATAGCACATATTACAGAATTCACTTTCCAGGACATGAGATAAAAAAACTCCATTCATGGATTCTCAATTATTTTGCAATTCATTTGGATGGAATTCGAATTACATTGGGTTGACACCTTTTTCATAAACTTAATAAAAGCTATTGATCAACATGGTAAAAAAAATAATGGAACTAAAATTTAAGTTCTAAAATTCCTAACATATTCCCTCTACAATCCTCAAATATAAACCTAAACCTATAGTTGAAATACCAAACCGATATTCAAGTTCGCTGGAAATATAATTTTTTGTATGCCATTTTTTCCTTCCGGGTCTTATCGTTTCCAGAAGTCTTCACTTTTACCTCTTGGCCATTGCCCTTAAAAAACAAAAAGAAAGACAGCGATCAAGCGCAAAATTTGGCACAAAAAATAGACCCAAAGGGAAGACCAAGAGGGGGTCAAAGCCACCTTGTTTTTTTTTTGTTTGGCCAATTTTTGTTGTTGCTTTTTGCTTTTTCGAATGTTCAACCGACCACAAAAGACCCTAAATGCTCGTCTATTTTGTTACAATTTAAGACGCTTATTAGAAATCGTTTGCAAATTGTTTAGCAAGAAAGCACCGGGCACGATTGCTAGTAAAGTTTGGCAGGGCGGCAAAGGGAGGCGCTGGGATGGGGGTAGAGTAAGTAACTTGAGCTCTGAAGCCAGCCACGAACTGCGTGCATATTAATTTTTTTTTTCGTTGATCGCTCGACTGGGATCTCTGTGTTGTATTATAAAGAGCAGCGCACACGTGAGCCCAAAGACTTGACTTGACTTTAGAGTTGAGACGAGACTTGTTGCTGCTGCTGCTGTAGCTAGTTTTGGGTGCTGTGCCTGCTGCTCGCCTGTCTGATGCCTGGCTGATGATCTAATTTGGCAACAATTGTCGTAGTCGTCGATCGTTGATCGCCGCCGTTTGTCGTCACACAGAGGCTTAGTGTTAGAGAGGGGAGACTTAAGACGAATTTTTGCCTCTTACCAAAACTGTAACAACTATAAACTTAAACATGAATTTAGATGCAAATATCTTTCGTGTGGTAGCTTATTGGGCCATTGTACTCTCGTATTGCGAAAAACAAGAAACAGTAAATTAGAATACAACATGCCTTAAGTAACCTTTATTTCTAAGTGATATGCTTGGAAATCTTTTATCAAATAAGTGTAAATTTAAGTTAAATTTTATTCAAAACATCGAGTCCCTAATGAAAATTGGATTTATTTATTGGGAAAAATAGGATAAGAAAATATAAAACATGAATTCCTCAAACTTAGCCAATAAAGTTATTTAATAAGGAACCAGTTTGTTTTTAAAATAAACTGTTATTCAATTGTTAAGGATATTATGTCTGTCCTATTATTGGAATATTTTATTCTTTATTTGTATAAGGGTGTACACCTTTTTTGCAATATTATACTCATTCAATTTAAAAGGGTCATTTAAGTTCTATGATGAAGTTCTAATCCAGGGAACTATAATTTTGACACTGTTATTTTGTATTTGGAATTATTATCAAATATTTTGAATTCTTAATACTTTAATGCCCAAAAGTTTAAGTACAATTAACTATTAATTTCATGGATTAAGTTCTTAACTCATAATGGTTGCCAGATAACAAATAGAATAATTAAATACATTATATTCCAAAACTACAGACCAAAAATTTGATGTTGTGGAATTTTCCGACTTTGATTTGAATTTCCCCCATTCCTTATCTAAACTAAGCCCTTGATTTCCTGCACACATGTGCTTTTTGGTTATACTATTTGCCTATAGATACATGTGTTAAGAGAAGCTGAAGAAGAAGGAGGAGGAGGACGACTTTTCTTTCTTTCTGTATAGACGACAACGACTACGCCTGGCGCGACGATCAATTGATCTCGATAATGAGTTTCATTTCGTTTCGTTCGAAGGCAGAACGCACCCATATTTCTATGGAGATACATATGTATGTATGTATGCAAACTTTACCTTTTTTTTTTTGATGATGATTTTCTTCTCTTTTTCTGCATCAGTGAGTCGATCACCTATAACTTTTCTTTAACTGGTGATCGATCCGCTTTTTGTTCATTAAAAAATAGGTTTAATGTTTAATAAGACTACACTTAGGCGGGGATCTCTATTGAAGCGTGTGTGTTTGCTTTTGCTGTGCTTTGCTTTGGTTTGGTTTTTGATTTAGTGACTGCCATTTTGTGGGCCCCACATTGTACGCTTGACTACGTTGTACGTGCTTAGAAATTTCAATATAATTTATGATCAGAAAAACACAACGTTGTCTCTCTGTCTCTCTCCCTCTCTAACGTTTGGAGCAATAAAATGTCGCGATTGGCTGATTGACTTTGCGGGGCTTTGGTTTTTGGGGGCTTTTGACTTGAAGTTTTTTTTTTTTTTTTGGTGGTCGTTCAAATCGATTTGTTTATTTATTTCATCAGACCCAAAAAAAAAGAGGAGCCTGACCCAAAAACCGAATGTGAAGTGCTCCTTCTCTCATAAACACACGACGATCGAATTCCATTGAAGAACTTGTTGCGTAAATTGGCGTTGCCATGGGGGGAAAAGAAGAAGTCTAATAGCAAACCCTTTAAATTTGACAAAAATAAACATTTAAAAATCAATTTTAAATTATTACCAAAGTAAGTCAACAAAGCAAAAATCCCGGAACTACAAATTTGATGCAAAGAATTTTATATACTCTAGCACAAAGGCTTATTAGCTTGTAATTCAATACTTAAATCTCACAACTTGTAAGTTCAAATAAATAATTTTAGAAAATTGTCACAAAATGGTGAGCAGGTTATAGATATTTCAACTACAACGAAATGAAGTAAAAACAGTCATCAGAAGTAGTGTATATTATATATATGTTATAATAATAAGAGGGTTTTTGGAAACAATGTTCTCGGCAATTACAACACGAGTAAAAAATGTCTTCCAGACAGACCTAAAGGTTTCACATACATACAATATATACATACATATCTTATATGTATTTAAATCCCAAATTTCACTTTATCTTTTAAGGAAAGAGTAAAGTTTTGCAAAAAAACATTCTTTTTCGCGAATATTTTAAGAATATTTTGCTAATTTTAAGACGATCGGAGCAAAAATCTCAAAAGTTGTAAGTGTACCTTCAAGAGCGAAGCGACGACTTTAAAAACTTTTCTCAAAACCACTTTTTCTAAGTTGGTCGAACCGATCCCTGTCCAAATTTAAACACACTTTAGAAAAAAATGTTCTTTCAATTTTTGACTTCAAACAGGCGCCAAAAAATCAAAAATTAAAAAAATAAAAACGTTGGGGGCGTGCCAAAATTAATTTTTTTGATTTCGGATGACTCTACGCCGGACAAACGGTGGACACCGCAATTATTATATGTATGTATTTAATGTTTCATTAACAGCAATTTAGAAAAAAAAAAAGTCACAAAAAATGTGGGCGTCAAGACCCTACCTATTTTCGATTGATACAAAACATTCTAGAATGTGGCTCTCTAATTATATTGTTCAATAATTGTCAATTGTACAACATTCAGAACTTTTCAGCACATGGTAGAATTGCATCCATTTATTTATGTATATTTATTATTTGATACCAACTAGACTCAATAGATTCATGGATATTAAAGATTTAAATAGATTGTTAGTGGTCACAAAAAAAAAAAACAAATTGTTTAAAATGTTCTTTGTTTAAGATTTTAAAATTCAAAACTTGTTGAATGCTGACAAAATATTATCCGGAGTAAAATTGGAACAGCCAGAATAATTGCGAGTCTTTGTAATCAAACAGGCATATCCAGTTTTATTAGCTTATCTGTTGAATTCACTTAAATCGAATTGTACCCAGTTGATTTGATGGACAATTTTTGTTTTGTCGAATTAGAATTGTTCTAGCATTTTTGAGTAAATTCAAGAAACTTGATTCTAATTTCCCAACAATTTAACCAATCATCAAGTGAAAAAAGTCCCGTCAAAAAAGATTCCAATATTTGTTTTTTTATATAAAATAAAATGTATTTCTTTCATTGTTTTCTCTTGTTGGTTTTTTTTCTTTTCTGTTCATTTTTTCATTTCTTTTTGTAATAAATAGCTTAAAATTATAAAACATTTTCTCATATCAAAATATATATATTTTATATGCTTTTTGTTTTTTCTTTCGTTCTTTTCCGTTTGAACACATTTTCAATGTATGCAAAGAGATTATAGTTTTTTATATATGTAGATGTACTATGTATATGGTCTACAAGCTAAAAAATACTATGGTAAATATATATTTCGATATATATGTTTGTATAAAAGAGATAAAGGTTTTTGTTCATTCACTTGATCATTTAAGGATTGTCTTAATACCATATATTCTATGTATATATTTATAGTTATGTACAGGAAGAAAAATAGAAAAATACTTCAAAAATTTCAACTTAGGATGCGATTTCATTAAAATTTAAGTGGTTGTGGTTCTTTTTTTTTTTTTTAAAGGGAAAAGTTAAACTCAAAAGGTGAAATGATGAATCAAATTCAAGACGAAAATAATGACTAGAAAATAAAAAAGTAAATTAAAAATATAAATTGAATTTTAAAACATAAAATATAAAGGTTTCCCCTTTGTTGATTTTTTTTTTTAGATTTAGATTTAGGTTTGTTTTGTTTTTCTTTGTGGCACTGGGCTCTTATGGGAGGAGACGAGATGTAGAGTCTTAAACGAGCTAGGAACTAATTTTTGGTGGAACATGGCTTTCATTTTTTTTTTTTTTTGTTGTTATTATAACAATAGTGTGTTTTAAGGCTCGTTGTAGCTCGTTGTAGAAGTGGTGCCTCCGGGACATCCACCCTCCGAGTGTTTGGTGAGCAAAGACATACGTGAGAATGTCTTGGCACAATTGTTGCAGGAATATTTCTTGATATCCGAATGTGTCTGAAGATGAGCGCGCAGATTCGAACGATCGGCGAAGGCACGATGGCAATGCTGGCAACTGAAAGGCTTCTCGCCCGTGTGGGTTCTAATGTGACCCTGCAGAAGCCATGGACGCGAGAAAGCCTTGCCACACATCTGACACTTGCACGGCAATGTGTGGGTGCGTATATGCATTTTGAGAGCACCTAGCGAAACATACGTTTTCTCACAATCTTTGCAGCTAAACGACTTTTTTACTTGATTTCCTTCGGCAGCAGGACAATGGAATTGCTGATGTTTCGTTAGACCCGAGAATGTGGAATATGATTTCTGACAATCCGGGCATTGATAGCGAGGAGGCTGTTGTTGGGTCTTATCCTTTTTCGATGAAGGACTCGTCAAACTGGTAGCTGGAGAAGATAATGAAGCCTCTTTGGGTGATGATGAAACCAATGAAGTTATCGCTGCTGCTGTTGGTGCTAGCTGTGGTTTTGTAAGCGATTTCAACGACAAATCTTCGGGCACTGATGAGCAATTCGATTCTGGTGTCATGGAACGCATGGAGTAATATGAATTTTCCGAATATGCAGGGGAGATTGGTGCATGATGATGATGATGATGAGGAAGATATGTGGCATATCCTGCTCCTGGGACACCCACTGCGGCGGCTGGTTGCGCTGATTGCGCCACGGATTGCTGCGGTGCTGGTTGCGGAAACGCAGCTGTGCTATACGGCACATATCGATGTTGCTGCTGCTGGCGCACTCCAATGGGTCTGTGAATGATTTCCGAACGCATCGGCGGCGATACCGAACTGGCACGACCATGCAAATAATGATGCGGCGGCGGCGATAATGAACCCATCGAATCTGAAGGAGAGCTTGGCGAAATTAATTGATGATGATGGGCTGCTGCAGCGGCTGCCGCTAAATGTGGCTGATTGATTGTTCGATAGAATTCCGCCGTATAGGGTGACATATGAAAATTCCAGGGATATGTGGGTGTGGGATGAACAACTGAAACTGCTGCTGCTGCAGCGGCTACTGCTGCCGCTGCTGCCAAGGCAGCTGCTTGAGTTTGATTTGTTTCCACCACATCATCGACATCATCCACTTGCACATCATCTTCACTATCAGCATCATCGTCGTCGGTGGTGTGATCAACATCGACACCTTCATCCTCCACATTGATCAGCTCCTCAGAGGAGGAGACTGTGACAATTTCTGTTTTCTTTTTGAGGCACAAGTTTTCAGGCTCCGCAATTGTAATTTCCGATTCTTTTCCTCCTGTCGTGGTTGTTGCCGTTGGTGGCGCTTCGAACTGATATGTCACGGGCCTTTTCTTCAAAGGACACTTGCTGTAGTTCTTTTCCACCAACATTTCTTCCACAGAATGCATTTTTTTTTTTTTTATTTTAACGGAAAATTTAATAATGTTTTTTTTTTTTTTTCTACACTTTCAGTTGTAACTCCACATAACAAGCGACGTTTCTCGATTTAGGTAGCAATAGTGTGTGAGCGTTAGCAAAGGCGGCGTAGAACTGAGCAAAAAAATTAAAGGTGGCGCCTTTTTATAAGCAACAAGCCTGTAGCGCAGGCAGGAACACGCTCGTTCTCTTCGGCAGCGTTGCTCTCTGTTGTGCTCAAGCTCTCTCGCTCTCTCAATGTGGCAGGTATACAATCGCGTGCGTGCATGCATATATGTTATATGTATGTATGTGTGTGTGGGTGCGCTCGTCTGCTGCGCTGATAAAACCGTTTTATTTTTGTCTCGACCACGACGACGCCAACCAATCGTAAACGCTCGGCTCAGCTAACCTGTTTCGGCTTGTTTATATACTGAAACAACAAAACTCACGTGCCCGACTACGTACACTTGCACCAATCGTTGACGTCGAGCAACTCCACAAGATGCCGTTATAATTGCATTGGTAGTGGTTGTGCTGTGTGCGTGTTTTCATTCTCTGAATTTTTCGTTCTCTTTTAAAGTTGGCTCTCTTTTGTTTTTGTTATATTCAATTGAATGCGCAGTAGATTACTCTTTGGTAGGGATTCTTATGCGTCGTTGGCTCCATCTACCTGGAGGAGCTCTACCTTTTGAACCCTTCTCAGGGATTAGTGCCTGTTGGGCAGTTCATCAAGTGCAAGTTGCGATTTTATGTGATGGCCTGTGTATGATGACTTACGCATAAAAAGGCTACTCGCAGGTACATAGAACACGTGTTTCAGCGTAATTCCGCATAGAATTTGCAACACAACAGGTAGTAATTGACATTAATGAACGCAGAAGTTGTTAAATGAGGAGTGACGCCGCACCTCATTAGGACTGACTGTGTGAACTGCCGATGAATCGAGTTCAAACAGCATTGTTAATAACTTCATTCCACGAATTGAAAAAGCAAATTGACTTTAAGTCTCATCGCCGTATACCATTTGACTGATTCTAACATGTGTAAAATGAATAATTTGGTATTCGTAAATCTCAAAAAAAAAACTGACGGAAAGAGTCTTTAAATGAGTCCTAACAAGTGTAGAAATTAGCATTGCTCTAACGGGTTACACTTATTATCACACAATAAGCACATGCATACACATGTACTTAAATATGTATGTATGTACATACGTACATATGTATGTACATATGTACATATATTCTTGTTTTGTTTTTTATTGTAAGAAACACAACTGTTTAAAAAGTTCATAGTTAAAATAACTCAACAATACTCTTAGTATTTAAGAGAACACAGATTTTTAATTCACAGAATCAAAGTTGACACAATCATTTTAACGCAACAACAACAATACGGCAATATGTTGAATCGTCTCTTTTACTCTTACGAGATATAAGAGAGAAACGCGCTCTCTTGCTATTTGAAAAACGGTGTTCCATTCCATTTCGTTTCAACTCACAACACTCGCGCTCTCTCACGCTCTTAAATATTTTCTCTGTGGAAAATCACTTAAGCAAACTCCCCCCTTCCATAGGAAAACTAAGTGGTGGTCGTGGTGTGGTAAGCCTGTTGATTGACTTTAACCCTGTCTTCAAGATATTTTTAGAGGGAACACCAAAAAACTAAGGTGTTGAGAAGGACGACTCTCAAGTGGAAAATAAGTGCAGCAGATGTAACGCCAAAAATAAATAAATACATACTTACATATGTATGTACATACATATGTATGTATGTACATGTATTGTATGTACAAAGTGTTAGGCATATCTTCTGCTCTGACAGATCATAAAACAACAAGCAACATAAATCATGGGAATAGTTCTTCGATTTTGATGTCAGTATGGGGGCAGGACCAACCTGTGCCAATTTTTCCTAGAAACTTCAAGACCGCCCACATAACCATTTAACTTAATTAGTGTTTCTTATCGAAATTCGCTAAGCATTTCAGCTGGGAAGAAGATCAAGACCTGGATGGAAGACTGAAAAACCGCCAGCATAAATTAATAGATAAACATGCAAAACTTCTTGTTTGGAGAGTCCGCTGTCCATACGTCCCAAACGACCGCAAGAACGACGACCAGACCACGTACTGTGTGCCCATGCACCTTAGGCTTAGGTTTTCTTTAGGTTTCCTTCTGTGGTCTCTTTTGGCTGGATGTTGTTGCTTATCTTATCTAGACCCCTGGACAATGTGCGATGTCTTTTCTAATGCCTGACCATCGCAACTTGTGGTTGATGTTGACGTTGTTTTTCGATAGGCACACTCTTTCTCAGTTAACCAAGATTTAATGATCTTGTTAACTAATTTTTTTCCTCCCCATTTCTTTCATTCAGGTTTATTTGGGTTAGGCCACCCACTGGTAATTGAAATTGGTTTAAGTAATAGAAATGTTTGAGACTTACCCGGCATATATCATCATCTGGCAATGAGCATGAAAGCTGTTGAATCCTTAAACGGGGAAAGTTGTAAATTAATTATGTGTATGTCGTAGGTATACCTGGAGAAACACAAAGAACACTGACAAAAAAATAAACAAAAAACTTAGGCTTAACACATCGATATTTAAAGCCTTTTAATCAATTTGAAACCACTAAAGCACTTGATCTCAGACGCGTATAGACACTGAACCGAAATACCGATTTAAGGCACAACTTTTGCAAAAAACTATTACCGATTCGAACACATCAAAACACTCGATCTTAAACGCGCTTTAACGAACCAATATACCGATTACAGATCTTCCCGATTTGAATGAAACGAGCCGAATCACATATACATACATACATTGTCGATCTGAAAATAAGGAAAAATACATCAGTTTACTTTTATCTCATTTCAGTTTTATAAATATATTTATAGATCTTAACAAGTAAATTATAAGTATTTTAATATTTGTCAAAATTGTAAATATTTTTATAGGTATGGGTTCGGCTTGACGGGATCGAAAACAAACCCTTGAGTTTTTATTAATAAATTTATAGACAATACTCAAAACTTATCACACTAACTCACTTAGTTTGTAAGTTAAGACGGTGGTAGGAGCTTCTCCAAACTATACTAGTCCGATTTCTTCCTTATTTCCTCTTCCTTTTTATTTTAAAGGTTCAACTCTCTTATCGTTAATATCTGATATACGACAATTTCACTTCTTAATATTCAAAAAGGAGAAATTTAAATTCTAAATTTTGTTGACGAGCCTCTCAACATCATAATTTTACAGCAGCAAAGATATCAATAACAACTGAATCTTGCGGGAGCCCTTCTACTGTGTGCCTCCTTTGGTGGCATTATCGACAAAAATTTATATGCAACAATTTGGCTTGTCATGTTTCATGTTGTTGTTTTTTCCTTGTGGAAAAATTATGGAATTCTCCTTGCTGGCACTGATCAATAAAAAAAAAGCAAAAACTTTCATTTGCTAAAAATCGCCACGGGACATGCCACAACAACCCACACGCACTTTCATCGGCTCGCTTCTCTGCCTCAACCTTCCTCTCTGTCGACGCAAGTGTCTCCCGGATAAGACAGACATACAGAATGAAGTCAATAAAAATGTTGGATTGTAATTTTCACTGTGCAATTATTGTCTCAGCTTTCAAATGTGGTAGGGCCCTGGCCCTGGCTCTGGCCATGGGTCCTGGTTCAGAGCCAGTGCCCTGAACGTGAGTCTTTCGCTCAAAAGTAATTTTCAATTTTTACAACCAAAAACATAAAACCAAAAAAAAAAAAACAAAACACAACAATATCTCTTCTTCTCCAGTCCACTTGTTGGCTCCTCGCGTCTCCTCTTTTGGCTCTCGTCGCTTAAGCTGCGTGTCCTTAAACCAAACGCAAGTTTTTCATGCCCAGACAAATCTCATTAAAAGGCGTCGCATCTCCGAGTTGACTTGGAGGAGTCACATCGTGGCCAGTTTTAACTTTTTTGCCTTTTGTTTGTGGTTTGACCCTTTTATTTTTTGCTCTCTCTCTCTATCCGTGTTCGGCGTTGCATTTAAAATGTCGTTAATAATTTGTTGCTCCAGACACAGACCCGGAGTTCCCCCAACCCCCCACAAACCACCTACAGTTCACCGTATGTGTGTGTGTGTGTCGTAAAAAAGTTTTATGATTTTACTTCAAATAGGACAACCTTTTTTCAGAAAATCAGGTTAACTTTCAGTCTGTGCATTACCCTTATTTCAATGTCTCATCAATCAGATATCTATCTAACCCAATTTGCTTCTAATTATAGTATTCAGGATCGATAATATCATAAAGTAATCAAACTTTAAAATGGTAAATCTGTTAAAAAAGCAATCTAAGGATCAATTTGTTGATCAATTTGTAGCATTTTGAACAAATCAATCGTATCATGTTAGAAAATTAATCGGAAGTAATTCTATTTTTGTATATTTTTTGATAAGAGTACACATTAAAATTATTTTAATACACATATTCCCCTCCATTTACAAATTACGCGCAATACCAAAGGAAGTTTTTTTTTATAAATTAAATTAATTGCAGTTTTTAACTCATTTAATGAAAATTTCAAAAAATAGCGAAAACTTTCCTAATTTTAAAAATAAATCGAGGGATAGCTGTAATTACTATATGTTGAAAACCTATTCAGAAAACATCGTTTCTAGCATAGCCCCAAAGAGCCGATTTCAAGCAATCCAAAAATGAAGTCTTATGATTTTCGTTCGATTTACAGATGTAGTATGTATATAAAAGCCATGCAAATGCAGGGCAAATCTTTAGACTAAATAAATGTACCCTCTCTTAGCAAGGGAATGGCGAGAAAGAAGAACAAAAAGTTGTGGTTAAATATAAAAAAAATATATACATATGTATATATATATATTGCTTGTATTTCGAAATTTCATTTACAGGGCACCTATGTAAGTATGCCTCTCTCCTCCCCCTCTCTCCATACGAACACCCGTTTCCCCCTGCTATGGTCTGTCCTACTACCAATTGAGAATCCTCTTTAAGCGCATGCGCGCAGATGTTTCTTTTAATGCATTTGAATAAATAAACTACAACAAACATTTGACAAGCGAAGCAACTCGGCGTTAAATAATTGAAAGAAAAAAAATGTTTGAAAAGATTTTGGAAAAGAAAGCAAGAAGCGTGCGCCAGCAGTCTGGTGTTCTGGTTCTTGTGTTGTCCATAAATCATCTAAAGGACCTACAGGATAATGCATTCACTCACAGGGTACGGGGGCGAAATGTGTTGAGAACTAATTTGAATCGCTGCTGCTGATGACGGTGTTACTCCTGGCATCTGCCAAGTGTGTTTGGAGTTTTCGCTTGTATGCAATAAGAGTAGAGACGAAAAGAGAGGTGGAGAGAGTAGTGAAGAAAAGAGGAGTCCGCTTGGCACCTGGCCGTGATTTGTGTTTTGTCTTGTTGCGGAGCAACTACTTAGAAACAGCAAACAGGTTGGTGTGGCTTGGACACCGACCCAATAAACCAAGAACCAAAAAAAAAAAACCAGCCCTATAAAACCCCAAGTGACCAGAAACAAGCCAAAAACCAACTAAGTGCTAAAAAAAAATTATAATATTAACTTTTTGGTAAGTAGGAATTTGGTTTGATGTTTTGGTAAAGGGTAAATGAAATTGATGATACCCTTTAGATTGTACGTATACAAAGATCTAGTAAAGAATCAGTTCGAATGGAAAACCATGGAATATATTGCTGGATGTGTTTGCTTTTCATTCAAGAATATAAGTTCTATGCTGAGATTTAGCGATGGAGTTAGTAGTACCTTAACTAAGTAGATCGACCTAATGTGGCAGATCTATATTTAGATATAGATCCTATCTATGTAAATAGACAATACGTTGCTTGGTTTTAACTCTAGAAACACTGGTTTATTAATATTGAAACACAAGCAAGACTAATGAGGAATTGTGGGGATAATGGAATCTGATTAGGTTCTATATAGAAAATAAAACTGCTCACAATTGAAACCACAACTAAACCCTATACCAGATATAGAGCAGATTGTGTATATTATGGATTTCGCAACCTTTTTTTGTGCCCTTTTGGTTGGAGGCAACAATTGCTTAAATACATTTGAGTGTACCTTACAACAGAAAGATCTAGAACAGATTGCCCATAGTGAAGTCTAAACGACCTTTTGGTACCTTCTAGTTGTATATCCACAAACAAAAAAACCTAACATTTTCGGATTGCCTCCGCCTCTCTCTCCCTTTTTTTTTTGTTGTTCAACACACAAATCAGATCAACCGTTTTTTTTTTTTTTGCCGTTTGCATGAACTCACATGAACCTGCGCCAAGTGTACCGTTGTGTCTCCGGCTCTCCACAAGCAACAGCAGCAGCATTGCAACATCCCAGCTAGCTGGTGGCACGAGCTTAATGTTGTCGTTATACATTTTACAGGTTGATATATAAGTATATACTATATAGTAAGTATAACCAAAATGCTATGGAGACACACGAGCTGAAGCTGGTCGAACCAGGAACGGGGCTGGGCCATGCACGAGCTATTAAGTTGCGCCTTCTTCGCCTCCACCTCCTACTTCTCGTCTCCTCCTACTCCACCTCTATCATCATTTTGCATATGATATTTTTGGCTTGCCCGCCTCCTCTTGCTCTTCCTGTTCGTGTGGGTCAGCAGCGTGGGGCGCATGCTCAGTCTTCAGTCTACCAGGTTATCGTCCGTTTTATGGTGGCATCGCGCATCATGTTTATATAGAATTTTTCTCGTTTTCTTTTTTTTTACTGGCCTGTATGTAATAATTTTAGCCGGCAACGTGTCTGGTGCAGCAGCAACATCATCATCATTATCATCATCGAACTCTTCTTATTATGTTGCGGCTTCCTTCGGTTGATGTTGTTAATGTTGTTATAATGTGCGGCTACTTGTTGAGCTGCAAACAGCCAAAAACGAAAAAAACAAGAAATGAGAAGAATTCATTCAAAGGGTTTTGTTCTTTTTTAAGGTAACACAATCATAAAATTAATATTTAAGAGTTATATACAGAAGGAACACAATATGTAAAAAAAATAATTAAATAGTAATTTAATATAGTAATATAATAGTTGCCAACTTTATATATTTCTACTTTTAAATAAGTTTACTGTTAAATTATTAAAAATGATTTATCAAATGCTTTGAATTACCAATACCAACTTATTGTATATTTAGTTCTTCGGGGTAAACCATTTAAAGGTTTTCGACAGATTCTTTTCTATCTTAAGTAATAAAAAATATAAAAAGCCTTTTAAATATTTTATAGAAAGGTACATACGTATATACTTATATCTATTTAACGGAAAGTTAATTTTAAAAGTTTCTGTTTTCATTTTATTAAAATTAAATGGTTTGATCAACAAGTATATAGTATATTAATACTGTCTCCAGAAGCTTGTCATTATTGATAGAGGATTTTAGGATACTCATCGAAAGAAACCCAAAAGGGAGAACGATTTCATCAACTTTCTTTAACCGAGATTTGAACTTAATGACGACATAGAGGAACACAAATTAAAGATTAAATATTGGACATAACTTGACAATTTTCCATTAACGGTTCAACACGAGTTTACACCATTTGGAGACCTCCCACATGACCATAAAAATGCTTATCCATATTTCACTTCAGCTTCAGCAGTTTCCTCAGCACAAGCAAGAGAGACAGACACCTACTATATGGACAAACCCATCAAATTGATGGACATGATTAGAGAGAATTTCATTAACCGAAATGAAAGACAAGAAAGAAAGAAAGTGCGACCTTTGGCGCCTTCAAAAAACAGGCAGATGCATTTGCAACGCATCATCATATTTCTGGCATGGATTTGTCTGATAATTGATGAGCTTTTAGTATTTCAACCAAAACTCCAACAACTTAAAACTGTTGTTCTTCTCGGTGTTGGCCATAAAATGATTAATCATTTGGCAGGTGGTTGGTAGTACTCGACCCAAAATGAAAGGGTTTCATCATCTCACTCTCTATCTCTCTTTCTCTCTCTCTTAAGAACTAAATGAAAATCAACTTTAACAAGAAACTATTTAACTTAATTTCAACACTGTCAAGTGGCGGAACCCAAACAATAACCAAAAAAGGATCGGCCGATCATAAAGCAAGGAACAGATCAAGGTGAGAGGGAGAGAAATGAAAAGGATTACCGACGTCAGTTTATTTTGGCCTGACCGGGACACACCCACACACAGACGAAAACACACACACACACACACAGAGACAGGCACAGCGAAAAGGTGTTTAGGCGTGGCACTGACCAAATCGGTTTTGAGTGTAGGCGATGACCCATTATGTAATTTGACGAAAACCCAAAAAAGAGTTTTTAATGATGGGTTAAATGTCTCTCCACAGACATTGCAGCTTGAACTCATTTTTTTTTTTTCAAATGTATTTTAACTTTTTCTTTTTAAATTTTGATTTTGTTTATCAAGATTTATGACAATTAATAATAGGTATAAAGCATCCCAAAATCAAGACAACTTCCGTTCCCAAATCAATTAAAAACTGGGAGAGAGAGAGAGTCAAACAAAATTATGACAAACTCTTGAGCTATAAGCCAGATTTATGTTTCTGGAGGACCACCTTGATCAAGGTTCACTCCCGATGATGATGATGATGTAATCAATCCCCTCTCCAAGCTGGAGATGGCAGTAATTCCACCTTGCCAAAACAGAAAGAATCCTTCTCTGATCCTTATATATCCAGCTGCTTGGCATCCTCTATTTTAACATGGATGTGTCAGCTGTCCTTGAGCTGGCTCTTTTGTTTGAAAAATTTTCTAATTTATTTTGCGAATAATAGATGGAAATCTGGAGAGATAGGGGCAGACAGGTTTATGTTTTTCGCCTGACTTTTGTTGTTGAAAGTGAGCAGGGGAAAACGATGAAAAGGAAGATGTCCATCACCTGTCCTCTCTCCTAGCCTGTTGTCGTAGGGGTAGGTCTGAGATTATTCTCTATTCCCGTTCTTTTTCTTTACAATTTTTTTTTGCCAATATCGTTTTCTTTGTGAGATGTGAGGAGAATGCTGATGATGAGATCAATTTGACCTGCTGCCACTTTGACCTGAGGTATGGAATTTGGCATGTGCCCACAGAGAGAGAGAGAGAGAAAGGAAGAGTGAATGAAAGAGATAGGTAGAGGGTCCCGGTGTCAAAAGTTTTTAGACCTGTTCTTATAACAACTTTCGAAAATATAATTTCTATTATTTCAGAAATTCCAGTGTTCATTATAATAAAATGAAATGATGATGAAACTGAAACTGATTTGTGTGTATAATTTCTATGAGAAATTCTTATAGAAAAACAATATTGCAAACTCAAAATTTGCATGCATTCCTAGTAAAATAAAGTAAAAAATTGATTTTTCTCAAAAAAAAAATTTATAAATGTTTTAAAAATAATGAATAATTATTTGAAGTCGTAAGAAGTAATATTTTTCAGTATCCAGGAGGTATGCTTAGTGAAACCTATTAAAAATGGCAAACTCTTTACAAAAGTAATTGTTATGCCAGCTTGAACTCCCTCTTTGAAACAATTGTGTGACTGATATGAAACGAATTTCTTTTGCCAGCTGTGTGATGCCCTTTAGCCAGATGTTCCGTCTCTCAACTCAACTGGATTCAATTCAACTGATCGCAAGGCGTGCTCCGGGTTTAGTCTAATACGCACCACCTACTGCTGCTACTGGGCAAATAACAATGGATGAAACAATAGAGAGACGAAGCTATACTATACTCTATAAGAACTACGCAAAAATCATCTTTGTATTGTACAACAGGAAAGGCGCTTGCTGAGCAAGTGCGGATGTTGAGAGAACCAACACAATTTGAACAATGCTAAACCGAATTGAATTGTATTTGATCTGATGTCTGTCTCAAGCTGTGTGACGACGACGACGACGACTTTTACAGGTGTGGTCCTATCCTACCTAAAAGACAAAACAAGAGACTCAACCCGTATATGGTTGGAGAAAATATTGTTATGGCTCTATCTGTAGGCACATCTTATCATTTAGCACCTGCTTAAGCGATCGTTCGACCGACCGACCAACCACACATCCATTCGATAATATTAAATAAACAAATAAACCCATTTTTTGTGATGTGGTAAATATACTCGGTCATAGAAAATCACGATCAACAGCGATCAGAAGCAGCAGCACCAGCAGCCTATAAAACAAATACTCAAATCGTTAAGTTGGAGCTTCGTCTTTAAGATACCCTAGAAGCAGTTGAAATTAAATTCGTGGGGGAGTAGTTACCAGTTGAAGTATGAAGTATACATGAAGTATGAATAAGAGAACAGATAGCCTGCAATTAGACGGATATAGGTATGGAGAGACAGAAGAATAGTTGGACAAATGAACGGAGGTCTAAGTAATTAAAATGGAGCGATCATTAGATGGCTTGCCTGTTGTTAATAAAACTTTGATTTGTTTTATAAGACTCAACCAATGGCTATTTTAACATCAATTCTATTCGATTATGGTTTAGCCTTCTATCCCATAACTTACAGGGTATACAAATTGCAGCTGATTGTGCGTGTCAAAACGATATTTAATTTATCTCTCTGTATTGCTTGTTTAAATAGTCTTTTGTTTGGCAAAATGCTTAACAAGTGTCTATTTTGTGGTTATTCGGGTTTTGATTATTTGACTGGTGGTTTCTAACCCTTGAGAAAGTGCTGAAATATATAGATAAGGGAAATATTTATACCACAATGTATATACATAGTATATAGAGATAAGGCGCGTTTGCTTTTTAGTTGAGATAACTAATGGATCGTTGTCCTTTCAGAGATTCATGAATATATTTAATGAGCTTTATATTTGTTTAGATCTTCACATTAGACCTATTTACCTGATTGTGAACTATCCTTATCTGTTTTTCTCCCAGGGATTTGGGTAAATCTACATTTTTTTTATACGACTCATAATATCTATTCAGAACTGGCACGGAATCTACATAATCTATAGCACTACAATTCGTAAAATTAGCATTTCACATTATTAAATCCTCTTACATCTCTTACAAAGCAATTAATATGAGAGCAAGGGATATTTAAACATATTTTTAAATCTAGTTTCAATTGTACTATTAAATATTCTACAGAAGTCACAAATTCTGTTCATTTGTAAGTTTTCGGACTTGCAGTTCTATAAATAAATAAAATATATATTCTTTTGCATTGGAATTCATTTCCCACCATCTAGATACAAGAACATCTTCATTATCAAAGTGCAGACCATAAATACGATCATTATGTGGCAAGTTACCTGCAACATCCTGCGTCTCCTTGCCTTTCTTCTCCTCTTCTTGTGTTCTTTCAGAGCATTTTTCTATTGTACGCAAATCTGGACCAAATTTATGCAAATTGAAATTCTTTGGCAACACCTGGAAATACATGAACAGAGAGAGATCAGAACAGAACCGAATTGTTTTCAATGTTTTCTTTTTTGTTTTATTTTTTTTCTTCTCTTATTTCAATGATGAATGTGCCTTGAGCACAAGATCATGGCCAGACAACTTGGCGGCGGCGCACACCAAAAACTGTAGCAAAAAGAAAAAACACATTTTACATGAGAGACAGAAGGCAAGGTGTCAATTCTGGGAAATCTGAGGGCCACAAACAATGCCAAAAACCGCACAGCGGGGAGCAGCATCAGCAGGCGTTGCAAGCAAAAAGAGAAAAAAAATATAATATGGGGACAACCTGTACATACCCTTTATCAGGCAGAGGTTCAGCACCATATACACTTTGAAAATAATATTCTATTAATTTATTACATTTTATTACTATTATTACGAACTAATTACTGAATTGAAACTTCTCAAATTCTGTAATTGTAGCTTTCAATATGTACTTATCTACACATCTGCTGTCAATTTTATATTTTTGAAATTTCAAGGCCAACTATTTGATATATGTACATACATATATTAATCAAGAATTAATATAGTTGGGGTACTCTTCGAACTCTTGATGAGGTGAACATCTAAAAATTGAGCATATATGAAGCTTTCGGTATACAAGTTCAACGATTCAACATAAAATATGGACTATGTATGTACATAGATGAAAAATATAAAATATGAAATTGCTCTCTACGATAATTTATGAAATTTATTTCGCTAAGAGCGACATGTCATTATTTCTTAGATATATGTAGATAAATAAAAGAGAAATTAGTAGGAGGCCAATGATCAAGACGAGGTAGAAAGAGGACCTTTACCAAAGAAAATACATATGTATGTATGTAGATCCAAAGGACATGTTTATGATATATACATATGGGAAAAAACATACTGGCTTTGTGAACTTGAATATCAAGAGATCGATCATCAAAAAATAACCTATTTTCCCTTGCCAATTGTATAAATTATTATAAAGAGTTAATCTGTTCCTCATGTTAGAAGCTGCCTGTGACATATAATTTGTCTTTCGAGATATACCTCTTTAACCTCTTTGCTATAGGGTATGCAAATGCAGAAAATGGAGGAAAATTGTTATGCCTTTGGCTCGTTGGTGCCTTTTTGGTGACAATGACACTGGCCTAACGATGCCCAGACGGGGAACAACATTATTGTCATCTACAAAAAACGAGAAGATGGGGAACAAAAAGTAAACTAGACCAGTGGGCTGTGGGAGCGTATCCTCCAACTATAATACTCTGTTGCACTTACCGCCAACGCTCTCTTCTCCGCACAAGTTGATCCAATTTGGATTTTACTCTTGGCCCACTCGCATTTAAACTTGACTTTCTTGTGGAGAATGACATCAGTAGTTGCTCACATTAAGGTTTAGTTGATGTAATTTGTTTAACACTTGTGTCTCTTTAAATATTCACAATGATTTGGCAAAACTTTTTTTCTTTTTGTCACTTGTGAAAAACCGTGTTGAACAACTATCAAAGTTTATGAAAGTGTTGACAGCTTGCTGTCAATTATGTGAAAGCTGATATGTCGATAACAATCGTGTTGTTTCAACAATCGATAGGCGCACATTTTGAATTTGTGAAACGGTAATGATTATCTAATAATAAAGGTGTTCATACGAAATTTAAAATGTTACATAACAATGGCCGCAAACCCCTGGATTTCTAAAGAAAATATATTTCTAAAAAGGAATTTTCGAAATTTTCACACATCTATTTTTTAGATGAAATAAAATCTTTACACATTTTTTTAAGGAAACACTTGTTGCTTCAGTTTCGAGCCCAGAACAATATTCTATTGATGTGACCAAAATTCAATGGGTTCTAATTCTCAGAACGGAAATGCCCACATTCAGGTTGTAAAAATGAAACTAAAGAAAAAATTCATCATGTCATTGTGTGTGTTCAGATTTTGTTTTTTGCGAAAAGCGTGTCAACCTACTTCCGTTTCGGCTTTTGTGAACTACAAACGATATCGCAGGTGTTTTCAAAATAAATCTCATTATTTAAAGTACATTGAAACATAGCTAGAGGTTTTTTCTTTAACACCACACCTAATGAAAATGAGAAACGATATAAAATACGGTAGCAACTCTTTCTTCGATATCAAAAACTATCATCAGCAGCCATAATCATGAAAACGTTTTCAATGGGCCCCCAAGATTGATCATCAAGTTAGGGCCACAGCCCAGGAGTCGACTCATCCATTTCTTTCAATGCATTTTGTAGTTGCTGCTGTTGTTGTCGTTGCGCCACACCCACAAATGGGGCTTCCGTTTTGTAGCTTTCTGCAAGGTGTGTGGCAAACAGCAAACAAAACAGTAGCCTGCCACTGCAACAGACTGGGTAAAAGGCACAACAATTGGCAATTTCATTTACTGCATGCTACTGCTGCCGCTGTTGTTGCTGCTGCGCCCCGAAAACGCAACAACTTCAACTTCAAACTGCAATTGCAACTGCAACTGCATCTCCATTCATTTCCAACAGGTACGCAAAAAGCCACCAAAGTGGAGGAGAAGGCGCTCAATTTTGATGTTTGACAAACAGTGGAAATGAGTCCAAAAAAAGTGATCTTTTATCGGTTCAAAGTATCCAACATATATTTTACTGCTGATTGGTTGTACCAGTTTATCTAGGAACGTGTTTCGGTTTCGGTTTTATGCAGATCAGAATACTATATTTATAGTCAAAAACAAATACTCTATTCGATAGTATCAGATCTCAAAAAATCGTTTAAGGAAAAAACTATTTACTCAGATCGATCTGAAGAAGTTTTATGTTTAACGGTTCTGCTCGAAAAATATATAGCATACTCCATGGATATAATCTGTTTTAAGGTTTTAAATTAGAATATACGTTTTTTATAGTTTCTTTTTCCATCGATTTCCACTGTCATTGCGAATTTCGAATGAAGGTAAAAAAATAAACTTTCTACAACTGCCACAGCATGTCGCATGATCTCTATGAATGGCAGCAGGAACGCGATGGAGGTGCAGGAGACCAAAGTGAAGGAGACGCTAAAGGAGGTGGAAGGCAGACAGTTTGAGGCTTTGGCTTTTTGGACTTGTGGGGTGCTACATCATCGTCAAAACCGTCGACTAGCGACTTCGATTTCCTGTGTGTGCGCCTTGGTATGGAGAGGTAGAGGGAATTTGATGTCTACCAGGTCACTTGCTTGGGCAGAATTCGTAATTGCTCTGCAAAAAGGAAAAATTTCCATATGATAATATTTATTCGCTGGAATATGTGCAGCGACGACTACGATGATGACGCCGACGACGTCTCCAGGTATACGCCTAAGCTTCTCCTCGACGCAACACTTTTTTTTGTGTTTTTTTTTGTTCCTGTTGTCTATTTGACACTGCGCAGGCGGTTGGGATGAGGATGCTCGATCTGACTCTGACTGCTGTATGTGTGTGGGTGGTCGGCCGCTTTTGCCAGTAAGTTTTATTTCCATTTTTCAACTAACTGACTCTGCACTCTGTGTCGATCCCGCACTTCATCTTCCTCCGCCAAGTGCTTTATCGATGTTTGAGTTTTATTATCAAGTTGGCATTTTAGTTGACGTGCTGGCTTTAGTTTATGGACAATGGATATGGAGACGAAGGGAAAAATCAACATTGTTTGAGTAAATTGAGTTTTATTTAAAACATTGAACAATAATAGCTAGAAAAACTTAATGACATTTTTTATTCGTTTGTAACAGTGTATTCAACTGATCAGTGAGTAAATGCAGATAATAATAAAATAGCCCAGCCAATAGTCGAATTAAGAAACATTAAATTACAATATATTCAAAGTCAGTTGCTTTTCACAATCCGAATAAAACTGGGAACTTGGCCGACTTGGATATACCATGCATCAAGTGAAAAAACTACTTCAAATTTCATATATTAACTTGCTTTCGCATCCGCGATTACTAACACGTGCTATCTCGCTCACTCGTATGTGTGTGCACTTTAGCGCCCCACCGGCCAAATTCGCCCTTTCACCGCTTTTTCAAATGATTCTGTCTGAGGCTTCCATATGTATGTATGTACATATGTACATTTGTAATGTTTTTGGCGGCTTGCTTTACATGTATGCATACATATATGCAAAAATACAAAAATGTGTATATACATGTGTGATGTATGATTCTGTCTGAGGCAGCCACTTGTATATATATATGTATGTATGTACATTTGTAATGTTTTTGGCGGCTTGCTTTACGTGTATATGTACATATATACATATGCAAAAATACAATAATGTGTATATGTATATGTAAATAAAGTATATAAAACTGTTTTCGCTCACTTTGGGCAACAAATAAACAAAAGCCTTACATAAGAATAACTGTTTTCAAATGATTCTGTCTGAGGCAGCCACTTGTATATGTACATATGTATATGTATGTATGTATGTATGAATGTACATACATTTGTAATGTTTTTGGCAAATTGCTTTACATGTATGCATACATATGTACATATATACGCAAAAATACATAAATGTGTATATATGTATGTATGTATGTAAATAAAGTATATAAAACTGTTTTCGCTCATTTTGGGCAACAAATAAACAAGCCTTACATAAGAATAATTGTTTTCAAATGATTCTGTCTGAGGCAGCCACTTGTATACATACATATGTACATATGTACTTGTATATATGTACATACATATGTATGTACATACATTTGTAACGTTTTTCGCGGCTTGCTTTACATGTATGGATACATACATACATATGTACATATATATGCAAAAATACAAAAATGTGTATACATATGTATATATGTATGTATGTATGTAAACAAAGTATATAAAACGGGTTTCGCATATTTTGGCAACAAATAAACAAGCTTTACATAAGAATAACTGTTTTCAAATGATTCTGTCAAATTTCTCTTCTACTGCTGATCAAGAATATATATACTTTATAGGGTCGGAAAAGCTTCCTTCTCCCTGTTACATATGTACATTTTGGCGACTTTAATATACCATTTCATCCTATGGATGCATGGTATAAGACCTCTCCTCTGTAACACCGTTAACCTGCTCTAAATTTTTATTAATGGGTAGTTCCGTAAACAAAGGCTAATTTTTAATTTTAGTGGAGAAAACACTGTTCATTGGATCGTCTGACAATTTTAAATATAACGAAAACCTAAAAATCGATTAACATCAGGAATGCTTAGCCAGTGTTGCAAAATGTCAGTTTCTACATACAAACTTAGATATATGTATGTATGTAAATGCGTACTAGCATTTGTTTGTTTGGACAATTACAAGTGGAAAAGGTAAAACCACAAAGCAGCTTGCCTTTGCCTTAACGAAAACCACCCGCAGCAGCCCCTATATAGTACAATAAACTAAAAAATTATAGTAATTAGGTCACCTTCAGCTAACTCGCTCACTCGCGGTCCTTGGCTACCTAAACATATTTTCTTGCCTCTCGCTTCTACACGTTTTTCTTGTCTGCTTTTGTCTCAACGCTTGAGCACGCGTAATGAACCTGTTCGGGAGCCATGAAGGAGGTGAAGAAGAAGACGCTCGTTGCCGTCGTAGTGTCGCACCTTGTGACTAGAATTTCTAATGTCTTATAAATTTCTCTCTATCCACACAGGTCAAAATATAACACAAACACGCGTCCGTCCTGCTTACGTGTGGAAGAGGAGACGAGACGCTAGCACCCTCATATCGACATGCTAGGCTGGTCATGATCTGTCGCTCTGTCCGGTCAGTCAGGTCGGTGGTGGTGGTGGTGCGGGTCGGACTGGCGACAGTCTCGAGCCGCCTACCCCTGCCACGCACGATCACTGGGCATTCCATCATGTTGCTTCTGGTGAAGTATTCAGCATAATTAGTCTTCAGACTCGTGCCGGCAGCAACTTGTCCACATTCCTTTGCACTTTGCATATTATATCCTGGTGGCCACTGGAGAGGAACAAGTGCTTTTTATGTAGTTTTTGTCTTTTTTGGGTGATGTGGTCAGGTTGGGCCCACTCGACCGGTAAGGATCCTTCATTATGCTGGTGAACTAAACAGAGAGGCATATGGTGCACACGACTGCACCAGGCTGCATGGCTCGTGGCAACACCTGGATAACTCAACTTGAAAATATGGCAAAATTTTACTTAATTATATCATCTAAGGAATTTTTTATTTGGATATTACTCCCTTCCTATGTAGTAAATATTATATTTTTGATGTTGTCTATACTTATAGTAGTTGCTTATAGGAATTTGGATAACAAATTGTGACAACTTTTCAAAAGCATTAAACTATCGACAGATAGCGATAACATTTCTCAACAGTCAATCTTTAATTCTAAACTGAGGAGGCGTGTATATCAAAGTCAGTTCAATCATTGTATACGCTTTTTTCCTTAAGGGCAGTAAGTATTATTTAAATGATTTTGAGAAATTGTTAATTTTGACTCCAACAATTTCAGATTATGGCTGACAATAAAAAGATTGACGTGCTCGTACAGCCTTATGCTGGGAAATTGCTTACCATTCAGGATGTCCTAGTACCTGAAATGCAAGAAGGTGACCCAAGCAAACCGCCGAGGTCTTACTTTAACCGTGCTTACATATTGGAAACTCTCTTAAAAAATTTAGAAATCCCTGAGGATAAATCGAATGGAGGGGATTACAATGAACTTGTAGATGGAATTCTGTGTGCTTTGGAAACATATATGAAACATCAACTTAAATTAGTTATTGAACATTGTGAGAATCGCACTAATTTTCATCTGTACACCGACAGCCGATGTGTGTTTAATCATGATGCTCGTACAATTTTGAATTTTTTGAATGATTTGGAAAAACCCGCTGATGATTCCTCCGACGATAGTGTGGAATATTACCTTGGTCGTAGTCGTCGTCGTCGTAAGAATCGTCACCGTCACCGCCAACGCCACAATCGTCGATATCAGAGAAAACAATGCATGGACGCTATTAATCGTACCGCCAACATAGCCTTGGGTGTACGCAAACGTCCTGCGGCAGTGTTAAACCAAACATGTGCTCGTACATTAAACAATCTGCCATTGAGACCACAATCACTGGCATTGCGACTAAAGTATATTAAAGTCAAGGATGTTTTAGAACTTCTGGCGCATGATAAACGCTTCAAACAATCGGCCATGTTGTATACAGCCTATTTAAAATATAAAAATTAATATTGAAATGTTTAATGAAATTAAAGGAGAAACTGCAATGGTTTGTAATATCCTCTTTGTCCTTTTTTTAAACCATCTCTTCTGTAGTTGACCCTGCACGTGTGCCCCCGCCCCCTTTTATCTTTTGATTTAAATTGCAGCAAAACGTTTTTTGTTTGTAGGTTCAATGAACTTCCTTTTTCGTCACAAAACAATATCCCGAAGGAAACAGGTGGTGCTCGATGTGTCCTTATTGTTCTGTACACTAGTGCACTTGGCACAAACATATTCAATGGGGAGCCCAAAATCTCGAATCAATGGAAATTCCAGATGCACTTTGAACTTTTGTATAGCAACTGCAGACGTCGCCGTCGACAACGAAGACGACGACGACGACAAAGCGGAGTACTTAAAGGAAACAGGAAGCATATGCGCATGCGCGTCGCCGACAACAACTGTCGGCGTCGTCAGGGGCTCAAGAAAATGCATGATTTTATCGTTTGGATCTCATTACGTTTTTAAATAGTGGCAATAAAATCAAAGCGCACGCGGACAAAACACACTTCTTGCTGTCTTCAACGTAAATTGAACTTCAATTGAAGCCGTTAGACCACGTACTTACATGGCACATACGTTAGGATCGTGTTATAGGAGTTGGAGAGCGGCAGACATTATGGACGGGGAGAATTAGCATTAATTTCCATGTAATTACTGACCTTTTTTTCTTCTTTTCTTTTTTTGATTAGCTCGTCAATTATGTATGAAATGAAGAGTTTCCTTAAGATAATTTACATAGAGTTAGACTAGAAATCTATTCGGAAATTTCAATTCCATAATTTATAGAATTAAAGCTACAGATGTGGTAGAAACCCTGTTCTTAATGAATCAAAAAAATAGGATATACTACTTCACCATAAAAAAATGTAGGGTAAAGTGAATTGGGTAAATTTCAGATTGTAAAAATAGCGGGACAACTTTAGAAAACTATTTCCGACTCTTTTTCGTTGGTATTGTACATATTTGATTCCAAAAGCTTGCAACTCGAAGAATGAAATTTCTAGTTGCCAATAATAAAAGAAAGGAATTAAAAGTCGTCTGGTTTTTATAATCTTTATCCTTATAGAAGAGGTCCCTTCCAATATTTCCAAATGCCTTGTTCGGTTTTACATTCGTAGAACTCCGTTGACTATTATTACAATATTTACAACTTTAGATAGAGATTTGGGCATCTGCCTTTTCAGCTATTCAAATATATTCAAAGGATCACCTTAAAAAATGGTGCTCTAAACACAAAATAGATAGCAAGTTAGATAAGTGCTTAATGTCTAAACAAATTTCGAGTACTAGGGCACACCTGTCGAATCACCCCTATCTACCTTACATAGGATAGATGCACATATTTGGGTGTTCAGGCCGCATATATCCTTTTTTTCAGTTCAAGGACTTTGGCCCAGCTGTCCAGGTGCTTGTTCGTTGGGCCTAAACGCTGTCAGGCGTAAACTTGACAGGTACAGGAAAAGTTTTCAACCTCTCGCAACCCCTAAATAAAAATAGAATAGAGGAGAGGAGTATAGACACACTTGAAGTATATCACTTTTCCGCCCGACGAAACTTCGTATGTTATGGCAAGGTGTATTTGTACAGCAAAGGGAGCACAGGCACAACGTACATACCAGCACATGGTATCATCGGATATGGAACAAAAATATTATACGTTCCGTTAGGGATAACAAAGAGTTGCTTTTGTTTGTTATATGGAAAATGTTGCACCTTTTGCTTTTTGCATAAATACATATAACTTATGAGGGGGACGATGTTGGAGTGGTATCTTCTTCAGGGTCTTCTTTATAAAGTGTCTGTTAGCAGCTGTGCCAATACTTATAATACGAATCATATGTAGCACCTTTTGTATGTTTGCTCTTAACCTCAACTCTTATGACGCTGGTGAAGTGGAAATTGATTGGGATTTACATACTTCACTATTTGTTTATTGATAAGAAACAAAACTAGAGGGCTGCATTAAATCTTTGGTAGTGTCGTTGTTTCTATACTCTTTGATGGAAGTGTCATAGAGATTCTCAATATCATTAGAAAGTAGTTAACGTTTATTAGAAATAAATATAAGGTGGTGACCCCGACGAGCCTAGCTCATGGGTTAATTGGAGCTCATTGGAAATCTAACTAGAGCTTAATCTAATTTGTAATGAAAGAAGTACAAAAATTACTCTTCCAAATTCTGAATTGTTTGAGTGTATTTATGTAAAAACCCCTTTGGATACTTTTAAATGTTTGTGATAGGTATAAAAGGTTGAAAAAAGGACCACAAAATAGGAATATTAATTGGCCTAAAAACAGATAGATAACAGAGTGAGAAATGAAATGAAGATGGTCATATCGTATTGAGGTCTGATTTAACTAATATCCTGATAACGAAAGTGTAATAAAAGTGAATTTGGCAAACATCTACACAAGTTTAATGTACTCTCCTTTCTAGGGTGTACAAAGAAATAACCTTCCTTTTTTTTGATTCTAGGTTTTACATTTGTATATATTGTATATAGGTATTCAAATGTCAATGCTAATGAAATGGGGCCACGTTTTTGGGCATGCGATTTTTGTATGACGCAATAAGTCCTGAAATACTACGCAGTTAATTTGGTTATTACAGTCCTCAACTTAACATAGTGTTGAAGAAACTTGAGAGGCGAAGTGTATTTGCATTGCCTGTCTAAATTTCAATCGCACTGGATGACCTAAATATAGTTTCTTTGTCGTAGGATTTTAAAGATCCGTCTATAAAGACGAGAAACTTTAATGGAGTACAATATTTTATTGCCATAATATTAGCTTTGGGGATCTTTAAGCTTTGGGGATCTTAATATTTTGATATTTAAATTTTATAATTCACTTTTGTGAACTGTAAAATTCACTCGAATTTGTTGATTAAGCTACGTTTTTGTTTTTTTCGGGTTACTTATTAAAGCCGTCGATGTGTACCCATTTTTATGGCAATAGCAACTCCGTTTCTAATCCCAAACATATGCCATTTGGCTTGAACCGAAACTGAAACCAAACCCAAACCTAAACCCAAAGTGCCACTGAGTAGAGACAAAGAAGCCATAAAAATACATCCAACACACATGGACCAAGTTGGACGATTTGTGCCGCAGCAGCAGCAGCTCCAACTGGTGTGCCTCAAAAGAAAATCCCATGAAGACAATTTATGACTTTATTAACTACAACAAAAACAAAAAAATAAAAAAAAAAAACGCAAATGGCGAGCAACGGGCCAGGCCAAGAAAATACAACACAAGGCAACACAACACAAAAGTGTTAAGACTCGCGTCTAGGCGATGAAGTTGTGTAAATGAAATTAATCTTCAATAGACACTGGGCAATATAATCGCTGAGCATGGAGCATAGAGCGTGGAACAGGAGGAGCTCCATCCCATTAGTCATTAAACAATTTTCCACTGAACCAGCCGCCGTCGTTCCACCAAAACACTGATGATGCTGCAACTGCTGCCGCTCTAGCCTCACTGTTTTCTGCTGCTGCGTATTTTGTCAGGTGTCATAAAAACTAAATTTATGGCGCATGCGCAGCATCAGCAGCAGCCGTTCAGTTTTCGTTTTTTGTTACAGATTTTTCTCAGTTTTTTTTACTTTTTCCCCCACTTCTCCTGTTTTATTATTTAATTTTCCTCTAAATGCGTAGATGATATAAATCATGGCACATGCGTGCGTGAGTTAAGGTGACAGCACTTTAGGGCACGAAGACTGAGCAGGTTGCTGGAATTTTAATTAAATGGAACATCTCAAAGATAAAGGAGTAGAAAAACGAGTTCATTCAGTGTCTAAAATTTTGAGAAGCGATAATGTTTCTCTGTATATTTAACAAGTTTTAATATATTGAGATATCAATATCTTTCAAGACTAAAGATTGAATTTAATCAGTTCAAACTGGAAAACTAATAATAAATCTGCCTTTTACGTTACTTCATCAAACCTCCAATCCAATCTACATACATCTAAAAATATTCAATATTAATATGAACAATCGGAAATATTTTGTAATGAAGAAGAATTTCGTATTATTTGTGAATGAATTACAATTTTTATTTTCACTTTCATGACACAAAAACTATTTGATCATGTCCATCTTACTCCAGTTTTCTCACAATCTATGTTTCTTTTTTATTTGCAAGTTTCACACAAATAATAAGAACAATTAAATTCATCGTTTCACATTTTTTGTTTCTGCTTCTTTTACATTTTTTGATCACGAGTCTGAAAATGCGTGGGAATCGTCGAGCAATTTGTTGTTTTTACTGATTTTGCGTGCAAAAATTGAGGTCTCTCCTTTTCATTTCACGATGGACAAAAAAAAAAAATAAAACAAAACTGAAGAGAGGAAAAAAACAGCAACAACTGAAAAACTAATCGCACAAAATATTAAAAACTATGACAATAAAACAAAAAACTAAAATGAACGGCAACAATTGGGCAACTGTAATAAATTATCGAAAAACACGAACCCAAAAGAGACCCAGTTTGTGGTCTATTAAAAATATAAAACAAAACACCATAAAAAATATTTTGGCAAAGAAACCCAATTTTATATATAAAATGATAGTAACGACTTCGACATACCCTGTAATGAGAAAAACACAATTTCGCAAGATTCATTGGTCTAAATTCTGTTTGAAATAGTTGCGAAAAGAAAAGTTTTCCTATCCTAGAAATGATCTTTGGAATCCTGACGCCTTCTCGCGGTCAACGTTTTAATCAATATTTTCTACATTCCATGTGTTATCTAGAGGAAATTTTGGAATGCAGTATTGATATAAAAATTATTTAAATACTTCGGAAGTTTTGGAAATTTAACTAAAGTTTGACCTGGCAGCTTTCTTCACAATTTGGGGTCCAAAAAAGTTTCAAATTTAAAATAGATTTTTAGTCTAAACGAAATGGTCGTGAGTCCTTTCTTTTGAACCGATGTTTCGGAGTAATCAATAGTCCATATAATCTTGATCTTCCATCAAATTGTATATTAATTTTAAGAATCGTGTTTGGTCTGTATGTGTTCCGAGATGCCAAGATCAGATCGATCTTATAATATCAGAAATTTGATCGTCTGTCAGTCCTTGAAGCGAATAAAATATACCCTTCTTGTCTATGCATATAGGGTATAACGAGGCGATTTGTGCAGAAATTGGAAGAGAAAAAGATTAGCATCGAAACGAATTTTGCCAAGTGGTGAGAAGGAATAGGAGTTGAGGAGGAGGTGGAGAAGTTGTAGAAGAGGTAGCAAACAGGTTCGTTCACACGCTTGGACCACCGCAGGAAGTGTGTGTATGTGTGTGCAAAAGGAGAAATTATTCACTGTGTTTGGATGTGTGTGTGTGTGCAACAAGTGAATGACAGGATAATCGTCCTGTGTACCTGTTTACCTGCTTTCAGGGTAGACGCTTTTGTGAGTCTTCGTCTGATTTTGCTTTTGGCATGTGAACACAAAACTCGCCTAAAAATCTCTTAATGTTTGCATTCTTATGCCGCTGCTGTCGTCTCGTTTGATGCGTGATCTTTGTTGTTGATTATGGTGAAGACCAAAAAAAGAAAAAAAAAAAACAGAAAACAAGTGAACTATATACACGTACCTACATATACATAGATGTCAGTGGCGTAACTAGGACTAAAGTTGAAGGGGGTCTTTTCCTTTTGCCTTGTTGATCGTTCCAAAAACTATTACTTTTATCCTTTTATAAGACTATCGACATCGACTATCAATTATTCTTAAAAATTGTAATTACAGACATTTTAGATTTGGATGTAGATTTTATAAAAAAGTTAGAAATATATTTTAAAAACATACTTTCGTAAGAATTTTCGATGAATTGATTTTAATTTCGTTGAAAATCTCTGAAAGTCGTGAACCCAAATTTTTATTAGACTAATCGACTAGTTAATTAACTAATATATATCACTTAATCTTTAAGAATCGTGTCATTAGACAAAATCTTTCCATTCTTTTATGGCTTTAAATAAAAGATTGTTAACAACATATTTCATTAACGAAATTTACGCATATTTTGCCCAAAAACATTTCTAATACCTTCTAGTTTAAAATTTTTATCTGAAATATTTGAAAAATCGCTCCTTAAATTTAGATACCTATTTCTAGCACTTTAAAACTTCAAGAACTTCAACTTTATAATAAGTATTTGAATCCCTTTTACCAAACGCCTCTGGTTGGCCATATAATTTCCCATGGCCTCATCGGCAGGTTCTTCTTTTCCCTTCTTCATTCAGTGGCAATTTTTCTGTTGAGTGTGAAATTTTTTTCGGTTGTCTTGTTTGGTTGTCGTTTTGTTATTTTGGGTTTTTTTTTCATGGAAATTGCCTATGCAGAGGCTGTGGCATTTTTGTGGGAACAAGTGCAACAGCAGCAGCAGCCGCAGTCGAAGAATTTTGGCAAATTACGTGCCTCGTTTTTGTCTCAATGCAGGAAGAACACCCGCAGGCAAGAGCGTGTGAATTTAAGAAGGAATCTCTTCTGATGATTCAGAATATGGAGAGCAAAAGAAATCAATGTTAGAAATTCGTTTCGTTGACCCCATAAAGTTTCACTCTAACTGGTTAGGATAACGATAAGATTAATTAATTATGGTAAATGAGAGATAGAGCAATAAGTCTTATTTCGAATAGGATCTCACTTAGAATGCAGTTGTCTTTTAGCAAAAATTGGATTAGCTACATATAAGATTAATCAATCGTTTAATCACTGTCCAAATCACTGAATATAGATATAGTATATAACGACTTGAAATGATTTATTTTTATGTGCATTTACTCTTCAAAATAGGCACAATTTTGATTTGATTTTTCAAGCAATTCCACCTACTTTCTCTGTCTACTTTCAAGCCAAGTCGTTTCCTATTAAAGTCCAATGCTCACTTGCCAAACTGACAGGCAACAGCAGCAACAACCGAAGCAACAACACAGCAACAAAAACAACAACAACAACAACACCTCAACCTTTCCCACTCGAATGACATGCAAAGCAGTTGACATTACATTTAAACAAAACAAAAAGAAAGACAAAAAATCAGCCAAAAAAATGAAATTGCTTAAATTGTTGACCATAAATCAATGCCACAGACAACGAGGAGGAGATTCAGATCCAAAAACCAACAAAAAAATAAAGCGCAAATAAATGCTGTTCGCTCGATTTCACTGACAAACAACCAACTTCACCTGTTCGACATGAGGAGAGAGAGAAAAATAAAGACAAAACACACAAAACAACCGAAAAGACAATGCTCCAACTTGGTGACAGGCCAGTGGAGATGGAGATGATGACAATGACAATGATGACGATGATCATGATGATGGGGACGATGATTATGGCCGCGGCGGTGGTGGTCATGGAGAGACTCAATTGCTGTGGCACTTGTCACACGATGACAACAGCAACCAAGTGAGTATATCATTTCGATGACATGACAAAAATAAGAATCCATACATCACATTGGATATGCCGACTTTGATATATCCTATAAGAAGTTGAGGTGTTGCATTAAATCTATCAAAATAGTAAAAGAAATTGACTTATCTAACAAGGCACACTGTGATCTGCTGCAATGGTCGAGATGTGGCCTAACTACAGCATAGATTTCGGGTAGTAATATATTTATACATATAACTTACAATATAATATAATAAGTTTAAAAAAATCATACACTCAAAGGATTTTCTTCTAGATATCTATTTAACTTGGGTAATCCCTCCCATTCTCTAAACAATTCATATAATACAAAGAGATCTCTGTTTATAGAAGTTGAGTATGAAATGGAAATTCCTTTCTCACAATATCTTTGTATTTTCTTAGCAATCATCAATACTACAAATTATTTCTATTTTGCGAATCAGTATGCCAAACCGCTGTTTTAAAGCGGCTGTACGAATTTCATCTCTGGACACCAAAATTAAATCATCTACAACATCTGTACATTCAACATTTTTGTTTATTATAATCCCTGCCCCGACTAGAGTACTAAATAATAGTGGATGCCTCATAGAACCTAAAATAAAATCTTGATAACATTAATATACCTTTCCATCTCATGTGGGTAGAGGGTATAAAAAAGGCAAACAAATATGCTGATTTTTACGCATTGCATGTTATTTCTTTTTTGTTGAAATTTTTATTTATTTTTTTTACACATATTTTTTATAATTTTGTTGTTTTTTCTTGGTTGGCTTTCAAAGTGGTTGCAGACGTGCAGACACAATAAGCCCTAAATGACATGCCGGTGGTGCGTCTGCTCCATTTATGAGATCGGATCATCATCATCATCATCATCTCTTTTCTTCTGCCTGTCCACGTTTTGCTGATTTAATCGCACCGGACTCACGCCTTAATTGTGCAGAATCCACTAATTAAAAGGAACCGCAACAAAAAACTGCAACAATAAACCGAAATAAAATTAAATTTCATTTCAGCATGTTTCACAAATTTGCTGACAGGCGCAAAACGAAAGACTTAAGCCACAAACTTGACTCACACTTGACCCCCTAAAGCAAAAAAAAGTAAAAATAAATAAAAACCGAACTTGGACAATGAATGTTAACGGATTTTAATCGCTTTCCCAGACAGAAAACCATTTCAATTTCTTTCGATTTCTTAGTTTTCTTTTTTTTATTTTTGCACCACACACGGCGTAGAGTAGAGTTATTGTTCGGCTTTCTTTTGGGTTTAGTTACTTGGAGTTTTGTTTGGTCCCTTGAACAATAGACTTAGATACCATTCCATTCCAAATGGCTTAATATCATTCACTTTTGCTTCGCTTGTGCGATTCACATGCAGAACAATAGAAAATCATGGAATGTGTTATTGTTTTTTGCCTGTTTCTATTGCCAACTGTTGAAACGCCCACACAACAAGTGATTCCAAATAAAGTCTGGGTGAGTGTGTGAGAAAAAGCCAACTAAAAACAGGTAGCACAAAAACAAAAAAAAAAACACACACACACAAACAATGAAAGTGATGGTGTAACTGTTGGGTGTGAATGTGTATCAATCGATTGAAAAAGTAAACTGGTAGCAAATAAATCAAAATTAACAGTGGGTGTACTCAAAATTGATTCCAGACAACGTATCAGGAGATAACAAATCTATTTCATAATCTGAATTTCTTTTTACAAACTAACAATTTCCTAAAAAAATACCAATAAATGTCTATGGAAAAATGATTAGCTACAAAATAATGAATAATAAATATTGAAAAACCAAACAATTCTTCATTCTCAACTAGCAATATACTTTTCAGAACCGTCTCGAGCTATTTTTGGGCCTAAGACGAGGTAAAGTCAAAGTCGGAGCCTCTATTTTATTTGTTTTCTCTATTGCTCTCGGCTCTGCCAAACAATTTAACAGAATTTCGACTAAACTTAAGATTTTCGAACTGTTGCTAATCGCTGTATTTTGAACCGTACTACAAATTGATCGAAAGTTCGATGTCATTTCGGAAACATTTGTCCCGAAACATGTGGAAAGGCACCACAGAGTGCAGTTTTAGGGAGATGTGTCCTGCATGTAATTGTAAGCCAGGATACTCGATATCTTACGACCGTCTTGTAGGTACCTTTACCTTGGTGGAAATAAGTTAAATTGAAGAAGAACATAAAAACATTACAACCCAGTCATTAGGTTAGTTCACGTTGTTTGAAGTGTCTCCATATTGAAACTTTTGCTTTATCTAGTTGCAATTCCCAACTAGTTTTAGCGTTGAAGTAGTGGTATGGCCTTGTAAGAGAAGTCTGCTGATGATAGAACTTGGTGGTTCTAGAAATAGCTATACAGACAACCAGCTCACTTTTTGTTTAATGAATTTTAAAACGAAATATGATCGCAAAATTGTTAAATTATAAAGAATCTTTAAAATCAATGGTTTCTATTAGAGCTAATATTATTTTCAATAACATTCATGAGACGCAGCAAATATCATCTGATTGGGGCTCAAAAAAAAAATGTGGAAATTAAGAAAAAATACAGCACAAAAATGTTTATAAATCTTCCGAATTTTATAAATAATGAATTTTTAATCAATAGTAAGCCAAGTCGTAGCAATAAAGTAAACATTCAAAATTTGTATGCTTTATCTAGTTGGATTAGTGATATGGCATTACAATTCTATAGTCTGCTGATGAAAGAACTTGAAAAAAGTAAATATTATTAATGAGTGAAATAAATTTACCTGCACCTTGGCTGGCGAAATGGGGAAGGCGCCATCTATAAGTCAGGTCCCCAAAACAAATTCTTCGAGGGATTTCAACAGTTTCTCAACTTGAACTGCTTCTACGTTCAGTGTGTTTTATCTCAATCTGGTTCTCGTCACGTTTCTCTTCTTCTATAGTATGAATGAGAGTGATATCTCTGCTGGCATCTTGAGCAATTAATTTTAAACGCATACTGTAATATCTCATTTTGTTTTTACCAAGCCCAAAATTCATAGAAGCCGCAGTATAAAAAAAACAAAGTTTCAAACCAAACCAGTAGGCCTCATCTGAGGCTGATGCTTTTCCACTTGTTACTCCATTTACAAGTTCCTTAGAAATGATTGACATCAACAGAGTCATATCATAAAAACCAAGTTTATTTGGAAATTTAGTTGTAAAATGAAAACGTTGGCCCCAAGTGTGGCAGAAGTTGGTCCATAAAAAATAAAAATTAGACTACAATCGTTGACAAGTGCCTTTGGTCAGTGACCAACTTACATTTCGGGTTTTTGAATTTTTCTAGGTTTTTTCTTCTTTGTTTTTTTTTTGGGTTTTTTGGACTTGCAGCGGAAGTCAAAAGCCGCATGCCAAGTCGCAGTCGCAGTGGAATACCAAGAAGTTCAGTTCAAAAATTGTCGCCATGACTCTGACTTCAATACCAACTTCAATTTCCCAGTTTAGGCCAGGTTGTTGTTTTTTTTTTGTTTTTGGTTGTTGTTGGTTGGTTCGTGCGTCGCCATCTCCTTGTCGTTTGGCTTTGCTTTTGCTTTTTGTGACTTTGGCGCGAGTTTGACTAATTAAAGCGCAGACTTTGGGCATTTTTAATTTGTACGCTTGTAAAATGAAATTAACTTTTTTTCTTTTTTGTGGTTTTTTTTTTGTGTATTGCCTCGATGCCGCCGCCGCCACCGAATTCGTGCAGCTTGTTTCCTTTTGAACTTTGAAATGGTGCGTGTCGGGTTTGTTTTCTTTTCTTTCTTTTTGTTGTTGTGGTAAAGGCACTAGCTTTACCTTACCTTACCTTACTTATGAGAGCTTGCAACTGACCTCTGCATATCAACAAAGTAATCTACACGATAATTTAAGAATACATTATAGCTCTATAGATTGAAAAGTAATCCAAAGAGTTCTAATCATAATTAGCAGTTAAAAATTTTATAACAATGGCATAAAATCTATCATTTCAGCAATGAACTCTTTTTTAGAGTACTAACCACAAGTTGCCAAGGTGAGTGTTTGAATTCAAACGTCTGGCTTCTGAAAAGCTTTTAAGTGATCGTTCAACCTACTCGAAGTATCTTAATATTGCATGAAAATGTTGAAATATTGAGACTATTTCGACTATCTTGATATACATATTTAGCCGTTTAAGTTATCCTAATATGTCACTCACATATCGGAACATTGTTTAATAAAAACCATTTGTAAGTAGCTTAGATTAACTAGACAAATTGAACAATTTTCAGAATTTTCCAAAATGTTTATCTTCGTGAATAATACAACCAAATTTTGAGTAAATTTAATAAATTTTGAAAGTTGTTAATATTAAACTTAAAAATTTAATCGTCCGCTATGTAATTATATCACCATGAATGCTTTTTTGCCCATAAATAAAATATCTGTAAATTATTAGACAATCAAGTTACTAGGAATGGGTGTGAAAAATAATATTTAATCTATTTTCTTATTTTAAGCATTTCGTACTACTCGTATTGAAATTTTTGTTTGCTTAGCTTAAAATGATTTACCATTATATGTTTCTATCATTTAAATGTATATTATTAAAATCAAGCTTCATATACATATTTTGTTTTAATTTTTACTTGAACTACATTGAACCAGAAAAAATATGTATGAAAAAGTACATAAGAGAATTGATATTCTAATTAATGACACATTATTTTAATTTTTTATTATCAATGTAAAGTTAAAAGAACTATTGGTTTATTTTTGCTTTAAATATATTCTGGAAAAATTGAACTTTTCAATTTTTTTGAACAAATAAAATCAATGTACAATTTTCTTTGTTCTTCTAAAAAATTGTATTAAATATTTAATCTTCTGTGTGATGTAAATACATTTAGTATTTGTTTTAAATTAAATTTCAATTTAAAAAATTAACTAACCACAATTAAATCAGAATATTTTTATAAATGAAGGAAACATACTTGGTTTTTTTGGGTTTTTGAAGAGTATTTAAGTCTTCGTCTATGCATGTGTGTACGGTTGCTTTAGTTCCAATTTATTTCTACTTCTTAACTTACATTGTTGTTGCTGACTCTTTTTTTTTAGGTGCTTTTGTCTACTTTATGACCAATTTGAACTGTTTTTTTGTTTTTTGTTTTTTGTTTTTGGCTGTTTTGGTCTGGGTTTGGGTAATGTTTGTCTTTTCCAAGAACGGTTCGAAATGGCTTGACCTCCTCATACACTTATATGCATCACACAAAAAACTTTAACATTTCACTTTCAGCTTAGCCAAAACGACGCCAAAAGGAAACGAAACGAAACGGAACGAATCGACGACGACGGCGACGACTACGACAACATCTTCATCTTCTTTGGAGGCAACATCAGTCCAAAAATGGTGGCCATTGTAAATTTTCCAATACTCATAGCATTCGCAGGTGCAGAGCCTCACAAAAACCAATGAAAAACGAAAAAAAATAGGAAAAATGAGTAGGAAAAAGAGGAAAAACACATGTTAACTAGGCAAACCGAAATGTCAGAGGGGCTATAAATACCAATTGGAATCGAAATTGGAATTGCGTTTACGCTACACATAATACAAATATGGACATATGTTTGTTTGTTCGGTACAATCGGGTTGAGTTTTTATTTGGTAAGGTCTTTTTTCGCAATCGAAATAAACTTTGAGGCGGAAGTCCAAACTAATTTTATTTTTTTTCTTTGCATTCAAATGAGACAAAATTGAAATTGATGATGTAATTTTTGTGTTTCGCGAACAATAATTGAAAGCAATTAATGAGTAATTAATGGCAGAGAGATATGTATGTCCGAGTTTCCCTCGTTTTTAGTTTCTGTTTTTGTAAGCCTCTTTTCAAAGTACTTTCACTCGCCTCAACTTGTTGCCCAGCCAGACAATAGAAATAGTAAAAAATAGGTCTTAATTTTGTTTGATATAATACTTTATAAGGTTTCATTCACGATATTGCAAGAGACTTAAGCTTCACCTGCAAACAATTGTTAATGCAATAAAAATTATAGTATTCGAGTTGAAAACTTTCATTTACCTAGAATTTAATACGGTAAATACAAATTGATAGCAATGGATAATAAATAATGTAAATTTAAGTGCAATTTGTTAATTCATTTATGTAAATCATACTTAATAACAGTCAAGATTTATATAGCAGGTAGATGCAAGGTTTTATTATTCTACATTTTGTACAATTATTGATCAAATTTAAAAGCCAAGTATGATTGGTTTTGTCTATAAACAGCTCGAATTTATTTGCATCCCATTCTCATTGGAGTTTTAATTTATATTTAAGATTCAGTCTTAAGAATGGGCAAACAACACATTATCAGTTTAATAGAGTTTCAATTACCGTGATCGTTAGAATTTTTATATATGATACAGCAGTTGTTTCCAGACTGACGATTTGTATCGGAAATAAACATTTTCCATATCCTATTTGAATCTTTTAAGTGACCTTTGAATAAGCCTTATCTCTCAACTGTCTCAATATCATTGATATTTGGCTATTCCGTCTCATGACACTTTTCTCAGAGGTGTCCCAGAGCATATCACATCATGCAGCCTATCGTTGCAAGGTTACAGTAAGACTTCAAGTATTTGCCTTCTGAGAGATCGCAGTTTAAGGTTTCAGGAGGCTTTTAATAGAGTGTCATACAGTGGTGCTCATACACTTAAGCCACTGCCACTACCATAAACTATTTTCTTAATAACTTTTTTAAACATATTTATTTTGCCCTGAAATTTTTACATCTTGTAACACTAAGCAGCTGATCACAGTAAAAAATGACAAGTAGGAATTCGGGGGTTCCCAAAAAATTGACTAAATGTCAAAAAGGAGTATTGCGTTCTGCTCATATACTTAAGCGACCTTAAGCTAAAATCGCAAAGCTTGTGTTTTTTCGTGGAAAGTTGTGCTAATTATTTTATAAACTAAAATATTAAATACGTTTTCCAAAAACAATTTGACCGCTATGACTAAAGATAAAGATAGTAATCCGTCCGAAAGAAAGCTAATATGGGAATATTAGAATAAGTGGCTTAAGTCTATGAACACCACTGTATATCAGGTTTGAAATGTAAGATAACAGAAGGCTCATGTAAAAATTGTAAGGTAGAAGCAAGGTTTCATAAAGCTTTCTACTGAAATCAGTCAGAAGATAGTGTGTACTAGCTTAATACTAAATGAAACCATTTTTGGATTTCCACAGTATTATAAAATTTTAATATCAAAGGTAATTATCTATAGCGTTTTGAGAGCTTATTCCTTATGAGTATCTAAGAATTACACGATTAGTATATAGCATCTTTATGCTTTGTTAAAGCCCTTCTTAACTCTTTCTCGATTGACTTTATTATTGGATAGTAAAGTTTGATTAAACATTAAGTTAATGCTAGATTTTGATATACAAATAGCCAAGAACAAATGGTGGTTCGATGTATAGAAGATGATAACACGATAGTATTCGTTTTAGAAAAGAAAATGCCATAGCAATTTTTAAAACAGGGTATTACTACTTTCAACATTTTTGCCTGAGGTCAAGAATATTTAATGCAAAAACATTTTATCGACTAGTTGATCAATTGTACCCCTTCAATTATTATTTTATTATAAAGTATAAAAACGATATCGTTTAGGCAAATTAATTCTAATACCAAGTTCAATAAAAAATGATTACAAATTGAACATTGACAGTAAAACCTAATAATTCTAGTTAATTATCTATTTAACTATTTATTTCTATTTAGCAAACTTAAATAATGATTAAAAATCCGTGCTCATAGACTGGTACACAATAGTTGTTCATTAAAATTATAAGTAGGCTCTAAAATTTGACATATTTGATTTATATTAGAAAAACCATGAATGCACATTGCGTCTATGCGCATTTATTATAAATTTGTGGTACTAATTTAAAGTGACTTTCTCTTGTGGAGGAAAAAACAAACCCCTTTGGCTAATAAATTTTAGTAATTTTAGCCGCTCATCTGCTTGTCTTGGAGTTAATACTTATTTATCAGATCAGATCAAAAGCGATCGCCCCCAGGGTGCCATTATAACACGTGTAACACCATAAATAATATATGAAATGTACATGCTACTTATAACATCGTCCATATATAACCAAAATACATATGTACAAATATATGCTCGACATTTTCCCTCTAACCCCAATTATTATTAATAATAATTTATGCACAAAATGCTAAAATTTATTAACACCAAAAACGAAATCCCCGAAAAACCGAAAGTAAGCAAACCTAAAAGTGAAATGAAGATGATCACATGATCAGCATGAGTTGGCTACCGATCCATAACTCAATCGGGGGGAGAGTGAGAGTCTATGTGTGGGGGGAAAGAGAAGATTTAGCCTCAACACGTGAGCCTTTTTCTGTTCGCCGTGTATATTATTTATAAATAATAATTATTATTGTCTCTGGAGGGGAAAGTGATAGAGAGGCATCTGCATCTGCCTCCACTGTCACGCGTTCAACTGTTGATTAGAGGTGACTGAGGCAGAGGAGGAGGAGGAGGAGGACAAAATGATGGTGCTGCAGAGGGAAAGAAAATGGAGATGAAGGCAACCAACCTCTAGACAATTGCAGACAGCCGGTGAGCGCTTTCAAATTTGTTTCTCAGGATTGTCACCTTTCGCCGTGGCTCCGCCACTGATGAAGATGATGACGATGTTGGCAATGTGGCTGAGGTTGAAGGAGACTGGGAGCTATACGAGGGGGAAGTCCCAGTTCCACTTGAGTTTTGGCTTTATTCTTCTTATTTATGAAATAACCAATCAATTCGGTGTGAAAGAAGCCTGGGAAAATGCTAATCAACTTGGGATTGCTTTCATACCTATGAGAATCAGACGACACATTTTTCGATTAGGCAAAGATTCTAAGGGGAAATTTGTTGCCTTTTAGAGTCTCTAATAAGGTCATAAAGTATCTAGAAATTTGTACGTTTAGTTCCAATTCGAGTACCATTAAAAGACCTACAAGAAGTCCCATTAGAACCCGCTAGAAGCCCCATTAGAAGTAAGGATAAAATTCCCATAAGAAGTCATCTATTGTAAATTTAGATTATGTATTTTTCAGCATTTAAGGACTCTATTTGCAGACTCTTACATCTTTCACTTTGCCTAGTTGATCAACTTTCTATTGATGATTTCCTATTCAATTAAAGTCGAAAGATTTTCCTCACAGCTTTTGCACAGTTTTCCACCTGGCCCTTTTTTTGGCACTTTTTTTTATTGTATTTTTTAATTGTCTCACATGTTCTCCCACCCACACAGGATGGAAAAAATTGAAAATGGTTTTCTCTAATTTGAAATTCAAGGGAGCCCAACCTGAAAGTGGCAAGCAGATGGCTAGATTAATGGTTAGCTTTCTCATTTTTCCTCCACATTTTCCCCGTTCCATGCGTCACACAAACAACAACAACAACTGAAAATAAAACAAGGTGAAGGGCCCCGATCGAGCAATCCTGCAAATACTTATATAAACTTCCGTTTACTGCGACAGAATCCATCGATTGGATGAAAGAGCAGAGAAAGTGCATCACGCAGGGAGAAACAAGATGATAAATTATTTTAGAAAAAGTCACGAGTGTCAGGGCGTAAGAGTTACTCTAGGTCTGGGAATGAGTAAGTGCCTCCAACTCGAACAACCGCAACTCCAATCCACTTTTAGAGTCATGTGGGCTTGATTAATGCACTTGCAGAGAGTCAATGCGGAGTTAAAGTTATCCCGTATGGGTCACGCCTAGTTTCTATGGCAGTCGCTCCAGCCCCAGCCCCAGCCCCAGCCCCCGCCTCAGTCGCAGCCCCCAGCCCACGGTGGCTGGCTAGAGTCTAATAAAGTAATTTACCTCACTAAATAGTTGCCTCTAGGCAATTTTAACCAATTTTTAACAAGATGTTGTCCGTCTTGAAATTAGCATTTTAATTGAAATGTCACGCCGCCAACTGCCAACTGACAACTGCCAAGTGCCAAATAGTTTTGGTCTCCTTCTCTTACCGGCACGACACGCACTATTTCATATTTACTTTCGGATTTTTTCTTCCTCCTTCCCTCCAACCCCACCAAAAACAAAAAACCAAATATGTATGTATGGAAAGATTAATAATATTTATGTTCGCATTGATGTTTTCATTTCAACTTGCAGACTTGCCATTTCATGTTGGTTTTCAGTGCTTTTGAGTTGATGAATGACAACCAATGCGTTGAATCTTGGGCAAGTTAGAAAGGATATGGCTTCTATTTGCTATGTGCTAATTAATTTGCCAAATGATTGATGGCAACTAGAAGATAAAGAAAAAGTCAAAATATCTAATGTGTCTCAATTAAGATCTGTAAATATATATAATTAGATCGGCGCAACAATTTGTAGGAGACTATGTTGAAACATAAGCAAAAAGCTTGGAGAGGTTTTTAAACCAATGTATGGTTTTAAGTTTGTAGAAAAAGAGAGATGTGTAATGAATAATCTATTTCTTGATAAACATATCAATGTCAAAATATATATGCCACTATTGAATTTCTTTGTTTTTAGTTATAGCAAAAAAAAAAAAAATTAAAATCAATGTTTAATTTATAATTTTCTACATTACACTGTAACCAAACCCAAAAAAAAAAAAAATAAAATTAAGAATTTATTGCTTTTCAAATAAGAAATATTAAGAAAATAAATAATAAAAATAAAAATAATATATGTGCCGACCAGTGTATACAAATCTATGTACATATGTACTCATAATGAACTTGTCAATTATATTCCGTTATTCTTTAAAATATTCTGTACTTATAGTCCTACTCTATCCCTCTATATTTATAAGGCCATAAGGCTTAGGTAGTACCACAGTTTCCCAACTTGGGAGCCTTCTTCCTAATAAATTGGTATCAATGGAAAAAAAGATTTTTAGTAATAGAAAAATTTTAAAACAAGCGTTTTTGATGTAGTAAACTCCTTTTTCGTTATTTTCTGGTATTCGAACGAAAATACTTTTCTTTTATGGAATAACCCAATGAATATTAACAAACTGATCTATGATTTCTATCCAAAACGAAGCAAATTGTATAACCCGAAAGCGTTCGGTTGGGATATGAAATGAATACTAATAAAACTTGTATTAATTTATTTTATATTTTACTTTATACTTTTTCTTTTCTGGAATAACCCAATGAATATTAGCAAACTGATCTATGATTTCTATTCAAAACGAAGCGAATTGTATAAGCCGAAAGTCTTCGATTATTTTATTATATCTTACTTTATTAACTGTTCTTGATGTCAAATTGTAAGTAAAAGTCTTTATTTAATTTATAATTCGAATTTATTTTGAAATAAAGACCACTCTGGGACACGTTATTTTTATATATTCAAAAAAATCCATTAATTCCTTCTTAAGATGAATATATTTGAACTTATGAGATGTCTTGGAAGCTTCAATATGAAGAAAGGTTTCAGACAACCCTTTCAAAAATTGCCCTTTAATTGATTTATACAAGTACTCAATAGGAAATTATGTATTGTCTTAGCAAATATTGGTTTAGTTAAGTTGTTGTGCGATACAGATTAGTTTACTTGCCATAATCAATAGATAGATCCCACCTTATTATCATGGCAAAGAGAACTAAATCACAGCACAGTCACCACACCCTGTAAAATGAAATTCCAAAACAAAAATCACTAGCACCAGCTCAAAGCCAAGCCTCCTGCCAAAGCCGCCTGCCCAAGCCGCCTCATTAAGCCAAAGTCAGTCGATGGTCTTAGCAAGTCCACTCAAAAGATCTTGGTAAAGATCTCTCTCTCTCGATCTCGCTGTACGTGGCATAGCCAAGTGTTTTCTGTGTTTGTTGTTACTTAACTAATTGCCGCGTAAATTTGCAACCATTTTTGGCCATAAGCTCATTAAATTTGCTTTTGTTATTAAACAAAGACAAGGGGGGGAAAGAAGCTGAAATCGAAGAAAAAGTAAACTTTAATTGCCATCAAATTGACATCACCCGCCTAGAAAACTTCAAACTTCAGACTTCATGCGTATTAATTGCCTGGCCAACTTCATAATTTCATGTGGAAAAATGTGAATGGAGCCAGGACCAGATTTATATATATGTATGTATTTACGAGTATATATATCGATATCTTGTTGCTGTAACTGTCCAATTGGTTTTTGGGGAGGCTTATTTATGGCTTAGCAAAAATTGATTGAAATGTGTTGTCTAAGAAATTGACAAGTTTTGGGTGAGATTTCCAAGTAGTAGTTGCAGTTGATTCACTAAGGGGGAGAAGGAGGAGGAGGAGGAGGGGGAGTAGCAGGAGGATGGAGTTTCGTTAGACCAATTAAGCATGAATCATATGGCTTGCGCAACTGTAACTGTGACCCAACTGTACCACCACAATTACAGTTACAGGTACCCCCAACCCCCAAACCAACCACTCTCCAAGAGAGTGTAAGTAAGAAAGAGGTGTCAACATGCTCGTAACTTGCAATCAACTTAAGATGACAGTGAAAATGAAGCATTGACGCCTCGCACGTACCACAGAAATAAAACGTAAGCAGAGAATGCTGGTGGAGGTGGAGGCCTTCGCCCATGTGTCCCCTCGAGCGGCAATCAGGTTTTTAGGTTTTTTTGCGTTTTCTTTGCGCGTTTTCCTTTTGCGTTGCGCTGCCTTTACTTGCCAAAATTAGACACATTTTATTATTAAAATCCACTTGTGTTGAAATAAAACATGACTTTCTGTGTCCGCTTATAATGAAAATATATGGCAAGTTAATGCCAGAATTTATTTATCAGACAAATGCAAGCCATGACCAAGGCAAAGCCAAAGGCAAAGAAAGCATCATCAGTGGCACTGTGGGACAAATAGAGCCAATTAATGCGATAAAACAAAACTTTTCAAAATTCCACAAAATCCATCAAGCTATAAAACTCCCCCAAAATTTTCCTCTTTAGATGAAATTCTTTCATTGGAAGGTTCTGCTGGATAATTGAGTGGATAACTTGAAATCCGATATTCAATTGATTATTCAATATTTTCGTTTTATTCGAAAGAAAACTAATGAAAAAAACATATTTTTCTATTTCTTTGACTGTTTCATTTATTTTATAAAATTGCTTACTTTAACTATATTAGTTTTTCTTAGTTCTGTTATTAGGAAAAAGATGAACTGAGTTAAGATTTCACTAGTAATTACTCAAACGAGCATTAATCTTAGTTTGCCTTGAAGAATGGAAAATTAAACACTAGCCAATCATTATCAAATTGTACGTTTTTAATTGTGATTTGCCTTAGAAAAAGAGTTAAAAATTTTCAAATTATAGGGAAGTTTCCAAGTCATCGAAATTGCACGGCCGAAACTGTGCGAATTTAATGGTCTATCAATTTGATTTCGTGAAATGTTTACTTGCCATCTAGCCACTGTAGCTCCTGGGGGAATTCTGTGGATGTCGTAAAGGGCAACACCTCTGACTTGGCTAGGCTTCTTCATCAGCTTAGAGTAGGAGATGGTAGAAGGAGGAGGAGGAGAATAGAGAGGATCGACTTGACAACAAACTGTTGGGCGAACCGTAAGGTGAGATCAATGAACGTTGTGATCAAGGATTTTATTTTTTGTTGTCATCAACACCACCAGATCAGAGCAGATCGTTCATTCAATGTCTCGTTGTTGATATTAGCATATTAAAGAATGCTTCTTCCTTTTATTTATATATAAATATATTTGTAATGTTAATTGCTCTCTCTTCCCACTACTTCTTTCTCTCTCTCTCTCTCTCTCTCCCTCCCTCTTGCTCTCTCCCTCTATCACTGTGGAAGTGAGATGAATTAGCATATGAAGAACGCGTCAGGTATATTCCGGCGGCATCATCTATCTATCTGGAAAGTTCAGTGTCTCATTCATCAGAGTCGTCTGAGTGTCTGGTAGAGATATCAAGGCATTATGCCATCTCCATCTGCCCAATCCTCCAGAAAGTTCAAAGACACAACGGTACATTCAACTCCAGCGAGGAATGACGATGACAAGGCCACAAGAAGATCAAAGAAGAACAAGAGACATATATACACAGACACCCACGTGTGTAGAGTGGCTAGAGAGAGAGAGAGGTCTATAAGAAGTCATTGACCAGAGCCCGCAAGCCCAGGTCTTCCCTTTAGGTTGATTGAACCGAGAAGGAACCGCCACCGCCGAATCGGGAACTTAGAGGCTGGATGATCACTTCTCTGATCTTTACTGCCTGCCCCAACAAATTGCAACCAACTCAGATCCAAGCAACCCAGCCCAACCGAACCAACCATGCGAATGTGACTTTTCGTTCCAAAATGATTTGCAATTCAGTTTGTAGAACAATGGACACAGCATCTCAGCATCCGCATCGTCTTCTCCTCTTGCTCTCGACTGTTGCTTGATCTTTTTTTTTTTTTTGGTTTTCGTATGCAAAAGAAACAATAAAAGAAGAAAATTAACGGATTTTCATTTGGCCACTGAACTGAGGAGAATTCAAACCGAAATCAAAAATTAAAATAAAATAAAAGAAAAAAAAAAACAAAACAGCAAGAACAACCTCAGTCAACCTCAAAATGTAGGTGATATGCATTATTAAATAGTGAAAGTGCTAAAGAACAAATCAACAACAAGCAATTGCCACATCAATTCCTATGTAGCTGCCACCCCTAAACCTCTCCCACCCCAGATACAAACATATCTTATAGATACATATGTATATCATTCATTCTTTCTTTCTGTTTTTCCCCTTTCAATCTTATCTAAGGCCTTTGGCAAATTTGTCAAAACATTTACACAAAAAAACAAATGTAGAAAAACTGCAACTAAATTTGAATTGAATTTGTCATGGCATACTCCAAATGCAGCTCAACAATATCGGCATCAGCCACCCCCCTTTGGCTACCCCCTTGCCTCACCCCTCGTTCATATTATGTAAGTTTATTAGCATAAATGTGATTGATCCCCCAGTTGAGTATGAGGTTTTTGCAGTATTATTTGATTTTTATTGATGCAAAAAAATGCAATTGCAATTCGAATTTTTTCGTTTTTGTTATTTTTTTTTATTTCGTTGTTATGAATACTGTTTGTATTTTTTTTTTTTTTTTTTTTTTTTGTGGCAGGGGCGGATGCGGTGCTTGGAGTGGGGTGGGCGGCCAGGTGGAGGGGTAAGGGCATCTAAGCCCCACGACCTGCACTCAGTTGCCTATGCTCTGGAGACTAAATTTGATACCCTACTCAACTCAAACGTAAAGCACTTGGGGATTGAAGCAAAGGCTAAGGCATGTCGATGTAACAAATTGTTGGTCAGTAGAGCTTCGCATTCCGAAATGCTAATAAAGTTTTAGCAATAAATCAATTTAATTGTATTAAAACAGTTTTGAACAAAGTATTTACGGTTGAATAACAGGTAAATTTAATTTAGCTCAGTCAACTCAGTAACTTTGGCTTTATTTACTTGTTTTATTCATTTTGTTTAACAACTTTTTAGTATGCCCGCTTGAACTTTTCGCGCAATGTTAAAGGAATGACTTGGTTTAACTAAAGAAGCAATTTTTCATATGAAGTATTTAAAATTTTTAACTGTTAATTGTTAGTAACAAAAAAAGCATTATAATTTAATCCTGAAAGGCTTTTAAAAATATTTAATAATTATCAATTGTGTTGCATTTTATTAACTCTTAAGAAATTCAGTTTAAAATTTTGGGATATGTCTCTAGTATTTTATTTAAGTCTAACTTGACCTATTATTTTACTAATTTATTAATATTACTAGTGTAAAACAGATAACCAATTGAAATGACAATTAAAATGAACGCCATGATAAACAACTGTTGGGTCTCTCTATAATTTGAATGATTCACAATCACATCATGCCCCACCTTGTTTATCTCTTGCTGGGTATGTGAACTGCCCATAACTCTTTCATCAATCTGTATCTACTTATATACATATAAATTTTGCATTTTGCATCCATGGCATGCACATATTTAATAGACTTTTCTGACTTATGACAAAATATGCAATTTCCTCTCTACATTTCCCCCTGACCCATGGTATAAAGAGCGAGCAAAAAAAGATCTTTTGTCACAGGTGAAATTTGCATGGTTATGACAAGAGGTTAAAGCTCCCAGATTGTGTTATGGATTATAGATTTGCTTCCTAGATATGTATGTATATACAATGTAAGACGAAGAACCAGTGGGAGGGGGGAACTTTGACTGTGTCGGAGTTTTTATACTTTATGAATGGAATTTCCTGAAAATCAATGAAAATGCATTTAATTGATTGATAATAAATGTTTTGAGGTAAATGTATGACTAGAAATTTGTAGAATCATGGAATAAACTTTATAATGATCGAAACAAAGTAAATTATTTAACAGCTCTCGAATAATTAGATAATGACAATATTCCGTAATCTGCAGACTATCTAGAATATAGGTAGTTCAGATTATTGTACACACAACTCACCGCAAGAGCATCAAAAAGGACACAAAAGAAAAATTGAGAAGGTTATAATAAGTTTATGATATAAAAAGTTCATTTACAAAAAAGTTTCATTGCCTACTCTCTATTTGTTCTTAATACTTAGTTGCCAAATGACCTTCCACCTTAATAGAATGGGATTGAAATCCTCATTAGTGACCAATGTCAACAGAATATATAAAAATTAATCAGCGAATCATCATTAACCATACCAAAATCGAAACAATAGCCCCTGCTCCACCAGATCAAGACTCCAATCTCCCCAGTGACAAAACAAATGACATAGCCAAAGAAAGAGAGAGGGAGAGAGAGAGAGACAGAGACCCCAATTGCAAGTGGTGGAGGAGGCCAGTGGAACAGTGGAAGCAGCAAAAACTGGTCACACAGCAGGCGAGGAGCGTGTTGAAGTTGAAGTTGGAGCGCCGCAGCGTTGCAACATGTCAAAATAAATCAATTGATTGATCTTGTTTTATTTATGTCCAATTCCAATTCAATTTCGATCAATGAGCAAAACACACGAAGAAGCCAGTGAATACAACAAAACCGAACCCGTTGTGGTTAGGCGGAGAGAAGTTCTTTAACTGGCACTACTCGGGTCACATGTTTAAACGGAGTATACAAAATATGATAATTAGCCATTAAGGACGCAGATAAATGGAATATGAATTCAAGAACTTTCAAGTCAATAGGAATCCTGTTGGATATATATATTTAAATGCTCCTAATTGACACCCAATAGCAAAACAATTCATGTAGCCTTCTTTCTTTGTTACTTTTTAGGCAAAACATTATCATAATTCTCATTGGATATGGAAGTAATTAAGTAGTAGGATGTCAAATAGGTTGGCATCATCGAATTTAAATACTATATGGGATTGGGGTCCATTTGAAAAGTTTATAATAAACCATGTTTCGGCTCTAACAAAACGAAATGTTGTAATTGCGTTGGAATATCTAGACGGACATGTCTCAATTGACTCGGCTGATCAAAATATATTTACTTTATAAGGTCGGAAATGCGAAAATGCTAATGCGGAAGATGCAATCAATCATGGGATTTATTTTGAACTTAGTTTTTAGATCATAAATAAACCGATATTTTTAAAAGAAAACTTCTAGTGGTTTAATCACCAATAAAGCTTTAACTCGCTTTATTAAAATTTTAAAAATCAACTATGTACATTCTTAGCATCTTTGGATGTTCCTATAAAATAGAGGTGTACCATACATCCTCGGGGATCTTTTTATATTTATATAATTTGTAAAAGTATTTTCGATTCGCAAAAACTGCATCTTCGGGGCTAATCAATAAAAATATATAATATTTGACCAGATAACAAGTTTATAAAATTTTTTATTTTTAAAGACCAACCTCGTATCAGAAACTTTGTTACAAACTTTGTACAAATTTATGCCGATAAAAAATCTTTGATTTCAGATGGTTCTTTGCATTATTTTTGGGTTGGCCATTTTAAAAACTAATATTAAATATCGTATACATGACGGATATTTCTTTTTTCAATGATCAGTTTTCTAAGGTTGGGTTAGAGGTTGGGCTAAGCTAAATGGCATATTTAGTCAAAGCTGCAGAAAGAAAGGAGAAAGAGGGTGTTTAGTAGAAAGATTAGTAGCTATTTTATGGGTCTAAAGTACTTAGTACCCGCAGCCCACCTCATTTGCGGATGATAGCCATATTTGTCCAACAATTCTGTTTTCGTGATGGTACGGTCCATATGATCGGGTTCCAAATTGAAGTGACGCCTCAATACCTTCCATTGGATCATATTGAAATAGTTATATTCGCCCGACTCTTGTTGGCCACGATGTATATAATTGGGATTATCCGGCTGACGTTTCAGCCATAATCGTTCATATTTATGATAACGCCAGCTACGTTCCGCCAGCTCGGCAGCAGCCAGCATTTGCATCATATCGCCGGGATAGGTGTAAAAGAAGAAGAACAGCAATTCAATCTGCATTTGATGAATCTTCGGCTGCTGCAGACTACAACGATCAGTGAAGCGATAAGCCTTGGCCACATTATACAATATATCGTGTGGGGGACAGCGTCCACCCAGCAATGGGCCAGCAAAAGCGGAATGCAGGTAAAAGGACGACGCTGAAGTGGCACAACAATGCATATCGATGTTGAGACGATAAGCATCGTCACCAAACATTTGTGGATTATGATTGGCATTGGCCAGATTTGCGGCCAGACCCAAGAGGCCAAAGGTATCCAAGGGAGGATCCAATGAGGACGATGACGAGGAGATGTTTGGGGACGAGGAGGAGCTAGTTTCGGGTGACGGCATCTTATCCAGTTTAACACCACCCAAAGGCATGCCCTGCTCATTGGTATGCAGGCGGGCATACAATTTTGTCGATTCAAATCCTGGTGGGGCAGCACATATCGTGGCTGTGGGAATAAATGATGGATCCAACTCCCTCGGTCGTTCAACCATGCCATTGAGGGTCCTTTGTCGTACACCCACGTAAAGGAATTGCTTGTCGAAGATTTGACTAATGGCAAAATGTCGTCCAAGTTGAGGGCAATAATCAAACGACTCGGGCATAGCTTCACCTGTGGTTGCTGGTGACGATGGCGGCGGCGGTGGTGTTTCTGGGGAATTCTTGTGCAGATGCGCTAGTATTCCCATGGCTATGCCCTCTTCTTGATCCTCACTGGCTGCCATATTCGTCTTTAGTCTGGAGGAGACATTTTTAATACTTAGATTTGAACTGGAACTGGATCTTAGACTAGTCAAGGAATTATTATCTTCCGATGATAAGGGCGATGCAGTTGAGGCACTAGCTGGCGTATCGCTGGCCATGTACTCCACATCATCGTCGTCGTCATCGGCATCATCAATATCACTTTCGTCGTCATTCACATCGTCTCCGGTATCTTCATCGTCCATTACAGCGAGATTGTTATTTGCATTATCGTCATCGCTGCTTAGAATATCCGTCCAATTATCAGGAACTGTACTGGACTCCTGCGATGAGTTCGTTGCAATCCTTGCGCTGGTTCTCCCCGTTTCAGTGCCTGGCAAAGCGGGAAAATCCTCTTGGAATATGCTGAACTCTGGAGCCGATTGCGACGTTGGTCGTGGTAATAGAGCTACCTCCGGCTTAGGCATATTCTTCACTACATCTACATACAAAACAGTGGACGCCATTCCGCCAACACTGCCACCAACTGGTCCAACGGCTCCGATCATTGTTCCAAATCCTGCTCCCTCACCTACCAGCAGTGGCGGCGAAGATGTCGCTGTCGATCCTATGTCCGATGCCAATCTATCCATACCATTCTGGCGCTTCATCATTTGGTCTCCACAAAACTTAAAAATTTTATAAAAATTTATACGAATCTTTCAGAAGTAATTTGCCTCTTATCTAGTATTAATTGCAGACACACAGATCGGGCATTGCCTTTTTGGATTTGCACGGAAAATGTAACAGTTCTAAAAGAGCATTAAATATTAGTAATGAAATCTTTTCCAAATTTGGCACCTACTTTTTGTCGCCTGTCAAATGGTGCCCGGGAGTCTGGTCACACTATTCTCACTGTTAAACAACAGCTGACCGCAAAACTGACAATTTGAATTCAAACTTTTTGCCAGAAGAAATAGAAGACTTTTATTTACAGTTTTAAACCAAAATTTAAAGGATTATTTACAGGTTTAAAGGTAGTTTAAATTAATCTACATAGAGTAGTAATCAGACTAAAACATAAAGAAAAGTCGAACTCCATTTTACCAAAATTATAAGTAATTATATCAGTCTCGGGCATACTCGTTAGATCCTTTTAAAGGTTGGTAAACCTGTAGAAAGGATTTCTTTAAGGCAGAGAAATACGATACTTAAAATCGGACGGAAAGGATTTTACAAATAGAATGAACTATTGCAAATTATTAGTCGAATAAAATAGTAAAAATAAAACCTGTTTCATGTCAGGTTAATGTGCCTTTGAGATACTGGTAGGTTTCTCAATGTTTTTACTGATGATTACAATATCACAAATTGCATATGAGTAAATGTATATTTAATGCATCGTATAACAAATATGTATATAAATATAAAAATCCTGTATTTAATATATGTGTGTGTGTATGTGTGTGGGTGCCAAGGAAATTGCCATAAACCAATTTAAAATCCAAAGTCGTAAATTTGCCTGAAAAAGCCAAAGGCAAAAATTCACCTGCACGCGGAGTTCAGGCCAGATGGGGAAGGGGAGAGAGGGAGACTGTGCGATGAAGCTATGGTAGTGGCAGTGCGGGAGTGCGGAGGAGCGGCCTGTCGAAGTCGCAGGTAAATCTGGACAGAAGGGAGTATAACCCATTAACTTAAAATGACACTTGGAGTTAACATAAATCTCATCTTTTTGTTGCCTAAGCGCTGTGGATGCTAAGGCACTTAAAGGCACATCACTGGAAATTGACAAAAGAAAATGCCGCATAAAACTGGCGTAAGGCGAGAGCCATAGAAATAGCAAAGGAGGCAGAGACAGAGTCAAGTCGAGGGCGTGGGCTTTAGGTGCCTTAATAGCTCAAGCACTTCCATTTTCCCGACATGTAAAGTTAATGTCATTTGCCTCCTTCTTAAACCAAGTGAAATTAACAAAACTTCTTCACGACGATGAGGTGAATGAGGAATGAGATGGGAGAGATCAAAAATCAGGTGCATCATGGCCAGGCAAATGAAGCTTAAATATTATTATATTTATATTTATCCGTGAAAGAAAAAAAATATTCATTTAATGCCAGTGGGCAAAAAGAAAAATGATCCACACCACAGAATCGGCATCACGAAATGCAGGCGAAATGGCAGTGGCTGGAGTCTCCTCCTCCTCATATAAACCACAATAAATCATACTCATGTTGCCGGAGCGGGGCCAGGCCAATTGTTGAGCCATTAAATTTGCTTAGTTGACCAGGAACAAGTGAAGCCTAAGTCTGGCTGGCCATCGTCGGCCATCAGAAAATCAGAGATGGCCCATTGGGAAAATACCCTGCTGTAGATGTCAGTAAAAACTTTTGCCCCATTTTTGAAATTATATTAAATTTGTAAGATTATTTACCAAGTTTTGGTCAGTTAACGTTCTCATAACATTTTTTTATTGTTTAAGTTGTCGGTCCCTTTGTTGATTTACATGATTTGCTAAAAATTACAGAGATTTTAAATTTTCATTGTATTATTTTCATATATTATAATAATTATTATATTCATTAATAAATCTTAAGTATTAGCAGCAAGTTTTGAATTAGATTATTATTGAAACAGGGATTATCTTTCTATATTAGAAAATTTGTTGGAAACTTAAATCTATATATGCACTTGGCCCAGATATATTGGAAAATGTATTTTATATCATCAACTTAAAGCTTAGCCAAAATCCAAAAAAACTGCAAGTAAAAAAACTATTTAATAATTAATCATTATTTTCATTTATGTTAATTCCCACATTGATCTTCTCCTCTCTAACACTTACCCGAGATGATCCAATCCCAAAAGTCTCTTATTCTGTGTCTCCTCTTCATATATTTGCAGAGTGGACAAACCTGAGGGATACCTGTACCTGTTGTAAGTGCATTATGGAAATTAACTTTGGCCTAAGTGACGCCCCGTTTTTGCCGACACACACACACACACACACACACACACACACACTCAGCCCAAATGATTGCAAGCATCAGCATCACTCACTTGCAACAGCCTGGACGAAGGGTTAGGAGAGACGGGGGGTCATCTACACTTTACTACTCCTAATGACCAGACCAAACTGGACCCGACCAGACACTTGTACTTGTATGTAGCATCCCCACAGTAGTTTTCTACTCTTTGTCGTCGTCTTCGCAGTGGTCGTCACTGGTTAAGTTTTACGATCTCATTGGAACTGTGTGGCGGTCGGTGGCTCCCTGCTTGTTCCTTCTTGGGTCATTAGCTAAAGCGTTCATTGTAATGGCCAACAATATAATACTAGTTACATATGTTTATGTTTACGTTCTTTGCAGCTTTTAAAAATTATGCACAATAAGGCGTAGATCATGGTGTTATGTAGAGTGGGCGTCGGAGTCAAGGTGAGATCAGACACGTTTTTCAGTTAATAGCTGGAAAGAATTAAGGAATTTTTTTTTCCTTTTTTAGTTCAGTTTTTCCATGTTAAAATCGCGCTTTACAACCAGAGTCTGGCAATAGAGTTTTCTAATTAGCTGTTTTTTCCTTTAAACATTCAATTTAAGGCAACTTTAACCCTTGCACTCACAATTGGATGCGGCGTGCAGAAAATTAAAACATAAAAAATATACAAATAAATCAATATTTTAATTTATTTTTTAAAACCAATATTTTTGCGTTTTTTTTCAAACTTTAAATAGGGTATACCTTGCAAAAAGGGTATATTAATTTTGGTCAGAAGTGTGCAGCGCATAGAAGGAGGCATCTCCGACCATATAAAGTATATATATTCTTGATCAGCATGACAAGGCGAGTTCAAATACGTTTGTCCGTCTGTCTGTCCGTCCGTCCGTCTGTCTGTCTGGATCAACAGCTTCTCCTCCTAAACCGCTAAAGCTACAGAGCTGCAATTTTGCACGAAGTCTTGTATATACTGCAGGCATTGTATATCTCGGATTCATCCGGATCAGACGACTATATCATATAGCTCCCATAGGAACCATCGGTCAAAAAATGCGTTTTAGATCAATAACTTCTTTCTTTTTCACCCGATTATCAAAAAACTTAACATTTGGCAGTTTATTATACATACAAACATCCATGCTAAATTTGATCAAGATCGGATTACTATATCATATAGCTCCCATATGAACGATCGGACCAAAAGTAGTTTTTCTTCTAGAAACTTTTTTGTTTCTTTAGCGATCATCGTCAAACTTGGTAAATAACATTTCCAAATTAAAAGTTAAAATTCTGGTAAATTTGATCAAAATCAGATGACTATATTATATAGCTGTCATACAAACATATGAAAAAATTGCATGCTGCATGTCTACATACATGCATATGTATGCGTGCCGTGCTGTGGCGTGTAAAAATGGATTTTTACACCAGGGTCTTTACCTTTAGATAACTCTTTTTGGGGATCTAGTAACACAAGAGCTTCGGCCATGCCGAAGTTAGCCCGGCCTTCTGGTTTTATTGTGAAAATGTGTACAGTATGTGTTTGCCATTTTGTACACTTTTTTTTACGCCCCGCCGACGTTAAATTGAATTAAGTCTTCGCGCCGACATCAGCATACCCTGCCCAAGTGATAAAGCTACATTTTTTATATTCATGACATTAAATTCATATCCCTCGATAAGGAGCAGTGCACGTTAGAATATCCCAAAGCTAACAAGACCCACCTAGTTTTGTTTTATTGTGCACAACAATTAAATTATTCCAGTTTCACGTCAACTATAAAAGGATACAACGGCGTTCATGAGGGGTTAGTTGGCCACTGGCTTTTCGCACAGTAGGATTATGGCCGAAACTAAAGGTGAACCTGCACCGGTGCAGGAGAAAGTGTGCAATATATTGCCGGGACCAGAATTCCTAATCATATCTGGCAGCATTGCATCACCAACTGTCAGTGATGTGCACAGTGGTGTGATAAATAAGTCCAGAAGACGACAGGGCAGTCTATCAGCAGCTTATAAAGGTGTGCTCTTGGAATATTCGAAGAGCACAACTGTACATGGCGTACGCTATTTATTCGAGGCCGATAGACCCATATATGAGAAGTGAGTGGAAGTCAATTCAAATTAAAGTCGACCAATTCATCAATCTTACAGAGTTTATTGGCTAATATTCACCTGCATATCGGTCTATTTTGCCATATCGCTATATCTCCGATGGCACGATACACCAGTGATCTTGGGTTTTGATGAGACTTTGGTGCCAGTCCATCAAATTCCATTCCCAACGATTACCATTTGTCCGGAGATCAAAATGGACCAAAACATATTCGATTTTAGAGACGTTTCGCGCCTAATGTGGGAAAAATATAAGAACGGCAATTTATCGGGCATTGACAATGAAGAGTTGAGTAAAATTTTATATAATTTTCCCAGGCACTTAAAAACTTTACGTCTTTTTATATCTTTAACTAGTTTGATCCACATGGCCTCTGTTATGCATATTTGTGACGCAGAAGTCGCTCAACAGTTTATTCCATTAATTTCGCAGATGCAACCGCCTTCAGTGAATGTTATCGATAATCTTGTCGATCTAAGCATATCGAAAAATAGTACAGCTCCATTTTGTAAATGGAATGGTCGATTCTTTTTCTGCGATAAAATTCTAGATTTTGTGGCCACCGACGAGGGAATTTGCTATCAATTCAATGGCCTCCGACCGAAAGATATTTATCGGGATGCGAGGTTTATAAGCTACGAAGATCCAGATGTAGTTAATTTCGATAATTCCTTCGAATTTGATTTGCCAAAATGGAATAATATAACGGGCAGTTGGTCATTGAAATCGGGCTATGTGGATCAGTTACAGAATGCATATCCGCAGCGTACAATCTCCTCGTCGGCACGCAATGGTTTCTTTGTCTTCTTGCAGGGACTCAAATATAATTTCGATACCGATTGCCGCAGCTTTAGCCAGGGCTACAAGGTGTGTATGCAATGTACCTTATAGTAGAATCAGAGACCGTAACAAAATATTTAAAAACTCAAATTTGAATTATTATTTTATAATTTTAGTCTTTTTCTTCCATAACAAAAATTATTCTTGATTATTATTTGTTTTAAGTAAAAAGAATGATGCTGATAGGATTGAGCGAGATAGGGAACTGAAAAATATAATGTTGTATTTGTGATAATACGTTCATATGTGAATCCTTCCGCGGATCCTACACTGCTTTAATCATTTCACTTCGTGGAGATTACATGCATTTCTGTATGACAACTTACACACTTCATTTTTTTAATGGAAAAAAAAAAATTAAAAATATTCAGATTACAGTTTTTTTGAAAATTATTTTCAAGTCATATACGTTTTAATAGGTGTTTCTCAATTCTCCCGAGAGCGTGCCAGTTACCACGGGTAATTATATACTTGTCTCTCATGGCGACGAGGTGGTGGTCAGTGTCTTACCCAACTATGTCATGTCAACGGATAATTTGCGGGATATTCCTCCTGAAAAGTAAGAGAGCAATGAATTAGAAAATCAATTTTCTATATGTTTGCCTTTTTTCAGGCGTCGATGTTTCTTTGATGATGAACGCAGTTTGAGCTTTTTCCGCGCATATTCGCAAAGCAATTGCCAAGTTGAATGTCTGGCCAATTATACAGTATCCAAATGCAAGTGTGCCAAGTTTTGGATGCCCAGTGAGTAATTTGAATTTCTTTCTCATTCGAATTTAATCCTTTTTTTTTGCCATTTGTAGAGCCCTTGGGTACTCCGGTGTGTGGTTTGGATGATATATCTTGTTACATCGGAGCCCAGGATGAACTTTATGCCCTCTTGCAAAATGAAACAGCACAACGGACGATTGATCCCAATGTCCAAGTCAATTGCAATTGCATGCCGTCTTGCACTTCATTGGAGTATAATTTTGAAATATCCCGAGCTCGATATAACTTGGCTAAAACTATTATTGCCTACCGTGAGGATTATGATGATAGCTAGTGAGTTACCGAAATACATTTCCATTTAATGTCATAATTATTACAAACTATTCTTACAGTGCAGTTGGCTCGCGTCTTTTGGTCTACTTTAAGCAACAACAATTTACGGCCATTAAACTAACCAATATATTCGGTGTCTCCAGTTTGATTTCCAATTGTGGCGGCATTTGTGGTCTCTTCATGGGAATCTCTTGCATAAGTTTCCTCGAATTTCTCTATTTCTGTTTTATGTTCATTTGTGGCAGTTCTCGCGGTAGACGCAAGCATAAGAAACATGTTCGTGTCCATCCAAAAGGACATCGAAACGAAAGAAATGCAAACTAAATACTTCATCATTTCTGCAATACATCTGGCTATATTAATTCAATGAATAAATCCATAGACAGAAGTCCAACTTTAAGGCTGTTTAACCTCACCTGACCTATCTAATCTTTACTTTGGTGTGGGCTTGTTAAATTGTATGTGAAGTGGAAGGTAATATATCCAACTCCCTTGATAATGCACCACATAGAACATAAGGTAATAATAGAGAGTATGCTAACTACATTTGTCATGAGTATGAACAATTTCCATAAAATTTCAGTTTACCCTTCGCTATAATAGGACTTACGGGCCTTGTTTCCATCGATGAAAAAGTAAAACATATGGATATTTCCAGGATCGAGAACACGACATTTGTACGCATCTTACATGTTAAAAAAAGCCAAAAGTTGTAATTTTTAAAAAACTTTTTTCACGTGTTTATAACATTTTATTAACACAATTTCTATTATCAAAGACAACCCTTAAAGATTTACCGTTTTCGAGTTATAAATAAAAAAGAATGCATCGCGAACGTGAAAAAAATGGAAGTCTTGTTTAACTTTTTCTTGATAAATGCGAAAGTCTGCGAATTTTGGCAAGTTATTTAATTGAAAATTCTTTTTAACGGTAACTAAATATTGCAGTTTGGCATTTTAGAAATAATTTTATTATGTTACTTACATTTTTGTTTTTCTAAAACTTTTTTAAAAAATTTGTAACGTGACAAAATTCCATTTAGGTGGTGAAAGAAATTTTTCATAAAATTTTATTTAGAAAAACCAAAAAATATAACTTCAAAACTAACAAATATAACAATAATAATAATAAGGAATACTATTTTTCTACGAAAATATTAGCAAATATATAATTTTTTTTGAATATGCTGTTTGAGCTAATTGTGATACAAAACTTTCATTGCAAAAAACATGATGAATTTTTCTTATCCCTGGAATATTTGCCGATTGTGTCCATTCTTCTTTTATGTTTGATATTATTACAATTTCATTTGCTTCAACATACAAAATGCGAATTTTTCGCACATTCGTAGAAATCACATTCGTAGAAATCAAATGCATATATGCATCTATATATATCTATATATATAAATAAAATTAAACTAAACTCATCTTAATTAATTTCGACATCAGTCTTTTGATATACTTCACATCGCGCCCCGTTACCAAACGATTCCGATTATACAAATAGATCTCTCTGCCTTTTTTAAGATCTATTCAGTTACTTATATGCTAGGGAGTTTGCTAAGCTTGAAACTAGATACTTAGTATGATGGTAATAGTCGACGCCATATTTATACTTTTTTTTTTAAATTTCTGATTTTAGCAATTGGCATTTGCAATCAGCGTCTGAAAGACAGGAGTCCTACCGGCAAGTGAATGGCGATAAAGCCAACTACAGCTACAACAGGTAGCTCCCAGTTACAAGGAAGGTGGGGAAGAAGGGGTGTGAAAGTGTAGCCATAACCAAAGCTCAGTAACTTGAAATTGAACCGAAAATTGAAAACGAAACTAAACGAAAACGACAAAGCCAAATGCCGATTTGTTTATGCTACTCTCCTTCAACTTCAAGTCACTGCAATTATATTTTCTTCCCTCTGATTTTTTTTTGTCTCTCAACTTTAATGAAATATTACGCGCACGTGTCAACGGAGCGATAAAATTTATTTACGCAGCGCCAAGGCGGGTCAAGTGAAAGCCCCCCAAAAAAGAAGCGGTTGGTTTCGGTTTTACCTTCAAATTGAATTTACGCGGGAGATTGTGAAGCGATCGAAGTAAATGTAAACCTTACTTACTTTACCTTCCGTTCCGTTCAACTTTTGGCATATATAAAAATGGGCGTAGGGCACTTGCATTGACATGTGGTCATATTTTAAATGTCCAAACCAGACCCAAAAAAGCCAAAAAAAGAATAACAAAAACCTGAAGATCGTAGCGGAGGCCAAGGATTTTGTCTCTTTTCGGTATCGGTTCGTTCAAGTTGCATCAAAAATGCAATAAAATACCATTAAATGTACAAAATGAAGACAATTCCGTTGCGTTTTCAGTTGGTTTTCGATTTTGGGTTTTTGCTTTCTGGTATATTATTTTAGCATTTAATGTCGCTTTGCAGTTATAAGCAATAAAATATGTTTTGTATGGACATTTATCGTAAGATTTTATGAAATCGATTTAATCAACGATCAGCAGCTCAAAAAAACTGACTTGCAATTGCATTATTAAGCCAAAGACAATTCGTATTCAATGACTTTCGAGTCGAATTTTACGATTGTATCGCATAGATAGATGAGCAAGGTTAACGTTTTGCAGTTAGTCAGACTAACTATCTAACATGAGAACATCTGCTTGGTATAGTTACCATGAACAAGTTAAGAATTTAACTCAAAAATATTTATGCATATGTACTTTACAATTCTTGTGATTGGTTGAAGCTGGCAGTTATTGTCCAGAACAAAGATTGCATTTATACAGTCAAATATATAATAAAGTTTATAGGTTTATTTATTTTATTAAAATCCTTTTCAAAATGATAATAATATACTTATAAAGCGTAGTCAGAAGCCATTTGAGTTTTCTATCAGAATTTCGGTTTTTTCGACAATAAGTCTCTACAATATACAATATTTGATAGCTTATGTCAAACCATTGAAATTATGCCAATATTTATTCTTGGAATGCATCCTAATTTGGGTATTCATTTTCTGAATTCTTTCGACTATATACAACTATAACTCTCCACAATGTATTATTTGCCAAAAATTTTTCATATAATTGATAAGTCATTTAAGTGAAAATTTAGTATTGATTTAAAAGTTTACTCCGCAAGACAAAATCAATAACTTTTGGGTCCTGCACAGTCATTACTCGTCGGGTAATTGTGCTCGAAGCTTAAGCTCAAGTACTGCCTACTCTGCATGTGTAGCCCTTTAGCCAAAAGATCATACAATATTTTCATTTTGGAATTTATAATCGAATATCAAGTAAAGCAAAAAAAAAAAACGAATAAAAATTATGTTAAAGGGATGGCCTCTTTGGCAACGCCCTCAACATACTACCGAATCGAATGGAAAATAATTTTATATTTCGCCTTCAACTTTAGCATTGCCAAAATAATAAACCAAAGGGCTCCAGCTTAATATGGTTATATCGAAGGGTCAATACCCTTGGAAGTTTATGAGTCGATTTCGATCTTATTAGCTATAGCCTTTCGTCTTTGGTTAGAAGAAAAAGTAAACAAAAAATTTACCCAAGCTAAAATTGTTATTTATTTTCTGTGATAATTCTATTTCGATTTTTCTTCGTGGATTACAGTAACCCATGATTTCCGTTAGATCCAAGGCAGCTTCTGCTAACAAGTTGGAGAAAATTTCATTACGATCCATTGTGCACAAATATTTTTATTATCACATCAATGAACATATTCTGAGGATTTGGCTTCTGTAACTTCATTCTATACAAGGATATAAAAACTGCGGTGAAGAAAGATTTAACGACGTGAAAATAAAATAGCAATAACTACTATACAAATTCAGTATTCAGATATTGATTGAAAAATGTTTGTGCAAAGAATTTGGATTCTTTCAGATTAGGGCTTGCAAATACGAGAAATGAAGAAGCTATAAAACCAAGAATTTAACAATTGATCATAGAGGCCTTTTGCAAAATCCTCTTCACTGCTTTTTGTTATTTATGCAAATTGAACATGCCCACACACATTGCCAGGGTATCGAAAATGTGCAAGAAAAATGGGTAAAAGAAATCCAAGCTTACTTTCAATTAATCAACGAAATTAATTAAGGTTCAGTGACCACAAGAAAAAAAAAAGTAAAGCCAGCGGGCTAAATTTTTTTTGTTGTATTACTTATTTATTTTTTTTTTGTTGGTTACATTGCAACATAATTTTCATTTGGCTCAGCATGCGTTTTCATCGTTGTTGTTATCAATTGGACAAAGTTGGTCAGTATTCAGTTTTGGTTTTTCGTTTCGGTTTTTGAGTCAATTAGCACGCATGTAGAGCTTAACTCTCCAGCCAGGCACAAGGCGCAAGGCGATAATTAAACGAGAGCTCAATGCCTGAGCCTGGTGACAATTGCCACACGATTTATAGGTACGTACAGATACAGATACATTCGCACTCGTGTGTGTGTGTGTGTGAATAGATTGCGCAACATTTGCCTAATAAATTTTGCATTTAATCGTAAACACTCACTCGAACACACTCACACATGGCAAATGCTACATGCTGTGATTATTTAAGCCAAATGCAAAAAAAAGAGTCTTGGAACTACCGTTTTAGCCTTCTTTTTCAAGTCACACTCACACTATCAATTTCCATCTTTGGGTTAATGGAGCAGCGGGAAATTACATATCTAATTCCTCTTGTTGAAAGTAGGAAAATATCATGGACACTGAAAAAATTGTAACTAAAGGGGAAGAAAGAAAAGAGAAAATATTATGATAAATATGGAAGTAATCAAGATTCATCAATATCAAAAACAAGTACTTAAGTCCTTTCAAGACAAAAATCTATTATATTTGTAAAACTAAAAGTGTTGAAAAAAATATTCATCTTGTTCGTATACATTATACTTATATTAAATATTATTAATATTAAATTTCCAATATTAAATTCCTTTTTTTTAGAGAACTAAAAGTTTATTCTAATCCATCAATAGAACTTTTCAGAATTCTTTAAGTTCATCAATTTGGGTTTTACATTTATAGCAAGAATTTTTTAAGGAACTTATGAACTTAACAGGAATACTAACAGGAATTACATACCTTCTCTATAAATGTACAATAAAGTTCAAATATTGTGATCGTCATAGAACGCTTTCAGGACTTTTCATTTTTTTTTTTGAAGAATGAAGACCCGAATATCATTTACTTTTATTTATTTATCTTAGAGTCAAGACTAATTACAATTAGTCGGAACTTAGTTACTAAGCGCTAGCTGCTTGGGCCTTCGGCTTGTGTATTTACATATGTATTTCTATATTTCATTTACCTATTTCATTTACCTATTTTATAATTTACTTTTATTTTGCAGTGTTGTATGTAAATGGAACTTAAGAGGTGTTCAGATTTTTAACTGTTCGATTCGGCGATATTCTGCAACGATACATCGACCCTAAATATTATGTATTACTTATCTAAGTTCGGTAATAGTTTTCAACAAATGTCATATAAACTATTTCTAATCGAAACTATTTGTATTGTTGTTCTCTTTAGATCTTGAAACTCACCCAAAATGGAAAATATGGAATAAATTACTAAATTGACTTCCACTAATCCTGTACTTGCAATGAACAAATGATAGAACATTTCGATAATTAAACCAATCAATTTGATCACAATTGCCACAGGCAATATTCTATGTCTATCCTGCAAATGTTTCAGTTATCGATAGCAGCAAAACTCTTTTGAATTCTGGATGACTTACCCGAAATGTAGCAATGAATATGAAAAACCCAGTCATAATATTGAAACCAGCGGCTAAAAACCACAGGGTCAGCTGACGAAGACAAAAATCGGAGTGATCGAAAGAGGAATAAATAAGAGCACCGATACCCTGGCAAATAAGTAATACGGCAAGCATCATGATGCCGATCCGCAGAGGTAAACAGAAGCAGCACTTCTTCAAGTAGATGGCCATTATTGAGAGTGTGAGTAACTGATGCTTATGAGGTCCCAAAGATAAATTTAAAACTCTTTTTTATAGGGTTTTCAATTGAAAAAGCAACTGAAATATTCTCATTTTCATTAAGTTTTCCTGAATTATAATTATGAAATCTGAAGTGTCTATGATTAGGTATTTATTCGGTTGATCACGTTTTATTTAAGCCTTTTAAGGTGAAAGAGTACTGCAATCATCACAGATTCAATGGATAATTCAGAAGTTTGAATTTTTCACCTAATATTTATAACTTCACTATTTTAAAGACAATACGTTAAGTATTTCTTCATCAATATATAATCTGATTTCAGATTGTTCTGAAACTCATTTTTTATCTCGCACTCCAACGAAATTTAAGTCAATTTTAACATTTTAAGTTATCAAATTTACAGCAGAAAAGTTATCCAAAAAATACAGACTTTTTCGGCCCCTTAAAACTTTTTGAAAATAGCACAAAAAAATTTAATAGATTTCAAATTCAAACAAACGACACCAATATGACGCCCAAGGAGTCAAAGAGACGCAATAAGACGCAACGTTTAATACCCTTGACCGAGGAACTTATACAGGATATGCTGGACCACGAGGACATTGAATATCAATCGCCACCTGGTGGACATGTCAATGAAGCTATGGGTGATGGCAAAGGCATTCTGCGAAATAGACAGGACCAAATGTCAGCGATTTCAGTAAGAAGAGTTCCAGAAATTGCTTGCAATACTTCAAATCTCATTACAACCATAGCAGCACGGGAAACGAGGGTAAAAACGTCATCCCCAAATCGCAAAAGATTGCAGAATAGTACAAAAAAAGATAGAGAATCGTCAAGGATGCCCACAAGGACTTCACCATCAAGATCACCACCAATGAAATCTGAGTTGATGCCTAAGAAAAAGCAATCTGATAAATTCAGATTATTCAGAGATCCTGTAATGCCAAGCCCGGAGGAAAATAAAGGACTTTCGAAAAACCTTTTGACGAAGAGAAAATTAAAAATATTAATCAAGGCAGGTAAAAAGCGATCTGATGAAAGGATCAAAAAGTTAAAAGACTTTGAGTTGGATGTGTCACCAATATCGAAGAAGAACAAAGGCAAAATGGCCGCCTTGTCCCAAGCAGCTGATAAGCTAGAGGAGGAAATGTGCAAGCAGATGCGAGAAATTGAGATTGGGTTGGATTACTGTCGCGATCTGAATTCATGTTCCAGTCGCTCTGCCCCCACACCAACGGCAAGTCTTCAAATTGTGGCAAATAAAGTGCGAACAAACTTCTCTTTACCAAGAAATTCATCATCAACATCGTCTTTACCTTCAAAGAAATTGACGAGCAAAATGTTTTTGGATAAAGCTGAATTCTCAAAACACTTTAAACGTAGATCTCCAAAAGTTTTCGATAACTTTGAATGCAGTCTGGACTCGTTTGAGAAATGCATTTTAGATATTCATGGCAGTTTGTCCTCTATTGAGACTAATAAAAATCAGTCAGAGGATAGGGAATACCTCGAAGATTCCAATTCGATCCCTCTGATATCAAGAGATAACAAACAGGAGTCGTTCCATTCTAGCGGCATGGAACATTACTTGTGCAGGCAAATGCAACGGATCAATCTGCTGGCTACACCCAAATCGGAGATGACATTGGCAATGAATCGTCACAAGATTGTCAGTCATGTATTGTCCAGTTCGAATAAATATCTGTATGCCGAGCAGCTCCGAACAGGTCGAAGAGCAGCATCCAGGGCACTGGGCAAAAAGCATCATTGTCAGTGAAAGTGTAGGAAAGCAATCAATTCATCTATAAGAACCTATGTGGACATCATCATGCATTCATGTGTACATACATATGTGAAAATGCATTGAGGAAAACAAATTGCCTGTCATGCTGCATCAATTGGTAGAATGGAGAAATGCTTTTAGCCTAGCCCCACGATTGTGGGAAGGCCTTAAAACAAAAGCTGTGTTTCTCCCCCCACCCCCCATCCCCCATTCCCCATCCGCCGTCAAGTATGGGAGAGATTTTTAAGGTGAAATTTGGTTTTCTTAAAAAACTCTTTTGGCTTGGAATTTTCGGAGGAAAACTTTGAAACATGTCAGCTTGAGGAATTCGTTTGATGATTCACACAATATGAAGCAATGGTGAATGAAGAGTGTCTTCCAAATGGATATCCTGCTGAAATGGTCATCCAGTCCTTCTCCTGATTGAAGTAAGGGACGCAGCTCCTCAAGAGAACTTCTGAGACCGGTTAAGCATAAGCGTCCAGTCTGAAGGAATACTCTGGGAAATCATTTAATTCTTAATCTGTATAAGCCCGACCCAAACATTACAAGTCAACTGACTTTTAAGTGGAGTTCATTTCATCACTCTCAAATTTTGAGTGTAATATTACTTTTAGAAACGTTTTATAAATGGAGTGTGTTAATTATTCTTTGTTTTAACCTTATAATAAAAAGATTAGTTTGCCTTAAACCTAACTAACCCATCCAAGTTTAATAAATTAAAAACTTCTTAACCCTTTTTACAATGGAGATAAAATCGGAATGACAGCCGTAATATCAATTACCTTTAATAATGTTAAGTGATGTCGGAAAAACCTTCGAAAAGAATATAATTTCTTTAAATAACGAAATAAAATATTTTCTATTTTCTATATTTTCGTCAAAGACTTGGCTTTTCGAAAAGAATATAATTTCATTAAATTTCATTAACGAACTAAAATATATTCACTCTATCTTAACAATTCAAAGACTTGGCTTTTTACACCTGCACTATGAAGAATACTAAGAATTTCATTTCATAGTAGTGCCATTGAAGGGCTCTTGATTTCTAGAACTTATCAATGGATCAATGAAAGATAATAATGGCAACATCATACAAATCAGGCTCTCAATTCGACCAACAAAAGAACGCAGGTTAGGATCTGCTTAATCCATATCCACAAGTGACTTTTCAATAGTTACAAGAATCTTCTCAAATTCTCAAATTCTTTTAGTAAGGTGAAAACATCAAGCCTAATTTAAGCTTCCAAAACGACCAAACGAAGAGATTTTTCCATTGAAGAATAAATTATATATTGCCTTTGAGCAATAACCAAAAGGTGCTCTCTTTTTCCATCACCCCATTTCCTGACTTTTTGCCTGTTTTAGCCCATTTAAACAAACTTGGCAAAACACAAAAAGAAAAAAACAAAAAACTTGTGGCCAATTTTTAACCGATTTCTCACTACTCATTAGCCTTGGTCGGTTGGTTCCCCTACGCAGTTGACTTGACTATTTTTTATTTAGTCTACAAAAGAACACAGAGCAAGAGGAAAAAAAAAACAAGGCAAAAAGGATGGAAACAAAGAGACTATGACCAGGCCATTGTCTCTTGGACTAGGCCAGGCAACGAACGTTATAGCTCCTGCGACTCCTCCGACTTCTACTCCTACTCCGATGGTGGGTGATAAATGTTTAAGACCTGAGTCGCGCGTGTGTGCAGAAGCCAAGAAAAGTTCTACCATTGAAATTAGTTATTCACGCGGATCGTTTAAGGCAATCCAACACCAAACAGCAGAAGCAGCTACCAGTTACTGTTCACTTGGTCATGGCTTGTTGTCACCCACCCCAGGAGGGGGAGTCAATGTGGAGGAGGCAGCAGCAGCAGGACTCTTGTGTCGCCGGCCGCTTTTGTTTTAATGATCGTGCAACAGCAGCTGGATGGGATGGGATGGGATGACTTTGGACTCCTTATCAGTGGAAACATTTTGCATGCACACTGAAAAAGCCACGTCCTCTTCTTCAAGCTTAAGCATTTGTCACAGTCCCACACACACCACAATGCACACACACACAACAATTTTACATGTGTCTTTTTTATGTATGCTTTTAGCCCATTTTATCTCTCGGTTTTTTATTTTGTGTGTGTTTTTTGGCTACTGCGCGGAAGCATTACAGCTTCTCCTCTAATGGCTCATTTCCTTGAGTTGCCAAGGGGCAACAATAGCAACAGCAACAGCAACTACAACAAAAACAACGGTAATTAACCTGTGCATGTTAATGAACTTCAAACGATGCAAATGCTCTGCCTTTGACTTTGACTTCTCTCCTCCTATTAAAAAATCAAAAGAAAAAAAAAAACCAAGCAAACTAAAACGCTTACACTGCCCAAAAATATTAAATTAATCACAAAACTTTTAAATTTTATAACCATTTTTTGTGAGTGAAAATACTTAAATTGCCAATCATTTAAGTAGACTTGTAGTTACTTTCGAAAGGCTGTCAATTTGATAAAAACCAATGGATTAGAAGACAGATAAATAAGTCGAAAGTATTTAAAAATTTCATCATAAAAAGAGTATCCTATAAAGATTTCAGAATCCCAGATCCTGCAAATGTTTAGATAGGATTTAGAAGCTTAGTCTTTGAAGCTTTACCATATTTTTCTCAAGAGGACACTAAACTAAGTAATTTGAATTATTGCAGAACATTTCAAAAATCAGTATCAACTTGTATATAAAGTAAGTGAAATAAAATAGTTCTTATCTCTTCTCATTTCTCATTCCTCCATTTTCGTAACAAATTATACTTTTTTAAACACGACTAATTCCCAGAATTTGAGTTAATTAGTTCGCTTACCTTTTATTTCTCATTTTTAGGAGAATATTATATTTCATATTGTAAGGTTTTTTTTGCCAGTTGAAAGTTTTTAAGTTTTTGCTAATAATTTCTAGCTCATTCGAGTTTTTTTTCAGTGCCCTCTGTTGTCGGCCACCCGCCCCCCTCTTCCCGAAAGTTTATGGAGATTTTTGTCTGGAAGTTTTCAACCACGTTGGCGCTAATGCAAATGTGAAATGGGATTTTGTGAGGCAAAATGAGGTTGTTGTCGTGCCGCTGACAATCTAATTAGAATACAAAATGCAGCAAGTCCGAGACCAAAAGTCCTGATGCGATGTCGACTAACTCCTCCATTGGGTTTCAAGTTCATGGTGTTGACATATGTAACCAAGAAACACAGCGTCAAAGCGTCGGCGAGGTCTGGGGCGAGGAGGAGACCCCAAGTTGGGTAACCTTAGACCACCATCTCAAACAGTTGATCTCCTAATAGCCGGCGACCTAAAATGGAAGGCAGCATTAAATTGTGATTAGATGGAGAGTTAGCTTTATGCTTTTTGTTTATCATTTTCGAGATATCTCAAAAACATTGATGAACTTAGAAAGTTTGAGGACTAAATGACAATTTGTAATCATTTCTTTCGTATGCCAATTTTTTAGAGATGATTGGTTGGATCGATGGTTCGTTCAGCTCAAGATTTAAAAGATTTGCAGTACTTTAGCAGTAGCACGATAAACAATTGAATAACCTTTGGTTTAATACACAAAACAAATAGTTGGAAATCAGTCATATTTCTCATCGATTGGCGTTTTCTAAGTATCTGCGTTTACTCTATTTTCTTAAACTTTAAAATCGTTTGAAATTAGTTCACAAACCTAATTTATTTTGTATGTATAATGTCAATTGAAACTTTAAGAAAACAATGCATGCTGTGCGACTTGTTAAGTTTATTGGAATGTTCTCTATCAAAATGAATAATATTTTTTAAGATTAAATCGGTTTTCAACACAGCGATTAGGGTTAAAAATCTTTTAATTGGAAAATTAGGAACCATGGACTATATAGTATATCATCGAATAATTGACTGAATAAACTTATTCCAAACGTCTCAAGTAACATTTTTTGGTCGGAAAATAATAATATTAATAATTATAATAATATAATATAGATTCTACAGAGGTCAGTACTTTTATAATTACGTTCAATTATAAATTGTAAAACCTTAAGAATTTAAATTTTAACTTCGTTGTAAAAGCTGTCTGAAGCTGAAGCAACAATATGAAAATAATGAAAAAAAAAAAACAGAGGTCAGCTGAATTGGTTTCCAATGTTATTCAAGGCCAAAACAATATCATACTATTTTTGACAATTTATTTTCTTTTTTGTTACTTCTGGGTTTTAGCCTACTTCATAAATACATATTTACCTTATCGCTAGAACCGAAAATAAATAATAACTAAAGTTCACAAATAATGCTTAAAATATTAGCAGAACTTTTTTAAAAATCATTTAATTAGAAGGGTAGAAAAACGAGTTACATATAGAATAGATATATATGAGAAAATAATTCCTCTACTTACTCTGATTTCTAATACAAGTCGTCTGCCTGCTTGGCTGCATCTAATCATCTAAAAACACAAGTACCTATGTACCTACAAACATGCGAAGCTCTATCTAACATCTCATCCACGTTGGAAACTTGTTATAAATTTCAACTCGATGGATCGATTTGATACGGCTACCCCTCGTAGTCGCCCCCGGGTAGACCCCTCCCACAATTATACCAGGAACTCATACACAGCACGTGCACAAAAGTCAAAAGGTATGTAGATATATTTATAGGAGTATAGACAAATATCTGATAGCTAATTAAGCAGACGTTCAGAGTAGAGCAGAGCTTCAAACCGAATAGAAATACGTGGGTTAAACGAGAGACACCACATGGAGTTGGAGGTTCGAGTTGGAGTACCTACGTAGTGGAATCACCCACAGAGTCAAGAGTGGCACGCGATAATCAATCAAAAGCCATTAAAAGTCAAACGTTATTTCATTTTTTCTTCAGTCCCCGTCTTTCTATCATTTTCGTTTTGTCTTCTCTTTTTTTTCTGAGCTCTAAACAATGAAGTAGAAAGCATTTCATCAGAAAACTATAGTGGAAGAGAAGTATTTAGGGAGAAGGAGTGGCAAAAATCAAAGATCAAGATCAAATTAGAGTGAAACAGTTGCAGTTGGCTGTATAAAGATATCTGATGACTGATATATGATTGACGGAATTAGAATATGAAATTGTTTTTATTAAATGACCCAGTTGACTTTGAAGCAGAAAGCCACAAATCTGGCTACGAATACTTCTTTCCCCCTCCCCCACTACCCCTCACTTCTCCATCAGTCTATCTATCTATCTCTCCCACCCACTGCAACTTTCTAAATGGGAAATTCAAATTCCTTTAAAACGGTTCAACGGTCTGTCCTGTATCTGTGATACAGTTACTGCTGCAGTTGCAATTGCAATTGGTGTTGGTGTTGGTGTTGGTGTTAGTGTTGCTCCAACCTGGTGGCATGTGTGCACAAAATTAAAGAAATAATTTCAAGCAAAAATATACAAATTGATTGTCATTTGGCAGGCGAGAGAGCCAAAAGCCAAATGCCAGACTCAGCCCCAGACCCAGACCCAGAAAACTTTGACTAAATCAAACGCTTTGACATCCAAAAAGAAACCTTTCTCCCATGGCTATGGGTAATATAAATTTAATGTACACTGAAAGAAAACTAAACTCAATGAAAATTTTTAAGTATTTCAGTGAGAAAAAAGTTATTTATTTATAGTCTGAATTGAAACCGTAATTGCAAATTACGGACAATTCTTAAATCTAGCTATAGCTACTAGGCCTTAAGCTAAAATTGTGCTAACTAGTTAGAAATATATTTACAGGATTATAGATTATAATTAAAGTTTAATATGTATTATTGAATGTTGATATTTTTTCATAACTTTCATCCAGCTGATTATATAAGATGGGATAGGTTTGCTTCTTGGAGGAATTGTTTAATGGAAAGGACGTTGGAGTTGTTAAAGGAGTCGGGGGGATTAGAGGAAAGGTATTTCTTTTTTATTGTATTGTATTTGGAACATTCTAAGATTATGTGGAGGAATGTGTTGTGTCTGTTGCATTGAGCACACTGTGGTGGAAGTTCTTTCTTAAAGAGAAACTCATGGGTGAGGCGGGCATGTCCAAACAGGAGTCTTTGGAATCTGTGTGATGGGGTTTTCTATTTTTATTTGTGTGTCCTTCGCTGTGGTTTGACTTAGGTTGACTGTCCTGTAATGGTCTGATGTTTTTAGCCATACATCAATACTGCATCCTTTGAAAGTATTCTTAATGTAGTTTATTCCATCTTTGTAATTCATATTGGACTTAACTATTATTTATTTTGTTTATGACAAAATCATTTCCACAATTTTCATCACAAATCTTCTTTATCTTTTTAATGCTAAGCAATTCCTTTATCTCTCCCATTTATATATATTATTTTCTACTCTTATATTTTTAATGCTAAGCAATTCCTTTATCTCTGACATTTCTATATATTTTTTTTACTCTCATTTAGTTCCACTTTCATTTTCAATGACACCATAACTATCTCTTTGATTTCCTGCAGTGTATTCCATTCAACTGAAAGTCACACGTGTCTGCTCCTCACATTGACTCTGTCCGGGGCGTATTGCATGGGTATGAAAACTGCGCCCGGAGCTCAATTAGAGACGCATTCGCAAATTGCTTTGGCACTTTTATTGTCACCAGCGCAAAAGACGCGACTGTGGAATTGTGTGTGGTGGCATTTTGTCGCGACGCCTCGAGATCAAGACGAGGATCGGCCATCACTCACTCAAAATGTGATGTCCAGTCAGAGGAAGGTAATTGTCTTTGACAAGTTTTTCTTACTTGTTGGCATTTTGTTGTGTGGTTTAACATTCTTTCGATGATCTCAACTTAAATCGCTAAAGGTGAGGATCAGAGAACTTGATGTTAGAGCTCTCCTAGGTAGAGAGAGGTATCCACTTTACTGGGCACAATTTGGCCTTGCCTGCACACTTGCATAATCGCAAATGATGATTTTTTAGCTTGGCCAAAAACTTTCAACAACTTTTACCCATTTTGCGAAACAGTTTCACTGACATTGCATGTCGATCAGCAGCAGCAGCAGCAGCGGCAGCTCTCCCCCACAACTTGACTCCATTTTTGGCGGGCCTTAGGCAAAACTTTATAGTTTTGTATTTTTTTTCTCCTTCGTCGTCTTATTTGTGGGCAAATATTAGCACACAATTTGATTTTGCATGCCATGACCACGACTTGAGAGGGGTGGGTGGGGGCTGGGGGAGGAGAGTTAGTAAATTTTTACGAGTGGCAAAAGTTTTTCCAGCTGCACTTTTTCTTCTGTTTTTGTTGGCGCTTTCACCTGTTGGTCATACCTGTAACTGTGAGTTATGTAAAAAATCGAATCTGTCAAATTAATGGTGATTTATAGAGTTTTAGCTCCTTAATGTTCACTTCACATGCGGGCATATGGCAGCTTAAGTGTGAATGTATTCATTTAGACAATAGATAGTCGATTGAAGTCAAATTTTGTCGAATATCTGTACACTTGGAAAAAAGTTCTAGAGTGTTTCAAATTGACTGTAAGTCTTTCCACAAAAATTGTTTCTAAAATTTTTCTTGATTTTGAAATTATTTGTGATATTTTTAATGGTAATGATAATGAAATTGCGTTTTCATTAGCATTATTCAATGCCAAACGAAAATTCTAATAACTTTTTATTTTTAATGCCAATGAAAACATTTTCATTAAAATTATTTTATCTCTATGCCAATGGAATAATTTTTATTAAAATTATTTTTTTTCAATGCTAATGAAAAAATTTTCATTAGAATTATTTCTTTTCATGCATTTCAATGCATTAAAAAAGTAATTCATTAGAAACGACTCTGGTTCAGATATACGAATTGTTCGTTCAAATTTTATAATCAAAATTGTCAAGTTTTGGTTATCTGTTTTGATATTTTTCCAATGAAACTGTAACTAAAATAACTTACATTATAACGATTTTAAGAATAGAATGTTTGTTGCAGGTAGAAACGCCGGATACTTTAAGACCAAGGTCTTGAAGGTCTTAAATTAAAGAAGGTTGTTTAATTGTAGAATATTTTCTTTTGACAATAAAAGCGCCAAAGTAATTTGCGAATGCGTCTCTATGTTCAAAGGAATATTTAAAGGAATTCATTAGTACTTTTTAGGTCATGGGCTTCAGTTGTTTCTCTGAGAAGGGAAAGATCAGACATGGGAGTGTCCTATTTTGAAAAAATCTAGTTGTGTTAGTTTATTACTATAATTATTCCACGCATCCATAGAATGAAATGATACATTGTAGTCTTTGTTATTTGTCACATTAATATCTATCATTCCATCGCATTAAAAATGGCTGAGTTATGCGTAAAAATGTTTTGTACTCAAATGGCCTCGAGGGCGCACTTGACCGGTGGGCGCTAAAGAGCACGTGTGCTTATAAGAAAGAGCGAGATAGCATGTGTTAGCTATCGCGACATGCTAAAGAAATTAAATACATTTACTATGAATTTGGTTTTATAATTATACCATGCATCCACAGGATGAAATGGTATATTAAAGTCGCCAAAATGTATGTAACAGGGAGAAGGAAGCATTTCCGACCCTATAAAGTATATATATTCTTGATCAATAGCCGAGTCGATTGAGACATGTTCGTCTGTCTGTCCGTCTGTAGGATCATCGAGATCTCGGAGACTATAAGAGCTAGAGCTACCAAACTTGGCATGTAGACCCGTTTGCTCTGCAGGTAGATCGAGTTAATTTTTTTTTTTTTTGCTCTTTGCAAGGGTATATTAATTTTGGTAAGAAGTGTGCAACGCAGAAAAGGAAGCATCTCCGATCATATAAATATTTTGCTGATCTGAAAAGGCTCAGAATTTTCGCAGCGCAATTGTTTCTTTAAAAATGTTAAAAATGTAACATACGTATGTAGACACCAAATTAAAATTGAATACTTTCCCCTTACTTTTCCGGTTTTTATTATCAAACTCTAAGCATTCAAATTGTAGAGTTCTCTTAGGATTCAAACTGATTCGCTGATTATTTACACAAATATTGACTTGACTGTTTTCGCCTGGCCAGTTCTTGCCTTTGGCCTCGAACATGGTCTTTTTTCTGTTTGTTAGTTTGTTCAGCTTAAAGTGGCACAAGCAGACAGGCCAATTGCAGCAAATTGGCCAACAATGGCCAAGAGAAACATGTTGGCAATGAGGTCAGTCTAGGGCCATATCGATGTACTTGGCCATGTTTTGTGTTCTTCGTTTTTCTTCGCCAATGTCAACTCATAATGGAAGAACTTCTTTCTGTTGGCCTCAAAATAAACAGAGAAATAGAAATGGGCTTGGAAAAAAAATAGGCAACTTTGTGTTAGCTAGTAGGTGACATCCAGACACGAAGTTTTCTTACTCAATTTGGTTATATTGGCCATAAACAAAAAAAAAACTAAAACAAAGTAACAATTGGTTGAACATATATAGTATGCATGCTGGTTTAATTCAGGGCGTTGCCAGGCCTCGTCTCACCTGACCTGATGCTTTCCATATGATAAACAGAAAAAAAAAACTGAAAAAGCACCCAAAGGGAGCTCGAATAAATTCGAGAAATTCAATTCCCCACACAAAAAAGGCGACAATTCAGCCTCCACCTCCTTCTTTTGCTCCACCTCTCTCCCCCATGTCCGTGTAACTGTCAGAAAACTGTAGGATTGCCAAAAAAAAATTCATTAAATTAAAGGAGCGAAGTAAAACCAAAAAAAAATAAAGTAAGTAAGTCGCCGGGCCGACTTGGATATACCATGCATCAGGGGAAAACAAATTTCCTTGAGTTTATAAAACTTATTTCATATATTAAATTTCTTTCGTATGCGCGATTTCTAACATATGCTATCTCGCTCACTCTTATGTGTGTGCACTTTAGCGCCCCACCGGCCAAATTCGCCCTTGCACCGCTTTGAGTGCAAAACGTTTCAATGCATAACTCGGCCATTTATATTCCGATTTTTATGAAATTTGGTGGAATGATAGATGTCCATAACATATATAAGTGTGCCGAATTAAATTCCGATACGATAAATATTGCGGGAGCAAATCACTTTTTATTATATCCCGGAGGCGGAAGGGGGCGTGGCAAAAAAAATTTGGTGGAATGATAGATGTTCATAAGATCTATGAGTGTGCCAAATTAAATTATGATACGATAAATATTACGGGAGAAAATCACTTTTTATTAAATTCTGGAGGCGGAAGGGGGCGTGGCAAAAAAAAAACATAAACTTGGTCTGCGTCAAGACTACACGAGTCTACATTCTAAATTTGGTAACTCTAACATTTGTAGTTGCTGAGATCTCTGCACTCTTACGGACGGACGGACGGACGGACAGACGGACAGACGGACAGACGGACATGGCTATATCAATTTCTCTTCTCATGCTGATCAAGAATATATATACTTTATAGGGTCGGAAAAAATTCCTTCTCCCTGTTACATACATTTTGGCGACTTTAATATACCATTTCATCCTATGGATGCATGGTATAAAAAGCCAAACAAACAACAGGGTACCAAGTGCAAAAGGTTACAGGTACAACCAAAAGCAAACCAAGAAACAAACGTCAAGTAAAAAGTAAAAAAAAGGTAAACTTAAATCAAATAAAAGGAAAAGATATAACATAGAGTTTTGTTTGAAGACGACGTTGGGATACTCTTTAAAGGTTTAACAAATGGCCGTACTATAAACATTAGGAATACTGTAATGCCATATTCTGATATTCATTTCTTTATAATAAATTTATCGCTATAAATGATCGCAATGAAATTTGTGAGGTTTTGTTTTTATATTAAAAGAATATCTACTTGGGCTCCGAATCAAAACTGTCTGATGAATTCTAACTAGCAATAAATCCATGGCCTTTATTTTTGTCTCAACTTGTTTTTAATTAGTTTTTACTTTGGCTATTAGTCTTACCATTTTTGAGATCCTAGCCAAAACTTCATATTGCGAAACAGACTGACACTGACTATTTGCTCCACCAATAAATCTCTTTTTATTGAACATTTTGAGATTTTAGCCAACACTTATTATAGGTGTGACCATTTCCTCTTTTTGAAGTAAAATTTTATATTTTTTTATGGATGTAACTACTAAAAACTTGACTATTGAGCAGTTTTTTTAAAAAAGGTGGCTATATTTGCAATTCAATTGCACTCAAATTTAAGGCCATAAATATATAAAATATGACCATCTGTAAAATGGTATGGCTGATTTTAATGATGTTTCCAAGTTTTTTGACTATTTGTAATAACTTTGAAACCCAAAAAGAGCATTCACAAAAAAGTCAAACAACAAAGGGAGAAAAAAAAGCCAAACAAATAAATCTGACAAGAGTTTTGCAGTTGCAGCAGCAGCAGCAGCAGCTCTGACTTTAGAAGCCATCCCCCCCAACCCCAGTTTACCCCGACCTCACTTCGATGATGATGATGATGAAGTGATTTGGAGGAGGGCAGGAAAGGCAGGACGCTGGTACTCTTGCTGATGCTGGTTGGTCTTGGAGCACGCGCTGGCTGCCACCTTAACGAGCGGCACAAAGGGAGAGAAAAACAAAAATAAATAAAAAACCAAAAAAAAAAGTGAGGTAAAGAAAGCTCAGCCTGTGCCTGCCTTTTGAGGGCGTTGTAAGATCAACCGCAAAACGAAAAAAAAACAAAAACAAAACCAAAGAAGAAAAAAAGAAAACCACAGAAAAAAGGAAGGTGACAAAGTCACGAAATTCTTGTCAATTTTCAACTACAGACCAATTTGTTTGTCTTCTTAAAGGAAACACAACAAAAAAAAAAACCCTCAAGGGGAAAAAGGCATCGTGACAAATCAAGCTACCAAAATTGGCAAAACTTTTTTGAGCCACTTTTTTTTTTTTTTTGTGGAAAGGTCCAAACGACCCATATTAATAACTTTTCCCAGCCGCCCAAAAAAAAAAAAAAAAAACCTAAACTTAACTGTTTCTTATTCTGCTTCTCACACACATTTCTAACGTTTTTTCTCTTCTAATTTTGGTCAAATGAAATTGTCTCACCAGCTAAGTGTTTTCTTCAGTTGCCGGCCATATATAGTCGTCAGTCGGATCGATTGATTGTTGCTCCACAAAAAGCCGGCAAGAGACGTTAGTTGTTCGTTCACAACAAAATAATTTGCGCAACATCAGGCAAAACGATAAATTTCAATTACTTACATTTTAAGGCACTTTTACTGCTAAAAGAATCTGCTGTTGTTGCTCCAATCTCTGTGGCACTAAAACCGAACATCAAGTGTGTGTGTGGACAAGCCAATAGGAAGTATGGATGGAGGGAGCTGTAGCGGGAATTTGGTACATAATTCCCATAAGCGGCAAAATATTTGTTAAAAGAAGTGATTTGGAGTCCATATACTATGCCATAAGTTTTAGTTGGCTGATTGTGAGAGTTATATATGTATGTATATATACTCTCAAAAAAAATAGGAAATTTCTATTTACTTATTTATTAAAGTTGGGGTTGTATATATATTGTTCAGAAAAGATTTTAAAAAGTTTAAGTTTAATTTTAAGTTCAGTTTAGCCGATTTTGGAATTTCAAGAATTGAAATACATGTGACGAGAATTTTATAGTTTCAATCAATTCCATTGACTTATCCAATTAGTTTGTTGGCAATAATATTGATATATCTTTTTTTAGCTATTCAAATTTCAGTCTTTATATTTGAGACCCGTTAAAAATATAGATTAACAGTTAGACAACAATCAAAGAATATTTTCTCTTAAACATTCAAATTCTGAATTAGCTATGCAATCATTATAATTTTAGTTTTAAAAAAACTGTTCGATTCAGAGGGTAATTGTAATATGACAATTTCATTTTCAAGAATTCAATGGAAAATATATTTTGAAATTTTCCGCAGCTTTCTCCAATTTTGCATACAACCCAAACCTGTTAGTTTATAGAGCATGAGTAAATTTTCAATCTAATCCTATCTAATGGAATTCAATTAAAAAATGTTTCAAAATTGTTTTTTGCACCATCATTTGTGTGAAATATTTTTTGAGAAAGTCCACACAAGGCCAGACTTGGGATTGGTATGAGTATGAGTCTGAGTAAACATGAAAAATCAATCATGTCAAGAGTTGGGAATAAGATGTTGACAGGATTGAAGAGGAGAGAGATCGCAGCAGATGCCATATCGCAGATCGCACAGAGATCAAAAGATCAGAAACATTTTATGGTTGCATTGTCTGAGTACAGAAAAATGGCCAAAACAGGAAAGAAAAAAAAAATGCGTAACGAATTTATGTGATGATGATGACAAATCCAAATCCCCCCCAAAAACCAAAACAAAAAATACCAGGCCACTTGGATTGGGACCACACCCGACCACCAGCGAGTGTTGGCGGCCCACTTGATCCTGCCAACTCTAAGTAACTGGACTGACTGTTGGCTGGCTCTGGCGCTGGCGCTGGGCCCTGTCTCCCTCGGTCTCTGTCTTCCACCAACATCAACTGGAGCGCCACATGTTCAGACGTCGTCGGAGTCGCTGGTTGGTTTTGATTTACTTTGCCTGGTTGGTTTATTTATAGACGACAGGGGCACCCTGTTGCGTCATCGTCATCGGCATCGTCATCTGGGGGCGGCGGTGGGTGGCCCACTAGCTTTAGTTTTCAACTTCAAATGGTTGTTGGTCGTGTTGTTGCTTTTTAATTTGGCAAATTTATACACACCAAAACAGCAGCAGCACCGATAAAAGAGTTTCTTTCACAGGGAAAACTTACTATATTGCATATGTAGATCGGGAAGTTCTTTTGCAGCTAAAAATGTAAATTTGGTCTATGATCTAATTTTGATAACTCTATTTAATATATCTAAATTTATTTATTAAACATATGTCTTAAGGTTTATTTTATTAAGAACTAGTTCCTCTTTTTTCTTGTACGTAAAAATAATAATATTAATGTAAATATTTTTTTTTAAAATCGTTAAAAAAGCATTTAACTGTAAACCATATTATTATATGGAACTAGATCTGTCCATTGGTTCACAAAAACTCGTATAATGATTGATGACTTTTTAATAGTTTTACTGGGTTAACTAAAAAAACTAGTTCCATTTGAATAATATTGAATATGTTTATAATAGATACTTATATTCATTGTTCTAAAATAATTATTTTACAAAATATAATAATAAATAAAATGTCAAAAACTTTCCGGGCTCTTTTTTCTCAAAGAAATATAACAATTAATGATTGCGAAAGCAAATATACCACAAAGTAACAAGATTTTCTGTCAGAAAATGAGTTCATCATATTGTATTTTTGCTGTACTCACTATGAGAGTGGAAGTTGATTCATAACACCCGTTTGCCAATTGCCCAGGGACCACCCACTGTCTTAAATTTCAACAAATTTACACACAACTCCACTGAGAGAAAGACAGAGAGCGAGATCAGGCGGCTAGAGAAAGAGCGAGAGAGATCTCTAGAGAGTCTCTTGGGTTTTCTTGAAAAATCATAGCCAATTTATTAACAAGCAACAGCAAAACAAATGTCAACTTAATTAATAGATTTATGTTTATGCTTGAATAAAAAATGTTTGTTAACAAATTAATCGTGTAAATTTGAGAAACAAAATAGAAAAAAAAAATAAACAAAAATATTACTCATTCGCCGCTAATGGTATCCGCCCAGAGGCCTTTAGCAGGTCAATAAAAATGTATAAAAAGTGCATTTATGTATAAAGAACCAAATATGGCTAGAAGATGAAGCAGCTTTTCAGATATAACGAAATTTATGTGAGCCAAGTCCAAGCTGTGGGTCCTACACATGTTCGCCAAGATAATGATGATGATGATGGCGATGGCGATTCTTCCACTGGCTACTGTTTTTAGCAAAACTGTCAAAAAAAGACAACAGAAAACGAAGACCCTACCTAGGCTGCCGCCTGCTCCCATGTACTTCTCCTACTCTTATGTGGGCTTGATTTAGTGGCAAACGTTTTTTGCTGCCTGGTTGCTGGCCCGTTCCAAATGATGATAATGATGATGGCGAGGCCAGGAACCACTGAGTTATGACTTGAACTTTGGCTACTTGCTCTTGACTTTCGAGCTGAGCGGTTCAGGCCACCACAAAAATAAATATCAAAGAAGTTAACTTTAACTGTGCCGAAGTTTATATACCCTGGCAGTTATCGACCATGCAATCTCATTATTTTGAAATTTGGTCGAAAGGTGCCGAATAATATGTTGCTTATTTGGATTTGTCGACCAAGGATTCCTATGCACCACAGGTGTAAATACCGTGAGTGATTGAAACAAACGGACAAAGCTCGGCCATTGATGGTGATAGAGAATACATACTCGTTTGTTTTATGGGATCGCCAAAATGTATGTGACAGGAAGCAGGAAGTCCGTCTGTCCGTCCGTAAGAGACCAAAAATCTCTGGAACTATAAAAGCTAGAGCTACCAAATTTAGAATCTAGACTTGTGTAGTATGTACGCTGATCAAGTTTTTTTTTTTTTTTTGCCACGCTCTCTTCCGACCCTCGAATTCAATAAAAAGTGATAGTGAAAAATGACAGAAATATTTATCGTATCGTAATTTAATTTGGAACACTCATACATGTTATGAACATCTACCAAATTTCATAAAAATCGTAATGAAAATTGCTAAGGTATACGTAGAAAATATCAGCAATGCCGAGAACATTTTGGGATTGTAAATGTCCGAGGTAGATAGTGTGGAACCATTTATAAATGCGTCCCACCGAGATAAGAAAGTTCGGATGGATCGGATAAACAATGCTGGATGAACTTCCCGAAACAGTAAAGAGGATCGGAAATTTGTGGAAGAAATTCTACACAGAAATGAGGAATCTACTATTTCTCCAGATCAAGTTCCTCTTCAGGAAGCCGAGGAGCTCAATCCCGGTGGACAAGAAATCATGTTATATTTTCCTTGGAGAGACGAGCAAGTGTAGTTAGTTTAGAGAAATTGTAAACATTAGAGTAGGTTTTAATAAATACAATATATTAGATGATTTAGAAGACGCACTTAGAAGGTCCATGGAAGATTTAGAAGAACGGGTAATACTTAATGAGTAGTTTAGGGTTTTTGCCTTTCCTGAAATTACCTCTCAACTTAATTTATTAAATTTAAATGCCAATACCGCATGTCCTGGTGGACAAGACACCATGGATTATTAAAGTTATTAAACTCCCGTCAATAAATTCGTTAGAAAATCTGGCAAGTGTTGTGAGGTTCCTCAATTTAAACCAAACAATTTTTCTCACCCATGTTCTTCACAACGTCAAATTGTTCATGCGTTTTCCGGCAGGATTCCGCAAAAGTAGGCCTATTTCTGCAATATTTCATTCCTTCTGTGTAGAGTATAATCGTAGGATAGGAAGCGACCCAACGACGGTTAAGATTCTTTTATGCGCTCCAACAGGCAAAACTGCTTTCGGAATTGGAAGTTCGACACTCCGTTCCATGTTTTTTCTTCGCCATAAACAGTCTGGGTCTGCTTTTAAAGATTTAAGTTCCGATCTACTGAATACTCTTCGTACAAGGTTCATAGATCTAAAATTTTTAGGAATCGGAATACTCCCTTTGGGGGTATTTCTGTCATCATGTTCGGCGATCTCGGGCAACTACAAATCTTTATTTATTTTTGCGATTCAGTAATCTAATAAATTTTATTAAATGTAATTAAATTAAATTGATCCCAATTTTCACTTCATTTGGCGTATTTCTGTTTTGTGTAATTGCGCAAAATAAAAAATGCATTAATTAATTTTTAATTTTTTTTAACAAACAACAAAACTTTTATTAGTGATGTTGTTCTTTTTGTCGATTCTTTTCCTCTTGCGTTTTTACATCTTCCCGTTGCAATTTACTCTCGCGCCTTCGCTTACAAACTGTTGTTGCATTTATTTTTAGTTATATTTATTTTTTGTTCGCGCTTTCGTCTATTCCCTTCTCGCGTCTGAGTGATATGTGATTTCTTACTGTGCTTTTATTTCTCGAGTGTATTTTGTGTTTCTCGTAATAAAAACCTTTTCTCTTACATAGTAAACAATTTACTTTGGAACTTTAGCCCTTGAGCTCTGATCCGGTCGGTATAATTTTGTAATATGTATTTCTGTTTTCCAATTTATGGACTTAAAAAAATAAAAATGATTGTCTGATAAAAACATAACTGCATAGTTTCCACCGAAGCTAAGGACTGTCAGGAATATATCCCATACGTGATAAGTGTACGGGTCTCACGCCGAGGATTGAGAAAGAGATGCGGACATTTATGAAGCGGACTAGAGATGGTTTTACCACTCTAAGGGCTGGCTTCAATAAACTTTCGTACCATTAGAAGGCGTCTTAATGAAAATAGTTTACGTGGATGTATAGCACAACGAAAGCCATTAGTTACACGAAGAAATGTACAAGCCAGAATCGAAAGAGCATCGAAATAAGACCTTGACATTTTGGAAAAACGTGCTGTGGAGCGATGAATCCAAGTTTTGTAGACAAGGATCTGATGGGAAACGATATATCTGGCGTCCACTCTGCATGGAGTACGACCCAATGTACACCGTGAAGACCATCAAGCATGGTGGAGGAAACGTCATCGTCTGGGCATCTTTTTCCTGGCACTGTGTGGGGCCTATCCACAGAATAGAGACTCAAATGGATCCGTTTCTGCATAAAGAGATCACGTTCTATTCGCCATTTTAATTACCATTTCATTTGGTTTTTAAAAAAGTTTTTGGTTGGCTTTTTATTATTCTTGTTTCAATATGCCACATTTGGGTAGATCTTCAGCATCTAAGCGGCCTCAGAAAATAAGTTTCAGAAATAGGATTTATACGGACAATGCAGCAGAAGCAAGTAGGCAAAGAAATTTTAGTTATTTACAGGCTCGTAGGCTAACTTTAGTGTAGAAAATTAAAAAGAGGAACGGGCTCTTAACAGAATACGTCGATGAACTCGTAGAAAAAATATCGTCTATAGGACAATTGAGCAAAATCAAAATACAGAAGATCATAGGGCAAGAAGATCGAATTCACAAGTTAGAATCTCAGAACAGGCTGCTGACACTAGGTCTAGTCGTAGGGCCAACTCCGCCAATAGGGCAACTGAGCAAGTTCAAAATACGGGGGATCGTAGGAATAGAAGATCGAATCCACAAGTTAGAATCAAGTCAGCGAGTTAGTCAACACAGGAGCGGTAATGAAAATAGAATAGCACAGCATAGGCGAAATGAATCGCGTAATAGAGAGGAACGTGGGAATACCCTTCAGGACACTAGATATCCAACACGACGCACCAGTTTAGAACTTTAAATAGTTTAATAGATTAGTAAAGCTAGGTCCAAGTCAGATTTGTTATTCTTGTAAGGGTCTTTGGTTTCCTCAGAAAGCAATTATCAGTTTAGCGAAATTATTTTCGAAATTTCTATTCAGTTACCTCCCACTGATGACAATTTTACTTTTTGTTCTACGTGCTTTGCTCATATTTCAAAAAACACCATTCCCAAATTTGCCATAGCACATGGCTTAGATTTCACTACACTCTCAGAATGCCTATTAGGTTTACCTATTTTAGAGGAACGAGTAGTTTCTCCTCGTCTTCCATTTATGATTATTAGGGCAACAGGCCATGAGCGTTAAAGTGCAATTAAAGGAGCAGTAGTGAATGTCCCAATCCCCCTCAGTAACATAGTTAGATCGCTCTCTCGAGCATTTAATGAGACCGAGGTTATTGAGCTCCACCTCAAACGTAGAATGGAATATGGTCACGATTTCATGGCTGAAACCGTTAGACCGGCTAGAATCCAAAGGGCACTTCGATTTTTAGTTAATACTGAATTATACAGGAAGCATAATATTACCATTAATGAACAGAGGCTTGATTCTTATGAATCGGAAACAGTTCCATTTTATGCTAGTGAAGAAGATAGGGAATTTGTAGAAGAAATTCTACACAGAAATGAGGAATCTGCTCTTTCTGTAGATCAAGTCCATCCTGAAGAGGAAGCCTATGAGCTCAACCCGGTGGACAAAACACCATGCTCGAAAATATTTATGTAGATAGATGATGCTGGCATTCAAAGAGTAACAATAGCTCCAGGAGAAGGGCAACGGCCATTAGACATGATTTTAGATTCAGATTGTGAGGAATTAGCATTTCCCACTGAAGGACTTCAGCTAGTTACGCAACCATAGTAAGATCTAAGCTTAGAAATGTAGATAGAAGAGGTTGCAGGTCAGATAAATTATTCATTGATTACAAGAAGTTAGAGCTGATCACAGTTCGGAATAATACTTCCATATGTTTACGTAAACATAGCGATCCACGCGCGACAACAGCTTCTAACGTTCTTAGGGAGGTTTTCGTTAATAATTTAATAAGCCATGACGAAGGTTATAGGGTTTTGAAGGGTATTTGCACATCTACAACTCGTTGGGAGGATGAGAAAACAAAAAGTTATGGCAATGATTCGGCAGTTCGGCCTCCCAACATTTTTGATAACTTTGTCAGCTGCCGAAACAAAGTGGCCAGAATTGCTAGTTATTCTTAAGAAAACCGTTGATAGAGTAGATATTTCAGAAGAGGAAGTTTTAGGTTTATTATTTAGTGAAAAGGCTCGTCTCATTAGGTCAGATCCAGTGACATGTGCAAGGTATTTTGAACATAGGTATAGAGAGTTACTGAAAATTAAGAAAAGTCAGGGAGGTATTTTCAGTGAGAATTTCGTAGTGAAACATTATTGGCGAGTCGAATTTCAGCAAAGAGGCTCCCTCATATTCACGGGACGTTTTGGCTCAAAGATGCTCCTTTAGTAGACCTCATTAGTGAGGAGACTATTCCCCCGGTAGTAGATTTTATTATACCACAGATGTAACAAAAGCAGATCTAGCTCCCTTTCTAGTATATCAAACCCACACTCACGATTCTAATTGTCTCCGGAAAGTTAGGGGACATAAAATTGTTCGATTTGGCCCAAACAGAGATTTTAAGGCCCTTTTCCGATTAAGCTAAAAATATATCTCGTCATAAAGAAAATTTTCAGGGGATTCAAAATTTGCTCAATTCTAGTTTTTCATTGGACATTGTTTCCCACCTTAGCAATTTTGAAAACTTTATCTGAAATTAGCTTTCAACTTAATTTAATTAAATAAAAAGTATTCATAAGAAAGATTGAGATAAGTATTCGTAATAAAATATAAAGTAAAAAGTGTCTATGGAAGTTTGAAATTCAAAGGCGTCATAAAGCTCGAAGGATCGAAACTTGGAAGTGCGTTATCAAACTCGCCTGAACTCAGATTACCGCGCAGGAGATAGCACAAGCGAAGAAGGGAATCGGCGACTACTCAATACAGGCGGAAAATCAAGGAAGGACCAACGGAACGTTGCATATGCTGTGGAGGGACATGGTTCCCAGATAAAATACGTGGTTTGCACAAATTAACTATTTCTATAAAATTCCCTAATTTGAATGTGGGCAACGCATTTTATCTATCAATTAAGTTTCTGTGTCCGTCCGACAAATATTTATTCTGTTTAACATGCCACCAAAGCGTTTCTTCCGGTAAAATACCCGCAATTTGCCTTTCTAATGGTTTTGAGTTTTCCGATGTTCCGGAATGTCTCCAAGGTATAAAATGCGGGGAAGAACGCTTTATTTCTCCGCGAATCCCATTCATGCGAATTTTGTCCCTCGGCTATGAGAGGCAATGTGGCATTAGAGGCGCTGTAGTGAATATTCCCGAAATTGTGACTGCGGTTCCGCGCACTTCTGATAGTACTCACACTGCCCAAGTTCATTTAAAACGCAAAATGGAATATAATCACAATTTTATGACTGAGACCATCCGTCCTGGAAAAATTTTTTTTGCTGTTCAATATTTAGTAAATACTGAACTGTGGAGAAAGCATGGCATTACCATGTCCGAAGACTGGCTCTCTCAATTCAACAACGCCGAAGAAGTTCCTTTCATTGCAGATGAAGCCGATAGGTCAGTTGTCGATCGACTTCTTGGTTAAAATAATTCCCTTTTAAAAAATCAGAATGTAGAAAGTGAAGAAAATTTAAATCCTTGTTGTCAAGAGATTTTGTTGGACAATAATGTTTTGGAACAGAATGTAATCACTAGTTGTATTGCATTGTATCCCGGTTGCCGGGTGATGACCGCCGTCCATTAGATTTAACATTAGACGAAGTCGCCAAGGAACTGTCCTTTCCAACAATTTCTTGTGTCCAAATTTTTTATAATAAAAACATTTTAAGGTTAAGAAATTTTTATACATTTATATATTTTTTTTTGCCACGCCCCCTTTCGCCTCCGAAATTCAATAAAAAGTAGTTTTCTCCCGCAATCGTATCGTAATTTAGTTTGGCATACTAATACATGTTAAGAATATCTATCATTTCACCAAATTTCATAAAAATCGGAATCAAAATGGCCGACTTATACATTGAAACGTTTTGCACTCAAAGCGGTGCAACGGCGAATTTGGCCATTGGCCATCATAAGAGTGAGTGAGATAGCATATGCTAGAAATCACGTATACGAAAAAAATTTAATTTTATAAATTTAGTTTTAAAAGTTCGAAGTAGTTTTTTTCACTTGATGCATGGTATATCTTTATTTTTTAATGGAGTGTGTAAATACTTAAAATTTAAGAGTTTACATTTATTTTTGAATTATAATATTGAGAGGTCTAATAAAAAAAATGTAGGTGCCTACAAAAGTAAGCTTGGCCCTCTGGTTTTATTTTATTTTCCGAACGGAAAAATAAAACGCTTCTCGTGGAACAACAGCGGTCAATAAAACTAGTATTGGGCGCGGGATAATCCAGGATTATAGTTTGGATGGTCGTCCAGGAAGCAAAAATTTTCGGAGTTTTCCGTCTTTGTAATGGAATTATTGGAAAAAAAAGGTGCAAATTTAAATGAAAATCAACAATAATATAATTATTATACCATGCATCCATAGAATAATGGAAAAATTTCCGACCCCATATACATATATTCTGGATCAGCATGAGAAAAGAAATTGATCAAGCCACGTCCGTCTGTCCGTCCGTAACAAATTTAAAATAAAGAGTCGTAAAGTTTATTTATTTATTTATTTTTATTTTTTGCGTCGCCCCCTTCTGCCTCCGGAATTCGGAAAAAGGTAATTTTTTGCCGCATTATTTATAGTTTTATTTGGCACACTAATACATGGTATCTATCTATCATTCCGACAAATTTCATACAAAGCGGAATAAAAATGGCGAACTTATACGTAAAAACATTTTGCGGCGCAAGGACGGGTTTGACCGATGGGGGCGCCAAAGTGCTCGTGTGCTCATAAGAGTGAGTGAAATAACATGAGTTAACCATTGCGGAATGCGAAAAAAAATATATTATGTGAATTTGATTTTATAAATTTGACATAGTTTTTTCACTTGATAAATGGTATACACAAGTCGACCCGGCGACCTTCTTTATTTTATACTTGAAAATGTATTAGCTATAATATAGCCTGACAGGACGGCACAAACAAAACCATAGGTTCCAAAAATTCTCAAATTTTTACTTTTAACAAAAAGGTTCAGATTCAGTTCAATTATTTTTTTTTTCTCAGAATTCTTGGTAGAAAAAAAGGGTTACAATAAAATGAGGTATTAATAAGGGCGGCATTAAAAAAGTAGAATCTTCAATTTATTCAAAATAATTCACTGTAAATAAATAATCATAGGAAAATTATTATGCGAAAAAAAACACAATGTGTTACATAATTTATAGACAGCCCCATTTTCATTTTATAAATTTAGAGATCAAATTCAACATTTTATTTCTTAACTTGTGACACTGAGGCAGGCTTTTGGTAAAAAAATAATTTCCTTTAAATTTAGTTTTAAAGCAAATGGCTGGCGCTTGTTACACAATGAGATTTAGCAGCAATTGACTAGACGTACATATGTAAGAACATATGTATATGACAACCTCATTTCGACGACTAACTAATCCAGCAGACGGCCACGGCACGCTTTAAAAATCGGCAAAGCAGAGCTTTTGCTTCAGTCGAAGAAAGATAGAACGATTAAAGAGAGCGGGGGCGTATGTGTGGGTGTGTAGGGTAACTACGCTCTTATATTGCTATGCAAAGCAAATTGGAAAAGTATAAAGTGAAACAAAGAAATTATCGCACTTGCTGCACAGTGGATTTTTAATAAAAATTTTGAGAAGCATTTTTTTATTGCAAATTACAAATCATAGTATTTTTTAAACAAAAAAATGTAATTTCTATATATTTTTAAATTTTGTTAAAATTTACCTTTTATATATATTTTTTAAAATCTTGCTCATTAAATACCGAGATTGGGCCTATTCATTTAAGTAGTGTAATTGTTGGTGCTTTTCCCGCTTTTTTGGATTTTCTATGGTAAATATCAACCTTTCCCTTCATATGAGACCACAACCATTCAAGTAGGAATGATGTTTTTTTCAGAACATTTTCAATACGACCTTTTGGATATTTCTATGATTTTAAGGTAACCACTCAAAATTAAAAAGTGACTTGTCCAAAGGATTTTTGAAGACAATCCTAACAAAGTCATACTTAGGGTGTATCAAACCGATTTAATACCTTGTTCCATAAGAAGTAGCAGCACTTATAGCTATTTAAGGATTTTTCTATCCATTTCCGAAACGAGGTTCGTTCATCCACGGAGTTCAAAGTAATTGCTAAGCAACCAAGTATTGCCTTTTCTTTTTTATGCTATTTTCCGTCACTACACATAATTAATGTTTCACAGTTTACCTTTCCAGGACATTCACTAAGAGATGTCATGACATTTGTGGACCAATGGATCCAGTGATCAACTGGAAATTTCATGGCAAATTTGCAATGCAAAATAAGTTGCACGAGTTACCCACACGATCCACGCCCTAAAATGCTGTAAATGATTTTCACTTTATGCACAGAGAGAGACAGATAGAGAGAGAAGGAGAACGAGAAAAAGTTGCCTCACGCAAAGTTGCATGGAAAATTTGAAATTTAATCGCTAGCAATTAATTTGCTCTACAAAAAAAAAAGAAACAAAAAAATAGTACAAATAAAAATGGGCAATGGAAAAAACGGCCTGGAAGCAGGCGCCCCCACAATGAGTGCGCCCAGCTGGTGGTGCTAGATGGTGGGGCAAACATGTCCACCTGCATCGATCGGCATCCGTGTGGTCCCTGGCGATGACAAACGAACAAATTTAATGTTCGACATTCGACAGTTGGCAACTGGTCAACAGTCGTCGTCGCCGTCGTCGTCGTGGGTCTCAAGTCCCACTCAGTTGGTGGTGGTGGTGGGCAGGAAAATTGAAAAATTAACAAGTATGAAAAGTGCAATTAAAGTTTGTACTGGGGTAATTCGAGATCATCATTGGGTTTTGCTCTCGCTCTCTCTCGCTCTATCTTTTCTTTTGCACCTGAACTGTTTGTGGAATTGGGAATTGGGAACTGGGAACTGGATAAAGGCGACTTATTAATCTGCTTTTAATTGCCATTCCAAGTTGGCTTTCTTGGGGTACTTGTTGTTGGCTTTGCTGCCCCCTCTGGCCTGTGATCGTGCCAATTGATTAATGTGCGCCAATTGGGCAAAGAAATAAAAATGCTGGAGCTGGAGCTGATGCTGCTTCCCTTCTACCACCATCAGGCAGCAGGTTTCTCCTGTCTCCTTTAATTGAATTATTGGCAGGGGCAAATTTGTGGCAGACACACATTCATATAAGTACAAGGATGTGGCTCTGGGTGGGTGGGCGTGGTCGGGCAGTTTTTACTTATTGATTGTTGTTTGCTTAACAACCGAAGGCGGAGAGTTGCCAAACCGCGACCTGAGACCAAGACAGAGGCACACAGAGGGAGAGATATGAAATCTCTCTCGTTTGAAAACGATTTTCTTAAAGCCGCTGGAGATTTGTTTATTGCGAAAAACATCAGATATTTATTTAAAAATTTGAAAAACGCAATTCGTTGGCAATTTTCTTACAATTAGATAGAACTGCGTTTAAATTTCTTCTCAATTTTATTCTGTTTCGTATATTGAGAATGTGTTTTCTACCTCTTGATTAGCCTTTGGCATTATGTCTCTAAACTTTAAAGTCTAAAGCCTCATTCTTGATTTAACTTTCTTAAATATTTCCCTATCCTTCCTGTATTTGAAATCTCAAAAACAAACACAAACGATTTTAGAACTACCATCAAATGAACTCAGGAAAAAACCGTAATGGTTCCTATGTTCTCAGTTCTTCGATCTACAAACTTGTAGACCTGCCAAAATTAAGATTCCTTAAGTGAACTCTAAATGCTAACATAATCCTCATAATATAAAATAATTTTTTGGAAAACCATTAAGATAGGTTTAATCACAAGTTAATCGGGAGGATTCGAGATGCCAGCATTTCAATTTATTCGATATTAATTAAATGAAATAAAATTTCAAAAAGTTATGATTAAAATGCTCTGTAAAGACGAAGGTCCTTAGTTGTTTTTATACACATTTTCGTAGCAATTATTTCAATATAAAAATAAAACTTTGATGTGATTCCGATTCTATCCAAAAAATTGTAAATTTAAAAGAAAAATCAAATTATTTGAAGAAGATTGTTTGACATGGGGTTTGCGTTTGTTAGCAATTTCTGTAATCTCATTAAATCTAATATTTCGTATAATTATTAATACAGAAAATCGTAAAGAAACATATTGAACAGCCTGAAATATACGCAGACTAAGCACCAATGAAAAAATATTAACGTAAATATATTACTTTTCTATCCTCCTTAATATTTTCCACTCTTGGCCATTTCGAAACTTTTGTTTGTCCTTGAAACTTACATCAATTGCTCGCCTCATTTACTCTGGCTGCGGACACTCCTCCTCTTTTGGCCATAACAAATTGTCTTGCAGTCTATTTCTAGCAAAAGTGGCTAGCGTCAATAGAGCCATAATCATAAATCTGTCTTACTAAAAAGGCAATCGTAGCCCCGGTAGCTTCTCAGTAGCCGTGGCCCCAACTACAATTATGCAGTTAAATTAAAATCAAATAATTTAGCATGAAAATCCGAAAAATGGCCAATAAAAAATCACATGCAAATTATAGAGTATCCAATAACCAAAAGGACAGCCTCCAAATGCTGCAATCGAAAGAAGGAAGAAGGAGATCTGAGAAATTGTTGTAATTTGCTCCACCGGTCGATGGTGGTGGATGTGGTGGAAGAAGAAGAGACTCCAGAGACCTGTCTCAGCTCCTCAGCAGATCCAGAGGCTAGCCAGCGGCTCTCCACTTCAATAAAGCTTTAAACAAATGAAGTTATTTGAGCCAATAAAAAATGGGTAGCCTTTAAAAATGACGATGACGATGAGGAGCAGCAAAATGTAGAAGAGAGTGACCACAAGAAGAAGGTGGACAAGAAGGAGGTAAACTCGTGCCGGGAACTTGTCAAAATGCAAAAAAGCGAAAGTTACGATAAGAAAAACAGGAGCGTATTGCACTTAAAACAGGTGAAGTCTTCTATGAAATATTTTAAAAAGCTACAACTTTTTATCTATAATTAAGGCACTTAAAATATTTCACTATTAAATTCTTTTCATATTATCAAAAAATCTGAATTTCTAAAAAGCAAATCCTAAACAGCGTTTCTAGAAACCCTTACATTAAAAGATCCTTCAAAAACTGATCATATATTATGGGGAAATCCGTAAATGTAAATCAAATCTTATAAATTGATTAACCTTAAATAAAATACTGAATAGATATTTTAAAAACTCATTATTTTTAACCCAAATTCTTTAAGGATAATAGAAATAAAAGATAATTTTTTAGAATGCAAAATTATAATCTTCAGAGGTATTTTACAGGGCGAATTTTTATTTTATTAATTAATTTGACTTTGATGGACCCCCAAAGTGAAATACAGTTACCGCTCCTGCTTGTAGTCATTCGCATTTTGGTCTGCTTACAGCAAGTGGCATAAATCTCTCTCTCTCTTTCCCTGTCTCTCTCTTTCTATATTTCTGGTTCTTAGTTCTTTAAGTTTCGCCCTTTCTTAATACACACCTTTTTGAAATGGGGAATGGGAGGGGATCGTGGGGAGGGGTGGTGAGCTGCCAAGGGGGTTGGCCACTTCATCGTAGTGCAATTTGTTATTTGCCAGTTTAATTATATGGCCAACTACTCTGCTTGTTGTTCATTTTATTTATTAAAAGCATTTAAGATATAAAATTGTTTGCCCAAGCCACAGGGCAAAAAAGCAACAAAAACAAAAAAAAAACCCAAAAGAAATTGAGGTGCATTTTTTCACCCACAAAGATGATGGTATTTTGTTTGGGTTTTTGTTTTCTGGTTTTTGTTTTATTATATGCATTTTTCTTTTGCATATTTTATGGATCATAAAGTAATTAATGCACTAAAATGCGACATTAAAATGCTAAAGGCAACTGCAGCCACAAAAGGAGACTGCAATCAATCTCTTTTGGATACCCTGTAGTCCATAGAGTGAAGAGGGGTTCCACATTAGGTGGGATGATTCGATATACAGACAAAGGGAAGTTCAAATGTAAAGTGGGTGGTACGGATCTTCCAAGTTATGCCCCACTCACTACAGACATTTAACAGTACCACAAGATGGCAATTTACAGGGTATCACCATGACGGGGACACAATGTAATATTTTCGACTGGTTTCTTTTTTTCTTGGGCGTGTTTTCTTTACTCTCTTTTGGCTTGCACCTACGCCTCTCCGGTGCGGCTGCTGCTGCACCCAGTCTGGTCTGGGATTAAGACCCTTTAACCACCAACATCCACATATAATTACATAGCTTGATTATTTTTCATTTTCCTCGCATCTTCTTGGTCTTGGACTTGTTCTTCCTCTACTACCAATACCAATATCTCTACACACTGCCTCTACTTGGGGCTTTCTTTTTTGACAGCGACTGACAGACAGCAATTGCCAAATAATAAATAATTAGTCTGCGGCCGTGTTTTGTATGCTGCGAGGGGGGCGTGGCCATGTGACATGACATGCATTTTTCATTGGCGTTAAATCAAATATTTGCGGCGAGAAAGCTTGCACACAGGATGACCCAAATAATCCTTTATGGGCCACAAATGGAGATATAAAAAAGTACCCAACCGCTGTGAAACTAATTTCTCGCTTTGACAATTTCGAATTCGCAAGCGAATAAACTCATCCTAAGAATTGAAAATCTATAACATATTTTACTTAATGAAAAACCTTTTGGAAATTAGATTTTTCCCAAAGTTTTTAATTGCATGTCGACTATTCCCATGCATTTAGTTTCATTTAGTTCTCCAAAAAATGCCTGTTTAATTTTAAAATGAAAATTTTTTTTGTTTATTTGTTCGTCAAACGTTTTTACAAGGCACTTATTTGGGTCTTTAGTCGCACCAAAGTCTGGTCGATACATGTATAAATACAATCACATTCGATTTCATTCGAATTTGCTATTTATTTTTTATTTACTTTACATCTTTACCACCAGCAGTAACCAATTTGTTAAATGGCTAGCGGAAACTAACAGAAACATTTTAAATTTCAAAGAAATTTCTTACTTTTCTCAAGGTTTGCAATAAAACAAATTATAACACGGATAAAAGGTTTCTAAAAAACTTTCTGAAATAGTAAGTTTCCAATATTGGTTTACAAAAGTAAATTCTTATACTGTGTGATAAATTTCCAAAATTCCAGAAACTTGGTTCCAGATTAAGCACAACTTTTATGTATGGAAACACTAAGGAAAACTGTATACAAAAAATGTTCATAAAACCGCCGAAAAATCTCTGTTTTTTGTGACTACTAGAAATAACGTAGAAACTTGAATTCGATTTTCATTATTTAGTGTTGAATTATTATCGGTGGGTGGAGAACAGTTCGTCCTATCTGGCGATGTATTGCCTATTTTTCTGAAACCAAAACCATTGAATTGTGAATAACATTATAGATAAAATAGGAATTAAAATTTGTCAAATTTTTCCTCTCTCAATGCTTGATACAGATTTCTTGGGAACTTCCCTATATGCACTTATCTTAGTGTATAGAAAGCTATCTACTACAGGAAGTTCCAACTATCCTTTTTTAGGTTCGGTCGCATTGAACACGATATTAATTAAAACCAAACAAACGTTTACAAAATTAATTGAACAATTTTTGCATCAATTAGAATTGTAATGTCATTTCAAAAACTAGCTAGATCGAAAAAGTGACTTATGGGGCAGCACTATCTCAATAGGAAAGCTTACGTGAGCTGAATGAGACCAAACAACAGCTGATAACAAGAAAAAAAGCGCCACTTATCAGGCATATAACAAAAGCTGAAAGCTCAGTCCGTTTCTGAGCAGCAACAGGTGAACATTGAGAATAAATTAGTTTTTGCTTTAAACTAAATTTTCAACAAACATGTCGACAATTGTGAGAAAACTAATCAGCACCGCGAATGCTGCCAAGCCAGTGGCGCCCTACAAGTAAGCTACAAATAAAAAGAAAGAAAGATGATAATTAATGGGTTCGCCTCTTCTAGCCAAGCTGTTGTGGCCGATCGCACTGTCTATGTTTCCGGCTGCTTGGGATTAGATAAGTCAACCATGCAATTGGTACCCGGCGGAGCGACTGAACAAACACAAAAGGCCTTGGAGAATTTGGAAGCTGTATTAAGCGCAGCCGATTCGGGTGTGGATAAGGTTATTAAGAATACCGTGTTCCTCAAGGACCTCAATGACTTTGGGGCCGTCAATGAGGTGTACAAGCGGGGTGAGTACAGAGGAATACGTTTCATCGGCGCGGCCCCCTAACTGATGATAAGACTCTATAATCGACAATCGGCATCGTTTTTGGGCCTTATCTCAAGTAGTAAAAATTATTCGTTTATTATTCGAGCTTATCAATTCTGAAATTAAGTTGTTTTTCTGTGTTTTTTTTGTTTTTTGCAGTGTTTAATAAGGATTTTCCAGCTCGCAGCTGTTTCCAAGTGGCCAAATTACCCATGGATGCCCTGGTGGAAATCGAATGCATTGCCCTAACTGGATCAGTTAACACTGTAACTGTAGAATAGCAATCAAAGAACAGCAAATTGTGAACAAATTAGATTAAAAAAAAATGAATTTATTATCAAATTATGAAACTTATGATGTTTTCCCTTCTAATCGTTACCAATTTGATCAATTTATGAACTTGGCAAGGCAAAGTCCGATAAGAAATGTTCTGACCTATACTTACGAGGTCTGCTTGAAAGGAAACTGAAAGCTTATGATCCATTTCAATCAAAGAGAAAAAAACTTATTTCAACATTTCGCAGATGTCTTAGGCAACTCTCCACTGAAACCAATATAATTCTACTATTTCTGTACATGTTTCCAATACATATCTTGCTCATCCTGATCTAGAATCATCAATGTCCAAAGTTATTTATTGAGAAATATCAAAAATATGCAGGAGTCACCAAGTTTTTAAGAAAGTTCCTTCTAGGTCTTAGGCATTCTGTTTCTAACTGGTGAAAAGAGACTTTTATAAATTAAATACGAATTTTAGTGGACTTTGAGCTCTATTTAAAAATAGTTAGGTATACTTTTATACACAATTTGTTTCTTATTTCTTTAGATTGTTTTTGTTTAAACATAAGTATGTTGTTTTTTCTTTTTTAACTTATATGACTAATTTCAAATTAACAAATTAATACGATCAATACAAAAATGTATATATTTTTATCGAGGAAAGGAACAATTTAAGATTTAGGTTACGTACAACTTAAATAGGAAGAACTATGTATGGGTTACCTATACCATTTCGTTTATTTCGCTTAAATTTAGCGATAAATGTCTTTCAAAAGTTTTCAAACTTGACAAAAATTTCTTTATAGTTTAGTTTAACGTTCATTTGATCCTTCTACATGGTTACTATACATGTTACAAAGCTATAAATAGTCAACTTATATTAGCCAATTTTAGATAGTTTTTTCTACTTTAAGTCAACACTTAGTTGCAGTTGCGGCGGCAATTTATCTTAGAGGTGGTTGTTGTTTCTGTAGTTGCTGCTGTTTTTATTTTGTTGTATTATATTTCATCAAAGCCTGCCCTGGCATAAATCATGGGCCAGAGAGGCTCGCTTTAACGGTAGCCAGCTAGCTTAGACAAAGCATTTATTTCACATTCAAATTTAAAAGTTATTCATAATGCCGGCAACTGCAACTTGCTTTTGGTCCCGGCGGGACTTGTGTTTGCCTTTTCTTTTGCCCCCCACCTAACTTTCACCCCCGACAAACTCTTAGTGTATTCTCATTTTGGTTTTGTGCCTCTTTCAAATTTTTTTTGTTGTCTGGTTGTTCAGTGAATTTGTCTGCACTCGCTTGTTGGATGATTTATTATCCTTGTTGTAGTGCTGCGGTGTGAATATTTTGGTGTTCATTTGAAGGCACGATTATTGAAATCATATGAATATATGTATGTATGTAAATAAAAATATATTGTATAATCCTTCTGCTGGTTGCTAGTGCTCCACCCACGCTCGCTAATTAATTTCCGAGAGGGTCCCTTGACGGTCGATGGTGAAAGTGGACATAAGTCACACTTCAGTCTCGAGTTAAGTAAATTAAATGGACAATTTGCTTATCAGTTCAGGGGATGCATTTCATATCGTTGACCAATTAAGCAAACCACATGCGGTAGCCCAGGCTTAACCCAGAGGGTATCCAATTACCATTATACCATATTTGGCGTTTCTTTACTGTCATAATTAAATGATGACATTGCTGTGGCTTGGCTTTCACCTGTTTAATGAGAATTGTTTGATTCCAAATTGTTGTACACTGCTTAACAAGTTATTTGCATTTATTTCGTGTTACATTTTGAAATATCCTCCAAATTGTTACGTTCAATAAATACAAGTTCGTATTTAATGATGTCGACTACTTAGTCAGATTTCTGGAGGTTAATTTGGTAAATATGGTATATTACTGCCGAGATCCAGGAGATCTTCTTACCATATCGGTGTGGGAATGCCCAACGATTACACAAAAGAAAAAAAATCATCAGAAAAATCGTGAATATTTCAATTAAAATTTATTTATAACATCGTCTATCTATTGCCTAAGGTACTATTAAAAGCTCCTGGAGATTATATGTAATATAACTTTAAGAATGTTTGCTGCATTTGCCACAATAATAGTATAAATAAATATCGAATGTTAAATTTTCTTCACTATTGGTGAAAAGTATATTTTTTTTTTGCATTAAGTACAGTTTAAAAGCTACAATTAAGCACATTAGACGGTCCAAAAGACCAATCTGATTTATTTGTTCGTTCATAAATTTTAAACAATTTCCATATTATGCCAAAAAGTTAATAAAATAAACACAATTTAAAAAATAGCGGCTAACTTACTCAACGCTCAATTAACGAGCGCTGTTAATTAACAGAGCCCAAGAGTATGCTAGAAAATTTAATTCGAAAGTGCTGTAAACTATCTTTTTGTTTTTCACACGCAGTTTAGAGACAAATATATGGTGCCAATAAATCACTCTCTGGCAATCAAAACAAATGCCTCTGTGACGTCACAAATACTAACTAAGTCAATTCGATAAATTATTGTTAAAATTATAAATAACATTTCAACCCTATTGGGAGAGTACCCCTAATATTTCACCCATTTGTTGTAAATGCGGTAACACTGCCAGCTGTTCAAGAGTTGCCAGAAACAGCTGTATAACTTCTGGCAGCATAAACTCATAGGTTAAAGTGACCATACAATTTAGTTTGCAAAATACCAAAATTGAACAAAACAGTCAAATAAATGGATATTAAACAACAACAATTGAAAAACCAATCAAAATAATACATTGTGACAAGTGATTTAAATGTGAGAAATTAAACTGAATAGTAATTAAGTAAACGAAATATTGGTTCTGCTTCCAAAATCATGATACCAAACAACACAGCAAACAGACTCACACACAAGCGAACGCACAGAGACACACTAATACAGCCACACAGACATGCCATGTATGAAAAAGTGAAATAGCAAAAGCAAAAACGAAAAAAAATAAGCGAGAGAGAAAAAAAAACTAGCCGAGCCGTGTTAAAAAACTGTGGCCAACGCAAAGAAACGGAGAAAAAACGCGAACTGGGGATAAATTCCAAAATGCAAACTAGTAAACTTGGCATTTATTTAATTTGAAAGTTTCTTTAATTATTTGGTAATATAGTACAAAGAAAATTTCATCAATTGCGGTCGCCGTCTTTTGCTCACTCTCATACATAACAACAATTAAACAAAAACAGCAAAAGCAAAAAGAGGCATAGAAAAATCGGATAAAGACCAAAGGCGTATATGTATATATACGTATTAACGTATATATGCTAGCCACATCTATGCTGGTTCAATAAAAATTCACACATATAATGCGTTCCAACAAAGAAAGTGAGGAAAAGTGCAATATAGACAGACCCAAAATCAAAATTCCCAGAGAGAAAGAAAAGGTAGCAGAAGCGGTATGGAGGGAGAAAGAGAGAAAGAGTTGCCAGGGCTGCCTATAACGCATCTGCGAATTATTCCCGCAAACAAATTATTAACTATAGTTAAAGATATTTCATAAATAAAAATTTGTTATGTGTTCCTAAAACCCACGAAACTCATCTTTGGTGTAAACTAATTTCGATTATTCGTGAAGCGGTTGGTGTTTCGGTATTTTCAAAAACCGAAACTAACCATCTACAAAATATTTTTGATTTGAATTGGACTTAAAATGATAAATATAATTCTGTTACGTTCAAAATAGTTAACAAACAATTCAAAAACAAACAAAACATTCACAACTAAAAATTAAATATTTTTTTTTATTAGAAAGGTCAAATCTTGTCACCTGAAAATAATTTAAATACCTTCATTAACTTCTGTTTTTTTTTTTTTGTAGTTTTATCAATTGACAACCAGCAGCTGACGGATCAATAACTGATTGAAAATCGAACAGCAAGAGCTAAATACCTGCACAACAGCAATCTAATCGCCTGCCCTCAGCTCCCTTGTTGGCTCCGGACTCTAGACTCTAAAAGTGGAGGAGCAGTGCCGACGTCTACAAAATATGAATATAAGGGGCAATCCTCCCAAGAAGGAGGGCAAAATGCGCATACGGGCCTTCCCGGTAAGACAAATTAGAAAATGTACAATTTTTTTTGTGAAAATAAGCATGACTCGTCGTTAAATTATTAAAGACATAAAACGTATCATCTATATTAGATAATTTAAATTATAAAGATAAATTCCAGTGAGGTAACAAAACATTCATTGTATTAATTTCATTCATTCATTTTTTGTGCTATATTTGTTATCTGAAGTGTTACATCTACAATATTCTTAATTCCTCTTCCTTTTAAATAATGCGAAACATAGAATTTCTTATTGCTGGCTAAATTATTGAGCTTATCATTTTTTGATTTTTTATAGCACTTGTTAGATGACCATCCAAAAGATTAGAATTCTATGTTAACTAGATAGTTAGACGAATAGTAAACAAAAAAAAATTATTGGCTTAGAAAAGCAGAGGAGTTCAGGTTATTGTTGCTGATCAAAAACGATTTCCATGTACTTCTGATTCTACATAGAAGAGGATAGCAGAGCTGGACAATTCCGATTCAGAAAAGTTTAGAACCCAGTTCCCTCAGAAGTCAATTTGGAAAACATTGTTAAACTGTTAATACACAAGAGAGTAGGCTTCATATATTATATGTTTTTTCTATTATCTGCTAAAATTTAGAAAAAAATTTTCTTTTAATGTACGACGATAATGTAACCGTTTTCATTTTAGTTTTTAAGTTACTCTCCTTATCATCTTAGTTTTGATTTTCGACAAATTATTGTTAAACAGAAATAAAAGAAACACCCAAAAAAATACGCTACAGAAACGTCAATAGCAATAAAAGAAACGGAACAAAAACATTTAACTTTGCCAGTCAGTGGGATATAGAAACGTTGAAAGAGGATGCATCGACGGGAGGAAGATCTACCCCTAACACCTGAACAACAACACCAACAAAATAACCTGAATCGACCCGGACACCACAATCGCATTGTGGCGGGCTCTACTAATTTTCCGGGTGGAGGAGGCGAAAATGTAAATGGTCCACGTCCAACTCTCCAACATCATGTCAATCGTCGTCCAGCACAGCAACAGCAAGTGCTCCGTTTAATACCAACGGGTGCTGTGACCATCTTGCAGAGACGATCCCAGCGTTCTGCAAATCGTGTGTTAGCCGGCTCGACAACCGCCATAACTTTAAACAATGAAGCCGGCTTAGTGGCAGGTAGTTCACGTTTGCGTGAAATTATACGCAAATATCCACTCTGGTTGCCCGAATACCGACGACGGGCCTTTAATGTACTTAGTAGTATAAGCATAAACTTAGATCTTCCACATGATGAAATTCACTTACATGTATTTTTTTGCTTTTTTACAGGCCTCTATGGATGAGAAATATGTGGAGACCATATGGGCCAGTTTAAAAAATGCCATACAAGAGATACAAAAGAAAAATAATTCTGGCCTATCCTTCGAACAACTATATCGTAATGCCTATAATATGGTCCTACATAAGCATGGCAATCGCTTATATTATGGCCTACGTGAGGTTGTCTCGGAACATTTGGAGCATAAAGTTCGTCAAGAGGTTATAGAGAGTTTGCATAGCAATTTCTTACCCAAATTGAATCAGGCCTGGACAGATCATCAAACGTCGATGGTTATGATCAGAGATATTCTCATGTATATGGATCGTGTCTATGTTCAACAACGTGAGGTGGACAATGTCTATAATTTGGGCTTAATACTCTTTAGAGATCAGGTAAGAGATAATTAGAAATGAACTTCGAACTCGCGATTTGATTTCGTCAAATATTTATTAATGTCAATTGTTTTGGTTGAAAAAAATATTTTATATATATTACCAAGTACCTTTAAAGCCTTTGTTTAAACATGAACAAAGTGTCAATTTGATTGTTTCTGTTTACGATGTAGTAGATGTGAAATTATCAAATATGATCTTATGAAAATACTGGTTTTAATTAAGTCCGCTTTATAACATTTAATCAATACCCAGATTAGCGCTATAATCACTTTAAAATAATTTTTAACGTTACTCGTTTAAAGAAAAAGAGCTAATTTTAACTAAAATATTTCAAATTCTTAATACAGGTTGTACGCTTCTCAGAAATCCAAAAGGCTTTGCGCGAGAAACTCTTGGGCATGGTCATGGAGGAGCGTCACGGTGAGGCGATCAATCATTTGGCCATTAAGAATGCTTGCACTATGCTCATCACACTTGGCATTAATTCACGTACTGTGTATGAAGAGGATTTCGAGAAACCGTTTCTCTCCCAATCGGCTGCATTCTATAAATTCGAATCACAAAACTTTCTTGCCGAGAATAACGCTGGCGTTTACATCAAGAAAGTCGAGGCACGCATCACTGAGGAATCATCGCGTGCGGCACTCTATTTGGACAAGGATACCGAACCGCGAATTGTACGCGTCGTGGAGGAGGAATTAATTAAGAAACATATGCGTACCATAGTCGAAATGGAAAATTCTGGTGTTGTTTATATGATCAAGAACTCGAAAACTGAAGATCTGGCATGCACATATAAATTATTCTCGCGATTAAAAGAGGAAGGCCTTAAGGTGATAGCCGACACAATGTCGGCATATTTACGTGAACAAGGACGCATGCTGGTCAAGGAGGAGGAGAATGGCAACACAAATCCCATAACATTTGTGCAGAATCTATTAGATCTCAAAGATCGTTTCGATCAATTTCTGGTGCATTCGTTTAGCAATGATCGCATCTTTAAGAATGTCATCTCATCGGATTTTGAACACTTTCTCAATTTGAACAACAAATCACCAGAGTATTTATCGCTCTTTATTGATGATAAACTGAAAAAGGGCGGCAAGGGGGTAAGCATTAACATACAAAATATATATAAGGATACAATTAATATTTTTCAATTAATCTTTTGTTCCTTTCAGATGAGCGAACAGGAAATCGAAACCATATTGGATAAGACAATGGTACTATTCCGTTTTCTGTTGGAGAAGGATGTGTTCGAACGTTATTATAAAACGCATTTGGCCAAACGATTGCTGCTTAATAAATCAGTCTCAGATGATTTCGAAAAGAACATGATATCCAAACTAAAGGTAAGCTGTACAATAAAAATTAAAATGTTAAATGTTATGTTTTAATTTTGAGCCAGTTTATTTCTAAAAATCTTTATATTTATACAAATACTTATAATTAAATGGAAAATTAATCTGGAAATTTGTTTTAGATATCGGACCAAAATGTAAATTATAAGTTTCTTTGTACAATTTGATTTGGATTTTTAATTTTCATAACCTCTTCCAAAATTCTTTTATCTTCATCCTTTTATTTCCATTTTTATTAAGGAAACTAAATTAAATTAATTCATTTGGTCCTCCTTGGAAGTAGATATCACACCACTTATCATATACATCATGTATAACACGCGACGAAATCTCTCATTTAATATCACCGCATCTTGATCACCTTTCTTTAGTGACTTTACAATATTACTTTCTTCAGCTTATCCTCCCTGCTAAATAAATAAAATATTCTGTTTTATTTTCGCAGACTGAATGTGGCTGTCAATTTACCTCAAAACTGGAGGGCATGTTCAAGGATATGTCTGTGTCCAATACCATTATGGATGAGTTCAAGAGTTTTGTAAATAATAATAATCTATCTTTGGGCGGTGTGGAGCTAACAGTTCGCATATTAACCACTGGTTTTTGGCCCACACAGGTGAGTTTAATACTGTTAAAAAGAACAAAGAAAACTTATATTCGTTTTTTAAACAAATTTTTAGACGGCAACTCCCAACTGCAACATACCATCAGCGCCGCGTGAAGCCTTTGAGATATTTAAGAATTTCTATCTTAATAAACATTCGGGTCGTCAATTGACGTTACAACCGCAAATGGGTAAGACAAATAAATTGAATGGCAAAACAATTTGTATTATACTCACTCTTGGTTCTATGTTTAGGTACTGCCTATATAAATGCCGTATTTTATGGTCGGAAGACAGCAACCGAAAGCGAGAAAGACAAAGATGCACCCAGCTCGAGTTCAAGCGGTGGTGCAGCTGTGCCAACAACAACGCGGAAACATATATTACAAGTCTCAACTTATCAGGTAAGGACGATGTGACAATGTTAAATAGAAATGGCAATAGTTGAATCAATTTAAATTAATGTGTATTTATCATTGTGGTTACAGATGTGTGTTTTGCTCCTATTTAATAATCGCGATATACTCACTTATGATGACATACACCAGGAAACAGATATACCCGAACGTGAGCTGGTTAGAGCATTACAATCGCTATCCATGGGCAAACCTGCGCAACGTTTATTAGTTAGGAATTCAAAGACGAAAACAAAAGATATTGAACCGACTGATGAGTTCTATGTAAACGATGCGTTTGTCTCCAAATTCCACAGGTTTGACTCTTAATATTAATCGACTTAAAGAACGTTTAATTATTAAATGTATTTTTCCTGCAGGGTAAAAATCCAAACGGTGGCAGCGAAGGGTGAATCAGAACCCGAGCGCAAGGAGACTAGAGGAAAAGTCGATGAGGATCGTAAGCATGAAATTGAAGCGGCAATTGTGCGAATTATGAAGGCACGCAAACGTATGGCGGTAAGTGATAATGAATAAGATTTATAAGAATAAATCTTTAAAACAATACAGAGTACATAGCTACAACTTATTCCTTGTTTACTTATGGAATGAACAACGATTAAAATAAATATTAATCTTTTCTTATATTTTGTAGCATAATTTGCTGGTATCGGATGTAACATCACAATTAAAGTCCCGTTTCTTGCCCTCACCTGTGTTCATCAAAAAGCGCATTGAAGGCCTGATTGAGCGTGAATATCTGCAACGATCAGCCGAGGATCGCAAAGTCTATAACTATTTGGCTTAAGGGCAATAGGGCACTGGGTCACCATATATATATATATACATACGTGCATACATTTACATAAAAAGATCACCTCTCTCATAAACGTCATGAAAAAACTCAACCCTGAAATAAGAACTATAACAAAAGTCATCATATATATATATATATGTGTATTTGACCAAAATGTTGATATATATATATACATATACATATATATTTATATATATATATATAGTTACATTTGACCCCAATCTAGATTTCGATTCTTTTTGAAAAATCTGACATTTCAAATTCATCAGTTTCAAACGAAAACAAAAAGAAAAATTCACAACTTACAAGAAATCAATTTGCTCTAGTTATATATATATATATAATATACATATATATATATATATATGCCGTTCATTTTCACATTTTCGGTCATTTATTTTATTAAATAAACACAAGCAACATGTAAAGCAATAAGCCCAAAAAACGAGAAACAAAAACTTACCCCCAGCCCCACCCTTACGGATGCAAAAAGTTAAAAATTGTACGCAAAGCAACATAAGAATAGAATTGCAAAATGCAGAATCCCCACTTAATTCTAAGCAGAAAAACAAAAAAATATATATTAATAACGCAACCTTAAAAAACAAAACCACAACCAACAACAGAATAATTCTAATAATTATACATATAGCTAAAATAATAAATTTATAAATGAATTATTAAATTTTTTAGTAAGCGTTTCGATGTACATTTTTATGTCTACCTGCCTGCCTGCCGGCCAGCCTCTGCCACACCCCCCTCCCCAACACAAACACATTTTGAGATTGAGAGTTTTAAATTATACATATATCATATAGATATATACACACACGCATATACATAGATATATTTTCCGCAAAATTGTTTTTATCTAATTCAGTTAATGTCAACTTTTAAAAAAGTTATATTCAACTTAATGGCAGCAGTTATTCAATGGATTTGAACACGAATAACAAGTAAAAAAAGGAAAAGTGAACGCAAATCTGAAAATAAAAAGATTAAAAAATAAAATTAAATCATAAAAAAAGAAAAAATGATTCAAACTTGTACATACAGATAAAAATTTTTGTTCTTTACATATGGAAAAATCGAAATAAATAAAACGTATGAGCGTTAACACTTCAACTATGAATTTTATTACTTATGAAAACGGTCGTATATGATGAATCTAGGTGCTGAATTCGAAGAAGAATGTATTTAAATGTGGTTGTCCATAAGTATTTGCAAAGAGAACTTATTTTATTTTGCTTTTTCAAAGAACCATGGACCTTCGCATGGGAAGGATATTAGTAAGAATATCAGATGTTTAATTGTAATGTTATAAAAAGTTTTAAATATATAAATTTGTTATATAGACCGAACTTTAAAGTATACAATTTGATTATAAGGAAATTGGAACTTTGCTAAACCAATTTTAATTTCTTTGGCCTTCGAAAGTTATGCAAATAAACTTTATCTAACAGCAAATAGTCAACCGACTACAAAACCCGAAAACATAAATTATTTAACTATTAATTTGGCTAAAAATACCAACAAAGGTTAGCAAATGTTGATACCTTTTATCTGTCGTGCAACTGGGGTAATATCTGTAATATCTGACGTTCCACTGATTTTTTGTGATTTGGAAATTAATTCTGTATTTTCTTTAGACTTCTTTGCTAGTGATATATTAAAGGATTCATGAAATGACCAAATGAAATTTATAACTATGTTACGTCTTATTTTCCTCTATATTATATTTTGGATGTATTTGTAAAGTATCAGCTGTATTAATAATGTTTGAATTTTAATCAGAAGAAAGTTCTTAAAGTTTGGTACATAAACATTTACCAAAGATTAACTATCAAGATCTTTTCGTAAGAATTCGTCTACTTGCTACAGGGTATACCAGCATCGGTGTCTTGATCTTAAGTGGGAACCCTTTTTTTTTGCTAAGTTCTTGGGTAAACAAACAACCGATCCAACCACTGATAAGGGGTAAAAATGAGAGTATCTAAATGAGCGATGAGGAGAGCAGAGGAGCGGAGCGGTGTGGAGAGGAGGAGAGAGGTGCGAGAGAGTCAGTTGATATATATTTTGCCCATACTGAGACCTGATTCCGAAACCGAATCAGTTGCTGTCTCCAAGCGTAACGGAAAGCAACAAACTGAATTTGTAAACGCGTGTGTGAAACAGATATTTATATATAAGTATTTATGAAGTACATACGTATATACATATATACATATATGTATATATAAGTATGTACACAAAACTACATTTTGCGACGTCAGAAGAATACAAACAAAAGATATGAACGCAACGTTGCGTTGTCGTTGACGCTGTCGTTTTGAAATCGCTGCCAAGGTTTTAATTTTATTTTTTTCCGATTTAATTTTTGCGTGTAAAGTTAAGTGACCTTTTTTTTTATTATTTTTTGATTTGTTGATTTAGTTAGTGAGTGGAAAAACTGCATTTGAATCTCGCCCAACATGAATATCGGCAGTGCCTTGAGTTTCTACACACATATCTGGTTGAAGTGAATGTTTTTGAAATTAAAAATCATAAAAAAAATAACAAAAACAGATAATTTAACTCAAAATTAAAACCAAAATAAAAAAATATACAAATTGCCTACCAACTGCGGTAAGGCTAAGATAGGTTTTCCTTGGCAGTAATATGAGTCGAAGAGAAACGGCTTTTGTTCTAAATGCCAAAACGATGGGCATCTCAACATCATCACCATCGCGATCTTCCCCCTCTACCTCACCCTCCAGCGAGAGGAGAGGCAGCAATCAACAACTGGAACAACAGCAGAAGCCAGTAGAATCCGGGGTTGTGCCGAGCACCTCCACTTTATTCACAGACAACGATATGGAGCGTTTGGGGGCCATGCGACAGGTGGCTGCCGGAGCTTCACTTTGTCCTCCTTATGCCCAATGTGATGTTAGCACCAATACCATATCCACGGATTACTATCGGTGTCGCTTGAATCGTTTACGTGACCTTTCCGGCGAGGCGGCCCAAATGAACTTTGAGCTGAATAACATATTTGTCAAGAGATTGGAGGAGATTGATTGTCTGGACAAGCAGAAGGGTGATGCAACGGTGAGATGAGGCCCAAAGTGCAGGGGAACTTGGCTACTTAGTATTTAAAACTGATTTATAGTGACAACCTAGGTTTATGCACGTTTAGTACGCCATATTTCGCAGTCTAATGAGGGGTGAAATGAGGCAATATTTTTTGAACTTGGCTTCCGTTTGAATTTGTATAGAAGGTGGGCTAAAACTACAAAAAGTAATTAAAACTATTTTTGTCGGATTTGGGTTGAGAAAATTTTAGATATATCTCTCTCGCTTTGTGGTTTTGAATAGGTTTATTCACTTGTTTGTTCCGAACGAAGTTTCTGAAATCCCATTTCTTTATAAAGAAAACATAAACAACTAAGTTCAATCTTTTATTTTTCTTAAATGAATTAAAATATCAATCTAGCTAATTAACTATTCGGACTTGAGTTCTTAAATATATGGTATTTATTAGTCTATTAAGATAATTGTGGTTCAGTCAATTTAATTCATTTTAATAACTATAAGTTTAAAAGATATAAGAACTTATATTATGAGGTTTGTAAATAGATTATTGTAAACCCATGGGCTCTAAATATTAATATAATTACAGATGAAATGCAGAAATTTAAATTTAATTAATTAAAATATACCTGCAACAATTTCATAACCGTTAAACATTTCGTTATGTCCAATTACATTAAAGTTTTCTCGTTTAAATTTTGATTCTTTTCATAAGATTGGCTTACAATTTCGATATACAAGCAGGTGTATCCTAATTTTGGGAGAAACAGCATTTAACTTTTTTGATTAGCAATAAACAAATATTTGTTCAAATGGTTTAACAGACTGAGAAAGAATTTTCTATATTATTACACACTTGGAATTTCCCTACAAATTTTGTTATTCTCTTTATCATTTGTAGAATCTCACACCGCAATTGCGTTTGGTAACATTTCAAGAATGGGTCGATTTGCTCCTCCATGTGAACAGCATAATGTTTGGCAACATGTCTGCCTTGGAGGAGGAGGCCTTTAAGAAAATAACAGCCTATTTTCAATATGTTCGTGGCGAGCAGAAAGATACCTTAGGGGAGAATCGCAAATTGCGTCATGATATCGGTGCGATCATGAAACTCGTTCAGAATGCCTATCACAAAAATACCTGGAATACCGAAGACATTTGTCTGGAGACGTTGACACTAAATCAATTGCTGGGCGTTCCACGCGACCAAGGGCATCCGGAGAGTGAAAGTGAGAAGGTACTTGCGAGGATGAAAAATGTATTTAAAATTAAAGTTCGATGTTCTACCTTTGTTTTTTGTAGACTAGCGACAAGGGCTGTGGCGACTGCGGGTGCAAGGAGCGGAAGCGTAGTCGCCCCTTGGGCAAGTCTCTTAAAATAATGAAATAACATTTTGCAGCAACTTTATATTTGTTTTATGTTTTGTTTTATTATCAATAAATTTCAAATAATATAAGTAAAATTTTTGTATTTTTATTAATTCTATTTGTAGGTGAACAAATGCATGAAATCCTTGGTGAATGAAATGGCAGCCAAACATGATGAGGTCTGCCATTTGCAGAGGCAATTGTGTGTCCTAGATGAGGTCGTACAAACAGCCAGGCAAAAGCTAATCCTCAAGGATCAGTGCATATCCCAACTCAATCAACAGGTGAGTACTGAGACGAACTGAGATTACTTAACCGGGTCACCCCCCTTGTTAAAAACTGGAGGAAAACTGGTAGAACACTTTGAAATGTCAAAAAACAAATTGTTTTTGGTTTGGTCTTTGAAATCTAGTTCCCTTTGTTGTATATTTTTGTACATAAACAAAACTCATTATAATTTCCATTTTAATTTCTTAAAAAAAAGTCGTGAACCAACACTCCCTTTACACTTAAAATTATCTAAATAATTTCATCCATTTTTATTCAACTCAACGTAAAAAAATTGCTAAATATGCTGCAGTTAGCAGAAGTCACAGATCGTTTGGCCAATATCCAGAAGTTCCCAGAGGATTTTAAACAAAAAAATTTCAGCAGCCATGCCGATCAGCAGTTTGACCAGGATTTATTGGAAGGTCACCGAGATCAACAGGGGAACGAAATCTTAAGGATACTCTTTGCGGAACTGAATGAACTATTTAATCTGAGTAATCAAAATTTTACACAATCGATGAATCGTTATAAAACCAAATTAGCCAGTTTCTTTGATAAAATGGTAAACATAGAATATCCTCCCGAAGCTATTGTTATAAATGGTACAGTCTTCTCTTCAGAGCTCTGAACATTCGGAGACCTTTAAAAAATTGGAAGTTTTAAGGAATCAACTGTTTTCACTGGAATGTGATATGGATAAGTCAGCGGTTCCCTTAACCTACAGTACCCAAAAGCAACCGCATCATCAGATTGATGATAAATCTGATTTGGAAATACTTGATTCCCTGCGACATCGTTTAATATCCCTGACCTATTGTAACAAGGATTTGCGTACGAAATGCCAGCATTTGGATATCGTTCATACAGGTATATTCACAAGACGATATCATTCATTTTATGCATTCTATTGCTTACTCCTCCGAATAATCATAGATCTACTGGCCAAAAATGAATCTGATCGCAGAATAAATCAAAGAAATTGCGATATTCTTAAGCAACTGGCTGACCTCATTTCCAAATTGGTGAGTTTTATAATTAGAGCAGGATCATTCGTTGGTTATCGAATTCGGAATATTTCAAAAGGAAGAACAACAATTTGGAATCAAGTCGTAATAACTTCCTCCCTTTTTCTTTATCAGCGTTTAACGGAATTTTCATATAGTGATATCTACACGGAATCATCAACGAGAAATCCTTTTTGTGAGGCTGTGATGGATATATCTGAGAATAATAATCGTCAAGTGAATCAACTAATGACTTGTGTAAGTATAATTAATATCTAAAAAATCACTTTATCACAACGTTTTTAAACAAATTGTAGAAAAGTGAGACAGACACATCACCACCACCACTACCGCCACCAACAACCACAACCACTGAAACAACAACATCGCCACCACCAACATCACCAAGCTCCCATCTAAACTAAACTAGGTCACTTGTTGACCCGCCACAAAGAAAAGGCAAAAACTTTACTTAAGACTTATGGACTAAGTTTGTTTTGCCTCTTAAGTTTTTAAGCTCTTAGACTAAGTTGTATAAACAAAACAGATTCTCCTCCACATATGTATGTGGTATACATACATATATGTATATGTAAACCTATAAGTATATTATATTTGATTTACACATGCAAAAGGAAAACCTATATGGTAAATGACATTTACATTCCATTTCCTGAGGGTTAAAGTCAGAAATCCAATATACACCATAAAAAGAAAATAGGATAGAAAAACTATACAAATGACAAGGAAAATATTGTTGTTTGTTGTTGCTGTTCGCTGCTGGTTTTTCCCTCTGATTTATTTACCCATATATTTTGTTCGAAATAAAAATAAAAATCATTTCCTTTTTGTTTTCCCCTCCGACAAATACAAATCGCTCACTACTGCCATAGGTAAATGTATTTATTCCAACTGCAATTGCGGTGCGATGGTAAAAACGGGTGATAGTCGGAGGGTGCTGAATGGCCCCCTCCATGGAAGGCACCTATCCAGGCATCTCTTCTGGGTAGGAAGCAGGAAGGACTAGGACCTGACGGCATCGGAAATAGGTTTCGTGTTATTTATTTACCCACAATCGACACGCGAGCTCAAAACGTACAATGATATGCATATCGATGAGAGTTGAGAGGGGGAATATGTGTGGATCGAAAGAGTCGACGTAGAGATGAGCATGATATACATTTTCGCTGCCGATACTTTCGAAATTGTAATCAAATTGATGGAAATCGTTGAATATTTTTGCGATATTAGATATTAATTGGGTTGAAATAACTTTTACAATATTTTTACGGTTTTTAGAAGAAGTTTTAAAAAAATCATTTTGGGCATTTGAATAAATTGACATATTTGAAAAATGTCAATATTCAAAATTTGGATTGTAAAAGGTCGGATAATGGCTTTTATAATGCACAGAACTTTCGTAATCGTAAATTAAGAATTAATGTTATAGTAAAGGAGAAGAAGATATCATATATTTTTAGAACACATTTCTATATTCTGTTTTTGATACACACTTGTACGGCCGTATCACGATGCCATCACCTACCAACATACACAGAGAGCTTCTAAAAATCAGCTAGAGCGCCAGCTCCTCGGTACAGCAATTCGGAAATCGGAATCGGCATCGGAATCGTTGCTCTAGTCCTGGTCCCGCGGATTTTGTATGTCCTTTCCAACATTCGTCATTTTCGGTTGCTGTTTATTCGCGTGAAACAAATCAAACGGAAACGCCACTCAAAACGGGATACACACGGAACTTGGAATATTATAATCAGAAAACTGCTCGTCGTCGCCTCGCAAAATAAACACATAAAAACCAAAAAAAAAATCAGACACCAAAAAACGAAAAAAAAAGAAACTGACAATTTACGAGCCTTAATTAGTTGCACCCACCGAAATATAGGTGGCAAGGCAACCGTCAACACCCAAAGGATAAATAAAATATCTAAAGGAAAAAGTCGTGCAATTAGCGTCAAAAGTTTTTGACTTCACTTCGTTTAAGAATAGTGTGAGACAAAACGAACCGAAACAGCGAACGGGTAAAGTTGTCGGGCAAATTGTTTTTTGAGTGGTCGGACGAAGGACGTGGGGGACGAAGGTTGATGGGGATAACTGAAACTGAAACTGTAAATGTGCAAATTAGGAGGTGCGCGGAAAGAGAACTTTCGTGTGGATTGAAGAGTTACGGAATTACAATGCTGTCAAACTATGACAAGTTAAAGTTTTTGTGAGATGTGTAATTTATAATCGCATGTTTCCCAGATGTCAGACTAAATTATGCTGGCCAATGCTATTGGATACATCTACAAAGGTTTAATGAATTCATTTTTCTTTGATTTAATTGAAGTAGTTTTGATTACAAATATTTACCGAATAATAGGATTAAAATATAAATTAATTAGAACTTCCAGATAGCTAAACTTTATTTTTTCGATTTTCAACTATCAATATTTTTTAATTCCATTTTTTATAAAACTATTTCGAAAATTGAAGTCTCTTAAAAGATTGCAATATAAGGCTATTTCGATGAATTAATTTTAATTTCTTGAATTCTGCTCAGCGATCTTTTCTGGGACGTCGATACCAATTTTCTATTATCGGTTTTAAGTTTCAAATATCACAAACAGAAATATTTGTAGTTTGTTAATGGTTGAAACAAATAAATTTAAAATTCTGCATCATATGTATGTAAGTAATGAGCTTGAAAGATAATTTGCATGACCAAAAGAGAAACGTTCAACACGCTATTAATACTTCAAACTATTCCTGAAAAAGTTTAAATCACAAAATTTGGCGTGTAATTGAGCCGTTTTTTATTTTAGTTATTAACAATTCAATGCCCTCCCTTCCGACAACAGAACAAGCAACAGCAATTTATCTTAATCGATTTTCAGCTGCCTCCTCCACAGCCCCTCATTTTGTGTCTCTCTCTTTGGGCTATCATATTCAGAATAATAACAAAACGATACGATACGATATGATATGAAAAATGACTCCTTAAAAAAAAGTAAAGTGTATTAAGTGCACCTAGCCACGCTCCTCCTGCTCCTTATTGTTTAGTGCCTACAACGATCTAATTTCATGCCACCACCCGCTGGCGACTTTATTTTCCAAATCGTGTCAAACAGTCAAATCGTCAGAGTGAATAAAATAATAATCATTTGACTTCTGATTTTGGTGTTCCTCTGCGATTGTGTGTGTGTGATTGTGTTTGTGAGTGAAACGAAAGTTTGGTGTAACCTGAAACTTTGGTTCGATTTAGTTTTATTTTCGTGACAAAGTTTTAATAGCAATATTATTGAAATGAAATGAAACGGTAATGAAGGCGAATTTCACATCAAAAGTAAATAAAATAAAATACTATATATGTACAAGTGTATGCATGTTTTACCATCCAGCACGAAAAGCTTGAAAGAATCAAGAATTTGACACCACAAAAAAAAAGTTTCAACTAAATTCAAACAGCAATGGTAAGGCTTAAACGATTTTCTCTTACACTTCGTTTTATTTATACCCTTGCAAAAAGTGCATATTCATTTTGCATTCCTTTATTAAAATCAGAATTGTAGGTTTTTTTAATTGATATAACGATTCAAAGAGAATACCTTAAAATCGTGAACAATTTTAAGGTATGCCCTTTTGAATCGTTATGACAATTTAATTTGTGAAAGAAAATGTTTCTTCTAAGTCATTTCGATATTGTATCTGATAATACATATCGATTCTACATTTGCATATAATCATTAAAATATATCGAACTGGAATACAGTTATTATTACATATATCTTCTGAATTATCATATCATTTCTGTAGAATAGTCTAGATCATATAGCATGTTATGTTGGTGTGATACGATGCAGTCTCCGCTTATACATATGAATAAAATAACTACATCGATGTGATAACTTCAATTAATGGAATTTAGCTTAAATCCATTTTTCAAGATTTCGATACAAATCAAATTTTAGCAGCATTTTTTTTAAAATGTTTTGCATGTATGAATTTTGTTATCAGAATTTATTTAACTCATTCAAAATTGGATGATTTTATCACTTGATTGCAATGCAATTATTTTGCAAGGGCAGGTAGATACATACGTAGATGGCTTAAATCTTTTTGTATATTCTTTAGGACAGTGGTGAGGAATGTCCACATCGGCAGCAATTGGAGGATACGTTACTCCATTGTCAGACACAAAAGGAGATTTTACAAGTAACACGAGATAATTATCTTAGTATTATAGATGAGTTTAAGCGCGACTTGGAGGAGCTGACTGTACAGGTCGAACAGCAACAGGAGCAGCAACAGCAAAATCATGAGGAGGAGCAACCACAGGATCCTCCGTGTGAAGAGCCTACACATACCGTTTTGGAACTACAAGTTATACATACGAACATCTTTTACCATAAACTCACTTTTTTAACAATTTATATTTTTCTTTTTTATCGTTTCTCATTGCTTTCCGCCTTCTTTCACATAGAACGAACGTTTGGCCTTTGAAATTCAAAATCTACAAGATTCTTTAAAAGATCGCGATCATCAAATCAAACAATTACATGGAATGATCACTGGCTTCAACGATATCCATGAGAACACACGACTTAAAGACGAGATTTTTGATTTAAAACAAAAGCTTTGTAAGTAAAATTGCTCGAAACCTAACTAAGTATGAGTATCTTAATGAAATCTTCAAACAGGCATTCAATCGAGAATAGTGCGCAAAGTTGACGCCCAGCTGAAGGGTCAGGAGGAGCAGCACAAAACTCTCTTGAAAAGCTTTGAAGATCAAGGTGAGGAACTGAAACGGGCCAACAGTCGTGTTAATACGTTGCAGGAGAGATTATGCCAAGTGGAGAAGCTGCATGAAGAGCTAAGGACTGAGGTGGGGCATAGCTATTAATTCCTGATAAGTAGATAACTAATCGATTGTTTTAGCGCAATATCCTTCGCGAGGAAGTCATATCCTTGAAGGAGAAAGATGCCAAACGCAATGGTCACGAACGTGCTCTATGCGATCAATTGAAATCCAGCCGCTTGGAAGTTGAGCAATCCCGAAATCTCATACGGAAGATGCAGTGCCATCTAAAACAGGAAGAATTCCATCATCAGGATATCGTGATGAAACTGGAAAATGCAAATGATGATATACGCCAACAGATGGGAAATATTGCTGCAGAATGCAAGCAGATGCAGGTTAAACTGAAGTACGTATTATGGAACTTATCTCGATGGGAATATACAATGTACTACATATATATATTTAAAAACAGTTACCATCTTGTTGTATTGCAGGCAGCAAACTGATGTCAATCAACAGCAGCATTTGATAATCGATTCATTTCGCAACTGGAAAGATGCACAGTCTAGATCGGATGACGCCATGCGGCAGTGTGTGAAACGTGCCGAGGATCATATCAATACGTTGCTTGAAGAGAATCAGAGTTTGTGTGAAGAATATCGTAAATTGCATCGGGATTATAGTTTGCTGGAAAATGAAATGCAGAGAGTAAAACTGGCGGTGAATAGTCGCGGAACATCTCAGACACTAATGAATTCAAGCGACGCGGCGGGCAACGATGTGAGTGAGCCAAGTGACCAATATCTACCACAATCACATATAAACAACGATTTCTATCCCGAGACCTACTCCTCATCCTATCCTCTCTACTACCAACAACAACAGCAACAAGATCAACAACCACAACAACAACCAACAGAGTCCTCTTACCAATAGTTCACTTTACATCTAAAGAATTTGCTACTTTCGTTTTGAGATATGGCTATATGTGAAATTATCTTTTTGTCCGTTCCAACTGTAGCCCTGATTCGGGTTCTTAATGTTCAGATAAACGTGCCAAATGCACTTTCTGCTGTGTTCATTAACGATTCATATTTTTGCTGATTCGGAGAGAAATGCTACAGTAATCTATTGTATATTGAAAATCTTCTTTCACAACGATTCAATTGCTTTGATTTCTGATATTACCCAAAGCTGCCGAAATTTTAATGGGACTTTAAGGACTGCAGGAATCTATATTAATTCTGCATTATAGCCATATGATCAAAACTTATAAGAGCAATCTGCCCACCAAACGACATTTAAATGACACATTTTCCCCTTAGATGGCCAAATGTGTGCAAGATCTAAGTGATGCATCTCGACGCATAGCCGATCAGTACAGGAATCTTAATAATGATTCTCTTCAAGCAATGCATTGGAGAGCCTCCGATGGCGAACAGCGGTTTCACCACCCGCACCAGCAGCAGCAGTCATCAGATTCAAAAGCCTCGTCATTGTGGTCTTTGGGAGCCACACAATCCTCGGATATACTGCCAACAGCATCAGAGTAGTGTCCATTTAAATCATCTATTCATCCTTTCGAAACCAAGTTAAAATTTTGACAAACGAAATTCGGCCAATTGCATTTGTATCTGTAAATTATATATACATTTATTTGTAAATTGTAGTTTAATAAAAACTAAGTAAACAAATCTTATTTTCTTCTCCCCTCCTGCTCGTCCAATAACAGCTTTTCCCTCTCACTAATGGCTAATAGAGCCATTTTAATTTGTGCTCTCTTTTTGATGCTCTCCTCCCGCACAACGTCCGCCTGTTTGGTCAAGATTTTAACTCGGACGTCGCTGAAATGTTGGGCTTCCTGCATGTTCATGGACAGGTATACATCTTTGCCAATATTGACCAATATCTTGTCCATCTGATCGGACTTCACTTGGGCCTGCATGAACATATTGCTGCCTATATTCACTTGCGTCTTGTAGCCTTCCGGCAAATGGGAATCGAAGGTTTCCAGTGTATTCTTCAGTTGTACATATTCCATAATCTCTTCATTGAATTGCTGCAGGCATTGGTCCAATTGCCGTAGATCTTCTTTAAGAACGTCATTAATAAATTCCTCGATTTGTGTAATACGGGCCTGATGCGATTTTGTTTGCATTTTGCTAAATTACTTTATTAATCAGCTGTTGGAGGTATTCTCTCCATCTCGCTCACACTTACTTGGCCGGTATTTTTGTGTTTGACCCATATTTTCGTGAGTGTGACCGTGCGAAAAAAGAAATCGTTACTTTTGAAAAAATATTAATAAATCGTAATTTAATTTCTGAAGCATTAATTGACTAGCAACGAATCATAACATATACATAACGTTTATAAATTTAATAAAACACAACTCAGCTAATGCTTGAAGATACTCTTGGGTTTGCTTAAATTATAATACGGATTGTAAAATTAATAAGAATTGCTTATTGTTACATTACTAAGTACAAAATATATTTTATATTGCTATGGCGAAAGAACCTTTAGTGTTTATTAATATAAAACAATAAATCCGATACAGAGAAGATTAAATTTTTTTAATTTAACACACTTATAACTCGAATATGTAGGAAATCAACGCTGGGTGTTTTCCTATCCGTTCAATCACTACAGAATACATATTTGAAGTGGATTTCCTATGTTCTATATCGATGCCCTTACTTTTTTAAGGAAGTGAAATTCAAAACAGAAAAACGAAGAAATATTGCTGAAATTTATACATTGTAGACATCAGTCTATTGGTAGTCTGTACATTTTTGTATTTAATAACCGAAACAAGAAAATTCTGTATTTGGTTTCGTAAGATTAACTAATAAATATCTGATGTATTCTTATAACATGCTTGCCGACTGATTACTTATCCTTAACTGATACTTCTTTCGTATATTATTGGAATTGGACTACTTACCATAACTTTCATGAACTTATCCATCTCTTTCATATAAAGGCGTCACATTTGCAGAAAGCCGATGAAGATTTCCGAAGCAGATAAGACTAGGCCGCAAAATTTATAATTTTTCTTGATTCTAGATTCTTTATTAAAAAACACCAAACAAAATGTACTTTTAATTTTGGTTTAAAAAGATTACATAAACGCATCTTTTTATGTAAGCGAGTTAGAATGTTTGAGAAAACGCTGCATGCGAAACGAATGTAATAACTATTATTTTATATAGTTTTTAAATAGTTTTTCCACTTGGTGCATGGTATATTCGATCCAGGCAGTCCCTGGTTGGGATATACAACTTATCCATTTCTTTATCTATGGATAAACATTCTTATATCGAAAGGTTCAGTCACAAAATGGTTCACATACTTCTCGGCTGTTTGGAAAAATTGAAATTGAGTTGAACTTTTACCATTTAATTAAACTTAGCTTGAGGCATAAAATATTTGTAATCCACTAAATTTGGGATTTATCAGTCACATCTTTGTTTTTTTATTATACAATTGCATGAGCAGACTTCACTCAGTAGTCGGTGACTTTGCTTTAAAAATATCGAATGCTTGTATATTGATATAATTTCAATATTACTCTTATCCACACTGAGTTGATAACGAAACAGAGTAAGTAAATTTAGAAATCTTGAAAAAAATATAAAAAAAGAAAAATATATATTTTTATTAGGACTTCCAAGTAAAATGAGTTTTGCCTTGATGCGGAAACTTCTGTTGCTGCCCTTCAAACGGGCTTGCGATGTTGCTCTACCAAAAGCTGTTGCATCGACACCAAAAGCGATCCCAGCAGGGGCCGGTGGTCAGTTGCAACAGATACGTCATCATGCGCCAATAGCCGGGCCACCACGATTCCCATTGTCGACCGGACAGCGTCTCATCATGGGCTGGGGCTCTTTAGCGGTAATGATGATCATACCATTTTGGGCTCTATTCCAAATGCCACGCTGGTCCAAGTTGCACAACGGCATCGATCCCGATGCAGAGGAGAGGGAGCGGCAGGAGCTATTGGAGCAGCAGCGTCTGGCCGAAGAGGAGATGGCACAGGAGCAGGACGAAAAGGGCAACAAAAACAAAAAGTAGAAGCATAGAAACACATTTTAAACGGTGACTTCAAGTTATAAGATTCTTTTACTGGATTTCGACACGCGCACACCCACAACACACAATATACACCCACACAACAACTATCCACAACGTACACACACCCACAAATTTGAGGTTAAATGTACAAAAATAATTAACCATAAGCAACAGCGTGGCAATTATTTTGTAATGTGTTTAATTGAATTAAAAGTTCTTAGAAGAGCATTCAAAAATTATACCTACTTTTGAAATCTTTCAATTGCAAAATAAAGCTAATTACTATGTCTGCAAGTCGTTAAATGAATAGTTTTTGCATACTTAATCAATTGAATGCCTGCAAAAGGAAAGCCTAAGTGAAAACGTTAAAATCGTGAAGCGTCTTAAAAATGGTAATAAACTGAATTAAATCAATTAATTTAAATTTAATTTAATTGCTTTGTCTAATTAAAAAAACAAAATAAAAGCACTGCTGAGTTGGTTAGTCTCTAAGCTAAAGATCAATTACGGAATTATAAATTGGAAAGTGATTTATTTCACAAAATTACAAATTACTCAAAATCTGTTATTAAAATATTTCTTAAGACATTACACACGATTAATGTTTATAATTTATTTAACAGAATAAATAGGTCATAATATTGTTTGCGATTTTATTCTAGTTAGAGCCAGAATTCCTATATTTAAGTTACTCTAAAATTATTTCTTAGGAAATTTGAAATAATTTCTTTTTGATAATATCGAAATGATTATAACCGGAATAACTGTTACGTACATACATATCTCTTAACTTCCCACTTTGTTAGTTTGATGACAAATTTTTGACCTTCTCCGTTGGTTGGGACCACATCGTTTAGAAGATTCTGCCCAGAATGGCACAACAAATTAACAAGGAATGAGGCAAGCCAAAAAAAATCTGGCCATAAACTAAGTGACCACCTGGCTGGGCCACTGGAATGGCACAGTCAATCGGTTAACATAAAGCAAAGATCTTTATGAGACAACTGGAAAACCGCAACGGAACGGAGCAGACGTCGACGACGACGACCAAGCGGAGAAGTAGGAGAATCGGCAAAAACCTTTTAATGATTACAAAGAGAATGTTCTCACTTCTTTAGAATTGACCACACAAAAGCGAGGCAAGTGGGAGAGTGAGAGTGATGGAGAAGTCCATTCTGCAAGATATCTCAATATCCTCCTTCTCCCCCTCCTCGATCCTCCTCCGCCTATTGGTGCGCACTTTCATTTTCAGGCATAATTAATTGCGACCGAAAGTTTTCTGTGCTGGCAGAAAGTAAAAAGTTTTGTCAGGAACAACGAACCTGTCGCGTGGTGGGGAGACACAATACATTCAACACAACGCACTGAAACAGAAACCGGATCAAATTGTTGGCAAGAGGCAACTTTCTTCTTCTGGGCTTCTTCTGACACACTAAACTGACGCAACGGCAAACTTGTGGCAAGTGCAACAAGTGTGCCCGAATTCTCCCCGTCCCGATTTTAATCCCTCTGTCGCTCTCCTTCTAGCTGCCTTTACATATATGTGTGTATACATATAGGAGGACGCCTACAAGCTCCACTAAGAGTGGGGAATCGAAAAGGAGAATGGGGTGAATGGTATAGTACATGCCTCATTCACACGATCCAGCGCAAATGTTTATAAATTACAAAAATATACTTATATCCTTAGCTTTGTTTCGGGTATATCAGACTATTATGATAATTCTTTACAGGAAAATTCGAAATTTGAATTCCAATCTTTAAATAGAATTTTCTCGCTTGACGCAAATAAAAAGTCTTGAATCTTTTAGAAATTATATTCACAAATCAAGAACTTTCTTAAAAAGGTGGACGAAAATAATAAAATTTAAGTTTTCGATTGATTTTTCAAAATCCTAGAAATCACGACAAAGTAATATGTCCTGGAAGTCTTCTTAGACGAGCTCTTAACCAATTTTATTGGGTACAGCTTAAGTCGTTGCTATTTTCACTCAAGAAGTGAAGCTAGTGAACCGATCCAATCGACTGCCGCCTGACAGAACCAGTTTAATGGCACATGAAAATTTCACCAAAATAACGAAAGAAAAAACCATCGGGAATCTCCCCTACTGAGTCGCCCAGTCTAAGCGCAGCTTGGCGTGGCAAGTTGATTTGCTTAAAAAGAAATTCACTTTCCTTCGGCTCCAAAAAATACAGAAAACTTTTTGCTGTGGATTTTCTTGGGCAAAGAAGGTCAGTGGAGATCATGATCAGGATTTAGCTAACAAACCCTGAAAACTGAAAACCGAAAAGCAAAATCAAATAAACAATTGAAACCGAAACTTGCATTGGCCAATGAGCGCGGAAAAATACTTTTAATGAAAGTTGGCACTTTGCCTTGGCTTGTTTTGGGGTTTGATTTGTGGCAGGCAACGAAGGAAAATGACAAGGAAAATGGAAGGAGTTGTTGTTGAAGGTGTTTGTTATTTTGGTTTTTTAATTGGATGAAAAGTGGCAAAGTTTCCATGGAAAAATGCCTATAAACTGGAATGAAAATCGGATTTTGTTTGGCAATTTTGATAATTATGAACTAAGCAAGCAATAAACTTTTGAGACCTTTATCGATCTGTGACAAAATAAGATTTATGCTTGGCTTTTTCGTATAATCATTGGGATGTATAAAATTTGGTGTTATTTATTCAACGAAGTCTTAAATTTTTTGTTAGAAAACTTCTCGTTCCGGTAGTATTAGATCATCAAAAAGGAACAAATATCTTCACATTTGTTTGGACTTAATTGTTAAAAGTGCGATTTTAATTGCTCTCGCAGCGATTTAATTATTTTAGTTGCCTATTTATTTCCTTAATTTAAGATTCTTTTGCAAACCAGCTAGGAATTTTCCTTGAGGATTCCTTGGAGCTGCGTACATTTGCATTCATATGCATACGCTTTCCGATTTTTTTTTCTTTATTATAGTGATTCGATTGGGCCGACTCGGACCATTATAAATACAATTAATAATAGAGAATAAATTAAGCGAATATAACTGACATATTATCCAAAAATGGAATTTAAAAACTAGCATTTTGCGATTGTCATTCTATAAATTAATTTAATTCTAATCCTATTGAAAATTTCCTTATTTTTCTCATTTGCTTTATTTAACATTTCGGTTTTCAAGTATATTTTACAAATTTTACTTCAACTCAGTTACAATTTTTTAATTGAGAAATGTATTTTTAAGCAATTTACATTGGATTACATATGAAGTTTGATGAGTAGAATGATAAAATCACATTTAAGTTAAATTTTACAGTCGTCATTTTTATATTCATTTCCTGAGAAAGTTTTCCTGAAAATTGTTTCGAAAATGTTTATTGACTTTGATAAGAAGACTATTCTTTATAAACTAAAAATAAATTTATACATAATAAATTAACCTACATTTAAATACAAAATTGTTCAATTTTTATGCCCTTTCTTTGCCATGTAAATCTGTATGTATTTATCTATGACTGTGCGTTTCCATGTGCTTAGCAATTTGTAATTGAGACCCAGATTCCACAAGGTCTGATATGTAGTACAGCTTCCACTTATCTTCACCCTCATTCCATTACTCTTACTCATAGCTTCGGCTTGCATACAACTTTTGGTGTTTTTTTGTGGAACAATGAACCCAACCACCAAAGAAGAAGTTAACCTAGAAAAGACCGTACACAGAAAAGCAAAAAAAAAAAGAAGAAATTGTCACCAATTTTCTATTTATTTTCATTACTATTACTTATCATTTTTTAGCGGCTTAAATGTATCGTGCCATTCGCCAAAGAATAGGCGAAAGAGAGAGAGAGAGAGACCATCTCAGTCATCGTCATCATCATCATCAGTGGAGCGACTTGAGTGACTGAATGAGTGAAAGCAAGTAATCTGCAGAGAATAGTTCTCCATAACCATTTCCATATAACTAATGCTCCAATTTCTTAAATTCTTAAATTTATATAATTATTTCTGCTAAAGTTGGCAGTACGAAAAGTTTAACTTGAATCTAACTGCCACTTAAGAACTTGCGCAAAAAGCCCTGACAAACAAGACGTCGAGAGATAAAGATAGAGAGACCCTTCCATCCATCCACATGCCTTTCTGCAATTGCTGACAAAACGTGATTCGTGCAGAGAGACACACAAAAGGCCCCATTAATATAATTTGTGTCTAGAGTTGGAAATTCGTTGACTCCAGTCACTTACACACAGTTTCGTCCCCTAAACGATTATGAGGTAGCTCCAAGCCGGGGAATGTTGTGAAAACTCTGTTTTGTTTTCGGCGTTTTTTTTTTGTTTTTCTTCTCTCATATCGCATTGGGTTTTCTTTGTTTTTCTATTGCTTAGATCAAATAAAACCGCTGATCGTGTCGTGTTCACTGTCGATCGATTGGCATTTCGTGGGTGTTGTTATGACCCTTCCAATCAGTGTATATTTGCTTTAGCCAGACGTTGGCAACGGAAGCCTTAGCAAAAAGAAATGGTAAAAATTTATAGGTTAGATCAGAAGGATTTTAGTTGAGTAACACACAGATTACTTAAAATATATACAATTTATTTTAAGTATATATGTAGGTTTCTTCTATTACATCAATTTAATTATCAATATTTGGTTGTTCTCGGTGGTTTTCAGATGAAATGGTTATAAAATTATCGAAAAACAATTATGTATATCGAATAGTTCTTATTAAAATCGATCTCTAACGCAACTAGTAGAAAGATCTCGTTATAATATGGACTTTCTTTATTTTTAGATCATCTTAAATTGTTCAAAAACCATATGATATAACAAGTTTCTTTGTGATGAAATAACTTCGAAGGGTGTAGAAAATTCGGCGCTGTCAATATTAACTCGTCCCTTTAGTCTTTCTGTGTGGGTTTTTCCTTTCTTTGTTGTCTTTCCATTTGAGAGAATTGTGTTCAATTTTTATTGGTTTTATGGGGCTTCTTAATTTGTTACCAAAAATGGTTAACAGTAGCCCCTAAGGGGGTAATCAACAATTTAACTTGCGTGTTGACAGACGAAATAAATTTGAGTTAAATTGTTGATTTGCTGGCAATTTGCGTGGGAGTCGAGAACTCAACAAGTTTTCAATGTACTGAAAAGTTGAAGGCAAACCAAAATGACTTATAAAAGGGAAAGTGTTATTTTCCCTTGGAAAAACTTCTCAGTCTAAGTACCATTCATTTCATTTAGAACAAATACAGATTAAATAATTGTTAAAATTATCTTTTCTAAAAGAAAATGTTGTGTTTTTGAAGATCTGTCTACGATAATTTGGGGTTAAGTCACCTTCTACACTTCTTTGACTAAGCTTTAACCTTTTAATTTCCGGATACGAATTACTTGACTCAGGACTATGAAACAGAGTCTTCTGCCACGATCTTTAGGATTTTAGAATGTTATAGTTTTCCTCCCCATCACAATTAAGACATTTTCATTGAAAACTTTCTCAGGCTCCCAACCCAAACTGAAACATCCATTAAGTCATGTAAAATTCTCACACTCGAAAAACAAAAAGCCGAGAACAAAACTAAAAAAAAATTGATTACCTCTCGGCCAGAGTACAAGAACACGTACCGATAATCATAACTCTAGGGTAACCCCCTGCCTGAACCCCTTTTCACACTTCTTTTGCCATCCATTATAATGGAGCCCAACTGCATCGCTTGGTTGGTTGCTTCGTTGGTTTGTTGGCGGATCCTCTTAGTAGGCTTAATTGCATCACGTTTTTAGAGCAACTTCAACTTGGGGGCACAAAACATAAACATGCCGACAGAATATTACACAATTGTTTGAATGGCGAGAGGGGGAGCTGCAGTTGCATGTGGAGGAGAAAGAGAAATAATGCACATTAGCTGCAATGATTTACACATATGTATGTACGTACATATGTGTGGGTAACTCTTTGATTCCGATGACTGACTCACTGACTGACTGGCGTCTATTCATCTTTAAATTTGGTAAAGAAAACAGCAAAAACTTATCAAATTGTGCGTTTTTTCATGCTGTATGAGGAGAAGCTGAAATCATAAAACCATATTTCGAAATTTTAAAACTTAAAACTGTTTTGGTATCTAGAAGTCGCCTCAAATCTGAGTTATGTTGGCAATATTTCAAATAGTTTTCAACCGAATCGAATCAATGTTTGTCCTTGGATCTTTCCACCAAAAGCGACGAAAAACATTCTAGTCTAAATTTGGAAAAAAATGTTGTAATCATTTCATTTTTTTTGTAATGCTCGTTAATTTACTAACTGATTAAAAGTCCATAGTAGTTATCGTAAGCTCTTTGATGCACTACATGCTTTAGTGATTAGTCCAATTTTTTAAACATATAATTCTAATATTGAAAAGATTCTTCTATTCATTCGTCGGTTTTGGGATAAGCCAGATCGAGTAACTTAAGTTTATTTCAAAATGAAAAGTCGGAAGTTCTAGAAAACTGTTTGACATTTCTTGGTACTCGTTATTCGCTAATTACTCGTTACTTTTACTATTTAGTCATTTCGAACTAATGTTCCATTTTACATTTTTTAATGCCACCGAGCTTCGTTGCGGTTGTTGCAAGTGTCAAGCGTCAACCAAGCGTTGCATCCTCTACAAGTACAACTATAAACTTCAGCTACATCAACTTACAACTAAAATGTGGCAATCTTACGCATTTGGTAGGCAAAAGCCAAGTTTGGTCATAAGCCCAAACAGAGATAGACTGGCTGAAACAAAGAATTTGCACAACAACTTTTAATTTGGTTATTTGTACACAGCAGAATAAAATATCAAATGTTAGGGCCCCCAAAATACAAAACGGATGCACATTTCCGGTGGGTTGGTTGTTGGCTTGGAGTGGGCTGGATAGTTGCTAGTTGCATGACACACAATGCAATCGAACTGACCAGACCAAAATGCAAAGTCCAATCCAACTTAACTGAACAACCAACTGGAGCCACCCGCGCGACAAAATGTAATTGACCAAAAATGCAACGCTTGGCTGCCTAGAGAATAAAACAAACAAAATGAACAGCAAAAATATAAAAAAAAAACTAAAAATATTCAGTGGATTAGTCGACGAAAAATGTACCCAAAACCCATTAAAAAAATAATGTTTTCTAAAATTTTATTAAAAGTTTTCGCATTATAACAAATTGAAAAAATAAGAAACACTTTTTCAAAATCTCTTATAAAATTTTATTTTAAAAATTATAAATTTGTCATACTTAAGCTAAATATTACAATAAATGGGGTCAATGCTGACCTGACCTTTAATTCTTAAAAATTATTGTAGAAATTGATTATTATTTGTCATTTGTTTAAGGATTTTGTTAGAAACTAGAAATATATGATACACATTTTAAATAAAGAATTGAAAGTGCTCAATATTTCTTTCGATATTTTCATTTATCTTTTACTTTATGTAACCAAAATAGTTAAATCATTATTGAAAATTAGACCAATTCTGAATACGACATCTATGTTGAAAATAATAAATGAATAAAATGTATAACTTTTATGAATTATGAAATATTAAGCTATTATGAGAGAATTGTAGACTCTTTTGCCTTGTTAGACATTTTAATTAAATCTTAAAAATATGAAATAATAATAAAATATAGTAAGCGAAACGCTAAGACAATAAGCATAATTGTTATTGAGGTAGTAGGTACTTATAAGTAGATTGTTGTAAATATTAATTATGCCAATTTATCCGTTATGCTTGTTTGAATTAAATAATGATGATATTGGTGAATTCATTATTGATTACATAGAACAAGTTTCTTTCTCTAATGAACAGTCAAAGTCAAATTTGCATATACCAAATACAGCTCTGCTTGCAGACCCAATTTTTTCCAAATATCCCCTAAACCAGATATACCCAAAAAATCCATTTTAGCTTCAATTGCTTGTACCTACATACTTTAATTTATTTTATACATTTTCTTCTCGTTTTGTCTCACTTTGGTCTGGTGGATTTTATATACATTTGCTGATGAATCACTTGTGAAGAGGTTAACAAGTCAAGTTCTGTCTGATATTGAACACAATTGTGGTTTGGCAGTGCATAAAACTTTAAAATTTGTTCAATTGATGGTTAGTTTAATGGCATTGGCAATAACCGACACAGAAAACCCAAACAACTACCTACACTTAATTAATTCATTAGCAAAATGTGAAAAAATAATATAAGAAGGAGAAAAAAGACGAAGATGTAAAAGAAGTTAAACATTGCCACATCTGAAGATGCCAATTGGCTTCTGTCTGCTGATGTCATCAGCAAATTGCAGATGCAGCTGCAACTACCTAGTTTTTATGGCTATCCAATGATCATCATCACCATCGTCAGCATCATTATCATCATGATTGGTATCATCATGATTACGTGGGCAGATGCAGGCTCCTTCTCAGGTTTTTGGTCAATTAATAAAATGCGTAGAGTGAAATTTTTTCTTTTTTTTTTTCGTTCGTTGTCATTAAAATTGACGATGCGTCTGATGCTGTAATAATATTTGCATCTTGCAAATAATCTGCCATTGATATAAAGTTTCAATTTACGGCTCATATATCATATCTGGATACTTACTTGTTCGTACTATACAGTATACATAAGTACATATAAATATAACGTACATTTGTATGAAGAGAGGCTTATTAACTCGTAAAAATTGCGAGTGTCACCATATCTGATTTTTTACATCGATTTTCTGTTGTTTTTGTGGTCGACTGATGCGGTAGCATGGGGACCTTGAAGATGATACTGATACTACTTATGATTTGATTGCAATTTTATAACCATTTCTACTTATGTTTATAAGTATGTACATATGTATATAGTCGATAAGTACTTAGAATGCTAAAAACATTAACAAATGTGATTGAATTTCCTAGATTTCAACCAGATCTTAGACACATTTCGTATTAACATATGTCAATGACTTCAAAATTTGTATATCATTTTCGATGTATTGGGTATTATTCTAAATTAAATTCGCTATTCATACTATTTGAGATTTAAAACTCAGGTTGAAATAACTTTCAAAAAACACAATTTGTTAATCGTCCAGTCCAATCCAATCGTTCAATCGCCCACTTGAAGTTGATTAAGATTTGCCACAAAATGCAATAGCATAATAATATTTAGTACAATATTTAAAAATAGTCTGAGTTTACAAAATGATTTTTTAACTGCAGATCATTGTTGTAGAAAACATGATCATATAGATTTGACGGTATTTTTTTATCTAAATAGCATCATATATTAATTTATCTCTTTTGAAGATTAAAATTAGTTTCTAACAATCATTTTCTATACTAAATTAACTTAGAATTAGTTTGAAACTGCAAAAACGTTTAGTTGTACACAGGGGCGAATCCAAAGGGGATTTTTTTGGGTGATGGGGAACTTAAGAATATAATGTTTAAAGTTGTGATTAATCAACAAACCGAATGTAAAAAATCAAAGAATGTTTTTCTGCGTGTAAAAAAGTGGAAATGTTTCTCACAAGTATAATTTCGTGCGTAATTTTTCTGGGAACCGCTACTGGATCCGCCACTGGATGTACAAATGTATAATTTATATCAAATTACGGTCAAACCAAAACCACATTTAACCCAAGTGCCCATTTAGTCTAAGAGCTAATTAGTTTTAAGAATGATAAAAAAAAACATAACGGAAGTCAACTTTAGCGCAACGAATTTGACATACTCTTTTAGTTTCAAGACATATCTTTTGCACAATATTTTAAAACTAAACCACAATATGGTACATAATTTCCCAATTAACTCAATATATAATGGAATTATATATCTGTCAAATTATTTCGACCTATGAATGGAATGTCAAAGTATTTATGTCTGTATCGCGTTGGCTAAATACGACTCTTATTGCTCTACCAGAATTTTTTTCGCAAATACTTTATGTGGTCGTGGGACTGTTCATTAGATATCAAGAAGTTGGTAAAAGTTACAATACCCTGTCAAGGGTACAAGGTCAAGGGTATACAATAGCACCACAACAATTTCCTCTACAGATTTACTTTTCTAGTTGTTATACTACCATCCCCCTCCACCAAACCTCTCCCGCCCACGTCATATGTGTAATAAAACTATTGACCTTAACAAAAAATCAAAACCGAAAAAGCAATGACAAAATGGAAAGACAAAAGCCAAAAGCCGCTTATCAGTCGCAAACGAAAACCGGAATCAAAATAGAAACGCAAAAAGCAAACACAAAGCAAAGAAAAAGAGCACAGAGAGCGCGAGAGAGCACTTGCTCAGTGCTGTCATTTCGACTTTTTTCCGCCAGATGGCCATGGAGATAATGAACTAAATGCCCACTGGGTTACGTGACCAACAGCATACGAAATGTTGCCCTGGTTACCTTCAGAGTTGATTTTTCATTGAAAAATCAGCTTTCAAATTCAAAAGTGAAGTCGATATTTTTTTTGTTATTAATTTTGAAACGAATGAATCGTTTATTATTGTTTATTGTTTACAAAGCTGCACAGGTAAGTTTATTTGCACCCGCACCCCCACTTCCGCCTGCATTAACCACTCTCTATATTCTCTCTTTTTTCCCCAGTCCCCAAAAAAGAAGAAAAGTAAAAAGTGCCTGCGCACCTCACCACCTCTTAATATGTGTGCTAAGTCTTCCATCATCACTATCACTAGGCTAAATCCAATACCATTATCAACATTATCATATCCCTCTGCTGGACTCTTGAAGCCGCCCCGCCAATTCAACATATTTGGCAACATTCTTCAATCCATGTTGGCCACAGGATTCGGAATTGGCATAAACCCAAGCAAAGGTTAGTAGTTAATCCACCATCCCTGTAACTTTCGTAAGGGGAATACCAAGTTCTCAAACATTAAACTAACTAATTCGATATTTACCCAAAGATTTTCTACGACAAAGTATAAGCTGCACATTTCCGAGAGCTATGGGAGAAGTCTTCAATGGCGTTACCTCCAATGAGCAGTGGGGGCGAGAAACAATGCTGGAGCAGTGGGGGTCGCTGAGACTTCTACGTTCAGTATGAAAGCTGCCGCATAACTGGACGGACGTGTGTCGCGCGTGAAGAGACGATTCGTGGAGCGTGTTTTAAAATCGTGAATTAAAAGCGAGTGCAAATATTGTTTCGTACATACATATAAATGTTTAATAAAACCAATTGATAATAAAAATCATGCAAAAGCAAAAAAAGGGAGAAGGAGGAGAAAAATATATAAAAATTTAGAAGCCTTCATAGTGTTGTGAAATTTGCTAGCGGAATAAAAGCGCAAAGTGCATGAGCACAAAATAAAAAGAATGAAGAAAGGAAAATCATAAAGAAGCAAAGAAAGGGGGAAAAAACGTGACGAAAGTTGAAATCTGTTTCATACTACTCTGTGTTTTTTGTGTTAGAAACTAAACGACAAAGATTATTAATTCTATATGTTTGTGTATATTTTTCCATGTGTGTGTCAATATCAATTATTTGTGAAACAACAACCGTACAAACAAAACAACATAAAAATAGCAACAACCAACACAAAAAAAAGCGGCAAAAAATAGACCATAGTTTTTTACTGTGAAATTATCAGTTTGAAGAATCGAAGAAGAACAAAATCAATTTTTATGTTGCCATTGGCCAAAGACAAAAATTTAGTTGCAATTTCAGGCAACTGAATCGGAAAATACGTATATATTTTGCTATCTCTCTCTGTCTATCCAGAAGGAAGCAACAGATATGACGGAATCCTCGGACACTACGACGGACACAACGACCATGACGACGATGGCAACGGATTCAACGAAACCCTTGGAAATGGCCAAGGTCAAGGATATAGATGTGGATGGGGAGCCAGAGCACGGGTTTCTCTCCACCTCACCGGACAGTGCCAATGGTGATGGCCTCAAGAACGACAACAATAATGTTAGCAAAAATATCGGCAAAGATAATACCCGGGGATCGTCCTCCGCGCTGGATTTAATAAACAAGGCCTTCTATCAATGCACTTGCGGCAATCAATGCGTCACTTTGGATAACATTTTGGACTCATTTAAAGCTCCCCTGTCGGAAGATCAGGCCTGGGCATTGATATATCAATTCTCGTCGCTCTATCATCAAATTGCTGTCCAGGCACAAAATTCTTCAGGAGATTATGATACGGTATTGCCTAATAGATTTGAATTGCATTTTCATCGTGATGGCTCTGTGCATTTCTCGAGCAAAGACCATAAACTGGCCGAAAAGAAGAAGCAATCTAACAAGGCCCAACAAGTGGAGGAGGAGGAGAGCAAGGAGAAGCAGCAATTGAATAGCAGCGCCAGCAGCAGTGGCAACAGCAGCCTTGTTACAGGTGAGCACCAAAAATATGTTTGATTGACAATTTATCAAGTTTTATTGAATTTTACACGTGTCGACGGGTCACTCAATTTTTGTTTCTGTTTTTTGGCATACATATACATATGTATGTACATACATATGCATTTACCAATGCTTTGAGGAAATTAGATGACTAGATTACTTTGCTTTAAACATTTAAAGCTGCTTTAAAGCTACATAGAAGTATACCTTAATCGTGTGAGGTAGGGAAAAGGCATAGTATTTTGGGAATAATGGGCACAAATATCTTATACTAGATTCAGAATTTTAATTATTATAATTATTAATTATTATACTAGTTCTTCCATTCCTCTATTCGGATATTTCAAAAATTTAACAATTTGAATGATATTTTCGTATACTAACGGTATACATATGTTATAGGAAGTCCAGTCTAGTCGTCTATAAAGACTGAAAGACTGTATTTGGATTGTAGCTTAAACCGGCACTAACTTTCAGAAGAGCTAATTTTAACAAGTGTGTGAAAAATGAGAATATATCTTTAGATTGTTTCAGATTTTAAGTGACCCAAAAAAAAAAAAAATACAAAAAACTATAATTTTTTATATAGTGTTGGGAGCCCCAGATGATTAAACCGGTTAGGAAAAGAGTTGAAGTGCGTTTTTTTTAATTTTTTGTTAAGGTCTCTAGCAAATGCTTTCATTTTCACTTAATAAGCTACAGTTAACTTCTTTCTTTCGATGTGTTGTTGTTGGCTTTTTTTTTTTGGACATTTTGATGTGCGTTTCCGTGTCTCATTCATCTAGGCATTGGCATTTATTTTCTTTTCATTTCTTTTTTTTTCGTGGTGTTTTCTTGGCTTTCCAAACAAACAACCCACACATAAAGTTGGTGGATCCGCTGATGATGATGATGACCTCTGCCGCATTTTTATACCATGCATCCATAGGATGAAATGGTATATTAAAGTCGCCAAAATGTATGTAACAGGGAGAAGGAAGCTTTTCCGACCCTATAAAGTATATATATTCTTGATCAGCATGAGAAGAGAAATTGATAGAGCCATGTCCGTCTGTCCGTCTGTCCGTCCGTCCGTCCGTCCGTCCGTCTGTCCGTCCGTCCGTAAGAGTGCAGAGATCTCAGCAACTATAAATGATAGAGCTACCAAATTTAGAATGTAGACTCGTGTAGTCTTGGCGCAGACCAAGTTTATGTTTTTTTTTTGCCACGCCCTCTTCCGCCTCCAGAATTTAATAAAAAGTGATTTTCTCCCGTAATATTTATCGTATCGTAATTTAATTTGGCACACTCATAGATCTAATGAACATCTATCATTTCACCAAATTTTTTTTGCCACGCCCCCTCCCGCCTCCGGAATTCAATAAAAAGTGATTTCCTCCCGCAATATTTGTCGTACCAGAATTTAATTTGGCACACTCATACATGTTATGGTTATCTATCATTCCACTAAGTTTCATAAAAATCGGAGTAAAAATGGCCGAGTTATACATAGAAACGTTTTTCCCACAAAGCGGTGCAAGGGCGGATATGGCCGTTGGAGCGCTAAAGTGCACACACATAAGAGTGAGCGAGATAGCATAAACAAATCGCGCATACGAAAGAAATTTAATGTATGAATTTAGTTTTATAAACTCGATGTAGTTTTTTTTCCCCCTGATGCATGGTATATCCAAGTCGGCCCGGCGACTTACTTACTTTATTTAAGTTATGCAGCTCGAGAGCTTTGGGGGCTTTGTTTGATTCGAAGAAGTTGGAGGTTTTTCTCTGGTCTACTCGCCTCAGCTGATTGCGTGTTTCTTGTGTTTTTTTTTTTTTGGGAAAGTGTAAACGGTGATGGTTACTCCCATGGTGATGAAAATGAAGTGAGGAAGAAGTCGCTCTCCATCCATATCAAGTCTATTTTTCACTTTCTTTTGTTTATTGTAATTGATGAGGATCCTCTCTTTCACTGTCCCTCTGATCTGATCTGTCAGATCTTTCTTTCTTCTTTAAGAATGTCGTGTCTTTACTAATTGCTTAATCATTTATTGTTCTGGTACACACACTCAGGTGGGCATCGACCTGAGATTAGCTCGAATGTGTATATGGGGGGTCCCCTATCTTACGGGTGGTCACGTTGCATTTTTGTTTGAAAATGATCTTAGTTAATTAAGAATGGACTAAGAAAGGGTTCGTATTGAGTGTACTATTTCGAGCTCTAAAAGAATGTCGCCGGTTGTGGGATGCAATTTGATGAGGTATATCCAAAAAAAAAAGATCGCATATCAAAGCACTTCAACTGCCAGATATACCCTTTCATATTTGTCGTTTTACTTTTAATGCTTAGATTATTTAAAGATGAAAATTAGATGTTTAAAAAACATAATCTTAATCTATGTACATATATTAAATAGAAATATGTTTTGTGAGAATATTTTCTATGTGATTTATTGCTGTTACATTTGAATTTATTTGAACTCTAAATCACTTTTCTATTATTTCAGTATCTTGAGATTTACATTTTAACAAATTAACTCTTGAATTCTAAAATTTTCCACACCTAAACTTTTATTTTTTAACATCCAATCAACAGAAGAGCTAATCACAAAACTTTCTTCGGGGCATAGACTACAAAAAAACATTGCATAAATTTTCGAAGAGCATGGACTATTTGATACCACTTATAATTAGAAAAACTCGTTTAAGTTCTCTGTAATTTGGTTGATATTTGTTTCATCTCTATTTATCCACTCTTATCTCAATTCCTTTTAGAATTATTTCGATAGAAAAAAGTCTGGGGAAAGTTTAAGGGATATGTTGATAGATATATATTGAAGATTAAGAGGAACACTATAGACTATGTAATAGACACTGCTCCAGTATATAAGTACATATATGCAGGCACTTTTCGTACCCATATACTACAGAATGCTTATATTCCAAAGAATAATCGATTTTTTGCTCTCATTATTTCTCATCATAGAAATTTGTAAAATCAAAACTCGAGAATGATTTAACAAACAATACTTATTCTGCAGGGTAGAGGCAACACAAATTCTTACATTCTTAATATACCTTTTTAGTCAATTATTGGGCAATTACAGGGTATAAAAGGCAAACAACTTGTAACACTTTAATTATCACTAATTTAGCAGGTAACAAAAGAACAAATTTCATTTCATCCAAGAGAATTTATTTGATGTATCGTGGTTGTTGATGTTGTTCCCGCCTTTGGGCGGCCAATTAGTTTGCTCAAACAAGTTATTACAGAAAAAAAAACAAATTCCATTAATTTGTTTCTGTTTTTCTGGTATAGCCAAGATCAAATCCATTAAACAGCAGCAAAAAGTGTGAAAATTTTAGTTTCTGTCTTTTTCCGCAGGTTACATTAAACTTTTTTCTATCTGTTTGTTTTCTGTTTTGAACTTGCCGCTCTCTAGAAAGAGTCGGTGGAGGTAAAGAGGTGGGTGGCGGCTAAAGGGACATTTCGAAATTGGAAATTTTCAATTTGCGCTCTATCGACTTCTGGTAACCGCATCTCTTGCCGCATCGAATCATTGATTGTGTGTAAATTCTAACGCGAACGAAGAGCCGAAACCCATAAAATTATTGAGGCGTGGGAGAGGTGGCCATTCCATATTGCAATGGAGAGAGGGAGGGCAAACGACGTCGACGGCGCGGCTTGCTGGCGCCTCGATTAGGCTCGCAGAAGATGCCGAGATGAAAATTTTTGGTGGAAAACTGTTGCCATATATGTGTAGCATTTCGGTTTTAATTTGGCGCCCTTAACTGGCAACACACAAACTCGCCATTAGGATTTTCACCAGGCTAACAGCAATTGCTGCAAGTCTAACACACCGAAGAAAGGGATAGACGCAGAGAGAGAGAGAGGAGAAGAGACAGAGGCAGCATGTGGGAAGTGAAAGTCTCGAACTGAAGGTCGTAGGTCATGCGCATTTCAATGCGGGGGAAAAACTTATGGAAAACATGTGAAAAATGTTGTGGTAGGTTCTCAGCTCAGCTGTTGTCGCTCTTTTGGCCTCCATTTCTCTTTCTCTCTCTGCATCTTTATCTTCGAAATTTCGTCTCCTTTAGTAAGGGAAAATTCTTTTAATTTAGTTCTTCCGCCGACAGATTTAACGAACAACAAATTGATGATATTTCATTTTTCTATCCCCATGACTTTCTTGTTTTCTCTGTGTGTGTTAGTGTATATGCAATGGCAATTACAAAAGAAACTGGTTTAATCTTTAAATAATTACACCAAAAATTACCCCAAAAAAAGCTAACCAACAAAGTTATAACGAAACCCCAAGCTTACTTAGGGGCAACAACAAATTGGTGCAGTTAGACAACATAAAACAAAACAAAAACAGTTTTTGGTCGAAATATTTCCTCAAATGGCTAATGTTGTTCCTGCTTTTGTTTGATGCCTATCTAAAACAAACTACAAACAAAAAATTAGTTACCAAATCTCTTCAAAACGAAGACAATTAAAAATGGTCAGTTACTTAAGTTGACTTTTAGATCTTGAAAAAATGTACAATTTCGATTTTTAAACAGATTTCTTTGTCTGCCTCAAAATGTTTAAAGTACTTAATCTCTACTGTAGGATTGATTAACTAATCTTTTAGAGTACATGCACACCCAAATGAAATTTTATTTATAGATTATAAACTGTATATTATTGCTGTAGTACTTTAACAAACTAAAAACTAAAATTTAAATAATTTAAAAAATATAGATAGTAGAGAAAATATATGAAAATAAAGTAAGTAAGTCGCCGGGCCGACTTGGATATACCATGCATCAGGGGAAAACAAATTTCCTTGAGTTTATAAAACTTATTTCATATATTAAATTTCTTTCGTATGCGCGATTTCTAACATATGCTATCTCGATCATTCTTATGTGTGTGCACTTTAGCGCCCCACCGGCCAATTTTGCCCTTGCACCTCTTTGAGTGCGAAACATTTCAACGTATAACTCGGTCATTTTTATTCCGATTTTTATCAAATTTGGTGGAATGATAGATGTCCATAACATATATAAGTGTGCCGAATTAAATTCCGATACGATAAATATTGCGGGAGAAAATCACTTTTAATTAAATTCCGGAGGCGGAAGGGGGCGTGGCCAAAAAAAATTTGGTGGAATGATAGATGTTCATAAGATCTATGAGTGTGCCAAATTAAATTACGATACGAAAAATATTACGGGAGAAAATCACTTTTTATTAAATTCCGGAGGCGGAAGGGGGCGTGGCAAAAAAAAAACATAAACTTGGTCTGCGCCAAGACTACACCAGTCTACATTCTAAATTTGGTAGCTCTATCATTTATAGTTGCTGAGATCTCTGCACTCTTACGGACGGACAGACGGACAGACGGACGGACGGACGGACGGACAGACGGACATGGCTCTATCAATTTCTCTTCTCATGCTGATCAAGAATATATATACTTTATAGGGTCGGAAAAGCTTCCTTCTCCCTGTTACATACATTTTGGCGACTTTAATATACCATTTCATCCTATGGATGCATGGTATAATTAAAACATACTTGGTCCAAATATTTAATTGATCTAAGCATTCCTAAGCATTTGTAGAATAGTTTTATATGTTCTTTTCGAGGTTTGGTTTTATTGAAATCAGTTTTATGTTTATGTAGAACAACCACTCGACACACATTTGACATATCTAGAGTCCAAGTGTAGTAGGTAATTGTATTTACCATTTTAGAGCTTTATATAGATACCGCCGATAAGATAGGCCGGCAAAAATCGCTCACTATATTGATGGCGCATTTTGCCATTTTGATACCCTTACAAAAGAGGGTGTATTCAGAAATGGTATTGAGGAACATTTAATATGAATATATTTTAATCAGTTGATTGTGAAATCAGTATTATGTATATAGAATAAAATCTTTGAAATCTCAGGCATCTTATTTTCCAGGAATAGCTCACATACATATGTATGTACATATGTATGTATTCTGAGACATTCCAAAAAAGAAAATTGATTGTGGCTTTTAAATTTTCAAGGGCATAGGAACCTCGTTGTGATCGAATTTAGTTAAAGCCTCTGTGTTTTTTTTTTGTGTTGCTGTGTCACTTGTGATTGGGTTTAAAGTTGAAAGAGTTGCATCAACAATTTATTTATAATTCATAACGTGTGCACGACCACACAAAACAAATTTGAAGGCATTTCAGGGTCATACAAAGAACTCACACTTGACTGAGAGAGGAGTTACACCATTTCTATGACAATCAGAAGTGTCATCCAAATACAAGTTGGTATTATTATCATATGATTTATGTACTGACAAAGAGACTACGACGACAACGACAACGCACTTTCAAAATCGGTTGAACAAAAAGCATTTCAAAATGCAGTCAGTCAGCCAGGTGCCAGTTGCCAGTTACCACTTTCATAACCCAAAAACTATGCACACACGAAACTGCAACAAACTGCACAGGTGGACAAGTTTTTTTTTAGAGGCCCAAAACAAGAAGAAGAGCACGAAAGAAAATACCACAAAAATGTAGAGCATCAAATTTGGTTCAGGTTTAGTTTTGGCCGAGCTTATGTCATTCGCTCTGTCTTCTTGTGTGTGGTCATTATGAATGGCACGACCCCCGAACAAATCACAAATTATTATATTAATTTTGACCGACCACCAAAGTGGAGCAACAACAATGGTTAACCATCTATTTTGTTGTTAATTTTACGCTTTTGGAGACTTGAAATCACGTGGTAAATTATTACCATAGGATTATAATACGCTCCATGGTAAAAGAGCGGTATTTTCTACGGAAATTCCACGAAAATCGTATTGCAAAATGTATGATAAAAGTTTTTGGAAAAAATGTTCAGGGTTTTAACTGGAAATTGGAGACGATTATACATATGTAAATTGGGCAAATAATTTCAACAAAATATTTTATCTTAATAATTTCTACTTAATTTAATTGAAGGAATCGGTGGACTCTTTGCTACAAAATTTATAGATAAGTGTTGAATGACATATGTATAATTTAACTAAGATTTTATTTTATGAATGACCTAGATTTCTGTTGAGTAAAATAAAGTTATTTATTTGTCAATGATTAGCTAAAGGTCCGAAATTAAAAAGGTTTATCCGTATTTTCAAGTACATACATATGTACATATGAACTTCATGCTAGATAGAGTTGGAACATTTTGCACATTTTTGGAATGCTATTTATTCGAGCCAAAGTTTATAAAGTCCTTTTAACAAAAGTAATGTTAGTAATACAAAGGCCTTTGTGTTTATGAGAATGAATATAAATTTTCTCTAAAGATATCACTGTGTCGGTTCAAAATGAGATACATGTTGGGCTAAATGCTGATATTCTTGAGTTGCAACTACCCAAGTGGATAACTAATATAAATGTAAGTTACACCAACTTGTTGCTTAACTATTTTCAAACCCAAAAGCTCAACAGACAAATACCATAAATGTATAACCAATTTTTTCCCACCGCACATTTTTCTAAAATACAAAGAGCTTAAAATATAAATATTCCCATCTTTGATTCTTCAATCGCCTTACATAAGGGCGACGGAACAATAGAAGGCGGACAAATAAATGTTAAACCTAAATCTGTGTACAATACAGGTATACAAGTCTTCACATCTGGATACATATATATTTATAGCATTTTGGACTTTTGCTTTCATCTTTTGTGTAAGCCAAATGGAAAGAGAGAAACACACAAATTTATGGGCCGCCAAATTTTAAAGAGACAAATTTGACGACAACAAAAATGAAAATAAAGAAGTGCATCATAAAGTATGCAAACTATGTAAATGTAGTCAGTAGTCAAATTAAAATAGCTCTGGCTAGCTCTAGTCAAAGCGGCTAAAAGAGATCTACATAGTCAACAGGTTTGAAATGTTTGTTGTCGCGCTTTTGTGAAAAATGTGAAAGATGAAAGCGTAAATGCTGATTAAAGATTGTTTCTTTCTGTATATATCTACTGTATATAATATATATATATATATATGTATGTATATAAATGTATACTGTAATGACGGCAATATGCAAAGTGAGAGTCAGTCAGTCAGTCAGTGAGCTCGTCAGCCACCATTTGATAACAGAGGGAGATAGCACCCACTGCTTTAGATGTCTAATTTCACAGTCATCAGGTCCGCAGCGGCGGCGAAGTCGTTCAAGTAGAAAGCGAGAGTCTCGATTACAATTTACAATTTACATTTTACTTGTTGAGCCGTCACAGCGCCTCTGCAAAGTCATCTCTCTTGAGAGAGTCCTCTGCAATCTCTCAAAGCGTCATTTCAAGATGATTTGCTAGATTCTCCATCTGAAAATCTGCCAAGTAATTGTATGTGCAACATTGTAATATTTAGGAAAAAAAAAGGAAAAATTATAATTTCATAAGCAAAAATGTAATGCTAAATTATCCAAAAATTTTGCCCAGACTTGTCGATACCACCTCTTACTGCCAATAGTAGACCTTAGTTTACTTTTCTACATTAAGTTAATTCAATTTCATAATATTTAAATAAGAATCGATTTGAATCGTTTAAAAGTATCATTAAAAATCAATTTGCATAAAGCGTTAATAATTTTCGATATTAAAAAGTCATACCCATTATAATGTTACGCCGATCTGATCGATTTGTCTAATAATATGATGCACAACCATAAACTTTTGTCAATAAAATATCCCACTCTATACCATATCTCAGTTTTTCTTCATTCAATTGATCGCAACCAGCAATTGCATTATGAGATCATGTATTAAATATATGTATAACACTAAACAAAAATTTCATCAATTTCGGCCATTAATATATTTTACAAACAAAAGCAATTTGCCATTCAAACTAAATTCATTAAACTGTCCTCCTTTCGTGTTCCACGTTTTTTTTCACTTATTCGTTCTCATTTCACTTTAACTTAATCAAATAATCAAAATATATATGTATATTTGTCCATATTATATGCATACATATGTACATCATATGTCTTATCAGCTTAAAAATGAGTCACAAAAAGGCAAACAAAACCAAAAAGAAATGTGGAATAAAGGCAAAAATGAAGAAAATAAAATTATTAATTCAGTTTTTGCCCTTTGTACACACTCCAAACACATAGAGAGAAAGAAGTAATTGTTTAACCATTATACTCGATAAGATTAGATATTTGCTTTAAGGAAAAACAAAAATTGCACTTCCGATTGAGAAACGAGTTGAATTGAGGTGAATGTGAAATGAACTTGATCAGGAATCCAATCCAATTAATAATAATAATAACAACAAAATGGCTTAAGTATTTTGTTTGAATGACTTTCAATTGTGTGGTGGACAACCCCCACTTCACTTCGCCAACTCGCCGACTCCATCACCATCATTTCCTCCCCCATTCTCCTTCAACTTGTTGCTGCAACCAGCTCTCTGATGATGTTGACCAAGTGGCCTCATGGCAATTTACTTTCTAATGTCATGAAAGTCATGTGCAAGTTTTTGTTGGTTATTTATATATATACATCTATGTATATACACCCGTCCCTCCACCATTCCCCCTCTCTTGCTGACTATAGTTTTACCCACGCCAAAAGAAATTGATAAATAATATCTATGCAGATTTCTTTAAACTTTTAACGCAGTTTAACATATTTTTCTCTCCCCCTTTTTGGGATTTTTTTTTTGTTTTTTTGCCGTATTAATTAACACTCGGGCCTGTTGAGGCGTCGCATTTGTCGGCACTTTTCAACAAAAATCATAATTTTTAACAAAAATATTTTTGTGTTTTTGGGAGAGTTTTGTAATTAACTGTAATTTCTATTACAAAAAAAAAAGAAACAAAAATATTTATCAATCCACAAAAAAACAACATAAAGTGCCAGCAAAAATGCGGGCAGATGAGATACTTACAATTAGCGTTAATCAGCTGGCATTTTCTTGCTATTTTTTTCTTACCATTTCGAATTATAAATTAATTAATTTTTTTTAATGATTGCCTTTTTGGTTTTTTTTTTTGCTGGTGCTATTAAACTAATTTGAGTGTGCTAATCAAGCATTAAAGTTGAAGTTGTGTAATTTTTCATAGAACCTAACTGCAAGATAACCTTGATAACAAATATAATGTTTAATATATTAGTGAGATAGTTAAAGAACCTGCGTAATTAGCTGTAGAAGAGCATACGTACATATGTATATAATGTCTTATCTAGTGTTATATTGGAAAAAATTTTTTTTTAATTATGAATATTATTAACGGTTGTAGAAACATTTTAAAAGTAGATTTTGACTTGGATTTTAAGTAAGAATTTACATTTATTTGATTCAATTTTTGCATGACATATAATAAAAAAGTTGGCCCGTCGCAGTTCATTTCATTTATTATAAAGTAATATTTTGATGAATTGATTTTAAAGGTTTTTATAATTTCTAGCAACATTTCATTCAAGAAATACCCTATTCTGCTAATTGGATTTCTTTCAAGTCTTTTTCTTAATAAATTAAAGTGATTCTCAGGTAACATTTGACATTTTCAACTGAGTATCCCGACCACCTGCCTTTTACTTCATGACTCACTTATTCTTTTAATTTCAAACATTTTGACATTTAGGCAACTCATTATGGGTAAATTTTAACGCATCTACAAAAGAAATCTCCCTTCTTAATCCATGCGACAGCTGTTAAGCTTCCTTTGGTTAAGCCTAATCCATCATAAAAATTTCAACAGCTGTAACCGAAAATGCTCAAAACTAAATTCAAATTCGGAATTCAAATTTGTAACGAATTTGGCATTCCATTGAATTGAATTCGCACACACATGATGTGCCATAAATCAAGTGAATTTCTCACATTTTTCATTTGAAATGTCAATTATTAATTATGTTTATTAAGTGGAACCGCGAGCATTGAATTTATTATATTTCGCTTATTTAATTATATAGTCGCCGCATGTTTTTTAGAAATTTCTACACTCCGCCTCCACCATCTCCGTCTCCGTCTCCCTCCTTGATTTCATTCTCCTCCTTCACATTCTACATTCTGTGGAGTTTTTTTTTTCTCTGGTTATTTTTTGCTCGACTTGGCTCATTTCCTGCGAAAGTGATGTGTACGAGAGACGCAGTCGGAAAGACAATATAACTTTAGCATATAATGATATCATGCTGGGGGCTTCATCTCTTTTTTTTTTTTTACCGAAAATTGTTCTGCTCCGACTGACCTGAGGAAAACAAAAAAGGCCAACAACAAAAACCACAGTAGAGAGATACAAAAATTAAACCCAAGTTGTAAGTTCAACAAATTTGATGGCAAAAAAAGCACAGACGCGGAGGGTCATAGATCATGACATTTCCAGGTAGTAATTCAACAGTTTTAAATATTATGACTAATAAGTATGTGTAGTTTTTTAAATTTAGTACTTTTTTTGAACAAGTTGTTTTAGTAGATCTGGAAAATGCACTGCTTGGTGGGCTTAATGGGCGTACAGTGAACTGTAGTGAGCAACTTGCACTTTCAGCGCTATGTCAGTCAGAAAAGTGAATGAGTTATCCATTTGTTGAAACTTAATATTAACAACCAAATCAGCGAAATATTATTTATGAGCAATTTGAGGAGCAGCCGCCGTTGGAGGAATTTGAAACATGAAATATATCAGAAAACATATTTTTTAAAGTAATTTGTTTTGTATAACTTCTATTTACTTTTTTCGCTTTGTTCAACTTTATTTTGAGTTTGTTTTTGAAAACTGTTTACTGTGATTTTTTGGGCGTAACGTTCAAATGTCAGTCACGCCTAATAAACCGCAAAATGGTAAACAGCTAACCCAACCTCTCTCCCCCCCTACCTTCTAACGACTGTCTGCTCCCCTCCCCTCCCACACTTTCGTGTCGCTTCGTCACTTGAATTGGGCCGTGTAATCAAAAGCCGGCCGGACCCACAAAAAACACCTTGGCCATTTTTTTTTTTTTTTTTTGGGGCTGAGTCAACAATAAAATGAATAATTTTGGTTCAAAAATTGCATTTAATTGTTAAACAAAATGCCAACCAAATGCCAAATGTATATGTTTACCTATATACATATATATATTACTTATATATGTATGTATATATATATAGAGTTACATACGAAAAATGTTCATTGACAATTTTCCGTTGAACTGTCGGTGGGTTTGTCTCTTCGTCTGTCTGTCCGTTTGTTTGTCTGCACAACAAGTTTATGATTGCTGAACCCGTTTCATGTTTATTATCTTTATTTTTGTTACAATTTTTCTTCTCCCTCCTTCCATCTCCCTCCACCACCTCTTTTCCCTATCGTCGTTCACCTGTCTTTCTCTGACTTCGTCTCGATCTTTTGCCAACTTGGGTTTGGCCATTAAGTGCGGAAGTTTTATAAAAAAAAGCGGTAACAAAAACAGGGGCAAGAGACAGACAGAGAGAGAGAGAGCGAGAGGGAAATTCAAACAGTTTGCATATTTATTTTTGAACAAATAAAAAATGCAATTGGAAAGGTGAACATTTTTGTGTTTTTTGAATTGTTTAATTGCTTAATTGCATCATGGTTTATTCGACATTTTATGTACCGCCTGATTAAAAGTTTCTATAAGCAAAGCATTTTGAGTTTGTTTCTTAAAACTTATACCTGATTTTCTTGAGAAGTTTAACTAGAAATTTATTGAAAACTTCCTTTATATTCTTCTAGAAAATAGACTGAAAATATAAAAAATTCGTTTGACTATTTATTCATTATTTTATATGTTTATATGTACCTATGACATCTCTTTTTAGCAAAACTGTTAGGGTATAGTAAATTCGGCCAAGCCGACGTTTGACTTGTCTCATTTTGGAATTAATTGAGTAATTTTGTTTCCTTATTTTATTTTCTATTTTTGCAGCCTATGAGAACAACAATCATCATCACACGCCGCTAATAGTATCCCACAGAAAGGTAAGAGATTTGTTTTTTATTCTTTTTAAATTTTTTATGGATCTCTCTTCTTTAAGTGCTTAAGAGATAACCGATTAGAATTATAGCCTATAAACTAACTTGAATGAGTTTATTTTGATTTTCTGCATGTTTTGTTTGTATGACGAGGTTCCGGCTACAAATTTTAATTAAGTTTTAATGATTTATGATAAAAAAATAAATAAAGGGAGGAGTGGGAGAGAGAAGAAAGAATTTCTAAAGAGATCAAAGCGGTTTTTGTAGAAATTGACGGAATAATAACTGTGCTTAGAAGAATCCCATTAGCTGGCCCCAATGAACTGTGTGTGAAAAGCCTTTTTTCAAAACTAATTTCATAATTAGGTGTTTAGGTAACTTATTTTGCATAGAAATTCTCCGAAATTTCTTGTGGCCTTCCAAGCCATTTGAAATTGGTTGAAACATAATCTAACAACACTACAAAATTAGTTGAAATGTTTATTTCTTTATCTAATTTTATAGTTCTTGCTTTGGTCGTCTGGACCAGGAGGTTTTCAAAATCCTCCCTTTGATTATTTTGACATTAAAAATACAATATTTTGACACTTAATTACAATTTACAAAGCAAATGTATCCATAAAACTGATTTTTGAGGAACAACTTAGTACTTAATTTAAGTAAAATATTGCTGGTAAATTTTACTACCTTATGGATAAAGAAATTGCGTAGAAATGGGGTCTTTCTTCTGCCAGCATGAAAGAAAAGGAAAATTGTATTGTCTTTTGTAAAAGTTCAATTTTATGGTTAAAGATCATAAAACAAAATGAGATACAACAACAACATTAACTACAAACAAGCTATAGCATTAATGTGTGAAAGTGTTGGCGGGATCCCCTCGAAAACCGAAAAGCAAAAAAGAAACAAAACAAAAAGTAAGTAAGTCGCCGGACCGACTTGGATATACCATACCATCAGGTGAAAATTCGTATATTAAATTTCTTTCACTCGTGAGCACTTTCAAAATATTGTTTTTCAAATAGCGTGGGCGTAAGGGGGCGTGGCAAAAAAAATAAACTTGATCTGCCTGCAGAACAAACAAGTATACATTCCAAATTTGGTAGCTCTAGCTTTTATAGTCTCCGAGATCTCGATGATCCTACAGACGGACATGTCTCAATGTCTTAGTTCGGCTATTCATACTGATCAAGGGTCGAAAAAGCATCTTTCCGCCTGTTACATATATTTTGGCTTCTTTAATATACCATTGCATTCTATGGATGCATGGTATAAAAATAACAATTTTATGGCAATTTTAGCAGAGATGTTCAACATGCCCTTCCACATGCGCCCAAACGCTGAAACTCAAACCCAAGTGCGAAAGTGTTTTCCAGGCCCACGAAGAATGCATTTTGGGTTACTTGATGATGGTTCCCACCGAATAAAACTAAAATGGAAAAAGCAAAACCATGGTATATTCAATAATAACGAAGTATCTATACACTGGAATATCAGAACTAGTCGTTGGGGGGAGACCTTTTAAATACTCTAAACTTGTACAACCAAAACTCGTTCGTCTTTCGAGATCCAAATGGAGACACTAGAATCATTATGCAATGCTCAGGCATACTGTAGAAGTTTTGGCAAATGTTTGTTGTCAACTAATTCTTCAAATTAATATACCCTAGGGGTAGAGTATCTAAGCAACCGAAGCAAATAGGCTGAGGAAATGTGCGCCTAGGCCTAGAGAATTCACATGATGATCGTTAGTTGGGTTGCTGTTGTTGTTGGTGGTGGGTAAAGGTAATTAAAAGTACTACCAACTGCAAGCAGCCACTGCATTTAGGCACACTGTGACGAGGGAGAAAGAAGAGATGGTGCGGGAGTGGGAGGTGCGACCCCCAAAATGAAAAGAAGTGGCAAGAAGATCGTAACATGGAAGCGCAAAGTTTCTCTACGCCTTGGAAAAAAAAAATGTTTAATGTATCTTTTAGTTTGGGCCTTAGAGGATGGGAAGGTGTTGTTGTAGTTGTTGTTGTTGTTACTGTTGGTGTTGCCGTTGTTGTTGCTGTTGTTGGTGGATGCCGTTTTCAATTAAGTGTGGTCGCTGGAGTCGGAGTTGGAGCTGGGTGTGTGTGAGAAATATGTGCAGCTACTCAATGGAGGTCGTCCGACGTTTCTCGTTCATACATTCTCTACCACCATCTCAGAGAGTGGAGTGTGTTTAGCATAAAATGCAAGCATGTAATTCCATTGTCTTTATGTGAAATTTTTCATGCTGCATTCTTTTGCTGGGATTTGAAAATTCTTGATAATTTAATAGTTGGAGGGAGCGAAATACCAGCAAGGCCTTATAATACATACGTCTTATTGGGGTAAAAATTATACAAATTTCATTCGCAAGAGGGTTTCATTCTCAACACAATTTCTAGTTCTCTATCTATTTTTTTAAATAAACAAATACAACTCACATATGAATGACCTAGGAACTATAACCAATTGCTGTATGAAATTACCCATGAAGAAATTTTTGTATTTAAAATACGAGAATTCCCATATCAATCAGAATTCTGGATTAATTTGCTGTCAGAAAAATATGTTGAATATTTTTTTTGATGAAAGTTTGCACATATGTATTAAGAATAACTGAATCTGAATTTGAATTGATGGGAACTCTTGAACCATAGAATTGTTCTTTTTGTAATTCAAACTCATGATTTTAATTTATATCTTTTAATATTTGTAATTTATATTTTTAAATATTCTATAAATAACAAATAACCATTACGTTAAATGCAAAATCTGTTATCGTTACGTTCTAGGTTATTCAATCCCATAATATCTATACTTGGGTCTATCTATTTCAATTGAGGGTTGAGTAGGGCGAACTACCCCCAATTCGCGACCAACTAAACAAGCTACAATTGAACATTATACAACAAAAGTCTAAGAGAGGGAGAGCATTGTGCATAGGCTGTAGTTTTTGGAATATTCCGTGCATAGTTTGTAGTTCAAATACCCTTTCAATTTCATTTTGATTCATGAACATTTCCAAGAGAGAGAGCTATATTAAATATATGTATGTAGCTAGTCACGATTGATATGAGATACACCTTAACTTAAGAAAGATACAAATTTCTCACTGTTCTCACTCAATCAGTAATTCTTGATTGAATTCTCAGCTTACATACTATAACCTAAGATCAGCAAATTATATTATATTATATTATAATTATATTATATATTATAATTATATTATATTATATTTTTTGGTCCTAAATTAACATCTTGTGAAATGAGATTTAAATTGCTTAAAAAAAACAAAATATAATTATATTTGAAGTAAATTAAAATACATAAATATTATTTCAATTTAATTTCCATTCAAATTGAAAGTTCTCATTATTAGTAAATAAAAGTTGCTCTCATTTCTTTGACAAATTCTAGTATACCCTTTTATATATTAGGGTATACAGATCTGCATAAATTTCGAATATGAAAAAGAAGTGGGGTTTGGTTAGTAGTCAGTCGAACCCCACCAACAACAGAAATTGCAAGTGTGACTGCAATAAGCATAAATAAAAAAACACAACAAATAATTTAACTTTTTGTTTTTCGTCGTTTGTTTAACACAAAAAACAAACAAGAGGAAAAACAATTGAAATTGAGTGGCTGCGCGTGCATCGGTGACATTTTCTTCTTCGTTTTTCCTTTTGACCTTTGAAAGAGGCGAAAGAGGCTTATGTAATTTGGGGTTTCGAAGGAACCATGCGGAACTCCAGCATCATATGACGAAAAGTATTACTTATTATGCAAATATGGTTGATCAAAATGTTGATGATGATGATGATGATCATGATATGTCTACTATATATACAAATTGCTGTCGACTAACCGCAAAAGGCGGTTCAGCTAATGCTGAAACTGAGGCTCAAGCTCGTGACTGACTGACTGACTGAGTAACTGACTGAAGATATGACAAGCATTGCTTGTGATTTCCTTCATTATTTTGAATCTAGGAAATGCCAGTTTTTGCGGTGATTGGTAATCTATATATACATCTAACTCTAAATCTATATACGTACACACACATACATATATCGTTCCTATATGGGTGAATCATGTCTGTTTCCCCTCGATGCGCATCGCCGCACTTCAATGCACAAATAAAGGGAAAAAATGGCATTTTTAAGGGCTTGGTTAGACCAATTGTGGCCATAAATAGTCACAATTTCAGTCTACCCTTTTCCCTGCACAATGCAACTAAACTCAATTTGGTTTCAATATATCGTTATCTGGGTGCGGTCTTAGCCCCAGCTGAGAGAGGGATTTACATTTGACAGCTTTTCAAAAAAAAAAAACCCCAAAATAAAGAAATATAATATGGGAATGGATGGGGGACAGCATAATATTACCAAAGAGTTTCACAAATTAGGGCAGTGTCCGTAAGAAAATTAAGTAATTATCATAATCAATGATGATGGGCTAGGTTATGATCGCATTTCTAATTGACAAGGTCACAAAAATCACTGTAGCGCATTCGTTAAATCAATACTCCGTTACGGGGAATGTTTTCCTAAGTGAAGCAGCTGGCAAAGTAATTGAATCTTCACTAAAAAGTTGAAAAACTTGGATCAAAGCGGAGATTAATTTTGATCATAAATTTATCACCGAACTGTCAGGTTAAACTGGCTTTAATTATACTTAGGACTTTTAAATTGCTTTTTATAATTGATTCTAAAATTACTTTAAATTTTACACTTAGATTTCTTCACTTATCATATTTTGCAATTTCGACATATAGTTTCATTAAACTAAATTTCTCAATGACTTCATCAATAAGTCTCTCCGATAAAACCTTATACAAATCGAAAAAAAAATTTATTTTTACTGCCTCTTAATGAATCATATTTCTATTCGTTTAATTAGTAACAAAATGTTATACATTATATATAGTAGAATATATAATATATGCATCCGGGTGACTAGTTTTTCTTTTCGATAAATGCACTTGGATGACTTTTGAACTTTTAGATGGATTATTTATTACAAATTATACCATTCTACCATGTTCATTGTGAACCACATTTTTTCTAACTTATCTATGAAATGTAATTATCATAAAGTCATTGGCTCCAGTCGAGTTGTGTTTTGTCAGGGCTACCAAGTCACGTGTAAAAGGCTTTTTACCCTAGCCCCATATCTATGACGATGATAAAAAAAAACCATGGCCCAAATTGTCATAGAGATAGATAATGTAAGATAATTTCATAATTGTAATTTTAATTTACCGACAAAAAGACATTTCATTATTACTTGAAAAGAAATATGACAAAAAAATAAAAGCGAATGGCTAAGGTAACCTCGGCTGTAATATAAGGTATTACTTATATTGGCAAATTGTTCATTTTGTCGATCATACGATGTATGTATGTATGTATTTATTTATTCGATTTGGTTTTCAATTACCCAAAGTATTTTAATAGTAATACTGGCAACTTCCCAATGGGAAATACTAGAAAACTGATTTTCAAACTAGAAGAAATAAATAATAGTCGATAGATTAATATATTAAGTGCAGTCAACGAAGGTTGATAAAAGCCTGACTGCAAGGAATTTATTTATTGGTCGGATCATGGAAAAAATTGATGGTTTTGGTTTTTGTATCCAATATTTCAATATTTTTCGGAGCCTCTGTTTACTTCAACGTAGAATTTGACACAAGCTAAGATTAGATGAAACTTCAAAAGGTCGCTATCCACTCCTTAAGTACAAAAGAATAAATGATTTTATGTTGCAGAGTTTATCCTACTACTATGTTAGACCAACTTTGATTGATATATTTAAAGAAAGAAATCATTTAATCATCTCGTTTTGTAATTATGTATATCGATATGGATTGTCGCTGCTAAAACGAATCAATCTATTTTTAGTGGGAAATCTCTAATATCAGTTTGTTCAGCACATTCCCTTTTCAAATCGTCATATGTATATTTCTCCCTCATGTGCAATTAAGCAATGCAAACTTTGGTCTCTGTTTTGTGGTGCCGATCAAAGTAAATATTACATTATGGCGATTGAATGGTTAGAGAGGGGAGGAGTGGCCCTCTCCCCTCCCAGTACAAACAAGTGTGGACAATTATTTGCCTGAAATGAAACACCAACTGTGTGTCTGTGTGTGACTCAAGTTCTGGATAACAGTAGAAAAAAAAGTTATAGCATTTTTCATTATATTTTTTTTTTTTGGTTTCGTATTTGGTTTTTTTTAGAGCGTGAACAGCTGCTGCTGCTGTTGTTGCTTCTGGCACTGAGAGCTGCTACCTGTTCCATTTAGCTAACTGGCTCGCCCGTACTTTTATGGGTTCGTTTGTACCTTATGCTTCAGTAGCAGCAACAACATCAACAGCGGCAGCAGCAGCAGCAAATGTTGCAAGTGCTGCTGCTTGCCGACTGACTCTGTCTGTGCCTCCAAAAACAATGGCAACTCTGGCACTCTGCCTTCGTTTCTGGTTGTGCTGCTGCTGCTGCTGCTGACTCTGACTCTTGGCGACTTGGTTGACTGCCTCTTGGCCGCCGTTTGTTTTATGCTCCGTCTGGCTTAGACTCTTTTGGGGGCCTCTCTGGTTCTCTGATTCTCTGATTGTTGCTGCTGCTGCTGCTGTCCGGACGGCCACGGTCTATGCCTATTGCTACGCATTTGTAATAAGCGGAACATGTTGCCGCCACACTGGTCAAAAATCAAATGAAAACCTTAACTTCCTTCTTATTAAATCAATTTTATCAGAATTTCATAGCATTAGGAATATATACATATGTATATGAAGAAAAATTACGAAAACGAACTAGTTCAGTGTTAGGTCACATCAGGTTCTAAAAAAAGTTCTGTATTGAAACTAGCTCTGATCATAAAAAACATTTCTCAAAAAGCAGTTCTTAAGGCACATAGTAAATTCTACTGTATAAATTAGCAATTTTCCAAGTATTGTGATATATAAAATATGAGTTATTTTAAAGCTGTCATATAATTTCATTGCTCTTTAAAATAAAGACTTTTCGATATGCAATTCTATTAGAAGAACTGCTTTGTTAGTTGACCTAAATAAATATACAGTTTCCAAGGTCTATGCCTATGTAATAACAGAACAAACAGTCTTTAATAGGAACTTTAAGTACCATTAAATATGGCTTCAACATGTCAACATCTCTTTAAAATGCCTCAGTTACTAAACAATTTTAATATATAGAGGAACAATAATTGCTTTAAAAGGGAAAACGTGTTTCAATAACCATTGAATTTGAACAAGATAATAAATAATAATTAAATAATAAACAGGTTCCATCCATTATTGATTTTTATACAATGTGATTTCTATTAAAGTACTTCGAAATTGGTACACACTAAAAATGTTTACCTTAAAAAACAAAAACAGTTGTGACAAATTCAATATTGGCTTTAAGCGTTCCCATTAAATATATTTTTCGATCCCAGTGTGCCTGGCAGCCGCCGCTCTAGTCGCATCATTATCATCGACATCGTTCAAGCATTGCACATTGTTCTATAGAATCAATCAATTGCTGTGGCAGGCACCAGAACTGCCACGACGAACGATGACAACGCGCACGACGTCAACATAAAAGTGTCGATCAACTAAATGTTGTCGGCCAGCCTAGAAGATGTTGGTAGAATATATATAGAGGAGAAGAAGAACTGAAGAGGAAGGAGAGGGAGGGGGAGAGAATTGGAGGAGTGGTGGCCAACTTCATGGCTGGTTGCCTGTCTTTCTGACTGCTTTCTGAGTTGGTTCCTGGTGCCGATACTTTTGCAGCAATTGTAGATACTGTAATTGCATGCGCCGTGTGAGGCAGCTAGAAAGACAGCAAGACCAGCAACAACAACAACAACTCCAACTCGAAGAGAAAGACAATGACCCGACCACAATGAAGAGCAGAAAAATCTCATATTCGGCACCTAAACAAACATTAAAAGGAGAAGAAATTGAATGCATGTCAATATTTGATACTTGGCCACCGATTCAATGACCTACCTATATTTGGGAAAAATCCCCAAAGAAAGGCCAGAAAATCTTCAAGTGTGTCTTGAACACTTGAAATTAGAATAATGCATTGCAAGCACATGGAGGACTGTGTGGGAACTGCTGCATCTAATGCTGATGCTGTCGTACTATACAATGAAGCCATAATTCTTTCTACCTGGACGTGATAAAGGACTCATTAAAACATCACTTCAATGGGGCAGCCTCCAAATCCCAAGTCTCAGAGTTGGAGTTGAGTTGAATATACACACAGATCGGTGGAGTGGGGAGATGGGGAGAGGAGAGCGAAAAACTTACTCACTTGTTCAATTGCTTTGCCACTTTAAGGCCCACAACTACAACTACAACTACAACAGCAACAACAACACTCCAAAAACGCGAACCAGTCTTTGGCCTAAAGGATACCCTACTTAGAATTTTCCATTACCATTTATTTTCCTATAATGTTTGAATACCAATAGAAAATTTAATGTCAAACTTTATCGATACTTATCGATAGAACAAATTTAGGTTGTAGTTAATTCTTCAAAAATAGAAAAACCTTTGTAATATTCGAATATAATACTTCCTAGAAGAACTCAGAAGCGTAATTACTTTGAAAATTATTTATTTATTTAAACTTCCTATAGCTACAGACTATGCCCTAAGCTTAATCATAATTAATTTAGAAAATAACTTAGATAAGCTCAATATTGTATTGGAATATTCTTAGTTAGGAACAATATGAATTTCATTCACAACACTTTAAATTCCAAGAATTTACTTCTCGATCTAAATTCAGTTAAATTAAAGAAAAATATTAGTCCGTTGCCATAATTATACAATTATTTAATAATTTGAAATTATAAATTCATAAATTTCGTCCCTACTTTTATTTAAACTAATGTTTTTAAAGAAATTTCTGAGCAACGATTCTCCTTTCGATCGTGGTAATTTATTTTTAAAACTGCCTTTTGCATTTTTCAAGTAAATTTTTGAAGATTATAAGTTATAGGCAAATTCCAATCGTCCTTATACAATCATTTGTAGTGAGGCGGCTAATGCCTTAATGCTTGCCTAATTAATTTATGTTACATAAATTTCACTTCTTTATGATTTCATATCTGTTGGATTATAGAAGTGTATCCAAGTATTTACATATCTAGTTTTAAGTCCTCTTCGTTTGCCTTCCCCCAGTTTGGCATGTCTTTTGCTTCTGCTTGAGCTTGGCTCCTTCTGGCATTGCGAATACATACATTGTATATGTGTATATGTGTGTGTATACAGAAAACTAGTTGGCGCTGGACTTGGACTTAAAGACTAACAGTTACTTTTCCTATATACATATACTCTTCTCCTCTAGGCTTTTTTTTTTGGGCTTGCATATACATACATAGATACGAGAGTAGATGCTGTTGGTGGTGCCTGTCATGGGAAACTGTTAAGAGTTAGAGGCGGCAGCAACTGGTGGTGCTCATGGTGCTGGCGGTGGTTTCCAGTCACGAATTTCTCCCATCCCATTCTATCCCATGGATAGACCATTCTATTCTGGTGTATAGCCATTTGACTAGGATGGATGCAGGCTTGCCGCCAATTCATAAGCTCTCCAGTCTAAGTTTTGCTTACTTTTTTTTGGTTTTTTCTGCGAGTATTTCAATTTCTGTGTGTTGTCTGTACTTACGGTACTTGAGCCAATTACCCAATTAAACCGCCAAAACCATTTTGTGCGATCTCATCGTCGCCTTTGCCATGCCTCGCCCTACGTCTCTCCCTATAGAAAAAAGGCGGAAAAAAAATAATAAAGTAGAAAAATATTGATATGTAGCATTTTGTTGGTTGGCTTTGGCTTCGGCGGCCGGCCCCCCTTCTGGCTATTTCTTTGATTTTGACTTTGATTTTTTGATTTTGATTTCGAGTCATGTTGTTGTTGTTATTATTCCTTCTATCTAAGAGGCGTGTACAATTAGCGGTGCGGTGGGTTCCCGTTATAATGCTGTTAGGGATTATGTTTGGGTCAAGCTTTAGTTGTTTGCCAAACTCTGAGAACCGAGAAACTTGTTTCAGCGATTATTTTTCGTCTCGATAGCCATCGCCCAGACCCAGGCCCAGATTGATCTTGAACTGGAACCGGAACTGCATTTACCAAGACATGATTGAAGTTTGATAGAAGTTTCTAAATGGGTTGGGCCCCCAAAATCGCCTAAAAGCGTTTTTGCCAAATTGTGGGAATGGGAACGAGAACGAGCAACATAAATTGACTCTGACTGATTGATAGCTCATTGACAAGGAGTGTAATTCGGCTTTTCAGATTTGGGATTACTCATGCGATTGTTGAAAACTCACTTAAGACTCAAAATAAGCTACTTAAGATCTATAAAAATGGAAGCCAACTTGTATTGGTTCTGATTTGAAGAGGTTTTTTTCTTTCAAGCGCTGAAACATTTGTTTTCTTCACCTTGTGTCTCACAAAATAATTTTTATTGAATATAACCATATAACCATAATTAACGAATTTTAAATTTAGTTTTGTATAATATTATCAGCTTTGAGCTATTGGTTTATTCAATTATTAGTTTTTTAAACATAAATAGAAATGTACTAGGAGGTTATCAATTGTTATCAACTGAACTGTAATGTAGTACATAAATAGATTAAAATCGTCAATCACTAAATCTGATCTAATTTATAGAGTTTACTTAAATTTATATAATTTTAGAAGACTTAAAAATATTATTCTTCATTACACATTTAAGTTTGGAACAATATTTTGTTTATCTACATAAGACCCTCTAATTTGTATCTATATATTTCAATTTTATGAGAACTATAATAATAATTATTATTATTCAATAATTTTAACAATATTTGAGCCGAATTTGGATTCAGTTCATAATCAAAAAATTTTAAACTGGCAGATTTTTAAAATTCATTAATATATTTCAACTCCATTAATAATATATTAACTCTAACAAAAAGCCTTCTAAAAAATTCATTTAATAAATTATTTCACACAAATTTAAAATTTGAAATTACAAATTTCTTTAAAAATCTGATTCGATCGATGCCTAAAATATTTTAAAATATTTTCTAAACATATAGTTCGCGTATACAAATTTATTGATTGCATCTAAAAACTTTTAAATTGTCACGTAAGATTTGCGATAGAATATTCTGTGGACTTATTTTGCCTATAAATGTAGCAATTTATGCACATAACCATTCCTTATGATCTCGTCTATTGTTATCCACAAAAAAAGGAGCGAAAAACAAACTGAACAAAAATATTACAAGAAAGCTTCTTTGTCCACTGCTGCCCACTTGTCTTGACCATTTGGACGATGGTCCATGCGGCCATTCGTAGACCAACAACTGGTGCTGGTGGTAACTGGCAATTGTCAATGTTTCTGTCTGCTATCAGAATTCACATTTTATGCAATTGTTTCCATAGAAAGAATGCCCCCATACAAGTAGCAAGCATCAGCAGCAGCAGCAGCAGTTCTATCCTATCCCCCTCTTCCCCATTCCATCCTTTGCTATCTCGTATGGTGGTCAGTCATGATCGAAGGGAGGAGAAGCGGAGGATGGAATGGGTCAAGAAAAAATGCGACGCCAATGTAAAGCAGCTTGGGGATTGGCGACAACGATTAAAATCTCTGGGGAGACAATGAGAGAGCAAACTGGGAAATATATTGTAGTTTTTTTTTCTTCTTTTCTTTGCCACACAAAAAGGTTTAGTTTGGTGTCTCTCTCTCTCTCTCTCTCTGTCTGTCTCTTGCAAACCATTAAGCACTTTACATTCAACGTGGCAAGATCAAAGTGACTAAAACAGAGAAGGAAAAAAAACCAACAACAATAACAACAAAATTGTACAGAAATTTATGGCCTCAGATATCCAAGAGATACAAGATGCAAGATGCAGACTGGAGGCTAGACCTGGACAAAGCAACAACAGAAACAGAAACAGAAACGGCTACAACATTTGCCGGTTGCTGACCAACAGGCTGAAGCAGGTTATACAATTTTAGATTTTCCAGTTTCTTTTTTCTTTTCATACTTTTGCAAACTCTATGCAGGCAAGGAGTTGCTTTAGAAGAGTGGTGGGTTGACGAGGGGGGTTATGTGGCAGGGGGGATACACTAAGGTAAGGTGGTTGGAGGGGTGTGGAGGGGGGATTACCTCCAATGAGTATGCATGTTTGACCCAAATACAAGACACAAGTTAAACAAGAGAAAGAAATATGAATATTTCACTCAAGATAGATTCATATAAGCACATGCACCTCTTACACTGGAAAAAAAAGGTGGACGCAAAATGTCATAAAAAATATAGAAACATTCTTGCAAGATCTAAAAAAGCTTTATACTTTTTTTAAAGAATTCTTCAAAAGTTTTGAATTTAATCATCAATTAACTGGGAATTAGCTTTATTTAAAAATGAAGCACACACCACTTTATAATTCTGAAATATCTTTTGAAATATCGCCAAAATTATAACTTGTTTTCTAGCGACTGGTCAATATTACTTACAATATGTGAATAGATCGAATCTATCGTTAAATAGCATCCCAATGAGGAACCTGGCATTAAAAGTACGACAAGTTAATCAAATTTAGACACAATTTTATAAAAAAAAACAACGAGAAAAGAAAAATCATTAAACTTATTAGTTTAGGGAGCTATCGATTTAATTAGTGAAAATGGTTAGAGAATAATCTTAAGAGAAATCTTGAGTTATTTATTAAAATTTCTTTCAGTGCATGGTGGGGGGAGGGCATATATAGCATGCTATATGCTCATATCATAATTACTTACGTTCTCAGTTTATCGTAGCCAAGGTGTCGTCTACTGTCAGACTCTGTCTGTCATGCTCGAGGGAAAGTGAATGGGAATGGGAATGGGAATGGGAATATGAAGAAAAGTCTATTTCAAATTATATTTTGTATCGCGCTCAGAGTATATCTATATACACACAAAGTGTCTTGAAATAATATTTGCACATAGGTACAACTACGATATAATGATTATCAAGCCTCTACACCGCACTCAGTACTCATTTTTGTATCTTTCTCTGTCACTTCTCTCTCTCTCTCTCTTTTTGGTGTTGTATTTGTTTCGGCACAGACGTGCGAACTGGGTTAATTTCCTATATTGTATATATAAAGATATATCCATTATGTTTTGAAAAATATGATAGCATTATATTCCCACAATTGCCCAAGTAGTAGTAGATTGCTCAAAAAAAGAGTATAATAATTGTAATAAGATATTTTGCATTATTTCTTTTTTGTTTACCATTTGCTGTGACGAAGAAATTCCAATTCTCGAAAACGCCATGGCGTAACCAAGTGCTTTACCCCCGAAATTTAGCACTCCCCAACTGCATATGTATATGCAACCCCTTATTTGGGTTGAAAACTGATATAAAACAAAGTCTCTAATAAACATAAACTCAATTTCATACCGCACCTCTCAGTTCCTTCCTTCCATTGGCAATGTGAATCAGCGCAAAAAAATAAATTCAAATGAAATAAAAAGAGCAACCCATGGAGCCAACGAGGTCAGACGAAAGGTTAAACTGACAAGATTGACAAGGCACCACCAACACCAGCAAATAAAATGGCGACGACATGGACATGGAGTCTCTGAGGGCTCCGAAACGGGCCGGGAGTATGCCTCCCCCTGTCGACTCTCCTCCATTTCGAAACTAGCTCGTATAATTGCCGCATTGCATGTTTTCAACTTTGATATTATTGATAATAGTAGTTGCTCGTTTTAGTTTTTCCTTTTGTTTGCTATGGTGAGAAAATTTGCAAACATTTTTTGGGCCGGGTCTCTCTAGTCTTCTACACTACTAGGGTGTGTTTTTATACTATTTACTTAATGGATATGCAAAATTACCCAAAAACAAAAAATGTATAAAGAGGCCCCTTTGGTATTTTAATTCTCATGAATGACTACCTTCGAGTTGCCGCCATGCCTCCATATTCCTGAAGTTTTTACTTACTGTTCTGCTTTTGCACTAATTGCCTTGGGAACCTCCACAAAGATTTGTGAAAAAAAAAACCCTGATGGGCTCTTTTCTTGGCTTCTGCAGTAGTTTGAGTTCCCCCTCTTGTAAAAGGGTTGACTACATTTGGTCTTCTATGTGGTCTAAAGCACTTCTGGTATGCTCTATACATTTTGCATTTTATATTGTTTAAATATTGTTACAACATTTAAAAGCAAATCCTTTAAGTAAAGGTCATATGTAAAAAACCATTTTCGAGTTGACATTCATGTTAATGTCATGTTGTAAAAAAAAAGCGCTAAACAGGTTTTCCATTTAGATTCTAAACTTCAGCTTAAACATTGCTAAAATATAGAAATCGGATATATACTATAACTTACTGGGTGAAATATATAACTCCCAGTGTCAACTACAAATATTTACCATCACAATTGTGTTTACCATTCCGCAAAAAAACTATTACAATTTATGAGTTTGACATTTAAAAAAACAAATACAACAACATTGTTAAATACACCATTTCCATATTTGCCATTTTCTGCAGTCTTCAAGGTGTACGATTGTACATACATATATGAAAATTTGTCTAAAGTGTACAAAATTCTGGTAATTATTTTTGGGTGTTTATATTTTGAAGAAATTTCGTTGGAGACACGTAAAACAGAAGTGCGAGCAATTGGTTCTGATGAAGAACAATCTCTTAAATATAGATCAAACCTTGCATAAAGTTCAGAAATTCTGGGAATTGATAGATTTTTGGAGAATTGAAGATCACACAACAGGTGTGAATTTATGATAAGCTAAGAACACGTCTAACTTTTGTTCCATAAATATATACATAATATACATAATAACAATTATACTATATAAAACATTGAAAAAAGAGTATTCCGATTTGCACTTAGTCCATTTACTTTACATTTCTAAACCTTTTTCATAATTTGTTTTTTTTTTTTTTGCCATTAATTATTATGTCTTTTCCCTCTCACACAATCAACTATGCAATTCTTCTGCAAATGATGTAAGGGACATAACTAAAGAGGCGAAGTGCAGAAGAGAGAGAGGGCAAAAAAGTGGGAAGCATTTAGCTGCCATTTGGTAGGTTGGTTGACAACCTCCAATCTCCACCTCACCGCTTCCATCTCTCCCTCCTTCTCCGTCTCCATCTTCGTTGTGGAAATGCCAGTCACCTAGCAAGTGAATCGAATGCACAGCTGTCACAATGTTTCTTCTCTTTTTTTTTATTTTATCATTTAATTTTCATAATAAAAATGAAATCATGTGAACAACAATAACATAGATGGATTAGATGATAGGAAAAGAGGATGAAGGGGTGGGGAGAGAGGGAAACATGCAGGAGATGTATATATTGTGAGAGATTTGATGGCTGCGTGGGCGAAGTTTTATTTGATCGAGTTTGACTTCTTTTGAGGCTTGGCTCTCTACAGTGATACTAAAAATAACGCAACAGCAGCCACACCGGCAGCTGCAAATTATTATTTAACGTCTTCTTCAGTACGGTTTTATTGGACGTCTTTTTTACTTTTTTTATATCGTTATTTTTGGGGTTTTTTTTTAACACTTGGCCAAGTGTTTTTTTCGCCAACGCCAAAAAGCGAAAGTGAAAGTGAAACAACTGCACTTGGGCGCGTTGAGGAGCAGTTGCACCTGAACTCTAACTCTAACTTTAACGCCAACTTGCCCCAAACAGCACCACCGCCACCAACCGCCCCTCACAACACCAACACCAACAATTAGTGTTTAGTTTAAGTTTTCTACGAAATCAACTTCCAAACTCCAATTAGAGTGTCAGTTTAATGAACTGCTGCGGAACAGAGCAGACCTTAGGACCGATCAGGCCAAGAGACAACCAAGTGGCAAAGAGGGAAGTCACTCTCTTGAACAGCGACAAGTTGCTTATACTACTTACTACCACTCACTCGTACCCATTCATACGCGTCCTTAACCTTTAACTCATTTCAATGGGAATCTCGCAAAATACATATATGAATTGTTTGTTAAACTATTTTTCGTTTTTCTTTTTTCATTGCAGATTATTGGCGAACTGGTTACAATTGTTTATACCGCCTTGGACTACAATTTGCCAGAGGATGAGGAATGCCAATTGTCGCAGGAACTCAACAGTTTGTTCAACTATATGACAGCAGATGGTGAGTCTTATAACTTAAGCATCACGTAATAAAGCAAAATGAGTTAGTGAATAAAAGTAGAAACATTCATAATGTCACAATTGAAAAACAAATGTTTTTCAAATGTCTGCCACTTCTGTCATGCATTCGCTAGTCTTTAGTTATCCAGAAAAATGTTACATAAGAAGAATCAAATGATTTAACTATGTTTTTTGGTATGATAATATTGGGTAATTAAATAAATGCCCGTCCAAGGACACTATGTAATGTCATTGCGGCTCCTGGAGGAGAGCTCGACCCTGGCCAGTGTCCTTCATGACAAACATTGTGAAATACTTTAACCTAATTGAAAAACAAATGATGAGTGTTCAAACCCGATAAAGGGGGCATCACACTTAAGAAATTCAGAAGGTTATTCCCCAGATAGAATTTAAGCTTTAGCGCTATATAAGAACCCCCTTATTATGATATCAGCATCCAGAATATGTAAATTTTACCAAGGTCAATGAAAATCTGTCAAATGACTTGAGTCACAAAGAATTGTTATATGAATTATATTATGTAATAAGACAATCTTTTAAATAATATGCGTACATACATCTACTATATTTATTTAATATATTTCATTGTTGTAATTATATTTCCAGAGAATGACGAAGACTGCATCGATGAAGGCATTGACGAGGGCGATAAGCGCTGGGATGATGATTCCGAGGAAGAGCGAAATCATACCAAAGAATTAGACTATATAATTGAGGTAAACCTTTAAATCATAAATTATATAGTACGATCTTTTTGTATAACATATTAAAAGAGAAGTTTAGTTTAGAAGCTCGTAGATGCATTTTAAACAAATCTTGTGATTCAGATTCGATTTTTATTTGTTTTCTCAAAATGCCTCTCGAAATGACTCTCAAAATCGCAGCTTCTCTCTCTTATTTTACGACCTTTTGACCAGGCATTAGACTGTGAATTTTCGCTTTGTGTACGTACAACTAAAAAAAAAAACTTGTTTGCCAGTCAGCCACAACGAACGGGTAAATGTATCTATTAGATACTTGTTGTATCTATAACGGCCGCTAACCACATAAACTGGCTCAAATTGGCCCCGGGTTCTAGATCAAGATTTCAAATTGCAACTCGATTACACTCTGTTGTGGCATATTAAATAACCGAAATAAGCATAACCACAATTTCGTAATAGGAAATCACAAATCACACAAATCGCACAGATCATCAGACGCCGCGCAGATCAATTCAAATTGTATCCCCCCCTCTCTCTCTCTCTCTCGGTTTTCACAGCCAAATGCGTTGTAGGAATTTTTGCTTCTATATTGAAGAAGAGCAAGTGCATCCGCAATAAGATCGATTTGGATCGTATCAAATAATTTAGCTAACTTTGGCATTGAGGCGTGTGATAAACAACACTTTGTCGTGCTTCAGTGAACCAGCTGGATGAGATGGAAGAGGAGGAGAAGGAAGAGGATGTACCCAAGAAAAAGATGGTGATGGCGGCGGTTGAGCTGCCATGGGTGGGGGAGAAGAAAACCTTGTCTAATGAGCCACTTTATAGAATTGACACATTGCTGTCAAGCAACACTGAGCACCAACCGCCTCCGTTCCCTTCGCCTTCTCTCCCCCCCACCACGATATGGTGCAATTTTTTCCACTTGTCTGACTTTTCTAGCATATCAATGGAAAACAAAGCAACAACAAGCAACTAACGTGTACAAATTTGCATTTGCATTAGACTCCTTTTCATGTTGGTTCAGGTGTTATCTTTCCACAAGAGGCGCAACAAAAAAACGTTGGCCTAGTTTGGCTTAGAAAGAGAGAGATGCCTTTTCCTCCTATTCAATTGATGAAATTTTAACTCTATAAAATCCTGCTTTAAAACCTGTCTTTGCTTGGAAAGTTAGATTCTAATTAGAGTCGATCCTTAATAGACATTTTCTATGCAGAAGCTCAATGAAGTTTCAAAATATAGCTACAAGTTGTTTTTTTTTGTGTAGAAATTTGTATTCGCAGTATGCTCCTAATGCATGGACAATAGGCCAAGCCAATGAATCTATCAGTATTATGCAATTTAAATTATATATGTATTTATATATGAGGTAGATCCAGGATAATTCTCTCTCTCACTTTTAGCCTAGATAATATTTAGAATAAATTGTTTAATTCATTATATTTTCCAAGTTGCTTTTTTGCCATTTTGAAAGGTTATAATAAAGATTCAATCTGTGAGCTGAAAATAGTAATAAAAGCCTCTTTATGACAAATCATTCGGAGAGTAAAGATATAATTTAAGATTCTTTTTTCAAAAGAAATCAGTACAAACTTTGAGTAAAGAGGACTTACATACTTAGCTGCTAATGCCCAGAGCAAAGATAAACAAACAAAAAGAGATTTAGAACAGGAAAATAAGCGCAAACTGTCCATCTAATGTTTAGTTTTGAAAATCACTCACTCTTCCATTACCAATTCGAATGGAAAAGATTTATTAGCTCATTTTATCTATCCTTGTGAAAGCTAGTAAGTTTTGCATTTGGTTTACTTAAACTACAATTTTTATATGCTACATTTTTTACTACATATAAGTATATAAAAATCTAATCATAAAATTGTTTGTTTTCTCAATTGCTCTTTTGCAGACCTGTAGACATCATATTGAGCCAGCTTTACCTGAGAATCATTACAAGGCCGTTTGTCGAGCTTTGGTTACCGAAACTATAGAGTTACGCATTTTCCTGCAACAAGTTCTAAATAATGGCAAGTAATTCATATTTAGCTCAAACGGGACTTTGACTTTCACTTCCGTCCGTTTATGTTCTCTTCAATTAGGTGCCGCCAAACTGATCAAGGCAGCAGAATCATCTCAAACCACTCAACAAGAATTGGCGAAGCTGGGCTTCAATGATTGGGTAAGTTTATTTCTATTATGCAATAAAAATATATACACAAAACTGTAAAAAACCAACACAAAAACTAAAAAGAGGAGAAAAAAAAACGCTAATGGAATTTAAAGTGGGCCTACCTCACCAATAACCACTAGAAACCACTAGCCACCACCACGACCACGACCATCATCATCATCATCATCATCAAAAGTGAACTATTTCATACTCTTAAATTCACTTTTTTGTTTCTTTCCTTGGCGGTTTTTTAATTTCAATAATTGGCCTGCGGCAAAATCTGCGGCTTCCTCCTAATGAGTTTGGCCCATATATGCGAAAAATTTATCCACATGTATATAGTTTTATGGTCGAATATTTGTATTAGACGAAATGACCTTTGCGTCATTGAAAATGTCGAGGCCAGAGCCAAAGGAATTCACTCATCACCTCTCATATACACTCATTGAGACACACACGCAAATTGGCCAAACACGCAAACTCAAAACGACATCAGCAAACAACAACAACAAAAAGTAAAAAAAATGTGGAAAAAAAACTGTATTATCAAATTAAAATTAGATCTGGTTCGGCCAGAAACCTGAATGTTATCTGATATAAGGCAAAGATAAATTCATTTGCACAAAAGTTTTCAACAACAAGAAAACCAGAAAGTTCTACTCCTTGACTTGAAGCGGCAAAGTGCATGGAACTTTGTTTTCAAATTAACACGGTCAAACTAATTTGCACAAACAAAAAAATACTCTTAATGAAGCATTATAAACATTTCATCATTTCGATTTTTTTTTTTGCCAAATTTTGTTAATTGCATGAAAATTGCACTCAAATAAATTTTATGAGGAACAAAAAATTATTAAAATTGGTTTTCCACACAAGTCAAATTTAAAAATTAAAATTCTTGAACTTTAAAACATTTTTTTAGCTTAAATTTAGTCTATAAACAAAAACACTAAACAAAACACTAAAACAAATTTAGATGCTTAAATATGTCTTTCAATAATCAAAACAACCATTATTTAAGCAATTCAAATAATTAAACGATGTACAAATTTGCTTTTTTTAAGGCAAACATTTTTTTAATTTGTTTGTCTATAGTTTATCTTGGCAAACAATTCAGAAAATTACCGTCTTTAGCATTAACAATTTGCTACACAATTTCGTACAAATTGATTTGCTATTGGGAAAAATTCAAACAAATTTGTTTAACTTGAGTTTTAATGTGCAGCAAATACATCATAATATGGCTATAAAATTTCAGTAAAAATTTCCGCCATGCAAAAACCTGATGGATAGATTATGAAAAGCTAAACAAATTTATTTGTTTGCATTTTAATTTACGTTTACTGTGTGCAAATTTACCTTATAATAGTTTTTTCGTACGAATAATGATGCAGTCTGCAAATATTTATATGAAATTACTTATCTTAGACTGTCTAATAAATTGTCTGGCATTAGCATATTTATTGAGCAACCTATTTAATGGGAGGAATACCACTAGAAAATCTTAGTAGTGGATCGAGAATACAATAGAAGAGTGTGGAATCAAATTTGGATGTCAAAGATTAATAATGAAACTGAAAAAAAATTAATTTGTATAGACATTTATAAAAGTTTGAATTAAATTTACTTCAATAAGTTGCACATTCACTTTAAATACTCATCATTGCGAAAGGTTACCAGTTATTTAAATGCATTTCTTATACCTCCTGGTGGGTATAGTAAATATTTATTTATATATCACCTTTTTTACTCAAATATTTGACTGCAAATTTTCACAGTTCAAATGTTTCGACTGTGGTTTCTCCTCCTCCCCAATCTCGAGATTGTTTTTTTTTTTTTTTTGTATTCATTTTTGGCACACGTCAACTTTGCATGTTTGGCCAAAAAGCAAAAGAAATGAAACCGCAAACATTGAAATCTTTGCGTGACAGAGGACATATCTATCAGCCAGATATCTCTGGGGTCTCACGCCATAAATGTAATTAAATAAATAGACTATAAATATATAGCAGCAACATCTATATCTTTTTCACTTTCCGATTTTCTATGTGTTGGTGCGTGTGTGTGTGTGTGTGTGTGTGTGTTGGCCAATTGCCCAATTAATTCCCCCTTGACAGTAGGTGCGATTCCGTAAGTCGTCTCAATGTAAAGTTTTGATTAAAAAGCTTCTTATCGGTATCAGAAAACTTGTTTGATAACGTTTTGAGTTCCCATTGTCTACGACTTCTGCGTATATTCTGCATTTTGCTTTTCGCTTGATATTCTTCAATTCTTCTACTGCTTCTATTTAGTTTGTTGTTGTTGTTGTTGTTGTCGTCTCAGCACTTTTTATCATATATTTTTGTTGTTCTCGGAAACCAAACAGCCTTCAGAATGTCACACGGAATCACCGGAACGACAATAGACTGTAGTACTTACCCACGCGATATGCGAAGGTTTTCCATTTTTTGATCTCAGCCCTGTTTTCCGAATAAATGCTCCAACTCTTCGTTTGTGTGTGTGTGTGTGGGGGAGAGGGGGAGGTCAATTGTTTGTTCAAATATTTGCAACAAATTTCAGATGCTCACTTTACATTTGTAACAATTGAATAAACAGACAAGACACAGACAGATCTAGATCAACACTCGGCTACATAATTCTTCATATTTTTGATTGTTACCTCCAGTTGAACGACTTTGACCCTAGAAGCATGTGGTTAAAAAAATCAACCAAAATCAAAGATTTTCCATAGTTTTCTTTGCAAATTTAATTTAGAATTTACGAATTATTCAGAAATTTTAACTACTTAGTTCATTCTAGTATAACTGCTAGTTCTTTATGATTTTGTCATTTATTTAATTGAAATTGGAGAAGATATCTCCTTTGACACTCAATTGCAAGAATCCTTTACTATTTAGATTATAAATCTCCAGTTCTTTCGATAGAAATAGCGATATTCTAACACAAAGTTCTATCGATTAGTTGACTGACGGCCTTTATACAGTTTTCATTCACACAAAATCTGAATATCTAGTTCGTTGGTAATCCTGGAATTCCTTCATAGTTTTCGTTAACTCATCTTGTGCATTAAGTAATCGCATAAATGCTCTTTAATTAATCTCTGAAGATAGCCATCACTTCATCAAGTTTATATTATCCTCACAAGATAGAACTAGTTCTTCGAGTTTTTCTTATGCCACTTTTTTCGTTTTGTGTACTTTCAACTTATCCAAGAAATTATGACTCCCCATTGACTTCCATCAAACATTATCTCAAATTGTAATTTAATGTTGCTTAGTTTTCCTTTATTACCATGATCAATTTCCATTTCCAACCTTTTTAAGCAATTTCATCAAGCATATCCAAAACATAAACTACTGCATTTTCCCAGCTACAACGAACCGAAAAAAAACAACAGGCCTATGTTTCGCTTTGGTGCCTCTAACCATGACTCCGACGCCGCCGCCGCCGCTGCTGACGATGATGATGATCTGGGCCAACTTGTATGCTAATTCATCTGAATGACTGACAGTTCCAAAAAACGTACTCCTCCAACACACTCAGACAGACACACAGTGCAATATTTCATGCATAAAAGACGAATCTCTTCCGGAAGCTGGGTCCCGTCTCTCCCCCTCTTCAAAATGGATTGCATTAATTGAAGCATGTCGCGGCATCTTCAGTTCCCCCTCTCCCCATTTTGCATGTTTAATGAGCGGATTGTCTCAAAATTTATTGCTGCCAATTGTTGGTTGAATATTATGGGGAAGGTGGGGAGGGGCAGAAAGAGGAAATCAGGAAAAACCACACCATCACTGTGATGGAAATGAAAAGTGAAAATGCGATTCGCTATGTTACATATGCGCCTATAGTTAACCCCGCCTCTTAACTCTGCTCTCATTGTGTGCTAAATAGTTTTCCTGTCTCTCGGTCGACCATAATCCAACTCCCCATTTCCATATTACTCATACGCACAGTTAACTAACTAAGTTGCCAAACCCCGCATCCGAACGACAATTAGATTGATTTCCAAATGATCCAACTTAAACTAACGGGGAGCGAAAAAATTATAACAAATTAAAATAAAATATTCGTAACGGGCCTGAAAAAAAGACATAAAAAAAGACAGCACAAAGAAAAGTGAAATGTTGATTAAATTACCCAATTGCTGACAGTTTCCTTCTCTCAATTGATCTTTAACTTGCATTCGTCATATGTACAATATTTATTTCTTTTGGAGCTCAATAATTTTGTTGAGGAAATGTGTATATATTGAGTAATTTAAAATATTTATAACTAAAATATAAAAATTATATAAATTTTGTTCAGACATGGCTTGGTGAATCATTGTGACATAACCAAGTTGGGCTAGTTTTAAAATAAATAGTTTTGAAAAACAACATTTTCGAAATATTAAAATATTGGAATTTATTTCCACAAAATTTTATGTGAGGGATCAGGACAATATTCTGTATATTCTGTAGTTTGTATCGCTGATCAGTCCTATCGATTCTTAAACTAACATTATTTAGTCATCTGAATTGAGTGCAATTCAAAAGGTTATATGTGAAAAAATAACGCTGACCAAAGTAAAATCATGTAGATATATGTACATATATATCCCTAAATCAATCTATTATTTATCTTCATTTAATCCATACTTTAACTCCTTTTTTTTGTGTCTTTTCAGGCACGTTTTTGGGTGCAAGTGATCGACGAACTGCGTCGCGGTGTACGCCTGAAGAAGAGCAACCATGAACGGACACCGATTGAATATGAGTTGACGCCCTACGAGATACTCATGGGCGACATACGAGCCAAGTAAGAGAGGGGAATTCCCATCATCATTTCACTCGCCTGCTGTTCATCAATTTTAAACAAAAATTTCTCCAATTTTTCTTGATTCACAGAAAGTATCAATTGCGCAAAGTAATGGTCAATGGTGATATACCGCCGCGTGTTAAGAAAGATGCCCATGCCATGATATTGGAGTTCATTAGGTCACGGCCGCCATTGAAGAAGGTGGGTAGCAGCAGCAGCGCAGTCGCCACTCCGACTACTGGCCCCAATCTAACCAAATCCCAAGGCATAACCACAATCGAAACGAACTCGAGTCCCAATAACAAAATCAAGTATCCAATTTAACTTTCCCTTCTCCTACTGTGTCTCCTCCTCCCTCACCAACACACACTCTCTCTCTCTACCTGTCACACTCACACACTCGATCTCTCTCTCTCTGCGTCTTTTTTCGTGAAGAAAATTTAATTTTGTTTTAATAAAATAGAAATTGCTGGTTGTACCCCTTATTTTTTGCATAACAAGTTGTTGTTGATTTAACTCGTTTGTTTGTTTGTTTGTTTAAAAAAAATAATAATAAATATTCAGGCCTCGGAACGTCAGTTGGGGCCACCATTGTTGAAGTGCATCCCATCGCCGAGAGAACAATTACTGGAGTCCATCCGACAGGGAACGGAACTGAAGCAAATTACACCACCGAAACCACCAACATTGAGAGAAAGAAGTAAGTTCAAATGCTTTTAATAAACATATAAATTTTTTATTTACAATTTTAATGATATATTGAACGAATTAAATTATTGAACTATGTTTAATAATTCATGTTAATTTCAGTTCTAACGAAAGAAGTTTAGAGATAACAAAATGAATGAACTAATTTAGGAAAAGAATCGATTCTAAAACATAGAAAAATTACATAAAAACAGTTTTATGTTAATATTCTATATCTTATTCATATTTTTTTATATCCCTAAATACGAATCCAAAGCATATTAAAAACATAATAGATATTTAGATATATTTATTTTAATCAGATTATAATCTTAAAAGTCTGCACGGGGTTTTTCTTAGCTTTAAATTTTATTAATTATTCGAATTAGGACTTGGGGGGAATCCTTATTATAAGTAGTAAAAAATAATAATATAATTTTGACCTTAGAAATGCGAGATTATGAACTTTGCCACATTTCCGCAAATCTCCAATTACGCCTAACCCCAAAATATAAGCAGCAACTCTCCACAGATCGCCAAAAAACGAAGAAAAACACACTTCCATTCCATTCAATGTCAAAATTCATGGGATTTCCATCTCTGGGTGCCTCGTTGGTTGTTGGTGTCGGTGTCGTCGTCGGTGCTTCTTTCTGTGTTGTCATCATCGATTTCAAATTTTAAACGCCAAACGCCCATAAATTGCTGTTGTCAATGGTCCAAAGTCATCTCCAAAATAAAGAGAAAGAGAGAGAGAGAGACATAGACACAGAGAGGGAAAGGAGATGGAGGGAGAAAAAAGAAAAAGAAAAACTTGTTAGCCGCAAAAACTTTTCACCGCTGGCACTTGTCTCGTTGCATCGCCGATTCCAGCTCAGCCCGCCTCCCTGGCTCTATCTTCCTCCGTTTGTTTGTCCAATTTTTGCAATAGCGCTGCGCGCATGCCAACATAGATCAAAAACGGCAACATTTCAGCACAGCCCCAGCCTCCTCTCCTCTCTCCATCTCTCTGCTGAAGGAAGCGTGCAAAATTGTGACACACAAAGATAGCGACAACCGTTGAGGCAGGCGGCCAGGTAACACGACAACAGCCTCACCTTAAACTCAGGCTCAGCCGCAGACTCAGCCACAGACTTGGCTGCAGTCGAGGTTTGTTTGTTGGTTTTTTATTTTGTGATTTTTTTTTTTTGATTTTTGAGTTGGTTTTGTTCAGTTTTTTGTGTGGGAATATCTCTTTTTGTCACTGCAGCTGCTGACCAAAATTATACTACCAAAAATACATACAACAAATTTGTCACGTCGCTAAAACTAAACAAACCTATGTATGTTCGATTAAACATATGGTAATGGGTACCTAACTGGGCTAGTAAAGTTATTTGAACTTGTGCATAGAGCATAAGTTCTGTAATTTATTCAATTTTCTATGGTCTACCAAATATATTTATGGTCAATTAACAACTAATTTAAGTTGGCCATGAGTATTTACCATTCATACTCTATTCTACTTTAATGTCTTTACACCTGCGGCAATTTACTTCTGATTGCACATTATCATACTATTGCTTGAACCACCTTCCATTCATGTCTAGCAAAGGTACAGACTCAAAGTCCTTTGACACCATGATGGGAAAGTATTCTGACACAAATGCATTTAAAAAAAATTTTAAAAAATAGAAATAAGTTGCAATGATACAGGGAATAGTTTTTCGACTTTCTAAAATGTCCTCGTTTTTTATATTTCTCAAAATATTCTGAGATTATTAGCCGCAGATTTTGACTTTTTTCTAAAAATTGAAGGAAACTTGCAATAGGTACATTTCCGAAATGCAACATGGTTAATTTTTCCTTGAGATTACTCAAGGTCAATGATTTTCCCAATATATTTTAATAATCCTCGGAGATCGTCATCAGGAGCTACAACAATTATAAAAACATACATCAAAATTTTCCAAAATGTACATTAAACATAACTAAAAACATTTTACATACAACTTTTACACGTCTGACGTGGACTTTTGAACTGTCGCTACATGTGAGCGCAATTTTCTGTGTCCGTTTGGTCTAATAGTTGGTGTATTTATTATAAATATATTTATTACATATATATATATATAATAGCAGCGTTATAAAAACTTTTTTGCCAAATGGCAACATGAAGCATTTAACCCATTTTCACCGAATGGGTATTTAATTACCCAAGAAATCTCTAAAAAATTTAAAAATTTTTGCATGCATTAGAAAAATGGTACCGCTGTAATTTCTTTTGTAATAGTCAAAAAGAAAGAACCTAAAATATAAATATAAAGATAAACAATATAAATTAAACGTTAATAAACCAAATACTTGATCATGTGCATAAATATTCAAGAATCTAATAAGTACACATATTTAATATGAAAACTGCTTTTATTCCACCAAAGCCTAGCTTTGCAAGCAGTGCATTTTATTCACCAGCATAAAAGCAGGCACCGCATTTTTGTTTCTCCTTCAAATCGAATATAAAATTACTATTATAGTATACTTTAAGGTTACCCCAACTAGCTAAGCCAACTTAGGTTAGGTCTTGGTGAAAATAATTATAGATTGGTCTTACTAATACAGATCTGCATCTGATATTTATACAGAATATTCTACTGCAATAGGAAACCTTGTTGTATCAGGATAATAAGTGCTCAGTTTGAGAAAGTGATGTAAAATGGCATAAAAATTTAAAAATAGAAAAAATTATATTTATTATGCTGAAATGTTTTCCGTTCTTAATTCCATTTGCCTAATGAAAACTGAATGAAAACTTTTGCCATAATCAGTTAAATTTTGTATTTTTCCTTGCTTACTCATACATGATGTAAGCATACACATACATACATACATATGTGATCCATTCCACCCTCTTTTGGCCTTCAAAGGACGTCATTGTCATATGCCGCCTGCTATAGATTTATGACGTCACAAGAGACAGACAAAACATAAACATTTCTAGCCATCCCATCTCTGTCTCTCACTCGGTCTCTCTCTCTCTCTCTATGCGCATGAGCTTGCAACGCTTTGGAATTGAAACAGCTTTTGGGCCATGTTTGAGTCCGCTTCAAATCAGTTGACAGTTTCATGTGGAGTCTCAATAGAGACAAATCGGGCTTAGTGGTCGAATTGTGCGAAACTTGTTGGAAACTCGAGAGAGATAGCTATAAAAAGAAAATGCTCAAATAAATAATAGATCTAATAGAAAACGAAATGTTTTAAATGAAAGGAAAACTATCCAACTATCAGTCAGTCGGTCGTCAGTTTGTTAGTCATTTCGCCAGGCCCTCCAAAAATCCCTCTCAAGTCAAACAAACCCCAACGAATTGGGGTTGGTTGGTTCTCATTTCAATTTCGGATCGATAACCTGAATGCAACCGTGTGAAACATAAAAAAAAGTGAAAAGGAGCAGCAGCAGCAGCAGCAACAACAACAACAAAAGCAAACCAACAGGCAGACATGTGGATCCATTAAGAGTGAAAAGAAAATTTTAAGAATTTACCCAAATATAAAAGAAATTGTATCCAAATATGGATGCCAATTCTATGCCAATGCCAAGTGCCAAGCGCTCAACGGCTGCTTCAGTGTTCAAATCTCATCATATTGTGCGACATGCGGATATTGTCGATATGGCCAGCGATGCCTCACTCTTTTGTGGCAACGATGGCGACCAGCAGCAGGAGCAGCAGCAGGAGCGGGAGCAAGAGCTGGAGCAACCATCAGCACCAGCGGAAACAGATGCAGCTGGGAATACACCACTACCCACGCCACGACCAGCTCCACGTGCCACAGCGGCTAATCCGCCAACACCCAAACCACGTCAGGCCATCAAATCATCAAAAGGTAGCAGCAGCCTCAAGAAAAATCATTTTTCTTTTGACCTGGTTTACATAAAGGTTGAATGAAAAGTGCCGGGACCTTAGGTTGGGGAGTGACAGAATGAAAGAGTGATGGGAGTCAACAACATGTGTGCTTAAGGAGTTGTTTGAGCTACTTTAGGCACTGCCTTTTCATTATGATCAAAATGATGATGATTACGATGATGATGCCTGCAGTGGATGTGGTAATGACTGCAACTTTGGCTAGCAAAACATTTAACTGTCATTAAAAGTGGAGGAACACCTAGGCGACCTAGTAGATACACTTTCGTTTTGGCTATTTTTAACTTAAGAATTATATGCAAATTTTAGTTATAGAAATATTTACTTAGTATGACCGCATGCTTTGTTTTAATTGTGTTAAAAATCGATTATTAAAACTGTTTAGCTATTAGCTAATCTCAAGATGATTCTGGCATTATCTCAGAAAAATATGCAGAAATCTTTATAAATTTAAAGACTTGCAAAGATATTGCAGCTGTTCAAGTTCTGATAATAGCAATTTTTATAAAATCTTTGTTCACATTAATCTCTTTGCCTCTTAAACTCACTCGAATGGCTCTTAGAAATTGATAATAAATTGTTTTATATTTCACAGGTGGCTTACTTCAATTGTTAAAAGATTTATCGTGTATCTAACATTTATTTACTATTTATTTAGAATTTTAAAATCTGAGTTAACATATTCTACTATCAATTTCTGGAAGTCAATGAGTTTGAAACCCAGTCTTTCTATAATCTTAGACAACGGAGACTACGTTTAAATTTAAAATAATTTAATTGATGAACAAACTGCCACAAAATATTCCAATTTGTCATTCAGAGTCAGTTGACAGACTTTTTTAGTCATCTTAACGAGGTAAAAACCATGGTATTTCAACTTTATACGTATATTAGCCATTGTGTCAACGAATAAGCCCTAAGACAGAGCCCTCTAGCTGTTCGAGCTTGTCATAGCAAGTTGATTTCATTGTTCGACCTTTTCCGCTTTTAGCTCAAACATTGCACAAGACTTTTTTGTAGAAGCATAAAGTGCGTTCAGGTTTTAACGGTTTAGTTTAATGGTTAGTAGAAAAAATAGAAAACCAACTTTGAAAACAAAAAAACACTAAAACACTTCAAGGGAGTGAGCGGGAGAGAACCCGATAGTGGCTTCGAGTCGCCTCAACATAATTGCGCAACATCACTGTGTAATGACAGAGTGATGGCAAGAAAGAAGCAGGTTTCAGGTCTACAAGAAATTCTCCCATAGTCTTCGCATTGTATAATCTAATCACAATGCCGCTTCACCCAGGCAGGCCCCTCACGCCTGTGTGTCCCATATATTTTCCCAGAGCATGAGCATTAATTAAACTTTGCCTTTTTATCATTTTCAGTGCTTCCAAATGCAAACTCTACACTATCACGTTCCAGACAAAGACTCATCAAAGTGGATTTCTCAAAGTTGCAGGTGAGTAAGAAAGGTTACGAGACCCTCCAAAAGTACATTAATAATCTTGAATTCTTCCTGCAACAGGACGACGAGCATATCTTCGATGAATCCAGCCTAAGCAGCTCTAATTCCATGCATCCACATCATCACCACCATCATCATCATCAACATCATCTTTCTGACTTCCATCGCTGCTCACAGCCCAAAATGCCGCCATATCCCATTGGAGGCTACATAATGGGCTGTCAGGCGAGACCAGATTGTGAAACGATGCGACCAAGACGCACAAGTGAGTTGATAACAAGAAAATCTAGAAAAATCTATACATGTGGATATCTATCAATATCTAAGCACAAAGTGGGAGAGCGAAATGTGATATAGCTGAAATGGTTTCAATTTTAGAATGTAAATAAATCTTGCTCAATGAAAATGTAATTTTTTATAAGATTTAGCCCTTGAATGGTTGTTCTGACTCAATAATTACTTTTCAATTATCATCACATCAGTAGAAATACGAAAGACTTTGGCAGAATCATAGATATTTGTTTGCTTTGATGAGTTCAGACAAACTACTTCGATTTAAACAGGCATTTTTCATAGAAAACAGTATTAATTTTTATTTCTTAAAAAAATGCTTAACGAGATGAGCAGTATTTGAGGAGCAGAATATTCAGATACTTTGATATTCGTTAGATGTACCGTCGAAATTTGTTTATAGCAAACTCATTAACAATAGAAAAGAACTAGTATTTACTTATGCATCTAAATGCTAAATTTATTTTTTATTAAAAATCTTAACGACATAAATTAGTCGTGAATTCGGTATAAATCATAATCTAAAGATTTTTTCAGATTGAGTTTTAAAATAAAATACTAAAAGATTTAGACAGAATTAAACAGAATTAATTGCAAAATAATGTTATAATATTTAAAGGTAAAGGAACCACCAGACCTAAGTCTTAATTGTTGAATCAGTTATTGGAAGTTACTTGATTTACCGATATAATTTTAATAGATAATTTTAATAGAATCCAAAATACAAATTAAATTAAATTCAAAATCTTTCCCACTCTGTGCCACATCTTATGAGAATATATATATATTCTATATTAAATATAATCAATTTCTCACTGATACTCTTAACTATATTAAACATTTAATCGGTTTGAGTTTCGTAATTATTATTTAATTTAATTTCCTTTTTTATTTATTTATTTCCTATTCTTTTTTGCCTTACCAAACAATCACACACAAAATCTCCTTTATTGCAAAAAGGTATTTGATCGTTTTTTTTAAGTTTTCTGAAATGGTGATTTTGAAAAAGCTAATTTAACTTATTCAACCTTTTTATTAAATGTATTACAAAACACGCACTAAGAACAAATGAGAACACCATATTAAACTATAAATTGATTAAATTTGTTTTTGGGTTATGGCAAAAGCACACACACACACACAGATACAAACACACCCACAGACAGACACAATGAAAATCTCGAAATATTTGTAAAGAAAAAAAAATGCTTTAAGAAATTAAAATAAAAACGAAAAAAGTATAAACTTTTTTGGTTGTTGTGCTTATATTAATTAAAAAATTTATATATATATGAAAATATATTTCCAATTTTGATCAAAAAAACAAACCACAAAAAAAAAACGAACAAAAAATTTGCTAAAAAAAATAAATAAAACTAAGCAACAGTGGAGCAGCCAATGAAGCAACATGAGCAGCCGCCACAAGTTCATCCACAAGCTGAGCAATCCTTAACACAGGACGAGCTAAACAGATTCTACGATAATACCTTGGAATGTAAATATTATCCGATAATTCCAATTTATTTTGCTTTTCTTTAACAAAAAAAAACAAAAAAGAAAACAAAATTCAATAAAAGCGCTCATTAAATCGTCACACTCACTCACAAACACACACACTAAAAACACACAGCACACGCACGTCGCACCACTCAACCACCCAACCACCCAGAAAGCTTCGCACATTAAAACATTATCAACTTTTCCACTATTTTCTATATATATATAACTTTATACATAAATACATGTCCCCAAACCAGCCCCGCCCAGTGATTGACCATATTAACTAAAGCTTCTATTTCTATTCTCCATGTCCTTCCCATAGCCTACGACCTGGCCACGCAATCTGAATCGAGACGCAGCTCCCTGCGTCGTCATACAATTGTGGGTTGTCAAAGTAACTTTGATGAGATGGCCACCGGCACAACGACGACGACGACATCAAGCGGAACGAGTATAATGACGCATTCAATGCCACCCACACGTCCCGAGTCGCGTCAATCAGATGACCTAAAAGAGGTAGATAAAATGACAACTCTAATGTTCTACAATCCAGCAAATTATGTCGCGACTTTACGTAGTTTGTAATTACCTAAGTATTTTCCGATAAAAACGCCTCGAAAACTATTGAAAATATCGCCAATATCAGAAACGATAAGGAAGAAATGCTGGAAAGTCGAAACCTATAATATTGGAAGCATTTGGTATTTTCAAATAATCATTTTGGCAGTTATCGACCATTAAGTCTATAATTACTTTCCCATTTGTCGACTTGGTAGATGCCTTACTTTCAAAAATAGTAAATATTTATGGACTTAATATGCAAATTATTTCATTACTCATCAAAGACTTGAGGAAAAATATTTGGAGGTTTTAATTAACTACAATATACAATAGATTTTTCCGATACGAAAATAAGAAACTTTCTGATAAATATTAAATACTTAATCAACCATTCTAGCTATCCAGTGAGAATCATCATTCCTCTTCCCAACAAGCCATGATGGATCAGCAACAGTCATCGACAGCGGCCGCATCATCATCAAGATCAATGAAAACAGAAAACGCAGATGCAGCTGGTTCAACATCCTCCCTGGGCCCATGGAATAAATCCTTTATGGATAAACAAACGTGGATGGAACGTGGTGATGATCGTCTCTCTGTGACTTTGGAGGAAATTGTACACATACGTTCTGTCATGACCAAAGCTGAATTGGAGGGTTTACCCATGGATGTGCGCGTCAAGGAGGATGTTGAAAAGCGTCGCGTTTGCTTTCTATGTCTACGCACAAGATTCTCATTCTTTGGGCCATGGGGCATACAGTGTAAGCTGTGTCAGCGCACTGTTTGCGCCAAATGTTATACCAAGGTAGGTTTAACGACGACAAGCGGCAAAGGCGTCTACAAATATTTTTACAAATTTGTTCCATCTTCTCCCTGTAGATGCGCATTCCATCGGAGCATTTTCGCAATGTTCCCCTAGTATTGATCTCACCTTCATTGTTATCGAGTCCGGCTAGCTCAAACACACCCTCACCATCGCATCATCAGGCTTTGCATGCCTCCTCAACGGGCAACATAATGGATGATCAGTTCCCAAAGTCCTTAATTGAACGTCTTTTGCGTTCCGAGTCAGAGCGAAAGGTATGAAAAAGCGCGAGAAATAAACATAACATCGATTGAACTGGAATTTTGATATCTTTCTTGCAGACTCGCAGCACTGTGGGTAGTGCACCATCATCGCCCAAACACCAAAGATCAAACATGAGTACACCGGGCATTACCATGGGCCCGGGAGCGGCAGCCTCCACCGCACCAGGACAGGCTGTCGAAGCATTGCATGATCAGGCAGCCATGTCGGCTTCCTATTCAGCAGCCATACGAAGAACCTCGGGTGTGCAGCATCATCAACATCAACCGCAACAACATCATCATCAGCACTACAACAATGTGAATACCATGTCCAGAAGCATGGAAGGACCCCGAAGTTTGCCTGTGCACAGTCCAGCGCATCGACCGCTGTCCAATAGCAGCACATTGGAAAGAAAGTAAGAAGAAATCTTATCCAAACCGATTTTGAATTACGATTAACTTATCATTTTTCCCTTCCCTCGCCAGATCTCGTTTTCCGCGTGGTTTTGGTCTCTTCTCATCATCGGGCAGCCACCTGGCCGCCCATCAAAGCCAAGATACTAAGGAGAATTTGCGTGGCGATTTGGTCACTGTTTGTAATGATTGCCAAGGATTGGTCAATGAGATAACCAGTTCAGTGAAACAGAAACGCAGCTCGGCTAGAAATCGCACCATACAGAATCTCACATTGGATTTAACGCCTGTTTGGAAATAGGCGTACCAAACGATTGGAGATAACGAAATCGTTAGAAGTGGAAAAACCAAAAGATACATAGATGGACTGTTAAATATTTAGTTTAATCAGCATTGAGCGAGCATTGTAAAAAAAGAGAAGAAAAAACTAAACAAAATATATCGAGAAATTTGTCGCTAAAGCGTACCCCCACCATATTATTATTGTATAAGTTGTAATGCTATCAATCTATGTATATATATGTATGTATATCCATATATATGTGTAACTATCTGTATACATCAAGCCGTTTGCTTGTTCATTGTTTAATGTATATGTAAAAAGAACAGTCTTCGCGCGTCTTCTATAAATGACAAACTTGCACACAGATTTCGAACAATAATAATACATATACATATATATAGATATGCATATACATGAGTATGATACATATAGAACTTATGCTTTCGATTTAGCATGATGATTATGATAACTTACTGTTGTGAATTGTTGATCAAATTCTATATAAAATGTCTATACTTGTGTTTAACTTAACTGATCGAAAAAAAAGAACTTTATATATATATACATTATGAGTAGTTTAATTTAGTTTTATTCTTAGTTGCCTTTTTTGTTTTAAGTGAACTTTCCTAAAATTGATTGAACTTTAATAATTAATTATTTGAAACTTAATTTATAATATTGTAAAAATCATTGAAGTAATTTTATTGTTTTTAAGTTCTTTTTTCACACACACACACACCCACAAAATAAGTACACACATATTGAAGAAGAAAAACAAAAAACGCAAAATACAAACAAAAAATAAAAATACTAAAAAATCAATATTTGAAAATTTTGTAACTGAGAAAAAGTTGACGTCACAAATCTATGGCCTACTTTTGGGCGCCCAAAAAACATTTCATGCTAACTTATCTTTCCGCGAGACCACAATTATTAGCTTAGGATCCATTTGCCATTAGTTGCATCCAGATTCAGGGACTTTTTTATTTAAAGGTCCTATAAATATGTGGTATTTAAGAGATCTCATTGAATTTTTGGGTAAAATTAGTGAAAAAACATAAAATTTTTTGCATAGATTTTCGATAGACTACCCAGAACTCCTATGACCTCGAAATATAACTGTACGCAATGAACTAGTGCGCACTAGTTTCGTCCTGATCCTGATAGTGTGGATCTTTAATAATGCTAGAGACAAATTTGATTTTTTTTTAATTTTTACAAAACTATATTTTATTTCCATTTTTGATATTTTTAAAGATCAAATTATTGAAATTATAATGTTTCATTATAAATTAAATCATATTTTCCGTCGAGTTTTCGAAATTATTTTTGTGTATGTAAGGAATTTATACATAAAGAAACATAGTCTTCCTTCGTTTTTTTCACAGTTCTTACTACATGAAAGAGGGTGGTGGCTTAAAGCTAAATCCAACTATAGCTAAGAAACATTTTAGTCCGCACGAGACCGTTTGGAGCCTGATTTGTGATCGTGGCCACCGTGACGTTTGCGATTGAAACGTTTATTCTTATTACGTGTGAAATCACGACGTTTCTTCATGAAATCTATGGCCTTATCCAAAAACTCCTTTTCCTCAGCTTCAGATGCTTTGCGAAGGATCAGAGAAATGTCATCATTCAATTTGAGCTGAAAACAGAAGAATGTTAGATGGAATAGGGTAATCATTTCATGTAAAGGACTTACTTTGCCATCCTCGACTTTTTCCAAATACTTGTCCGCTGAATCAGCCTCAGTTAAACGCACCGATCCCTTAACATCGCCCTTGTTAAACTCGATATAGGCTATGGCGAAATCCTTGACTTTTTCAAAGGCCTCGCGAATCTCCTCCCGTGTCGAGGTGTCGGGAGCTCCCTCGAATACTACAATGGCATTTTTGGGTAATTCAATTTGTGGTTCCGGTTTAGCTTCCTTCTTTTGATTATTTTTACGTTTCTCGTTTTTCTTTTGATATTCCTCTTGCTTCTCCTTGAGATAATCGATTTGCCATTTACGAAGCAATTCGCGGTCGTTATACAGAATCTTGTCACCCTCGAGGAACTTTTTGGCCTGTTCCTTGGTTTGGAAGGTGAGGAAAATGCTGCCCTTGAATTTATACGACTTTGTGGGTTTATCGTAATGCTTGCGCATGGTAAGATTGACCACCTTCTCGTAGGAGCTAAAGAAATCAAGCAAATCACTCATTTTGGAGTCCAGGGGAAAGCCCTTGGCATAGGCTGTACGTTCCTGGATCTCCTTGCGACGCTCCTCATTGTGTTCCGGTATCGGACGTTCGGGATGGCGACGCAACTTCTCCTTATCCTCGCTGACCTGCAGCAGACCCTCGTTGGATTTGTTGATGGCATCTATAATCTCTTTGAAATCTGTGGTCAAAGTGGCCAAGCGCTTGAACGTGATCAAAACGGAGAGGGGAACCCAGCCTTCGCCCCCCTCGCTTTTGGTAATTTGTTCGCGTAGGAACTTATCTCGATTCAAGTTGGCATCACCGAAATAGTACTCCACCTGACGAATGATGGCGCGCTCTTGTTTGGTCAGATCCGAATCGGCATCCGCATCAGTGTTTTCTGGCTCAGATGCCGGCACCTCTTTCTCTTCGGCCTTACCATTTTTCTCTTGAGCTGGAGCTGGATCCTCCACCTTCTTCTCTTCCTCTGGCTTGACCTCCTCTTGGGGCTTCTCGGGGACTGCTTCAGCAACGTCGGCCATTATTTGATCAATATATTTAAAACGTTTTCCAAAAAGTCAAAAAGCGTGCGAAAAGCAAAACCAAACACGTGTGCGGCGGGCTAGAGGGGTCACTATGGGTAATAGTATCGATTGGGGTCACTATCGATTGTTCAACTCATTTCGAGTCTGTTACCTCACCAGCTGCGAATACTGGGAAAATACTGGAAATGTTAAAATACGGGGAGAAAATCCCCTATAAATATGCAACAATTATTTAAATCTTAATTCTTATAGTTGGTTACAAAATGTTTAAATTTAAACATCAAAAGATGCAAATCTTTATCAATATAATTTATAAATTTGAAAAGTAGTAATGTTTAATGTAATGTTTAACATATTATCTAACATTTTCAACAATTCGTTTTACCAAGAAAAAATATTAAAATGAAACTTAGTTTAATTAAAATTGTGAATTTACTGCTTCAATTTCAATCATTTCCACTTCCTGGATCTCATCTACCGCATTGTGGGGCAAGGCATAGATAAGTTTATTCCAGAAATTGGCATCATTTCGCAATAGATAGGTATTCAGTTTCATATAGCTTTGTAGTTCGCCATCGAGTTCATCAAAGTTCCCCACACCCGGATAGACGATAACGATCAGCCGCTTGTTCTGATCCTTGGAGGTGGCATGAAGGGCCAGACGAAACTCCAAACGACCCCAAACTGACTTAAGGAAATTTCTAGTCATTATAATGACTGTGCACTTGGAATTCTCCACTGAGTTGCAAATGCAGTCGGGAATCGGTTCACCAGCCAGCCAATCTCTTTCATAGAAGCACAGACGAAGTTTGTTTCCACCATGCTCCAACCTTTCTACATACTCCTTCACGAAATGCGAATCCTTGTAGCAGTAGGCCAAGAAACAGTCATACTTCGTTTGGGTATCCACCTCCAGACGGGTCGTCAGTCTAAGGAACAACCTTTTCTCGTACAACCACATTCGCAAAAACTTCCAAAAGCATTGCAGAAAACTTAGGACACAGCTCAACATTATGAACGATGTAAAATAGATGACATAGAATGGAATTTTAGACCCACACAAATCTTTCTCCTCCAGCTCGACCATCAATCTGTAGTCATTGCATTCCGTCTTACATAGATCCTTAATATGTTGTGCCAGTGTCTTGGTAAATTGGAAAAAACGTATTTCATGCAATGACAAATCCACTTATTACTCGATATGAACATGGTCAGGTTCGATGTATTCGATTTGTGAGCCAAAAATTCTCTCAGATTCTCACTCAGTGTGTATAAGGAATTGTTTCTGATATCAAGGAATTGAATATTCTCTGGAAGCAACTCTATCTCTGTAATCCTATTGTGCCTTAAATGAAGTTCCTTCAGTTGATCAAATCCTTTGATTCTGGTGGATCTGTCCAAGGACTTTAGGCTGTTATTTTCGAAAACCAGAGTGGCATTATCGGTTATGGGCAGTATTGCGGGTATCTCCACCAATCCAAGACTACTGCAGTTGATTATAAACCTCCGGCTCTCATCTTCTTTGCAACAGGTGCATTGTTGAGGGCAATATTCTTGCCCACTGCATAGCCTTAAAGCAGCTTTATATTCTGAGGGATGATCTTTCCTTAGATAGTCAAGAAACTTAGAAAGTTTGCAACTGCATTGCCAAGGGTTCCCAGATAATCGAACATCCTTCAAATTTGATATGAACTGTGTCACATCGTCGGTAAGTCCCGTTAAGTGGTTTTGCCTAATATCCAGGACGCTTATATTGGGAGGAAGTCGAGTCAGATGAATATGGGTGAGAATATTGTTCTTTAAATGCAGTTCACCCAGAGATGAGTTCTGCAGGTTTGGAAGAGCTTCGATCAGATTATCATCCAGAAGAAGTGACGACGCGCCCAGTATATGATTCTGCAATTCAGGGAACAATCTTAGGGCTTTGCTTGTGCAGTTGATTATGAATTGATTTTCTTCAGATCCATTGACACAGCACGTACAGTCGTTCGGGCAAGGTCCTTTAAGATGGTGAAAATGTACAGGATTATCAAATTCTCTATAAGGAAAATAATCCAATTTAATTGTTTCCTTCTTTCTCAATAAGTTGAGAAAACGCAAAAGATTTGTATTGTTGCAGTTGCATTTCCAAGATATTCCATATTGAAACAGAGAGAAATTATTCCCTTGCTCCAATAGAAATGCTCCTACATTCGGATCCAAGGATGTTATACTATTATTCCGGATATCCAGCCATCTTAGGTTCGCAGGCATTTGATTTATCTGTATAATAGTTAGGTTGTTATTGGCCAGATGAAGTTTCCGTAGGTTAAGATATCCGTTTGACGAAGCGTTAGGTAATTGTGTTAGACCATTACCTTCGAAAACTAGGCATGCTTCTCCAGCGACTGGAATAGGTAACTCTGGAATATTCGATTGTCCTTGCAATTGGGTGCAATTTATGGTAAATTCATTTGAGATACGTTTAAAACCACAAATGCATGCGTTAGGACAACGTTTGCCATTTATGCCGATATTAAAGTGGCAAAATGAATAATAGTCGGAACAAACAAAAGCGGTGACATTTGTTTTAAATATCTCTTGTGAATAATACGATTTATCCTCATTGTTTACAGAGATAACATTAAGTTTTCGGTAACTTTCGAGACGTCTCAAGTCAATTTTCTCCACGTTTGTTATACCTAAAAGTTCCAAATTATTTTGGAGTGCAATGGATCTGAAATCAAATAATATTATATTTGAGTGCGAGTGGATATATAAATATTTATAGAGCGTCCAACGAACCTCAAAAATTCATGGTTGTCCAAACTACAGTTATAAAATGACAGCAATTTTAATTTGTCCAAATTTTCAAAAATCAATGAGTTCAGATTTTGTAAAGTTGTGTAAGTGAAAGAAATATCCTCCAGCTGTGTATTTTTTTGAAAAGTGCCGTTGCGAAGAAAAAGAGATCTCCCATTACACCTAATTTGCATTTCTTGTAAATTGCTCATTGTCTCCGATAAGAAATTGTACAAATATGTTGACAAGTTGAAATGTGGATTTCCAATTTGATTGCTCAAATAAATCGTATAAAGTTTCGGTCCGCCTGATACATGAACATTAGACTCTTCTATTTGTATATACCTTGTAACGACTCTAGATTTGAAGTCCACATAATATAAATTAAGAGCTTTCATATAGTGAGTGGATCGTACAGGTGCATCTTCTGCTACAGTTTCCTGAAGTTCTAGGTTATAGGCCTTTATTTTATTGTGTGATAAATTCAGTTTTTTCAATTGTGTAAAGTTTACCAGATTGGTTCTCCAGGTTATTAATATTCTATTTCGAAATAGTGTGATCTCGTATTTATCAGTCAGTATAAAATTATTTGACTTTTTGCATGTTTTCACAGATTCATTAACCTGGCTCACTTTACATTCATTAGCGCAATAATCTTCGCAGTAATCGTCTCTGATTTTATTTATGTAGAATTCTTCTTGAACATTTGTTTGACATAATCCCATAGCCAGGAACAGTGTAAATATATTTAATATTTTCAGCAACATTTTAATGTTCACTCAGTCGGAAAATCAAAACTTTACTGATACAGACTCAAAGTGTACAGAATAAACGAAGTCTTTCTTGGAAAAGCTAAGAACTCCGCCAGAGAGCCAGTGGGATTTGAGGACTGGCACAGTGTTGATTGTGGCATTCTGACATATACATACATACATAAGAAATATAATTGAATCAAATCACACAACACAGAATGTTCAAATACAATTAATATCGCTATTACATTTAAATACACATGCATTCATATTTCCGATTCCGAGTAAAATTTCTCGGTTTCAAATTATCAGTAGAATGGAATCTAATACATAGGCATAACCAAATATTTTTATACACAGCATCCATAGGATGAAATGTTATATTAAAGTCGCCAAAATGTAGGTAACAGGCAGAATTAAGATTTTCCGACCCTATAAAGTATATATATCTTCTTGATCTTGAAAGGAGCAGAGTTTTAATTTTTTCGTTGGTCTACACAAATGGGTTTGGTACGCTCATTTGGAACGTTTACTTTGGCTGTTTGGCATAATATAATTATAATATATAATGAATATATTATAATAAATACTACTGTTGGTAGAAAATCACTGAAGTAACTAGTGATATCGGTAATAAAAATAAAGTACGGACGCTGTGCGCCATAATTCTTATATTATACTTTTATTAAAATCCAACCCGTGAATTCCGGGAACCTGTACGTCTATACGGTCGGAAATAACTCAATAATAATAACAAATTTTTATTTTATTTGGTTTTAAATTGTAGAATGAATTTAGTTACGTTACGGGGTTACAGTGGAATCATCAACTTAATTGATATTTCCATCGGAAAAATACGTTATTTTGAATTCAAATATGAAAGAGGACCAATAACAATAAATGCCGGAATGGATAAATATTGATTTGCACATTCTGGAAGGAATTAGAAACAATTAATTAATTTTTTCGTTTAAAGTCAATTGTAACATTAGGGGTGTTCACTTAGAAAATGAGATAACCATCGATATTTTGGGTAAAGTCTAAACTATCGATACTATCGATGATACAATCGATGGAAGTCCCAGCTCTATTATTCAGTGTTGTTTTTTGTTAAAAGTGGAAATTCTTGTTCGGTTTTGTTTTGTTTTTGTTAAATATATAAATATATATAAAAGCGGTATCGAGACCTCCACACACTTAAGTTGGTATAACCGTTGAATAATCCGCAATAATATAACAACGAAAGAAGTGTATTAACGAAAGCAACAAATGTTTGTCAAAACGAAACAAAGTTGAAGGTGAGCAGCAACAGCAGAAGCAGCACCCCTCCCCCTCGCCATAAGCAAGATGGTGGTGGGAAATGTTTAAACAACAAAAGCAATAAACATATGAGTCAGAATTCAATATCTATATTACATAGACCAAAAGGGTTCATTGGCACCCTTCGACCCCCTTCTGGCCATCGTTTCATCTAAATATCCGACAATTGATGCGTCAGACGGCGACAACAACAAATGCATAACGGGAAAACTCTTAGGGCCAAGGGCGTAGCAATGGGGGATCCAAAAACGCATACCTAGTTCTCGGTTACGAAATCGACTTCAAATTTCTAATCAGAAAAAGATTATCAAAAAAACCCAACTATGTATATTGTAACTTACAGCTCTGTAATGTCCCCCTCTCCCATTCCTGACCATGTCTATGCACTTCCTCCCGCTCGTTCCCGTCACGCTCTTCCTGCAGCCAACAAGTAATTTCAACAAATTTCTCGGTCTACGTCGCGCTTTCCTCTCAGTTTCCCCTCCTCGCTTTTCCGTTCCCGTGTCTCAGTTTTCGTAATTTATTGCCCCGCAAAGGTCTGTCACTTTATGCTGCCTAAGCCATTGGGTCAATATAGCCGAGTCCAGGTCTAGTCCCCACCTAGTTGCAGTCAGGTTCTGGCAAAAAAAAAATTGTTGAACTCTTGCCAAAGAAATCGAAATAAAATAAAGAAAAGACAAATTCTGTCAACGCCTGAAAAGACCAAATTGTATACAGACTTTTTTTATAGTCCAGACTCCGTCGCCCCTCGCTGTTCTGGCTCCTTCTGCAAAGAACCTCTTTTCCTGGCTTCCATTCATAAATAATTTGAACCCCATTTCATAATACCCTATCGTGCTAGAGTGCATTTGGGTATATGCAGTTTATGAAAGTTGTGGTATTAAAAGTAAAGTTTAGTATGCGCGGATGGGACAAATTCAATATTTGTGTGGTGGATAATTTGAATGAATTCTGTGTAGAAAAAAAGGTTACACATTATTGAGGGGTTCCATAACCACTTTTTGGGACTTATCTGAACAAATTTTCCAGAACTTTCATTAATTTTGTATTTTAATTAATTTTTTATTTTCTCCATTTTAAATAGAATATGAGACTAACAGTTCGAAAATCATTGACAATTTCACTTATTCATTGTCTAAAGAGGTTTTTTTTTTTTGAACACAAGGCTCAGAATTATTTTTACATATGTACATATGTATGTATATAAATATATGGAACCGCTTCCTCGTTTTCTTAAAGTTACTAGAAGTAAATGTTCCTTTTTTTTGATACGGTAAAAATAAACCAAATAGTCATTATTTGCAGCCCCTAAGAAATAAAAATAATGTTTGAATTAATTTATTTTTAGTCAAAATTAAAATATTTCTTACACAATTTTATTCAATTATTCATTATTTAATGAGACTTCATATTAATCCAGATGGCATTCTGTGGCTCCATTTATCTCTTATCTTTCATTCTCCCCTAGGCTTAACCCTGAATTCTTTATAGTTAGGGGTCCATGGCCGAAAAAACAATTAAATTTCCGTAGGTGGTGCAACAAAATGAGCAAAACAGAGGTCACAAACATAGAGAGAGAGAGAGAGAGAGAGTGAAAGAGAGACACTCAGAGATACATATATCTATTCTCTGGCATAGCATACCATAACGTACGATCTCAAACCATCGGAGCATTCAATTTTCGTTGTAATTAATTCATTAAATGCAACAGATGGAAGTGGACGTGGGGCAGAGTGCCCACCAAAATTTGTGAAAAAATGAAATGAAAGATACTGAGAACGAAGAAGAATACCCACTGTCGCCGAAAATAGGAGCGGTTTGGGCTGTGTGGCAAGGGGGAGGGGGATTCATCCGGAAGTGCGCAATTTCAGATGAGATAAAGAAAACAAAACTTATATTTGCAAAATAAATAAAAGAGCCAACAGAGAGTAAATAAGAGAAACATAAACAGAAAAGAGTCAACCGAAAAAACCAAATTGATGCAGTTAGTTCACCGGCAAAATCTGGTTCCTCATTCCCCTCAACCTATCTTGCCCTCCTCCTCCTCCCCTTCACTACTATAGTTTTTGTCGATTTCAAGATTTACAGGCCCCAGCACTACCACTTGAGGATGCAGTTCTCAGAGGGAAGATCTATGACCATAATAGAATTTAATTTGCTTTTCCCCCCTCTTCTGCATCTGTCCCCACACCCCCGTTCAGTGTTTCAATAGAATGTGAAATGTATTTATAGAGTTTCGAGTGGGCGTAAAGTTCTTGATCATCCGAAAGTGTAGGAAGTTCATAATTTGATTCGATTTCGTGTGACTTGATTGAGAGAGATCTTTGAAGAGAAATACTCCTACTATATATGTATATACATACATTTATGTACATATGTGGGAAAAATATTTTTTCGATAAATGAGGTCAACTATATAGAAAGATGAAGAATTGCTTTGTTTTGTTTTTTTGTTCGTGGCGCATGACTTGAGGAACATTTCTATATGTTATTTGTTTTGCATTTTAACGAAAAAATAACAACAATAATCATTAAATGAAATGGTAAAACCAGTGAAACAGAATTAGCAACCAAATTTAAAAAAGTTTAGAGTCTCTAGACAATCAAAAGAAACTAATATTTCATTTGTATAAATGAAAATAAATAAGGGAGAAAACCCCGTGTTATCATTGAGAAAAAATACAGCGATTAATCGTAATCGTCATTTTAATAGTTCTTGTAATTAAATGTCAATCTACTACTATACATCAGTTATTGTTAATACTTTTAGCTTTTTATAAGGGTATTGCTTATTCGAGTCTTCCCTGAAACCATGTTCCCATAAACTAACAAACGAAATGTATGTAGATGGTAGCATTTGTCACGAATCTAAAGGAAATATTAACAAATATTTGAGGCTAGACGTTTTTAATACTCTATAAATAGATAAATAAATATACATATGTAAGAAATTAAATATTGTAAAAGGTTCTTAATAATCGAATTTCAAATCAAACGAATATTAGGAAAAGATGAAAAATAATATTTCGATACTATATTTTTAATAAAACAATATGTATATCTACTATTGCATTTTTGGATTTAGGCCCGTTTTAGGAATATCTACAGGTGATTGCTAATTTTATATACATAGATGTTCCTCTCATGTGCCTCTTCTATTTCGGCAGACCACTTTGAATTTCGCTCGTGGCACTCAAATTGAATGGAACAGGTGAATTTCCACATCATTTTCCATTAACATTGTTGTGTCGTCTATATAGACATTCAAGTTCTTAACCGATTACTAAACCTATAAACATAGAATGCAAAAAACAAAAAAAAACATCCGCAGAGAGATATTTTTATGAGTTTGCCGTTTTTTAAATTCCCATCTGTTTTGAAAACATTTTTGTCAATGAAAGAAAAACCAGAAAAAAGAAAGAAAAAATGTTGTACGATTTTCTTCTGCCCGCACCGCTTTATCCCTTCTTATGGGAAAATTAAAAGAGGCATTAAGATTCGCTCATTTCCAAGATGATTTTTTTTTGTTTGTTTTGTCATGAAAATATGCGATGTATCCGGCTAAACGATTCATGTATAAATATATGTTATATATATATGATCCAACAGACAGACCCAGAGAGTAAGAGAAAATGAGGGAAAACCGTGAAAATTCGTTTGGCATTTTGTCGCCATGTTTTTCCCTCAGTTTCGCTGAAGCAATGAACGCGTGCGGTGCAGCCTTATCGTTTGACGAACGGCAAATTTTCGTACACCAACAAAAAGTATGAAAAAAATCAAGTGCTATATATACATAGAAATACATACACATTCACCGCTATATATATCTGATCTATATAAAAATATGTGTTAAAAGTGGCCTAAAAGTGGGCAAAGAGAAATTCTCGCTCAGAGTAAAAATCAACATAACGTGACCTTGTCTCAGAGAGGGGGTAAAAAGGAGAATGTACTACATCTCTACCTGAACTCATCAGAAATAACAAAAAAAAAGAAGAACTGTAATGGAAAAGGTCTTCTTCATGTCAATTTATGTGTACACAAGTACATATATACTCGAAGGATCGCCTGATATTTCACCATATGGAAGTTCGAGCAGACGTCAAAATGACAAAAATTATTTTTCTACCTTCATCTTGTTTTTGTTTTTAGTATTTTTAGCAAGGAAAATTTTTTTGGGCATTTAAGAGAAGAAAAAAAATTAGCACACACGTTTCTCATATTTTTGCGTTTAATCATTGAAAATGTGTGATTAATCCAATATATATATATGCATAGAGATATATAGAAAACCTCAAGTGTAGACAAAAATAGAACAATTAATCTCTTTATATCATGGAACAAATTGGTATAACTTGTATAATTAATTGATAATACATATATAAAGCAGATATTCTGTGAACTGCTAATGTCTATTCAGTGAAAATTTCATATTCATATCCCATCATAAAGTGTTAGTGTTATCAGAATATAGTCTAGCAAGCCAAGGTAGATAAATGTCTTAGCTGGCCTACACCTAGACACCTAAAATATTCTTGTGTATATATTATCTGCGAAAATATAGAAACAATAAAAAACAGTTGAGAAATATAATAGAATTACAGAAACAATAGAACAATTTAAAAATCTTTTTCCCAGAGATTTTCATCAAATATTCTCTTCAATATTGGTTATTTATATCTAGTTTATACGGACAAAAGTTTGTTGCTATTTAAGCTATCCCATAGTTATTTTGAATATATATAAAATATGTTGGCATAAGCCTAATAAATCCTAAAGATTAATCGTTTATGTTATATATGTATGTATATAATAAGTATAAGTTCTCATTAAAATTTTATATTAATGACTTATGGAAATTATTTAAATTTTAAAACGTTTTATCATGCGTGGCACATAGACGATCAGTTTTAAAATGAATTAATTTTGTGAAAGAAAATGCCTTATATAATATTCCATTCATAAAAAACGATAGGGAGATAACTCTACAACTTTCCACAGAAATATACACTATGGTGAATGCTAAGAGCAACTATCGATGGTGTTTGAATAATTTGTAAAATCGAAAGATTGTTTCAGAAAATGTACGGAAACAATAGTAGATACCTAAGTACATGGTTTTTTATACCCTTGCAAAAAGGGTATATTAATTTTGGTCAGAAGTGTGCAACGCATAGAAGGAGGCATCTCCGACCATATAAAGTATATATATTCTTGATCAGCATGACAAGACGAGTTCAAATCCGTTTGTCCGTCTGTCTGTCCGTCTATCCGTCTGTCTGGATCAACAGCTTCTCCTCCTAAACCGCTATAGCTACAGAGCTGAAATTTTGCACGAAGTCTTGTATATACTGCAGGCATTGTATATCTCGGATTCATCCGGATCGGACAACTATATCATATAGCTCCCATAGAACCCGTCGGTCGAAAATAGAGTTTTAGATCAATAACTTTGTTGTTTTTCATCTGATTTTTATAAAACTTAACATTTGGCAGTTTACTATACATCTATACGTCCGTGCCAAATTTGATCAAGATCGAACTACTATATCATATAGCTCCCATAGGAACAATCGGACCAAATATAGTTTTGCTTCTAAAAACTTTTTTGTTTCTATTGCGATTATCACCAAACTTAGCAAATAACATTTGCACATAATAAATTATAATCCTGCCAAATTTGATCAAAATCGGATTACTATATGATATAGCTGTCATACAAACAGATGGAAAAATTGCATGCTGCAGCATACATACATATATCTACATACATGCATATGTGTGCGTGCCCTGCTATAGCGTGTAGATAAGGGTTTTTACACAAAAACCCTTTCCATTTTGCGATCTCCATTTAGGGATTGAGTAAGGCATGAACTTGCAAGGGTATACAAACTTCGGCATGGTCGAAGTTAGCCCGGCCTTCTGGTTTTCTTATAAAATACATACTATGTACATATGTATGTAGCTTTGAACTGGCTAATTCCAACAATTGTGCATCCTACGACAATGATTTACTGAATTATTGAATTATACACAGTACTAGAAAGAAACACTGAATGGGTCCACATCAATAATTTTTTCTCTTCGAAACCACTTTTAAAATTTTATTGTTTTCGTACGTTTTTACCAAGTTCCCAAAACTCTTCCAAGATTACGAATTTTAGATCTTACTAGATCAATTGAATCACTTTGCGAATTTATTCATAAAAGTAATTAAGAATGCCCAGAGGTAACATTCTGAAAAGTTTGGTAAGGAATGACAATTAAACCGAGTAGTATTTTATTTCATATATCATTTTCATGTTGGTGTAAATAAATTCTTAGGTCACATTGCACTTAGAGACTGAGCTTTCAATTATTCTAAAAATAATACTTTTATTTATACTTGCATATTATGATCAAGATAAGATAGCGATAAACGGAACTAACTGTTCAATTGTTTATTGTTTATTCATGATGTCACGAGGGAGCACTTTCTTAAAATCGAAATACATGTGAAAATTGTTAAATTTAACGATAATCTCATAAAAATGCCATGTTTTGCAAATGTGTGTACATGCCTCTTAAAGTAAATGTTTCGAACATATCTATAAAATAGGAAAACAAAATTTCGACTCGCTCATAAATTTCGGTTTATGATTTATGGCCCCATTGAGAATTGAAAATGCTCTACTATATTTTTTCCAATCCATGCAATATTTATTTTTCTCACATAATTTTTGCTATCTATTTTTCAAGAAGGCATTTCGTAATTATTTTGTGTTTTTGTTTCTCAATGTCTAACCTTGGCCAAGAGTTTTCCAGGCAATTACAATTGTGTGTGGTGGGGCAGGAGAAAATGTGATGAAGATGTCAAGAGAAAAAAAACTTTTGGCCATATGTCTGCGTGGGCGGGGTGGAGGGTGGTGGGGCTCTATGTTGATATTTCAAGTTCACTAATTTTTATGTTTTTTTGTTTTTGTAGTTGAAGCAATTTAGCCGAGAAGCAGAAACAGCCGAGCCATAATCGAGTCATCGTAGCCATCATGATGGATCAACCACTGATGGTACAGGCTGAATTTTCCTTTATGGGCAGCAACAATGATGAGCTGTGCTTCAAGAAAGGGGATCTGATAACGGTTACCCAACGTGAGGATGGCGGCTGGTGGGAGGGAACATTGAATGATAAGACTGGCTGGTTTCCCAGCAACTATGTAAATGAATATAATGCCCCCTTGCCCCTAAAAGAGGCATCGATACGTGCTCCCGAAGAGATACAAGAGTATCGTTCGGTTGTTCTAAAAGATCTATTAGATTCCGAACGTGCCCATGTGGCTGAATTGCAGGGACTATTCGAGAATTTCCTAGAGCCCATGCTGCAAACGCAAATGTAAGTAAAAAGAGATACACCAAATCGTCTTTTTGTTAACCTATCTCTTTCCGTGTTTTTTCCAGCCTCAATCCGGATGAATATGCCCAATTGATGTGCAATTTTGTGGAAATTGTTCGTACCCATGAGGATTTGCTTACACAAATTGAAGAGTGCAATGAGAGAGTTGGAAAACTATTCCTAACCATAGCCCCACTGATGAAAAAGGTACATCAGGCGTATTGTGCTGCCCATCCCAAGGCCATAGTCATATTGGATAAGTACAAGTAAGTCTTCCCACCACCTTCCTCTCTTCCCGAATAGTTTATTCATTGATTTTATCTAATCTTCTCAGAGATGAGTTGGAAAAGTATATGGAACGACAGGGAGCAGCCACTCCTGGCCTACTGGTTCTCACGACGGGTCTTTCAAAACCCTTTCGCCGCTTGGATAAATATTCTGCCATGCTGCAAGAGTTGGAACGACATATGGAGAGCAGTCATCCGGATCGTGGTGATACTCAGCGAAGTGTTGCGGTCTATAAGGATATTGCTGCCACATGTTCGGCCACGCGACGTCAAAAGGAATTAGAACTACAAGTACTAACTGGTCCAGTTCGTGGCTGGCAGGGTCAAGAGCTGAGCACATTGGGTGATATCATTCATATGGGAAGTGTGGCTGTTGGAGCCGATCATCGAGATCGTTATTTTGTACTCTTCCCGCAGACGTTGCTTATTTTGAGTGTTAGCCAAAGAATGAGTGCTTTTATCTATGAGGTGAGTCGATGGCAATGAAGTCTTAGTAGCGATTCTAATAATATTCTTTTTTTTACCCCCAAGGGCAAACTTCCCTTGACTGGCATTGTTGTGAATCGTCTGGAGGATACGGAAGTTATTAAAAATGCTTTTGAGATTAGTAGCCCATTGATCGATCGCATTGTGGCCGTTTGTCAAGGACCAAATGAAGCCAACAAATGGGTGGAGCTGCTAAATGCCAATAATCCTAGTCTGCCTATGGGCATTAAGAGGCAATTGAGCAATTTGAGTAATTCCTCCCTGGGTGGACAACTGAATGCAAGTCATGTAAGTAAAAAATGAACAAATTCGATCTTTAGATTCACTTTTATTCAATCCAATTTCCACTTAATACTTGATATGTGAGCAGCTCAGTCAACATTTGGATTCGCGTGGCTATTGTACACGCTTCTCCCTGTGTGCCTACTACAACAGCAATAACAACAACCACATTTCCCCCATCATCACTCTACCTCCAAGAAATTATCCGCCCACAGCACCCTATGCCAATTTGAGTGCCCATTTTGCTTGCCTCGTAAAGGCGGGGCGCCTTCGTAGTGCCATTGTAAAAATGTTGCTCTATCCCCAAGCTCGCCAGAGCATTGATCTCAAGCGGATAGCTTTGCGTAAGAAACGCTGCCACAAAGCGGCAGCCAAATTGAAAGATCTCAAAAACGATACCATGGAACTATCTGGCCAGTCATCGGAACTGGAGCGTCAAGATGCCTTTGAATTACCAACCGATTCGGAAAGCTTTGAGGACGACTATGAAGATGGCACTAGTCTACGATCCTGTGATTCGGATCCTTTTGAATATGTGAAATTCTATCAGAATAAACGTGATGATGATTCCATGTATTGCAATTCAACCGGCACTTTTGTGGATCATCAGGACTCTGGACGCAGTAAACCAAGACATTTATCATCTATTAATTTAATTAAATTGGAATCCTTCGATGACGATTACGGATTTGTCGGACAAAATCAATTAAAGAAGGAATCCCTGATAATAGGTTCCCAGGCATTGAGGGCTCTGGCTCGCAAGTCAACGGAAAGGCATTCAAGTATTCACACTTCCACAGCCACATTGGAGTTGGGTGGCACTAGTTTAACCAATCACGCTGAAGAGGATGAGACGCTCGAGGAGCTGCCTCGCCACATTCTGTTGCAGCAACAAAGATCCGATGCCAGTTCCATGTATGCTGGTCGTTTGGGTGGCGCTTTTACGGCGTGCGAGAATTTAGCAGATGAGGAAGAGCCATCCTCCTATCCTGCCAACCCTCCATCAATCTGTCATCCTAGCTCACCCACCGAACGCCATAGCATGCCGAGCATTTTTGTTGGCAATCGTTTTAATCATTCAAAAAATACCGAAGTCTATGTGCCCAGTTGGCGTGATCGCCAGGAGATGATACAGAAACAAAGTGTCGAGGAGGATGTGCATTCGAGTTCCTTAGATCTGCCGGCTGCTTGTCGCACAGCACCAGATAAACTTCAAGCTGAGTTGCTTTATAATAGTAATGCATCCAATGTGGATGACAGCAGTGCGATAAATCCAACGCCTCCTACAAATCGTAGTAGCAGTTCATCATCAGAATTATGCATAGATACAAATGCGGCATCAAAGAATCGTGACTCTATTCGACGCTGCATAAGCTATCAGTATCTACAAATGAATGAGAAACCAACGGCCACCCCACCAAGAGCACCGCCAACCCCACCTCCTCCACCGCCGTCGCGACGTGATCGCGATCGAGATCGTTATCGGGATCGGGGCGATCTTCATTTAGATTGCAAATGTCGGTGCTGTGAGAGTTCCCAGTGTCCCAGTCCTCGATCCAGTGATAGTGGCATGGCTGGCAGTTGTACCATAGCTTCACCAGATCCACCCAATGAGACACGTGGCCACGAGAATTTGTTGGATGACCAGCATTTTGATGTCTGCGGCAGATTTAGACAGAAGTTTCTCACCCCAGAGGCCAGCCAGGCAATTGAAGAGAATGAATTACCAAAGGATGACAAAGTAGAGGAGGCGGAGGAAACGGAGCCTCTAACCCCCACTAACCGAAAGGAAGAGGAAAATGATGTGGAAGATTGCCCTTTGCTAACGCCACCCTCGCCATTTCAAGTGTATACCAAGAGTATTTTCTTGCCCTCCAGCTCGAGCGTGGATGAGACGAGTCACAGATGTAATAATTTTCAGAGTGACCAACTTCTCTTCACCTCCAATTCGTCGGATCAATTGGATTCAGTTGCTCCACCAGTACCAGCACCTGGTCCTGTTTTTCGTTCCGGCATGTATGCCCATTGGTGGAAGAAGGAACGATTGCCGCCCGAAGTGGTGCGTGGCATTGTCCATGCCTATAAGAAGAGCAAGGATTCATCCAGCATGGACTCAAAAAATTCCATTTGTTCGAGTTGCTTTTGTTCTCTGGATGTGGCCAGTGGGTACAGCGAGGGTGCACTCTATTGTTCCATTTGTCAGAACTGTTGCAGTGGCTGCAGCATGACAAGCAACACTACAAATACCACAACGGCAACCACAGCCACCTCATCATCGTCTACTTCGGGATTTTGTCCGCTCTGCAGTGAGGACGAAGATTGTGATAATATTGGAGCAAGTGGTGGCAGACTCTCCAACTCACTCGATTGTTCACTGTGTGCGGCTCGCGAAGAAGGCAAGCAAATCCAATCCCAATCCCATACAGCACGACAATGTGCGTGGCCCTGTCATCCTGGTCATGGCCTCTGGCCGTTTTGTTGTGCACGAGTTCCGATTGTTTTTCGATTTGTTTTGTAAATTCGTTTTGCTCTTTTTCATACAAAAAAAAAAAAAAAAAACAATCAAATGCAGCACGTCCAAAAATCAATTTACTTTTTTTTTCTATTCATTCATTCGCTTTTCGATTCACTCATTCATGGACTAAAAACTCAATTTGATTGACTAACAGCTCATTCTACTTTTGGTAAGACTTTCCAAAAGTCAACTACTTAGTTCCGTTTTGGGGGAACATTTTAGGTGTGTGAAACACTAATTTAAAAATTCAATTGAAGTCGAAATAAATTTTAACGTGTCAAAACTTGTTTTAAATAATTTCTATAAAAAATCTCATCGATAATTGAATTAGTCAGATTAATCTAAAGAAAGAACTAATCAAATTCTAACATTTTCATAGTTGGAAAATTTGATCATTTTTGATTAGAATACTTGAATTTACCAATTGAAAAAGTTAAAAAAATTTTAAAATTAGTTTCAACATTGTTTTTTAAAAATGTTTTCTTCATGTTTTTTTAAAAAGGAATATGGTAATTGAATAATCTTGTAAAGCATTTCTAGACTTTTATATCTTCATCTTTTGATCTCTTTTTCTTCTCTACCAAAATGGCCAAACGAATTACAAAACATTTATCTAACGCTCAGCAACACACACAAACACACACGCACATATATAAATGCACAAAAAAAAAACCATACGATTTGATTTGCTTGCCAAGCTTTGCTCGCTCGCAGATTCTACTTGTTGTTATTGTTGTTGTTCTTGAATTGAATTCTCTAACCCAATCAACTATTTAGTTTACCACAAAGATGTAACTTGATTGATTTGTTTTTAAACATTTTTGCCATTTCTATATATTGCAGATGTCACCGCCAACGGGCCACAACCTGCTTATGCCACCAGGCAGCAACCGGCAGCAGCAGCCACAAAGCCTGCCGCCAGCAACAGTAGCAGGCGGGAACAGCCAGCAGCAGCAGCCAGCGGCGGGGGGCAACATCAACTCGATGTCACAACACAAACGGAGCCTCTCATTCAATCATCACCTCAGTTACAATCAATACAACACGCACACTCAGCCTCCACCACATCTAATGCATCCACCACAACCACCAAGTCTACCAAGTCATCTGGGAACACTAAGCCACAAATCAAGTTTAGTCCAGACACCAAACAACAAGATAGTAGCACCACAACCACTATCAACCACGGAAGGCAATCAAGCGGCGGCAGCAGCAGCAGCAACGGTCCAAGCGGCGGGGCCAAGCGCAAGGAAAGGAAGCACAAAGGGTTAGATACTATCTTAAGACTACAAATAACCAAATAATGTAGTTTTATAGCATGGTCTTGTCGGTGTGTCTGGAACAATCCAAGTTATCCAATTAATTTTGTTGATTCTGCTTTATGAAACCGGTCAGACAGGACAACTATATCATTTAGCTTTCATATCGACTTGACTCAGTCAATTTCGAAACGTTTCCGATAAAGAATATTAGAATTTTAATCAGCCAATTTGATATTGAATAATTGAATAATTTGACCCAGACATTCAAAATTAAAATCATATAGTTTTTCAATGAAAAACTAATAAAGAGCGGGTCCTAGATTGGATTATTGCTTTAAGACTGTTGAAATATGGTTAATTTTCAAATTAATAATAATATTCAATAATAATACTTATTTATAATACTAAACGATTTATCTTACAGCTAACTGGACCATCAGCTGTTTGCGTCCCACACCGCCATTACGTCCCAGTTTATTAAATGTCACAACTGGCTCCGGTAGTGGCAATAGCGGCGGGGGAGGAGCAGCTGGCTATTGCAGTGGTCGCAAAAATCAGCCCACCTATGAGGAGGATGCATTGGTGTTGCGGGTCTTTGAGGCCTATTGTGCCGCCTATCAGAATAGCACTAGGAATACGATACATTCGGGTAAGTTTCGCAAATCCAATTTCTGCTTTATTTAGTGCCAAAGCCAAGAAGAATCTCTTGCTACCTTTGTTAGCCATAAAATAAATGCTTTCTCACTTACACACCCACAAACAACTGTACAATCCTTTCACACACACACACACACAAGCTCACCTAAATGTTAAATCATCTGCTATAATCAGAGAAAAAAATGAAAAATTCTATAATTTATTTTTAAAAGTTTTATTTGTTGGTTTGGTTATTGTTTTTTCTACTCATCCTTTTTTTTAACCACAAAATTGTACAAGCTCAAATTAAAAACCAAAATAAAACAAAAAATATAATTTTAAGACTAAAACTGTATAACAAAAGAACAAGAAAGAAAAGCAAACCAAAAAAAAAAGAAATCAAAAAATGTTTAATCGATCAAAGCAATTGGCCTTTCAATTATCTCTTATTAAGATTCAATATTTGTTAAAAAACAACGAAAACTCACAATTGAATTGGACAATTCATGAATACTGTACTAGAACATTTAAATTGTTATTGTTTCATTAGTATTATTGCAATTGTTTAGTTTCATTTTATAATAAATATTCTTTGTTTCTTTTATCCAAACAAACCCCACTTACTTAAGTTAATTTTAATTTGCTATTCATAATCATTAGTCCTAAGACATCTATCCCGGCTTACTTGTTTTGTATGTGTATATATATACAGCATTATGTGGTTTATTTTTCCCGACTCCCCATTCCCAGTCGAAAAATTGGTTCATTTTCTATCCTTTCTCGCACTTCCCTCTCTTAGTTTGGTTGTGGTTATTAAATTTTGTGATTTTTTAATTAGTTCTAATACTTTCACTAGTAACTAGTAAATATAATATCACGCGTTTTCCAAATGGTTCAGCTTCAAAACTCCAAATTATTTTAGGTGAATTTATTATCGGAACGGCTTAAAAATGTAATTAATAAATTTAATATACAGAATATAATTACGAATCACATAAAAAAAACCCAAAAATATTCGTTACTTAAGATTACTTTGCACTTTCAAGTATTTTCCGAATTCATTAGTGCCGAAACAAAATTTTGTCTTGAAATTAGTTTTAGTTACATTATTTTGCTAGCTTTTCTGTCTTCTTTTTACATTTGTTAACACATTTTAATGGTAATAGAAGAATTTAGAAGTTTTCAAATTGGGTTCTAAGTCTATTTAATCAATCCAGCTAATATGATTTGCTTGTAGTTGTACTGTGTACTTGTTCTTGTGTAATTTGGGTGTACCGTAAAAGTTAAATACATTTTGTATCAATATTTTCAAAAGGCATTATTAATAGCACAATGATTGAACAGATAAAGTCTTACAGAATATAACTGGTCGTTGAGGATGTTAAATCATTTAAAATATAAATGATTATTCAAATTTCTAATCTAAGCGAAATAAATCGGAAAATTAACATCGGTTTATTATGAGTTTTAGTTGTAGCCTTCTTATTAATGTTTTTTGTTTTGTACTTTTACGATATTTATCCAAAAATCTGTATTTTGTAATATAGAAATCAGTTTTAGTTTATACAAGCATAAGAATCAGTGAAGCTGAACCATTTTGAAAACCTCTCATCTAATATTCTCCCTATTCTAGATCCATGTATGTATATAGTTGGCGATACCAATTAATGTTTGGGTTTCCCCCTTTATTTTTGCTGTGGGTCCCTTTTTTGGTTTTCATATATTGTTCTTTGTCGTTTTTCTGTTGTCCTTGTTGTTGTTCTTGTTGTTTCTTCAACATTCTTTGTCAACCAACCAATTCTCTTCATTTTTCTCTCTTTCTCTCTATTTCTCTTTTGTATTGTATAATTACAAAAAAAAAAAAAAAAAAACAACGAAAAAAATATATACACAATTCTAGCCTTACAACCCTGGACACCCTGTCTACCCATACGTGGTGGTAAATTGAAAACGAGCAAAACCTTCTCAACCTCCAATCCGCAGTTGCCTTTCATAAATGCCGGGGGCGTCAATCAGGTGCATCAGCACCAACAGCAACAACATCACCAACAACAACAACAACATCAATTCCAACAGCAACAAAGTCGTCAACATTCGGCGGGCAGTTTGAATTCATCGTTCATTTGGCGTGAGGCTAGTCCAAATAGTTTTAATTTGTACTCCAGTTCGGTGACGTCGGGACAACGTTATTCCCTAACAAATCCAGGAGCCGGTGCCGTTGCTGGAGCAGGAGGAGGTGGTGGATCTCCGGCCCTGAAGGATTATCAACGTGCCTTGTCGGAGGAGAGAGCCACTCGGAAATCGCTGAATCGCCTTAAAAGTGGCTTTGGTTCCGGCTATGACAATGTCTGCAGTAGCGGCATCTCCTCACCGCTAATGCCAAGGAAAAATAACAAGACCTCACCTAAAATTGTCTATCAAAGATCGGGTGGCAATAGCACCACCACCATAGTTAAGCCCAATCCCGCGGCAGTGGCAGCAGCTGTTCATCCGGGACTCTACGATCGTCGTTTGAATCGTTCCTTTGACACCGCCTCCACTTCGCATCGTTATGCTGGCTATGGGGCTGGCTATCTGATGAATTGTGGCGGTGCATTACGCACCAGCACCTTGCAAAGGAGCACACCCCAATTGGTCGGGGACAACAGCAGTGGCGGCGGCGAAGTAACCGATGACAGTGATGTGGAGTGTCCTGGCGGCGGTGGCGGCGCCTCTGCCTCTCTAATGCGAAACGGTAGTGGAGCGGCTGGAGGAGCAATGGAATTGAATCCGGATGGATCTAAACGACAGTCGGGCAGCTGGTGTTGCGGTAATTTTGTGATGAAACAGTGGCGCAAAATCAACAATCTTTGAGTGGGATTGGGGTGTCGAGGGGACAGGGAAGGGAAGGGATTCATATTCATCCGCATATTCGCATCCGCCTGCTGCTCCGCCAGCTCCAGTTCCAGTAATTGCTTTGAATGCGCTGCTGCGGCTGCTGCTGCTGCTCTCTCTCTCTCTCTCTCGCTGTGTGTTTGTGTGTGTATGCCTGTGTGTGTGTGTGTGTGAAATTTTGGTTTGGCCTTAGAATTTACCTACAAACGGGCAAATAATTTGTGGCCAAACTTGGAAACCTAAAGCTAAGTTTAGGCAAACTGTATGCCAATATTTGCCATAAACCCCAAAAAATTGTTGTACATTTTACTGCATCAAACTCAGAAAATTTATAACTACTATTCTAAACTGTTAGAAAACCTTTAAAAAACTTTTTTAATTTGCCTAAACTATCAACTTGTTGTTGTAAATTGTTTAAATACTAACACTATTCCAAATGATTACAGAATTTGTACAAAATCTTCACAGAAAGACTCAAAAGTGTTCACAGTTTAAAAACCTAATCAATATTCTGACGTTTGTTATAAAATATGAAAAACTTTTCTAGAAATATTGTGCACAAAATCAAAAATTTTGCTCATCTAACTGCGATATATTTCACTAAAATTTTTTGTATACAAATTTTGAAACTGCAATCTGGATTAAGAAAGTGCTTTCAAATTTTTTAAAGTCAAACAAATTATTTGCCCGCCTGACTTTAGCTTTAAGCTATTTGCCTTTTATACGATACTCCTAGATATCTGTGTACTTAGAACTTGTTTGCCTTTCCAAGAAGTGTTTATTGCAATATTTTAAATTGATTTTTTGTTTTCGAAATATACATATACTTAGTATATATATATTTTCTAAAACTAAACTAGATAGGTGTGAAATCAATTCAATGTGTTTGCCTACGTGTACTACATATGTGTATGTATATAGAGTAAACTGAACAAACCAAGACAGAGACTAGTTCATTAGATGCTATGTATCAACTTAATAATTTTTGAATTATCTCTTTTAGCCAAATTTCTTGCCCTATCCCAATTGAAAAGAAAGAAGGCTTTATATCCGTCCACACAGCTTTTTATTGTTTTACATGTGGAACTAAACTAAATGATAATTTTGTAGAATATCAATATATATATATATTTCTATATGAATATTTTTGTGAGATTTGCCATAGTTGAAGAGAATCGAACTTAATACTAGAACCAGTGAGTTGTTTATTGAAATCAAAAATCGAAATTTAAATCAAATGAAATGCTTTAAGTGTTAGTCAACTAAAAAAACAAACAAAACAAAAAACCTATAAGAAATTAAAATAATTTAATAACTAAATTTTAAGTGTTTTTGTTGTGTGTGCAAAATGTTGTCTAACCAAATAAATATTTATACATTTGTATTAAAGAAAAAAAAAACAAAAGAAGAAAAAACTTAATATGAAAATTAAAAAATAATACAAACAAAAAAAGAGAATTTGCTATTACATTTTTTTTATTATATTTCGTGTGTGACTGTGTGTATAGCATTTGTTTTTTTTTATACTTTCCTTTTTTTCTAGGTATTTTTTTTCTATTTAATTGTAGTTAGCCGATGCATTTTAGAATTAGTGACATAACCCATCATATCAGCTCATTATATTGTTACGTCTTCTCATTTATCGCATATACATATGTCCCACATTTTACATCTCACATCAGAATCACCCTATATCACATATATATCTCACATTCTCATATATCATTTCAACACCAAACCAAACAAACACTCTAACATATTTTATAATTTCTTAATTTATTTTATACTTAACAACCAACAAAATAAAAAAATTAAATACGAAAACCAACCACAACAAAACAAACAACAGGACTAGAGAATGAGGATATGACGCCAACATTGCGACAACTTTGGACTGCCATACGACAAATGCAACAGGATATGTCCCAGATCAAACTGCAAATCAACGAGGAGCGCGCCCTGAGAGCCGATCTCCAGCAATTGCTGATGCAGCATCTCGAGACGAGCAGTGTGAGCAGTGGAGCGAATACCCCAAAATGTTGACTATGCAAGTGATTTGGATACGGACTTGGATTTGGATCCTACATGAACCCGCCCGCCGCTCCTGCTTTGTAGCCTTTAAGCAAAATTCTTAACTTTGCACCAAAAAAAAAAATATATGTATACATATATATATATATATGGACTTTATATACCTAGGATATATATATTTATTTGTGAAATGGACAATACTTGTGTCATCATGTGTCTCTTTTTTGTTCTGCTTGTTTTATTTATCAACTAGTTTCTAGTATTCACACTTAGCTGTAATTGATGACAATGTTGTCCTAATTTAGTTTTTGTAATATTTTATTCAGACCCAGTTTGGTTTCAAATTTCACAATTTTGCAATTTCAGAAACAGAACAAATTAAAAATGTGCCAATCTTGTAGTATGTAAAAACCATGCTCAATGCAAGTTGTATTTATATATACCTATATGTATATGTATGTGAATGTATATGTATGTGAATGTATATGTATGTATATTAGTATATAAAAAATTCACAGAAATTAAAGAGTATAAATGTATATGAAATATTTTCGTCAGAGTTTTTTTCCCATAAAAGAATTGTTTTTCTTAGATTTCAGATATATTAAAAATATGTTAATATCATGTTGAATCGTAAAACACAACTTATACCTAATTCGTCATCCTCGAGAGTTCTTCTCTGACATGAATTGCCTTTTCCCTGACAATATTGACAGGATCAGGACAGTATTGGGCCTTGCTCAGACAGTGATTTTGATAAAGGGAGAAAAAAGTCTATAGAGAATTGTCTTGTGGCTAAAATATAGCCTCTTGTTTCGAGGAGATCTAATGTATTGGGGACATTACAAGGCACTACAATGATAAGTCCACCCCACATTCTTTCGCAAAAAATTACAATTAAAAATTACAATGTCTTTTGGCTACTGAATAACTAAGAAGTTTAGAAATGTATATCAAATAGACCCTTATATCAATGAGTTATCAGTAATATGTAAGTATTTTGCCCTATATTGTACACATGTTTCACATAAAGAAATAAATTATAATTGATGTCATTTTGATCCGATAGCGAGAAATAATTAAAAGTTTAGTGCTAAGCCTAAAAGCATGCAATAACATTTTTTAATCTACCAACTTTTAAAGATTTGTCTTTTAAAAGAAGGTTTAAGTGATTGTTTATTAAATCAGTGGAAATAATAACTGCCATTTTGAGCCAACTTCAAATTCGAGATAAAAATATAACATATAAAAAGAGATCCAGAGTTACTTGCACATGATTTAGTTTAAGATTCGACCTTTCAGATATTTATTAGATATGTAGATATCAGATTTAGATATGCGAATGCTTTAACCATATAGACCTTTAATTCTGAGGAGTTTACTTGCATTAGGTAAGGTTTTACAGATTATGATTATGTCCAACTATTTTTTTTAGCATTGCAAACATCTGATGAAAACAACAATGAACGTTTTACCAAGGGTGTAGAAATTAAAACTACGAGAAGACGCGGCAAATAATTATACGCGTGTAAACAATGGATAACCGCAATTCTAGCGCTTCGACAATTCTCCATGCATAGCTTCTGACTAGACAAATTCTCAGCTCTTTCTGCTCTGCTTATGGCTAGTTCGTCTGACTAACTTTAAGCCAAATCCGACAGAGACACACATAATGAGATTGCAATCAGGCAGCAGGAACAGACAAGAGACAACGGCAACGGCGTTGGCAGCTGCTGGCGACAAATGAGCGACAAGCGAAACGGCAACAAAAACAATTTCAGTATGTCAGTTAGTTAGTACAGATACGATAAGTGGAGTGCAGAGAAGCGAAGAGAACTATTCTCTAGATGTGTCACTTCCACTTCCTGTGCAGATTGTAAAGAAGGAAGTTTTCGCCTAAGTCCCCCCTCCCTCCCTCTCTCCCTCTCGCCCTCGCCCTGTCTGTTAACCCAACTAGTCTCTGTTGGCTTACAAAATTTATTGCAGCTGCTTAACTTAATTGTGTTAAAAAATTGTTAAGCCAGAGCTCTCCTTCCTACTTTCTGGATTTTTATTTAATGATAATCATTAGCAATTTTAGCCAGGCATGTTGGCCGCAGGGTTTACTTCATAAAAATTATTAATAATTATCAATTATGCTTGGTGCCAGGCAAGTTATTTATCAGACGGTAATACACTTAGAGAAATACATGAGAGCTTCATCGGAAAACGGCTCTCATTGTCGTATATATAAAACGAATTTAAAGGTTATCTTAGCTTTAGAATCATTAAATATGTACATCTGTCTTGGTCAATGCAATTTGGTAACCGATTTCGAACTCTTTTTTAGCCAACCTACTATTCCTATAAATTAATGTAAGTATTCACAGTAAAAATTAAAAGCCACACAAATGTAATAAAACCCAAGAAATATAGGTACTTTAAATTGAAGATCTCGAAAGCTTAAAACAATATATTGAACAGATTTTTTTCTAAAATTTAATTTTGCGAAAATGTACTTAGTATTTAATTAGTTCTTGAAATTTCATTTCCAGTTGAAAGAGGAAGCTCTCGCAGATTTCAGGTTTATTGCTTCGATCAATAGTTTCTATGAAGACAAAATAATTTTTTCAAAATTTGGTAAAGTCTTTGAAAAGTATAAGTAATAAAATCAAAATGATAAACTTTGAAGATAATAGCATTAAAATTCGTATGTAATTTAGTATAACCCCAACAGAAGTGTTTTTTTTCAAAAATTCTAACACATGTTTTCTCAACACTAAAGTTCTACAGTGTATTCCATAGGAAGAGAGAGAGAGATGGGGTTAAAACTCCTCCTACCAAAATAATAGTCTTAGGCATGGCTAAAATGTATACCGCTTAGGCTTCCGTTGTTGTTCTATCTGCCTTTGCTTTGCGTTTGTTATGCCTTAAAGTCTTAATAGACTAAAATCGCTCCACAAACTCTATACAATTGAGCTGAGACCTGCAGGGTTTTAACCCATTTTTCAGACTGCATTTCACGGCCAAAAGAGATAGAGGGAAGAGTGGCAGATGTCGGTCATCTCGAATTACCAGTTTCAATTTGAAAATGAAAATCTATATTAATTGCAACCACAAAGGAGTACAGGCCTATGCAATTTCATTTAGTTTAACTATATTATTATTCGTTTAACTGACCACAAAAAACCACAACGAAATTATGTTTACTTGTGGTTTTAATTTTTTGGCTAATTTGTAAATTTGTCATGTGTTGGCTAGAAATCGACCCAGTTAAACACTTCATTAGCTCATCAACACTCATCATCATCGTCATCAATTGATACTCTGAAGTTGTAAACTCATTTATTCGATATGTATATCTTCTTTGGCTTTAGTTTATGCATCATCGATAACTTAATTCCATTCGCCTTGGCAATGTGATGCTTCTAACCCAATTCCAATTCTGAGGTAAAGCAAAAGTTTTCCCCATCTTCTTCGCTCTTCTCATTTCTTTTCATTTTCCCTCTGACATTTGATTGATGTGAGGCTGGATTTTGCCCTATATCTATTCAAAAAAGGTCTACCCAATGCATTCACATTGATGGACGGCATTTGTCATCAATTGCTGCCAGTTAGTTAGTTGACGGAACTATTTGGTTATTCCCCTCAGGAGGCACTCTTTAACCATTGTCTATCTTACCTCTCGTGAGTGACCCTAATTGCAGTTTGTAGGCGACCAGAAGATCGAGAGTAGCTCTTAGGCTATATTTAACTGGGCAGTTATTAATGGATTGTCTTGTGGAAAGTAAATGTGTCATTAGATCATGATCATCGGGTTAAAGTTAAAAAAATGCAAATTTATTCATTGAAAGTTCTTTCAGTCTATAAAGCAGAGTAAATTTATGTTTCTGTTATTGCGTTAGGTCTTTAAATATTAGGATTCCAAAGAAATCTGCATAATTTATGCAGTGTTTATCGACGAAGAGCAGCGTAGGATCTTTGCTGGAAGTGGCAAAAAACATATTTTTTGCTTAAGAAGGTTAAGGTTAATTTATCGCGTAAACTAGTATTTTCTGTAGAGTTAAGCATCAAAATAGTTAACAAATTTGATTGCCCCCAAAAGCCTTAGTTTCATTAAGCTTCAACTTCTAACTAGCCATTTCATTGGCCCTGAAATCAGGAAAACTAATTTTTTACCCAATTTTCATGAAAAGTTATGCCGCCAATTTTGTTTTTAAGTTTTGATGTGTTTGATGGCATTAGAAAATATGAGAAATTTATATAACATTCAGATATTAGAATAAGGCAAAACTTACTATATTAACATGAATGATATCCAAATCTTTCATAGTTCTGAACCAATTATCCAGGTAAGCTGGTATTATGACGTGCTGTTCAAGAACTTTATTTACTTTATAAATATATGTATATGCCTCCCTATACATCACAAACATCTGACTAGAATGGCAATGAAAATACTTTCCCAAAGGTATAAAAGATTCGTGGATCTGTGGGAATTTTAAGTTGAAATCATCGCTGGAAAATAACACAAAAGAAATTTCTTCTATTTTAGAATGGAAGATTATTAGAAGGCCATTAAGAAAACTATCTAATTTCACTATCAAAATTTCAAAAAGCGTATCAAAAGCTGTTCATACTTAAGAGCTAGGGAGAGAGCCCCTGGCCATTAAATGAAACACAATTTCCATAAAAACTGAACAAAAAAAGAAGCCCAAGACGGCAAACAATGCAAACGATTTACCAGCTTAATTCTATGACTGTCTACTAAAACAAAGATACAGATACAAGCACTCACACACACACATACATACACACACTTACACATAGATACAACTTAATTATTAGATTAATAAGCTGAAGCTCCATGAGCATGAAAATGAAAGTGCTTTGAGGTTGAAGGCAGAGAGAAAATCAGTATAAATGAAAGAGGCTGATGAAGTGATTGAGAAGGGGAGAAGGAGAGGAGGCCATGAAATGGATGAAAGGTGATAGAGAGGTGTGTGTGGATGGTATGTGTCTTGTATATGCATTGCAAATTGCCGTTGCATTTGCGAAATTTGTTTTGCACTTTTTCTGATGATTTTTTTTTTTTACTTTGCCCCATCCCCACAATCTTAGCCCGTTAGATGTGTGAGGAGGATTTTTTTCCCCATTGTTTGCTTTTAATTTGTGCATCGGGCCAACGTGCGCGTTAGCCAAATGCAATTAAACACGCGGGCCAACACATTTGCAGCGTGTGCAATCAGTCATCTAGCGGGTTCCAGAGAGATCCACTTAGATGAAGATTCAAATGTGTCTCAACATCAATATCGTTAGCTCAGATTTCAATGTGGACTATGAAATTGAGAGATTATTTGCGGTAACCCGTCTAAGATAATTCTTATGATTAATCTGAAGATTTTTAAGAAAAATTCTAGTTTCAGTGTTTTGCTTTTACAACTTTTATTTATGTTCATTTTTTAAGCATTTATTATAGTTTCATTCTTCACATTCTTTTTTCTGTTTTTTATAATCATTAAAAGTCATAAACTGATTATATTGCTGGCGGATTTAGTGTTCGATTCTAACACTTAATAATAGGAGCGTCTTCATGGCAACCCATCAAAATGTCATAGATACTAAGAAATAATAGTCCAAGTTAAATAATTAGAATTATAATACCATTTCTATACTCTTTGTGAGAATAAAATAATGGTAAAAGTTTACAACCAATATTAATATCATTAGGTGCAATTATAAACCGATTTTTATTTCTCATTATTTTAATCTTAACGGCTAATTTTAAATCCACTTTTCCAAATCTAAACTTGCATATGTACCAATTACACAAAAACGGGAATGTTTTGTAACAACGAATTGGTTTAGTAATTTTTGAAGAATTCTTTTTTATTTTTCGATTTTAGTGACCAAATTTTAGAGTCAACGTAAAGTAAATTTCCAAAAAAATTTAAAAATAATAAACGCACATCATAAAGGCAAGTTTAGAAGTGATTAAGTAACTACGATTGGAAATTTAATATTAATCTTTTTTTTGGAAGTGTCACTTCCTCAATTGGGAGGGCAAATTTATATAACTATATTTTGCCCAAATCATGAGAGAAAAACTTACAGAAAATTGAATTTTACAATATTTCAATCTTTTAACAATATTTGAATTTTAATTCTTTTATATTATGTTAAACTTCCCATTGCTATATTGTTACGATATTCGAAAATACGTACGATATTCAACCAACTACTTATGTTGTTCATTGCAAAACCTTTTTCTTCGTTTTCCATTTAAATATATCTTCTTAATTTGATCTCCTATACTTATGAGCCCAGGTTTGGGCAAACTTAATTGGACCAGCTTTCAGTGATTATCTTTTCTAAATCTCTCACGAAGCAGACATTAAAGTTTATAGAAAAAAAATTACCAAATGAGTTTCATCAGGCAAAAAACGAAAAAAAAAAAAACCTAAAAAAGACCATTTTAGGTGCCATACCACACACTTTCGCCCTGAAAGCAATTCTGCTCTTTCTCTCTTACCTTGCCTTAACTTACCTTACTTTTTTTTAGTGCAAACAAATAAGAGGTAGATGGAGGAGGCAACAAAAAATTAGAGGAAGCGAAATAAGTACGATGAGCGAGCCAATTGTGTGGGAATCTGGAGCAGATACAATGAGAAAATGACTTAATGTGAATGTGTGGGGCATAGGGAAGAATCTAAATCGGAGTCGCGCTGAACCTGAATCGCAACCACAACCATAACTGCAAACAATGCCAAATCTCCCACAATTTTTTGCTTAAGCAATAATAGTAATCAGAAGACGCAAAAATCTAACGGACGTCACCTAATATAAATTTTTTTTTTGGAATTACCTAAAATTTCGAGAATAAGAGAATTTTTTCGTTAGTTGCTTTCTTTTGCCAACGGTAAACTGAAAGAGGATGAGGTGGAGGTAGGCGTGGCAATGTTGTAGTTGCTGTTGTTGTCACTCAAGTTGGCCCAAAACGCACAAAACAAAATTTTGGCGTCAAGAACAGTTATGAGAGAGCCGAGAGCTTGGAAATGGAGTTGCGACACCAAGATACATACGAAACGAGGAATAGACAACGGATGGGGAGGAGGAGGTAGGTGGGAAAATGTGAGGAATGGGAATGGGCCTGGTTACGGATAGGCTTACCATCTACCTACCTATCTACCTGCCTACCTAGACTAGTTATTGCTGTTGTTGTTGTTGCTGCTGCTGCTGCTGGCGTTGCGCTTCAATTGCTCTCATATACCAACTTGATGACTTTTGCCGGCAAAATTCTGTACACAGAGTTGGCTACACAAATACCTTTGACTAAACTTAGATAGAGACATAACTTGCATGCAACCAGGCAGGAAATCAGATGCAACAACAGCAGTAAACTGCAAGACCAGCAACAAGAACAACATCATCATCAGCAACATCAGGTAAAGTGCAACAGGTGGATGCAAGGCGCAAGCCAAAGGCACATCATGTGGTTCTATCTGTAGCTGGTTACCAGTTTCAAGTTCGTTTCATTTCTTTAGTATATATACTTGAGTCCAACGCATTTAGTCGGTCTGCTTATGCCAATTTCATAATGTCAAATTAGAGGGCTACTTATGATTATGTTGATTATATGATGGCAAGGGGAATGGGAATGTCTATGATGTCATCGAGGGACCAGTTTAGAACTGACTTTAGTTTATTATGTTGGATGAGCGTGAAACGAGCTTTGACCTCTATGACCCTGGGGCTAGTGAGAGGTTTTTGTTGTCGAAAGAAAAAAGAAATGAAAATAAAAGGTGTGCAAAAACTTAGATTTCTTCGCGAAAATAAGAAAAAGGCAAAGAAATTTTAAAACGAAATGTGTTGAACTAATCGCTTTGAACTACTATCTTGAAGTTTGGGTTCTAACTTCTTTGGAATTTTTCTGTTGCAATCTGCGCATAAGAAAAAAGAACAAACGAGTTGTCTATCTTACAAGTTGCTCACTTTAAAGTACAACGATGATTTCAATCTGATCTTGGCTTAATACTTAAACATGATAAATCCCTTTGGATTCTGGAGAGCCGATTGGTTATAGCTGAATCTCCCTATCGTGATTCTTAGATCCTTAGTTGAGTGGGCTTACAATTCTGAAAGACCATTATTATTGTTAGGCAAAAAAGTGTTTGACTAATGAAATTTTTGTGTAATTTAAAACCCATTAAGCATGATTAACTATTGCCAACTATTTCAGTCAGTCTAGCAAAGCTTTTGCTCTGCTGACACCTTTTGCTGCCGCAAAGAATTCCCCGAAAAAGAGTTGACATCAATCTGGTTTCTTGGCATTGTCTATTGTCTTCAGCTAATGTCCATTAGGCGAGAAATGACGAAAACCACATACAAAATTCATAATGATAATCATAATCATTAAAAGTGCGACTGTCATTAGCCCAGAACTGTTGCTGTTCCATTTCCTTAGCATTTTGTTTAGCTAGATCACGATTACCCCCAAAGATAACCCAGTTTTTTCTAAAGAGAACTTTCCTACTCACCCATCTGCTGCCTCGGCTGCTGCTCTTGGATCTGACACAAAACCCAAATCTTAGGTTCAAATCGCAATAATTATATACCAACTGGGAGTTTGAAGTGGGTAAAAAACAATCTTTCTAGCCAGCTTTCTTGGTCTCTTTTCGAAGCGAGAGCAAATTGTTTCAAGCCATAATGATTTTCGGTGTTAGATAAACAATTTTCAATTGTAATGCTGATGAACATTAATGATCATAATGCGTTTTAAACGAGTTGGCTTTATAAATACATACATATGCTTAAAAGATTTTTCGCCAAAAATAAGAAACAAAACTTTCACAAAAAATGTAGTTTTTACTTTCGTCAAAATCTGATCGCATTCTCTATGTAAAAAAGAGTTAGCTCATTAAGCCACCAAGTTGCTCGACCTCAATTATGCACAAAAGAAGTCATAGACCAAGACCATCATACATACATAGACCAAGTCGATGTCTATAGTAAGTGCAGCGGTTATGCTATATCATAAAGTAGGCAAACGGAAGCCCTGAAAGAGTTGAAGTTGATGTCGGTGCTGAGGCTGAAGATGAAGATTTATGTATGCCACATGCTAATCAACGTCAAAAATACGAAAAATAATGAAACGCAACTTCTGTGAGTGGGCGAAATTTGAGCTGCATTTTGAAATGGGTGAAGGTGAAGGCAGGAAAGTTAGAAAGATGGAAACAAAGAATGGGGAACGAAAGATAGAAGGCAAAAAAAAAAAAAAATGAAATACAAATAGATAGAAAGAAGTGATTTGTGTAGTCTAACTCTTTTGACTAAGTTTAGTTTGCGGTCTAGCTGGCGAGATGAGAAAGTTTTTTTTTTCTTCAGTTTTTCTATTTTTTCTTATTTGGGCTTTGTTGTTGTTGCGTCTTTTTGTTGTTGTAGTATTCTCCACTCGTTGGCGATCTTAACGCTCACTTGGGTTTATACATATATATTTTTTTTTGTTGTGTTGTGTTCTAATAATACTAACCAACAATAGTTACAACAAAACAAAAGACTCATACACTGCGAGAAATCATTCCACAAATTTTAGTAACCCTTTGCAGCATAGTAAACAGTGAAATTGGTAAAATTTTAGCATAAAAAGAGCTAAAAGTAAGTAGATGACTTTATATTTTGGCGAATCTTTCGTATGTGTAAAATCAATTAACGTTATTCCATGTCAAAGTCAACCGATTCAGCAGTATGAAAAATATCAAAAATAATGTTGAGCACTTATATAAATTTTTACAATTCGCTTGCTACATTACTTGCTCATAATAGCAACATAAAGATAGCAGGTTGTCCGTAGAAACATCATGGGCAAATTCTGGTCTGAATGCCTTACCAATCCTCTTGGACTTCAGTTGCAAATTGCAAGTGCAATTCATAATATATAATTTCTAGAGAGTCTCTTAAATTGAGCTTGAAACTACGATATTTCCTTATTCCTCTTTTGTGGCCGTTAAAATAATTTAATTTATATTTTGAGCAGTGTTTACGAAACTTTTATCTCTGATGTTTCTGTTGTTGTTGATGATGATGGTGATGATGATGATGATGATGACGGAAAAAATGCTTAATGGCTTTCCTATGCAAAAATTCAAGCATTGAGCACTTCCCCTTCCTACACTTCGCTATGTATGCAGTGGCCCAAGTCAAGGCACTTCAATCAGAAAGTTTTCTGAACGCCTTTCGCTGCTGTTTCCCCCCAACTCCCACTCTATGCGGAGTTGGACATCACCGGGCTAACCATATTGGGCAACCAACTGGTTGCAGTTGAAGTTAAGGTTTATGTGTTTTTCGTTTCTTGGTTTCTTGTTTTCGTTTTGTACTGTCGGTTTGTTTGTTTTATCTGCCGGCTTCCGTTTAAGAACTTCGACAAAAAGACATCCAAAGTCAAACAAACACACACACACACAATTTGTGCCACTTTTATGCAAATTATTGTCGTCTGTTTTGAGGTTCTTAACATCATTTCATAATTTTTGTAATTTTCTGGTTGTTGTGGCTGGAGTTTTTTTCACAGTGCCGGATTAAGGAGGCCTTCCTAGATTGGGGCCTCAGTAAATTATTGGTAGAAAAATTAAGAGATAATCTATAAGGTAAATACCTCTAGGGGGTCCAAAGATAATTTTGACACTTTACCATACTTCAACTTACTTATCTTTACGTAACCTTATTTAACCTATTTAAGAATTATCAATCTCAAAGCGGAGTTAGACGTTTTTGGATCCAAATTCCTGTCTTTTCATATAAAAATTCTACGATTTTGGCTAAAATTACGAGTTTCCTCAATTTTATACAATTTTTAACCGATTTAAGAATTTTTCATCTAATTCTTATTTAATTTTTCACGTACTTTAAAATGCCATCAAAAGTTAGAAATTTTGCTAAACAAAATTTCGACTGTAATTTTTTTCAAAAATCGGGTCAAAATTAGTTTTTCAGATTTGAAAGCCAATTTATTATTCACATTCAGAACAGCAAAAAAAGACGCGACTTTTTGAAATCTGACAAAATTTAACATAGTTAGCGGTTTGCAAAGTTGAGGTTTTTGCATAAATTTTGGAACAGTTATTAAAAAATTGTTGCTCAAAATTGAAATTTTCCCAAGGCTGTATTTAGGACAATTTTCTACCGATTTTCAAAGTTTTGATGTAGTTTCTATCGAACTTTTATCTACTTTCAAATGCCATTAAAACTTTAAAAGATTGCAAAGCTGGGGATTTTTGAAAATTTTTTGAAAAGTTGTATAATTTTGGTCAAAATTACGATTTACCCCGGGCTATATTTTAGACAATTTTCAACCGATTTCAAAATATGTTATCTAGTTCTTATTTTATTTTTAAATACTTTAAAATGCTATCAAAAGCTTGAAATTTTGGGAAACAAAATTTCGACACGATTTTTCAAAATTTTTACAGTGTATACACTGCAATTTTTTCAAAAATCGGGTCAAAATTAGTTTTTTAGATTTTAATGCCATTTTATAACTCACATTCAGAGCAGCAAAAAAAGACATGAATTTATCAGATCGGCCAAAAATTGACATAACTAGGGGATTGCAAAGTTAAGGATTTTGCATAAATTTTTGGTACAGGCTTTGAAAATTTTTTGGTCAAAATTGAAATTTTCCCAAGGCTATATTTACGATAATTTTCAGCCGATATTCAAAGTTTTAATGTAGTTTTTATGGAAATTTTATATACTTTTTAATGCCATCAAAATTTTTAAAGGTTGCAAAGCTGGGATTTTTTAAAAAGCTTTGAAAAATAGTATGATATTGTTCAAAATTCCCATTTTCCTCAGGCCGTATTTAAGACAATTGTTAACCGATTTCAAAATTTATTATCTAATTCTTATTGTATTTTTACATACTTTAAAATGCTATTAAAAGCTTGGAATTCTGGGAAAAAAAATTTCGACACGGTTTTTGAAAATTTTGACACTGCAATTTTTTTCAAAAATCGGGTCAATATTAGTTTTTTAGATTTGAATGCCATTTTATAACTCACATTCAGAGCAGCAAAAAAAGACATGAATTTATCAGATCGGCCAAAAATTGACATAACTAGGGGATTGCAAAGTTAAGGATTTTGCATAAATTTTTGGGACAGGCTTTGAAAATTTGTTGGTCAAAATTGAAATTTTCCCAAGGCTATATTTACGATAATTTTCAGCCGATATTCAAAGTTTTAATGTAGTTTTTATGGAAATTTTATATACTTTTTAATGCCATCAAAATTTTTAAAGGTTGCAAAGCTGGGATTTTTTAAAAAGCTTTGAAAAATAGTATGATATTGTTCAAAATTCCCATTTTCCTCAGGCCGTATTTAAGACAATTGTTAACCGATTTCAAAATTTATTATCTAATTCTTATTGTATTTTTACATACTTTAAAATGCTATCAAAAGCTTGGAATTCTGGGAAAAAAAATTTCGACACGATTTTTGAAAATTTTTACAGTGTATACACTGCAATTTTTTTCAAAAATCGGGTCAAAATTAGTTTTTTAGATTTGAATGCCATTTTATAACTCACATTCAGAGCAGCAAAAAAAGACATGAATTTTTGAGATCGGCCAAAAATTGACATAACTAGGGGATTGCAAAGTTAAGGATTATGCATAAATTTTTGGGACAGGCTTTGAAAATTTTTTGGTCAAAATTGAAATTTTCCTAAGGCTATATTTACGATAATTTTCAACCGATATTCAAAGTTTTAATGTAGTTTTTATGGAAATTTTATATACATTTTAATGCCATCAAAACTTTTAAAGGTTGCAAAGCTGGGATTTTTTAAAAAGCTTTGAAAAATAGTATGATTTTGTTCAAAATTCCCATTTTCCTCAGGCCGTATTTAAGACAATTTTTAACCGATTTCAAAATTTATTATCTAATTCTTATTGTCTTTTTACATACTTTAAAATGCTATCAAAAGGAATTCTGGGAAAAAAAATTTCGACACGATTTTTGAAAATTTTTACAGTGTATAATACACTGCAATTTTTTTCAAAAATCGGGTCAAAATTAGTTTTTTAGATTTGAATGCCATTTTATAACTCACATTCAGAGCAGCAAAAAAAGACATGAATTTATCAGATCGGCCAAAAATTGACATAACTAGGGGATTGCAAAGTTAAGGATTTTGCATAAATTTTGGGACAGGCTTTGAACATTTTTTGGTCAAAATTGAAATTTTCCTAAGGCTATATTTACGATAATTTTCAACCGATATTCAAAGTTTTAATGTAGTTTTTATGGAAATTTTATATACATTTTAATGCCATCAAAACTTTTAAAGGTTGCAAAGCTGGGATTTTTTAAAAAGCTTTGAAAAATAGTATGATTTTGTTCAAAATTCCCATTTTCCTCAGGCCATATTTAAGACAATTTTTAACCGATTTCAAAATTTATTATCTAATTCTTATTGTCTTTTTACATACTTTAAAATGCTATCAAAAGCTTGGAATTCTGGGAAAAAAAATTTCGACACGATTTTTCAAAATTTTTACAGTTTATACACTGCAATTTTTTTTAAAAATCGGGTCAAAATTAGTTTTTTAGATTTGAATGCCATTTTATAACTCACATTTAGAGCAGCAAAAAAAGACATGAATTTTTGAGATCGGCCAAACATATTGACATAACTAGGGGATTGCAAAGTTAAGGATTTTGCATAAATTTTGGGACAGGCTTTGAAAATTTTTTGGTCAAAATTGAAATTTTCCTAAGGCTATATTTACGATAATTTTCAACCGATATTCAAAGTTTTAATGTAGTTTTTATGGAAATTTTATATACATTTTAATGCCATCAAAACTTTTTAAGGTTGCCAAGCTGGGATTTTTTAAAAAGCTTTGAAAAATAGTATGATTTTGTTCAAAATTCCCATTTTCCTCAGGCCGTATTTAAGACAATTTTTAACCGATTTCAAAATTTATTATCTAATTCTTATTGTCTTTTTACATACTTTAAAATGCTATCAAAAGGAATTCTGGGAAAAAAAATTTCGACACGATTTTTGAAAATTTTTACAGTGTATAATACACTGCAATTTTTTTCAAAAATCGGGTCAAAATTAGTTTTTTAGATTTGAATGCCATTTTATAACTCACATTCAGAGCAGCAAAAAAAGACATGAATTTTTGAGATCGGCCAAAAATTGACATAACTAGGGGATTGCAAAGTTAAGGGTTTTGCATAAATTTTTGGGACAGGCTTTGAAAATTTTTTGGTCAAAATTGAAATTTAAAAGTATGTAAACATGTGATAAGAAATAGATAAAAGTTTCGGGTTTTATATTGTTCAGATCCCTGAAGGACATTGCACGAGCTCATAGTGCCAATCGACATGGTTCTTGAAAGTCTTCAATCTAACCAAAGGACATCTGGGACGTTCTTGTAGTGTCTGAGTTATACCTACATTTATTGTTTGTTTTTTCTAAGTTTTTGATCATTTTGGAATTTGACAAACCCCCTTACAAAAATTCGATGTAAGTAAATTTTAAAAACGCATATTTATTGAAATTTTTGTTACAATAGTTTTTAATTATAATAAAATTAGGTTTAAATTATAGTTTTGAAACTTAATCAAAAAAGTTACAAACATGATTTTTATTATTACTTAATAAAATTAAAGAAAACATAGACAAAGAGAGAAATCGCATTATATCGATATTTTATATATAATAGGATTAAAATATATTTAAAAACTCTATCTTAATTTATAGTTAATAATAAACAACCAAAAAAATTGCAAAAAAGTGGTTTCACTTAGACCAAATATACTTATTTCGCTTATTGCTGCTCTGAATGTGAGTTATAAAATGGCATTCAAATCAGAAAAACTAATTTTGACCCTATTTTTGACAAAAATTGCAGTGTACAAGTGTAAAAATTTTCAAAAATCTACTCGAATTTTGTCTTAATACGGCTTGAGAAAAATGGGAATTTTGAACAAAATTATACTATTTTTCAAAGCATTTTAAAAAATCCCCAGCTTTGCAACCTTTTAAAGGTTTGATGGCATTGAAAGGTACATATATAAAATTTCCATAAAGTAAATCTTTGAAAATAGTTTGAAAATTGTCGTATATACATTAAAAAAATTAAAAGTTAATAAAAAAAGTTAAAATTAAAATAAAAATTAAAAAAAATTTTTAAATGTTTAAATTTAAAATTTTAGTTTTTAATTTTAATATTTTAATTTGAATTTTAATTTGAATTTGAATTTTAATTTTAAATTTAAAATTTTAATTTTAAATTTTATTTAAAATAAAAATTTAAAATAAAATAAAATAAAATTAAAATTAAAATTAAAATTAAAATTAAAATTAAAATTAAAATTAAAATTAAAATTAAAATTAAAATTAAAATTAAAATTAAAATTAAAATTAAAATTAAAATTAAAATTAAAATTAAAATTAAAATTAAAATTAAAATTAAAATTAAAATTAAAATTAAAATTAAAATTTTAAATTTAAAATTAAAATTAAAATTCAAATTCAAATTAAAATTCAAATTAAAATATTAAAATTAAAAATTAAAATTTTAAATTTAAACATTTTTTTTAATTTTTATTTTAATTTTAACTTTTTTTTATTATACCCTTGCAAAAAGGGTATATTAATTTTGGTCAGAAGTGTGCAACGCATAGAAGGAGCCATCTCCTACCATATAAAGTATATATATTCTTGATCAGCAAGACAAGACGAGTTCAAATCCGTTTGTCCGTCTGTCTGTCTGTCTGTCTGTCTGTCTGTCCGTCTGTCTGGATCAACAGCTTCTCCTCCTAGACCGCTATAGCTACAAAGCTGCAATTTTGCACGAAGTCTTGTATATACTGCATGCATTGTATATCTCGGATTCATCTGGATCGGACGACTATATCATATAGCTCCCATAGGAACCATCGGTCGAAAAATGAGTTCTAGATTGAATTTTAATTTTAAATTTAAAATTTTAATTTTAAATTTTATTTAAAATAAAAATTTAAAATAAAATAAAATAAAATTAAAATTAAAATTAAAATTAAAATTAAAATTAAAATTAAAATTAAAATTAAAATTAAAATTAAAATTAAAATTAAAATTAAAATTAAAATTAAAATTAAAATTAAAATTAAAATTTTAAATTTAAAATTAAAATTAAAATTCAAATTCAAATTAAAATTCAAATTAAAATATTAAAATTAAAAATTAAAATTTTAAATTTAAACATTTAAACATTTTTTTTAATTTTTATTTTAATTTTAACTTTTTTTTATTATACCCTTGCAAAAAGGGTATATTAATTTTGGTCAGAAGTGTGCAACGCATAGAAGGAGCCATCTCCTACCATATAAAGTATATATATTCTTGATCAGCAAGACAAGACGAGTTCAAATCCGTTTGTCCGTCTGTCTGTCTGTCTGTCTGTCTGTCTGTCCGTCTGTCTGGATCAACAGCTTCTCCTCCTAGACCGCTATAGCTACAAAGCTGCAATTTTGCACGAAGTCTTGTATATACTGCATGCATTGTATATCTCGGATTCATCTGGATCGGACGACTATATCATATAGCTCCCATAGGAACCATCGGTCGAAAAATGAGTTCTAGATCAATAACTTCGTTGTTTTTCATCTGATTGTTATAAAACTTAACATTTGGCAGTTTACTATACATCTATACGTCCATGCCAAATTTGATCAAGATCGGACTACTATATCATATAGCTCCCATAGGAACAATCGGACCAAATATAGTTTTGCTTCTAAAAACTTTTTTGTTTCTATTGCGATTATCGCCAAACTTAGTAAATAACATTTGCACATAATAAATTATAATCCTGCCAAATTTGATCAAAATCGGATTTCTATTTGATATAGCTGTCATACAAACAGATGGAAAAATTGCATGCTGCAGCATACACATATATATACATGCATATGTGTGCGCTCCGTGCTATAGCATGTAGATAAGGGTTTTTACACAAAAACCCTTTCCATTTTGCGATCTACATTTAGGGATTAAGTAACGCAAGAACTTGCAAGGGTACACAAACTTCGGCATGGTCGAAGTTAGCCCGGCCTACTGGTTAACTTTTAATTTTTTTAATGTATATACGACAATTTTCAAACTATTTTCAAAGATTTACTTTATGGAAATTTTATATATGTACCTTTCAATGCCATCAAACCTTTAAAAGGTTGCAAAGCTGGGGATTTTTTAAAATGCTTTGAAAAATAGTATAATTTTGTTCAAAATTCCCATTTTCCTCAAGCCGTATTAAGACAAAATTCGAGTAGATTTTTGAAAATTTTTACAGTTGTACACTGCAATTTTTGTCAAAAATAGGGTCAAAATTAGTTTTTCTGATTTGAATGCCATTTTATAACTCACATTCAGAGCAGCAATAAGCGAAATAAGTATATTTGGTCTAAGTGAAACCACTTTTTTGCAATTTTTTTGGTTGTTTATTATTAACTATAAATTAAGATAGAGTTTTTAAATATATTTTAATCCTATTATATATAAAATATCGATATAATGCGATTTCTCTCTTTGTCTATGTTTTCTTTAATTTTATTAAGTAATAATAAAAATCATGTTTGTAACTTTTTTGATTAAGTTTCAAAACTATAATTTAAACCTAATTTTATTATAATTAAAAACTATTGTAACAAAAATTTCAATAAATATGCGTTTTTAAAATTTACTTACATCGAATTTTTGTAAGGGGGTTTGTCAAATTCCAAAATGATCAAAAACTTAGAAAAAACAAACAATAAATGTAGGTATAACTCAGACACTACAAGAACGTCCCAGATGTCCTTTGGTTAGATTGAAGACTTTCAAGAACCATGTCGATTGGCACTATGAGCTCGTGCAATGTCCTTCAGGGATCTGAACAATATAAAACCCGAAACTTTTATCTATTTCTTATCACATGTTTACATACTTTTAAATTTCAATTTAAAATTAAAATTAAAATTAAAAATAAAATTTAAAATTAAAATTAAAATTAAAAAAAAAATTAAAATTAAAAAATTAAAATTTAAAAATTTTATATTAATTTTTATTTTAATTTTAAATTTTTTATTATTAATTTTTAATTTTTTTAATGTATATACGAAAATTTTCAAACGATTTTTAAAGTTTTAATGTAGTTTTTATGGAAATTTTATATTTTTTTTTAATGACATCAAAATTTTTAAAGGTTGCAAAGCTGGGATTTTAAAAAAGCTTTGAAAAATAGTATGATATTGTTCAAAATTCCCATTTTCCTCAGGCCGTATTTAAGACAATTTTTAACCGATTTCAAAATTTATTATCTAATTTTTATTGTCTTTTTACATACTTTAAAATGCTATCAGAAGCTTGGAATTCTGGGAAATAAAATTTCGACACGGTTTTTGAAAATTTTGACACTGCAATATTTTTCAAAAATCGGGTCAAAATTAGTTTTTTAGATTTGAATGCCATTTTATAACTCACATTCAGAGCAGCAATAAGCGAAATAAGTATATTTGGTCTAAGTGAAACCACTTTTTTGCAATTTTTTTGGTTGTTTATTATTAACTATAAATTAAGATAGAGTTTTTAAATATATTTTAATCCTATTATATATAAAATATCGATATAATGCGATTTCTCTCTTTGTCTATGTTTTCTGTCGTTTTATTAAGTAAAAAAAAAAATCATGTTTGTAACTTTTTTGATTAAGTTTCAAAACTATAATTTAAACCTAATTTTATTATAATTAAAAACTATTGTAACAAAAATTTCAATAAATATGCGTTTTTAAAATTTACTTACATCGAATTTTTGTAAGGGGGTTTGTCAAATTCCAAAATGATCAAAAACTTAGAAAAAACAAACAATAAATGTAGGTATAACTCAGACACTACAAGAACGTCCCAGATGTCCTTTGGTTAGATTGAAGACTTTCAACAACCATGTCGATTGGCACTATGAGCTCGTGCAATGTCCTTCAGGGATCTGAACAATATAAAACCCGAAACTTTTATCTATTTCTTATCACATGTTTACATACTTTTAAATTTCAATTTTGACCAAAAAATTTTCAAAGCCTGTCCCAAAAATTTATGCAAAATCCTTAACTTTGCAATCCCCTAGTTATGTCAATTTTTGGCCGATCTCAAAAATTCATGTCTTTTTTTGCTGCTCTGAATGTGAGTTATAAAATGGCATTCAAATCTAAAAAACTAATTTTGACCCGATTTTTGAAAAAAATTGCACTGTAAAAATTTTCAAAAATCGTGTCGAAATTTTTTTTCCCAGAATTCCAAGCTTTTGATAGCATTTTAAAGTATGTAAAAATACAATAAGAATTAGATAATAAATTTTGAAATCGGTTAACAATTGTCTTAAATACGGCCTGAGGAAAATGGGAATTTTGAACAATATCATACTATTTTTCAAAGCTTTTTCAAAAATCCCAGCTTTGCAACCTTTAAAAATTTTGATGGCATTAAATAGTATATAAAATTTCCATAAAAACTACATTAAAAATTTGAATATCGGCTGAAAATTATCGTAAATATAGCCTTGGGAAAATTTCAATTTTGACCAAAAAATTTTCAAAGCCTGTCCCAAAAATTTATGCAAAATCCTTAACTTTGCAATCCCCTAGTTATGTCAATTTTTGGCCGATCTGATAAATTCATGTCTTTTTTTGCTGCTCTGAATGTGAGTTATAAAATGGCATTCAAATCTAAAAAACTAATTTTGACCCGATTTTTGAAAAAAATTGCACTGTAAAAATTTTCAAAAATCGTGTCGAAATTTTTTTTCCCAGAATTCCAAGCTTTTTTAATTTTGATTTTGATTTTAATTTTAATTTTAATTTTAATTTTAATTTTAATTTTAATTTTAATTTTAATTTTAATTTTAATTTTAATTTTAATTTTAATTTTAATTTTAATTTTAATTTTAATTTTAATTTTAATTTTAATTTTAATTTTAATTTTAATTTTAATTTTAATTTTAATTTTAATTTTAATTTTAATTTTAATTTTAATTTTAATTTTAATTTTAATTTTAATTTTAATTTTAATTTTAATTTTAATTTTAATTTTAATTTTAATTTTAATTTTAATTTTAATTTTAATTTTAATTTTAATTTTAATTTTAATTTTAATTTTAATTTTAATTTTAATTTTAATTTTAATTTTAATTTTAATTTTAATTTTAATTTTAATTTTAATTTTAATTTTAATTTTAATTTTAATTTTAATTTTAATTTTAATTTAGTCAAAATTAGTTTTTCTGATTTGAATGCCATTTTATAACTCACATTCAGAGCAGCAATAAGCGAAATAAGTATATTTGGTCTAAGTGAAACCACTTTTTTGCAATTTTTTTGGTTGTTTATTATTAACTATAAATTAAGATAGAGTTTTTAAATATATTTTAATCCTATTATATATAAAATATCGATATAATGCGATTTCTCTCTTTGTCTATGTTTTCTTTAATTTTATTAAGTAATAATAAAAATCATGTTTGTAACTTTTTTGATTAAGTTTCAAAACTATAATTTAAACCTAATTTTATTATAATTAAAAACTATTGTAACAAAAATTTCAATAAATATGCGTTTTTAAAATTTACTTACATCGAATTTTTGTAAGGGGGTTTGTCAAATTCCAAAATGATCAAAAACTTAGAAAAAACAAACAATAAATGTAGGTATAACTCAGACACTACAAGAACGTCCCAAATGTCCTTTGGTTAGATTGAAGACTTTCAAGAACCATGTCGATTGGCACTATGAGCTCGTGCAATGTCCTTCAGGGATCTGAACAATATAAAACCCGAAACCTTTATCTATTTCTTATCACATGTTTACATACTTTTAAATTTCAATTTAAAATTAAAATTAAAATTAAAAATAAAATTTAAAATTTAAAATTAAAATTAAAAAAAAAATTAAAATTAAAAAATTAAAATTAAAAAATTAAAATTTAAAAATTTTATATTAATTTTTATTTTAATTTTAAATTTTTTATTATTAATTTTTAATTTTTTTAATGTATATACGAAAATTTTCAAACGATTTTTAAAGTTTTAATGTAGTTTTTATGGAAATTTTATATTTTTTTTTAATGACATCAAAATTTTTAAAGGTTGCAAAGCTGGGATTTTAAAAAAGCTTTGAAAAATAGTATGATATTGTTCAAAATTCCCATTTTCCTCAGGCCGTATTTAAGACAATTTTTAACCGATTTCAAAATTTATTATCTAATTTTTATTGTCTTTTTACATACTTTAAAATGCTATCAGAAGCTTGGAATTCTGGGAAATAAAATTTCGACACGGTTTTTGAAAATTTTGACACTGCAATTTTTTTCAAAAATCGGGTCAAAATTAGTTTTTAGATTTGAATGCCATTTTATAACTCACATTCAGAGCAGCAAAAAAAGACATGAATTTATCAGATCGGCCAAAAATTGACATAACTAGGGGATTGCAAAGTTAAGGATTTTGCATAAATTTTTGGGACAGGCTTTGAAAATTTTTTGGTCAAAATTGAAATTTTCCCAAGGCTATATTTACGATAATTTTCAGCCGATATTCAAAGTTTTAATGTAGTTTTTATGGAAATTTAATATACTTTTTAATGCCATCAAAATTTTTAAAGGTTGCAAAGCTGGTATTTTTTAAAAAGCTTTGAAAAATAGTATGATATTGTTCAAAATTCCCATTTTCCTCAGGCCGTATTTAAGACAATTTTTAACCGATTTCAAAATTTATTATCTAATTCTTATTGTCTTTTTACATACTTTAAAATGCTATCAAAAGCTTGGAATTCTGGGAAAAAAAATTTCGTCACGATTTTTGAAAATTTTTGCAATTTTTTTCAAAAATCGGGTCAAAATTAGTTTTTTAGATTTGAATGCCATTTTATAACTCACATTCAGAGCAGCAAAAAAAGACATGAATTTTTGAGATCGGCCAAAAATTGACATAACTAGGGGATTGCAAAGTTAAGGATTTTGCATAAATTTTTGGGACAGGCTTTGAAAATTTTTTGGTCAAAATTGAAATTTTCCTAAGGCTATATTTACGATAATTTTCAACCGATATTCAAAGTTTTAATGTAGTTTTTATGGAAATTTTATATACATTTTAATGCCATCAAAACTTTTTAAGGTTGCAAAGCTGGGATTTTTTAAAAAGCTTTGAAAAATAGTATGATATTGTTCAAAATTCCCATTTTCCTCAGGCCGTATTTAAGACAATTTTTAACCGATTTCAAAATTTATTATCTAATTCTTATTGTCTTTTTACATAATTTTAAATGCTATCAAAAGCTTGGAATTCTGGGGAAAAAAATTTCGACACGATTTTTCAAAATTTTTACACTGCAATTTTTTTCAAAAATCGGGTCAAAATTAGTTTTTTAGATTTGAATGCCATTTTATAACTCACATTCAGAGCAGCAAAAAAAGACATGAATTTTTGAGATCGGCCAAAAATTGGCATAACTAGGGGATTGCAAAGTTAAGGATTTTGCATAAATTTTGGGACAGGCTTTGAAAATTTTTTGGTCAAAATTGAAATTTTCCTAAGGCTATATTTACGATAATTTTCAACCGATATTCAAAGTTTTAATGTAGTTTTTATGGAAATTTTATATACCTTTTAATGCCATCAAAATTTTTAAAGGTTGCAATGCTGGGATTTTTTAAAAAGCTTTGAAAAATAGTATGATATTGTTCAAAATTCCCATTTTCCTCAGGCCGTATTTAAGACAATTGTTAACCGATTTCAAAATTTATTATCTAATTCTTATTGTCTTTTTACATACTTTAAAATGCTATCAAAAGCTTGGAATTCTGGGGAAAAAAATTTCGACACGATTTTTCAAAATTTTTGCAGTTTATACACTGCAATTTTTTTCAAAAATCGGGTCAAAATTAGTTTTTTAAATTTGAATGCCATTTTATAACTCACATTCAGAGCAGCAAAAAAAGACATGAATTTTTGAGATCGGCCAAAAATTGGCATAACTAGGGGATTGCAAAGTTAAGGATTTTGCATAAATTTTTGGGACAGGCTTTGAAAATTTTTTGGTCAAAATTGAAATTTTCCTAAGGCTATATTTACGATAATTTTCAACCGATATTCAAAGTTTTAATGTAGTTTTTATGGAAATTTTATATACTTTTTAATGCCATCAAAATTTGTAAAGGTTGCAAAGCTGGGATATTTTAAAAAGCTTTGAAAAATAGTATGATATTGTTCAAAATTCCCATTTTCCTCAGGCCGTATTTAAGACAATTTTTAACCGATTTCAAAATTTATTATCTAATTCTTATTGTCTTTTTACATAATTTAAAATGCTATCAAAAGCTTGGAATTCTGGGAAAAAAAATTTCGACACGATTTTTCAAAATTTTTGCAGTGTATACACTGCAATTTTTTTCAAAAATCGGGTCAAAATTAGTTTTTTAGATTTGAATGCCATTTTATAACTCACATTCAGAGCAGCAAAAAAAGACATGAATTTTTGAGATCGGCCAAAAATTGACATAACTAGGGGATTGCAAAGTTAAGGATTTTGCATAAATTTTTGGAACAGGCTTTGAAAATTTTTTAGTCAAAATTTTAATTTTTCCTAAGGCTATATTTACGATAATTTTCAACCGATATTTAAAGTTTTAATGTAGTTTTTATGGAAATTTAATATACTTTTTAATGCCATCAAAATTTTTAAAGGTTGCAAAGCTGGGATTTTTTAAAAAGCTTTGAAAAATAGTATGATATTGTTCAAAATTCCCATTTTCCTCAGGCCGTATTTAAGACAATTTTTAACCGATTTCAAAATTTATTATCTAATTCTTATTGTCTTTTTACATACTTTAAAATGCTATCAAAAGCTTGGAATTCTGGGAAAAAAAATTTCGACACGATTTTTGAAAATTTTTACAGTGTATACACTGCAATTTTTTTCAAAAATCGGGTCAAAATTAGTTTTTTAGATTTGAATGCCATTTTATAACTCACATTCAGAGCAGCAAAAAAGGACATGAATTTTTGAGATCGGCCAAAAATTGACATAACTAGGGGATTGCAAAGTTAAGGATTTTGCATAAATTTTTGGGACAGGCTTTGAAAATTTGTTGGTCAAAATTGAAATTTTCCTAAGGCTATATTTACGATAATTTTCAACCGATATTCAAAGTTTTAATGTAGTTTTTATGGAAATTTTATATACATTTTAATGCCATCAAAACTTTTGAAGGTTGCAAAGCTGGGATTTTTTAAAAAGCTTTGAAAAATAGTATGATATTGTTCAAAATTCCCATTTTCCTCAGGCCGTATTTAAGACAATTTTTAACCGATTTCAAAATTTATTATCTAATTCTTATTGTCTTTTTACATAATTTTAAATGCTATCAAAAGCTTGGAATTCTGGGAAAAAAATTTCGACACGATTTTCAAAAATCGGGTCAAAATTAGTTTTTTAGATTTGAATGCCATTTTATAACTCACATTCAGAGCAGCAAAAAAAGACATTTTTGAGATCGGCCAAAAATTGACATAACTAGGGGATTGCAAAGTTAAGGATTTTGCATAAATTTTTGGGACAGGCTTTGAAAATTTGTTGGTCAAAATTGAAATTTTCCTAAGGCTATATTTACGATAATTTTCAACCGATATTCAAAGTTTTAATGTAGTTTTTATGGAAATTTTTTATACTATTTAATGCCATCAAAATTTTTAAAGGTTGCAAAGCTGGGATTTTTTAAAAAGCTTTGAAAAATAGTATGATTTTGTTCAAAATTCCCATTTTCCTCAGGCCGTATTTAAGACAATTTTTAACCGATTTCAAAATTTATTATCTAATTCTTATTGTCTTTTTACATACTTTAAAATGCTATCAAAAGCTTGGAATTCTGGGGAAAAAAATTTCGACACGATTTTTCAAAATTTTTACAGTGTATACACTGCAATTTTTTCAAAAATCGGGTCAAAATTAGTTTTTTAGATTTGAATGCCATTTTATAACTCACATTCAGAGCAGCAAAAAAAGACATGAATTTTTGAGATCGGCCAAAAATTGACATAACTAGGGGATTGCAAAGTTAAGGATTTTGCAAAAATTTTTGGAACAGGCTTTGAAAATTTTTTAGTCAAAATTTAAATTTTCCTAAGGCTATATTTACGATAATTTTCAACCGATATTTAAAGTTTTAATGTAGTTTTTATGGAAATTTAATATACTTTTTAATGCCATCAAAAAAAGCTGGGATTTTTTAAAAAGCTTTGAAAAATAGTATGATATTGTTCAAAATTCCCATTTTCCTCAGGCCGTATTTAAGACAATTTTTAACCGATTTCAAAATTTATTATCTAATTCTTATTGTCTTTTTACATAATTTTAAATGCTATCAAAAGCTTGGAATTCTGGGGAAAAAAATTTCGACACGATTTTCAAAAATCGGGTCAAAATTAGTTTTTTAGATTTGAATGCCATTTTATAACTCACATTCAGAGCAGCAAAAAAAGACATTTTTGAGATCGGCCAAAAATTGACATAACTAGGGGATTGCAAAGTTAAGGATTTTGCATAAATTTTTGGGACAGGCTTTGAAAATTTGTTGGTCAAAATTGAAATTTTCCTAAGGCTATATTTACGATAATTTTCAACCGATATTCAAAGTTTTAAGGTAGTTTTTATGGAAATTTTTTATACTATTTAATGCCATCAAAATTTTTAAAGGTTGCAAAGCTGGGATTTCTTAAAAAGCTTTGAAAAATAGTATGATTTTGTTCAAAATTCCCATTTTCCTCAGGCCGTATTTAAGACAGTTTTTAACCGATTTCAAAATTTATTATCTAATTCTTATTGTCTTTTTACATGCTTTAAAATGCTATCAAAAGCTTGGAATTCTGGGGAAAAAAATTTCGACACGATTTTTCAAAATTTTTACAGTGTATACACTGCAATTTTTTTCAAAAATCGGGTCAAAATTAGTTTTTTAGATTTGAATGCCATTTTATAACTCACATTCAGAGCAGCAAAAAAAGACATGAATTTTTGAGATCGGCCAAAAATTGACATAACTAGGGGATTGCAAAGTTAAGGATTTTGCAAAAATTTTTGGAACAGGCTTTGAAAATTTTTTAGTCAAAATTTAAATTTTCCTAAGGCTATATTTACGATAATTTTCAACCGATATTTAAAGTTTTAATGTAGTTTTTATGGAAATTTAATATACTTTTTAATGCCATCAAAATTTTTAAAGGTTGCAAAGCTGGGATTTGAAAAATAGTATGATATTGTTCAAAATTCCCATTTTCCTCAGGCCGTATTTAAGACAATTTTTAACCGATTTCAAAATTTATTATCTAATTCTTATTGTCTTTTTACATAATTTTAAATGCTATCAAAAGCTTGGAATTCTGGGGAAAAAAATTTCGACACGATTTTTCAAAATTTTTACACTGCAATTTTTTTCAAAAATCGGGTCAAAATTAGTTTTTTAGATTTGAATGCCATTTTATAACTCACATTCAGAGCAGCAAAAAAAGACATGAATTTATCAGATCGGCCAAAAATTGACATAACTAGGGGATTCCAAAGTTAAGGATTTTGCATAAATTTTGGGACAGGCTTTGAAAATTTTTTGGTCAAAATTGAAATTTTCCTAAGGCTATATTTACGATAATTTTCAACCGATATTCAAAGTTTTAATGTAGTTTTTATGGAAATTTTATATACATTTTAATGCCATCAAAACTTTTTAAGGTTGCAAAGCTGGGATTTTTAAAAAGCTTTGAAAAATAGTATGATATTGTTCAAAATTCCCATTTTCCTCAGGCCGTATTTAAGACAATTTTTAACCGATTTCAAAATTTATTATCTAATTCTTATTGTCTTTTTACATAATTTTAAATGCTATCAAAAGCTTGGAATTCTGGGGAAAAAAATTTCGACACGATTTTTCAAAATTTTTACAGTGTATACACTGCAATTTTTTTCAAAAATCGGGTCAAAATTAGTTTTTTAGATTTGAATGCCATTTTATAACTCACATTCAGAGCAGCAAAAAAAGACATGAATTTTTGAGATCGGCCAAAAATTGACATAACTAGGGGATTGCAAAGTTAAGGATTTTGCATAAATTTTTGGGACAGGCTTTGAAAATTTTTTAGTCAAAATTTAAATTTTCCTAAGGCTATATTTACGATAATTTTCAACCGATATTCAAAGTTTTAACGTAGTTTTTATGGAAATTTTATATACTTTTTAATGCCATCAAAATTTTTAAAGGTTGCAAAGCTGGGATTTTTTAAAAAGCTTTGAAAAATAGTATGATTTTGTTCAAAATTCCCATGTTCCTCAGGACGTATTTAAGACAATTTTTAACCGATTTCAAAATTTATTATCTAATTCTTATTGTCTTTTTACATACTTTAAAATGCTATCAAAAGCTTGGAATTCTGGGGAAAAAAATTTCGACACGATTTTTCAAAATTTTTGCAGTGTATACACTGCAATTTTTTTCAACAATCGGGTCAAAATTAGTTTTTTAGATTTGAATGCCATTTTATAACTCACATTCAGAGCAGCAAAAAAGACATGAATTTTTGAGATCGGCCAAAAATTGACATAACTAGGGGATTGCAAAGTTAAGGATTTTGCATAAATTTTTGGAACAGGCTTTGAAAATTTTTTAGTCAAAATTTAAATTTTCCTAAGGCTATATTTACGATAATTTTCAACCGATATTTAAAGTTTTAATGTAGTTTTTATGGAAATTTAATAATAATAATAAAAAAAAAAATTTCGACACGATTTTTCAAAATTTACACTGCAATTTTTTTAAAAAATCGGGTCAAAATTAGTTTTTTAGATTTGAATGCCATTTTATAACTCACATTCAGAGCAGCAAAAAAAGACATGAATTTTTGAGATCGGCCAAAAATTGACATAACTAGGGGATTGCAAAGTTAAGGATTTTGCATAAATTTTTGGAACAGGCTTTGAAAATTTTTTAGTCAAAATTTAAATTTTCCTAAGGCTATATTTACGATAATTTTCAACCGATATTTAAAGTTTTAATGTAGTTTTTATGGAAATTTAATATACTTTTTAATGCCATCAAAATTTTTAAAGGTTGCAAAGCTGGGATTTGAAAAATAGTATGATATTGTTCAAAATTCCCATTTTCCTCAGGCCGTATTTAAGACAATTTTTAACCGATTTCAAAATTTATTATCTAATTCTTATTGTCTTTTTACATAATTTTAAATGCTATCAAAAGCTTGGAATTCTGGGGAAAAAAATTTCGACACGATTTTTCAAAATTTTTACAGTGTATACACTGCAATTTTTTTCAAAAATCGGGTCAAAATTAGTTTTTTAGATTTGAATGCCATTTTATAACTCACATTCAGAGCAGCAAAAAAAGACATGAATTTTTGAGATCGGCCAAAAATTGACATAACTAGGGGATTGCAAAGTTAAGGATTTTGCATAAATTTTTGGGACAGGCTTTGAAAATTTGTTGGTCAAAATTGAAATTTTCCTAAGGCTATATTTACGATAATTTTCAACCGATTTTCAAAGTTTTAATGTAGTTTTTATGGGAATTTTTTATACTAGTTAATGCCATCAAAATTTTTAAAGGTTGCAAAGCTGGGATTTTTTAAAAAGCTTTGAAAAATAGTATGATTTTGTTCAAAATTCCCATTTTCCTCAGGCCGTATTTAAGACAATTTTTAACCGATTTCAAAATTTATTATCCAATTCTTATTGTCTTTTTACATAATTTTAAATGCTATCAAAAGCTTGGAATTCTGGGGAAAAAAATTTCGACACGATTTTTCAAAATTTTTGCAGTGTATACACTGCAATTTTTTTCAAAAATCGGGTCAAAATTAGTTTTTTAGATTTGAATGCCATTTTATAACTCACATTCAGAGCAGCAAAAAAAAGACATGAATTTTTGAGATCGGCCAAAAATTGACATAACTAGGGGATTGCAAAGTTAAGGATTTTGCATAAATTTTTGGGACAGGCTTTGAAAATTTGTTGGTCAAAATTGAAATTTTCCTAAGGCTATATTTACGATAATTTTCAACCGATATTCAAAGTTTTAATGTAGTTTTTATGGAAATTTTATATACATTTTAATGCCATCAAAACTTTTTAAGGTTGCAAAGCTGGGATTTTTTAAAAAGCTTTGAAAAATAGTATGATATTGTTCAAAATTCCCATTTTCCTCAGGCCGTATTTAAGACAATTTTTAACCGATTTCAAAATTTATTATCTAATTCTTATTGTCTTTTTACATAATTTTAAATGCTATCAAAAGCTTGGAATTCTGGGGAAAAAAATTTCGACACGATTTTTCAAAATTTTTACAGTTATACACTGCAATTTTTTTCAAAAATCGGGTTTAAATTAGTTTTTTAGATTTGAATGCCATTTTATAACTCACATTCAGAGCAGCAAAAAAAGACATTTTTGAGATCGGCCAAAAATTGACATAACTAGGGGATTGCAAAGTTAAGGATTTTGCATAAATTTTTGGGACAGGCTTTGAAAATTTGTTGCTCAAAATTGAAATTTTCCTAAGGCTATATTTACGATAATTTTCAACCGATATTCAAAGTTTTAATGTAGTTTTTATGGAAATTTTTTATACTAGTTAATGCCATCAAAATTTTTAAAGGTTGCAAAGCTGGGATTTTTTAAAAAGCTTTGAAAAATAGTATGATTTTGTTCAAAATTCCCATTTTCCTCAGGCCGTATTTAAGACAATTTTTAACCGATTTCAAAATTTATTATCTAATTCTTATTGTCTTTTTACATAATTTTAAATGCTATCAAAAGCTTGGAATTCTGGGGAAAAAAATTTCGACACGATTTTTCAAAATTTTTGCAGTGTATACACTGCAATTTTTTTCAAAAATCGGGTCAAAATTAGTTTTTTAGATTTGAATGCCATTTTATAACTCACATTCAGAGCAGCAAAAAAAGACATGAATTTTTGAGATCGGCCAAAAATTGACATAACTAGGGGATTGCAAAGTTAAGGATTTTGCATAAATTTTTGGAACAGACTTTGAAAATTTTTTAGTCAAAATTTAAATTTTCCTAAGGCTGTATTTACGATAATTTTCAACCGATATTCAAAGTTTTAATGTAGTTTTTATGGAAATTTTATATACATTTTAATGCCATCAAAACTTTTTAAGGTTGCAAAGCTGGGATTTTTTAAAAAGCTTTGAAAAATAGTATGATTTTGTTCAAAATTCCCATTTTCCTCAGGCCGTATTTAAGACAATTTTTAACCGATTTCAAAATTTATTATCTAATTCTTATTGTCTTTTTACATACTTTAAAATGCTATCAAAAGCTTGGAATTCTGAGGAAAAAAATTTCGACACGATTTTTCAAAATTTTTACAGTGTATACACTGCAATTTTTTCAAAAATCGGGTCAAAATTAGTTTTTTAGATTTGAATGCCATTTTATAACTCACATTCAGAGCAGCAAAAAAAGACATGAATTTATCAGATCGGCCAAAAATTGACATAACTAGGGGATTGCAAAGTTAAGGATTTTGCATAAATTTTTGGGACAGGCTTTGAAAATTTTTTGGTCAAAATTGAAATTTTCCTAAGGCTATATTTACGATAATTTTCAACCGATATTCAAAGTTTTAATGTAGTTTTGATGGAAATTTTTTATACTAGTTAATGCCATCAAAATTTTTAAAGGTTGCAAAGCTGGGATTTTTTAAAAAGCTTTGAAAAATAGTATGATTTTGTTCAAAATTCCCATTTTCCTCAGGCCGTATTTAAGACAATTTTTAACCGATTTCAAAATTTATTATCTAATTCTTATTGCCTTTTTACATACTTTAAAATGCTATCAAAAGCTTGGAATTCTGGGGAAAAAAATTTCGACACGATTTTTCAAAATTTTTGCAGTGTATACACTGCAATTTTTTCAAAAATCGGGTCAAAATTAGTTTTTTAGATTTGAATGCCATTTTATAACTCACATTCAGAGCAGCAAAAAAGACATGAATTTTTGAGATCGGCCAAAAATTGACATAACTAGGGGATTGCAAAGTTAAGGATTTTGCATAAATTTTTGGGACAGGCTTTGAAAATTTTTTGGTCAAAATTGAAATTTTCCTAAGGCTATATTTACGATAATTTTCAACCGATATTCAAAGTTTTAATGTAGTTTTTATGGAAATTTTATATACATTTTAATGCCATCAAAACTTTTTTAAGGTTGCAAAGCTGGGATTTTTTAAAAAGCTTTGAAAAATAGTATGATATTGTTCAAAATTCCCATTTTCCTCAGGCCGTATTTAAGACAATTTTTAACCGATTTCAAAATTTATTATCTAATTCTTATTGTCTTTTTACATAATTTTAAATGCTATCAAAAGCTTGGAATTATGGGAAAAAAAATTTCGACACGATTTTTCAAAATTTTTACAGTGTATATATACATTCCATTTTTTTTCAAAAATCGGGTCAAAATTAGTTTTTTAGATTTGAATGCCATTTAAAACTCACATTCAGAGCAGCAAAAAAAGACATGAATTTTTGAGATCGGCCAAAAATTGACATAACTAGGGGATTGCAAAGTTAAGGATTTTGCATAAATTTTTGGGACAGGCTTTGATAATTTTTTGGTCAAAATTGAAATTTTCCTAAGGCTATATTTACGATAATTTTCAACCGATATTTAAAGTTTTAATGTAGTTTTTATGGAAATTTAATATACTTTTTAATGCCATCAAAATTTTTAAAGGTTGCAAAGCTGGGATTTGAAAAATAGTATGATATTGTTCAAAATTCCCATTTTCCTCAGGCCGTATTTAAGACAATTTTTAACCGATTTCAAAATTTATTATCTAATTCTTATTGTCTTTTTACATAATTTTAAATGCTATCAAAAGCTTGGAATTCTGGGGAAAAAAATTTCGACACGATTTTTCAAAATTTTTACAGTGTATACACTGCAATTTTTTCAAAAATCGGGTCAAAATTAGTTTTTTAGATTTGAATGCCATTTTATAACTCACATTCAGAGCAGCAAAAAAAGACATGAATTTTTGAGATCGGCCAAAAATTGACATAACTAGGGGATTGCAAAGTTAAGGATTTTGCATAAATTTTTGGGACAGGCTTTGAAAATTTGTTGGTCAAAATTGAAATTTTCCTAAGGCTATATTTACGATAATTTTCAACCGATTTTCAAAGTTTTAATGTAGTTTTTATGGGAATTTTTTATACTAGTTAATGCCATCAAAATTTTTAAAGGTTGCAAAGCTGGGATTTTTTAAAAAGCTTTGAAAAATAGTATGATTTTGTTCAAAATTCCCATTTTCCTCAGGCCGTATTTAAGACAATTTTTAACCGATTTCAAAATTTATTATCCAATTCTTATTGTCTTTTTACATAATTTTAAATGCTATCAAAAGCTTGGAATTCTGGGGAAAAAAATTTCGACACGATTTTTCAAAATTTTTGCAGTGTATACACTGCAATTTTTTTCAAAAATCGGGTCAAAATTAGTTTTTTAGATTTGAATGCCATTTTATAACTCACATTCAGAGCAGGAAAAAAAGACATGAATTTTTGAGATCGGCCAAAAATTGACATAACTAGGGGATTGCAAAGTTAAGGATTTTGCATAAATTTTTGGGACAGGCTTTGAAAATTTGTTGGTCAAAATTGAAATTTTCCTAAGGCTATATTTACGATAATTTTCAACCGATATTCAAAGTTTTAATGTAGTTTTTATGGAAATTTTATATACATTTTAATGCCATCAAAACTTTTTAAGGTTACAAAGCTGGGATTTTTTAAAAAGCTTTGAAAAATAGTATGATATTGTTCAAAATTCCCATTTTCCTCAGGCCGTATTTAAGACAATTTTTAACCGATTTCAAAATTTATTATCCAATTCTTATTGTCTTTTTACATAATTTTAAATGCTATCAAAAGCTTGGAATTCTGGGGAAAAAAATTTCGACACGATTTTTCAAAATTTTTACAGTTATACACTGCAATTTTTTTCAAAAATCGGGTTTAAATTAGTTTTTTAGATTTGAATGCCATTTTATAACTCACATTCAGAGCAGGAAAAAAAGACATGAATTTATCAGATCGGCCAAAAATTGACATAACTGGGGGATTGCAAAGTTAAGGATTTTGCATAAATTTTTGGAACAGACTTTGAAAATTTTTTAGTCAAAATTTAAATTTTCCTAAGGCTGTATTTACGATAATTTTCAACCGATATTCAAAGTTTTAATGTAGTTTTTATGGAAATTTTATATACATTTTAATGCCATCAAAACTTTTTAAGGTTGCAAAGCTGGGATTTTTTAAAAAGCTTTGAAAAATAGTATGATTTTGTTCAAAATTCCCATTTTCCTCAGGCCGTATTTAAGACAATTTTTAACCGATTTCAAAATTTATTATCTAATTCTTATTGTCTTTTTACATACTTTAAAATGCTATCAAAAGCTTGGAATTCTGGGGAAAAAAATTTCGACACGATTTTTCAAAATTTTTGCAGTGTATACACTGCAATTTTTTTCAAAAATCGGGTCAAAATTAGTTTTTTAGATTTGAATGCCATTTTATAACTCACATTCAGAGCAGCAAAAAAAAGACATGAATTTTTGAGATCGGCCAAAAATTGACATAACTAGGGGATTGCAAAGTTAAGGATTTTGCATAAATTTTTGGGACAGGCTTTGAAAATTTGTTGGTCAAAATTGAAATTTTCCTAAGGCTATATTTACGATAATTTTCAACCGATATTCAAAGTTTTAATGTAGTTTTTATGGAAATTTTATATACATTTTAATGCCATCAAAACTTTTTAAGGTTGCAAAGCTGGGATTTTTTAAAAAGCTTTGAAAAATAGTATGATTTTGTTCAAAATTCCCATTTTCCTCAGGCCGTATTTAAGACAATTTTTAACCGATTTCAAAATTTATTATCTAATTCTTATTGTCTTTTTACATACTTTAAAATGCTATCAAAAGGAATTCTGGGAAAAAAAATTTCGACACGATTTTTGAAAATTTTTACAGTGTATAATACACTGCAATTTTTTTCAAAAATCGGGTCAAAATTAGTTTTTTAGATTTGAATGCCATTTTTTAACTCACATTCAGAGCAGCAAAAAAAAGACATGAATTTTTGAGATCGGCCAAAAATTGACATAACTAGGGGATTGCAAAGTTAAGGATTTTGCATAAATTTTTGGGACAGGCTTTGAAAATTTGTTGGTCAAAATTGAAATTTTCCTAAGGCTATATTTACGATAATTTTCAACCGATATTCAAAGTTTTAATGTAGTTTTTATGGAAATTTTATATACATTTTAATGCCATCAAAACTTTTTAAGGTTGCAAAGCTGGGATTTTTTAAAAAGCTTTGAAAAATAGTATGATATTGTTCAAAATTCCCATTTTCCTCAGGCCGTATTTAAGACAATTTTTAACCGATTTCAAAATTTATTATCTAATTCTTATTGTCTTTTTACATAATTTTAAATGCTATCAAAAGCTTGGAATTCTGGGGAAAAAAATTTCGACACGATTTTTCAAAATTTTTACAGTGTATACACTGCAATTTTTTTTCAAAAATCGGGTCAAAATTATTTTTTTAGATTTGAATGCCATTTTATAACTCACATTCAGAGCAGCAAAAAAAGACATTTTTGAGATCGGCCAAAAATTGACATAACTAGGGGATTGCAAAGTTAAGGATTTTGCATAAATTTTTGGGACAGGCTTTGAAAATTTGTTGCTCAAAATTGAAATTTTCCTAAGGCTATATTTACGATAATTTTCAACCGATATTCAAAGTTTTAATGTAGTTTTTATGGAAATTTTTTATACTAGTTAATGCCATCAAAATTTTTAAAGGTTGCAAAGCTGGGATTTTTTAAAAAGCTTTGAAAAATAGTATGATTTTGTTCAAAATTCCCATTTTCCTCAGGCCGTATTCAAGACAATTTTTAACCGATTTCAAAATTTATTATCTAATTCTTATTGTCTTTTTACATAATTTTAAATGCTATCAAAAGCTTGGAATTCTGGGGAAAAAAATTTCGACACGATTTTTCAAAATTTTTGCAGTGTATACACTGCAATTTTTTTCAACAATCGGGTCAAAATTAGTTTTTTAGATTTGAATGCCATTTTATAACTCACATTCAGAGCAGCAAAAAAAGACATGAATTTTTGAGATCGGCCAAAAATTGACATAACTAGGGGATTGCAAAGTTAAGGATTTTGCATAAATTTTTGGAACAGACTTTGAAAATTTTTTAGTCAAAATTTAAATTTTCCTAAGGCTGTATTTACGATAATTTTCAACCGATATTCAAAGTTTTAATGTAGTTTTTATGGAAATTTTATATACATTTTAATGCCATCAAAATTTTTAAAGGTTGCAAAGCTGGGATTTTTTAAAAAGCTTTGAAAAATAGTATGATTTTGTTCAAAATTCCCATTTTCCTCAGGCCGTATTTAAGACAATTTTTAACCGATTTCAAAATTTATTATCTAATTCTTATTGTCTTTTTACATACTTTAAAATGCTATCAAAAGCTTGGAATTCTGAGGAAAAAAATTTCGACACGATTTTTCAAAATTTTTACAGTGTATACACTGCAATTTTTTTCAAAAATCGGGTCAAAATTAGTTTTTTAGATTTGAATGCCATTTTATAACTCACATTCAGAGCAGCAAAAAAAGACATGAATTTATCAGATCGGCCAAAAATTGACATAACTAGGGGATTGCAAAGTTAAGGATTTTGCATAAATTTTTGGGACAGGCTTTGAAAATTTTTTGGTCAAAATTGAAATTTTCCTAAGGCTATATTTACGATAATTTTCAACCGATATTCAAAGTTTTAATGTAGTTTTGATGGAAATTTTTATACTAGTTAATGCCATCAAAATTTTTAAAGGTTGCAAAGCTGGGATTTTTTAAAAAGCTTTGAAAAATAGTATGATTTTGTTCAAAATTCCCATTTTCCTCAGGCCGTATTTAAGACAATTTTTAACCGATTTCAAAATTTATTATCTAATTCTTATTGCCTTTTTACATACTTTAAAATGCTATCAAAAGCTTGGAATTCTGGGGAAAAAAATTTCGACACGATTTTTCAAAATTTTTGCAGTGTATACACTGCAATTTTTTTCAAAAATCGGGTCAAAATTAGTTTTTTAGATTTGAATGCCATTTTATAACTCACATTCAGAGCAGCAAAAAAAGACATGAATTTTTGAGATCGGCCAAAAATTGACATAACTAGGGGATTGCAAAGTTAAGGATTTTGCATAAATTTTTGGGACAGGCTTTGAAAATTTTTTGGTCAAAATTGAAATTTTCCTAAGGCTATATTTACGATAATTTTCAACCGATATTCAAAGTTTTAATGTAGTTTTTATGGAAATTTTATATACATTTTAATGCCATCAAAACTTTTTAAGGTTGCAAAGCTGGGATTTTTTAAAAAGCTTTGAAAAATAGTATGATATTGTTCAAAATTCCCATTTTCCTCAGGCCGTATTTAAGACAATTTTTAACCGATTTCAAAATTTATTATCTAATTCTTATTGTCTTTTTACATAATTTTAAATGCTATCAAAAGCTTGGAATTATGGGAAAAAAAATTTCGACACGATTTTTCAAAATTTTTACAGTGTATATATACATTCCATTTTTTTTCAAAAATCGGGTCAAAATTAGTTTTTTAGATTTGAATGCCATTTAAAACTCACATTCAGAGCAGCAAAAAAAGACATGAATTTTTGAGATCGGCCAAAAATTGACATAACTAGGGGATTGCAAAGTTAAGGATTTTGCATAAATTTTTGGGACAGGCTTTGATAATTTTTTGGTCAAAATTGAAATTTTCCTAAGGCTATATTTACGATAATTTTCAACCGATATTCAAAGTTTTAATGTAGTTTTTATGGAAATTTAATATACTTTTTAATGCCATCAAAAGTTTTAAAGGGTGCAAAGCTGGGATTTTTTAAAAAGCTTTGAAAAATAGTATGATATTGTTCAAAATTCCCATTTTCCTCAGGCCATATTTAAGACAATTTTTAACCGATTTCAAAATTTATTATCTAATTCTTATTGTCTTTTTACATACTTTAAAATGCTATCAAAAGCTTGGAATTCTGGGAAAAAAAATTTCGACACGATTTTTGAAAATTTTTACAGTGTATACACTGCAATTTTTTCAAAAATCGGGTCAAAATTAGTTTTTTAGATTTGAATGCCATTTTATAACTCACATTCAGAGCAGCAAAAAAAGACATGAATTTTTGAGATCGGCCAAAAATTGACATAACTAGGGGATTGCAAAGTTAAGGATTTTGCATAAATTTTTAGGACAGGCTTTGAAAATTTTTTGGTCAAAATTGAAATTTTCCTAAGGCTATATTTACGATAATTTTCAACCGATATTCAAAGTTTTAATGTAGTTTTTATGGAAATTTTATATACATTTTAATGCCATCAAAACTTTTTAAGGTTGCAAAGCTGGGATTTTTTAAAAAGCTTTGAAAAATAGTATGATATTGTTCAAAATTCCCATTTTCCTCAGGCCGTATTTAAGACAATTTTTAACCGATTTCAAAATTTATTATCTAATTCTTATTGTCTTTTTACATACTTTAAAATGCTATCAAAAGCTTGGAATTCTGGGAAAAAAAATTTCGACACGATTTTTCAAAATTTTTACAGTGCAATTTTTTTCAAAAATCGGGTCAAAATTAGTTTTTTAGATTTGAATGCCATTTTATAACTCACATTCAGAGATCGGCCAAAAATTGACATAACTAGGGGATTGCAAAGTTAAGGATGTTGCATAAATTTTGGGACAGGCTTTGAAAATTTTTTGGTAAAAATTGAAATTTTCCTAAGTCTATATTTACGATAACTTTCAACCGATATTCAAAGTTTTAATGTAGTTTTTATGGAAATTTTATATACTTTTTAATGCCATCAAAATTTTTAAGGGTTACAAAGCTGGGATTTTTTAAAAAGCTTTGAAAAATAGTATGATATTGTTCAAAATTCCCATTTTCCTCAGGCCGTATTTAAGACAATTTTTAACCGATTTCAAAATTTATTATCTAATTCTTATTGTATTTTAAAGTTGAGGTTTTTGCATAAATTTTGAAACAATTATTGAAAAATTGTTGGAAAAAATTTAAAGTTTTCTAAGGCTGTATTTAGGACAATTTTCTACCGATATCCAAAGTTTTGATGTAGATTTGTAATCGCATTTTTATACCCTTGCAAAAAGGGTATATTAATTTTGGTCAGAAGTGTGCAACGCATAGAAGGAGCCATCTCCGACCATATAAAGTATATATATTCTTGATCAGCAAGGCAAGACGAGTTCAAATCCGTTTGTCCGTCTGTCTGTCTGTCTGTCCGACTGTCCGTCTGTCTGGATCAACAGCTTCTTCTCCTAGACCGATCTCCATTTAGGGATTGAGTAACGCAAGAACTTGCAAGGGTATACAAACTTCGGCATGGTCGAAGTTAGCCCGGTCTTCTGGTTTTATCTACTTTTAAATGCCCTCAAAACTTTTAATCCTTCCACTTATTGGCCTTTACATATATTGAATCCAAAAGTAAATTTATAGTAATTTTTGCATTCTGGACACATAGGATTTATTTGGCAATCTTGACAGTTGATCACTCCAAAATGCTTGGATTATATAAACTCTTTATTCCCTTTGAAAAAGATGGAATGCTCTGATTAAATAGTTTTCTTAGTGAACATTTAACTTCGGAAATTATAAGCTTAAGCTTTCTGTAATTTCATGACGGTTTTATTAAGATTCCCCCGTAACCATTATTCCGCCCCTGTATTTGTGTTAAAAACATTTACCATTCATTTCATAGTCATTTCTCGAAAATTGTTTATGGGAAAGGAAGCTTAAAATTGGGAAATAGCTCAACTTTGACCTCTTTCTTTCTCTTTTTTTTCCGGGAATGGTAACTGTGGTGATTCTTGCAAAAGTCAAACTTGATTTGTAAAAAATATATATATGTTTATTTATATAATTACTTTCCATAAGATAAATAGTTTTTATACAAAAATGTTGTAACTTATTCTAAAATCGATACTTAACCATAGATATAAATCTCAGAGAGTCTTACGAAAAATATTATTTCAATAAGTTAAGTTCAATATCATTCGAATTGCACAGTTAAAGCTAAATTTAAAAAACACGAAAAATTCGGAGGAGTGAGGAGGAGTTTGAGCTGGAGTTGGAAAATTTCAAATTTGTCGATTGGTCCCTGGCCAAGTCTATGCCGCAGTCGTCTTCAGCTAAATGTTTTGGTCGGATAAAGTTCAGTTACATTCAGCAAGACAAGTGGGCATAGTTGAGACAACTGTGTGTGTGTGTGTGTTTGGAGGCGGAGGAGAGGAGGGAACACATGGATTCGGTTGCACCTACAAGGTGCATTGATATTGCTGATGTTGCAAGGCACGCGGCAGTGTCTTATGCGGCAAATGGGAAACAGCGGCGGCAGACGATCCGCATGGGGAGGAGCAGAACATGCGGTTGCCTGACAACTTCGAGCTTAGTCGATGCTGACGACGTTGCAGCAGAATGAGGCATATGCTGATTATTATCACAGATATGGAAACAGTTACCAGGACACTGCCCAGATTAGAGCTTATGTAACGTAAGGTAGCGGCATATACTGGACAGAGCAGATGAACAAAAGTGGAAGAGAGAACGAATAAGAGAATTGCTGTGGTTTTTTTATCTTCTCTTGCCAACCATTATCTACTTACCGTCTTGACTATCTTCATCGTGATCGGAGGGATTTGTCCATGTGTTGTAGCTAAGACCCAGTCCCGGTGCCGACTGATCAAGAACCAGTTTGGCATATTTGGTGCCCACTTGCTGTTCCATAAACCGCCCCTGGGCAGGCAACCTCTTGCTCTCGGTCTCCATCTCAACCTCGGCCAAATTGTTCAGTTCATTGAGACTGGTCAGAGTTAAGGCGCGTCCCTGCTGTTGGCCCCTTGCCAATTCGGTTGTCGTCGTGGATGGAGCCAGTTCTTCTACAATTACCGCAGCTTGCTCCACAGACTCCTCGGCTTCCTTGAGTACCAATTCACTTTTATTAACATAACGCATATGACGCATTTCACGACCCAGGCGGTCCTCCTCGCCATCCGGCTGGAAGGGATCGTTTGGCTCATAGGCAGCGGCCACTCCGTTCTTCCCGGGCACCATAAAACTGGCCCGTACCGTCTGCATGCCCGACTGATAGCTGCAGACCACCACAAATCTAAAAGAAATAAACCGAAATTATGGTTATCGTTAATTTGTTTGTGGAAATTACCAACCTCCTCGTACTATGGGTGAAGATGCCCAAATTCTCTTGAACCGTTATGAAAGTCTCCACTGTGTTCGTCTCCGGTTTGACCATGCTGCCACATTTCTTGTGATCAATTCGCATTGTGTATTTATCGGCTGGGTCATTGGGATCACCCTTCACACCACAATTCCCGCCATCGACCACAATGCGTCCGGCGAAATATGGGCCAGTTTCCACTTCGATCTCTGAGGCATGTGGCAGACACTGTGTGGCATGGGCAGAGACTAAAAAGATGAGAATAGAAATCATTCGAAATGCCATTGCACATCAGCAGCGTCTTTGTCTAGCAACTTACAGCCCTTGGTGGGTATAATGATGCTTTGACCAGGTAAGTGCTTTGAACTAAAACTTTCGATTTCATTCTCTTCGTTGAACTCGGAGCGACCATTCTGACTGCGTGGTGTCTGAAGGCGTTTCACACTCGTTGCTGGTCGTATATGGAAACTGTATTTGGTGGCCATTCTTAAATTGTCCACAGCGGTGGAGAAGTGCTGGATGTGGTTCCTAAAGGCAGATAGGAAATTCAAATGAGATCGAAATGATTTTACCCGAAAAAGAACGTTTAAGTTGTTGATCGATGTTATCAGTCATAGAAATGCTTGTTAATAATAAATAATGAGAATATTGTTTACAGATTATAAATAATCATTCGTCTTGGGAGAAGATAAAAGGAATTTTTTATTTTCAATATAGAAGTAGATAAATAAGTTTATTATCTTGCTTAATGACTTAATCATAAATATTTAATTTTCTCAAAAAAAGTTAGCTTGAAATCAATCTTACGAATATTATTATAAAATCATAAGTAGCTCGAAAAGGTATAAAGGTTATCTTAAGAATTGCAATGGCCATACCATGTCCTCAATGCATGAACTAGTTGAGAATTACAACGAAATAAATCAAATACGAAAGGAAAAGAGCTTTTTTTCTAATTCTGATGGCACTAAAAATGCTGAGCTTTAGTTTTGTAAGCGTCACTTATTATTTTTGACTTTATTTAGTTACAATTCTCAACTAGTTTTATCATTGGGGACATGGTATGGCCATTTCAATACTTTGAATTATTTAAATCACTTATTTTTACTGGTTTTCAATCCCCTTTTCTATGGTTATATGTAAATTTATTCAACTCAAACTTACCCCTCCTCATTAATCAGCTGAGATTCCATATCCTCCTCTTTCAGTTCTGCTGCCGAGGCATTCACAACCTTCACTCTACATCTCTGGGGACCAAAGTTCTGCATTTCACAGTAGTATATCTGAAATGCCTTTGGCATGGGCGGTGGTAAATTCGTAAGTGAATCGAAATTTGATTTCGAATCGATGCTCATATTTGTCACATCATCGCCAGCATTGCGAAGTGTGTCATGATGGGCCGCTGCTCCAGCTCCAGCTCCAGCCGCAGCCTCAGCCAGCGGCACGAATTCAACTTCCCAGGTCAGATTCACCGATTTGTAATTTGGTTCACCAGCCACTCCGCGTATCTCTACAATAGAGTACAGAAATATATGTACATAGTATAGATGAAAATGGGGTTAGAGCAACCTCTGCAGCGAAACTGCAACTGCAACTCCATAGATTCGTGTCTAGTTCATCGGAAGGTAGCTCAAGTTGTTGTTGTTGTTGCAGTTCAAGTTGCTGAGTTGCATGCAAATCAGCTACCAGAGCGACGAAGAACAAGAAGCAAGAAAAAAAAAGTTTAGGGGCAAAGAACTCGTTTGTCGATAAGAGCAGAGGAAGGGGCAGAGGCAGTCTTGGCTACATGGTCGATTTGTGTTTCAGTTTTTCTCTTTACCTTGTTACCAAACTCGGCAGGTGATGCCCAGCTACAGGATTTGCCCAAGAAGTGTGACGTGAATTAGCATCAACGACAACAATGAAAACTACCAACTACAAAATGGCAACTTGAATACAAATGTTGATTGCAGCTGATCACTGAGCTTGATCCATAAAGTGAATCTAATGGCACTTTGATGGCACTTCAAGGGAGCCAACGCTGATGGCCAATAAAACAACATTTATTTTCATTGAAGCAAATTTATGGCTGAATCTTAGATCTAGTTATTTTTATGTTTTTCATCCTCTTTGAAACGTCAATTTAAATGGAATTAAGTAATGAGAATGGCTCAAGTTGCTGTTCCTTGAAAATACTCATAAGCTCATTTACGATTGCATTTAAAGTTCTAAAATAACTTAATTTCAATGAAATACTTTAATTTGCTTTCTCAACAAACTGTTAAATGGTAATGAGTATCTGGTTTTATGTTCACACCACGATCGTATTCGATTAGAGCTATTTCTACATGGTTTTATCGTGAACCGGATCATCTTTTCTAATCAATTGAATTCTCAAAAAAGTTTCTATTGGCGGTTTGTGAAACAAACTTGTTAAGACTGTCTTGGGCGAACGTCAAACAATTTTTGACCGCTTAAGGAGATACAATATTTTTTGAAATAGGATCTGAATGTCTAGAAAAGGTCTGTGATTGGAATTCGAAATTTAGATGAACTGAAATGTGTTTTACTACCTCATCGCCAGTCCAACAATGTTAGATTTAATAAATTTGGAGAATATTGTTTTCAAAACTATTTTAAAACATGAAAAATATGTGTAGATTTTTTGTAGTATACTATAGAATCCACTTTTATTGGATTGAATTCGATTATCTTTCTCTTACAAAGTCTCAAGAGAAATTCATCCTGATCAAACTCTGCGATAAAAGTTAAGCAACATATTGTAAGTAATAACTAACTGCTAACTCACCTTAAAAATAAAAACAATTAGTGTACAAACAAAAAAGGTGTCTTTGGTATTTTAACAAAAGAAAAACACTTCCATAATATTTTTCACTTCCACTTTTCTTTTCAGTTTTCCAACTCTGTAATGGTTTTTTTTGTTCGAGGTTTTTCTTTCATGTATCGACCTTTCGTCTTAAGAGCTTTTCATCATTTCTTGCATAACCCGTCAGTGACAGCGGCATTTGAGCAACCTTAATGCAATGTCATCTTAAAGAGGGGGGCAGAGTCGGAAGCCCCAGTGGAATTTCATGAAATGCTCAAATTTATTTGCCAATGATTGCATTTCATTTCGAAGTCATCTTGTCACTTTGCACATTTTCTGTTTTCGTTGAACTCGACTTCATGGCAAATTATCTTCTATCTTCTACTTCTCCTCACATTTGGCATTTTCTAATCATCATGTTCTAATGGCATTTTGTTTTTTTTTTTTACTTTTGCCTCCACTAGCCTCGATGTCAGAATTTGTGCCATGTAGACGAAGAGAGAATTTTCACTTTTCCATGTTGCGACTCGCCTAAAAATGTTTGCTGCTGAAGAAAACACCAAAAAAATTGGTGTCAATGATTTCAACATGGGAAAAAGCAGCAGCAACATTGGCAAATACTACAAGTTGAGTGCCAAGAGGAGGAAGGAGGGGGGGAATTCAGGGGATGGAATCAAGTCGTAGCTGGTTAGAGCAAATGGCATTTCTAATTGCAGATTATGCAAGGTTCTTGTCAAAAGACGGCTATAAATAATGGGTAATGAGACGAACTTGTTTGATGAGGAGAAATTGGGAACTCTATTCGAAATATTATATACACATGTTTTCGACCAGTAGCATTTTAAACTGAAACTGCTTCGTTCGGCGAGTTTATTTGACTTAAAAGGCATAACTCTACCACAATGTATCGATCGGCTTCTTTACGCTTATACTGGCATGTTTAATGGTCTATCGTAAAAAGTGAGGTGAATGGCGAACGGTGATGCGTCGTAAAGGTTCCTTAACGAAGTACTTTGATTTGATAACTACAACTTCTTAGCAAAGCGTAGAGACTATTAGAACACATGTGCTTAAGCCTTAAGGCATGAGAGCAGATGGAGTTCAGGCAGAGATTTACCTACACAATGAAGTGTTCGATCCCGTGCTCTCATGGTAATCCGAGAGGTTCCATAAGAGGACAAATTAACAAGTTATTGATTCGTTGACTTTCCCGATGTTACAGAGAGAAGTTAATGGACTTTATTCTTTGTTTTTCCGATTACACGACTTACATTACTATTAGTTGATCTATTATATAATATAATTATATGCCATGGAGCGACTTAAAAGGAAGTTCTAATATATCTTATAAAGTATAGATATCAATTACTCAACAGATGTTTACTTTTTCCTACCATTAATGACACTTTTGCTCTCTTTTTCTTTTTTCTTTTTTCAAAAGCAATTTCCGTCTGATGGTGTGTTTTTTGCGGTTCTTTTCAAACAGGGGCGTGGCAGCGGCCTCTTTTTTCTTTAGAGTTCATTTTTTTCGATCTGGCTTATGTGGCAGGAAATGTCTAAACATTTCCAGCTTACTGACTTGATTGGCATTGACTAAAAAGAAGAGAGCCAGGCTAACAAACCATGATGGCAAACTTGCTATACCCCGAAAAAATTCACGCTAACTATATAAAAGCCTATCAAACTGGAAAAAAAATGTGAAAAGTTGAAAAAATCTTAGGAAAACAAATTCCCATAGTCAAAAAAAGTACTAAAAATCAAAAGAGCAAAACGTAGAATGGGAGACTTATGAATAAAGTTGCATCGAGTAATAGAATACGAGATTTTATATTGCTTCAGCTTGAGTTAAGGAATATATAAAATGCATTTTATTCCTTTTCTGCCATGCAGAAAACAACCTAGAATAATTATACCTCTATGTCAGGGTATAAAGAGGTGAAATAAGGAGGGAAAAAATTGAAAACAAGTTTGCTGCTTAAGTCTTTTGAAACAATTTTCACTGGCAAAGGGCAGTGAGAGCGAACAGAATGCTAGGAGGGGGTCGATGGGTTGGGGATGGGGGGAAAAAGGTTGGAATGAAAAAAATGCTGAACAGAAAACGTGACCAAATGCAATTAGGCAACAACGAGACACACATACACACACACACATACAATGGCACACATGGAAAGGCAAGTTGAGCCAAGAACAAATGCAACTCCTTCGAACTGTGAGACTTGAACTTCATTGGCAACTTCAACTTGAAGTTCATCTTTCATGGGGCCTTAGTAGGACTTACCATATTTGCTACCAACTTTGGCATTATTATTGTTCAAGTTGTTGCTGTTGCTGTTGCTGCTGCTGATGCCAGATGTTTCATTGTTCGTTTTAGGTCTTTGTCTTAGGCCTCGCATTGTGGACGCTGCTCCTGCTGTTGCTGTTGTTGTTGCTGCTGCTGCTGTCTTTGCCTCTGGCATTAACATTAACACACATAGCGACATTAGCAACATGGCCATTGGCAACATGTTGCCATGACAACAACAGCTAAATGTTGACATGATTTCGTCTTGGGCTTCAATTTATTTTAATGTCTTAACTAAATCTTTTCATCAATTTTCTCATCAAATGTGTGTCAATCTAAACATTGGAAATTTAAAGTGGTTCGTTTTAGTAATGTTTTAAGTGAATTAAAATGATAATTCAAATTTTATTGTATTTTGGGTTTGTTTAAATAACGATTAATTTTTAGTTCTTCAGTTAATTCGTTTGTCCAAGTATTGCAAAATTATGAAATCTCATTGAACTCATTATACAACATTTAACTAAACTGTTTTCCAATTCATTTAATAGAATAATTATAGCTTTCAAATGTTCTGCTCTTGAAAAATAGTCGCTAAGTTTAAAAAGTGAGCTGTATTTTTTAAAAATATAGTAATCTGTCTTCAATATCAGAATGAGATAGATAACATAAGATAAGATCAGAATAACCATAGATCAGTTAAACTGATCTGAATGATATTATAGAAGTTGACAAGAAATCACAAAGTACTCATTGGAAGATTGGAGTAAAAATCCAGGCTATAGCCGATTAACTTTTCAGTTATTATTTGATCAATCTCTGTAATGATTTGATTTTGTATTCCTGTACAAAAACGATCGACTTTGTTGGCCCGTTTCCTTTTTGGTTTGTGTTTTAAACAATTGTTTTTAATTATATTTCAACAGATAGATTTTGTGTTTGCTTTCAATCTTTGATACGATTTTACACCTTTTTTTTTAGCAATTTCAAAAGATTTTTAAAGAATCTTCTTAGCAATTGGTCACAGCACACAGTAAAATCCGTAACCGAAAAGTAACGTCCGTTATAATTTGTTACGCCTTTGTTTTGGACCCGCAACACATCGGAATATTCGAACCGCTCGGCTTCAAGTTAGCCGCACAACTAACTTGGCCCAAAAGAAGTTGTTGCAGAAGAAGAAGTTCGGAATCAGCTGTTTAACAATGCCAAGGCCGATGTAAGTGTTGGAGCTTTTTGTAAAGCTTTTCGCTCTCACCATGCTCTCTCTCTCTGCCTGTTCTAGTCTCTCTAGCTCTCTCTCTCTCTCTCTCTCTCTCTCCGTCCTTCGCTTAATGCTAGCCAGTTTTCTGCTTATCATTTGCCGGCTTATCAGTTAATATTGAAGTTGTTGTTTGGTTTCTTTTTTATGGATATATGGAAAATGTTCAATTTAAATTAAAAAATCCATAGCCTCCACTATAATTAGGCTAAAAACAAAAAATCAACTTTGCATCAGACTTAGTTTGCCGTTATTTTGTTCGAAACACTTTCCCTTTTCACTGTCTATTGTGTTGTTGTCTTCGTTTTCTTTTATTTGTTTCTTTCTCTGTCTCTTTGGGCTTGTTTCTTGCCATTGGCTTTGATTAATGCTTAATCAGCAATATTATTGTTATTAGTTTTCTATAGTAACATCTATTTTCTATGTTGTTGTTGTTTCTCTTATCATGAATATTGTGCACATTTTCATAAATTATTTTCTACATCGAATCAAATCAATGACAACAGCAAAAAAAAAAAAAAACAATTTCTGTTTGCAAATTGCTGCTATGACTTTTACATTCCCTCTAAAAAATATAAATATAAATCGAATATTCCTTCGGTCTATTAAGAGTCACTTTTTTAGGTTAAGTTTAAGTTAAGATTACATAAACATTAATAATGAATTAAAGATAGAATCCCCGAACATTTATCTGTATAATTTAGGCTACACATTTTTAATGAAAATTATTGACTTTTCACATTGATATTTCCACTTAGATCACATGTAAAATTGTTCTTAACGAAGTTATAATTATTAGTAAATAGTATGTTTGTTTCATCTTTTATCGCAATATACCCGTTTACATTACTCGTACAGGGTATAATAACAAAAAGCGCCTAACAAAGAGTTTCTCTTTGATAGATAAATAAATATGTATATAATGATCAGAGTGCAACAATTAAAGCAATTCCCATTGAATTGAATCTTTTCTTTTCAATAGTTTGAGTATTGCATAATCAAACCACCAAAAAATTATTAATGATGACTAAATAAGGTTAATTTGCCATAAATCTTCTGCGAAATTTGATTGCAATTTAATATTGATATTCATTTAGATGAAATATTGCAATAAAAACCAGTAAAATGTATCCAATGCTCTTTAAATTATTTTATTTTCAACTTCAATGAAGTTTTGTGGCTTTTAGCTAACTCGAATTAGGAATTGGCACTTTATGTCGTGAATGTCTTTCTCCTGGAGGACTATATATGTCAATAAAGTAGCAAGGACTTTAGTAAACACTTCTGGAAATCGTATAGTTTTCGCTGTCATCGCTTGAATTAGATTTTCTTTTACATAATTTAGATTCCACCTTGTAAAACAAAAAGCACCTACAAGGACTACAAGGAATAAAAGCAGTTGGTATAATAATGGGAAATATACAGTTTGTTGTTTTAATTGTGCAATTGTAGACACAATTGCAAGCAATTTTGATGAATGCAAAAGTTTTCAACAATCGCATGAATTGTTACTAAATCGATGTAAAGTTCAATTTAAACAAAAAATTTTTCGACTTAAACTTCAATATTTGCTGGCTTATTGAGAAAGCATTTTGTTTTGCACAATCTTCATTATGAAAATGATGAATACTAGTAACGGTTTATTCACGTTTCGAAATCTAATGGCCCCAAAATGGCAATCTAAGTAGAGGAAGTTCCTCTGTATAATGACTGCTCCACATTTCCTGTTATAATGCAAATTCAATCCCATATTTCATCTACTACCGGCTACATCAAGTTATTAGCAATGATGGAGAAGCATTTCCATAACTAAAGTTAACCTTATTAACTTAACGTAATTTCCTATTTCATTTCGGGCAACTTGTTAATTCACCAACACGCAAAGTAATTTCCTATTTAATTATGGATTTTCTTTTTCTGTTGTGGTTGGACATTTATATGATAATTAGGGCAAGTAGAATGTATGTAATAATAGGGGATAAGCCCACATTTTATTTATATACATACAAACATATAATTACATTTTTATGTATCTAGGTACATATTTTTTTTTTTGGTCATCTATCAAGGTCATAAGTAACGTCATACTTCCTTCAGAGAGGACAGTGACCCAACCAACAATACAAATAATCCACTCCATTACCATATCCACTCTCATTAAAATTTCACACACACATTCGGACAAAAAGAAAATCCCCCGACATCCCTTAATTTATCTAATTAAAAATTTAATGAGGCTTTCAAGACACACAACAAAGAAAAGAAGCAAAAAAAAAACGGAGTGAGGGAAAACTAAAAATAACTGAACCGAACTGAACACGAATTGGGAACACCTGTTGTTAGTCCCAGGCACAATATAAACTCTTTGGCCAAATTCCCATGACAAAAAAGGATATGCCAATTGAAAAACAAATCGGTTGAGTTTGCTTCGCTTCGCTCTGGCGAGCCCAAAAGTAGACAACAAAAATGCTTTTTCTATTTTTGTGTTTTTTTTTTTTTTTGTGTGTTGTATGTTTGACATAATTGAGTGAAGTGGACTTAGGTCTCTCTCTTGTGGTCTTGATTGTCGTCGTCGCCAAGTTTTAGTGATTTGCATAGTCCTCCTAGGCTCATGTCATTAGCAGCTGGCTTCACGCCGTCAGTGGCAGGGGCAGGGGCAGGGGCGGAGACACGGACAGAGACCGAAAATTTACATGCCACTGCGTGCCACACGCGGCGTATGCGCAACGTCATCGTCATCATCGTTATTGTTGACGCCAGTTTTTCAGCTTTTCTACCCACTACTTTCCTCTGACTAGGATTACATGTCTCGAGCACATCAAACAAGCTTACTTACCAATGACCTCGTTAATGACACACACACTTACACATACACACACACACACACACACACACGCACCAAAAAGCCAACTTTTTATCCTCGTGTATGTGTGTGTGTTTGTGCGTGTGTTGTTCAAGTTTACTTTGTAATTTTCGCTTATCAGATTTATTTTCATTTTTGATTTTTTTCTTTTCACTAAACAAACATGAAAGCGAAAAAACAAAATAGTATTTTATATGCTATAGATTTCACAGATACCCTGTAAACCATATTCAACCCCGAAAAGTATGCAATCGTATTTTAAATAAGCAGCAACGATATGAACATTCCGGAAAACTAAATATCACAACATTTACCGAATAAAATGTCTCCAAAACTACTATTATAAAGTTGCCTATCTTTTGAAGAACTTAGAAACCACTTTCCTCAATAAATACAAATAATAAAGTATTTTAAAAAGTTAGAAAGAGTTGAAACTTTAAAAAAAAAAAAAGAAAATAAAAATCTTTTTTGAGGAGACTTTTAATGGATAATATTTTAGACCCCAGTTTAAATAATCATCTTAAGTGAAAGATTTGAAAAATATTGCCAAGTGACTTACCATGCAATGTAGGAAAATAACATTTTTCGGACCGTTTCGAGCCTCTCTCTATACTTACACATATCCAGGATATAGTGACTACGTCAGCATTTTGCTTCTGCCTGCTCGCTCTCACTTATTTTTACACTATATCCGGACTCAATTAAAGTAATTACTAGGCCACTGTCACAATTGCTATAAAAAAAAAACAAAACGAACTAAAGCAACGCCCATTTTTGTTAGCCCAGTTGGACGTGGTTGGACCAACCTTTCTGCCATTCCGGCCCATTCCATACTGGGGCATTCACAGGGGCAACTTTTGCTTAATAAACGGCTGGGCTAATAACTTTGACAATATGTTTACTGCGTTCGGTTCGCTTCCGTTTGCTGCTAATGATAATTCTCATTGACATCATTCCCCAATAACAACAACATTTCCCCATTGTCTTGGCCCATTAAATGAGGTACACTTACACACAGACAAACATTGACATTTTGATACTGTATTTATCTCATCATCATCATCATGATCATCATCATGGTCATCATCGTTGCTATCTGGATATAACCATTAACACATGCTCTCTATAATTACAATAAAAACTAAGTTTAGTTAACTATTAATTAATTGGTCGAGCGCTGGCAACGTTTTTTGTAAGGAAAATTTTAGTTTGTAGTGTGATTTCTTGTGGCCTAAAAGTATGCTATACACTGAAATTAGATTTAAATAATACTTGTGTGTTTGTGTGTGTGCGTTTGTGTATGTTGGTGCAACTATATATATATATATATATATATATGTGTGTATATCTAAGTATATAACGAGGAGTATTTTGTAAAACAGTTTACAAAAATCTTTCTTGTGTTTGTGTATGTATGTGGAATAAACGCAAATCAAATTTCCATATCAAAGGGAATTTTTTCGTTACAAGAAACAAAGTGACCTATTTGCTAAAAAGGTACATACTATATATATTCTTCTGATTAGGCTGGTCCTCAAAAAACATTAACGAAAAGTGTGACAAACTTTGAGCGTATTTACGGGGAAAATCTAATTTATTTAAGTAATTTGAAGTATTCTTCGATTGATCAATTAAAGCGGAAATACCCATTTATTTGGCTTAACAAAAAAATTTATTTTATCCAAGAAAAACTGGAACTTCTAACGGAACTCTGTCTATAGCTTATAGACATCTGCATATTTGACACATTCTCAAACTTCTTTGATTCGGATGACTAGGATCGTATAACAGAAAAACTCCAAGAATCTAATGCCGGATTACCAAACCCTTCAAACAAAAAGAATCTAAATCATAAAGAATGCATATGCATTATTAAATTACCCGTTTTTCAAGGATTCAAGAAATACTTGTTGCCTTTTGATACTGCATATAATGGAAAACTAAGAAAATCTGTAAATATTATAAAGTGGAAAAAGCTAAATAAATATAATATTTATTGCTGAGGTCAGCACTATATATGATCAAATAGATAAGAGCCTAAGCTATCCAATTTCAAACCAGTAAACCCATTTTCTACTGGCAAATATAAATTTTAATATTATGATGGTTCACACTGGCTTTTTTCGATGAGTTTTCGTTTTAAGGACCAGCCTAAAGACTTTTTTTTTGATTTTCCTAATTTTGTTTGCAATGTGGAAAGGAATTTGTGTGTGTGTTTTTGTGTGTTCTTTTGCTAGGTGTAAACTGGAATTTGTGTTTTTTTCTTTCTTTTTGGCTTTTGGTTTGTTTTGCCATCAACTAAAACATTGATTAATGTGATTTGCATACATAGTTTGTATTCTAGCTATGCGACTTGCATATTCGCAGCAGCACAGGATAATGCAGGTCCTCGTCATATAGGGCAGAATCGGCCTTCAATTGCAAATGACGCTTCCAGATGGTCTCGTTGTAGCGCGTCGAGATCTCCACCCGAAATCCTCTGGCCAGACACTCCTCTTGGAACACATTCAGAGTGCGACCCCTGCGTGGCGCCATGATTAGGGCAATGCCCTGTGGAGCCAAATAATACCAAATTGTATCGACCAGAGCGGAGCGCGCCTCGTCGAAGAACAAACAATCCGCACAAAGGATATACTCAAATTTACCCTGCTCGTCGGGCGAACGCTCCGATATGTTTTGCCATTTCAGGACCGAGCATTTCGTATAGCAACTGAGCTCGTTCAGACAAACGGTCTTTCGCACATTCTCCACCGATATCTCATTGCCATCTGTCAGATGGACGGCATAGGGCTTGGCGTATTTGGCCAACATTAGGCCAGCTAGCGAGGTGAAGCCACCGCCCAGTTCCAGGATCCATTTTCCGCTATACTCATTCACATCGGACAGAACCAGAGCGGTGAGAGCCTCCTCCGAGGGCCAGACGCAAATGTTGCCCGTATTATTGAAGCCCATCAGATCGCTGGCCGTCAATTGTCTTTCCATATGATGTATATTCACAGAATACTCTTTATCCTCCAATAGCATCATGCGATATTTGTACCAATTTTCGGATTTACCCAAACAATTGAGGCTCACATGATCCTCGAAGCTATCTTGACGCAGGAGATCGAAGCTTTTGAATCGCCTCACCGAGGCGGTTTGCTCCTCGGTGAATTCCGCATCGCTGGAATTGGAGGAGACCGTCTCCTCTGAGTCTTTGCGCAATACTTTGGCCAAAATGCGCCAACGTTTCTGTGCCGTATTCTGTTGTTGCTGCAAATTGGGCGTGGCTGGCGGTGTGGGCGGCATAAAGGGCTGATGCTGCTGTTGGCTTTTCTCCTCCCCGACGCCGCCGCCCGCATCTTCGAGTAGTTCCTCCGCTTCGGTCATGTTGTTGCGATTTATGTCTTTACCTCGATTGTTATTTGAATTGGCGGCCTTAGTTTCTAATCTGCTGGCATCCAGCGTCATCTTTTTATGCTCCTCCCTATAGGCATTCAGTGTGTTGTCAATGTTATATTGCAGAAGCAACGAAATCGTTGCCTCAATATCTTTGGCCGGGACAATGTTGAGTTGATTTGGTTGCTTTTGTTGCTGCTCTGTTGAATTTTGCTGTACTAAAGTTGATGTTGCGGCTGCTGCTGCTGACATTGGCATATTTCGTCTAGAGTGCTCAGCTTTTCATTTTCCTGAAACATAAACACACAATGAAAATATTAGACAAATTTATGGATACAATATTTTGTAGATACATAATAATTTTGTTAAATATTTTCACTGGTCCATTATTTTCCGATTAACAATTTTTAATGGCATTAAAAATGCAAATTGTTCAACCATAAAAAAAGCTACAAAAAAAAAAAGAAGAAATTATTCCCTAATCTTTTGCATATGATTATCAAAATTATGTATATTAAGTAGACGGGGGACTTAATGAAGAGACGACGACTGAGATACCGTGTAGTGAAAGCAAATATTTGTATTTGAAACTCTAACTCTAATCAATAATAAGTTACATCTTGAAAAAAACAGTTATTAAATGTAGAGAGTGAGTCTTGGATTTTTGTGACTTCAAAATTTTTCAATCTATTTTAACTAATTTTTGTAAAGTAACTTTTGTTTAGGCTAAAAAATAAAAAAATAATAAATAATAAATAATAAAATAAATAAATAATAAATAAATAATAAATAATAAATAAATAAATAATTTTTTAAAATAATTTAAAACTAAATATATTTTTTTTGAAATTTTCAAGAGAGTTTCTTAGTTAAAAACTGGGAGATTAAGGGATTTTGAACAACTAAGATTATGAAAAATCGTCAACTATCCGCGATTCTTTTAATTTCAATTGGTAAACATTTTGCTGCTCTAAACTAATCAACCCTTTTTTTTCTCTATTGAAAAAAATAACAATAAAACGAGATATTGCTTTGTTAATTACATTTTAAAATCGCCAAAGCAGCAAAGAATATCTTACACATAAACACACACAGACAATTATTATACTCTATGTATATGTACATATGTATATATAGATACATATATACATATATAAATTGTATGAGCCATTTTACCTCATCTGCCGCCTTGGGCAGCCGCCTGCAATGTTTTTTCACTGCGTATAAATTCATCAAAATTAAGAAATTTTACAGCTCATAAAAACAATTTTGAACTGTGCTGACGTGAAAACTCTTCCACACACAAAATTTAAGGGGCTATGCGTGTGTATTTTGGGAAAGGGGGTTTTGTTTTTTTGGCCCCATCAACAACAAACATATGGAGTCTGTCCCTGTGATAAGAAGGCGGCCCACAATGGGCGTAGATTTCTGATTAATTTTTTGGCTTTTGTTGTTCTGTGGGTGGGCATTGACACCTGCGACTCCTACCGAGTCTCCTATGGCCTGTGGTCTGGCCTGGCCTGGTCTGGCCTGTTCTGGTCTGGTCGGTAGCACCGAGTAAAGTGCGTAATCAAAAGGCCGAGTAATTAAAATTCTGCTGAATCAATGCCTTGTTTGTGAATATGTAGGAGTGTGCAAGAGATGGGTGTGTGTGTGTGTGTGTGTGTATGTGGGTGAGAGGAAGTAGGCAGGTGAATTTCCATTTGCCTGCAATTTATACAGCATTCCTGAACGGATATGATTCTAGGTAAACTTTAAGGTCGGGGTCATGATTCATTTGTGTATGTAATATGTAAATTCACTGAACTTAACCCAATTTCATTCTACACGAGATACTACATTATGCATCCATGTTTGAAAGTGTTTATTGGCATGTACAGTTGCCTCATTATATGCATAGTTGAAAAGTCATGCATTAAGCCAAGATTTAAATATGATTAAATATGATTTGACATGCGCTCTGTAATGCCTTCCACTCGCAAAGCCCTTGAGTGTATTCACTTATCAAGAGATTGACTCAGTTTTAGTTACATCGATTAACTCTCTTGACAAAATCAAGCACCATCGAAAAATACTTGCTAGTCAGCACTTAACTAGTACGATACATTAGGCTTAGTTAGGTTAAATTGAGTGCAGAGAATGTCCAGCTTCTTATCGAGCTCTTAACATTCGTATTATGAGGTCAAGAGGTTATTCGTTTGTGAGGAATCAAGACATATAATACAAATATTTATATGGATAATTAAACAATAATTAATTAATCTCAAGCTTTTGAGTATATAATGTTAGATGAACCAAAGTAAGTACAGAGGCATCTTAATTTCTTTTAGCTTCATTTTATATCAAAGGAAATTCTAGACTTATAATCACAAAAATAAAAGTGAGAAAAAGAGACATCCAAATAGAACAGAAAGCAACAATTTGAAAGCTTTTAAATTGCACTTTTATAACTTATATTTATAGTGAATTTTCGATCATTTAGAAGTCTTTGGAAATTCGTTTTAAGTATTTTCAGTATTGTCACAATGGTATTAAATGTCTCACATGAATCACAGGTCACTGCGAACTCCTTTAAAGCTACAATTATAGAATTAATGCTGCAATACCAGCGTTAGATCTGCTCGGATCCTTTGGACACATAGCGAATCGATAACCCACCAATACGATTTTCAGCAGTTTTAGTGGTAAAATGATAACTATATAACACTAGTGAATCGCCCAGTCAGAATAAGTTAATTCCACCTAAACAACACAGACAATATTTCCTTAAACTTCAATTTTAACATATTTAAGTAACAAAAATTGCAAGTTAACCTCTTTTAAAAGTCAACTTGTCCTTTAAACATAAGGCAAAGGGCAAAAGTTGTCAAGCTTTTAATTTTTATGAGATTAAAAAGTTTACTTCATGCAACTAATTTAAAAAAAGTTAACTACGAAAAGTTTTAAAAGATTTAAGGCAAACCCACCAAAAAAAATTTTAAAAAATATTTGTGTTCAACAAGCTGGTTCTTGAATATTTCAAATAGGAAATCCATTTGATTTAAAAAGTAAATTAAATATTCACCATTTGTTGTACAATCCAATTGAAATTTCATCAATCTGCTGGCGTTCCCTTTCAGATTGAAGTAATCAAATATTTAACAGCCTTTCAAACTATGTACTTTAATACCCAAAACTTTACTTGACTCCCCAATCCACCCGATTTGTTTTTTTGCTTTTTGTAAAACTTTTTGATTTGCATATTAAAAACATGAAAAGTTTTTCTCGCGAGAGATTGAAGTTTAAACTATGTACAATCCCAAAAACCAAGACAAACTTGGCCCTGGCCTCAAAGCCTGGCTTAGACCAAGTTAAAGTTGGTCAGCGATTATGGGAAAGCGTGTTGCTAACACCTAAGCTTAATTTGCAAGTACAATAAAAGTAAAGGTTGCTCTTGCGGTGGGAGGAGGGGCAGTGGTGTGGGTGGGGTCGGTTGGTTCGGGCAGATGATGAAAGCAAATTTATCCAATTCAATTCAATCACTTTGAAAAAGTTTCCTCTTGCCAAAAGGAATAAAAAGTTTGCCAAGAACAAAACTTGAGTTGCGAAGCAAGTGAGGTGCGTGTTTTTTTCTGTCAACGACCAGGCAACACGCAATCGTATATATTCTGGATATATATATATATATATACTTATCTCACATATGTGATGTTACCAGTCTGTCCCTCTTGGTTTCTTCTTTTTTTCTCCATTACTCTTAAATTTATTATTTATTACAATTTGTTCAGCTTTCTTTATTTATTTCTCGCTCTTTTTTCCACTTTGGCTCTGACCTTGAAGTTCCATAAAAGAGTCCCAATAGGCACAACACACGAGTTTTAACCCAACAACAAAGTTATTTGGTTAGCCAATGTAGTAAATACAAATATCAACTACTTTTAATGGGTTTGGCTTTTGATCATAGAGTTTTTTCTATGAATTGAGATGGTTCAAAGTGGGGACAATTGTGATTCAGATTGCGTATAAAAAATTAAAGTCCAGTCTAGTATCAAAAATGGGTCAATCTAGTCGTGCATTTATAATGAATGACAAAAATCTCGTAGAATCAAAAAAGCAACAGAAGTCTATTTTGATTGTTTGGAAATGTCAAAAAATGTTCTCTAACATTTGGCTAAAATTGAGCTTAATAAATTTTATGAAACATAACACCCTATCCAAACTGCAACATCCGACCAAAACCTCCCAAATTAGGGAAGAAATCTTTGAACAATCATGCCCCATATCAATCCTTGCAAACCCAACTCCAACAAACCTCTTAACGATAATAAACTACCTCAAAAAAACAAACTACTATATGTTTAAGTTTAGAAAATATAAATTAACATTATGGAAATGTAAAAATGTAAATGAAATATGAAATATGTAAATACAAACAAACTAAGCCGAAGGCCCAAGCAGCTAGCGCTTCATTAGAAACTAAGTTCCGACTAATTTTAATTAGTCCCAAGATAAGTCCTAATTAGTCCTAAGATAAATAAATAAATAAATTTTATGAAAGCTGAAAACAACCTTTGTACTTTTCTTTCTTTTTTTACCTTTCAGAAATTGGTGAAGCAGCATTTTCGGAGTGAATAAAATAGCGGAAAAGTAGAAATGGTAGCATCTTTCTTTTAAATTTACAACGAAAAGTAATTATATCATCCATCCATAGGATGAAATGGTTTATTAAAATCGCCAAAATATAGACAACAGGTAAAACAGGTGGTTTATTCCGGCGACTTAATTACTCTACTTAAGATAAAGAAAATGTGAATAGAATAGCAAAGAATTTTTCTAAGCAGCGTATACAAATTTATTTATTTAGATCTAATCCATTTTCTGTAGGCTTTAAATTGGCTGTTATGATTGAAATCAAATTATTTTTAAATAACATGACAAAACGATTTTAATGCTCAACAGTTTTCTAGTAAAGTATTCTTTAACAATTTCCAATAACAGTTTGCAATTGATGCAATATATTCGATTACAAACACATGCACCAAAGAGTTCATAACAATATTGTAAGATCTCTTCCATAACGATTTCATGTAACAGCTTTACAGACTTCTCCTTTTCCTGTTTGCATAACTTTAAAATATTTGAAACGGAGATTCCCTTCACATTTGCTGCAAATCTCACATGCAAACATACACACAAATGTATGTATGTAGTGCACACACAATATTTCTGGGCAATTCATCATCATGATGTTCTGCATACGTTGCGTATGCGTAATCATCGTTCTACGGTACGTATACTTGTTTGCCTTTTTTCTATTTTGCCACTGCTGTTGCTTTTGGGGGGCGTCTTAAAGTTTTATTAGCGCACATAATCCCCATCGATTTATGAGCAACTAACTGTCTGGTCTGTCCAAAGGCCCCCCCTTCAGCACCTCTCACCCTGTTGGGTATGTGTATTATTTTGACGATTTGTTTACTGTTTAGTAAACATGAAGGCAGGCAAATTTACGCCTGTAAGTTGATTTTTCTCCCGCGCCGCAATTTTTCAATTTTCGCCAATTTTTTTTTCTTTTCTGATTTTTTTCGATTTTTTTTTTCTTTTCTTGACTGCAAGCCAAATGGGCAAACGCCAACGCAACCAATACATACATATTTTAATATATATGTACAAATATACTATATATACACATTCGCATCTGTTGTGAAGTTCAAAACCATTGAGAACGGAAAAAAAATAATAATAAACGCATATTAATTAAATTATTTCCTCAAACTGGAAACGGAAATACAGCTGTCTCCGTCTCTGGCCTTTTTTTATTGGCCTGTCTGGTCTGTCATTCATACATATCTGTTCATTCAGTCAAAGATAATAATATTTGACTCGGGAATTCCTTCTTTTCCTTTCACCCACACCCAACCCCTTTGGGGAATCGAGGTGAGCGAACTGCAAACGCATGATGACATTCCCATGGAATAGAAGAAAAGTTTCAAAAAGATTCCGCAAATGTTTGCCGATTATGTGGCAAATGACTTGCAGTTGCTACCTCAATAAAATTTATGAGCAAAACTTTCTTCTGTTTGCATTATTTGATTTGAAAAGTTTGGCTAGAAAGTTCATAGATACATACAGTTTTATAAATACATTTTACAGTTTGGGCCAATAACTTAAGTTTCCACAATTACCTGTATAAACTTATGTACCGATATGTACGTAAGGCAAAAAGAGTTTAACACGACTTTGAATAGAACCAGTGTTGCCAGCGCTTGTCAGAAAAAAGAGAATGATTCGTGATCAAAAATTAGCTAAAATTAGCTTTTTTGGGTTTAAGCTAAAATTTAGCTAGATTTTTATTGAAAAGTCTCTAGCAATTAAATCCTTAAACTAATTTAATTGAATCCTCCGCATTGCGAGACTTTTGCTTAACTTTAAATTTCGAAGATAAATTTACTTTGTATAGTTAATTTTGCCACTTAGTTAGAAAAATAGATGAGCATAGTCTGAGTAAAATTTACAGCTGCTGGAATATATGGCAGAGTTCTTTCGAATTCAATTTTTTTAGCACCAGTTTTGGATATGTTAGAAGACAGTGTAGTCCAGATTCGTGTGCAAGTTTTGAAAAAGAATTGTGAAGCTACAATTCCAATAAAGTATGCCAGTTTTGGGCTAATATTCTATATAACACATTTGTCTACATTTTATAAGACATCTGTTACAAAGTGTTTTTTAAACAATTAAAATAATATTTGCCAACGAATGATTATGATGTTGAATAACACTTTTTAATAAAAGTTTTGGAAAACAGCTGTGGATAGCAACAATATTTATTTCAACTTGTGTGTGCTGCCAGCTAGTAAATTATAAAAATAATGAATATTTCTCTGGGTTTAGTAGTTTAAACAGTTTACGCCTAAGTGGGATTAGGTCTCACATTATTTTATTCAACTGTTTTGTATGTATATGGGCATCATCTGGCAGTTTAACAGAAATGGAAGCCTGACAATTACAATTTCCATTAAACAAATTTGTTGACTTTCTATTTATATAGATATTTCGAGAACAATTTCAAACATCCCGAAAAATTTGCGTTTCTTGGTTTATCCCTTTTGCCTGCTTTTGCTTATGACACATTTTTTGGCGACATACGCAGGAAATATGTAAAATATTTTTCTGCGAAAAACTTCTCTCAGAGAAAGGGCGCGTGTGGCATTTTTAGATGCTTAAAAAAACGAGAAAAAAAAGAATTATTATATTATCCTCTTTAGAGAGAAAATTGACCTTTTTTCTTTTGTATGTGTGTGTATGTGTATGTGTGTGTGGCATTGTTTGTCCCCAGAAAACTCTTAATCATCAGAGCACAAAGATTCCTTCTTGTTCCTTGTTCCAAGGCACGCGCCATAATTTGGAAAAATAACAGCCCCTGACATTAACATAACAGAAATGCTCTTGCCACTTCCCGTTTATCCCCTCCAAAGCCCTTACCAACAGAAGCAACTAATCCACTTTGTATACTTTAATATGTAAGGACATTAAGTCCTAGAGTCCCAGAAGAGGGAAGAGGATTGAATTTAAACCAATTAGAGAACTGACAGCCAGAACTTCTTCTCTTCTTTTTTATTCTTTGTTACATTTTAGTTAAGGTTCGAAATGGAAATATATATATATATATTTATTTGACATACCTAAATCAGCAAGAAAATTGTTTGTCTAATAAACAATTTTCCACATACATATCTAAGTACAGATATATATCAGAGTGTGGTGTGGGTGTGTGTGAGTGTGTGTATTTGCCATGGTGACAGTTTCGCAAGTTTTTGAAGCTTCTCTACTCAACGCTGATGCGGATGTAAGGAGGAAAACATGGACACTCTGTCAAGTCTCTATAAATAGTCCTTGTAACCGACTATGTGTGTGTGTGTGTGGGTGTGGGTAGAAGGTAGTTACTGGTTTGTTGTCAGTTTGAGGGATGGTTGTGGAGGGGAGGGGTGGGGAGGGTGGGGAGGGGAGGGCATTGCATATGCCTCAGGTGCTGGTGCTGGTGCTGGAACCATACTGCCAGCAGCAGACCCAACAGACAAGTTAAGCAAAATGTGTTGAACGTGTGTCTTCAATGTGAGCCATGGGATTTCCACTCTTTACTAGTTACTCTCGTCAGCCATTAAAGTTTACTTTGGAACAATAATAAAAATAAAAAACAAAACAAAACAAAAAAGAAAGCAAAGGAAAAGGATATCATAAAATAGATATACCGTTGAATTTCGTGGACTGTTGAAACCATACGCAGTGCGCAAATCTTATTATTACCCTTTACATTATTCAAGACCACATAAAAATATCCACAATAGCCTTAATCGCTGACCAAAATTATGCAGAAGAATCCAATTTTATTTAGCTAAAATGCGAAATATAAAATCAACATTAAATACTAATGCCAACTAAAAGACAAGAATATGTTCAAGTGACACTTACTACTCATTAGTTTCAATTAACATCTTTAAAATAACCATTAAGTAATTAGTTAACAAGTGCAAATATCCGAAATGATTATTAGGTAATTTATCCAGAGAGCTAAGCTGGAGTTTTTATACCCTTGCAAATTGTATTATCTTCATGGGATTTTGGTGACTATCTTGCACTAATTTTTGATCAAAGCGCTCCGCTTTTTCAGGGTCTACTTTAGCCATTTTCTTGCCGATTTCATAAAGGTACAACTTCATTTTAACGAAAGTTATCAAGTATAGTAATACATTTTGATAAAAGTACACAATGCTAAAATTAATTTTTCTGATTTCAGCGCAAACTACAGGATAAAGAATAAAGACTTAATTATGTAAAATTGTGGAAAATTTGACTCAGTTAGAGCTAAACACAGTTGATATTCTTTGGAGATATTAAACTCAGACTTTTCCTAAAAATAGTATAGGAACGATCTAAATTGTTTAAACTCAACATCAATTTTTATTTTAATAAAATAAAAATTCAGTCGTCTTAAAATAACAAACCTGATTATAAAAGCTTGATAAAAATCCAAGTTGTTAATGACTTTTAAGAGTTGTGTAAGTTGTGGCAAATTCAATTAGTTTCGCGAAATGCATAAAATTAAAGATTATATCTGAGTGTATTATCAAATGCTAAGGAGAGAAAATTTTAGCTAAACTCAGGGTATATAAACTAGGTAAAAATAGCTTGACGAACGTTAATAAAATAAACTAATTCTAATAATGACATCATGATTACTTACGATCAAATTCAAGTTATCTCACTTACATAAGGTACCCATTAAATATATACTTATATAATATAAGTATACAATATGTAAATAAAAATGTGTGACAGTTCTAAGATCAATCAGTCGAATTGGTAATTCGTAAGATTCATTTTTTTAAGGCAGCTAAAGAAAGTGTGAGTTGGATGGGTTTCCGATGATTGGTTATTAAACTTTAACTGCAATATCATGGTACTTCTATTTTTCTTTTATCCAATTTTCAGATACTTAAACAAGTAATACACAATTAAAGTTACATTTTACCCGAACTGCGTACCGACTAAATTTTCAACCCCAAATTGTTAAGGTGCCTATTCTGGTTAAAGGGTCTCGTTTTACACCTCCTACCCTTACTCTCCCCCTTTTCTGCTGTCTCTTGTTCTCTCCCCACATAAGTGGTCCTTTGCCAAAATAAAGAGAGATATATAGAGAACCGATGACATGGTGGCGGGGGAAAACGAGGTGGTCTGCCGAGCGTGTGTGTGTGTGTGTGTGTGTGTGTGTTTAGGAAGAGGGAAAGAGAGATGCATAAGTCTGTCTAAATGCTTTCATCACTCAGCTGGAAAGAGACGTACGCACGCTTCAGCGCTCTCACGCACCGGGTTCGATTAGATTGGGTTGGGTCAACTGAATAAGTAAACATCACTCACATATGTCCACACTCGAATTCCCTACGAAATTTACCTTTTTTTAGAGTCCCCCCTCCTCCTCACATTTCCAGAACAGTTACTTAAACGAAGCAATATGTTTACTCAACTTGACTAAATTTGACAAGTGCTTATCAAAAATATTTACTTAATTTCTCTTATTTCAAATTTGAGTGGCAGGTGAATGATTTTATTTGACTTTGATTTTGATAAAAAGACAAAAAAAAAAAAGCACAAAAACAGAAGTCTATAGAAATAAATAAATAAATATGTTGTCGGACTGTTCATGTTTTTATTTTTGGGTGTTGCGATAATTTGCTGGTAATCGAGTGATTCTTTGGCCCAGATAGTAATTCGCAATGAGATAATTAGTTTTTATAATGTTAAAAAAATATTGTATATTTGATGATGACTACATAGAAATGAGTTTGATTGATTTTCTCTGTATAAGGAACTTACTTAAATGGAATTTAGATTAAAGTGGCTATTATTTCTAGCACTGATTTTCCCTTTTGGAAAGCCAAACTAACAAAGCATAATATATATACGAGTATATAGTATATTCCACAGATCAAAGCACTATTCAAACTATCTTAATTTTTGTCAGAAGGAATTTATGAACACATAAGTTCATATGTATGTATAATATATTCTGTATATAATCTTCAATTATTTATGTAGATTACTTATAATTAGAGGATAGCATTAGAGTTTTCTAAAAAGCTGCACAAAATCAGATTAAAACTTCCTAAATTTAAATCATTGTAACAGGATCACAATATTCATTCAAGCTTCACATAATTTCACTATAGAAAGATCTCGAATTCCTATTACAATCAATACAAATTTCAAGTTCTTGAAATAGTTCTTCTTATTTTTTACATCGCAAATTTTCACTTGAATTCATAATTTCATATTTATTTTGATTACATCTGAAATATGCCAAATTCCAAATGCTTTCAAGAATTGTTTGAACATTATTGATGGAAATTACTTTCCATCATTCTCATTGGCCTGGTCTAAGACCATAAATCTTTCAACTGGAAAACATGTATGCGCAATATATGTAAAGTGGAAAGAAAAACTACAACAGTTTGTCTATTTTTTTCTATTTTTGCTTTTTCATAAATCAAACAATAGAATATAAAACTCGTTTTCATTTGCCATTTCACTTTGCACATTTCAGATTTCACATTGCACAATTGCATTTTGTATTTTATATAGGAAATTCAATTTAGACTTTCCTGTTATTGTTTTCCATATCAAATAACCCGCAATAGTGGGTGGGGCATGGGATGGGGAAATCACAAATATATATATAAAATATATTTTTTTTCTAATGAACTTTGACACATGAGTGTGTGTGTGGGCTCAATGAGTTTTGTGCACTTCGAGTGGCTATGGGCAGATGGGAGTGAGGAGTGATTGGGTATCGGGGTAAGCGGTAAAGGGCTTCGCGTGTCCGTGTCCATGTCACAAGTCAAAAGTGAAGAGTGAAAGCAACAACAACAACAACAACAAGGAAAATAAAGCTGCAATGAATGAAAAATCAGCTTGACGCATGCAACTTTTTGTTGCCTCACTCTCACTCATTTTCCGTCTCCTTCTGTCACTGTGTTTGGCCTCGAGGGCAACCTAAACTAACTGAAATGAACTTGCAGTGACTGATGGACTGACTAACTGATGGACAGTGTGACAGCAATGCTAACAACAGCAACACCAACTGGCAAGGATAAGAGGAAGACTCGACTAAAAGATACCACACAAAAAAAAAAATAAAAATAAAAACAAGAAGAATAAGTCTAATCTAAAAAAACTATTGTCCATTCATGGTTGGTTGAGTTTGTCTTGACTAAGAATCACAATGTCCAAGCAGACAACTTCAAATGCTTCTTTTCTCGTAGAAAAAAGAAAACGACCTAGAAATACCACAAAAAAGAGAAAATACCAATTTCTGGTCTATTGATTTGATTTTACCTGAGAGTTTTCTGGCACCCAAAAAAAAAGGACTAACTAATAGAACAACTCAAAAACACTTAAGACCACTTTCTGTGCCATTTCTACTCTTTCTGGATATGAGAAAATATCGACCGATTGATTCTTTGCAAATTAGAAATGTGCCAGATTAACTCGCAAAAACTATTGCCAATTCATGCTCTGTTTGCTTTGTCTTATCTGAAAATCACTGTGTCCTAACATAGACTCTCTTGCTCTCTCTTTCACATCGTTTCTCTCCCTGTCTGTCAGTAGGTCATTATCTATCGCCCCGACTGTCTATATATTTATTGTTTTGTAGGCGATTTGCCAACAACTTTTTTGCGGTTACTGCAGCTGTTTATCGTTTACCCGGAGCATAGACACTTTTTTGTTCGCCAGGTGTTGCAATGCAGTTGAACCCTCAATAAACATGGTTGACTTTGTTGAATTGTAATTATCTGAACTAGCAATTAATCTTTAAATTTTTCATAAGGAATAGTGTCCTTTTGCTTGTGTAAAAATTATTTTTCCAGAACTTTTAACTTGACAAATTCCATTTCCCCAATTAATAATATAAGTATTACGATTAGAAAAATTAAAATGAGCTTAAGGAATTTCTTTATTTCATTTCATCTAGCGATTTCACCATTGATCAGTTTTTTCACACTTTTCAATTCGTATAATAAAAACAATTTTCTAATATATTTTGACTTTTCAAATGTACATATTTAAATATAAATTTCATTCTTATATCAACTAAACATAAACATCAGCTATTTCTTTGTTGGATCTCTTCGAACATTTATAACTCAACACATTTTGTTATTTTTGTGTCATCGGTATAAAGATTTCAAGTTCTAGATTCTAGAACAACAATTTTGGTAAAACGTAAATCATTATGATTAATGATTACTTTCTATTTTGTCAATCGTCAATGCTGACTGATTTATGGATTTGGACTAACAAAAACAATAACTTTTTTTAGCAAAAACATAATTTAGACATTATCTAATATATTTTTAGATAATTTTTTTGGCTTAAAAAAACACTATGAAAATAAGTTACTTAATTTGTGAAATTTAATAAATAAATCCCATAAATTAATCTGATATTATCACTTTGAAATTGTGACGTCATTTATTTATTTTAAACTTATAATGACTAGATACAACATAAATATAAGCAAGAAATATATATAAAGGTTTTATTAAATATGCAATTGACAATCTAACATTGTTTTTTGTTCATTAAAGAATGTTTTATATTATAACTTAAAATGCCATCGTTCTGAAATATCATATGTAACAGTTTTAAGTCCATTCTAAAGGAAGCAAACATCAAAGCTTCGATCGTAATATCGTAGCATTTAAATATAAAGCTAAAAACATCAATAATTACATGGAAATATACGTTCAAATGGTTCATATTTCGTCGGTGTGCTGATGGATAACTATCTTACAGAATGGAGAAGCAAATAAGGTGGGTCTTACAATCAAAGTCAGTCACAGGAAGTGCAGGAAACCACCTGGTAGGAAATACTTTGCCATCTCATCAGCAAATTCCGTGCACTCGTGAAATCGAGTTCAGATTTTCCTAGTCACTCAATTTCTAAAAAGTTTTGCAACCATAAGCTAACTTGGTCTATATTCACAAAGTTACTCCACAAGTCACTGAGGTCATGTCACCGCTTCTCAATGAGGGTTTACAGGTTGAAGGTCGAGATCAAACCAGGTAAATGACTAAACCATATGTCAAGTCTAGAGCTTGTCTCTTAGGAAACTAACCGTCGCAACATTTCCTAATCGAATTTTCTTCGTTGTGCTAATTTTTTAGATGAATGCAATTGTCCTTTTGGGCTACACACTTACATGCATATGGGTCGAAAGTGCAATGGCGTATGCGTTGCTCGCACACACACATTATGCAAACTTTGCAATAAAAATTCAATTAAGTTACAAGGACGCCAGCCGTCGTCCTGTCAAGTGGTAACTGAACTGAACTGCCTGGCTGACTAACTGAGTGACTAAGGGACTGAATGACTTTTGACGATAAATCACTAAATTGTTTGCCATTGTTCTTGTAATGGCTAAATTTGTGACATGCTGTGATCGGGCGAATCGTTTATGACTTTGATGCACGTTTTAATTAATGATTACACAATACACGTATCTCTATGTCTGTGTGTGTGTGTATGATTGTGTGAGTGTGTGGGTTTGTGTAGCTTTGTGTGTGTTTGAGTATGCACTAATTACATGCATCGAGAAAAAGAATCCAACTATAGCAAAAGCGAAACCAAAAGCCTAGCAATATCAAAATGCTTGAGGCAATCCACAACATAAGGACTTAAAGGACAATGGCCAGCTACCTAACATAAGCCCGCACACCCTCCAAAACACACACGCACACACACTCACACACACACATATGTAAAGAAGTCCCATACACATACCGCCCCCCCCACACACCCACAAACGCACACACACATGGTCAACATAAGTCACAAAACCAAATAGAATCTCCCGGCCCTCATCCTGTTCAAAAAGGCAAGTTTATCCACTGAAAGAAAATTTCCAAAAAGAAAAGAAAATTTCAAAAAAAGATAATTTCTTTTAGGCACAGCATGATTTAATCTTTATAAATCACATAAAACTGCTGCCAAAACTTAAGATTAGAAAGGAACTTATTATTTAAAATAAGCCAATGCATAATAATTCACATTATGAAACTAAAACTAAGAAATAAGACACCGATTAGGTCACACGAAATGGAGAAGCGATTTCTGTTGCTCTTTTCTTCGAATATACCTCCTGAAATCCAATTAGAATAAATTTTTAGACATATTAAATCTTCTTCTTAAATTTTAACAACAAGAAATAAAGAAATCTAGAACCATTACTGATTTCAAGATAAAACAACTTAAATAAATGGATTAAGGATTGAGATACATTAAGTTTAGAATACTACAACTAATTAACAGTAAGGCAGAATTAATAAATTTAATTTAAGTTTAGGTTTCCTCTAGAATCTAATTTTTGTTAATCGCTAGTTCTTACTTGACCTACATAATATTTATGTATATTTGTATTGCTGGAAAATTAATAAAATTATACTTAAAAAATTAAAGGCACGACACTTCCTGTGGTAAATCAAATCTAATCGAGTTCTGCGTATGAAGTGGAATAAAGTCAGGGATATAGAAGTCCCAACTGTTCCCAACATATACAGCTGATGAAGACAAGTCTTTCTTACATTTTCGTAAAGTTATTTTACTCTTTTAATTAAATTTACTATAATTCGGAGGCTTCAATTAAAAGTTTTTCTCATGAGCCGGCACTTTTCTCGCAGTGCATGCTAGCGTAAAAGGCCCTCAGGCAGTCAAAGAGATTTTTGGCGGTGGCCGCAACGGCTTTGCCATGTGTTCTACATAGAAGGTGTGGGGATGAAGGGGGAGGGGGGAGATAGGCAGATTTGAGGACAGAGTGTTTGTTAGATTTATAGCCTTAAAGCCATATATGCCAATGTTCATTTGGCGGTGAGGAAGTGTGTGTATGTGTGTGTGAATGCATGTGTGTATAGTTCCATGTGTGTGTGCCAAGTTGAACTCAATTAATACTCATCAGCGTGACATTAGTGCCATTTGCAGATGAAGAGCAAAAGATTAGAAGGGGACACACAGAATGCGAAACAGAGAGGGTGGATGGGGCAGTCGAATGGCAAAAAGAGAAACCACATAGAGAAACATAGAGACAAGGATAAATTAGCCGGGCACGTGCAATTGCAAATTGTTTCACATTTGAATAACCATTGTACCCATATCAACCACCTCGACACACCGCCTGCTGGGGGCCATTGCCCCACCCCAAACCAGTCACCACCACCCAACAATCAACTCAACTTGTATCAATAAATTTCCAATATATTTTCTCATTTTTGTATACTCTATCGAAAGAAGCATCCTCGATAATGAACATAGATAAAACATTTTCTTGCTCTTCTCTCAATTTCAATAGATTTTTCTGAACGTCATTCGAAAGATTACAGCATTGCTAACTAATTTTACAAAATTCATTCTATTCTGCTATAGTTAGCAAATAATTTTTATAAAACTCAAGTGTCTTAAGTACAACTCTCCTCAGTTTTAAAAATATCAAAGAAGCTAACTTCGGCTAAGCCAAAGTTTGTATACCCTTGCAGCCCTTGTCCATTACATTTTATTTCCTAAACAATTTTTTTTTTCTTAATCCAATAAAGAAATATTTTAAATACATTGGCTGGGGCCAGCCAATCGCCAAATAGTAGGCGTGCCAAGACAATGTAGCGATTGATATTCATATTCACACACACACAATCGCAATTTTGACACATATATGTGCTTCACTGCTTATGAGTGCACTGCTTATGGCAGCAGTACTGCTGCATACTGCTGCTGCCGTAAGCAGTGCACGCTATATAGGCAAATTTTATATCGTCGAAATCAGGCGTTATGTTTATCCGATTGTTTTGAAATTCACGCATATGATGTAATCCCTTTTTATTTATGTACGTAATCAGTTTGGATAAAATTGTTCAAAAAATATAGAAGTTATTCGCATTTAACGTTTGTATTTGTATGGCAGCTATATGATATAGTTGTCCGATCTTATTCAAAATCGCAGATGTGCATGTGGCTGTATAGAAAAGCTTATATACGAACTTTGAATGCCATAGCTCTAAAACTGTGGGACTAGATCGCGAAGCACCAGACAGACAGACAGACAGACGGACAGACGGACAGAAGGACAGACGGACAGACGGACATGGCTATATCAACTCGTCTTCTCTTGCTGATCAAGAATATATATACTTTATGGGGTCGGAAACGATCCCTTCTCTGCGTTACAAACATCTGACCAATTTTATAATACCCTCTGCAAGGGTATAAAAAGAGCCCGTCAGAATAATTATAGATGTTTTACTATCCATTTTAAATAAGTTCATATTGAGCTATAGTATTCCATATATTCTTCAACCTCTTCTCTCCCCATAGAAACTTTTCAAAATAGTCGAAGCTGAACTCCGAAAGTACTAGGTGCAAAATAATTCTATGAACATCTTCAGATAATCTCTTTGTACCTGGGCTTCTATCACATTATGTATTTTTTCGATAAAAAAAAGGCGAATATGTCCAACCATATTGCAATGAAGAGTATTAAGAATTAATCATATAGAAAGAAAAGTCGACCCTCTGGAATTTTGCTTTGCTTTTTGATGTCCTTATCAGCATCATTAGGGGAAAAATTTAAAGTTCTTCTTCTCCTTTTTAGAACTAAATAAATCAACATTTATGTCTCTTTTTTTGCTGTTGGTGATTTTAAGTTTAATTTGGTCATAAAACCAGAGATAAATTTTAAGCTGTTATTTAACGTTGAACTTGAAGAGGTGAATAAATTACAAGTGACATTATTTGATTGAAAGTTAAATGAATTTTGCACAAAAATAACAAGAAATTCTAGGATGAGGCTGCAGCAGTTAATATGATAATTTATTTGATTAGGTTTCTAAATAAAATTCAATTATGTCCATTTCTCTCTCTCTCTCTCTCTCTCTCTCTCTCTCTCTCTCTCTCTCTCTCTCTCTCTCACTCTCTCTCTCTCTCTCTCTCTCTCTCTCTCTCTCTCTCTCTCTCTCTCTCTCTCTATCTCTTAAATAGTTTTACATTTAAATAAAAATTATGCAAAGCTGAGAAGCTGATCAAAAAAATGAAATATTTCAAATATTGCATTCTTAAGTAAGCCCTGTTTGCATAATTTAATTAGGTATTTTAAGTTTTTTCTCAAGAAATCAAGAATTTACAATTTTAATTGCAAGTTTTTATTCTATCTAGTTTGCATAATTAAATTGAAAATTAGCATTTCGAACTGAAACTTCATTATTGAGAATGAAATCAAAAAGAAGCCCTTAATTCCAATATTCAAATTTACACATTCAATGAGCTATACAAAATTTTCAACTTAAAGTCAAAACAAGAGTAGGAATATATTTTTAACAAAGAGATTTTAACTATTTGCAATTTCGTATCACAAATTAGAATTTACCTCAAATGACGAAATGAAAACAATATATTGAACTATCATCGCTTATCATTGATTTTTATCAAGTGTTTGCTATCCGAATTAGGATTATGGCTATGAATATTTATAAAGCTTTTGGAAAATGATGCACTTGCATTTTAAGTCCTAATTATCAAAAAGGCAATTGACATGTTTCAGTCTGTCATATGAATTGACGTAGAAATAATCAATAAGCAAATAATAAATATTAAATAAGAAAAGGGACAAGGATCAAAATTATTAATATTAACATGACTATTTCTTGTATAGTTGAGGATAATTAATTATAATAAGGTAAACTTTTTATCAATTTATAAGCTTTTTTACAAAAATTAAATAAATCATTTATTCCAATCAAGAATTGTATAGTATATAAAACTATCGAAACTAAACCGAAATAAAAAAAAAAACCAATTTACCGAAAATAATAAAACTTAAGCAATTCACACGGAACGATTTCATGGTCTTAAAACAGCAAGAATAAAACAAAGAATTTGATTAAAAAAGGCTATATTTTTATAAATTGTTTTTTAGATTTCTTCAGTGTTTTACCAAATTTAAAGAAAATCTTTTATCAATTTGTCAAACTTTTGGGAAAATGATTCATTTAAATAAAACATTAAAGTATTTTAAATTAATCATTTGCTTTAACTGATAGTTTGTAGAAAACAAAACTTTTATTAAACTTTTACTTAGGTAAATTTGTATAAAAGTGCAAGGATTCAACCTTTTTGAGTTTCGAAACAAATGTTACATTCAATTGACCTTTTTGATTGCACAATTTTGATACACAGAATTCTTATGTAAATGGAAAAAGTTCCAAACAATATGCTGACCTTCTGTTAGTTTTTAATTAAAGACTTAAAGCCAACTGGAATTAGATAAGTTTAATTATATTTACGATATCGAAGTTTAGTTAAGATAAGGTATATTTGGAAATGGAATCTTTATATTTCGAGTTGCCAAGTGGAAATGGGAAAACAATTTAGTTTCGTTGCTTACCCTTCAAATAAAATCAAAGCCAACTCCAAAAACTAATGTCAAATAAGAGAGAGATAAGCGAGATATGACGATATGTGTAGAGTTTTTGTTTATACTTTGGTTTTTTCTTTTTTTTTTTTTTTTTTATCCCAACCACAAAAAAATTTGGATCAATTTGTTTGAATTGCGATTTTAATGTAGAACATTTTTCAAATTTTCAAAATTTCAAACACACACTCACACACACACACACACGCACGGACACATACGCATGGACGCCTTGGCACGTTTTGCTTTTGAGTGCAAATGATTTGTTGTTGTTAAAATTCTCGTTCATATATTTTGTTTGGGTCAATTTTCCCCGTTGAGTACAACGTTGCGTATGAGCGACGCGCAATAAACTGAAACCTCTGAACATTGAAAATTGAAAAGCAAGAGCAAAAGCGGCGAGCCAACATGTCGTATGCGGCATGACGAATCCCAACTTGTTGTAAGGCGTCATCGTGTGTGGGTGGTTTTACTTGTAACGAACTCGTGGGTGGTGGTTCGGATGGGTGGCTGGTTGGGTATCGGTTTCGGCTTCTGTCTGGGATGGTGGTCTGAGTTGCTGAAATTAAGACACCGAAATATGCGAGACAACAAAATGTGAAGGAAAATACGCATAGCTTGGAGAAATAATAGAAAAACAGCCGGAAAATTGCCTCTTAAAACCGCTGGAGTATTTCTATAGTCTTTCGATGTACGCTCACCGACGAAAGGACGAGGGGGAAAGTGAGGTTTGCGGTGGATATTGGATGTGTAGGCGGTGGAAGATTGAAAACTATTTGAACCACAATTCGGTTTAGCTCAGATTTATGTTAATTGACATGTTTTGGATTTTTGAGGGTTTTTTTGGTAACTTTATGATATTAAGCAGCAGTTTCTTTCATCCAACTACAAAAGGACTAATACCAAATATTGAGTTAACATAATTAAAGTAGTTAAAGCGCAGTTTGGAAATTTCCATAAAGAAACAAAATAGCTGAAAGCAGTTAAGTTGACAATTTACCTTCACAATGCCCTTACCAAATTGGCGCATAAAATTGAAAATTTATTTTTTACCGTAAACTTTTAACGTAATTCTTATCTGCTACGAATTCACCCATTTTGGGAAATATTTTCGCTATATTGAATGTAAATAACACATCAAGAATAAGTTGGGAGGGAACTAAACCAATTTAATCAAAAGCTAATTTATTTTTCTACATATTTATAACAAATTGGTTAGTTGTCTGAGCAACTAAAATTAGCTAAACTTTTAACGATTTATTAATTCATAGATAACGCAAAAATCCATGGAATTTTTATTCACAAACTTTTAAGTTTTGGGTGGCAATTCGGAGCAGAGAGATTTAATTAAGATTCCAAAAATTTAAGAAAAGTTGCAAACACTTCTAAATGCATTTACTTTGACGCTAAACAAAAAAGCGCAATAAAAAAAAATATATATATAATTCAGTTTCGACTTCGATTTGGACACGACAGTTATCTTGTTTTTGCTCTTCTTTTATATAGTTTAAGAATCTAACTCGGCACTTAATTATTATTTTTCTTGATACTATGGACACATATATAGATTTCTTGGAATCATTGGTGAAAATTAAGATAAACTTCCGTTATGTAATTTAATTAAAAATGTAATTAAAATATCACCTAATTTAAAAACTTTTCAATCTTTTGTTCAAACCTCATTAAATTTATATTCTGAAGCGACGTTTGATTTTAATGTTAATTAGCTCTTCAAACAATTATAGCTCAACATGAGTTAATGATTTTTATGAAAATGTCTGTTATTTTTTTTTTTTCTTCAACTTATTTTTTGCCTTTTCCTCAGGTTTTCCATTTTTGTGTTGTTGTGCAAATTTCACGCGAGCAAACTAAATGTTTTGGTTGTTGTTGCTGCCAGCGGGCATACAGAAAAATTTTCATTCATTTTCATTCATAAAAAATGGAAGGTGGAAATACGTTTCACTTGCCTTAGCTGGTTGTTGGTTGCCGCTGCCGTTGGCGTTGCCATTGCCATTGCCATTGCCTTTGCGCGGGGGCGTTGTGTGAAAAACAATAAAATGCCAGCCGAAGACGAATCAAGGCAGACAAACAGGCGGGCGGCCCAAGTTAATGGGAGAGCCAAGAACAAAAAGAGGAACACGATGATGAAGGAACAACAAGCTGAGGTAGACGACGTTGGAGAAAAGGGAGAAGAAAACAAAACGCAAAAGTTTTTGGTACTTTTTCCGCAAGAGCAAATTGTTTTTGTTGTCTCTGCTCTTATACCCTGTAAATCTAACGGTAAGGGGTTACCTGCAGAGAGAGAGAAAACAAAATCCAACTATTTCTTACTTCATGCTAATATGAATTTTTCTACCATCTAGTAGATGTTCTCCATAGGAACCTCCACTTCTACATTTCTGTATATTACAAAACGCCATTTCCATGATGGATTTCGTTACATTTTTGCTTGGTGCAGGGTATCTCAAAGTCGGTGCTTAATTTTAAAGCAACAACTGTTTTTGTTTGGCTCTATTTATATTAATAATCATATGGGTTCATGTGAGTGTGTGGCAAAATCTCTGTCCATGTGTGTGTCTGTGTCTGTGTACTTTTATTTATTTTCTTTTTATTCAACGCGTCTTGCCACATATTTGTTACTTTTACTTACTTTTTTAGTAGATATACCCTTAAAAACAACAACGATGAAGAAAAGTTTCAAAGTTAAAGTGAAAATAATGCTAGCAAATACATAGAAAACAAAAATTGTCAGTATATTGAGACAAGTATAATATAAAATCCATCTTCCATCATGTTTCAAACATCACGAAAACTGATTCTTCACGGGAATTACGACATTTACTTCCCAGAGGACTTAAGGAAAGAGATGAAGGTCTCCAAGTTCTCTTCAAAACGCTGTTCCGAGGAAAATTTCCCTCAGTGTATGATAAAAGTAGCACAGCTCCTGTTCAACATTTTTTTCGGTGTTTACCCACAGGAAAACAAATCACAAGAACAACAATGGGCAAAACCAAACAAAAAAACGAAAATGTCAAGCAAAAATGTAAAAAAATAAGAACAAACTAAACTGCGAGTCGATAAGGTCGTCCAAATCAAAACACAACGAACGGGAATGAGTTAGTCGAAGAGTGCGGAGAGAGCGGCAAAGAAGGGAAAGCTTGGTTAGAGTTGGATTCAGAATTGTTAGACAGCATGTCAGTGACAAAATAAGTAAGGATAATGCCCAGGCCAGGATATGCAGGGACTGACGCTTTGTTCCATTTACGTTTTTTTCCCTTTTGACTGGATTTAATGTTGAGCTTCAGGATGAGGGCTATAAATGGAATACTTTAAGTGAACCGAAAACTTGTGAATTACGCGTTTTTAATAATTTGAAATGAAGTCGAAATAGCATTGAAATGAAATGGAAAAGCAATTGAATGTAAATTGAAACGAAATTATTATATGTAGTATCTATATCTGAGGAAATTACTCAATTTTAATAGTTGGATATTGATTTCAAATGAAAAAAATGATGTAAAATTCCATTAAAAGGAAATTAAAATGGAATTCAAAACAACGTACGCTTTCGATTAATATAGATTTTCACGGATATTCTGACAATTTCAACTGAAATTAGAAGGAAGTTAAATGTCTAATATCGAAGGTTTGATCAAAATTTAAACACATTGTGAAATTTGAAATGATATTAAAATCAGTTGAAGGTAAGCTTCAAAATCTGGGTTCGAAGTACATTAGCAAATTATTCATTTTTGTTATTTGAGTATTGGATTAAAATGGAATTGAAACATAAACTGAAATTCATTTGAAATGAAATTGAAACGGAACAGAAAAGGAAATTGAATCGAAATCAAAGTAAAGCTCTTTTGGAATTGAGGTTAAATTTGTGACAAACTAAGAGGTAAAATTACGGGACAAGGACTTTCACATTTAAGCCTTCAAGGATGTGTTTAATTATTTCGATGTCATGCTGGCTGCCATAATATTGCCACATCTGCCGTTTTTAGTAGTTGACTTTAGAGCAGCAGTTTCTCTAGCTATTATCTCCCACTGGGTATTAATTACCTAAAAATCCACAATATCATCTGCCATTTACCAAGCCAGAAAGTCACTAAAGCGGAAGTGCATCAGTCGAGGACACCGACAGAGACATGGCACTTTGTATATACTATGGGTATATGTATACTTGTTTTTATTATTAATAATTATTTCACATGCAGAGACATTTAACACAGAGACAAAATTTTTACATGAATCTGACATACACACACACACACACACAGATACATGGTTTTTGGTCGTGTTGTCCCTTCCTGGCTAGAGGTTGGTGTCCGTACACCGACAACAGCAACAACAACAACAACAACAACATTGACGACGACTACGACAACGTTGACGCAAATCGAAAATGCCAACTGCCTGGTCGCCTCTTGCTCATCTGTTTTGTCTTCCTCCTTTTGGCTCTCCTACTTTCTGGGGTATCATAATTTCATTTTTGTGTACATTTTCTGTTTGCTGTCAACCAGGCCGAAACGGTCATCATCTATGTGGCTAGCTGATGCTGACCAGCTAGAAGAACGAGTCGCTCTGCTCTATGCTCTATGGATGTTCTATGGTCCCTGGTCTGGTCGTTCGGGTCCGATCTGGTCCGGTCTCTATTTTAATAAGCCTTCAGGTGCAGCAGCAAATGAGCCATGCATTATTTTAGTTTTCGGCTTCTCACAAATTTATTTATTTATGTAGAAATTGTAATTGCGGGTTTCTTTTGCATTAGACAAGCAAATATTGTTTGTATTTTTGATAAAAATAGAAGATGCAACTGTTTTTGTTGGCAAAAGATTAATGTACATAAATAAATTTCTGGGCTTTATGTAAGAGTTGCCCTTGAAGTCAAAAATTGTTTCTTGGTGTTTTACATTGTAAAATTTCCATTTTTCCGATATTGTAATATTGTATTTATTTCACTCTGTTTTTTAATTGCATTGGAATTTAGATTAGTTTAAATTCCATTTAAATTTATTTCCAACTCAATGTAATATAAATTTAGTTTCACTTTAATTTCATTTAATTTCGTTGCAATTTTATTCAATTTTACTTCACTTTGATCGGTGTTACAATTTTATTTAAATCTTAACTCCATTTTTTTTCAGTCTCCTTCATTTTGCTGCATTTTCAATTAAGTTCAATGTAGAAAACCGCTTGTCTTTGGCTCATTTGTGGTATCTATGTTGAAATATTTATTCACGGCTAATATCCCTTGTGATATTTTTAGTTGAAACACACGATGCAGATCAAATATGCCGCCCCCGACGGTCTACAAACTAACCACCCGCTCTAGAATCATTTCTCTCTGTAGAATTGTTTATAATTATGACTTATAGACGTTCATTTGAATCGTTTTGTTGATTTAGAACCATTAATTGTCAAGTAATTAAAATGCCTTTTGAATTACTGCAAAATCAACAAAATGAAACAAGAAAGAATAGGGAAAACAAGAAAAGCATTTTCCTCATATTTCCCCGCATTTTGCACAATTTCGTTTTCATTTCGTCTAACCGCAAAATGAAAATCTTCCCATTCCGACCACGACCATTCATTGTCGTTGCGTCATGTGTGCTGCATTATATTCATTCTTTTTTTTTGTTAGATTGTGCCAAGTTTTTCCCTCTCATCTTTGTGGCACTACCTCTCTCGCTCACTTAATACACATAAATAAAAGTTATATAAAATACAAAACATTAAACTAACACTTAAAATATGTAATTAAATTTTCTATAATCAAAAGCGAAATGAGCCAAAGAGCAAAAGACACATAGAAAGAGAACTGCATACCGAAAGAGAGAGCGAGGGGGTAATGTGCTCTCAAGCATTTGGCAGTAATTGTTTAAAATTAAAATGTCATACTTACGACTAATTAATGCAAATACAAAATAACAATAAATCAAAAAAGCAAACAACAAAGCCAATTATGCACAAACAAAGACAAAAATAAAGGAAGGCAAAGTAAATAAACTTGTAAAAGCAAAAATGTACATAATTCATACGAATATTGTTCAAAATGAAGTAAAGACTAACATTCCTTCTAGTCTTCTATAGTAATTGAATATTCTAAGGTAAATTCAATGGGTAATAATAAGCAGACAACTCGATGTAGCAGCAAAGAAACAATTTGTTACAGGGCCCCTTGTTATCTTAGTTTTTATCAACTGCTGGAAACATAACTGGGTAAACATAACCCACAAAGGTATCGACGAGGTTATCTGATCATTGAACAATGTTCAGTGATTAAATTTCACTCAATTTTAGTTACACTTACAGCTATGTTAAAAAGACCTGACGTACGAAAGGAACGTAAAGAATCGACTAGTTACTTAAGATAAATTTGAGAAACTTTGATAGAACCTTCTTCTGCATCTCTCTTACAGACCTGCACTACCATTCCATTTAAATAAGCTCTTAAAAGGCAGATTTCAAGATCTACCCAAGAAAATGCATTCCAAAAAAGTGTTAATTATGGCGACTTCTCTTCTTTCTCTCGCGAAAAGAAGTAATTTAATCACCTATACCAACAATTAAAAGGTATAGGTGTTAGATTATTACTAAAATTGACATTAGAAATATTTTCTTATTTAAAAACGCTTTTCGTATACTTTTGGTTGAACACTGCTTAAAACTTCTTTAAAGCTTTACTCTAATACCCTTGATAAGCAAATGATTCCCTTTAGAAATCTTCGGTTTTTTTTATTATCTCTCTGTTGAGAATGGAAAGTTCAACCGCAACACAAATTTTTACATTTTGGCACTCAGCATATGCAGAGAAAGAGAGGGAATGAGCTTGGTCAAGGCGAAGAAGACTATTATTGAATATTTTATAATGCATTGGTAACCTCACACAGATACGCACACACACACAGATACACACTTAAGCACACACAGATACCCTTAAAATAAATATATATATATGTATATAAAACTCAAGCGGCTAAAGTTTATGGCATGAGAATATTTTCAATGGGGCGCCCAACGCCAAAAAAAAAAAAAAGAATAAAAAAATCGAAAAAAAATATTGTCGAGTGCCAGCCGCATTCAAGCACTTCAGAGGGAGGGTAGTTGAGGGGGGGGTTGGACTGTACAGGATGGGTAGGTGAAAAGCCAAAACGATGCTTGAGAAAATTTTGCGCGCGAATTTGTTGCCAACTTTTCGATTCTCGCCGAATATACATATGTATGTACTATATAAGCGACTCACTAATTTGCTGCCGTTTGCTTGTTTTTTTATACCCTGTAAACTAAGGAAACGCATGCATTAGCCAACAAGTAGAACTAAGCGATCTTAGAAGAAGTGTGTTCTACGTCATGTTGTTAGGAAGAATAAGAACTTCGTCAGTCTATTAATCAATACCATTTATTTAATCCAATTTCCATTATATTATATACATAAAATACTGAAAAATCTATGTAAAATCGCAATAAAACATTTCGATTAAATAAAAAATATTGCTAAAATCTTTTTATATTTTAAGTGAGTTAAACTGCTGGGTATTGGAAAACAAGAGAAGACTCACAAACATTTATGATCTTCGCTACGGGATATTTCGCAGTCGATGTTCGTGTTAGCATGGGCAAATTTTCATATCAAAATATTTCCCCAATTTCCTTTTAGCATCTTGAAAATGCTTCAACATTCGTATCAAATAAAGCGTAATATTTCGATATAGATTTATGTACATACATACATACATACATACATATTGTCTAGCTTGTGGTCAAAGAAATGGACAGTTTGGCCATTAAAAGAGGGCGCCCTTTGCCCACTTTCCCCGTGTCAGCGCATTGAATTTCATATTTTTTGCCCGTTTACATAGACAATATTTGGCATTGGACATTTGCTTTGTTGGTATTGCCGGTTCCTTCTGTTTGAGCCAAAACATTTGGTTTCACTTTGCGCATAATTAACTTTTGCATTTTCTGGTTCCAATTTACGAAAATTCAAATTCAATTTTCCCTCATTATTATTTATGTATAGGGGGAAACTGTTTGCTTTACCAAATGACATTATTTCGGTTTGATATTATTGAATGTGGTGATAATTATACATAAATAATTAATATTAAATAAATTGTGAAGGAAACCTACGGCTATTCAATTTACTCGTGTTTACAATTTTGAAATGGCATTAAGTTGGATTCAGACAAAATGTGCACTGAGAAAGGCGGAAAATTTAACGTACGAGATCAAACTAGTTCAGTGTGTAACAACTTAAGCCTCAAATTTAATTGTTGTGAACAAAAGAATCAAATTTTATATATACTTGACTATTTTTCGATGGATATTGTGTAAAATGCAACCGATTAATAATCTTATACGACTTTGTATGACCTCAAGCGAGCATTAAACGAAAGTTGGATAAATCTTGTAGTTTTATATTTGTTTAGTTTATTAAACTTCAATTTTTAATTTGGAAATTCAGAATAAGTTAAATTATTTTACAGCAGTTGATAAGTTATTATAATAGAAGAATGAAAGTAAAAAGCTTCAAAAGCCACATTTATATTTAACCACAAATCTAATAAATTAAATTATATAGAAGTCATCAGAACAAACTTAGCTTTGGTCTGCTACAACGAAACACCAAGCACATAAATTTAAAATCGAGTGCAAAACATATTTGTTGGTTTCATTCAACTTTTGCATGGATTTTCGCCTTTCTCTCGCTTTCCCCGCTTTGTAAGCATCGAAAATGTGCCACGTTGCGTATGAGTAATGAGCCAAAGCATTCGATATCTAACGCATAGAGCGAAAGTGCTCAGACAAAGGACCTCCTACCTCAGTACACCCCACTGCAACATCACAGACGCTGTGACGCTAAAATCAAGAGGATGTGAGGGACAGAGAGAGACTGAGAGAGGGAGATGAAATCCCATTGCCAAAATAGCTAAGTAATTGCGAATCGTTAAGGAAAATTTGAACAAGGGGAGTAGAAGAAAATCACACACGCTTCTATATATATACATTAAAATATATATTTAGATCGCTCAGAAGCCTTAGAAGCATAACTGACGTATGTACGTATTAATGGTTGCTGCAGAGAGAAAATGTTTTGTTGATTACGTATACGCACAGTTGGCCGGCTAATTGAAGCAGCTGCTGATGGGTAACGCCTCCGCCCATTCACTTATTTTTCTTTCACTCAATCTGCACTCTCTCTCTCTCTCATTCTCATTCACTCTCTCTTGCTTTCTTCCATCTCTTCTCTTTGGTCCCTGTAATACTTTGCCAAATTGCTCACTTGGCTTCTTCATTGCCTTTTTCTTTCTCTTTGCAGTTACTTAAATGTAATAAAACACAAGTGCAATTAAACAGTTGACACACCCACACACACACACTCACTGTGGGTCGATGGACCACGATGAGGCTAAATGCAAGCGACGCCTTGTTAAATGGCAGACAGGATCAAAAAACAGAGGAAGGCAAAGCAGCACAAACAGTTCAACTGAACAGTGTGGAAAATAATTGCTATATGGAACTTTCCCTAAGCTGGCCACTGACTAAACTTAAACTTGCTTATACTATACCCAAATTTATGATCCAATATTTATTTCAGTTCATCCCATTGGCTATGCAATCTCTGATCTCTTTGTTTATTCCCGAGATAAGTTCAGAATTCAGGTAGTTTTGTCTTAGCCTTTTTTACATCGTGGGGTCAAAAAACATTTCAATGGAATTGGAGCAATATGGTAGTCAAATGGCCACACGAATCTAGATAATAAAAAATAACAAGTCTATAAAATGTAAAGGACTATTTTTTGCCATTTTAGCTCTGCACGTGTCCATGGCTTGCAGATTGCATCCTCTCAAATGGTGCTATAATTATTCTATACTTGATCCTCTATGCCCTATCGAATATAACCTATTCTAATCAATAAGAGTTCTGATAATTTTTGGATAGATCAACCGATATATGAACAAATGTTTAATTACTTATCCAATCTAAAATAAATTTTAGAAAATTAGTCACTTTTTTAGCGTTTGCATCTTCGCTCAGCATCTTTGCTAGCTGCTTTCTTCTCTCGCAGTGTCTATGCAGTTTATCTTCATTCATTTTCATAGCCAAGTCGTAAATTTTAAATGCCTTTTTATAGGTCATTGTTGCCGCTGACAAAGAGAGAGAGAGAGAACGAGAAGAGAGAAGAGACAAAGACCCGAAAGAAACGGCCAAGAATAAGAAACTTTCGAACTGAATTGAACTTTTTTTTCTCTTTTTTTGAACTACGAAACTCTGGCGAAATTTCCTTTGCCGTTTTGGTAGGAGAAATTTATGCGCTTGACTGAGCGGCGTCTGTCGGTCAGTAGCAGAAACGGCAGCAACATCAGCAGCAGGAGTAGCAATGGCAACAGCAAAATGGCGCCAAAGTTCAAAGAGCCTGACCCCCAAACAAAAGGTTGCACGTGCACTGTGCAGTTGCCAGTCGCAGGGCTGAGGAGAGGAGAGGAGAGGAAAGAGGTGCGGTCGTAGGTAGTATGGGCTTGGCCACTTAGTGGCTATACCCGACTGCGTTGTGCGTCTAGTACAAGGACCAACATGATTGAGTTTTGCTTGTGCATTCAATTTTATTGCAAATTGTTTGCAACAGTTTTTTGCTCTCTCTCTCTTTATTTTTTTGTTGGCCCATGCAAAACATTTTGCGACAAACACAAAAAAAACAGCAACAAAATAGCTATCAACTAAAAACCCCCAAAATAAAAAAGGAAATGTTGCTGCACTGCAGCAAGCCAAAGCTTTGGACAGGGTTCACTTTGTTTAAGAGGGTTTTGCGCCCTGCCCTAAACTAAACCATCGTGTATGCGATAAATATGCATGTTACGAGGGGCGTCAAAGGAAACTTGCTAAAAGGACTTTCGGTTTTTCCGAGCCTCACTTTAGCGCAACCAAGTCGATATTTATAATACTTGTGATATTTATAAATACTTTGATACCTGCCCAATTGGGTTCAAATATCTTTAAAGAGAACAATTTTACAATTAAATGTCAGAATCGATTACAAAAGCAACTGTTGAACTGCCAGAAATTTGTTTAAAAATGTAGGAGAATTGTGTGAAAAACAAAACCTATATAAATTTTAAATATTTCTGGTTCAAATATCATTTTTACCAATTTACAATCTATTAAGTAATTTTGCTTTGCCACCTAACTGAAATTTGAAGAAGCCTGTATTGGCATATTCTTCACCAAATAATTCTTTTAAATGATAGTCACCAATGCGACCAAGTATGGTCACGCCCCTTTGGCAAACATAATTAGTCTCTAAAGTCAGTTTAGGGTTTGAGGGCTCCTTTTTCTGAGAATCTGTTTTAATTAAAGATATTCCAAAAGAACCAATTTTAAATCTCTTACCTCATTTTATATTCAATTTCCTATTCACGCCCCCCGTTGTATATCTCGCTCTCGCACACACACACACCCAAACTCACACACACAATCATAGACATTTGTTTTACAAATATCAGAAATTTTCAGACAACTCGAAAACGAGGAGACGCCCGGCAAAATGTTTCGTTTAGATTTATTGTTTCACAAATTTTATACCTTCACACATACTTATAATGCATACATATAAACATTTTCTCACACACACTCAAGCCGATGGATAAGGGGTGTGGGGTATGTGTTGGCATTGCGACGACGACGATGGCGGCAACTATGGTGATGGGAAAATGTATTACAATTAATTTGGCACACACGGCGTATGTGGAATATTATTTTCGTCGTCTGCAATTGAGTAAATCCGTGGCAATTGGCAATTATACAAAAAAAAAAAAAGAATACACAACAACAAACAAAAAATAAAACAAAAAGAGAACTGCAAAAAAAAAAAACGACAACTGCAAAATTGTTGCCATGGCCAGGCCACCCATTGAAAACGGTTGATTGATGAAACCAGCTGAGAGACGACCTCAAACGATGTGGCAGGAATACCGAGTATTCGAGTATATGTAAAATGATTCATCTCCTAAGTAGCTTGGCGGCTGATAGATGAAAGCACAGCGCAGGGTGCTGCAAAGATAGCATAGGTCAAAGGTCATGAGCTCTTTAAAAAGTGTAACATTTACATATTCAGCTGGAAAATGTTTCATAGTCAAAATAATAAATGGAATGCCATTTGAATAACTGTCAAACAGAAGGCAACACAATAAAGTACACTGAAGCAAAACCAAAAACAAAAAAAAGATCAAAACACAGGCAATGTAAATGATTTCCCCAGTATTGTCGTTCGGCGTAACTACACAGCATTTGTATGTTTGGTTACAGTAGTTTAGGGCTCATTAACTACTTTAGAGATTATGTACTTTTATATGTAATCAGCAATCCTTGAATTATCTTATTGTTCATAATATTCCTAAAAAATTATTCTCTACTATACTACAAAATGTCTTTTTAGCAAATTTACTAATTAAACCTGTGAAACAATTGAAGACGTTAAATGCGGCAACGAATTATTTCACTTGGCCATTATACAAAAATAAAGTAAGTAAGTCGCCGGGCCGACTTGGATATACCATGCATCAGGGGAAAACAAATTTCCTTGAGTTTATAAAACTTATTTCATATATTAAATTTCTTTCGTATGCGCGATTTCTAACATATGCTATCTCGCTCACTCTTATGTGTGTGCACTTTAGCGCCCCACCGGCCAAATTCGCCCTTGCACCGCTTTGAGCGCAAAACGTTTCAATGCATAACTCGGCCATTTTTATTCCGATTTTTATGAAACTTGGTGGAATGATAGATGTCCATAACATATATAAGTGTGCCGAATTAAATTCCGATACGATAAATATTGCGGGAGAAAATCACTTTTTATTAAATTCCGGAGGCGGAAGGGGGCGTGGCAAAAAAAAATAGGTGGAATGATAGATGTTCATAAGATCTATGAGTGGGCCAAATTAAATTACGATACGATAAATATTACGGGAGAAAATCACTTTTTATTAAATTCCGGAGGCGGAAGGGGGCGTGGCAAAAAAAAAACATAAACTTGGTCTGCGCCAAGACTACACGAGTCTACATTCTAAATTTGGTAACTCTAACATTTGTAGTTGCTGAGATCTCTGCACTCTTACGGACGGACGGACGGACAGACGGACAGACGGACAGACGGACAGACGGACATGGCTATATCAACTTCTCTTCTCATGCTGATCAAGAATATATATACTTTATAGGGTCGGAAAAGCTTCCTTCTCCCTGTTACATACATTTTGGCGACTTTAATATACCATTTCATCCTATGGATGCATGGTATAATCAATAAAACTAGCGAATCGGCAAGTAGCACACTTGAAGAGCCGCATGCTAGATCGTAGTGGGACATATATTATGTATGTTCCAATTTTTCTATAACTCCACTAAGTAGTACATCAGGCATTCCCAATTACAAGTGAATTTAAATTATCAAATTGAAATGCTTTAGCTCAAGACGAGAGCAATGGAAAATCACATCGACATAAATATTACTTACAAGAGATAATTTCTGTCATGATTTCTCGACCAGATTGTTTTCCTCCATTCGTGCTTCAAAAAACGAATTTCGAAACTATTTATAATAATTTTATTTAAAAAAAACTACACACAGAAAACTTATCAAGGAAGAATTGTAAGTGTTATCCCATTTTATCCACTTAAGATTAAATAATTAACTAAGTATCGGTTGAAAAATATTAACAGTAAGAAGTATGTGACATCTTTCTCCCTTTCATCCTACCAAGTGTCTAACACAATTGGTTACATTATTTTGTTGCTTGTTTTATCTATTGTAGCTATAATTACGACAAACTGAAGGTCGCGAGCAATTGCTAGGTGATAAGGTCGGGGTCAATCGAAATGCCTTTTTCTTCAGGAAATGTTAAAATATAACGTTTTTATACCATGCATCCATAGGATGAAATGGTATATTAAAGTCGCCAAAATGTATGTAACAGGGAGAAGGAAGCTTTTCCGACCCTATAAAGTATATATATTCTTGATCAGCATGAGAAGAGAAATTGATATAGCCATGTCCGTCTGTCCGTCCGTCCGTCTGTCCGTCCGTCCGTAAGAGTGCAGAGATCTCAGCAACTACAAATGTTAGAGTTACCAAATTTAGAATGTAGACTCGTGTAGTCTTGGCGCAGACCAAGTTTATGTTTTTTTTTTGCCACGCCCCCTTCCGCCTCCGGAATTTAATAAAAAGTGATTTTCTCCCGTAATATTTATCGTATCGTAATTTAATTTGGTACACTCATAGATCTTATGAACATCTATCATTCCATCAATTTTTTTTTGCCACGCCCCCTGCCGCCTCCGGAATTTAATAAAAAGTGATTTTCTCCCGCAATATTTATCGTATCGGAATTTAATTCGGCACACTTATATATGTTATGGACATCTATCATTCCACCAAGTTTCATAAAAATCGGAATAAAAATGGCCGAGTTATGCATTGAAACGTTTTGCACTCAAAGCGGTGCAATGGCGAATTTGGCCGGTTGGGCGCTAAAGTGCACACACATAAGAGTGAGCGAGATAGCATATGTTAGAAATCGCGCATACGAAAGAAATTTAATATACGAAATAAGTTTTATAAACTCAAGGAGATTTGTTTTCCCCTGATGCATGGTATATCCAAGTCGGCCCGGCGACTTACTTACTTTATTTTATCCTGAACTCAAATTTTCGTACAGTGTATCTTAAAGTTGACACCCATGACTGAATGTATTCCCAGTGATTTCCTACCCTTGTACACATTTAACCAAATGGTCCTACCATTTAACGGTAAAATGGCAGTAAAAGCACCATTAGCCCCTCTCACTCCCACCCACACACACACACACATCCATTCAATCAGGTGTCACAACAACATGGCGCACGCTTAACCGTTAAAACCCTCGTGATACAAAATAAAATATTAAGCACAAAAAAAAAAGAAAGAGAGAAAAAAATCCCGCAAACTTCAAACGTTTCATTTCGTTATTGTTGTGGTTCGTTTCGTTTATTTATACAAAATTAGTTTATGCCGCAACAACAAAAACAACAACATCATGAACAATAAGAGAGAGCAACAACAAGGAAACCCATTTGCAGACACTTAAAAAGCGCTTTTGCTGTTGCTTTCTTAGCGTTTATTATTTTAATAATTCTCGATGTGTTTTGTTTTTGGTTGTATTTTTCTGTGTTCGGGCGATTTTGATCTTTGACGTACACACCACACAGACAGACACTACACACACACTCACACACTCATATACAACCAACTAACCTGGCCCAGCAACTGCAATACCAGCAAATGAAACAGACCAGAGGGCTCTGCCAAGCATCGCATAGTAAGCACTTTCTATACCCTTCCGAATTATATTTGCATTTCTGCGTTCCAATACCTATTTCGTGACAGGGCTTCCTTGCTATTTCCGACTAAGCCGTTATTATCGTCCTATTTTGAGAGTCTAGTGAATACTCTTATACTCTATATATAGTATCAAAACTTCCCACTCTACTCCTTTGACCACCCCCATTGATGTAATGTCTTCAATACGTTTGTTCTTTTTCAAAATTCTCTATCAAATTCTACCCAATTTTTTCTCACATACTAAGTGATAACTTCTATAACTTTTTTGCCCAAAACAAATGTTTATAGTTTTAATACACAATGTACCCCAAAAAAATAAGAGTATAGATATCTCTTAGATGCATAACGAATCTACTTGTTTATATTCATTTAACTCTATGTGTATTTGTGTATGTGTGTGAATGTTATTAATTGCAATAAATGAATTGAAAGTGAGAGCGGCAGAGAGAAGTTTGGGGAATAGGGAAATCAAGAGTGGGCGAGCCCACACTGGATTTTGTCTTTCAAAAAACTTTTCCGAGTATCGATTTAATTAAACAATCTTTTGGTTATAAAAACGTTAACCGATAGTTCGGAGCACTATATATTTAATATATAGAATTCGATTTGCTTGGAACTCAATATTATATCTGTATGTATATTTATATATCTATATAAAAAACTGATTTAAACTACACTTGGTTTCCAATTATAAAAGAATAAAAATATAAGAATTTCCTACTTATTAATAACAAACTGATTTTATTTAGATGTAAGTATCACTTGGAATACAAAGGATTAAGTAAGAGTATTACTTTTAACCAAACATACTTAGCACCGACTCCCAAATCCCTTACTCTCTCACTTACAATACAAAAATACCTCTAAGCTGTAAAGTTCATCTAGAATATCTTAAACACTATACTTTGTTGTATAGTTATGTGTATGTACATTGTACAAATATATTTATTAACTAAGTATATAATGCTTACTAAGTAAATTGGCAATGTTTTACATCCTCAATTTCCTCACCGTCCAAAGTTTTCATTTGGCATTCGCAAAGAAATTGCACAATTTTTCGCTCGGCACTGCGTTTTTCCGATGGACTCAGTCCGTCGAGTAACAATTTTGATTTAGATAAAAAACTATTGGCACTCGTTGGTAATTGTTGTTGATTTTGTAATTGCTCCAATTCCAATTGATTCTGCACTTCTTTGGTTTGTTGCAAAACTGTTTCCATATTAGCTATTACAGTTGTTAGAATTTGATTGGAAGAGCAATTGGTTTCACTTTCTTCGCTTTGAGGCTCGGCAATGATTGAATTATATATGCTCGTTGTGTTGGGTATATCCATGGTGGTTGTTGTCACTACAGATACTTCACTTTGATTTAGTATCAAATCGGACACCGAAAGTACTTCCATTTCTTCCACATCCTCCTCCTTTTCATTTTCTTCTTTCTCCAATATTTCATTATCTGTACTATAATTATAATCATCAATTGTTTGAGAACTTTCCAGATTGTTTATTTTTGGAGGTCGTCCACGTTTCTTAATATGCTCTAAAACCAATGGGACACCTTTGCGAAAATGTCGATCCAAAAAAAGTAGATCATTAAAATGTCTCCAGGTTATGGGCACATTTTGTTTGATTTGTTGATTTCTATATTCCCTGGCAAAACGATCTCTTAGTTTTTTCCAGCGATTATAGCAAATTTCCTCTAAAAAAAGGCAGTATTAAATTAATAAAGGGCATGGTTAAAAATCTATTTCCTAGTCTTACCTGATACATTTAAGCTCTCAGAAATTTCATGCCAGGCCTCATTTTTGGCTGACAAATTCTTGGACACACGTATCTGATGTCTATCATACAGAACTGGATGCATTTTGACCAATTCAATCAGTTGTTGACTCAATAGATCATCTTGAAAATCATCTTCTAAGCCATCTTCCCGTTCTTGATCGGGTTCTTTTGGTTTCGATTTTTTCTCCATTGGTTTGGAGCTTAGCCTTCTTCGTTTTTCCTTTGGTTCATAAATCAATTTTTCGAGATTCTCATTTTTATTTAAGCCATGCTTATAGTGATCTTTAAGAAACAACAAATGCGGAAATATATCCCAATTTGTGGGTTCTCCAGGATTCTCTTGAAATCGACGAAATTCTTTGCCAAACCGATCTCGTAGACTTTTCCAGCGTGTTATACAGGCGCGTTCTGAAAGTGTGCGTACAATTATTTTCTTAAAGTGTCTTTAGGTGTTTCTAAGCAGAAACCAAGTTGACTTAGGTCAAGTATTATCAACGAATTAATTGGGAATTTAGAACTGGGAACACCCAATAATTATCCTTTACCTGAGGCTTTCAGCTTCTGTGATATTTTCTTCCATGCTTCGTCCTTTAGCGCCATATTTTTAGCACTTCTTGCACTATCCTTGTCATAGAGTATGGGAAAGGTTTCAATCAATTTAATTAATTGTATATCATCCATTGTAATAATTAAAAGAATTATTATTTACACTCTTAATTAGAGATGGTCAAAAGTGTTTTTAGAGACGAGCAGCAAGCACAGGTAATGGGATATAGTGACTGCCAGTCACACCAAACTGAGAAGTCACAAAATTACCAGGTTAGCTAAATTATTTAGGTAATATTTTGAGTATACGACCAGTCGAAAAAAAACACCAAAAAATAAAAAATTAAGATTTCATCAAGTTAACAAGGTTACTTTTTCCCTAGCTGAAATAAGCCAAATGGAAAACATATCGATAGTCACGAAAATAAACTCTAAACAATCATTTCTATCGACGGTACATCGGTGATTTTATAGCTACAATTACAGCTCTAGTGGTTAAACTGATTTGTATCCAAAAGTAAAATTTAAAATGTTTACAAGCATTTAAAATTATAGAAGCAACCATTTTTAATACTAGCATTAACTAAATAACATTAGTTAATGTTAATAACGTGCTCCATTGGCGAATAAAGGAAAAAATCCATTTGTCTGTGTGTCCGCGTGTGTATACATGTGTATGTATTGGAATTTGTGACCAAAAAAGCCGACATTAGCCAACAGCAGCAGCAAAAGAAGAAAAAACACAGTTGCGCCCATTTGTGTTGTTGTTGATTCATTAAATACAGTGCAGTCGCCCCTGATCCCCTCTTCCCATTCACTTGCTTGGTTGCTGCTTCGGCTCTCTTTATCTCTCTCTCACACCTCGCCACTTGAAGAAGAAACACAGTTACCGCTGTCGTCGTCGCAGTCGTTGTAGCCCGGGAGCGGCTAAAGAAGGCAACGTCATAAAATATTTATAAAAAAAAGCAAATCAATTTGTCATTAATAAGGAAAAGTTGTACAAAATCAAATATTCATTATGATCTTGCTGGAAATCAATAATCGTATCATAGAAGAGACGCTTTTGCTTAAATATCGCAATGCCCAGGCCGGGTAAGTAATCATAGCTGTAAAAATTAAATGTGACCTTATTCTTTTATTTTCACTTATCTCTAATTCCATTTGGTATTCGACGGACCTCGTGTTATCAGTTTTTTTTGCCTATCAGCTCCCCTTCTGAAATGAATTTTGTTGTGTACAGTCATAGTTTCCCCCCGCTCGGTGGTCGTTGCCCGCCACCCGCAACGCATTTGTTAATTCATTTATCGCATCGTTTTGTGCATAATCCATTTGGGAACTGACTCATCATCATGTTTGTTGGCGACTCCCATGTAAGATCAGGCTGTAGTTCATCAAAGAGTTCAACGATGACTTGTAACTGACCATAATTACTGTTATTGTACTCCACAAAATTAACTGTTCTTTTCAGTTATCCATTCTTGAAACGACAGAAATTGTTGTACAAACCGAAAGCATTTAGTAAAAGTTTTAAATTTTTCTATTACATATACATACATATGTACATATGTGCATACATATTGCGAGTGGGCACCTTTGATGTATATACATATGTACATAAAATATAAAAAGCCAAAAAAGATCGTACTCAGAGCTAATAAAACTCTCTTTCTCTACTTACTCTTTGTATTTATAAGACACGATAAGATATGTGGGGAATGACTAATTCAAAAATATTAAACTTTTGTTTGCCGTTGCAGACTTAAAACAGAATCGATAGACATACGAATAGCAGACTTTGATGGAGTTCTTTATCATATTTCCAATGTGAATGGTGATAAAACAAAAGTTCGGGTAAGCATTGTCTATAAGACTATTTATAACAATGAGCAACAAATAATATAAGTTTTTGTTTTCTTTTTCCGAAACATCATGTTGTAGATCAGCATATCATTAAAGTTCTATAAGCAACTGCAAGAACATGGTGCCGATGAATTGCTGAAACGTGAATATGGCAGTCTGTTAACAGACACAGAAGAAGGTTACCTTTGACTAAGTTCTAGTTAACATACATAGATAGTTATCTTTTTAATTTGTTCTACTTCAGGATACAATGTTTCTGTACTTATCAACCTGGAAGAGATACCATCGGATTGGGAGCAAATTGTTAAAAAGATTGGCCTATTAAAACGGAATTGTTTTGCCTCAGTATTTGAGAAATATTTCGACTTCCAAGAGCAAGGTGAAGAGGGTCAAAAGAGAGCCGTTATCAATTATCGCAATGATGAAACACTGTTAGTACTTTTATCTTAAAATAGTGTATACAATTGAATTCACAACATTATCCATTTTTGTTCAGTTATGTCGAGGCCAAGCCCGACCGTGTCACTGTTGTCTTTAGTACCATATTTCGGGACGAGGACGATGTCATCATTGGCAAAGTATTTATGCAGGAATTGAGAGAAGGACGCCGTGCCTCGCATACTGCGCCACAAGTGCTCTTCTCGCATCGCGAACCGCCTCTGGAATTGGCCAATACGGATGCTAGAGTGGGCGATAATATTGGTTATGTTACATTTGGTGAGTTTAATATCAGAATTATATTATTCATACAATGTAATGCTGTTATATGTAACATTTGTAACATTTGTGGGAGCATTTCCCAAATGAACTCGAAATCCGAACGGCATCTTGTTTAATCCTTCATATTAAAACAGATGACTGATGTTTGTCTACAAACCCCTTAAGAAACTTAGAAAACACTGAAGTAACTGTTATGTGGAGCCAAAGTGGCATATTTAGTTTATATTCTTACAATTTGTGTCTCAAATGCTCCAAAATGAACTCGAAATCCGAACCGCATCCTGTTTAATCCCTCATATTACAACAGATGACTGATGTTTGTGTACAAACCCCCTAAAGAGACTTAGAAAACACTGCAAAACTGTTATATGGAGCCAAAGTGGCGTATTTAGTTTATATTCTTACAATTTGTGTCTCAAATGCTCCGAAATGAACTCGAAATCCGAACGGCATCCTGTTTAATCCCTCATATTAAAACAGTTGACTGATGTTTGTGTACAAACCCCACGAAGAGACTTAGAAAACACTGCAAAAACTGTTATATGGAGCCAAAGTGGCATATCTAGTTTATATTCTTACAATTTGTGTCTCAAATGCTCCGAAATGAACTCGAAATCCGAACGGCATCCTGTTTAATCCCTCATATTAAAACAGTTGACTGATGTTTGTGTACAAACCCCACGAAGAGACTTAGAAAACACTGCAAAAACTGTTATATGGAGCCAAAGTGGCATATCTAGTTTATATTCTTACAATTTGTGTCTCAAATGCTCCGAAATGAACTCGAAATCCGAACGGCATCCTGTTTAATCCCTCATATTAAAACAGATGACTGATGTTTGTGTACAAACCCCCTAAAGAGACTTAGAAATCACTGAAGTAACTATTATATGGAGCCAAAGTGGCATATTTAGTTTATATTCTTACAATTTGTGTCTCAAATGCTCCAAAATGAACTCGAAATCCGAACGGCATCCTGTTTAATCCCTCATATTAAAACAGATGACTGATGTTTGTGTACAAACCCCCTAAAGAGACTTAGAAATCACTGAAGTAACTATTATATGGAGCCAAAGTGGCATATTTAGTTTATATTCTTACAATTTGTGTCTCAAATGCTCCAAAATGAACTCGAAATCCGAACGGCATCCTGTTTAATCCCTCATATTAAAACAGATGACTGATGTTTGTGTACAAACCCCATGAAGAGACTTAGAAAACACTGAAGTAACTATTATATGGAGCCAAAGTGGCATATTTAGTTTATATTCTTACAATTTGTGTCTCAAATGCTCCAAAATGAACTTGAAATCCGAACGGCATCCTGTTTAATCCCTCATATTAAAACAGATGACTGATGTTTGTGTACAAACCCCACGAAGGGACTTAGAAAACAATGTAAAAACTGTTATATGGAGCCAAAGTGGCGTATTTAGTTTATATTCTTACAATTTGTGTCTCAAATGCTCCAAAATGAACTTGAAATCCGAACGGCATCCTGTTTAATCCCTCATATTAAAACAGATGACTGATGTGTGTGTACAAACCCCACGAAGAGACTTAGAAAACAATGTAAAAACTGTTCTATGGAGCCAAAGTGGCATATTTAGTATATATTCTTACAATTTGTGTCTCAAATGCTCCAAAATGAACTTGAAATCCGAACGGCATCCTGTTTAATCACTCATATTAAAACAGATGACTGATGTTTGTGTACAAACCCCCTAAAGAGAATTAGAAAACACTGCAAAAACTGTTATATGGAGCCAAAGTGGCATATTTAGTTTATATTTTTACATTTTGTGTCTCAAATGCTCCAAAATGAACTCGAAATCCGAACGGCATCCTGTTTAATCCCTCATATTAAAACAGATGACTGATGTTTGTGTACAAACCCCCTAAAGAGACTTAGAAAACAGTGTAAAAACTGTTATATGGAGCCAAAGTGGCGTATTTAGTTTATATTCTTACAATTTGTGTCTCAAATGCTCCAAAATGAACTTGAAATCCGAACGGCATCCTGTTTAATCACTCATATTAAAACAGATGACTGATGTTTGTGTACAAACCGCCTAAAGAGAATTAGAAAACACTGCAAAAACTGTTATATGGAGCCAAAGTGGCATATTTAGTTTATATTTTTACAATTTGTGTCTCAAATGCTCCAAAATGAACTCTAAATCCGAACGGCATCCTGTTTAATCCCTCATATTACAACAGATGACTCATGTTTGTGTACAAACCCCCTAAAGAGACTTAGAAAACACTGTAAAAACTGTTATGTGGAGCCAAAGTGGCATATTTAGTTTATATTAGTTTATATTACAATTTGTGTCTCAAATGCTCCAAAATGAACTTGAAATCCGAACGGCATCCTGTTTAATCCCTCATATTAAAACAGATGACTGATGTTTGTGTACAAACCCCACGAAGAGACTTAGAAAACAATGTAAAAACTGTTCTATGGAGCCAAAGTGGCATATTTAGTTTATATTCTTACAATTTGTGTCTCAAATGCTCCAAAATGAACTTGAAATCCGAACGGCATCCTGTTTAATCACTCATATTAAAACAGATGACTGATGTTTGTGTACAAACCCCCTAAAGAGTGGCATATTTAGTATATATTCTAACAATTTGTGTCTTAAATGCTTCCAAATGAACTCGAAATCGGAACGGCATACTGTTTAATCTTCATATTAAAACAGATGACTGATGTTTTTGACTAATTGCTAATTGCTTGCCTAACTGACTTTTTTTATATCTTTCTTTATTGTATTACAGTGCTCTTCCCACGACATACCAATAAAGAAACCAGGGATAATACCATCAATTTAATACAGATGTTCCGAGATTATTTGCATTATCACATCAAGGTAATATCTATTATAAATTCAAGATATATTCAAATTAGCTTTAACAATAAATCTTTTAAATAGTGTTCAAAGGCCTATATTCATTCGCGGATGCGTGCAAAAACCTCCGATTTTCTTAAGGTGCTAAATCGTGCAAGGCCCGAGCCCAAAAACACGGAGAAGAAAACTATAACGTAAGTGTTATATTAGTAGTTAACGTATGAAAACTTTTATAGAGGTTTATTTTTCAATGCAGGGGGAGAACATTTATACGAAAGGAATGATAAAGTGTCGTCGTTCAGTAAGTATAGTTTGTTTTTATATATACAAAATATAAAAATTGTGTAAACTGAAATGCAGAAATTTGGCAAAAGAAACATAACAAAGTATTCCAAAATAAATAAGAGAAATTAAACAGAAAACGTTAAGGCTAAAAATGTAAGCTCAGCAAAAACATACTAAATGAACAAACAATTCAGAGTTCAACATTGGAGAAGCAAAAATTTAATTATTTGCATATGTGTTTTGTGTATTGTCGAGTCACTGAATTTGTTACCAGAAAAAAGATTACCACATCAAACGTAAAACCCAATAAAACAAATCCAATTTTATAACCCAAAACTAAACTTAACTTTTTTTAAGCTAAATGTCATAGAGAACAGAATTCAAAATACACACAAAACTTGTTAAACAAAACGAAAAAAAATGCTGCCCTTACCATAAGAGTTATAATAATTGAACTAAGGAAGAAAATATCCCTAAAACGTCAGCCCATATTTGTAGAGAACGAATTAAAAAAGAAAACATTAATAAAGTATACTTTAACAATAATACCATTAAAAGAACAAATAAACTTTGATACTTTCAACAAACACAATTAACAACAAATTTAATAAAAAGAAACTACATCATAAATTATGTGGCAATATATATGACAATTTTCGTGTTTTATTCTATATTTTATGTGGGAGCAAAAAATGTTTGGTTATATGCGACAGCTATATAAAATCTCTATAAACAGCTATATGAATCTCGTTTAGAATACAGCACATAGGATCCAGAACATGTATATTCAAGTTTTTTAGAAATAAGATTGTACTATTGCAGAGATAGAAAATACAAGTATGACACATTTTTCTCATAGGACCATTTATAAGTAAATATCGATAAATTATTTAAAGCATCTTATAAGAAATTTATTATTAATTAATTGCCAGATTTTGTTATTAGAGCGATTCAAAAGACTCTCGTACAACAGTCATAATACTGTTTTTAGGTATTTTTTTTATGATAATATGAATTTCAAGTTCTATAAGGCATTATTTATTAGATAGTATATAACAGTTTTGAATAACAATTAATCTTACACTTATTGTAAAGTGGTATTAAGGCCAAATGTTGTTCAACAGTTTATCATATAACAGTGTTTATTATTCGTATAACTGAATTAAATTTTGAATTTAACATTCTGCTTCTCATTCAGACTTTCAACACTCGATTGCAGATGCAAGTAGTCACTCTGAATGCGGATACAGACTGCAAAAAAATTATATAGAATCAATTTCTTATATAATTGAAAGATATATGTACATATTTATACGGAATTTTTGGTGATTTTATGACTACTAAAGAGGTGCTACTTACAGTTCGCAGTGTGTGGATGAAGATTGGAATAAATTTGGTAGACATAATTGATATATACAAAGTAGTTGATGATTGGAAAGTGTCCTTTAGGGATCAGAATCATCATATGCATCCAATTTGATATAAGCAAGTGCTGTGTGATATATATATATATACAATATATATAGATAGAAGAAAGAAGTGAGTGAATGAGTAAAGGAAAGCAAGAATCCCGCCCCTCTGACTCCACCCATGTGCTTTATGGTCAAAAAGGAATCGTTTATCATTTTGTATAATACATATGCGTGTGTAGAAAGGGAGCAGCAGCGAGAGGAGGAGGCAGAATAAAAGGGCTTGGCTTGCCATAGTCCATATATATATGTATATTTATATACATGAATGGGACACTTTTTTGTGGTATTTTCACTCACTAACCTTTCTGCAGGTCCATGTCATCCATTTCGGAATTTTTAATCTGTTGTAGTTTCTCTCGAAACTTCTTTGTGATCTGTTTACGTAGATAGTCCGCTTCAATTTCCTGTTTAGTTCGCGGTATACGAAACCGGATGCAGCAGCAGACCATAATCACTATAATGTATCGAATAGATCTCTGTGATTTTCAAATACTCGATGAATACGTAAATGTTATTTAATTGCTTACTTATGCCCATACAGACGCCTAGAACAGAGGCTATGATATGCCAAATGCGAAAGCCACCAATTGTTACCTGTTCCAGCCAAACATCTTTGGAATCAGTCAATCCTTCCATTTTGATTTGCGAAGATTTCGTTGGAGCCAACCGAGAAGCGTCCTGCCTGCTTGACGGGCCAATTTAGACTGAGTTTTGTCTAAGCAGAATAGAAGCAAATGAACAGCTACACACCCTCTATTTTTGTGGGGGAACCGCATCAACTTGTTAAATAACAAACAAAAGAATTTATGTAAAAAGGACACATTAAAGGCGAGCAAATGCTCTTTCAAAACCTTTCCTATCTAACTTAGACAAAATATATAAATTAACAATTAAACGAAGTCAACTTAAAAACTGATTGTGTTTAAAATATATCAATTGCTATATTATTTGAATTTTTTCTAAAATTAATATAGAACGAGTTCTTGTTCTTATTGGTGTAACATTCTATATGTATATTGATAATTGAAATTTTTTCAACTTAATCTGTGATTTATATTTCTTTGGTTTTGAATTCAAAACTAGCTGTGAAAAAGAACAATCTTCTTGTTTCTTTCTATATCTTTAGTTAAGAAAGAAAAAGTTTTTTTTTAAATAGTCTGCTACCTGTCTTTACTCTAGCTTTTGTTGTCTTTTCTTGCTAAACAAATGTAAGCTGAAATTGTATGAAATGTAATATTTGATATTTTATTACTTGCCATAGTTTATTTAGTGTAGGTAGTCGCATGGCAAAATGACAACAAACTCAAAAAATTAGGGTGCGGTATCTTGCGCTCAAGCTACGGTCCTGCAAAGTAATTTTTGCATATGGTTTAGTTAGTTAGCCCACCTACCGGGCACACCCACCCCATCCGAAGTGGACAAGAAATAAGGGACTTTCACTTGGATGTGTCTTGTTTGTTTTGTAAGGGGAGGGCAAAAACACTAACGCCTTCTAATGAGCTTGGCGTGTCAGAAGCTAAGGCGTTTATGAATTATGTGTGATTGCAATATAATTAGGCAAAATGTTAGAAAATTGTATAAATGGAAAAAGTATTGAAAAAAGTAAATATTTAAACTTCGATTATTATGGTGTCAATCGATTTCAGATGCCTGTTCTAGCGTAAGATGATACTATTGAATGACAGAAAAAAAGCTAAGTATTTGTGCTTCCAAATTTAATGAAGGCCTTGTTGCCTATGATGAGACATTTGTAAATTGATTCAAATCCATTAATAAATCTATTAATATATTCACGCAATGAAAAATAAGAAGCTAAATTTATCTAGCCCTTTTATGCAGAAATTATAATTTAGCTATAAAAAGGCTAATATGACCAGGACTGTTTGGCACAAAGCAACACTGTGCCGGTGACAAACGAAAACAAAAAATATTTAACAAAAATTATACTCGTCATGCCACACGGACATTCACACTCGCACGGCCAGGGATGTGGCCATGAAGCCACTGATGTGGACAATGCCTTGGAAATGGGCATTGAATATAGCCTTTACACAAAAATTGATAAAGATAATATGGAATGTCTAAATGAAGAATCGGAGAACTCGGGTAAAACCGTATTTAAGCCCTATGAAAATCGCTTGGATTTGACTAAGGTAAAATGACTTTAAGGAATAACCGTTATCCTTAAAATACGGTTTATTTCCCAATTTTCAGTATGTTGAAAGCGACGCCGATGAAGAGTTACTCTTCAATATTCCATTCACCGGTAACATCAAGCTCAAAGGCATCATCATAAGGGGAGCCAATGATGATACCCATCCAAATAAGGTTAAAATGTGGGTGCTTCAAAAGTTTGGAATATTTTTTTTTTTTAATTGACCTTTAATTTTTCAGTTTCAAAAATCGACCCAAAATGACTTTCGATGATGCCAAAGCCAACCCAGATCAAGAATTTGAATTGACCAGAGATATAAATGGTGAAATTGAATATTCACCTAAGTAAGGGTTACTTTTCCTCATTCCATATCTAAGAACTTTAATAATTTCTCTTATTCTCCCAGAGTTGTGACCTTCTCGTCGGTGCATCATTTGTCTCTGTATTTTCCCAGCAACTTTGGTGATGATAAAACACGTATCTTCTATATAGGTAAGACATACTAGGAATGACTATATAATTGAAGCCACCATCTAGGGAATCTTAACTAAAATAATATAAGAGATTAAGTGAGACAACTTTTGGATGCATTTTACAGGTATTTTTTAGTCAGTTCTTGATTTTGACCTGTAAATTTTGAATGTAAATCAAACCTTGGTATTAAGCAAGCTCGAGGTCGATCTTACAAGTAAGATTTAATTAATTTTGGTTAATTTTGGCAGCAAGAACTATAGAATGAATACATATTCAGAATTTTCTATCATTCTTCATACCATATCAAATATCTTCCAGGACTACGTGGAGAATTCTCTCAGGCGCATTACCATGGTGTCACTATATGCAATTATGAAGCCCGCGCCAATGCAGCCGATCACAAGGACAAAGCCTTCGATGGTGTGGGCAGGGCAATACAATGAATTGTTTTTTAAATTTAATGAAAAATAAACACATTTACTTTGTAATATTTTTCTTCTTTTTTTCACATATATGTATATGTATGTATATGTTTTTTGTTTTATACTTTATTGTTGTATCTTATTGATTTCTTTTTCGCTTATAAGATGAGATATCGAAACACGTGTCCTCCAGTGTTTGCATTTAGTGTATGTGTGTGGGTGTTTAGTGTGTGTGTGGGGTGTGTGTGTCTGTCATTAATGTCCAACGCTTTTCCATTTACCATTGTTACCATAAATTGTTTATATGTATTTTACAAAGCGTTCTTGTTTTGTTACTTATATAAATTGTCGTTTCTTTCCGAATAATTTGTTAATTATTGCACTAAATTTTTTTTCATCATTTTATTTTCTTTATTTATTTCATATTGTAGTTTGACATTTTTGTTGTTGTTATTTTAAAGTATGCTTAGTGTTTGCTCTGCCGATATCTAAAGTTAGTCATAGATATATATATACGTATATATAGATGAGAGAGACAAAAAAGAATCATACTTAAAAATTGATTAAAAGAATAATATGTACAAAAAACAAACAAATAAACAATTCTTTTGAAATATTTGTGGACAGTTTTTGTTTTATAAATTGATTTATTTTTTTAGTTGTTTTTTGAATTTTTTTTTTTGTTGTTTTCGTCAGTTTCTTGGCTAGAAATTTGTTTTTGTTTTTTAAGCTTTCTTGTGGGTGAGAACAATTTGTGCGATTTGGTTTATACATACAAGTTTATATATATAGTATATATATTTGATTTAATGTTGTAGCTGAGTGTGTGTGTGTGTGTATATATGTAGGAGAGTGTTTGTGAGTGTATTTAAGTGTGTGTCTGTTGAGTGTGTTGTTGATTTTGGTTTTTGTTCAACAAAATTTGTGCTCTCGTTCCTTAGTTGCAGTTTTCTTTAGGGTTTATATATATATATATATATATATATATATATATATATATATATATATAATCAAATCAAAGCGATTTTGAGTATAAAAAATCATTTATATCGAAAGTATAAAAATTGTATTTAGTATTTTTTTTCGTTATTTTTTAATGTTTATTTCTTAGCAAAAAGCGGGTGTTTTTTTCTTCATTTTCTTCAAGCAGGTATTTCGAATGTTACTTGGCAGGATTATTATTTTTTTATTTTTCTTTTATTCATATATATGTATATATATATTTTCAAATAGTTTTATAAAAGCTTGTGTATTCGTGTGTGTACATATGTGTGTTTGTATGTCTTTTTGTCTTTCTATGTGTGTATGTGTGGGTGTATTTTAGTTTTATTGTTGAAGTTTTTTCTTAGGCGACATTGACTCTTAGCTGGCTAAACCTTTTTCGAAACGAGGATGGCTCAATAAGTCTTTCGAATAAACTACTGAAATTCTAATTGATCAAATTGGAATATTTTATCCAAATATATTAAACCGATTTCAGTTGTTAATTTCGTCTCTAGAATTCAAAATTATTATGCTTAGTCAAAAAGAAATGGCCAAGCATAGCAGATTATTCACCGAACCCAAAGGACCAATGACCAAGTATCCAAAAAACACATCATGTAAGCCAAATTAATTAGGTCGTCGATTTTTACCGATAAGGATTCATTAATCTAAACAGTTCCTTACCATTTGGCATGATACGGTTTGATTTCAGGAGAAAGCTGGTCTTATATGGAAAATCGAATTTCCTAGATTAACAAGTTTTCAGAGTACATATCTAAACAAATATCAAAACAGTTGATGCAGATTAAAGTTATTAAGAATGTTTCTTTTACACTTTTTAAAAAGAAATATTTGGAAATTCTAAAAAGTTATTTTCTTAAAATCGTTAAAAAAAAACTTTTTGTTCAAAGACTTACTGACCTACCCTCGCATATATTTTATTCTTACTCTTTACTCAGTTATTAGGTATCTACAATGTGGGGGGGAATGATATCAAAAATTTTCGTTTTTTTTTCTTTTTGTTGGTAATTAAATTAATTAAAGCTTTTTTCTTTTTTTTCATTTATGTGGTTTGTTTTTCTTGTTTTATATGTGTAAGTGTTAAAACAAAAAATAAGATAACAAAAAGAAATGCAAAATTCACTAACTCAATTTGTTGTTGTTGATTTTGTTGTTGAGTAAAAATGTTCTATATACAATTTAATATTTTCTGGTTTTTCATAATTTTTGCTACTTAATTGTATTTATGTATGTATAATTATATATGAAATTGGTTTTTGTTGTTATTTTATATTTGATTTTTTAACTACAAACCTACAAATTGTTTTCTTTGATTTTTTTTTGTTTCTCTTGCTTGGAATATATTGCTATAGGAAAAAGTTTTTTCCAAATGTTTTTCCTTAGTTTTGTTTTTTATTTTAGATTATAACAAATTTCTTTCTTCAGTTTTTTGTTTGTTTTTTGCTTGCATTTATTGAATTTTTTCGGTTTTGGGTTTTTGTTTTATTAGCTCTACAAATAACTATTTTTTCTGGCTAACGATTTTTTGTTTAATGTAATTTCATTAATCATCATCACATATCAAAAAGTTTTACAAAATTTTGTTTACCATTTTTCTTAAGTTCTTTTTGTTTGTTTGGTTTAGCTACATTTTTTTGTTAAATGTTTTTTGTTTCGTGCGCTTCAAATAAAACATACAATAATATTTCTTTATGTTATGTTTTCTTGGTTTCTTTTTTTTTTTTTTGGTAACAACTTATTTGGTTAATGTCTGTTCTCGTTTATGATTAACATAATCATTAACATGTTGATATACATACTAGATTTAAGTTTCTCTTTCGTGGCGTCTTTGTTTTTTCTTTTTTTTTTTTCTTGCTGATTAACATTAATTAATTTATTTATTTATTTATAGTATTATTCATCTTGTTTTGTTTAATTTAGTGTACGTGTGGGCATGTAAAAGGCATTTGTTTGGTTTAGTTATTCGATTTTCGATTTAATTATTGATTTTTCTTTCTTTAGTTATTTTGGAAGAACTGAGCTGAGAAAAACATGATTTGGCAACACCTACATAACGTATGTGTAACAATACTCAGTATTTAAATTAAAAACAAACAGGAATTTAGAGTTGCCACGTATATTAATTGAAAATGCAATTTCAACCATGCCAGCAGCACAGTTTGAACAATTCTTAGAAAAAAAATTTTAAATTGAAAAACTAAAGAAAAGTTGTAAAGTTTTGAATTTAATATTTCATTTGATGCTACTTGATTGCCTAGCATTATAAAAACTCCCAAACTCTTAATAGAATGACAGACGAGTTCTTGGATTTAAGTTTTAGGTACCATTAGGTACTTTGAAGAACTTGCAATTGAACAAAACGTTCCGCAGATTGAAAGCTGATGAACTACATAACAAGACGTATTAAGACGATTAGGCTTGTTAGAAACAAAATGGAAGTTTTACACTTATTTTGTATTTGCTTAGAATTTGAATTTTTCCTCTATTTCAAAAGAATTTAACAAGAAACAATGTGCCCTTTTTAAAAACATTCAACATGAAGAAAGATTTAACGCAGATTATACGGATCAAAATAAGTTGAACAACTAAAATCAAAGCTGGAAGTAATGATAACTTTTATGAAATTAAAACGGATAATAAGATAATTTCAATTTAAAGACATTGCATGAATTATTAGAAATTGTTAAAAAGTTTTGAATTCTTCTTTTCTAACAATGAAGAATTATCATATGGAATAATTTTCTTAATTTTGCAGATTCATGCACTTTATTTATCCAGACATAAGGAAGATTCCAAATTTCAGCATAAAACCGTTAGTCAGTATAGCGTTGCCAGATCATTTCTCTATACATTTTTGTATTCATTTATTTATTTTTGTGGGTCTTAAAGAACTTGAAACTACGAGTACATTTTATAGTCCAATTTGTTTTTTGGTTTTTCCGTTTTGTGTATTTAAACTAAAAGCGTGTATAATTTTTCCAGGCATTTATTTAATTTTGTTTCGTTTATATTTTATTACTTTTAAGTTAATGATATATGGTATTTATATATAGGTTTTTCAAGTTTCCATTAACCAAATTGACAAAATCATTTAAAAACTAATATTGCTTTATGTTTGTTGTGTATGTGTGTGTGCTCTAACAATTCCTTAAAAAGCTTTTTAAAAAAAAACACAAAAATAAAAGAAAATTGTAATTAACAAAATTTTCCATAGACCCATAATTTGGATTGTTTAACTAAAAGCTTTACTATATTATAATATTATCTTACTATACAAGCTCTCTCTCTTTCTTTCTCTTTAACGTATTTCGTTTCTCGATTTTGCCCCTTTTTTATTGTATTATTAACAAGAAATATCTAACAAAGAGTTTGCCAAAAATTGTTTTGTGTTTTTCTTTTTCATTATTTTCGATTTGTTTTGCCACACAAATCTTCTATTTAATATTATTTCATTTTCATTAGTTTATTATTAGATTTTCGTTTAGGTTTTATACAATTATTCAAATGATTTTTCAGTGTATTGCAAAAATGTGTTGTGTATAAAAAATTGTTTACTAATAATTTTATTTCGTTTTTGTTTTTAGCATTATAGAAATTGTACAAGATTATGAAGTCAGATTTTGTTTTTTTTTTTTTTTTTTTTAGTTTTGGAAATGATTAAAGTTATGTGTTTGTTTTGTGGTGTATGTATGTGCGTGTGTTAAGTGTGTGTTTTGGGGTTTATAAGAAATGGAATCTCTTGTTGATATCGCAAATGAAAACAGTTTTAGTTAGTATAATTTCTGTCTTTTTTTTGTTTCGTTTAATATTCTTTAACCAGGCACATTTTGTATCTCTAAGCGCAAAGGATTGTTCTTTATCTTCTTAAAGGAATGTTTTATAAATTGTATTATTAAAGCCAAGACTATTTTTTAACGATTTAAAATAATACATTTTAAATTTTGATACAAAAAAACAGGAATTAACAAGTTTGAAAAAAAAGTAAGTCGTAAAAAATTTTTCTTAAAATTTACTTCATCACACCACCATCCTATGGGTGTATGGTAAAATGATCTAATAAAATATTTAACAATTCAATTATTTCAAATGGGTAATTCTTTAATTGAAAACCTAAAGGAGATATTTTTCTAAGTGGAACTGGAATTAAAATAGTTTTTAGGAAAGAGTATTTTGTTATTCAATAAACTCGAGTCGGTAATAAAGTTTAATGAATTTACTCAGATATTACTGAAATAAACAAATGGAAATCTCCTTAAAGATAAATAAACAACAATCCTTACTTTGTTTTGGCTAAAAACCTTCCCTATCTAGCTTCCACACCATTCATTCAGACCGTGTCAGACAGGATGACAACCATTTTTATCATTTTTTTGGTTTGTCGCCGCTGTTGACGTTGATGATTTCTGTTGGCGTCGCTCTCGCCAACGATCAATAGGCGTATAGCAGCATCTAAAGAAGGGCAAACCACGCTGATCTGATCCACTTGAATCACTTGAACTTTGGCTTAGTTTATTCAAGGATTCGGCAGTCAACTCGGTCTGAACGCCACTTGTGGTTAGACGAGTTTCCACCTGAAGAGGGATGGATTGGAATGGTGGTGGTGCTGCAGCTTTACAAGTCACACTGGGCAACTCCATATCGTTTAGATGGAAACTATTTGAGCTGCTACCACGACTATTAATCGAGAGATGGCGAAACTCATGCGAGCTTGATCTCTCGATCATGGCAGTGCAATAATTTTTGGTGATAGCAGTCTCTAAATAATGCGACGATTCAAATAGATAATCATCGAATTGTGGTGTCATTAGAATGGAAGCATCGCCCGATGCCGACAAAGAGGCAAATTGGTGTCGCTGTCGCTGGCGACGCTGTAGCTGCTGCTTATGCGAATGTGTGGGGGATAAAGAGCTAGAAGTTTGGGGGGGTTGGGGTTGCTGCTGCTGCTGCGACTGCTGTTGGTAATGCTGCTGCTGCTGATGCTGTTGCAGTTGCAATTGCAGTTGCTGTTTACTTTGCTTCATATCAACAATTTCTATTTCTTCTATATCACTAAAACTATTTAACTGTTTCAACAAATAATGCACATCATTTCGTTTCATTTGATTAACATCATCTTCAACATCATCATTTGCATCATCATCATTGTCAACATCATGATCATCTAAATTTTGGATAAAATGATGATGATCGATGAGTTTATTCTTCTCTAACATCATCTCGTGGGTCGTCCCTTGTTGCTCTTGTTGTTGGGTGAATGGTGCTGAAAATGTTAATGGTGTGCCAAAGTTAGTGTCAACGACCTTAGAGCCACGATGATGATAATAATGATGATCCTGTTGACCATGCTGCTGCTGATGCTGATGACGATCCTGTGTAACCCTTGAGAGGTTGTTGATTAATTTACTATCGGATGGTGTGCTCAATGATACCAACTCTGGATAAGCCATGGATAGACGTTCTTGTAAATTGGAACTATTTAGTTGCTGGGGCAAAATTCCCACAGCAAACTCTTCTAGATTCCGATCTAGATCACTTATTTCCCTAGTTGAACCAATGAGTCGATTGAATTTAGCTAATGCACTCGATGGTGTTGTTGCTGTTGATGTTGTTGTTGTTGTTTCGGTGATCTTAGTTCTTAATTGAGGCACTAATGTGACGGTTTGTAGATTAATAATATCATCTTCATCCATATCATCATGATCATCAGCATCTAACTCCTCTTCATCATCATCCTCATCAACATCATCCATATCAATGCCATCTTTTAAGGTCTCTTGCACATTCAAATTGAGCTGCAATGGTCGTAGCTGTTGTTTACGTGTCTTTATTGAAGGAACATTTGGTGGTATTGCTGCTAGTCCAGCTGCTACCATGCCATAACCGCCATCGCGTCCTGCTCTCAATCCTTGACTGCCACCGGCTGCTATAACAGCCGCTGCACGCTGTTGTGCCGTTGCCTTAGCTAAATTCTTTTGTAATATCAACTTCCTCGACGAAATGTGCACATTATTGTCGCTCCCCCGCGATTACCGACTATCACGGGTGGAGCGAGGCCGCCCCTAACTGGACGTACTGGCAATCGGTGATACTGGTGACAGGGGACTGCGTGCCAATGATTCACGTGGACATCCGGTTAATGTGATAACCAATTTACGTGATCCCGCCTGATCGCGATGCTCGCATAGCCAAACACCCTGCCAGGTGCCTAATGAAAGTTTGCCATCGGTTATGGGGATTGTCAGTGAGCTGCCCAGGAAGCATGCCTTCACATGGGCCGGCTAAAACGACAGAGATCAATCAATTAATTAATATTTAATCTTTTCAATATTGTAAATATTCACCATATCATCGGGTCCTTCGCAAGAATGTCGATAGGGCAAACCTTCGGGAACTATTTTATTTAACATCATTTCCATATCGTCTCTATAATTCGGTTAATATATATATATGCCCATTATTTTCAAGATATAATTATTAATCTCACTACTACTAACTCACCTGACGTCTGGATCCCAGCTTTCGTTTAACGCTAAACTCGCCGAGGTGTGAAGAACTGTAATGAAACAACAACAACAAACACAATAAAAACCAAGTCAATTAATTTCAATCTTAACTCGATTATTAGACCATTACAAAATGTGGGCGAGATCCCTCATCTCAAAAGATTTAGATTGGCCAATTAGTCAAAAAATATTTAACATGAATAATAATTTAGGCGCACACGAAAAGCGAAATAGCGAGAAATTTTTTTACGAATTTTGTTAGATGACAAGATAAACCCATGGGATTATAGCATGTAACCATATAATTAAGTGGAAATCACAAATATTTCCAAAGTCTAAAAATAGTATTGAATGACTTTTCAAGAGGAAAATCAAGAATATTACAAAAGTTCAAAAGTCAAGTATTTATAAACATCGCTTGTCGAACGGTTAATAGGTTTATTATATGTATGTACATATATATAATAATAACTGTAGTATACAACCTTCAACCGTCTGATAGGTTGCACGCGGTGGTTCCGGCTAATTGCCTATTTTGCCAGCAGTTGGGATGGGTTCATAGATAATTGTCTGTGCTATCCTCAGACCTCCTCCCTCACCCCTCACCACAAGACCCCATTCGGCTTACATATACTGGTATCTTGACCATAATCTCATTAGATATTCGCGTGTGGGATTAGATTTGAAAGTTGATTGAATAGTCGTATGGTAAAAACAAAAAGGTAAAGCGAAGAAACATTCATCCATTGGCTGCCTAGATCCAGCCTTAATATCTGGCGTGTAAAGTTTTATTAACCAATTAAATTACTCTTATGTACAAAAAAAGTCAAAAGGACATTTATTCTACAATTTAGCGGAAGTTAGAGAAAAAAAGTAAAAAATTTATCAAGACTAATTTTAAGAAAAACAAAGTGAAAAAAGCCTCATAGATACCTCCCCTCTTAAACAAAAGTACAAATTTCTTACATATGTAAATAGTTGTTTTTCAAAAATCATTAAACCTTATTAGAGTACTTCAACATAGTAAGTAGCATTTTATATCACAACGCCCTTTCTTCAACTTTCTAACGCTCCAAATATGGTTGGTTGATAGAAATCCGAAAAATGCAAATATAATCTTGAATATTGCAAGTTTCGTTTTGACAGAAGGAGCAGATATTCGTTTACTAATATGTATGTGATGGCAGAGAAGAAGAAAGAGGGGAGATAGGAGGTAACAGAAGAGCAGATGGAGAGGGGATTTGCTCCTTGTTGACAGTTTGCATTACAACAATGCCCCACTAGGACGCAAAGTCAAGCAATGGCTTTTCTTTCTCACTGTCTTCCTCACTCTCTCCCTCTCTCTCTCACTGTGTCAGTCGTCTTCTTCTGCTTCTCACTGAGGCATGAGCAAATAAACTGGAAACCAGAAAGCTACATTCAAACGGTATATCGACTCCGAGGTACCCTCTTACTGATATCCTTAAGGCTGTTTGAAATGTATAAATATCGACCGGCGAGTTTTTCGAAAAATCTCATATTGGAATAAATATGTTATTCGATATTTCGGATAAAACCAAAAAGAATAAATTTCTTCTTTGCCTGAAACCGTCAACCAGGAAGCGGAAACTTTTACCATCTATCGCATCATTAGCAAATATATTTAGAGCAATACAATATTTTGAAAATATACGATATAAGTATTCATTCAATTTATCGCATAGATCCAAAATTTGCACAAATCTTGGATTAGTTCAAACTTGTTTTAATTCTGTAGGACAGTTCGGAAAGCGATTTGAACATTTGTATTTGAACACGGTACTCGTCAAATTTATTAGCTTTCAGCTCCGACTATCTCCAAGATATAGTAATTTACTGATCAAGAACAAATACGCTTTGCCTGTTACATACATTATGGTTACTTCAATATGCCCTTCGCAATATTGCTACAGAGGATATGAGAGTAATGAGAGTAAGGGAAGTTGGGTGGAGTCGAAAAGCAATCGTCATGGCGTGTGAATGCTTGAGGCAAACTTTCCACCACACTCTCAGACCCATCCATAAACTTCTTTTGCTTTCTTATTTCTCTCCAAATCAAAAGCACGTGTACACCGTGCACCAAACCCCCAAAGTCCCCCCCGTCTATCATTCGTTTCTCACTGTGCGTGTTTGTTGTCTGGTGGTAGAGAGCTCACTGTAACCATCCTCTTCCTCAGTCTTCTTCATCATCGTCATCATCCTTCTCGTCGTCGTGTGCAATTGTTTTGTGAACTATAAGCAAAAATCTAATTGAGGTCAAGACATGTTTATTGATTTTTTCTTTGGTTTTTTTTTTTGTGGTAAAAGGACTTCCTAATTAGGCCCCTGTATACCCCTCACCCAACCTATACCTCTCACCTGCAAAACAGAAAAAAGTTAATAAAAATGATTTCCAAAGCAACCTTGCCATATGTTCGCTTTTTTGTCGTCCTTGTTGTTGTCTTTTACTATTGACCTGAATCTACTCATATGTTTGTATGTATGTACATACATATATCCCCGCATTGTTTCTATGGGGAAATGCAAAAAGGATACAAAAAAACAAAACAAATGCGGGAAGCCGAGGGGGAGGTGGCCATACAGGAGAGGAACAAGCGGAGGCAAAAAGGCGACATGTAATGGTAACTTGCTAAATAAAAAAAGAAAACCGAAAAGGAAAGCTAAATCGAAAACCTCGCTGTGCTATACCCTACCCATATATCATATATGTACTTATAGTCTATCGAAATGGATCAAGGTACCAGCGGTTTTTGAATTTATCGATGTTAGTTCTTAACCTTGAAATCGAAATCAGATCGCATTCGAGCTGTGCATGACTTAACGTTGTGGTTTTAAATTGCTTATAAATTTGCGAATAATGGTCGTTGTCAGAAGGAAGAAGAGAAACACAAGCGATCTTGAGTACGAAAAAGAATGAAATCGATAGAATAATGAGAGAGATCATTTAAATAAATTCAAATCTTTCACCTCTGTGCAGTGACTCTAGTTCTACAGAACACTGAGTCTAAATAACTTCATCCTAAAACTGCATAGGGTTCTAGGAAGTGAGTGATTGAAAGTGTAGATACTGGATTTTAATAATGAAACTTTTGAGACCAACTTAGAACCAATTAATAGGAAACTGGGACATAGTTTGAATACTTTACTATTTACTGAATCAATATTCATTCATTATTTAATCAAAGCAATATTTAATTACAATTTTTATTGATTTCAAAGATTATTAAAAGCATTGGTGGATTCTGATTTGTGGATAAGCTTTTATTATGAAGATATTACAAGAGACATGAATTATTGACATATATATTATAGGGGTTCGGTCTTGTATTTCATGAATTCACAATTGAAGAAACTTTAAATAAGTTGTAAACATTTTATGATTAAACCTAAGACAACATTTGCAAACATGCTAAGTATGTGTAAAGACTTTCCTCCCAGCTAGAGTATACAAAAAGGATATAGTCTTAGACTTAGCTTTGTATTTAATATTCATATATGTGAAATGCTTTCCGGACTTTGGTCACCAAATACAACAACTGCAAATGAACTATAGATGTTAGATATGTTTGTATGTATGCATGTACATACATACATATGTATATGAAGAGGGACCTCGCCAATTCACAAGCAATTCGAATGACGCTTGGCATTTGGTTGGCTGTTGGTCGTGTGATATTGAAGTTTAGCTTGTCTTGAGCCCGGTTATTTGTTAGGGTTTCCGTTTAATGTCAGCTATTTATTTCAATTCAAAATGGTTCATAGAAAGTTATGGTAAGACAGTGATTTCATTTTAAATTGCGCGAAATATAGGCAATTTAGATTTTGTGCAATTGCAATGCACAAGCAACTAAAATTGCAAAGAAGAAATAAATTACATTTTTTGTATATAAATTAAGAAGCCCGAAAATCTAACCATAATTTGTTCTGATTTTGAATTCTGAGATATCAATACACTGTACCAACTAGGGCATTAATTTTGAGTGAGAGGCCTGTTCCCGTTTCTGAATGGTTATCGAACCAATCATTAATTTCTTGAGAAAAAACTAAACATAAATGGATTACCTCGGACATTTGATTCCTAATCGGAAACGAGAACAGTCTGTTCTGTTTGTTATATAATATTTACGTAGTGTGTATTAAAAATACAAAAAGTTCAATTCAATAAATCAATTAATAATACTGGTAGAAAAAACCAAAAATTTACTAGTTTTTCAAATATAAGCCTTGTAAAAGCCAAATTTTATGCTTTTTAATAAGTATTTCCTCTACTTTTTCCTTTGAGCTATGAAAGTAACTTTCAATTTTATTCATAAATTATGTTGATATTTTATTCATTAACTTATTTATTTAACAAAAAAAAAAATAAGAAAACTTAATGATTGCTGCTAGGACCTTTGACTCGAGGACCCATATGGAATTCAAATCATTAAGATGTTATATCGGGACTCAATTCTGATTAAGCTTACGATTTTCACGCTCATATGTCAATACAATATAAACTAAGCCAATTTGTAGCCAAATTACTCAAAATTTTGAAGCTATTTGAAAATTCTAAATCAAGGAAAAAGTTATGTTTGAGATTGTTTAAAGTACTCTGTAACCAGTTGCAGAACAATTTAACTCTTAGGCACCTATAATCGTGAAAACCGAACCCAAATAGAGGCCAACACTTGTTACAACTTCCTCATAGAAATCACTGTTCAACATAAGTCGTTGGTTTACTTGCAATTTCATGAATTTCCTTCTTTCATTAAATTACCCTTACGATACACAGGATATCCTAAGACATACATATGTATGTATTAACATTTCATTTTGTTTATTCCATTGTTTTGCGATTCTTTTTCCATTATCTGGCAACCAATAATTTACGTTTTCCAAAATTTTTCACGTATTGTAGCTACCGATATCGAGTGAAAGATCATATATGTAAATGGTTTTTTCAATTTATAACACCCTTCCCAAAAAAAACCACACTTTTGTCCATTTTCTTGTTAAATAAATCAAACAGAGATTGGAGTCTATGCCTAAATGCGAGTATATGGATGGACGGATATGGAAGGCGTTCCCTTGTCCTTTTATTTCTTTAGTTTTTGGGGTTCTTGCGGAGTTTGTCGTGACAACCAAAACAAGGCGGTATAAAAGGCAAAATGTATGCCACCACCACCATTGGTTTCTTCATTAAAAATTGTTTGCTCCTGTGCTAACCCCAATAAATCAATATACTGAATTTATATGCACGCGAAACAAACTTGAACTAGTTACCCAGATATTATGAAATTAAGCATATACATATATAAGTTGAATATATATATGTATATACATATGTACCTATAGAAAGATATGTATATACATACATATTGTGGAGACACTTTACTGTTTTTTTGGTTTCCTCACGTGAGCATGAATAAGTAAATATACTACCTACACTACACACTACATACATGTGTACCTGTACCTACACACTTACCATTCGACATGAATGAATGAGTCGAGTTGTGTCTGAGGGGTAATGCGGTATGCGGATGGGATGGGATGGGATGAGATGATGGAAAGGCAGGGCAGGATGTGTGCGTTCCTTATGTCAGTGTGTTTGACTTTGTATAATAAAAAGGCCTCTTTAAAAACATTAGCCAACTTTTGTAGTGCCTAAATGCTTTAGCCCCTCCTTTTTAGTTCTTCCTCTCCCTCTTTCTCCTATCTGTCTACCTATCTCTCTCTCTCTCTCTCTTTATCTCTATGCCTCGCCATAACTAAACAGACGGCCACCAGTATGTTGCCACCTGCTACTTAATGTTCCAACTGGCTGTCTTCACACACTGAGAAAAACCATTTCTCGATAGAAATAGAATTTGAATTCCTTTAGGCATTTAATTCAAAAGAATATGCAGCAACACTTTTTTCTTTTTCGACTGAAAATACAGAAATTTAAAAATTCTGTTTTTTATATCATTCATTCAAAATAAATATGCAGCCGCAGTCCTCGGTAGATGAGTTGTCTAAGTGGCCGTGACATAAAGGCAACTGAACAACGAGGATCCGAGTTCGAACCGCAGGCTAGTGTATGGATGTAGTTATCGTCTAAGCCGAAGACCATAGTAGCTAGTGCTTGTAAAAAATTGTTCGGTTGATAGTTAACAACTATATCCTATACTAAATAAATAAAATAAAATAATAAATAATAAATATGCAGCCACACTTTTTCTTAGCTGAAGACGCTCAAATTTCAAAACAATGACCTTTCTTTTGACTGAAAACTTGGCTTGATTATATCATTTTTCCGAACGAAAATGCAGCCACACTCTTACCTTAGAGGTACAAATTCCCAAAACTCAAAATATGGAGGTAGAAATTTTGAAATACAATCAATATTATTAGATCTATCTAGATGGAAATGTATTTTTTTTTGGACTAACAACCAAAACAGAATTTTTCTGAGTGCAGGGAAACCGTTTATTAGCGCCCTGAGCCCTATGCTATGCTACTCATAGACAAGCATAGGCGCCCAACCACAAAGCCCACGGCTAAATCATATTAAAGTCGTCCTTTCTCCTCCTGAGTCCCTCCCCAACGCTAACTCCCCTTAAATGTTGTTTGGTGCAATGGGTGGTAAAAAGAATGGGGAGGCGAAAGTGTCAGTTAAGTATTCCAGGCGGATGCGCCAGTTAAGCGTCGTTGTGTTAGAGTGCAGAAAAAAGCTGGAGAAATTCATACGCACAATTATGTCTGAGGTGGGGAGAGAGAGAAACAAAATACGGAGAAACGTTGAGGGGATAGAGGGGAAAAAGAAGGCATTAACATATTTATTTAGAAGTAGGCAGCAGGAGACATACTTAGTTATAGACAAGAGGAGGCCACACAGCCAACTAATTGCAGAGGTTCCTCCTCTGATGTCCCCCACCTTATACCGCGCAGCAAGGTGCTCGGTGTTTGTCCTCGTTTTTTGCGTTGTGTTTGTTTGTGTCTCTTTCGTCCAAATCAATTTAGCAAATTTGTAAAACTGTCATTTTACCTGTCTAAAATTTGTCCAGTCCGAATAATTTATAATGATTTCTAAATGTCATTTTGCACATTACAACACAAAACACGGTATAATAGGTAAGGTATTTTATTAAATATTTTTGTCTGTTCAAAAACTAATTTAAGCTCGCCTATTTTATTCATGAATTTAAGTGTTTGCTGTAAATATTTTGTTGGCCAGTTTCAATTTGTAGTTTTGGCCATATGCCAAAGCAAATTCGGACATGAATTGTTCATGTTTCCATTCACCCTTCCCCCACCATTTCTCGTTCTTGCTTTTTGTCAATGTAATTGATTTGGTGTATTTCGAAAGGAATTTGATTTTTCACTTTAGCTTAGTTAGAAAAGTTAAATTCATATTGCCGTTGGGCGCCAAAAAAAAAAACGAATTAAGAAAGAAAAGGTGAAACGAAATGCAATTGACAACTTGAACTAGTTTCCCGAACACACACATTCGGGTCATCGCTATCGTCGTCTTCGTCGTCATCCACCACATCTCTTTGGTCTTTCAAGACCGATTTTCGCCAATCTAGACAAGATGTCAATGTAATTTTTTTTTAGGTCCCAACGGACGATATAAGAGTGGACCCCAAAAAGGAAATAAAAGAAAAAATATAGAAGGAAATAAAAAAGGAGCTAAGTAAGACAGTCAGTGAGTTTATCTGTGTAGTTTAACCCAGTTACTTACTAATACAAATGAACTAAGCCGCTCCCTTCTTCCTTTCGCCCTTCTGCATTCTCTATCCGTCCTTCTCTCAATAACGAAAATTCCACTACAATATGCAAGTATTTTTTTTTTTTTGCTGCATTTCATTTTGTCCAACTCAACTTGGAACTAAGTGCAAAGCGTCTTAGTCGGAGTGAAAACTTAAACTCGAAATGAATGAATCTATGTGAAATTTGTAGTTTAAGATTCATTCAATCTGCCGATTAGCCATTTAATAAACAAAGCAGCACGTGCAAGATTTTGAAAAGTGTCAGAATAATAAATATAACAGGTACTACAATCATGAAACTGATTCGTGCAGATTCGTTATACTGTCATAAGGTAAAATTGGCATGTCCCAGCAATTATAGGAACATCAAAAAAATATTGGCTATTTTAGTTGATCAACCCAACAATTGGCCTAAACATAATAGGTGTGTTTTACTTATCAAAATAAACATTAAACAGAAATTAATACCATTAAATGAATTTATAGAGTAAACGGTCTTTTAAAATATTGATCTACAAATATTTTTAGATCCCTAAGACAATTTTAGTATGACATCCAAATAAACTTTATAAACAACAAAAGGTACCTCTTTAAAGCCATTTAGGACGATTGCCAGCGAAAGAAGGCTCAGAAGGCCAAATGAAAGTTTTTTTTCGTTTGAAAATTGTTAAATGTACTTACTTTGCATGTGACATAATCCCACAGAGAAATGCGCCAATTCTGGCATTTGTCTCAGTATCTCCTCGGTAACTAAATGAACACCGCGATGTTGCGGCCTAAGATTGATTTTGCGCTGAAACCACGCTGAACCGATTTGTAATCCCATAATGGCCGAGGGATTGCCATCATGGCCTGCAGCCGCACTGGCACCGCCACGTGCTCCGCCACCACCACCGCCGCGATGATTGGCCGAGGCCATGGTACTGTTGGAGCTGCTACTCCTAATATTGCTATTGCGACTGACGCTTTGTTTGACGCCACCGCCGCCGCCGCCTCCTCCACCGCCGGCACTGCCAGCTCCACCGCTGCCGCTGGTCGCTTTCGTTGTGCCGGCGTTTGGGTTACTGCTGCTACTGCGACGTCGCTGACTGCTGCGTCCGCCGCTGCGTGGATTAGCTGCAGTTGTTGATCCTGCTGCTGTTGATGATGATGCTACAGCTCCAACTACTACTCCTCCTCCCCCGGCGGTAGCAGCAGCAGCAGCGGTGGATGTGGTTGGCTTTGTAGACGACGACGTTGTGACTTCTGAGCTCTACGTCACACAACACTCACTCCCTCAATCACTTTAATCACTGATCACACACTATTTTTTTTGAACACTTTATGCGATTCACTTTATACTTTCTTTTCTTTTCTGTTGGGCTTGTTTTATTCGCCTTCTCTCTTTTCTACCTATTTTATTGCCACTCGTTTAGCCTGCAAATAAAAAGGGATAGAAAAGTTTATTACTTAATGTTTTTCATTAATAATTGGGAAATACGTTTCTTAATGAGACCGAATGAGTTTAGCACGCAAAATGGTGTGACCATCCTTGAATCGATCAGACATGAAAGGACAATTAACGTTACAGCGTTACCGTTCAATCCTCACATGAACCGAATGTTCGAAGAGTTCACTAGTTTCTACAATTAACAGCGACCACTAAATTTGAACATCTGCTTTGACCAACCTCAATATGGCTAATAAAAGATACAAATTTGTAATAAGATTTCTGTAGCGAAAATCCAATTAGATCTTCAATGAAATCAAATAACCATTTAGGGTTAGGGCCGATTCTAAAATGGAATTTAGCTAGCTTCAGCCCACAAACGCAATCAACAAGTTTTCTACGTCTATGTCAAAGAGCAAAAAAATGACGATTATGGTCTTATCAACAATTAAATTGGAACACATAGAGGTGACCTTAAAAATGGTGAGAAACAATATCGTAGCGTCTCTGTACATCCATACATATATGGACATAAATTTAAACTGAAGGAAAATTGTGTGTTAAGAAACCTTTTTTTCAGCCCATACCGAATCTCAAGTTGAGTGCACTCAAAAAAATATATTGGTGGGTGGTTGAGTGGGGGGACAGGTCCAACGAAAACGAAGCAATCGAAATGCATTTGAATTGTTAGAACGAAGACGGAAAACGAAAGAGAGAAAGAAAACCGCGCTGATTGCAGGCCTGCCTATGCATCTCTATTCATGGTGTGTGTGGGTGAAAACTACACAAAAAAAAAACTTCACATACTCGACTACAGGCAAAAAGAAAGGGCCACACAAAACGATTTGCACGCCAAAAATTTCTCCTAAGGCGGTGACTAAAGTTGGGAGGTGGTGTATGATGAGGTGAGGAGCGAGAGAGAGGTGGAAGTGAGATAGCAAGCATGCAAGAGGTAAGTAGGCTAGTTAGAGATGATAGCGTGAGGAGTTATTTAATAATAACAATGCAAATATCTATGGGGCTATTCAAAAATTAAGAACGACTTGGTATTGAATTTATATTACCTAGACATCTTGAAGATAATGAACTTAGAACAAATACGATTAGATGGGAAAATTATAATAAGAGACTGCGAGAAAAGAGAAATAACAATTTACACATATTTTATATTGAAATTAAATGTGTCCTTTTCAAATTCAGCCCTTTAAACAATTAAGCTCGTGTTTTGTATTTTCCAACTGAATTTAACAATTTTTAAATGACAGTTCTCTATATCGAATTTCCATTTATCTCTTTTTGGACTAGTGCTTATTATTTCGCTTAATTGTTGCACCCACTAGTCCATATCTTGTAAAACTAATTATTTACTAAGAAATAAGGTAAATAGCAGTGTTAGTTTAAAAACTGCATCGATATCAGACAATACAAGATATCTATATGTAACTTTCGATTTCAAAAAGTTTTTGTAAAAAAAACCATCTCATCTTTAACTAGTTTTGACAGCTTGCAGGAAGGTGTGTGGGTGTGTCGTCATATGGGCAGGCAGCAGGCCAACACAAACAACTGGTCGCGGTGTTAAAGGCCGCAAAGTACCGTTTTTTTTCTTAATTTTTTTTTTAAATTTGCATATGCTTTTAATATTTAATGCAATTCAAGAAGAAAAACGAAGATAGGGAGGGAAGACAGAGATAGAGAGTAAGAAAAAGAAGAGGTGGAGCAGCGGAGAGACACAAGAGTTCGGGTGATTCGAACAAACTACAAGAAAAAAACAAACGAAAAACACCTGGAGAACAAGGCAACACTGAAACGAAAACGCAAACCAAAAAAAAAACAGCAATTTTCCTTCTTTTTTTTGGCGAAAAATCAATTTCAATCCAAGTGATTTAAATGTAAAAGGAAAATTAAGCAAAAGAGTGCAAATTTCTTTAGATTTATTTACGCATGAAATAGCCACAATAACTAGTGTTAATTATTGACATAACAAAAATGCAAATCCCCCACCCCATTAACACCCACCCCCACCTAATTCTGGGTATATGACGACAATGCTGTCAGCTCCCCAAAAAACACACGCGAAATCGCTTAAATATACAAAAAAAAAAAACGAGAAAAAAAGGAAACGAGAGAAAAAATAACTGGGGAAAATGGGAAAAAAAAAACCTGAAAATGGTATGAAATGTCGAGCTTATAATTTAGTTTTCCACGTTTTCTGCTCTTTTTGTTTTCCTTGAATGAAATTTGTAGGTCTCACGCACACACAGGGAACACAACATTCACACACACCCACACAAAGAGTAAAAGAAAGACAGAGAGAGAGCGAGAGTGCGAGAGAGAGCGTAACACAGAGAGAGAGAGTAAATCACGTAAGCTTACAAAATTTTGTAAAATGCATTTAACTACTTTCGTTTTGCCTTGTTTTTGCTTAAACTATTTCTCTTTTGTCCAACAGTTTTCATTAATGCTACATATTAGCTTGAGGTTAAAATTCACTTGAGATTTTGCAATAAAATTCACGTGTTGGTCTCTTTTTTTCACACACATACACACACACCTGATTTGCCGGGTAAATGGTAGAAACCTTCTCTTTTGTTTAAACTTTAGCTAAATGTAAATCATTAAATTAACGTTACTGCGTCTCCGATACAATATATTATATTACAGTCTTTAATTTTCCACGTCCTCGGTCGTTTGCAACAGAAAAACAAAAACGCGACCTCTCGGCTTGAAAACAAAAACAATACTGAAAAAAAACGCTTCCGAGCTTTCATTATATTTCCTATATTTCATAATACAAATTATATGCAATCTGCAAAGTTAAGGAACAAGGAATTGTTTTAATTTGGAATTACTAAATGCTTTCAACATTTTAGAAGTCCATAAATTGTCAATTTTTGAAAATTTACCAAATCTAAATGTTATCCAAGAACCTGTTAAGTCTCTGCTGAGGCAAAATGAGTCTGCTCAGTCACTGTTGAGTGTCTGTTAAATTTAACAGAATCAATTTTGTCCGCCTAGCCCTTATTATCGGTCACAGTGCTAGAGGTGAAAAATCTATAAAAGTCACGAGTGGTAACCTGTAACGTTATTTTGATTTTTAAATTTGTTAATACCCAACAAAACAATTTTTAAACTAGTAAGTGTTTTTAAGCTTGTTTAAGCGGATAAAATCTTTGAAATGTATGGAAAACGAAAGGTTGTCCTAATAGCATAAATATACAGTTAAAGCCGTGCAACATTTAACAAATGTCTGTATGTATTGAATTTCTTATAAACAAATGTAACCTAAATTGGTTCCTAAAATGTTTGTGTATTGTATGTATGTCATGTAGAAAAGCAATTGCGAAGCTAGCTGTGCTTACTTTTAATGGTAATTTGTGGTTTTTCGTTTGTTTTGATGATTTTCTTGCTTTTGCTTATTTAAAGCGTGGGTGAACGCATTGTAGGCGGATAATAGTGCTGCTGCTGTTGTATGCATTTTGTACATTATTCCTCATCTTTTCTCAATTGTTTATTATTGTGGCGCCAAGACTTCTGTCAACTTAAATGTACTCAAATATTTGATACCCATATTTCTCTTATGACTCTTTTTTTAAGTACTCAAATCGGCAGTGGGCAGGTTTCAAAAGCCCTATTACATACACACACACATGCACCCACACACACACACACGCACACACATATCAATGGACCGAGGACACTTCGAACTTTTTTCCCGTAAGCTTTGCTTTGCTGGTGTGTGTGGTGTGCCTAAAAACTAGATTTTTCACTACTTTTTATTGGTCTCGTATTGCCTTGTTTGTTTTCCACTTGAATTTTACAACTTTCGATTATTCTTTAGCCGTTTGAATGCCTTAATTTTTATTTTTCCGAGAGCCTTCTTCGCTCTCAATCTGCAACAACAAAACAGTCAGTGTGGGACAATAAAATAAATAAGACGTACTCCCAATCGTTTCCAACACCGTTCTTGCTTTTTATCAGCTGTTGCCAAAAAAGGATATTTACGGTATACTTACAGAATGTCTTACACGGTACTGTAAACTAAGAAAGCGCGCGCACTTTAAAGTTGTATTTAAACGATAAAAAGTAGAGAAATAAGGTGCCATTGAATGTTTATTAGTGAGTCTAAAAACAAAAAACTATTTAATACATACATTACACATTACAACGAAATTAAACTTTTTCTTTGTTACGTTAAGTTTATCTACCATTTAAGAGTTTAAAGGATTTTCAAATTTCAATTAATTCAATGGTAAAAACAGCTTAAGCTCACTTCTAAGGAAACTTTGAAAATACATAAGCCCCAGACTTTTGTTCATCCAAAAATGAAAAATGGTGGCAATCATTATTTTCCAAACAAAAAATATGTGTAAAATCTTATATATCTCAGTCAATTCCTACCCGAGTCAATATGATCGATATGATTTATGTACAAACAGCTTCAAAGTCGCCAATTTGAAATAAAAATTCGATTTTTTAGCTCTCATTTTGCCAGTTTTGATTTTAGAAAAGTAAGCAATACATGGCCAAATAAAATAAAAACCAGAAGGCCGGGCTAACTTCGGCCGTGCCGAAGTTTGTATACCCTAAAAAGAGTTATCTAAATGTAAAGACCCTGGGTAAAATTCCGTTTTTACACGCCATAGCACGGCACGCATATATATGCATGTATATAGACATGCAGCATGCAATTTTTTTATATGTTTGTATGACAGCTATATGAAATAGTCATCCGATTTTGATGAAATTTACCAGAATTATAACTTTTAATGTGGAAATGCTATTTACCAAGTTTGACGATGATCTCTTAAGAAACAAAAAAGTTTCTAGAAGAAAAACTATTTTTGCTCCGATCGTTCATATGGGAGCTATATGATATAGTAGTCCGATCTTGATCAAATTTCCCATGGATGTTTGGATGTATAATAAACTGCCAAATGTTAAGTTTTATGATAATTGGGTGAACAAGAAAGAAGTGATTGATCTAAAACGCATTTTTTGACCGATGGTTCCTATGGTAGCTATATGATATAGTCGTCCGATCCGGATGAATCCGAGATATACAATGCCTGCAGTATATACAAGACTTCGTGCAAAATTGCAGCTCTGTAGCTTTAGCGGTTTAGGAGGAGAAGCTGTTGATCCAGACAGACGGACGGAAAGACAGACGGACAAACGGATTTGAACTCGTCTTGTCATGCTGATCATGAATATATATACTTTATATGGTCGGAGATGCCTCCTTCTATGCGTTGCACACTTCTGACCAAAATTAATATACCCTTTTTGCAAGGGTATAAAAATAATGAAAATCGGTTGACAAATTTTCATGTTATGCATTTACTGCATAACGTAATTCAGAACGTTACCTGTATATTATTAACTAGCGCTACTATAAGAAATCTGAAGGTAGATTCGAATTCAGCATTATCAAATTAGTAAACAACAGTAGAAAACTCCACACAAGAGACATGATGTTTTCCTGTATTCTCGATCTATCAATTGAAACTTTGAAACATTATCCAAATAGATATACAGGTCTCTGAGAGATCTTTAAAATGAAAGCGATATTAACTGTTTAGAGAGTTTAACCTGATCTTGATCAGATCCAGGCCGAAAGAAGATTCCTTCGTTGTTGATATTGCATTCTCCCCCTTGATCTCTATTTGCCTGTTACAACTCCCAATATAAAGATTTAATACCAACTAAACTGATTTGAAGATAAGATCTACATATAACATTTGGAACATTTATTTTTGTGCTACTTAAACTGTTATAATTGGCGTTAAACATTTTACACTTTATATTTGATCACGGTTTTCAACTTAAAAATAAAATGAACATTTTCCAATTTCATTTATGGTTGTTTCATAACTGTGTGTATATATCGCAGGACATCTGGATTGGATAAAATTTTCATGTGATCAACACCCTGCAGGGCCAATGTGTTAATCTCCGAATTCGAATATCCCGACCAGTGTTGGCAAGCGCGCAATGAACGTTGGTTAACGGTTCCATCGCCCACACCCATTACCAAATTAGGCGTGCTATTAGCTATATCGTCTTTTTTATACTGTAATCTGAATGAGAATGGTTTTCATATTAATTTTGCATAATTTTTACACAAATATCTTACCTCTCCACAGTAGGAATCCCATCACCGTAGATGCAATGTAATTCCACTTCTGGTGGACTGAAATTCACCACATAACGCAACGTATCTTGACGCATTTCCCAACCAGTCATATAATCTAGATCCTGAAAGAATTCCTTCAGCTGCGACATGGTATAATTGCGTGACGGTGTCGATGCCAGCACTTCCGACGGCTTCCAAAATAGTGGCGAGGGTAGCAGCCATGCTGATGAAGGATGTGTAATTTGCTCTTGTTTCAATATACTAGCACTCAATGCAATCGAGTCCAAATCATCGCCCATTGCAAATACTTTAACTGCCTTAACACTGCCCGCCCAGGCACCAGCTAAACTAATTTGTCGTCGAACATATTTAGATTTCCACTCGGCAGACTGTTCCTGTAAGAAAATCAATGTCATAGGACTTCCCATACTATGGGTGATGAAAGTGATGGCACTTTGATTATTTCTTTCGTAGGTATCTTCAACAAGTTGCTTCAGATCGATAAAAAATTGCTTATTCTCGTCTGAAAGTAGTATAAGAAAGGGTTTATGTTTTGAAGAAGTAGGTGTTCAATTAGGACTCACTTGGGGCCTTGCGAAAATCATAGGGTGCTCCATGGATATTCTCTCTTCGCACATAACCCAATTTCAGCAAAACTTCAGAAATGTCCTTGAAATAAGCACCAGCACTATTTTTGGTAGGATCAATATATTCGACAACCTCTGGATCACCCCAGCCGGGAATACGAATCTCTACACCAGGTGTATTATGTGTGGTTCGCGTGGCTTTATCATAATACAATTTAACATTATCGATCCAACAATAGACCATCGGAATGACTAATTGTTCGAGATCCAACCAGAGATTATACCAATCGTGCGTTTTCTCACAAATAAAATATGGGGAATTAGGTTTATTGAGTCGAGCATCAACCTGAGAGCCTCCATCACCAGGAACTGGAAGAAATGTTTAATTTATAACTAATAATTAAATCCAAAAACAAAACTTACCAAATATTACAGGTGAAATTTTTGGCTCAGGAGGAGGTGGTGGTGGCGAAGGCGGATGGTCTTCTCTATGTTTGTGTGATTTGGTAAAGGGCCAAGGCCAAAAAGCTTGTGACAAGTTAATGCATAAAAATATCAGAAGTATTCCCGTTTGGAGCCTCATTGTGTTGTTCTTTGTCGAACTGTAGTTGACAACTGACCGTTATCTGATAATACTCTATTTTTTTTCTGCCTTTTTTTATTAAAGTACTTTGCTGTCAATCAGAGTGAATAATAAATGAATCAGCGCATTAACAAATAATAAAAAAAAATAAAAAAAAATATGCGCAATTTCAATTTCAACTTCCTGCTCTTCTCCCTTCTCCACTTCTCCTTTTCACTTTTTATGCTGACCTCTAAATACTATAATTGTTTACTCTCATCGTTTGCATTTTCTGTTTTATTTTTTGCAGTCTTTTATTTAAACAAAGGAATATAACATATAAGTAATATGGTTGTTGTTTATTATTTTTGTTGTATTTCTTTCTTATCGTAGTTGTTTATTTTGTTATTGTTACACTTCTTCTTCGCTTCTCCTACTTCTTTCTGTGTTTTTCTTTACGTCGCTTAGTGTGACCTTCGTGCGAAGAGAGAATTTGAGAAGTAAACAAGCGAGTCAAACAAGTTAATAAACTAAATACAAATAAAACTCGGGTCTTAATAACTTTTTTACTAACCAAAATAAAAAATTAATTTGGATTATTATAAATATTCATTTCGTCATTATCTAATGATAATTAAAAATATAAAGTTGAATTACAAAGTAACAAATATCCTTAATGGTGAACCGGCAGTGACAAGTCACGGATGCCTTCACTGGTTTTATCACTGCGAATAGTTGTCAACCGCTTATCGATATATTTCGATAGACGGCCCGGCAACCAAAACTGAATTTTTACGATTGTTATTAGAATTAAACAGTATTACTAAGGAAAATGCAGGAATTTTTCAGTGTTTGCATGCCGGAAGTGAAGAGGGAGCTACGGCGCGGCATAATCGAATGTTCGAAACGTGGCCTATTGCACACAACGAAATGGCTGGCCGAGATGCATCATGGATTGACCGAAGTGAATATTGATGTTGAAGGTAACGAAGCGGCTCCGCTGGCAGATCAATCATTTAGCGAGTGTCAATTGGAGGGCATTGCTACATCAGAATACAGTGATTACTTTCTTGCAAAGAGTTATTATGATGTCAGGGAATACGAAAGGGCAGCCCACGCAGTGAGGAACTGCGAATCCAGCGTGCCCCGATTTCTGCATCTCTATTCCACGTACATGGCCAAGGAAAAACGTCGACTAGACTCAACCACGGATCAAGCTAATCTAAATGAGCCAAATCAAATGAGAGATTTGACCGATCTCTTGTCCACCCTCAAATCGGAATATGGTCGAAGCCGCTTGGATGGCTATGGCATCTATCTCTATGGCGTAGTCCTAAAAGCCTTAAATCTCAATAAATCGGCAGAGGAAATGTTAATTGCCTCCATACGACTATGCCCCATGTTGTGGAGTTCTTATCTCGAACTTTCTCCCCTCATAATGGAGAAAAAGAAACTACTAAGTCTTCAATTGGGTAACCATTGGATGACGCATTTTTTTCAGGCTCATACCTACTTGGAATTATATTTAAATGATGATGGACTGAAGATCTATGAGGAACTCCAAAATGCTGGCTTCAGCAAAAGTATTTATCTCACGGCTCAAATGGCATTGGTCTATCACAATAAACGAGATGTGGATAAGGCAATTGAATTGTATCAAGCTCTGCTGGAGAGTGATCCATATCGGTTGGACAATGTTGATACCTATTCGAATTTGTTGTTTGTCAAAGAAATGAAAACTGAAATGGCTCAATTGGCCCATAAGGCTGTAAGCATTAATAAGTATCGACCAGAGACTTGTTGTGTGATAGGTGAGAAAAAGAGATATTTAATTAACCCATTTTTTGTAGTCATAGTTCTCTTTACTTTCGTAAGTGTACGTCTTTCTTCATTGTTTGTTCTTCCTAGTTACTTTGTTTAAAATATTTCCTATATTCACTATTTCGCTACATGTATATTTTTTTTTTCGTTTATTTGTCCGGGCTTTTGGTTTTCGAATTTATCTGTTGCTTGTTGAAGACTTCGGTAATTTTTCTTCATTTTATAGTATTTCAATCATTAACTCAATTCCATAGGTAACTATTACAGCATCCGTTGTGATCATCAGGTGGCCATCTCATACTTTCAGAGAGCCTTAAAGCTAAATCCGAAATATCTTGCTGCCTGGACTTTAATGGGTCATGAGTTTATGGAGCTTAAAAATACAAATGCAGCCATTCAAAGCTATCGGAAGGCCGTCGAAGTAAATAAACGTGATTATCGCGCCTGGTATGGCCTGGGGCAGGCATACGAAATCATTAAAATGCACTACTATAGTCTATATTATTTTAAAATTGCCCATCAATTACGACCCTACGACTCTCGCATGTTGGTGGCTTTGGGCGAAACTTACGAGAAATTGGACAAATGTGAGAACGCCGTGAAGTGCTATTGGAAGGCCATCGATGTTGGTGATATTGAGGGTATAGCAATGTATAAGTTGGCTAATTTGCACGAGAGATTGGGCGATCATGAGACGGCAGTGCATTGTTATATCATGTATTGTGAAGATGAACGTGCCGTAACGGATAAACAGTGTCTCTATCAGGGATTTATTACCTTGGCCAACTATTATGAGAAAAAGGGTGACTATGAGAGGGCTGCACATTATGCCTATAAATGTTTGGATTCAGAAGATGTAAGTAAAATGTAGCTTGACACTTTATAATAAGTATTAAATAATTGTTTGTTTTTATTAGCGCAAAACGGAAGCAAAAGCCTTACTAAAAGTTATAGACTGGAAACGTAGTGCAGAAAAGAAATCGAAAACCACTTTAACTGTTGTGGCCAATGCTGAAACGAGTTCCGAATCTTCTGACATGGAATGGGAGATGCCCGATGTTAAGCCACGAGTACCGCTTACCTCGATAGCATCGACAACATCAACGCCGGCTGCTGCAACAACTACAATTACAACAACGGCAGCGACGGCGACAACTAGTGCTATTACATCCTCATCGACTTCAAGTAGTTCACGTAACCAATCAGCACGTTCCTTAGCCGAGGGAGTACGCCGATCAGGGACTCGGCCTTTAGCTAGCAGTTCAATCACCGTAGTCGCTTCCACATCGATATCTGGGACGCCATCAGCATCTTCGACGGCAACAACTGCAGCAGCAGCTTCCTCAACCACCTCAACAGCTTTGGAGGAGACAGTGAATCCAACAGGTGCCACAAATAATCAGCAAACAGATGAAGATGATATGGAAATATTAAGTGTATTCATAGACTAACGTCATCAGTTAAAAGGCACAGAGTTAGATCCCGGAAAAGAACGTTATACATTCTATATTCTGTTATGATTATATTTAACATTATCAATAATTTTTCTGAAAAATAATATCTTTAAAGATGCTGATTTAACGATCCATCCAATCCGATTCTAAGAAAATAAATTAATTATGTAGTTTTTCAGTTTTTCAAAGGTACATTTATTTTATTTCCGAAATCATCTAAGAGCTTTTTTTATAGAAACATTTAAAAATATATAGAATGCTAACAACAAGACCAATACAAAACCCATTAAAACTGTCAAGTCCCAACTATAAAGATCACCAACCATATCGAAATCTTTCAGAAATTGTTCTGAAGAGTGATAAAAGCAAAATACATCACCACAAGCCAATTCACCACGACCATAGCCGTAAATAGCTCTCATTAGACCTTCAAAAATATAACGAAAGAAACTTATATCACAAATCGGACGTAGAAACCACGATAACTCCCTTAGCCTAATGAAGAATCCGGAAAATAATAGAAACGGTATCGCAACAGATGGAACTATAAAGATGGCCAATTGCATAGTGAGCGATGAACCAGCTACCACGCCAATGAAGTGTCCTATAAAAGAAGTCATTATCAAAATACCCCAACACATTAGAAATCGAAACATTTCAGGTGGTTGTCCAGTCATTAGGTAACCAATGGATATAAAAAGTGTTGGGCAAATGAATTGTAAGGGTAAATCGGCCAATACTTTGGATATATAATACGCCCTCAACGAATACCAGCCATTGTAGTACTCCCTGATAAATACCGGTGAATCCTGAATGCATAGTAAAATCGAAGGCATGGCATTTCCGGCAAAGACGAACAATATGATAAAGAACAAACAGGAAACGTTCGAGACAATTTTCGAGGCGTCATTTCCAATTTGCCAATAAACCACGCCCAACAGCAGCGCCACCACAATATGCATCAAAACGCGCATTTGGACGGATATCTGTAAAAAAAAAAAGAAATTATGTTTAAATACGAATACCTAAAGTTGTTCACAATACTTAAACCAGTTAAGTCGTTATCAAAATAAAATATTTTGACTCTATATTTTTCTATTTCTCTCTTAAAGTCTTTTTTTTCTTCAGTGAGGTAAAAGGAGTACATTAAAATTACAGCAATTGACGCCTTACCAAATCTCTGGACATTGACCGCACATGACGTTTCAAAAGAATTTTCAATTGATAAAAGAAACCAACTCGTTCCTTAAGTCTCAACAAATGCATATTGGGTAATTCCTGAGAGTCCGTCACAGGCATATTAATAAGCGCTGCTGAAAAGAAAGTTGAGCAGGCGAAAAGAAAAGTGGAAAGGACAGATAGAGCAAGAGAAGAAAGGAAATAGCCAAAGGTTATAGGAAGACGAAACAAAGACAAAACATTTTCGATAACCCGTTAGAAAAACCCTGGGAAAATTCTTTAAGCCTTTTTCACAGAGAACTTACTGCTTTCATCTATATTGAATTTAGATGAGTTTTTATCATTCGTGGAATGTCTTAGTTTATTTTGAACTATCAAATCCTCGCAACGTTGTGTCGAAGAAGATTCACTGCCCACTTCCAGGACTGCAGGGCGAAAAAATTAAGGTCGAAACGGCTTCAAAAAAAATATTTCTTAATTCATCTTACCAAAATCCGCTGGATTATAATACTGAGGGCAAACATAGCCGAATTGACTAAACGTCGATAGCATATCCTTTTGTTCACCTGCATAAAGTACTTCACCATGCGCCATTATCAAAACATCATCAAATAAACGCATTAATCTGGAACTTGGCTGATGGACTACACAAACCACAATTCGACCAAGTTTCGCTAAACTTTGTAAATGACAAATGACCTTAAAACAATCAAATAGAAGATGGAACTTTTACACCCATTTCAAAGGAGGAGATTTTACGCATTACCTGATAGCTAGCCACACTATCCAAGCCACTTGTGGGCTCATCGAAAAACATTATTGGAGGGTTGGTTATCAACTCAATCCCAATGGATAAACGCTTGTGTTCACCACCGGAGATATTCCGTACCAAATTCCGACGACACGATTTCAATTGCAATATTTCCAGTACTTCATTGATCTGAAATAAAGAAATGCGTCTATATAGAGATGTATCTTAAGGTATGTATATCTCTTACAATCTTTTGTTTCTCTTCAGACGTTGTGCTTCTCGGTAATTTTAAGTCAGCCGATACCCGTAGTGTTTCCTCAACGGTCAGTAGATTGAGCATTACGTAATTTTGCGGTATATAGGAGGACATTTTGCGAAAGGCCATAATATCTCGGGGCTGACCATTTAAAAAGAACTGTCCACTTACTCCTCTGATTCTGTGAAAAAAAACGAAGGTTTTAATTCATTAAACCGATACGTCTTAGGTGTACAGGAAAACGTTAGGGCGGGCTACAAAGAAGGCGAGGTCCAAAAGGATTAAATAGTTTGTAGCTAACTTAAATAATTCTTTTTTTAAATTATCTTTATGAATACACTTTAAACCTATCTAAAAAATTTCGAAACAATTGTGCACCATTTGGGCCAAGAAAAATCCATCCAAGACAGCTTTCACTGTAGACTAGAATTCGATTTCCAAAGGTAAACATCAATATTCAGTACTAACCTACCATAATCTATTTTATGTTATGAAAGTTTCGAGCAGTTTCAACAGGTCCAAAGCCAAAAGTTTTGACTCTTTTAAGTCTACTTTAATTTTCACATTTTAATTCAAAATAATTATTTAAATTGTGAGTCTAGCCCCTATTTAACCCCTTTAAATAATTCTAACATTTGGATTTCATCACACTCACTTAAAAGCGGCCAGAACATTCAACAAAGTGGATTTGCCTGCACCTGATGGACCTAAAATTGCGGTCAGCCGTCCGGATTTGAAAGTGCCACATGTTTCCTTCAAAATCTGTGTGGAATCCTGTATAACTGATTCAAAAATTGTTAATTAGAAATGGCGATGTCAGACCTATATGTATGTAGAAGGTACTTACCACCTTTTAAAGTATAACTGATGTGATGGAATTTAAGTTCCAATGTTTGTTGTTGCTGATCAGTCAAAGCCATTCCATTTGGCTCGTTTTGTGTGTTATCGGTCATTATTATGATATATATTCCTTATTTTTTTGGCGAGTGCGAAAGTCAATGAACGAGCGTTGCGTTTATACAGAAAGCACCTGAAGTTCTGTTCAAATGCAGCGCAAAATTGAAAGCGAGTTCATTTGTCGTCGACTGCAGTTATCTTTATAATTCCATTCGATCGCGCCGGCTAAGTCATATGTACAATATGGTTTCAAATTTGCTTAATCTTATCGCTTGTCTCAGTCTGCGCTGACTGCGCGGTTTGAATTCAAACAACTCAAACTTGTTCGCCTTTGAGATTGTTTGAGGTGAATTTCCGATTTGAATTGAGATTAGGAGAATCTGTTGTCGACGATTAGCGGATGAAATACATCATTATTACCTTGTAATTGTGATAAGATTGACAAGTTAAATACTCATGCACTTTGTGCACTTTTAAGTAGAGAACAAGTTCATTAACTGAGCAAAAAAGAACTTAACAAAACTATAGATGGGTCCATGGAAATGTTGTACGACATATACATAAGTATATGTTAAGCAAATTTTATAGCATGTCAATAACTGACTTTAAATTGTTTTAAAATCTCATATCTGCTTACTTTAAGGTCTTTTATGCCATTAGGAGGTATCTATCATTTTATAAATATGTTTGAGTTTCGGAACATATCCTATTGGGTAGAGTCGTGCAGTATATAAGATGGTTAAGTTTATTTTAGTTTTTTGCCAGGCCTTCTTCCGTTTTGAATAAGGGATTTTTGACAAATTAACTCCGGAAAATTCACTTTAATGGAGCCTAAAAGCAGACTTCACTTTTTGCATTACATTCTTCTTATGAAAGTGAAATTTAATTGGCTTGCATTGGTCAATTGATACAAATTTTGTGTGTATAAATTATACATACATATACATATAGTACATATGTGAATATGCGGGAGACAAAGCTCGTTGAACAGTCACTGTGTATTATGTATTTATTTATATGGTTTAATGTTACAATTTGTTGCCTATCGGCGTTGCAGCTGCTTATCAGTAGCAGCGAATGTTTTTGCAAGGCAATTAAAGCTCGGTCAATTATTACTAAAACGCATTTTTCTTCTGTTTACTCAACTTTAAATAAATTTGAATTGTTAACAAATAATTTGCATAATATTCATTACATGTATCATTATTATTTTCGTCGCTAAGTATTCACATCACGTATTTTATGTACAATTTCAACGATCAAAGTCAACGTCAACGATCTCTTTCGAGTGAAAGCCCAAATACAACTGAAAACTTGAGAAGCCGGCAAAGCGTTGGGTTGGTTTAATAATTTTGATACCCTTGCAAAAAAGGTTCATTTATTTTGGTCAAAACTTGCAGGATCTTCGACTGTATAACAGGATGATAAAATCATAAAAATATTATATAGACATAAATCGGGAATAGAGAATTGGACTAAGGTGAGAAAAATAGTTTCAGTGGAAAAAACCTAAGCATTCTATTGAGTTATTGACACCGAACTTGTTCAAAAAAAAATGTTCGTCGATTAAAAATTTACCATAAAGCTTTTATACAAAGAACAATAGAAATTAATATTTATTTTTCGGCTCTATCATGATCTTTTTACATTGATATCTGATTTAGACAATAATTGAAAAGTGTATACAGTCATCGAGACTACCGAAGTTAAGTCTGCCCTCTGGATCCAGCATCGAACGCCTATTACTATATCATTCCAGCTTGGAGCATGTTTGAGTTGGCTTTGGGGTTGGATTGCCCGATCGACATGTTTCAGGAGAACAGCTTACATATTTTTGGGGGTCAACTTTCTCTATTTTTTAGTTTTTATCTACATAAACTACAAAAGTTACATTATTGTTATCGAATCGAAGCCCGCACACATTTATTTCCCTTTTTCAGGCCTAAATAAGTATATTAAAAAATGTTTGTTGTCCAATTAATTCAGGAGTCTGCTCGATTGTGGTACGACAGGATGACGAACCACAAGTTTGTACTTTCTGTGACGGTGTAAGACTTCGATTTCAGCTATGTATATAATATACTTACTAGTACTCTCTACCAGATAAAAACTGGAACATAATTCAGAAGAGTTTTCCGACTAAAATAATGCAGAATAGAAAAAGAATACAAATTCACGACTTTGATAATTTCTAAATTCCAAAAAAAATCTACACAACTAAATAAAGCATGTATTGCGGAATTCATATGTAAGTCCAAAACATCGTGTATTTTATGTAGAATAAGGCGAAATGGAATAATAAAGCCGTCAAAATTATTGTATCAACTCTTGATCAGCACGACAAGATAAATTCATATAGCCATGTCCGTGTCTGCCCGTCCGTAAGAGTGCACAGATCTCAGGAACTGTCCTACAGTTATAATGTATATACATATAACGTTTCAGCGGTCTTTCTTTACATGTATATAAACAGAAAAATGTGTACATATGTATGTATGTATGCAAATAAAGTATATAACGCAGTTTTGGTTCATATTGGGCAACAAATAAAAGTTTTACATAAGAAACTTTATTTCTGAGGCAGCCACTTGTATGCACATTTATATATAATGTCTTGCCGGTCTTTCTTTACATGTACATAAGCAGAAAAATGTGTACATATGGATGCAAATAAAGTAAATAACGCAGTTTTGGTTCATATTGGGCAACAAATAAAAGTTTTATATAAGAAACTTTATTTCTGAGGCAGCCACTTGTATGCACATTTATATATAACGTCTTGCCGGTCTTTCTTTACATGTACATAAGCAGAAAAATGTGTACATATGGATGCAAATAAAGTAAATAACGCAGTTTTGGTTCATATTGGGCAACAAATAAAAGTTTTACATAAGAAACTTTATTTCTGAGGCAGCCACTTGTAAATGCATACATGTATAACGTCTTGGCGGTCTTTCTTTGCATGTACATAAGCAGAAAAATGTGTACATATGTATGCAAATAAAGTATATAACGCAGTTTTGGTTCATATTGGCCAACAAATAAAAGTTTTACATAAGAAACTTTTTTTTTGAGGCAGCCACTTGTATGCACATTTATATGTATATAACGTCTTGGCGGTCTTTCTTTACATGTACATAAGCAGAAAAATGTGTACATATGTATGCAGATAAAGTAAATAACGCAGTTTTGGTTCATATTGGGCAACAAATAAAAGTTTTACATAAGAAACTTTATTTCTGAGCCAGCCACTTGTAAATGCATATATATAACGTCTTGGCGGTCTTTCTTTAAATGTACATAAGCAGAAAAATGTGTACATATGTATGTATGCAAATAAAGTATATAACGCGGGATAAATATATAGCTATAGGTAAATATATATATAGGATAAAGTTGCAAACTATGGCCATCGGCTTAGACGATAACTACATCCATACAGTAGCCTGGGTTTGACAGGACCACTTAGACAACTATTTCTAAGTGGAAATATGGAAACTCCATTGTACTTGTACACACAATATTATTTTCAAGAGGCATAAGTGTTCCAAAAGTATACCAAACACATTTTAAAGATACTTCCTTATTTTTCTAATAATAAATACAACTTTAGAGTTTTTCATAAAATATTTAAATATATTTTGTCGTTTCACAAACATTACTATGCGTTTTCTGTTTTTTCAAAAACTAAGAACATCTTAAAATTGGATGTTCGATGTTAAAAAATACATTTAATTTGTCGTTATTATAACTAGGCAATAAATTGGTCTTTAACGTAATACAAAAATTCAATATGCTTGCCATTAAAAAATAAAAAATCTTATATGTGTACTATATATATATATATCTATATATATATATATACAGTTATTGATCTCCGGTAACTGATTTTTATTTCTTGTTAGTTATATCACGATTATGTTTTTCCCCCTCAATTCTTTGGCACAAAAACGTTTTCTTCTTATGGGAATGTCGCGGCTGCTCTTTCTCTATCACTCTCTCTCCCACTATCTGAATAATCTGAGTCGAAATGACATAATATAAAAGGCAATAATACGTAGAAATATGAATAAACCAATCATAAATATAACAGCCAATTCATAGTTCGCTCGTGCCATATCTAAATTCTTAAGTATATATTTTGGTCGCATCAAATGGCAATAGACATCCTCACATTCCAATCGCTCGCGATCATAGCCAAATATGGCAATCATAGTCCCATCCAGGCTATACTTGAGGAATGATATGTCAAAAACCCAGCGCAAATAGACGGGAGCATCTTTCTCTTGCAGAAAGAAGCCACTAAATTGGAGAAATGGGCAAATGAAGAATGGTCCCATGATAGCACCCATCTGCATGCTGAGCGCTGCTCCCACGGCTAATCCAATACTCTGGGCCACAAGAGCCGTGAGAAAAACAATGAGAAAGAAGAGTCCAAAGCGCCAAAATTCCAGAGGTTGATTTGTCATTAAATATGTGGGTACTATGAAGAGAGCACTGCAAATGATCTGAATAGGTAGATCGGCCAATGTTATGGCCACATAATAGGCACGGAGGGAATACCAGCGATTGAAATGTTCACGCGAAACTATTGGAAACTCCAAGGGAACTGCAAGAAATTAAAAATACAAATATTAATAGGGTATTTCAAAAAGTGTTCTTAGCATAAAATTTCTTAAAAATATTCCTATCAGAATTTCAATTTGAATTCACCGAAAATACAAAAATTTGTATGGTGTTAATTCCTTCCTTTGAAAACAAGATAATTTTCTAAGTACATAGTACTTACACTTGACTAAGATTCCCGAAAAAGCGCAATACATCACAAACATAATGGTATAGAAGCAATATCGAAATATATTCATTGTATGTGCCGCATCGTTGCCGATATTATAGTATAGTGTCCCAATCAACAGACCAGTGACAAAATGTATCACAAATCTCAAGGTAGTTAATGAGCTATCCCGCCAAATCAATAAAAATGTACGTAATAGCAGTATGCTTAATTGACGATAGAATGGTGTGGCATAGATATTCTCGCGCTTGCATAGATTGGCGGGATCTAAATCTATGTCCAATGATGGTTTCGTCTTCTTTTTCTTCTTGTTTTGTTTCTTTGGCTTGCAGCAATTTTGTTCACTATCGATCGCATTACCGCCTGTCGATAGCTGGCTATCCCATATGCGTGAGGATAGTTCATTGATCGGTGTCAAAGGTTTGAACATAGGCTGATGTTGTTGAGGTGATAGCTGATGATGATGAAGCATGGGTGTAGACATGGCTGGGGCAGTTACGGGTGTTATTAAACCGGCGGCCATTAATTGATCTGAAAGAAAACAAATTAGTATTAGTTGTTATAGAGAGAGCCGTAAGATCAAGGGAAGAACCAATTTCTTCATGTTTCTCGACTTTGATACTTACCAACTTTTTTCATAGCAGCCAATTGTGCTACTCTGGCCGATTTAGTTTGACGATAATCTTCATTCCTGCCATTATCCATTACCGTTACTAATTTATCCATTTGCTGCTCCTCGGGAGTGTCATAGTCATGGGTAGCTATTTCCATCACTAAAAACAGGAGAGAGGCAACATTTTAACAAAATTTCTAATATTATTCCATCCACTCCACTCACAATAATCGGCGGGATTGTAGGATTCCGGGCAATTCAAGTTCAAGGCAGCCAAAAATGGTACCAGATTTTGTGAGCCCCCAGAATAAATGCATTTACCCTCGGATATGGCATATAGATGATCAAACATGGCGAATGTAAGTGCTGATGGCTGATGTATAGTGCAAAGAACAGTTCGTCCTTCAAGGGCGAGTTTTTTCAGTAGATTGATTAGCTGATTTGAGGTAGAACTATCTAGGCCCCTAGAGGAAGAAAAAGGAAATATCTTGTCAATGATCCAATGAAAGTCTGCATCAGTAGTCACACTTACGTAGTTGGCTCATCGAGTATTAGGACGGGAGGATTGTTCACCAATTCCAAAGCGATGGCTAAACGTTTACGTTGACCACCACTCAATTGTCCCGTGCGGGTATGACGATTCTCATGCATACCAATTGCCTGCAAAATACTTATCACACGCTCTCTCTTCTCACTTTTTGTCATGTGTGTGCCGATCTTTAGATTAGCTGCGAAATGCATGGCCTCTTTTACCGTCAAAAACGGTTGCAGACTAGTATCCTGTGTGATGAATGCCACATTTGGCTTAAAGGCCTTCAAATCACGTCGATTGCCATTGATCCGAAAATCTCCCGAATAACCAAAGGTTCTAAAAATTGCGGCAATTAAAATAATGATAAGTAAAGTAATCATTTAGTATATTGTTGGGTACATTACGTGTATCCAGATAATATGTTAAGCAATGTGCTTTTCCCCGCTCCAGATGGTCCCACTATGGCGCTTAGCTCGCCCGATTTGAAGTAACCCGTAAGACCCAACAGGATATCTTTGTTTTCTGCAAAAATACAAAATCAATCAAAGAAAATAATTAAAAGCAGCAAATGGTAAGATAAAATAGTAATAGTAACAGCAAAACTGCTATTCCAATTATTTTCTCCGTAATTTTTAAGGTGTTTTACCATATGCATTTTTTCATTTTCTCTTCTTTTCTAGCAAATTTTATAATTTTAAGAACGCACAAACAACGGAAGGACGCACAGAATCTCGCGTTTACTACTCTTGTTCGTTCCTCACCATAACCTGTGTGTTTCAGCAACAAATTCTAAATTTTAAAACCCTACCCGACTTACGGTTGCGACCTTTTCCGCTGTTTCTTGTCCACCGTTAGTCTTCGCTATGGTTAAGAGGTTTCACTCTAAATATGTTTGCTATGATTTTTCGCTACGCATTCAAAGATAATGATGAGTATAAGTATAAATCAAATCGAAAATGTGAATTTGATCGATACCAGGAAATCTATGGTTTTTTCGCCAAAAATTAGTAATAATAATTTGTATAATCGGTAGCTAATTTACACATGTCCCAATTGTTTGTAGTACATACTTATGTACGTAGTAGTCTGTCGTTCGCATCGTAGTGGTCGTCGTTGATGTACTCGATTGATAAGCCGATGGGAACTTTGTCGTTCAATGTACCCTAATCGGCATTTTGCATACTTTCAGCTATTGTGTTGCTTTTGTGTTCAATGATAATGCCAATTCGTAACTCGATTTATAGCTTGTATACACAATGTAGTTGGGGTCTTAACGCCAATGCTTAAACCCGAACTTAATCAAGGTGATTATACCAAAAAAAAAAAAAAAAGAAGAGAGTTTATCAACTAATATTTCTGTTGGCGCGTCGCCTTCCAAAACCTTATCGCCCTAACTATACCTATATCTACATATGTATGTATGTATATATGGCGGCAGAAAAGCCTTAAAAGTGTGTGCATGTGACGAGTCGTCATTTTATTTTTCCCCCAATTCTTCGCCTTCTTTTTTTTCGCATTTCGCTTGGGGTTTCATGTGTGTGCCAGATGTTGAGCCATATCGTAGAACAGGTGTCAACGCTTCACCTTCGCTTCACAACATTTTGTTCATTTTTATTGCAATCATAAACGAGACGAACAAGGCGAGGAGTTATCAATTTCAATGGCATTAGCTATTGGTAATGCCAATTACCGATTCGACGATGACTTGGCCTTGTTCTTGGTAATGCATTTTATATCGGGATTAACGAAGGGTTCTGATAATGTCTAACACTTGAAGGTGAACACATTGTGGAACATTGGATGGCTGATTGGAACTCATTCCAAAGATTTCTTCATTGTTGAATCTTCTGCATTTTTATTTTCATTATATGATTTTGGACTTTTTGAATTGTATTTCCTTGGTTTATGCTTGAGAACAGAGTGCTTAATTTAAGTTAGATCTTTATAAAGGATCTAAGTAAGTTAGATCTTACTTTAGGAGAAATCAATGGATAATATATCCAATCACAAGGTATATCTTATCCATATTTACGACAATAATCAATTTTTAGCCTTACAAAAGATTTTTAAATGGAGCTCAGATCATATAAACTCAACAATAAGATTTAAAGTATTGTACGAGATGGTGCAATGCAAAATAAACTGTTGAAATGTTGATTCAATAAAGTTTTTGAGTTCAGAATTTCATTCGCAACAAAAATTTGATAAAACAATATTCAATGTATTTTCAAAATTGTTCAAATTATATCCAGGGGCGGAAGGGTACACAGCTCTATCATTTACAGTTTTTCAGATCTTACGAACGGATGTGGCTATATCAATTTCTCTTCTCATGCTGATCAAGAATATGTATACTTTGTAGGGTCGGAAATCCTTCCTTCTGCCTGTTACATACATTTTGGGGATTTTTATATACCATTTCATCCTATGGATGCATGGTATAATAATGTAAGTAAGTCGCCAGTCCGACTTGGGTGTACCGTGCATCAAGTAAAAATTCATATATTACATTTCTTTTGCATGCGCAACTTTCAACAGATATTATCTCACTCACTTTATGAGCACACGAACACTTTGGCGTCATCCACCGGACAAATCCGTCTTGCGGCCATTTAAGGACAAAACGTTTCTACGTATAACTGGGCCAATTTTATTCCGATTTAAATGAAATTTGGTGGAATGATAGATGTTCATAGCATGTACAAGTGTGCCAATTTAAATTGCGATACGAGTATAACGAAGAAGATGTTTTTGTGTTAACCGAAAAATAAAGCGAGTTGCACTGAAATTGACAAAACGAGCTCAAGCTCAAACTTCATAGACCTGATAATAAGTTTAGTTTTTTATGTAAGATTATATAAGAGTACAAAATATTCGGTGCTTTTTTGTTAATTTAGCTCTCGCCCAATCCAATTTGATCAAGGTGACGCGACGAAACACTTAGTGTTTGCACTCGCAATGTCGGTCATTTGTACTTGTACTTAAAAAAACACAAATCAGTGCCCAAAATAAAACTATGTACCTACTTGTATTTCATATCTATAAGAACAAAACTTAACTATTATCAATTTTACGCACCCAAAAACATGCAATTGATAATCGAAATCCATAAGCAAAAAAAAAAAGAAGAAAGATAGCACAAATGGAAACACATATATTCAAGCTTGACAGACAAAAAGCAATCGGACATTAGTTTGGAATAGTTCCTAATAGCATGACATTGTGTATGATAAATGTGATACTACATGGGGATGTCGATATGGAGGAAGAATGTAAGGGCACCCCCCGCCTATCGTGTTACAATGAAATGCTGGAATATTGCGCCATAATTAGTTAGGCCCATCTTTTAATTAATATCACTTAAAAAATGTTCTTTTGTTTCATTTGATCCACTTGAGTGATTTTTCCTGTTATTCGCTTATTAATTTTTAGCAATTTCATTTGCAGTCTCGTTTCGTTTTTTCGTTCTTTGTTCAAGACTGTTGGAGTTAGCGGGCAGACTTGAAAAGATCACGATGTGACTCAGTCAGTCATTCACTCAAGTCATTTATTTGAGAAGAATCGTAGGCACACTTCCTTCCTTTATCTCTCGGTAATAGGTTAGCGTGTCTAACTGACAGTTGGCACTTGATTTTGTTTCGGCATAGCAATCGTTCGTGATAAAATTAATAAGCAAAAAAAGGAATGCTTAAGATTTGGGTTTTTTTTTTATTGTTACAAATACGTCAACTATTATTTAAGTACTTAGTTTCCAGGCAAAGATGCAGATTAAACCCCTTCTAATCATAAAACCAAAACTGAATGAATTCATCATTTCTATTATCAGTATTAGCATTGAAACGAGGATTTCGATTAGACTTTATACAAACATCAAATGGAGCAAATGAAGTAAATCGTCTTTTGATTTCATCTGGACTTTGGAAGTATTTCACATATACTAATAGAGAGAATCACGGAAAGATGTTTTTCCTGAGCCTTACTTGGGAAATACTATTACTACATCGTCTTTATATACTATTTATGAAATTTCTGACGATTCAGTGATCATACGAAATACTTGTAAGCAATACATACATAGTTATTCTAGATAACACATTAAACCCGCATAGTGCCACCACACTTTCAATATGACTTTGGTTTTACGATTAAGGTCGTCGAAATATATTAACCGTAGCCGCTAAAGAACCCATTTCTTTGCAACCTTTGCAACCGTGGGTTGAATGAATGACTTTCGTGAATTTCAAATACATATGTTCCCCTTGGCGTTTCGACTCGAACCCTCACCTGACCTCCTCAAAACGCTTGTGGTTGAGACCCCTAAAACGTCGAAAGCACGCGCCACATCAATTACATATTAAAGCACTACCATAAACTGGATTTCAGCAGCACCTTTCCTCCAATTAATGCGGGAAACTAAACCCTAACTCCGAACTTCTCTGAAATTACCAAAGTTTAACTATCTCTATACCATAATTTGTTAGGCAGAAACATGTTTACACCATTTGCAGCCGCCCTTAGAATGATATACCCTCTTGATTACTCCTGCCTCTGTGTTTACAGAACCCCCTTGCATTTTTTTTTTTGTAACCCTTAATTATACTTTTTTGTTTGCATATATATTCATGTTCATGTCCATGTCCATCAAGTCAGTGGTCACGCTTTCTTGCGTGCTATAGTTATGCGTGGTAACCATGTGATTTGCACTGAATTTGGCCTTATTAGGCATACGTAACATAATCGCACTTCTACATTATATAACTATTTCCGATAAATCAAAGGTTGACTGAATTTTTCATACGAAAAAATAACAGGAGCTTATTAAAAACTCATTTAAATTATATTTGGACATTTTCCACTTAACAAAAGAAATGTCTACCAGTAATTATATGTATACACATAAATATAGAAATCAGTAGAGCTTGACTTAGCTATTCATATGCAACAGCTTTAAAAACTCATTTGAATTAAGCGAAAATTTGGAAGCTCGATCTACATGGAAGAGAATATTAAAAGCAATTACACTAAGTGACAGTGATTTGACATTTCCATAAGTTTAAAGTCCAAATTTTTGATGAAGAACATGCCTTGCAAAATCAAGCAGAACATGCCCCAAATATCTGAAATGCATAATCAATTTCTAATTTGATAATCAACGCTAGTGACAACAATTACAGATAACTGCGCAAATATAAGTATATTCGATTGACATTTGTTTGCATATGTAGTCATTTGGATCATAGTGCATCGATATATATGCAAATGCAGGCGAAAGATTTTGTGTTAATGTTTCTACAATAAATCGTCCATTTTGTCAATTGGATTTTAGTTTGTAGATATTTATTTGTATTATGACGCAAGTCTCCACGACAATGCCTTCGTCTCGACACTCGTCAACTTTGAATTAAATTTACAACAAGTATTTCCAAATTATAGCGTTCAAAAACTCCGAAAATGACACTTACTTTTGATCGAAGTTACCCTCAAAAAGTCCCCTATATTCCTCTATGAGTGGTAGTACCAATATTACTAAGACAAAGCGAAAAGCAAGTTATGATCTTAACCTCCAATTTTGCAAGACTACTTTATTGCTAAATCCTGCAAGGTTGAGTTATTGAGTGTTATCAGTCCGACTTTACTTAGTTTCCATTTTGTGTCCTTTAGAGTATCTAAAATGTTTAGTACTTCCAATCACAATATACTAGTTTTGATCAATCATATTTATAGAATTTCCATTTATATTTTAGCATATGAAAATTTACATATATCATTATTATCAATTACATTGATTGAATAAGTTCAAAAGATCTTTTTCAACATTTCAATTGATAAACAAATTATTGTATTCCGTCCCTGACAAATTGCTTTTTCATTTTATATATGATATTTCCACGAAATGTCAACACCCTATTGATATTTACAAGTCACAGTTTGGTTCTATATAATAATATGGGGCTCGTCTTTAGGTTTGTTTGATGTATAATAAAATGACCAACCCATACTCGCATGATTAGAATATTTGACAAATGCCCAAAGATAAGGTGGAAAATTATGCACCCTCGAGGTATGCGGCAAACACCTCGAGGCAAGCCATTAAAAGTAATGTCATATACGAAATGACCCAATTACTTTTGTATGTTTGTGGGATTGTGGCTAAAAAAAAATCGGTACAAATGAATTATATAATAAAGTCCTTTCTTAATGACACTGACTCATGCAGTAAAAAAGAAAAAACTCAAAATAGATAAGAATATGTTTTTGAATTACTAAAGTTTGGACAGGTGCACATCAAATGACTCATTCCGATCGATTGATTGACTCATTTGAACAACCGATTATAGAGATACGAATCCTTAATGACAATGCGCACGTGTTGGAACTGATAAAACGATTACAAATAACGATAGTTTTTTGTTTCCTGATTTGACTACACATGCATGATAATACTTGGGGAATGCTAGTGAGTCATTAATTTGCAGATGAAGTGCTTGAATGTAATACTCGAACTGATATTCCTTTGAGAACTTTAGTAGAATTTGTACATATGTACGTCTGTACAAATATATATGTGCCTGAAGACCTAATTACAAGTTATACAGGATATTTCGAAAGGTATTTCTTATCTTGCTTATTGATCTGCTATCCTGACCAGTTATTTACAATTGTACAGATAAAGAACTACAAACAAAATAAACAACCATGCAAAGTATTCATATTTGATTATGACCATGGCAATATTCTCATACCTTCTACCCAATCAATTGATATAAAACAGGGCTCAAGGTTACATGCGTTTAGGGGAACGAATACGAATATGTAATTGGAATGATGAGCTTCGAACTGTAGTTAAACTGGTGGTTGAAGTTAAGCCCTAGATACCTACAGTTTAATCTGCATTGGTTTGTTATAAATGCTTGCTTGGATACGGAAATGAAACTTCAGCTCATAGTGCTGCTCAGAAACGAGAATGCGTTTGCCTTTTCGTGTTTGTTGAAATGTGACTGTATGTGTGCCGACCACTGTTTTGATCAAGTTTATTGGCATGTAGTACTCAGGAAGTTTTTTCTGGTAGAGCTCATAGATGTACGAGGTGGTAGTTTGAGTGACGCACAAGCAAGCCTAGAATTGCCTACTACTTATGTATCTTTAACTTTAAATCGCGACCTTTTTTGCGTCATTCTTTCCTTGTGCGTGCTTAACTTGCTTGTGCGGCGCCTCAACAAAATCATTCCCGACCTCTTTCTCCGTTCTGAAGTGTGTTTTACATAATAGTATCAATCAAATCCATCATTAACATATGTATGTGGGCATGAGTGTAGCTAGACACTTACCTCTTTTAAAGAATCCAAATTTGCTGCTGTATCGAACATTTTCGAAACCTATGTTGATCTTTTTAATTGTCTTGTACTGCTCGTGAGGAAAAATGGAGCCACTTGTAGAGCTGGTGCTGGTGGGATTTGTGTTCTGGCTCTGGCAGGTGGAGGAGGATGTGGGCGCTTCGCTGGCATTGGGTGAACTTGGCGTGGCGCCACCCAATGGAGTGTAATATACCGATGAGGCGGTGGTCAATGCATCCGATTCCGCTGGTGCTAAATGATTAGCTGATGATGATGATGATTGTGATGTTGGATTGATGTTTAAGGTCACATGTGATGGACGTTTGGAAAGGAACTTCTTTCCCGGTACAGGTGTGATGGGTCGTGGTAGAGTTGCTGCCGATTTAGCAGTTGTTGTTGTTGTGGATGTCGTTTTTGTTATTGTTGCTCTATCTAAATGTGTATCTGAGTTGGATTTAATTTGTAGACTTTTCAGTCTTATGACATCAGAGCCGGTTACATTAGGCGATATAGAACTGGCTAAGCTCCAACTTGACATGATTTTTGTCTGCTAAATTGTTGTATCACTTTTTTACTTTTACTTTTTTTTCTTCTGTATTATTTTTTAAATGTTATTCAGCATTTTCTTCTAGCTTTTTTTGCAACTAATGTTTTTTTTAGTAGGCCTGAAACAAAATTTGCATAAATAATTTTTTTAATGTTTATTTTTATTCTCCCTCTCTCTCTCTTTCCCTCTCTCGTTCAGTTCTCATATTTTAGCATTAGCTGTTTCTTTGTATGGGTGAGTTCATTGTCCAAAGGGGATAGGCAGGATGGTGGCCAACAAGGGGATCGTCTGATGTGGGGAGGGGGCACAACCCATTTAATAAAAATTCGAACAACGCGTTGTGGGGCTTGTCTCTCATTTGATCTCTTTGTCTCCGTCCCTGTCTCTCTCTCTTGTTCTCTTTCTGTCTGTTGCTAATCAAACAATTTCATTGCAAATGTCTTAATATGTCTTATTGTTGTTGAAAGAAAATTATAAACAATTTCTTGTTGTATTTTGTTCTTTTTTTCTCAGATGCTGCAATTGCTTTAACATCTGTCTCACTTTACACACTACACGTGTTGCTTTACCCCCTTTCCACCCCCCACGCACATAAAGCAAAACCAAGAGCACAAGAGAGCGAGAGAGATACATAAAATAGAATATTCATTTCTGGCAAATGACGAGGCATAGCCGAATAGTTAATAATCTGCATTTGAAATATGTATGTAATTACTGAATTGTGCACTTGATATTCATGATTTAGTTTTTCCTTTAACTACTTAAACTTTAAATGGAATTCTTTAAAGAACCTATAAATTACACTTCATTATAATAATGCAATCTATATTTATAACAATTTAAAACAATAAGCCCTAATTCTCCATTGCTTTTTAAGATTAAATAACTAGAATTGATATTTTTCTGTACTATCTAATTTAAATTGGTGTCATTTGAAATTGATAACAATTCTTTTTTAGCAATGTCTTTGCAACAAAATGCTTGAGCTAACCAATGTGCCTCATTGAAAAGATTAAGCTTGTAGGTCATGTAGAATGCACTTCAAAACAAAGGCACAAAATGCATATTTATAATATTTTTTTTTTTGCTTCTTTTATTTACATTTGTTCTTGTTTGTACTAGATTTTTGTTTAATTCAAAACAAAAAGAACGCATATTTTTCGTTATGTGCTGTTCTTTAATTATAAGTAATTGTAATTAATGTTTTTTGGTTCTTCTTTTTTGGTAAATCATTCTCCATCTCTCTCGCCTGTGGACAGCCAGTAGCAGCTGATATTTTTTTAAGTGTGTGTGTGCGTATGTATGCATGTGTTTATGTGTCGTCTAGGCCCATTTTAATAAGTACCTACAATATTTTGTAGTTTTATTTTTTTTTTAGTATATCAAATTGTTTGCGGCTTATCGCTAAAATACTACGACCCAAAGAGAGAGACAGAGAGGGAGTGTGAGAGGGAACGGAGTGAAGTGGGGGCAGGGGGGGGCTAGACTAAAGTCTCATTTATTGCAATGTAAAAACCACAAAAATAATATTCTTAATGATGGTTAGTGTTATTGTTGCTAGTGGTTTGGTTTTCTTCCTACTGATTAAACACACTCTCTCAATGCAATTTGAGTACAATAATCAAAAGATAAGACGCCCGCATATTACATATGTATGTATGTATATGTTTATATATATGAATTTTTTTTATTTAACTCGTCGTATTTAACTACAATTGTTTATTGTCAGTTTCTAACAATTTTGAAATATTTTCCATTCAATTTACAATTCTCGGATTTCGGTAGGCACTAAAATTTCAAAAGACAACGGCACGCGCGATTTTTTCACAGTTTAACTCCGCCCCCGCAACTGCTCAGCTTGAAAACAAAAACAACACTAACAGTAAATGTTAACAAAATGTTAAAAGTTAACAAATAATTTGGTGAGTACGAGATACCCACCATTCGCTTTAGCGGCTGATTAATGCACTGCGAGAAACTGGTATGGGTTATAAAATAATAATTATTTTTCGATGATTTACAAAGTTTGTATTTCCTTTCTCTAATTTGGGTTATATTATAATGGTTTTCTAAATTTTGAGTTCAGTTTGTTTTTGGTGAAATAGTGTTGGCAACATTTTTCTAACAGACTGTTAATGCTACGTTTATTTCAATTTTTCACCGGGCCCTTTTTTTTTGGTTTTAATTTTTGTCACCCCCCTTTGGGTTGCGATTTATATTTTTGTTTTGTTTTATTTTCTTCGTTTCCACCCTTGTTATGTTTTTGTTCGTTTTCTTTGTTTGTTCACTGACCAGCCTCTACACTTTGCTTCTTTGTCACCGCAAAGAAAAGCAAAAAAAAACCTGTTTGACAAGTTTTGCAATAAAAATAAATGCATTGACTTTTTGGCCGCAGCTAAGTAAAATCAGCTGTTTCGTGGAAATGTAATTAAGTGAAAAACAAGTTGAGTAGATATATACATATGAATTGTGAGTATTAAATTAATGATAAAAAAATGTTTTTAAAAAAAAGTGTTGGCTTTCAAATTTAACTGTTGAGCGGCCAACAGGCGTTGCCACTTTTTGCAAACTCTTTATAATACTTCTTCGTAATTAAGTTAATTTCGCAAAATATGACTTTTCTAAATAACTTGTGAAATGTAAATGCCTGACTACAACAATATACATATTTCCCATTTTTCATTAATCAAAATGGTCTCTTTTACAGAATTGTAATGCCATTTTTGTTACTTGGAATAAATTTTTGGGATTTGCTTTACACAGCAAATTTATAAAAATATATTTATATTTCTTTAAATAGCAAACATTTGGGCGCTAAACTTTGAAACTAACAACTTAGTTGATTTATGCGTAAACTGCAAGCGAGGGCTGGCACAGTCAATAAGCAGTGCCGCCATCTAGTGAGGCATAAGTGGCTAAATTCATAATGGTCACACTACAGCTGATTACCAGCGCCACCTACAATTTAGTTTTCCATCTGTGTTTTTGGTTTTTGGAACAAAAATGAATAAAATAACACGAGAATTTATAAAAGTCTTAAGGCAAAGCAACAGTTCCACACTGCTTGGCCGCCAATTGTCCTACAAGAGTGATGTATCTTTGGATAAAATCTATCCAAATGCCCGACTGCAACTCTACACGCCGCCCCCTCCGCCGGTGAGTTATCTTTATCCACTTGCCGTTGCCTAATAGTGATCGCCATTTCCCTCTTCCTCCTCCACCAAACAGCCCAGCGACAGCAAAAAATTCAATGGTTATATACCCATAAATAAATTGGACATTACCTACAGTCGTAGCTCTGGTCCCGGTGGTCAACATGTCAACACAGTCAATACCAAAGTCGATGTGCGCTTCAAGGTGGCCGAAGCGGATTGGCTTCCCCAAGACACAAGGGAAAAGCTACTAAAAGTACTGAACAATAAAATAACAAAAGATGGTTACTTTTTCATTAAAAGCGATGTGACACGCTCCCAGCAGTTGAATCTGGCTGATGCCTTGGAAAAGTTACGTACCCTGATCCGAGCCCAGGAGGTGGAAGCGGCGCCAGGACCCAGCGAGGAGACACTGGAGAAACTGCGTCGACGTCAGGAGAAGGCAGTACGTGAGCGTATGCAATTAAAACGCAGTCGAGCACAGGTCAAAGCCGACCGTCAGGGTCCCTCTGGAGTTGAGCTGTAGGTTTTTTTTTTAATTACATAAGAACATTTTGTTAAATATAAAATGAAGAAATTTTTGATTTCACACAAAAGTTTGTCAAACTAAGAAAGAGTTTTCAGAGCGGAGGAATCGATAAGGTTTTAAAGGTGGAAAAATGTTTTTAGACTTTCAGAGAACATTAAGTTTCTTATACTCTAACAACCAAGCACAATGGCCGTTTGCTAAAACCCTGTTTTTGTTAGTAATGCTCCGATTTACTTGATTTTGATTGTTATACTCTTACAGAAGGTATTATAAAATTGGTCAGATGTTTGTAACGCAGAGAAGGAATCGTTTTCGGTTTTAATATTGCTGACTCCGAAAACTTTTGTTAAAAACTATCTTATTTTAAAAGATTTTCTCCCGCAATGTGAACGAATAATTTACTTCAGATCGTAAAGCACCAGAACTACATAAAATCGTTGTTAAAATATGATATATTTTCTTTTCGTTTTATTGAATAACTGAAGGCGAGATAGGACTGTAGCTAATAGGAAAATGTTGTTAATTCTAAAGAGATTAAGTAACCAATTAGGTCTAGAAGCTAATCCTCAAAAGCTGGCGTCACAGTAAATCGTTTGGTAGGCACTTCAATAACAATGGCTTTCGGCAGCAATGTCGGATGCGAGGGCATGGTGGCAAAACGTGGTCTCTATAAAAGAAATTTATTAAAGAATAACGTTAAACTTTTTCCAACTTGGCTTACCGGTTCCACAGGCACACTCAACTCATTTCCCCTTTGCGTGGATCGACGGCTCAGCCCAGGTCCTTGACGTTGATATTCATCTGAGGTGTTAATCCTTTTCGTGTATAACTGCTCCAGGCGATGTATGGTGGAAAACGTTCCTGGCTGTGTGGTGAAACTATGACGATCACTTAAGGGTGACCAAGTGAGCTGATGATGATGATGATCTAGCTGTTTATTTCCATCCAAATGACGACGAAAATCTTCGGACTTAAGTCCCAATGCCTGTTGGTCTTCCTTGGGGAGATTGGCCAACATATCATCGATAATATCCACTTCTGTGGTCAATTCTTTACCGTGACCATGACGTGCAAACTTAATATCATATTTCCAAAACTGACTATTCTTGCGACCTATGACAGGAGCAATTTCTTTAACCTTCAGGACTAAAATGCCCATAACATAGACACACAAAACATTGGACAATGTCAAGCACATGCTAATACACCCCAATATGGCCAATTCATGAGCTTGATTTTCGGAATATTTTCTCGATTGGATTACGTCGCGATAGAGATTATCATCATTTTCGAAATATTTATATATGCAGGCCACAGACCAGAGTAAACCCGAATTAACAGCCGGTGGGAGTAAAGATGCTGATATTGCCACGCCCACCAAAGAACCAATATTGCCCCCCAATATACCAATAGCTGCAGCTGCACCACTTGGAATTGCCGTGAATATACCCACAACTAACGAATGCAAATCACAACGGGAGAGCATCTCCTCGGTGAGACCTTCGCCAATGCCATAGCGTTTATCTGTCGTACAAACGATCAAACCAAAAAGGAATCCCACCAAAGTGGCCATCAGAATGCCAATTAATTCATTGATCATGCCCAAACGACGCAATGAACGATCTGCGATAACTGTTCCAAAGATCGCAGCTATTATGGGACCCATTAAAGGTGAGATTAACATGCTGGATGCCAGGAATATGGTGCTATTCTCCACCAGACCAAATGACGCCAGGATACTAAAAAAGGGAAGAGGTAGAAACAGTTATAGATCATGGAAAGGTTTTCCACAGCAATTCTAAATACTTAAAATGGTACATAAACAAGATGTTGAAGTTTTCTGATAATTTAGAGTCTTACGATTACGTTAAAACGTCGTCAAGATGACATAAAACTAACTTTGTGACGTCAGTAAATTTTTATCTAGTTTCGAATAGGTACTTAATGTATGATTTAGAGCTGTGCTTGAGTTGAGGTTTTGAATACTAGACCTATTCGCGAATTCGACTCCGCGAAACCACAAATTTGAGTTTGTGGCTCGAGGTACACGCAATCAACGTATGTTGGGCTAGGTTATGCTTGTAAGTACATATGGTGAAAAACTTGCTTGTGCGTCGTTTAGATGGTTGTGCGTCTCCCAGTCTGTATGTTTTTTAATCATTCGAGTTACATACATAGCTCAAATCACGCCCCATTATGTAAAGATGCACTCAAAAACGTTACTCATGCCCAGCTCTAGATCTAGAGTTCTCTTACGCCGCTGATATCAGGAGTATACAAAAATCAAAGGTAATGGTAGCATCCTGTCGTACTGCCCGAACAATTTGAGCCACATTCAGACGTGAACGCACCGAGTTCATAAATCGTGTCCAGGCGCTATGTTTCTGCTGGGCGTTGGGCAAACGTGTGTAACTAGAAAATGAAGGGAAAACATTTTTAAATCGTATTTTGCCCTTCCCACGAAAGCCTAGGAAAAAACCTACTTACTGTGTGTTGAGGCCCCCGATTGATGGCCATAATCCTGAGGTTCCGTTGGAATTAATTCTTTTTTGGACACTTGAGAGGACTTGTGGGCCAAACAGCTGATAACTGAGACCGAAGAACCCTCACGATCGCCTATTCCCCAATCTTGTAGCGTTTCAAAGAGATGTTCGTAAACCTCATCAAATTCCATGGAAAATTGAATGTGATATTGATTGCCCCCCACATTCAACGACCACATGACATTCTCTATATGGAACTTGTGTAGAATTTGTCGTACAACCAATTCCTGCGGAGTCTCCAGAGGTAGGTCTTCCAAAAGATCAGTCGATGAGGCTGAAGAAAATTGTATGCTAGGCAATTCATTTGACTTTTTTCCCGCATCTTCCTTTAATTTATCGCTTAATTGAACGGTTGATGCTCCAGCACTTGATGAGTTCTGTTGGGTCCAGTGATCTTTTAGACGCTCTTCCTCCAAAGATGTGGGTATAATTATGGTAAACAGCACTGCCTCGGCCTTAGACATACTTTGTAACTTTCAATTGAAATTTCGCTTACAAAATAATCAATCAATAACACTCACAAACACAAAGTACATACACACACACACAAGGAATTTACGCAGAAGGTATTGCATCCGCAAAGATCTTCTTTATACTGGAATGCGATTTATTTTTTTCAAGTCTAGCATATGTATTTCTACTGATAACGGTTCTTGGCTGAATGTTAATGTGTTTTGCTATTCACACAGAAGCAAAAAGTATTTCCAAAAAGGGGTATCCCTTTGAAAAATCATTTTAAATTATGAAGTTTCAAGAATGTATCAACATTTTGATTTTACAATCCAATTTTGAAAAGATTTTCTTAATTATTTTTTTAACATTTATTGAAAGTTCTTTGAGTAAATACTGGAAATTAATTATTTGTAGATAGAAACTGTTCAAAAAAATTTAAACAATTTCCAATCGCCTTTCTTTAAATGCTTCTTAGAAACTCTAATAAAATTTAAGAAACATGATCTACTATATTACGTATACTCGTATGAAACGTAGAATAAAATGGTCTCAAACTCAAATTTACTATTCAGAAATCTTATTTCTAATCATCATTTTGAATTCTGATTTCTATGCTCAAATATTACATAAATATTACAGATTCGATCATGAAAAATTCAAATTACAAATAATATTACTCAGTCATTAATGTAAATTGAGCCCTTCCAAGTTCAAGTTCATTGTCAACCATTATTACAAAGATCGATAAACAACCACAACAAAAAACCTACTATAAGACAATATTGGTATTTCTATGCCCTTATAAATAATTTATAGTTGACTATAGTATATGATTAAGTTTGGTAAAACGCTAAATAATTAGTCTAGTCTTTTCCTATTTATGGGATCAATTAATATATAGGATTTTTCTTCCTAGAGGGTTTCCAATCAACATTGAAAGTTCCTATTCAAATAACTCCCAAGCTGTGTTGTTGAAAAAAAGTGACATAAGTACCTGGCCTTACTTTGAAAGTCATTTTAATCGAGAGGGTGCCACAAACTTAATATACCCTTACTTAAGGGTATAACGAAAACAATACAAAATGTTTACTTTATTGCAGTGTTGATCTATGTACTTCCCAATACGCTATACGCCCGTGTATAAGTATATGACTAATGTCAACTGTCGAGTAGGGTAATTTGTATGCAAGAGGGATTATGGCATTCCGCCGGCAAAAAATGTTAAATAAAATACTATAATTATTGACAAAAAGTCAGTTTTATATTTTATGTACACATACATATACGCATTTAGTGTTTCTAAAGATATCTAAACAGAATTGCACTTAACAAGGTTATTAAATAAAAAAAAATCAAAGCAAATAAAATGCATAAAACAGACTATACAACGTAAACGAATCAAATGTAAAATATATATTACATATAGGCTTTAAATACAGAGATATCTGTTCAAAGGCTAAATGTTTCTGTAATGGATATGACAAAGTTAGAAATGGGCCTCAAAAGTGAACACTAGGTATTTATTTAAGAATGTGTAACTTGTGCTTTAACACAAATTTATTTAATTTAAAATGCGAAAAAGTGTAAATATTTACTTCCAACTTATATTTGCAATATTCTCTGAAACTTTCTGAAAAGAAAAAACAAGTACTTCAATTGCAGACAAACAATTTCAATAAATTATTAACAACTAGTTAATAATTTAGTTAAAAATTTACAATCTCATGTAATTTTAATTAAAGAATTAAGTTACTTCAGTCACAAAATCTTCTAAAATTGTCTTATAACTTTTGTTTTTTAAATAGGAAAGTGAAATTACTTAAACTCAATGGGCAACACCTTGTTGTAAAGTGTAATTAAGTTTGTAAAAAAGTTTAATTACTCTAGTACTTGCTGGCATTTAACCATTTAACCAATTTTCACTTGGTAAAATTATTATTTTTCATTATTAAATGGAAATTATATGGAATTCAGGGCAAATTATACAATTACTGAAATATTTCTAGCCGAAAGATCGACTTATTTAAGGATTGATATGTAGTATATGTTTAAGCCTCATTTCTAAAGTTTTAAATAGGATTTTTCACAAAATAATAGCAATGGAAAGTTTTTGAAACATATTTTTTATTGACAGTGAAAAAATTCTATTACCAACTAAAAACTTTTTATGTAAAAATAAAGTGCTTGAGTTATCACTTGCCTACTACAGATGTGTGTCTAGTGTCTCTAATATTTTCGCACTAAAAAACTAACTCATCTCACAATCTCTGACCTTAAAAATTAATTAACAGCATATTATCGGGCAAAAAAACAGCGGTTCTTCTCAGCGGTCGGTCCCTTCCGTTTTTAGAAGCGCAATTCACTGCGTTGAATTTGCTCATAGGCTTCTGGAGTAAGCAATTCATAACGCCCCTTTGACGTTTGATAGTACAGTGAATCCTTAATCGAACTTGGATCATAGCCTTCCTTTTGCAGATCAACTTTGCGTAGTTTGAAAGTGCCGGTTAAATCAACTTTGGTAAGCAATCGTATGAATTGCGGTTTCGCATATGCGGGTAAAACTTTGGATAATTTAACAGCAAATTCATTCAGATCGATTTCGCGCTGTGGATCATAAATAGCAGCCATGCCAGCGCGTCCTTCGGTATGGGGTATATTGACGCCATATACCACTGTATCCTTGTAGCCGGCAACATTGCTAACCTGAGCCTCCACTTCACTGGTTGAGACATTCTCTCCCTTCCAACGGAAAGTGTCACCGGTACGATCCTTGAAATACAAATAACCCTTCTCGTCGGCCACCAGAAGATCACCGGAGAGGAAAGCCATATCTCCATGCTTGAAAACATCTTTGACAACCTTTTTCGCTGAGGCCTTTTCATCTACATAGCCTAGAAATTCTCGAGACGGATTGCCTTTGACAATTTTTCCAATAAATACACCAGGTTCATTTGGTTTACACAGTTGGCATAGACCATTTGAGTTTCTAATAGGTTCACCAGTATCTGGATCAGCGCGTATTATCGATATGGGATAGATCTGAGGCAATATACGTGAAACGAATCCAATCGCTCCAACAGTATTGTCATGATTCATAATGTTAGCATTACCCTCGGTGGCACCATAGAATTCACCCACTTTAGCGATATTGAAACGCTCGACAAACTGAGGCCAAATCTGGGGACGCAAACCGTTGCCAAAGACTAATCGTACACGATGCTTTTGATCATATTCCGAGGGTTTGGTGGCCAGAATATAGCGAGCCATTTCACCAATATATTGACCAATCTACAAAGAGATAAATAATCAATGAGTTCAATAACATAAACGTGGATAATCGGAGGAGCAACCTACCGTGGCATTGTACTTATTACAATCGGCGAAATAGTTAGAAGCCGAGAACTTCTTCCGAATGGAGACAGTGGAACCAAAGAGCACCGATTGACCCATGCACATGATACCACCAGCTGTGTGGTAAAGAGGCAAAGGAGTATAGAATATATCATCATCTTGGAAGCCCATAGTATAGTGAATGCCGGCGGCTATGAAGAGATAACTGCAAAACAAAGAAAACAGGCAAAAATTAGTTCGGTGAGATACACTTGATATCCAGTCAACTTACCGCGAATGGGAGATAACAGCTGCTTTGGGCAAGCCCGTTGTGCCAGATGTATAGATATAAACCAATTTATCATGATGATTAACATTCGTCTTATTCGGTTTCTCTTTGCTGGCGGTGGCCAAGAGGTCATTCAAATTCTTTACTTGTTTCTTGCCATCTCCTTCACCCGTCGATGATTTCAACTCACTGTTATTATTCTCATTATTAAATTGATATAGTGTTACATTATTGGGTAAATCTTTGGTTATATCTCCAATCGCTTCAATGAAATCTTCTCCATAAATCAAAGCCGAGCAATGGGCCACAGTGATGCTGTGCAGTAGCGATGGTCCACGAAGATTTGTATTGATCAGGGGTGTGATGACGCCAATTTTCGATAGACCCAACCAGGTGGCCACATATTCGGCACGATTTTCGAGTAGCAGTGCAACAACATCTCCTTTTTGATAGCCTTGGGCTTGCAAAACATTTGCAACTTTATTGGAATGTTCGTTAACCTGGCGGAATGTCCATTTTTGCGTTTCACTCACAATGGCCACTTTATCGGGATGGGCCCGAACATTACGTTCAAAAACATCGGCCACTGTGTAATTTAAACGCTCGTGACGTTTAGTATAACGCAACAACTTGATGTATGCCCAGAGAGCTCTATATGTATATATATATATAAAAACAACAAAACAGGGTAGAGTATGGGATTAGTGATAAGCATTATCGATCGATTCAATCTCATGTCGCATAAGTGTGTGTGTGTGTTTATGTACGATTGTAAAAATAACCCAAACTATGCGATATGACCAAATACACGGAGATTATCTCAATTTTGTATGTGGTTGCAATTCGACGTGCTACTCGGCGGCGTACAATGACTCGCGAAACACTACATCATTTTGCCATTTATTAAGGTCAGATTGCGATTGAGAGATTTCCTTATTTAACTCTACGCTAGGTAGTAACACTGCCCGATCATTGCGCAATGCTTACGGTATTCGATAAGTTATTAATACCTCCCATTATCGTATCGGTTATCAATAAAGGAAATAACATTGCCTTGCTTAAATCTTCATTTCCTGTGCTTGTGGCCTTAGACAGGAAATATCGCGAGATGAAAGTTCTTAAAACTGAATTTCAAAATGGTGAATAAAATTTCAAACTATGTTCTTGGTACAAAATTTGGATAATTTTGTTGTACAAACTTTTAGAAAAGTTTTATATATTTTTTAAATATTTAAATATTTTATATTTAACTTTGAATCGACTGGCTGAACTTATTTCTTAAAGTGATTTATGGCTTTGTTTTAATAGTTCAAACGTTTTGTGTTTGGCCGTTAATTTACGCCCTTTTTTATAACACACCTACTTTTATCTTGTTGTCAAAAGTACCTTTCAAATTTCCGACCTATACAATTAATAGCCATTTATAACCGAAACTTTTCGTAATATTCAGTGTAAAAGTGAACAAGGTTCATTTTACTTTTAAAGAAAAGAAAAGGGGGAAAAGTATTCCAGAATAGAGGATTTCTGATAAATAAAACGAGCCAAAAAAACAAGATTTTAGAGTGAACTCTGACAAATGATATGAACCTAGCAAGGTTAAACAACTGTGTTCTAATAGCAATAAATTATTGATCGGATACTAAATATGAATAAGTCGACAATTTCTCATTAAATTCTAAATTATTTTACGAAATTAAGTGTTTTGCTAGTGAATTAACTTAAGCGATTTGCTTGGCTTAGCAAGCTTAGTTTAGCCGTATCAAACGAATATCAAATTTCTCTGCTTTAGCATATCTAGAGCATATCATAAAATGAATATAAATGTATATATTTAGAACCGTAACTAAGCTAATCAGTTAAGAAACTCTAAGTATGTAGTTGTATATTATTATTCTTCAAACACTTGCAAACACTTGAGAAATCGATTTAGCATGAGAGAACCTTCTGTACTTTGCACTAATCGCACTCGGCAGGGTGCTGCATATTGATAAGATTATATGTACACATAGTTTGTGTGTGTATACGGAGCTTAAGCAATTTAGGATTATTTCCCATAGTAGCAGAGAGTTGAACCTCATTAGCTATGTACTTATGTATGTATTTAGTGGGACTTTTAATTATGACCGAACAACCCATAACGGACATTCAAGTGGTTTGTTGTGTGAACGAACTCAATCAATCTTTATATACGGAATGCAATCTTCTTATTTCTATAGTAGTACAGTCAATCTGTATATTTTGGCCAAGATACAAAGTGCACAAGGTTGACCAGTTAACTCGAAAACGTTGCAGCAATACAACTCAAAATGAAGTCTTAAGAATATTGTTAATTTAAGTTGTTCCGCTGTGACCTTGTAGCCAAGAAACTTGATCTCTCTCTCAGGTGATATGTACATATATGCGATACGTACAACTCGTGTGTTGTGCGAGAGAACTTGGTTAAATAAATGCGTCATTAAAAAGCGAAAATTATGCTGAGTAAATTGAATATTTCAATGACAGATTGTCAAAAGAAACTCACAAAATTAACAAAAACTCAAAAAAAATTTTAAGATCTTAAAGGTTAAGGAATTTTTGTTGTTAACATTATAAGAAACAGAAGAACTATGTTGTATGTATATATGTAAGTACAAATATAAATATACATATGTATGTATGGAGGCAAACTGAACCATTTAAAATTAAAGATTTTATTTAAATATATAAATTTTTGAGTCAAAACCTTTAAATCCCAGAAAAAAGGGATTATCGAAATATTTAACCAGAAACGCTCTATATGGAAAATATTCGATGTACATTTGTTCTTTAAATTTTCAGCAAGAATCGAGATTATGCTATTATGCAAAATTAACTTTTGCTTTAGGTGAACTATGCATAGCGAAAGATAATTTTGATGAAATTTACATTATTGTTTGCTTTGTTTACACACATAGCTGGGTCAAATTTGGGATACTATTTTGATAGATTGACACTTTGAATTTTCAGTAAGAGAACAACTTATATACATACATATACATATATATATATCATACATATGTATACATATGTACATAGCCAGTGTTAATTGAATCTATTGAATTTTTAATGAAAGAAAAAGTGTTATTTCGAAATTTTCATTGAGAGAGAGAATTAATTCTCGTATAAATTACAGCAAAGTGTCACACTATGAGGTTAAATATCTTCACAAAGTAGACATTTCCATTGAGTAGTTTAGGTGTCTATGATAATTAAAGCCTCTTCCGCAATTTTAATTGACAATAGATATGTAGGTGTAGAGACAGATGAGAAAACGAAGCAAAACAGAAGAGAAAAACTAGCTTTTGCCGTACGTTTTCAAGAACTTCGGTGTTCGAAATTGATCGAAACACGAGCGAGACATCGAATGGGGGTAACTGTGCCACTAAGCTATGGCTATGTAGCTACCTACCAAAGTCTTCCGCCTGATTAGTATGCGCAGCAGGGTCTATGTGTGCGTCGTCATTCAATGGTAGGTTTTTTTTTAAACAAAAGTGAATTTTCGATATACGAGAGACCTTGAACCTGATAAAGTCAATGGACTGGAATGGGGGGCAACTATAAATAAAATATTTAATTTAACTTTGTTTACATTTCCAAAAGAAAACTCTAACGGCGGAATAAAAAATATGTTTTTCCAACAAGTTTTCTCTTCGGATGGTGGTAGTGGCGACCTAAAAACGAAAAACTAGTTTTTCTCCTCTATACAATGATGATGAGGTTGCTGCTGATGATGATGGGGGTACATAGAGCAAAGTCTCTATCTCTGGCTTGGGGTTTCTGTGGTTTTAGGCCTCTGAGCCTCAATAATGGATTGACAAAAGAAATAATTTTTCTCGTCGCTCTGTTGTATATGGAAATTTCACACCAGTTTGTTGGTTTATTGTAAACTTATCATATACCACATTTGTATATGTATACACACACACATGCACGTACACACACACATTCTGTAGAAGGGGGATTGGGGGGGTCCAACTCACATTAAGTCTCGTTTGACTGTTGCTCCCGCTATGTAGAACCAACGCCAGCCTGGCCGAGTCAATAGCGCAGCAATGAGAGCTATGAATACCGCTATAAACCATCCCATTGTTTTGTATATTAAAATGGCAAAGGTCAGAGTCAGACCAAATGCAACCGTCGCGCAAAAATAACGAAATATAACTAAAAAACGCTGATGTCGTTGGCGTTGGTTTTGGTGGCGGTAGCTTATCGTTGAGCGATCAGCTGTGCTGGGCTGCAAAAGAGAATGAGAAATAAAAAGCGTCAAAATGAGAGTTGCCAGACTGGCGATGGCTTAAAATGATCAATTTAAATTTGCAGATTCTGCCACAATATACGGTTTAAATGAAATTGTTTAATTATTATTATTATAATTATTTTATCTGATATTCAACGCGTATACACATACATATGTAGATATATGTATCTGTTTATGGAAAACTCCAACTCAAAAATTTTCTTACAATGTTGCTATAAAGTGCACAATTTTCTATGTTGATTATTACGTTGCTGTTCACATTGTTGTTGTCGAGCAAGCTGTTGTGCTGAAAGGGAAATTTTATAAACAAAAGATTCATAAAGAATATTCTCTTCTTCCTACTTACTGTTAGTTCAGGCCTTTGATGGCAATTATTTTGATTGTTATAACGCAAGCGTTGATAACGATATTCGTGTCACAAAAATCCATTGAACATATAGAAGGGTAGAAATTGTCGACGAAATCGTCCAACTTTGCGAAAAATCATTTTTTTCTTTAAGCGTTTTTGGCGAAATATGTTTTTTTTTATACGTGAACTCTGCACGTCAGCTGGCAATTGAAAGAGCGCCACTGAGTGAGCTCGTAGACTCTCTGGCAACACCCGCAGCTGAGCTTCTGATTTTGTGACCAGAGGTGCCACTGCTCACTGCGCTTTGTGCGCGGAACCACGCGAGCTTAAAATTAAGAGGGAAAATTAAATATAAAATTAATTTAATTAATTGGAATTCTCGCAAATCTCCAAGGAGGATATAATGAGTTCAAAAAACCTTACGAAAGCAAATCAAATAATTGCGACAAAAAATATGATTTATGGTATTTCTACAAAGAATTAAATTTTTTTTTGCAATCTTAAGACTTCCCAAAAATGTGCATTCTTATTTATATATATATATATATATATATATATATATGGTAAGATTCGAAGCAAATTCAGATGAACTGAAAAACATGATTTAGATAATTTTATATTTAATAATAAAACCAAACTATCGGTACGTTATTGGTCTGGCAACTCTGTTGAACCAACAGCTGATTTCTAAACCTTCCTGCATTGTCATTTGTTTTGTTTTGTGATTTTCGTCCCATAAATATAAACAGCTAAAATTAAATTATTAAGTAAAGTAAATTATCCGGATTTTATTCAATATTTATCAATGAAAGCCTGTTTTGCAAGATAAGTTTTTAGTATCTGCGAATTATGCAAAAGGACATGTTTAATTTATTGATTCAATTTTGTTTTCTAGGCTTTTAAAAACACTGTTTATCTGAAGGAAATAGTTGGATAAATATTATTGCACTGGTCTTTTGGTGGACATTCTGAAACTTGGGTCCTAGTATTCGTTCTTGTATTTACTTTAATATTTAAAAGAAATTCTCCAAGGTAATACTGACGCATTTTCTCAAAAATTTCAAAAACGTATTGCTGTTAAACGGTTAAAGATATCAAATAAAATTTAAGTGCTGTCCTTTTCAACAATCTATCAATATATTGTATATGAAATTGTTATTTTTTTATTAACTGTTATTTTTTGTCTTACCTTTAAAACACCAACACTATTTACCTATTCTATGTCAGCTTATTTCGTGCAGAGCATTTAATCTCAAAAATTGTTCTCAAAATTTAATTTTAATATGTGCCATGGTAATTTTTACCAAATTTCCAAGTACATATAATCAAATCTATTTAAAGTTTAATACAATTAGTTAACGATACACAAAGAAACTGCGACATAAATATCACGATTCACGATTTTGAGTAATTAACACAAAAGGTCAATACGGTCAATTAAATGCTTTTAGATATATTGAAAGATCGCAAAAAAAGACTGCATTTAATTTTTTAAAATATCTTTAACCGTTTAGCAGCAAACCGTTTTTAACATTTTTATGTACCTCTGCACGAGATAGCGTGTGAGCCACTGTATATATTGTAGGCTCGTGGAGCTCGATTTGTTTTCTGCGATTATAAAATACGCATTATATAAGTAATACACAATAATGTCATAATTTGTACTTTATTCTGCGGTTAATACCAACTGAAAATGCCCAAAATTGCTTCCAAAGAAACATCTAATACAATTCACAATTGCTTACAATGAAATTATACTTTCAAGATTCAAAAGGTTTGAACAGTTTTCAATATCAGCCGATATTATTTGAAATTTATTTAGTAATTTTAGATAAATGCTGTTAGAATAAAAAACAATCTGCGGATTAACTGGAAATAGTTGCTAGATCTACATTTATTGTTCTACACGATTCAAAAGATCTCCAACGCCCTTCAGATAATTTTCTGGGTGTATTTAACAAAACCTTTTTTTAACCCAGTAGTCCTTTCAATGTCACTTAAATTTTAACATATCAGAAGAAACATTTTTTTAAAGACAATAACAACTAAAAACCTTCAAACTCTCTTGATGAATTCGTTTATACGTTGGGTGGCTACATTTTCTGTTAGCATTATGGCGACCTCCGAAACATTTGGTCTCCTCAAGAATGTAAATGAGATGGAAGCAGCAAAACACATTGCCCAACAGAGTACAGAGTCGGCATTAAATGTCGGGCAACTGGATCCGCCGGCTAATATGGGATCAGAGAAAATCAGTGCAGCATTGCAGTACATTTTCAGCAGCAAAGAGAATGAACTGAGTAGTTGTCCAGTGTATATTGAAGCCAGGAAGAATAATACGATGACGGATTGCGTTTTGGGTTCCGAGACATTAAATTCTATGCTAGAAGAGATTACATCGCCATTAGCTAGTGGAAGCAGTTCATCACTTTATATAGATCCCGTCATTAGAGTATGATCACATATTTCTTTGCAAACATGATTTTTGGCATTAAATTTGAAAACTAGTGAGCAGAAAATGTGCGATCCTTTTAACAAGAGGTCCATCGTTTCACCTGACACTTCTTGACGCACTCTATTAATCCCCCAAACAGCCTTGACTTATGTGCATGTGACTCCTGACTGCCCCTTGTGTGTGTGTGTGTTTGTTATTCCAGCTGTCAAAGCAACTGGCATGCGGAAAATCATTTTCAGCTTATTACAAACAGCACGCCAACTGGAGAACCAGCTGAATGACTGACTGAGTGACGCCAACAACAAGTATGTACTCTGGCTTATGCCAAGCCACGCCTCGACGAACAATGGACGAGCTCATGGGTCGTCGCAGGATAACACACAAGCGATGGCAAACAAATGTCACAGTCGTCGCATTTCCATTGCCTTGTCATATGGTAACCCAATTAGCGTAATTTGGTTTAAGCCAGCTGTCGCCTCCACCTCCCTCTGCAGCTTTAATTAAACCGCACAAAGTGCACACACAGCTGACAAACAATAAACTTTAAAGCCCCCTGATCCACGCCCCAGGCATCCTGCGATGAGGTGGTAACACCTCAATGGGCGTATTGGGCGATGGTTGATTTGATTTCAATATACAAACATACATATATATCTCTAGAGAACAAAATACTTCACATTTGATATTGTATTACACACAGCGATTAACTAATTAAGTTATAACCCCATGTGGGTATAGCGACCTTTTTGATTTGAAGCAAACCTTTGTTATACACATAAATGTATACAACACTAATTGTTTTTTACTTTTAGTCCAATGTATTTCAGCCGTTGTTAAAAGGAAAGTAATTAATTTAAGTTAATTATTAGTTCGGAATGACACTCAAATTGATTAATGGGTAAATTTATAAATGGTTTGAAATTTAATAAACAGAGATAAGCTACATATATTCCCTACATCTGAAATATTCGTTCAGCTACAACTTTGGATCAGTTCATTTTTAACATATGTATGTAAGTATTTTAGATTTGCCACCCCAAAATTGGTCCATAAAAATGTTTCATTTTCGCTCTTATTCAATAGTTTTTACGTTTATGAATATTCTGTTAAAATTTCCTGTTTAAATCCTGTTTAAGTCCGCTTCTTTTATACTTTTTGAGTTTCAGCTTAGTTACATATTTACATAAGTTCCTAATATACAATATGCAATCAAATTTGTTGATACATTTCTTTTTTGAATTTTAACTTTTCGTTTATTGAAATTGAAATTAAAATAATAATTGGATGAATGAATGAAATTAATTATATTTACTAAACTTTGCTAAGCGAATGCGTATGTTTAAAGACCTCAACTATTATATTTAATAGATTCAACTGTGTTTCATCCTCCAAGGCTTACAGCTGGTAGTCAGTTCTCCGGCATTAAAGGAAAACCTTTGGGCAAACATTAGTCACAGTTAAGCTAGATTAATACTAAATACATACCATTGAAACCAATGTCTGGAATTGCAAAATACAACCAACTAACATTTAATAAGCCAAACAAGGCAGCCAATGTCGAGGCGACTTGTACGTGACCTCATCTTGAAGCTATTCTCCTAGCATGGGAGACCTGAGACTGAGACTTGCGACTCGAATGAATCAGACCGCACATAGATCTCTGTCAGGGGCATTAGCATTAGCGATGGACAACGAAAGGCAGGAGGGAGCACCAAAGATAGTTCATCAAAACTGACAAGCCCATTTGGCTGAAGGAAGGAGTCGGGTGGCAGGAGTCAGGCGTCCAGGCAGCTCAACTCTAGAATCCACGATATAACAAAACTGCAAGGCAAACCGCCGGAGAGCACAACCAACCACAAACAACAGATGAGAAATATTCATCAGCATTTACGTCACGCAGCGCGCAAAAGTCGTGCAGGGGGAAGAGAAGCCTCGGCACGGCACTGGTTTGGGGACACACTGCGACTCGAGAGGGCCAGCCAGCCAAGGCAGCAGGAGCAGAAGGAGCACCGAGGACTGGCTGTCACTAGATTTATGTTGACATCTCAATGACAGTTGCGAAAATGCTTTTATTTCATCTTGCCTCTCATGAAATTCTTTCCACACTCGCTTAACTTAAATTTGTGCAAATTTAATTATTTTACAAGTACAAATCAAATCAATCAATTGGAGTATCTAAGTAAATTACAAGTCCTGTGCTAGTAAGAAAAACATATTTTAGATTTCCACCCTTGTGCTCTTATTTTAACAATTTATATAATTCATCAAATTTTAAAATTAATAATATTAACATATTAACGTAAACTTGCGTTTATTTGGAGCCTTCATTTTGACTTCGAAAATTTTGGGAATAAACAACTTATTGCTCATCCCTAAAATGATTATCATATCTATGCTATACCTATAACTAAAGATTTAAAAATGACAGCTATGACAAGAGACAGCCTCCATGTTCCACTTTTCCCAGCTTGTTAGTGTGGCAAATTGTTCGTGGAGGCCATCAATTTTTATTAACTTGATTAAGTGCTTTTATGGCAGACGTCGGGGATTTGAGGCTGTGTGCAACAAGTTATTAGCAAACAGTATGGATATTGAAATGGAAACGCCAATGGCTCTTGGGACAAGGTGGCGACAATAAAGCTACTTCAGTCCACCACAACTGACGTCAAACAATAAAAAAATACACGTACTTAAACCATAAATGTTGGCGTTGAAAGTGTCTGTCGGAGGCACGAAATATGGACGGTAATATAGTGCTGCGACAGGCTATGAAATATTGAGGAAAACATAAAGCAACCGACGGAAGACTGAATCCAACTGTAGATAACAAATCAAGTAGTGCCATTTGCATCCTGTTCTTCGTTGAATCAATTTATTCCTCACTTTTACTTAATTTTTTTGTTATTTCGTTTTTTCTTTTGAACTTTCTTTTAATGCCATTCATTCTTTTATTTGATCCAGGATCATACATCTAATTTGGAATTTATTCTGTATCTGTAATTTGTATCTACGATTTGATGGCAAAATTTAGTTTGCATGTAAAAATTGCCTAAAATATGACAAAATTAAATTGTATTTTGCCTTTAAAGGTCACGTATGGATATTTAGGATGCCACAAATGACAATTTGTAACTACTTTTTGAATTTAAGATTCATTTACAAATGAAAACACACAGAGTTCAGAATTCATCATGAAAGGGTTTGGCCATTGTCTTTGTAAATTCGATTAGCAGAGAGCTTTGGTATTAAATATCATTTCAGTGAATTCACCAGCATGGCAAACAAAATATCCTTAGATTGTTGGTTGCATGTGTTTGTTAGAAGCAGAAGGGTAAGTTCACTCTGCCTTAATTAAGCTTGATATCTCAATTCCTTCATTGTGTGTGCTGCTGCAAACTGATATCCTTTTGTAAATGTTAACAATCATATGCATATCCTGTGACCCTTCATTTGTGCACTAATTGAAACATATGTCCGACTGTATGCATGTCCGACACCCATATAAAATGTAATTTACAAATGAAGATTCATGTCTGAGCTGAGCAGAAGTGGGCTGAGCTGCTGCATTTGAGCTTAACCCCGACCAGAACGAGTCCTGGGCATAAATCAATGCATCCTGGCCCAAGTTGACATTGCAGATGAAACATCTGGGCATCCTGTATACCATACAGTAAGCTCATATAAATGGGAATACTTCTCATTGCTCCTCTCCATCTCTCTGGTTATTTGCCTTGCTCGTAAAATGCAGAGTCAACGGCAATTTCGGTAGGCGCAAACAATTTGTAGTAAGTTTTGCATTTAAAGTGCTTCATTGCCAGTGCATGGGTATTACATTTCTCACACGGCAAGTGCTGTGTGTGGACCCATTAAGAAACTTTATTATTATTTTAATTAAGCTGCAATTGATTATACATAAATAAAGATAGAAACGAGTCCAACATGAGAGCGTCTGGAAGTCATAGCTCCACTGAACTTCGACTCGTGTAATTATTGATTTTGAATCATTGGTGAGGTTGGTTAGACCAGTCAAGTAGCAAGAGAAATAAACGAAGTGTTTATAGTGACTTTAGTTTTCGAGACTTGGACAAACAGATAGAGTATAGATCAGGGACGGTAAATAATGATTATTCTTCTTCTCTTTCAATACAATCATTCGCTTACAGTGGACCTGGAGAAGAATGGATTACAACCAAATTTATGATATATGATATGATATGATATTTAAATTTGAAAATTTTCTATTTATTTTGAGTTAAATTAAATAATAACCAAAAGGCCGGGCTAACTTCGACCATGCCGAAGTTTGTATACCCTTGCAAGTTCTTGCGTTACTTAATCCTTAAATGGAGATCGCAAAATGGAAAGGGTTTTTGTGTAAAAACCCTTATCTACACGCTATAGCACGGCACGCATACATATGCATGTATGTAGATATGCAGCATGCAATTTTTCCATTTGTTTGTATGACAGCTATATCATATAGTAATCCGATTAAGATCAAATTTGGCAGGATTATGTTATTTACTAAGTTTGGTGATGATCGCAATAGAAACAAAAAAGTTTTTAGAAGCAAAACTATATTTGTTCCGATTGTTCCTATGGGAGCTATATGATATAGTAGTCCGTTCTTGATCAAATTTGGCACGGACGTATAGATATATAGTAAACTGCCAAATGTTAAGTTCTATAACAATCAGATGAAAAACAACGAAGTTATTGATCTAAAATATTGATCTATTTTCGACCGATGGTTCCTATGGGAGCTATATGATATAGTCATCCGATCCGGATGAATCCGAGATATACAATGCCTGCAGTATATACAAGACTTCGTGCAAAATTGTAGCTCTGTAGCTATAGCGGTCTAGGAGGAGAAGCTGTTGATCCAGACAGACAGACAGACGGACAGACAGACGGACAAACGGATTTGAACTCGTCTTGTCATGCTGATCAAGAATATATATACTTTATATAGTCGGAGATGGCTCCTTCTATGCGTTGCACACTTCTGACCAAAATTAATATACCGTTTTTGCAAGAGTATAAAAACACATGTAGTATTATACAAATAATAAATTAAAATTTTATTTATTTGATTCGGTTCCTTTCTTTCCAATTCAAAATGATTATATTGAAGCGGTTAGAGGGCACACAATAATTATTATCTCATATCATGACTCCTATAGTTTTTTCTAATTCAAAAAACTCAAAAAAGTTAATGATATATTGTTATTCATTCATTGTTTTGTATGTAGTCTAAGATGAGTCAAAATGGTCCTTAACTACTCTAATTTTATTACTCTAAGAGACGTATTTAAATGATCATTTTTGGTGCCTAACCTTAGTATTACGATTTTGCTCAATTCCATCACTTCAAAAGTTTATGTAATTGTTATGCATATAAAAAATCGAAGTCTGGCCTGATTGAGATTAAGTGTTGCATTGTCAGAGTTGCAGATGCTTCAGAAAGATGGGTGGATTACTTTCGACCAGTGTCCAGGTATCATCACAGACAGGTCCGATGTTCTTATGATGTAGTGTCAGGTCAGATTAATGTGGCGATGCAAAACCTATAATAAAGAAATTTGCATACATGTATATATTGTATTTAATTATGAATTCCATTTATATACGATGGTCATGTAGAATGGCCATCATCAGGCCTCCAATCATTGACATCCTATTCCAAAAGAAAAAGTGCTTCAGCTGCCTATTGTGAATAGTTTGGATACCATAGGGCACTTTCCACCAGGCATGGAGACCCCAACTTTGCAAGGCTATAGACAGCAGTAGCAAGAAATTGGCCAGTCTCTTTCGATGGCCAATAATTATAAAAACTATAAGTATTTTCGTTGTAAACTTGAATAGGGTCCACATCGCATTGACTGGATGCCAGGTCAAGTAGGTCATGAAGAGAAAGGCCATGAAGCTATGATGACATAGCCTGAACAAATTCAATAGAATGGCACTGATTAATGTACAGATATCCATATAAATATGCAGATTCCAGAACATGGGATCCGTCAACATTCGCAGATGGAGCACCAGCGAAAGCATTGCAACCGCAATGTGTCTCTTCGTTTTGGCCAGCAACATGAGGGCGCCTGCGAATTGGGCCATCGCCGTTAGACAAATGTAAAGACCAGCGAACTCAACTCCGCACTGCCATGAGAAACTCAATAGAATCCTCTCCAGATGCCAGTCCCAACAGCAACGCAAGGCATCGGCCAGAAAACTACAAACTATACAAAATCTGGCAATGCCCGTTAAAGAGTATTTCAATACACGTTGCAATTGATAATAAAATATAGTGGGATCCATTTTTCGAAGTGCTTGCCAATAGCTACAAAATATCAATTTAGTAAAAACAAAATTGAACTGCCCTTCAATTTGAACAATTGGTTTATTAACTTGACAACTCCAGCCAGCTTACTCTTGAAAAAAAAATGAAATAAAGTAGAACTCGTTTTTAGAGTCAGAAATAAACTTACATATAAGATTTATTTTAATTTAGGATATAGTTGTAAACTATCAACCTAACAATTTTTTACAAGCACTAGCAACTATGGCCATCGGCTTAGACGATAACTACATCCATACACTACTAGCCTGGGATTCGAGCCCGGATCCTCGTTGTTCAGTTGCCTTTATGACAGGGCCACTTAGACAACTCATCTACCGAGGACTGATGTAAGATGACATAATTCAGTCACTCCATTCTCTTTTTAGAGATGGTAAAAAAAAAAAACAATAAATGATGATGTAAAATATAATATTATTTAATAATTTATATATATATATAATTTAGGCGAACAGTCATTATTTTTATTCCATGTCAGCGTTCTTTTGGCACGTCATTTTCATCTCAATTATTTGCAAGATTACATGGGCCAGGACCCTCGCATTGACCCCCACTTCTAACAGTTCCAGGCACATCACAAGAGCCTTCTTTGACAACCGTGTGTGGATAAGGGTAGACATACCGTGTATAACTACTTTCAGGAACGGATCTTTACGCCAACGACGCACAGTCCATACGCCTTTTCCCTTCTGTTTTTTTATTTTTGACTTCCCGTGTCGACTGTGTTTGTCTGACATTTAGAATATGGCACTGTACGCAAGGCTTTCTATTGAATTTCTTTGCAACTACTATTTATTAATTATGTGGGCCGTATCCCGGCGGTACTGCAATACCGGGCCAACCCGCGACAGAGGTGGAGCAAGCCCCTAGCACTCCGTCTGATTCCAAAAATCAGTTTAACATTTGTTGTTCTCCAATGGAGAAACTATCAGATGTTAAGCTGATAAGAACAGATACTACACTTTGATCTTAGCCATAAGGCCGAGAAGCGATAACTAGACAAACGAAAGGCATTGCCTTTCCATCAAAATAATGCTTAAACAAGTTGGGAATTGTAACACAAAGCAGATGCATTTCCTGTGATTACTTTGTGCATACTTTCAGGGGGCCGAAGCAGTTTCACAGTTTGCAGAATAAGGATGAAACTGATATTACGCTTCAGGTAGCAATGTTGCATGTTCCCTTTAATGCTGAATAGGATTAGCAGGCAAAATGATGTCAGATTTTTACCTGATAGTAGGGATGAATGTCTTAGATGCCGTCTTGAATGCATTCACGGAGACCTCTTCTACCTACCTCAGTTTGCACTCAACATATTTTTCTCCCTCTTATAATTCACAACTAGTTAAAGCAGAAATTACATGGAGAGGACCCATTCGTGGTGGTGAAAAGTCACTCTGGCTTCTCTTCAGTTGTCGAATAAATCTTTCGCCTTTTACTAAAGATTTCCGTGGAGAGGGGCACTCTAATGAGTCTAAAATGAATTTTTTCCTAGTGCCTGACTACAGTCGGGCCAATAATCAATAAATTTACAAACCACATTGGGTATAATGCGAGGACTAAGTTTGTGTAATTTTGAATCCGTCAGTTTGCATTTGATTGATATTGCAAAAAGATTGATTTTTCTCTTCAGTCTTTCAAATAAAGGTGTGATCTATGATTCATTCGTATTAATATATAAACATTTTATTTTTTAATAGGATAAAGTAGCACGTACAGGCAGATATTAAATATGATTGATGTAGTCAGATCCGTTCCTCACGCTCCTTTTGTCCGATGCTGGAGATCCGGGTGATGATTGATTGAAATGTGAGGGTAGATTGAGTTTGGGTTATACCCAAATTTCTGATTTTACTATATATTTCCTCATTTTGCTAAAAATAACGCTTAATTAATTGTTTTGCCATCTTTAGTCGTTGTGTTTTTATGTTGCAGCTAAAAGCTTTTCTCTCGAAAACTAACAAACCGCTCTAAGCCCAACTGGATTATTTATGTACTAAATGCAGATAAAGTCTAATTTTTAAGGTTTTGCCTTTCGGCAATCCTAAACGCTCTATGCACTTTTCCAACTTGCCCAAAAATAAAATTTATTTAGAACCTCTAAAAAAAAGGAGCAGAAAAAAAAACTAGAGAAAAAAACTTAGTCACGTTTGTGTAGAATGGAAATGGACTGAAATTTACGGCAAAATAAAAAAAAGGGCAAATATTGCCAGTGGGAAGCATTTTGGAGCAGACAAGTCTGAATTTTTAGGTGAAAGTCCTGTTGAAAATTTTCAGGAGGCTTAATGAAATTTCCGTTAACCGAACTAAATTGCAGGTAAAAGCTTTTCAATGGTGTGAGGGTGGTCCCAGGAAGGATCAGGTAGGTAGGTGGCTGGGAAATGTATTTGTTGTTGTTGTAGCTCTTTTAATTTGAGTGCCTAAATGGAAAGGCATCGGACTCTATAAATAAACAAAACGTTGTAAAGCATTGGCATCAAATTGTGCCGATTTTATTGCTGTTCTGTTGTATCCTTGCCTGCTGCTCCTGTCTATTGGTTGACTGGTGGTGTATTGGGGTGTGTGTTGTGCATGGGAAAGATTCTTGTGGCTCTTGAGGTCAGCTGTGTCAACTTGACTTGTTGTCCTTACCTTTGGTGCCCAACTTTCCCAAGCAGAGAATCACCAAAGAAAATACTTTACAATGCACAGTGGTCGGTACTGTATGAAATTAGCGGCCAAAAATGTTTCCACCGACTACATATATCAAAGTGAAATATTTATATTAGCTTTATAAAATTATAATAAGTAGTAAACAATTGTATTGTCATAAATAAACCACTTCAAACCCCTCTCGTTGCACTTCTAGGCTATCAAAAAATAATTTTTAGAAAATCTCTTTTTTTTTATTTTTTATATATTTATTAAAGCATTAAAACTAAATAGAAAAATGTAATAGTTTAATAATAATAATTAAATTATAAAATTACAAAAGTAGTAATTAATTGAATTAAGCATTGCAATGGTCCATGCAGAGAAGATCGAGTGTAGAATAAACTATTATCTCAAATTTAGTTTGAGTTTCAAGCGTTTGGATACAGCTTTGAAATACATTTGTTATATTTATTAATAGGAATTTTAGTAAATTTTCAGAAGCATTTTCCAAATTTTGATGACAATGAAAAGTTTAAATTAATAGAATACTTTAATACTTAACTTGAAAAGATCGAAATATATACTTCATTATGTATAGATTATGCATTTTCAACATAATTTAATATTACTAGACTAAATGCCCATTAAATGATGCTGCATTTTGAGTTGAATTTTAAAACATTATTGAAAATTATGGATCTTATTTTTGAACCAATACAGTTAATAATTATGTTTAAAGCTTTATTTTGTGTTCGGCTTGTAAAAAATAACAAAAAATTCATGTAATTTAAAGTATGCCTGCCCATTGAATTTATTCCACATATTTTCCCATTTTCCTGCCCCTTTGTTCCTGGCACTTTAGTTAACGTACTAAGCCCATTGAGTGGCATAGTATCTACATTTCCATTTTGTAGCCCATAGTATTCACAGTATTCTAAGAGTTAAGAAAATAATGTGCAGCAAAGCCATAACTTAACGCTACAAAATGTTTCGGACATGTTGCGCAAATTAAGTTGCAACTTGCAACACAACATAGAGGCAGACAGGTGTGAGCTTAGCTGCTACCCCATATGGTAGAGTTTTTTCTACTGTTCCTCCCCTCTAAACGAAGCGCACCTGCTTATGCAACATATGCAAGTTACTTTACTCTGGCGACCAACAAGTCAACTTTTTGTCAGCTGCACGAGAGAGAGAGACGCAACTCAACTTTTGATGTCATTTTTGGCTTGCTTTTTAATTTCATATTTTATGCAGAAGTGAAAAATTTTGCCTGAAGGGGTAAATGGATGCATAAGCTATAGTAAAATGAAACAAGGTTTCATGTAGTTGTGGCTAAGCAGCAAAATATGACAAAATTTTGAGCTAACGGAGCATATTTAAGCCTTCCCGCCAACTCTCTGTCTCTCTCGAGGGGGGGCAGGATTTAACTACAGCCACCCCACAGTACTTCCATCCAGTTAAACCATTTCCCATTTCCCCAGCGAAAAATGTCACAAAATGTTTGGCTGCGTTGACTTTTAGCCGCTTTCTGCATGAGTCTGCTGTTTATACCCTCTAATCTAAGTGTGAGAGGGTATATCACTAGTATTTATCTATTGTTCTATCTCTCTGTATAGCCTAAGATAAAATTAAATATTGTTTGAGATACATTATTATATAAGTTTTTAAGCGTTTAGGTGTTTGTTAGTTAAAAAGCTAAAAAAAACAAAATTATATTAGGTCTCATAATAATGTAAATATAGATATAAGTAGAAATAAGTTTTATCTCAAATAGGCTCGGGGGGTTTTTCGCTAATTTTTCCTCTAATATAATGTAATAATAATAATAATATGTACTAATATAAGCCCAACATGTAACATAGCAGAAAAGGTTATTAGCCCTGAACTCTAAAGTAATTATATTTTATAAGCATACCAATATTATAACAAATAGATGCAATAAATTGAATTGAAAAATTGAAAAAAAAAAAAATTAAAAGTTTCATAATCTTTTATGCATGTTTGTATTACTTAAATAAATTTTTATTTATTTTATTTCTCTAAGTGGTCTTTAGCCTAGTATTTTCGTATGAAAATTACAATTGTGTGCATACTTTTGGGCTTCGTTTTTGTTCCTTTGGAATATAATTATTTTCTATACATATTTTCTGGATATTTTATATATCTCTTCAACTTTTCGGAAAAACATATCTAAAAGAAGTGTTAGTTTTATTTTTGTAAACGTACTTCAGACTTTATTTTCCTAATAAAAAAGTATTTAACTTAATGTTCACTATATAAGAACAATACGCCAAGAAACACAATCCTTTTTTTTTTTTTTTTGTTAATTTTGAGCTTAAGTACATATCAATTACATATTTTAACAATACTAAATGTTAGTTCCTGTTGGGTACGGGGTATCATCTATACCATACGGCGATTTAAAGAACATACAGTTTTTTTTTTGTTGGGCTCGACTCTGAGACTATCGCATTCATATTTTGCCTTTTACGAGTTTTTATAATCTTTATGGAGCTCAGCGTTTTTACAGCTCAAGGAGTTACGACGCTTAAAAGTGCAATTTAAATTCAAAAGCCGCTTAAAATATTTTAACTGAACTCACTTAAGTCAATTTTTGTTAAATTTTACATTTATGGCAAGCAATTTAACTTTTGCCTAATTGCGCGACTAGCAAAATTGGTAGCTAACAAGTTCTTTCTCCCACTCCCACTCCCACTTTCCCTCTTTCTGTCTGTGTCTCTGTATGTCTCCCGCTCGATTTCCCCAGTTGTGCATATCTCTGCAGGATGCTCAAGTTGTGTTCCGACGCTTCATTAAATGCAACTTTTGCCTCCTCGAGAGGCGGCGGAGCAAAAAGTTTTGTGTATGAGCAACAGGATGAGAGGCAAATGCAACAGCTCGGCAAAGAGGGACAAGCAGCAAATAAAATGGCTCATTAGGATGTGCAAGTGGAAGTTATTGGATTAGTTTCCATGAAGCTTCAGGCAGTAAAGAATCACAAAAATAAAAAAAATGGAACAAAAATTTAAAAAAAAGACCGGAAAGAAAATGGCAAAAACTGCGCAACGATGTGGAACAATATGATGTTCTTTTACTTTTGGAGATTTGACTTATGCAAAGTGGATTAGAACTCAGGCCAATTCCGCTCATTGGCCTGAATCGGATCATCTTCGGGCGTAAAACTTATGGCAACGCATTTACTTATTACATGCAAAGAAGCATCTTCGATGCGAAGACAAACAAAAAATCATGTTAAACCGAAAAGTAGGCAATGAAAGTCAAATCAATTTTTTCATTTCCATTGCAATTCCCAACTTGTTTAAGCAATATTTTGATGGAAAGGCAGTAACTTTCGTATATCTAGTTATCGCTTCTCGGCCTTATGGCTAAGATCAAAGTGTAGTATCTGTTCTTATCAGCTTAACATCTGATAGTTTCTCCATTGGAGAACAACAAATGTTAAACTGATTTTTGGAATCAGACGGAGTGCTAGGGGCTTGCTCCACCTCTGTCGCGGGTTGGCCCGGTATTGCAGTACCGCCGGGATACGGCCCACATAATTAATAAATTTAACTACAACAGGTTCAGTAGGCCTTTCATTATCCTGTTTCTTTTTCTAAGTGGAGTTCCTTCGGGAAAGGAGTCTCTTTCAAATTTTGTGTTCGTATACTTTGTGTATATTTGTATTTTTAGTTGCACAATTTCTATGAGCTTCAATTGTAGTGAACTGATGGCGAAAGAAAACCCAATTAATATGAAAGTACATATGTATGTATATATATACGAATATATACATATAGCAGAATTAGGAGTGAAATGCAAATTGTAAAAATGAAACCAAAACAAAATTTATGGAAATGTTATTAACAAACAAGGGATTCCCTGAATCAATTATTATTCACCAGTTTGCTTGACTGATTTCCATTTTAATATTTTCTTTCAAAATTGCCCATACCAGATTCTGCGTTGGAAAATAATAAAGGCAATGCTTATTTTCTTTTGTGTGGTCGGCAGAATGAATATACTTTTTTTTTGATTAGAGTATGAAGATGGAGAAACCCAAGCCAACGAGCGTCAGTCTTCTTTTCATCAGTTTCCGTTTTGAATTCCACATTTTATGAAATGACAAAAATGTCGCAAGTGGCATAGTGAGTTTCCTCCTTTCGGAAAAGCTCCTCCAGGCGCCTATTTTTTAAGCTTTCGATTTTTTTTTGCTGACATTGTCACAAATGCTGCATGACTTGGCAACTAGAATTTATCATGATTTTATGGTTATTATTATATGGATAGATATTTTTGCAAATCTTACATTTCTTAAAGATGATGGTGGGGTGCTTTATTGAGAGTTGAAAAGTTGACAACTTTTTTGTTTTGTTTTGGGGAAAGTTGTCAGTTTCTTCTTCTTAATGACAGTTACGTGCAACTCGGAAAAGTGATAGCAAAATTCCTCATTAAAAACGTATAAATGTCATTAGTTTGTTAAAGACAAAGAATAAATATCACTTTATATATAGTAGTATATATTCCTTAAATATCTTTTAAATATAACATTAAGATCTTTGCGCTGATAGTGCAATCAATTGACTAAACTTTTCCGTAAGCTACATAAAGTCTTTCATAACTTTTATCAAGGCAAACCTTATTATACATATATATATTTTGGTGGGAGGACCAACTCGAAATGAAACATATTTCCACCTTTGTTTTGCTTTGTTGCCATTTTAGTGCCAAATGTTTAACCTTGCCCTCCCCCGAGTCATAAAGGGAGCAGTCTGGAGGCCATTCAAAATCCCACTACACTGATTTCCAGCCAAATGTTGCCAAAGATTATATTTGCCATTTGCTTGTTCCTTTGTGTTTGAAGCTGCGCCTAGTGGAGAAAATATTTACGCCACAGGCGGTTGCCACCCAAAAGAAAAATGTAAGAAAATAGGAGGTGTAGCTAACCACCTAGGGCCACCCACTCACCCACAAGGTTGTTCATATTACATTTGAGCTTTGGGGTTTTCACTCTCACTGGGTGTTAAAATAAATGGGAAGCATTTAAGCCCAAATCCCCATAGCAGCCCGTAATCCAACTCCAAATCCAAATCAATATGCCTGCCATACTTTCATAATCCATATAAAATATTCTTTAAGAAATTGCAACCTGTAAAACAAATAAATGTGTCCAGGCTAGAAATGGGTCATATTTTGCACTTTCTCTTCAACTTGGTGGAGTGTTCTTCATGAGTTCCTATTTGCGAATAAGTTTATGGCGCACACGTTTCTCTTGACCTGGTTAGAACAAAAATATATGCAAGAAAAGTAGTTGAAAATGTGCTGCGGATTGCGAATTTGCATTGTGTGCCGAGGCAAATATCAGAGAGAAATCGACTTGTGGAGTCTGATAATCTCGCCATATTCATTGAAATGCATTTAATGTGGATTAACCTCAGGCTACTCACACTTTACCGTCCTCCATTTCGTTGCTTTACCCTTCATTACTTGCGTTCGGGTCAACCGGGAAAATGGAAGCCTATGGCACAAATTATTATCGAAAATGTAAAGTTAATAAAGACGCCTGCCTGCCTGTTCAATGAAATTACTTCACTTATTTCACCATTTCACTGTTATACGGTTGAATACATAATTATTACACAGAGAGCAATTCCAGTTTCCATACTTAAATCTAAACCCAAAAAATAAATTATAAAATATAACATCAGCTTACTATGAGATTTTCCAATATTCTCTTTTATTCGTTAAATTGAAAACATTACGTCGGGGTCACCAAAATATTAATAGCTTTAAAACTAAGTATTCAAATACGATTAATTTTGAAACCATAACTTTTTCGAATAACGAATATAATGATTCAATAATTCCCATTTAATTATACTGTCGTTTTGTTAAAAATAAAAGATAAATTTTAATTTTTTGCACTTTCAATTTGTTGACCAGATTTTCCCTCAGTGTACAACTCAATGGGTTGCCTTTAGATGAACTTGGTGCAAGTTCCATTATGAATGTTGGAATATTGGATGCTAAATCCATGACTGACCTCAGCCTGACCATTAATTTGCCTGCCAACCTTATGTGCTCTGCTGCAGAAGCATGCAAATGTAAAGGAGCAAAGTGGGTTGGAGGAATGTGTGGAAATCAACTCTCGCATATTTAAAGTGTTTGCAAATCACGATAGGCGAATTAACATAGTAGGATTCGACCTAGGCTCTAGGGAATGCAGGACAAATGGAGAGTGGCTGTCCACTGGGACAGCGGCAGATTACATTTGAACAGAGTTGCATAGTGCCAACGAAATTGGCAAACATCATCCGAAAATTGGCTTGAAAATTAGGCTTACCAACTAACTAACTAACTAACCTGCCACACGAAATTGTGACGTGCCTTCGTTATGCATTTTAATTGGATGCCTGATGTTGTGGAGATTGAAGCGAAGAATTTACAAAATATACACTATAAGAGACATTTTTATACCATGCATCCATAGGATGAAATGGTATATTAAAGTCGCCAAAATGTATGTAACAGGGAGAAGGAAGCTTTTCCGACCCTATAAAGTATATATATTCTTGATCAGCATGAGAAGAGAAATTGATATAGCCATGTCCGTCTGTCCGTCCGTCCGTCCGTCCGTCCGTCCGTCCGTCCGTCCGTCCGTCCGTAAGAGTGCAGAGATCTCAGCAACTACAAATGTTAGAGTTACCAAATTTAGAATGTAGACTCGTGTAGTCTTGGCGCAGACCAAGTTTATGTTTTTTTTTTGCCACGCCCCTTTCCGCCTCCGGAATTTAATAAAAAGTGATTTTCTCGCGTAATATTTATTGTATCGTAATTTAATTTGGCACACTCATAGATCTTATGAACATCTATCATTCCACCAAATTTTTTTTTGCCACGCCCCCTTCCGCCTCCGGAATTTAATAAAAAGTGATTTTCTCCCGCAATATTTATCGTATCGAAATTTAATTCGGCACACTTATATATGTTATGGACATCTATCATTCCACCAAGTTTCATCAAAATCGGAATAAAAATGGCCGAGTTATGCATTGAAACGTTTTGCACTCAAAGCGGTGCAAGGGCGAATTTGGCCGGTGGGGCGCTAAAGTGCACACACATAAGAATGAGCGAGATAGCATATGTTAGAAATCGCGCATACGAAAGAAATTTAATATATGAAATAAGTTTTATAAACTCAAGGTAATTTGTTTTCCCCTGATGCATGGTATATCCAAGTCGGCCCGGCGACTTACTTACTTTATTAAGAATTAAAATTAAATGCCCCAACATTTTGTTAGCCTTTGAAATCAGGGATTTAGGTACTAATTATTATTGACATACATATATTAACATTATTAAACTGACATCTGAATATTTTCCATTTGCGTAAATTGTTGTCTAGCTTTCTTAATCAATTTTGGAGTCTCTTACACAATTATGACCACAGAGGACGTCAAAGTCACCAGCAGATGCCTCTCCATTCATCGCTCACCAGTTGTCCTCTTGCACTCTTTTCAAGCTCTTCCATTCGCTGTCTTTCTATTATGTTTACAAGGTTAATTAAATTTCAGTAATTGCATTAACAAGTGCCGTGGTTGGGGTCACCCAGACAGGCATTAACAGCGTCTCGAAGAAAAGCGACTCCACCCCGTCAATCCAAATAATGGCCAACTGACTGACCTCAAACCGTGCACATGTGCACATAAATTAAAAAGAAAATTTGCTTCTGCTCTGGTGTTTGTTGCCAATAAAGTGAATTCGTTTTATTGCTAATGATGTTCGTAGTTACGCACTTAACTGACACGCCCCGAAGAAATCTCTCTCCTTTTATGCATTTCCTTTTATTGCACTTTCATAGACAGAAATGTTCGTTAAACTTGCCTTAATTTTTTACTGGTTCGTTTCTTGTTTTTACTGTTTACTTTTTGGGAAATTGGAAAAGGCTTTTCAATTTTTCGCTAATTTTCTGATGGAATTTTCCTGAGTTATGTGATAAGGACTTGGATCTTAGTTTGTTTTGGATGACAGAAATATATTTCAATCAATTAACCAGGAGAAATACTTAGAGAGGTAATTGTAAATTTGAGGACACTCGTTTATGGATACTTTCATATGTTAATTTTTTAACACGGAAAACTTTTATTTTCTATTTTTAACTGATCATTATGAATTAAATAAAAACGGAAAGAAATATTTCACAATATTATTCCCGCATCTGCTCTGGGCACTATGGCGAATTCAGTTCATTTTATAAAACAAATAAAAAATAAAATACTTGACAATTATTTAGGAAAGCACCGTTACACACAGTAATGTACATTTCTGGGCCTAGATAAAAAATTCTTATTATTATTCTTTAAATCTTAAAAAATCTACCACCCTGGACACTACTGTCCCTATTGGTCCTCTCTTTGGAAGGTTTCCATAGATTCCATTTACTGAGAATATTTCTTACTTATTGTACTTTGGTGTTATGCACTTTTTTCTATCTGCATGATTGTCAAAAGACAATGGGAATTCGATAGACTGGGCAGTAATTTCTTAGGAATGGTCTATGGATTGGCCAAGTTGGCGAAAGTATTCCAGTTAGTTGGAAAATATCTGAAGAAGTACGAAAATAATTGACATCTACTTATGTGGAGGTGGACCGTCTCCTGTTTGAATAAGGTCATTGGCCACTTTAGTGTCAAGTTCACGATGATATTTAGCCTCATCCTGATATGCATAAATTTTGAATTTTTATTTGCGACATTTTTATAAGCATTTCCAAGTCAAAGAAACAAATAAAACTCTAGAAATTTAACTTAAATTACAGTTAAAGTTAACCGAAATTTCAGCTAAGGGTAACTGAAAGTCGTTGTAGTTTTCTTTTCCTTACAAACTTGTCATAAATTTTAAATAAGACGTTGGCGAAGGCGTTGTACGAGTTCAAGATGAGTCATAAACTTTCTGAACGACAAATCGTAAAAGAGAAAACAGAAATTTAATGTCAAAAAGTTGGCCTTGGAAGTGTGACAAATGGAAAAGCAAAGAGAGGCCTGAAACCAGACGGGAATTCAAGATTATATGAAGGATATTAAGTATAAAGCAGATCTTGGTGCAAATTCAATTCTCAAAATTACTTTCCCTCGCCATTCCATATTCTGTTTGGTAACCTTTCACTTTTCCATTCATTAATCAAACCTTTTTCGTTCCAGTTGTCCCAGTAGATTAGTCATGCCTTCAATTATTTGGTCAGTGAAATTATGAGAAGCATTTTTTGCTAAATTTCTTTCTTTAATTAAAACGCAAGGCAAGTTCACGCACAACATAAATTGTTATGTCAGCTGAGAGCAGAGAGGAGGCAGCAAACAAAAATTTAATAAAAATGTCACAGCTGAGCGGGTGGCAAGGACCTTCGCTTCCTCTCACGATAATTATGAAATTGAAATCATTTTATTTCACTTGTCGTCCTTGGGGTGAAGTTGCCCAGCTGGAGGCCAGCTTTGGGTCCCGGAGACGAAGACAAATGCGAGTAGTTTGATTTGCATGCTGCTGCTCCTTTGCACCTTAAATCCACATGAATTTACCACATGAATGACCAATTTCGGAAAAGTTTCTGGTAAGGATGTGGCTTACACGTGTTGCCAATGTTGATGGTGACATTGTCCTTCCAACATTTTGACAATTTGTGCAAAACAAATGTGGATCATGTTCTGATGCTGTCTCTCTCCCTTGCTGAATTATTCATAAATATGCATCGTATTTCCATCTTTTTTATTCCAAAAAGTCTCAGCCATTGACAAGCGATGTGGCATGTCCTCCCTCACCCAATCTCTCCAAGCCCAGAGAAACCATTTTACCTGAATTTGGTTTATGCAAATCGATGGAAGAAATGGGTTGACATATTTCAGACTATTTTGATGGGATTCCTCCCAATCAGTTGATATATTTTAGTTACAAATCCTTTCAATCGTTTAATTCCCGAAATCGCTACTTAAAGCCAGGAAAACTTTATTTAACCTACCCCAAAAAAATAAGAGATACAAGCCACATTAAAATTTATCCTCTCCCTTCGCCATCATCACATCTCCCCCTCTTCCCTCTCCCCTCTATCATCCCTCTGTTATTTGTCTCCCTTCACATCCGTTTTATGGTTTTGCACTTAGCAATTAACGAGTTTACTTTTTTAGTGTCCGTCCCAGTGCCCGCATGAAGTGGACATATTCCAGCATCCTCCATCTCCTCACCTGCTCTTGCCTTAGCTGGTGGAGCTGATGGAGCTGGTGGTGGAGGTGGTCCAACCGTCGTATCTCCCAGTTGGCTCGTTGCTCTCAATTAGAGTGTCACTTCCGTTTGAAATTTAGTTCACTGCTGGACAAATTTACCTATGTGAAGCTGTGTGTTCCTCCCTCCCCCCTTCGTTGGCCTCTTTCTCTATCGTTTCCACTTGCCACACCTCGTCGGACGTTTGCCATAAAACAGAACTTGGACACGAACTGCATTGCGGTGTTTCGTTCTTTGGGGATGTGGATTTCGAGTGATTCCAACTGTTGGCACTTTACTTTTGCACTTTTGGGTTGCGGTCACAAAATTATCATGGTTCCGCTGAGTGGGCTGAGTGTGGTTAATGCAACTCCTATCAGTGGATCGACTATCAGGGAGCAAGTTCAAGGTCTCAGGCAAATAAAATGCTTCCATTTATGATCAACAAAAGGTTCTTTTCAATTAAATGCACTTTACAAAGAGTTTTCCGTTAAATAAATGTCTTTATTCCCATTCACTCCATTTCAAATGCAACGGAAATTATTTATAAATAAAAGTTGAAAGGAAAAAGCAAGCTGGGAAATGTCAAAGGACTTCGGCAAAACATGTCAGCAGGGTGTCGACAGAAAATATGGCATGGAGTGACTGTGATTGAATTGGCGCCAAGTTATCAAAAACTATATGTATATTGCACCTAGTTGGGACACTTCAATAACATTGTGTAAGAGTTGGAAATTGTGTAAACTTAAAGTTCTTACTATTTGCCACTCGTTTTGCTTCATCTGTTTCATGGGTTTGCTTGAGGTTTCGTCTTTTTGCGGTTACACGGAGGGAGGAGGTCGGAGGTCGGCTCACATTAATTACAGGAGAAGTGGCAAAGGAAAAACATTTTCACATCATTAAAAATTATTTATGGATCTTGAGGCGAGTCCTGTTAGCAGGGATACAATTCAAATGAAATGGAAATTAATGTCTGTCTGCGATTCGAGCGACTTTCTTAGTTCTGTCTGACAAATTCAGCAAAATTAAGCAATTGCCAAGAGTTATGGGTGCAGGACTTTGAAAGGATGTGCCAGCTACCTCACATTAAATTTGCATAATGCGCTGTAAGTTTTGTGGCAAACATTTAACGAGCCGCACAATTTGTCAATGGGCGCAGCATTCAAAATTATTCATGGCAAACAGGTGTGGTGAGGGGTGAAGAGGCGGCGGGGAAAATGTGTGGACCAAAACCCAGACTAGGTGATGATGATGGGGAAACCTTTTGCAGGACAATCAAATTTGCTGTCTATGAATTTGTAATTGCGAGAGGAGACATTTGGTATACCTGGTAAAAAGGTTCTAGATGAAAATTGCAAATTTTCCATGTGGAAAGTTCCCCTCAATTTATTTGCATTTTGTGGCAAGATCGAAATCCTTATCAGATCCGACAAACTCAGAGATTATTTACAGTTATTAAAGAACTTTTTTCGAGTGGATTAGCTCCTCCTCTTGGCGAACCATCCAACTAAATATTAGTTACAATTTGTGTTGCTAAATACTCGAAACATTGACTAGCATAATTTTGGAAAATAACCGAATCCGATTAGTAACTAATTAGAAACAGCAATAAACAAAAGCCAAAACACAAATAGCAGCAAATGCGAAAACAATTTTTAAATGAATTTCGCAATACCAAACAGCAAATAAACACAAATTAAGTGGGCGAAGAATAGCCAAAGGGGGCGTGGCTAATGCACATTTCATTTGCGGGCTCTGGTAAATAATTTAGAGGCCACCAACTGAGGGGGGAGTGGTGGGGGCCTTGCGGAAGGATATGTTTAAATGGGATAACATGACATTGATGGGAGGATAATGGCGGATGACATCCTCTCCAACGAAGGATTAAACAATGATTTTAAGTTTTTTCAATTTTTGGCTGCATAATTCGAATATCGCGTATCACTTGCCCCTTCCTCCGCTCCGCCGCTCTGCTCCCCTTTCAGGACATTTGGAGCATGTCTAGCTGGAGGCAGTTCGCAGTTTAGTTGCCGCTGCTCCTCCAATTTCATTTTGACATTTTTCGGCAAATATTCAGAATGAAATCCTGACAATATACTAGTCGCGATTCAGCCTGAAGGATGTTTGTTTGTCTCTCGATTTGTTCACTCAGGTTTATCGATTTTTCCACTGAGAGCAGAGAAGAGTGAGAGGAGAAGAGTGAGAGGATTTTCCTGCACTTTCATTATAGTCTGGAATGTCTTTCTGCATTATGCACAAGTGAATTAGCTAGTTGTTGGCTTTCCTCTATAATTTCCGCGACTGTCATCAAAGAGAATCGCAGATTTTCCTCAGCTTAGACACATTTGCATAGGGAAAATGGGAAATGTGGGAAAATGAACACAGCGAATAAAATATAAAAGAAGATTTCAAGCATTAATATGAAATGGAATTCTCTTTAAAGCGAAGAAGTTCTTTCGGAATTCCAATGACGACTTTATCATCGATGAGGTCGTACGTGACCCAATGCCACGCCCTGTTCTCTAAAAACAAAAGACAAAATGTCAACAAATGGAGCGGAGACAGAGAGATAGAGAAGGAGAAAGAGAAAGAGGAGAACCGTGAACTTTTCGGTCTCTAGTCAATTGGCCAAGTGAATATCTGGTTTCGCTTTGTATTTCGGATGCGTCTTTCCCAATCCCACTGTCAATATGCTCATCCGTTTGCACACACACACACACACACACACATGGAAGACGAGCATCCTTGTTGGTTGCTCCTGTTTTCCCTGGTCGTTGCTCACGTAGTCGTAAAACATTTTTGTGCCCAACGAAACGAACGACAAGCAAAAACTACAAATTTTGCATAAAAGGCGCCACGCCCTATTCCACCACAGCCTTAACACACACACACACACACACACACACACACACACACACACATATACACACAGGGGAGAAAGGCCTTTTGGCGACTTATCATTGGCAATTCTTTCCCTTTGTGCCAGATTTCACTTGAATTGAGCTGCTCGCGACATTTCAAGCAAATTAAAATATACGAAAAATGCTCAGAAAATGTCCTTCAAACGGGCTAAAAGTGGGACATAAGCAAAGAGCTTTGCCAATTTAATTCGTTTTCGAATTCCGAACTCAGTTCGCTGGCTTCGGGCCAACACAATTTATATGATTATAGGAAACAAGCAGCAAAATAGAGAGCAAAATATGTGAAATTTTGGCAAGAGAAGTGAATGCGGGGCGTGATGCTGGGAGGGGGGGAGTGTTGGTCACCCACGTGAAGGGAAGGAGATCGAGTCGAGGAAGTAGCTAAAAGGAATGTAAATAAATACGAGATAGAAGACAGTTCCCTTAGAAGCTCTAGTCAGAAATTGTTGTACTTGATCATTGGGAGACAATTCCTCTATTAGGAAGGAGCTGCCAAGGAATAGTCGGAATCTGATCAAAGAAAACACTTTAGGAGAGACCTCTCCGACAGATTTCTATGTAGAATAATTTAAACTTATCTTGCTTTCTATTTGATAATCAGTGCAAAACTTTTTGTTAAAATTTTAAACCTTATTAGTTATTCAAACCAAACAAAGTGGAAATTTTAAGTTTCGCTCAATTCATTTAACTTAAGTATGCATGAAACTAGAATGTCGGGACCACACCTGACCCTTGGTCATTATCCTAGTTAGCCCAAAAACAACAGAAATGTCGAAAAACGAGAAACGAAAAAAGCAGCCTACAACATCCACTCAAGTCAATTTGAAAACTTTCATCCAACTACACGAAACTGAAACTGGAAGCACTTTGGCTTAATAAAAACTAATTTGTGATGCAGAAGCAGCCAGACAGTGATTAAGGGGCGGGCCACCGCCCACTCTCTGCCATTACCTGACCAGATTGTCAACGTTTTAACTTTTGGCCAGCGGCACTTCCTTAGTTACATCTAAGGCATCTAACGGCGGGAGGAGCTGAACTCGGAACTGGAAACTGGGTACTGAACACTGGGACATAATTCAAGAGGCACAAACCGCAGACAAATTTGAAACTTGCACCGCGAAATTACACGGACTGATGAGCAAAGTTTTCCGCCAGAGAAAGATAGATAGAGAGACAGAGGAGAGACATTTAACATTCTCTGTTCTATCTGGATTTCAATTCAACATGAATAGAAGAAATTATTTACAGAGGTAGATGCCACATGGAGTAGAGGATGGAGGAGAGGGTCGACAGGCGGATGGAGGGGGAAGGCTTCCCATTTTGCTCAAGTATCGTGTAAATGGCAACAATTTTTTGGTGAATGCGAAGCAAAAGCAACAACTGAGCATCAAATTTAAAACACACACACACACATACACACACTCATACGCACACTCACACAATTGCGGTTTATGGCGAATGCTTGGCGCATTATTTAAATTTTTATTCTTTCAAATTTATTTTGCCGCAGCCTTATAATTTAATTCAACATTTCTTTTTTGAGAAAGAGAAACGAAAAGCGAGTGAGAGAGGGGAAAGGGAACGGAGGGTGAGTGTGTGTGTGTGTGATGAGTGTGTGTACATGTGTACATCTGTAGTTGTGTCTCCAGGGCCGGAAGTTAAACCGAATTGAGCCCCGCATTGGGTGATGTTAGGTGAATCTGAAGCTGGAATTAGATGGAGAAAAGTGCAGACATCACATGAGTTGGCCAAATGAATCCAGAATAGAGATTAAGCCAGTATCTTCATATCTATTAGTTCAAGATATAATAATCTGGAAAGCGAATCTAAAAAAGGTAGAAATTTATCTCTCATCTAACAACATACATAAAATGCCTGATGCCATCTTCCATCTGGTAAATAAAAGGGAGAATGACCCCAAATTGGCGTTTTCCTGGTTCAGAGCATACAGAGTATGTGTGGGCAAGTCCTTTGGGATCCTTTGAGGATCGAGCTAGCAAGTCGAATCATATGGAAAACGGAACTCTATGCGTTTGAAGCTCTCACATTTATCCTGAAAATGTGGAATAATCGTGTTTTAGAAGGTTGCCTGACGTGGCATACGAGGTTTCCATAGCTTTAGGTGTAAGAGAAGTTTGGAACACGCCCACTTCTTGGCAAGGCGCGACGTTTCCCTCGAGTAGTGGTAGGAGGCGAGGAGAAAATGGGTACTAGAAATGAATTTTCCTTATTATCCAAATCCCTGAACCACAAATAAGCATTAACCGAAAGATTCTCGAATATTTCCTGAATTAGAAAATTTTCTCTTTTGTGTATTTCAAGTTGCTTTTAATAAAGACTATTTTAATGACTTGATTTCTAGTGATCACTAAGTCGAGATTTCTAAGATGAACATGACTGTGACTATAAATGAATATATTATATTATATATACGAATGCGCACATTTGAATAGAGTTAAAAAATGTGTTCAATATTCAATATAATTAAAAGGTGGAATTAGTCATGAAATACATTTAAATGGGATAGATTTTGAAAGGCCAAATAGATCTATGGGTCTTTATTCGATCTACAATCTGGAAGGCACCATAGCAAGCGCCCACCCCCTTTAACTAAGTCCGCTCCTGAGGTCGTGTATGTGACTTCCTTCCAACGGAAATTTTTTGCTTCCTTTTTGTGGCTGCTCCTTTTTGTTCCTTCTGTTTCTCTTTTTTTGGTGGCTGAACACGCATGGCTCCTTTTCCCCCCACCCCCCTCGTTTCCCCTCCGCCACACCATATTTTTGCACAACAACAACAATTACCCTGCAGTTTTTCCGCCTTTGTCCTGGTAAGCCAACCGCTCAGCATATAAAAGCAATTACAACGCGTCACCAACTGTCTGGATCCCCTTAAATGGGAGCCCATCCACCCACTTATATCTATATAGCACATCGTCTATCTGCCCGAGAGTCGACAGAACAAAACGCGATATGTAAAGTCATGGGATTGATAGGCAAACATTTGGATCCTGCTCTGCTCTGCTCTGTCAATGTGAATGGAAAACCGCTTTTCCTTACCGCATTCAAAGGAGGAATTGTGGCCTCAAAAGGAAAGCTCCAAGAGCCCGGCAGGAGAAGATTTGGGGCTGACGATCCCCATCTGCCTGCATCATTTAGTCTGAATGAAAGTATTCATTCACTTTGCTTGCATTTCTTCGTCATCACAAAGAAGAGGAAAAGTGCTTTGTTTTTCAGTTTTTTCCGAGGATTTCCCACAAAGCTTTTGTTCAATGAAAGAACTGTGACATGACCTCGAATTTGGGAGAAGGAAAAAAGAAATAAACACAGACATAGAAGGAAATTTACTGTCGACTTTGTTTTCTTTTATCGCCTTACTCTTTGCTGTTTTTCCTTTTTCTTTTTGTCTTTTGGGGCAAAGAAAAAACAAAGGAAATGAAAGAATCTCGAAGCGAAATGGAGAGAAGAAATATCTTAAGAATTTTGTTTAAAATGTATCTCAATGAAATTTCTTTTAAATATAATGTTGAGCTTTCGTCTTCTTTTATTAACTCGTTTTTAACCTTTTAGGAGTCCGAGAAGGGACAAGCTGAAATATTAAATAGAATTACAGAATTAAATTATCGCAAAAACCAAAAAAAAAGCAATTAAAAAGTTTGCTCAAAAGTTCTTCGTGCCTTTCACTCACGGCAAGGCAAACTAGTTGCAATATCGGAAAATCCTTCAATGAAAAGTTTCTCAATAAATTCGGAAAACAAGAAAACAACAAAAAATGTTTAGCAAACAAAATACAGTCAATTGTGAGCAACAATTTTTTCAAATGCTTCGTCGAAATGTTTTAATCAAATATTCTCTTTTGTTTAACTATTTGCAAACGAGGATTTTCCTGAACCGCAGGGATTTGTTTGTTGCGCAGTTTTCCTCGTGGTTTTCACATGTTTGGCGAAAATATTTCATTGGGAAAACAAATTCACGAATTCTGTTTATCTGTTGATTTATCTTCTTTTGCTTTTGCTTCTTTTCCTTTTGCTTTGACAGACAAACCAATTAAGAGACGACAACATTTAGGGGGACACAAACTTTTCCAGCCACACAAATCAATTAAAAGTTTTCCCAAACTCAAGGAAAACTCTTCCATATTTCCATCTTTAAAGAGAATCCAAAAAAAAAAAAGAATTTGGGGTAATGAATCAAAATGGAATTGAACATTTCAATATATTGAACATTGATTGATGTTTATATCCAATCTCAATCTATTAGCTGCAGAGGCGAACTTTGATATGTTGGGGCCCAGAATTGCAGATGAAACTCAGTTTAATCCATTTATGAGTAAAATGTTATGAAGTAAAATAATTATACAAATATCTGAGTAATTGCAGAAGTAATTCTGAGTTGGAAACCTTAAAAAAGAAGTCAAAACTCGTCGGACTTTTTGTTCAACTCGTTTTACTTTGAATGTATTCAAAGAGAATGGACAATTGCGTCTTTAAGACAAAAGATTTCAAATGGTTTGCTTTGGGGTATGCCGAAATCCGTCCCTGTTTGAGTTGGATAAACATTTCTAATTGATATTTAAATTTCGAAATTGTTTGCTGCCGTCAACGTCTAATGGAATGTCAAAGCAAACAAAATGGTTGAAACTTCGAGACCAAAATTGCCATGAAATGATGATGGCAACCGAATATATTTAAATTCAGAATGAAACTAAGAGTTCATGATGGATAACAGTCCCCTCCATCCCCCCATTCCTCCACCACATTTGAACATTTGGATCGTTGAGATGAATAATACGAATTTGGTCAGAACTTTTGTTGCTGACCTCCCCCAAATGGCGGACCCAAACTGGAGGCTGTTGGGTCCCAAAGATGAATTGAAACCGAATTTATGGCAAAAGAGAGAAAATCATTTCGGAAAAGCTTTGCCAACGTTCGTTTTTATCTGAGAGACTCTTGCTCTGGGTGAAGAAGAGAGCAAATGTTGCTGGCAACATGTTGGCAACTGTTTGTGCGTGTTGCCAGCGAATTGGGGACATTCTATTGATTTCTCGGTGTGTTTTGATTTCGATTTGTGGGTGAGGATTGTAGGTCAATTGTCATCTGTGTGTGTGGGTTGATTTAGGGCTGACAAAACCACAGACATTCAACTTGAATATTCCTCTGAACGGATCACTTTAAGCCAATTGTGGAACGAATTGAGGCCTTTAATTTTTTACAGACAATTTACCAGTCCAATCAAAAGCCACGCCTACTTTCTGATACTTCTTTGTTGGACCTTTTGCTGCCATTGCCAAAAATTAATGAGCAAATGCAGGTCAAAGTTCCAAGAGGGATTCCCGACATACTTGCCCCTCCCCCTTTCAGGTGGAGCATTGATAGATGGAGCTGCCTGTTTTTGGCAGCCATTTAAAATTCCATGCACGCAGAACATCAGCTTGGCTGCTCGCCCTAGCCCCAAATGCCATGCCTCCTTCTACTAAACTGCAGCGTGTTGTGGTCGTCATGGGTTCGGATCAGGAGTGGGCGAGAGAGAGAGAGTGGTGAAGGGAGACAGGGAGGAACAAGGTGCACTTTGCAATTTAGAGCCTCGATTCGGTTCACATTGTCAGCACTTTCATTATTGCCCGCATTTCAGGGCTGACACGGAGGATGGGGATGGGGATGGGGATGAGGATGTGCAGTTGATTGGTGCATTTTTGCAGGTTGGAAGCCTTGAATCCTTTGCTACAAAGTGAACTCCAGAGAGACAACAAACAAAGCATTTTTCGGGGTATTCGATGGAAGCGAATGCAATTTTGAGTTGCATTTGAGGAATTGCTGCAAATAACTTTTAGAGATTGGCTTTGGAATCTCTGGATTAGTCTAGTTAACAATCATTTAGTCCCTGTTTACCACAATTTCAATCTCCTCTGTCACAAGTTGCTCTCAGCTTAAATTAAATCACTCATACGCAGCGTGGTCCTTGTCTGGGGCAACCTCTCAGGGCAAATGCTTTTTTATCTTTTTGAAAAATGCTCTCAGTTGCTTTGTGCTTACAGAATTTTAAATGAGATTGTTGTCCAACTTATGTACAAGGCAATCCAGCTGCGGTCAAGGTTGAGTCCTTGAACTTTAAGAAGCAGTTGAAATTGAAATGGAGAACTGCCCAGCATTCACTTCATCCATGTCCATTTGAAGGCACAAATTGATGCTGAAGGGAAGTGGTTTCCACCACAGTTTGTTCTCTAATAAATATTTGATTTGGCTTTGCATTTCGGAATTTCCTTAGCCAAATATGCAAATGGCAAGCAGAGTAGAGTACTCAGATGCGACATATTTTTCACGCATGCTCGCGACTCTGCCAGGAACATCTTCGCTCATTTGGTTTATGTTTCATCCGCTTAACTTGTTTTTCACTATGGCATGACCCAAATGCATGACTGGGACTAGTTGCTACTTCTCCATTCCCTGTCTCCCCTGGTCTTGGAGGCGTCACATCAATTTGAATGTTCTTGCCCGTTTGAGATGCTAATGTCGAGTTGCTCGAGAACATGACGCCGAGCAGAGAACATGAATATCTCAGCTTTTGCGAGGGGGTTTAAAGTGCTTCCAAGTCATGTCGTGCCATGCTCAGAAGTGTCGAAGGAGTTCGAGATGAGAGGTGAAGGAGCAAGGATAAAAATGCACTTGTAGTTGTTCCTTCTGCCAAGGGCTCAGAGCAACAGAAACAATATGGCGAAGAGACAACTCAATTCGATGGCTTTATTATTTGCATATGCTGCCTTTTATTCTCAACTGCGATGCTTAGCCTTGGGAGGCAATCCATGCAAATGTGATACAGATATATTTTATTTCTCCCTGCTGCTGTTCCCATTTCTCTTTCTCTTCGTCCGCCCCTCGCTCTCGCGTAACTCCCTCCATATCTGCCCCATATATTGTTCAGTGAGCGCCCAGCGAGGCATGCATAAAATATGTTACAAGGCAACCGACCATGCCCACCATTTACCATTCATCCCTGTTTGCCATCAATAAATTCGTTAAAATCACCCATGAGGCCAACAAACAAAAAAAAAAAAACCAAAAAAAAAAAGCAGCGCTACAGACTGCCTTCAATTAAAAGAACGAAAACAAAACCGAAAAGTGTCAAGCGACAGAAATTGAGGAAATTTAAATTTAAAATGGGGGAGAAAAACCGGAAAATAAAGAGACCAAGTAAACTGAAACATCATCATCCGGGTTTTGCTGAGGGCCAAAGTTCATGAAGAGTGAAAAGGGAATATTGTGCGATGTTTCGTAATATAATGAAGAAATAAAAGCGGCAATGGGAAAAAGTTGTAAACCTGTTGCTATCGAAAGGAGATAAAGTGTTTCCATTGCATTTTGAATTTAACGAAAGTTAAAATTGTAAATCCTGAAAGTAAGCAATATCGGATAACATTTTCAGACAAAATGTCGGCAATGCATTAGCAAAATTAATGTGAACTCGTGGCGTATGCGTAATTTCATTCGTGTTTTGGCGAAGAGTTTGGATTTAATTTCAGTTTTCGCTGCTAAATCGGAGCGTGTAATTAATTTTGTATGACTACGCAAATGAAAGAGACGATGAGAGCGGCGAAACTCCTCTGGCAAGTCATGTGAGCTAATGATAAACACTTTCAGTTGGAGAAGGAAGTGAAGGAGCAGGAGCCGGAGGAGGAAACTAAGCAGAACGGATGTTCAGATAACGGACCATGCCACAAGCAGGAAGTGTGAATGCGGCATGTGGCAAAAGGATGTGGCAATGGTTCTGGCTTGGGTTAGCAGAACATTATCACCAACACACTCCGAGTGCGAAATACGAGTGGACATTGTCAGGCTTAATTGAAAATACAAACAACAACTGACATTGGGCAGCACAAATTGAAGGAGGCAAAAGGGATGGGAAGTAGGTCAAACTACAATTCCAAATAAATGGAATGTAATATTATTTAAAAACTGTTCACTTCAATTGCAGGCAAATTAAGTTCATAGCCAATGACCCATTCAAATGGAACAATATTCCAATTGCTTTTATGCAAATGAAATTTCAATCGAAATACAAACGAAAACTCGGAAAACATTCGAATGTTACACTTCATTTGACACTGAGAAGTGAAAGTGACACTGAGTGAACAAAGACATAACTTTATGAAATTCACTCATTCACACTCATTCGCACTCATTCACACTCATTCACACGATACTCTTTGAGTGATGTGAATAATTCCAAGCACTTTAGTTAACCGCTGTCGTCTCTTCGAAACTATCAACCAGTTTGCGGAACTCTAACCAAATGCCAAGCAAAACATTTTCAAACTTGCCAAATGAGGCAAAAGGAAAGCGAACGGAGCAAACGGAGCAAACAAAGCAAATGAAAAGCAGCCGCAATTTGTTGCAAAAACAAAACAAAAGTTTTGCGAATCGCAAAAGGAAATGCAACTAAGTGCCAAAAGAGGGCGAAGAAATGAAAATGAAAAGCAGCTTCAGAGATATTTAAATGTTTTCTCTTCTCTTCCTCTCAACTGGCAACTGAAACAAGTGCAATCAGCCACGCCCTCAATATAATGTTGCTGCCTCCCACTGGCCTTATAGAAAGGCAAAGTCAGAAGGAAACAAACAAAGAAACATTTTATGTTCTTGCCTTTTTCTCTTTTGGAATCACATTTTATCCTTTTCTCAGTTGCATCTTTTTGCTGGAGGAAAGGAGGAGAATCGGGGCATTGAGCCAGGACAAATGTCCTTGCTTCGTCTTGTTTACAACTTGTGAGTGACATTTATTGCAACCCATTTTGATTTGCATTTCAAGGCGAGAGAGAGGGAGGGAAGAGGGTCATAACAATGTTTAAATAAATAGGTTGGAATCGTTTCCACTCTGGATAACAACATTTATTCCAACTATTATATTTCCCGGATCCTTGGACCAATCAATGCCTTCACTTTTGAATTACTTAAGGAAAGATCCAAGCGGATTCGACGACAGTTTTCCTTAACTTCATTTACTTTTGCCACATTGAACAGCAGCTCAGAATGTGAGAGCATAAAACTAAGTGCTCTAACCCACACACATTCACATGGGTCCATCCCCCCTCCCTCTACCCTCTACCCTCTTCACTCAACGCATAAAACTTTACATCCTGCTTCGCTTTGTGAATCCTTTCATTTCATATTTAACCAAAGGGAAAGGCAACAGAAAAGAAAATGCGGCTAGACAACAACAACAACAATGTGGAAAGTGGCAAAGCAACGAAGCGAATGACTATGTGGGAGAGGGGTAGGGAGTGCGCCGGGGGAGTGGGGATGGGGACAGTAGTAAACATTTGCTGACTTAGCTGCAATTATGGCAGATATTTTTATGAACTTCATGTCAGCAGAGGCAGACACTGTTTCAAAGATACAAATACACTCTCCTACATCACACATGATGGTGAGGGGGGCGTGGCAGGGGAGGGGACTGGCAAGATGAAAGGGAAGGCATAAAGTAGGAAATGAAAATGGAAAACTTAGTCGGTGAATTATCTTCAATAGTTTCTGTATCTAGCAATGAAAGGACGAAAGTTAAACACAAAGTTAGAGATCGGGAAATGAAATTTTTAAGACTGTTATTACTTTATTGAATAAATTCTATAAGTATTCATTTAGTTGCAATTCCCAACTAGTTTTAGCATTGAAGATATGGCCATTGCGATTCTGGAGTCCTTAGCAAAGTCTGCTGATGACAGAACTTGGTGGTTTTTGAAATAGTTATACAGACAATCTCCTCGCTTTTTGTTTGCTCCCAATAAATGACCTCTAATAGGGTTTATTTTATCCCAGATATGGTAAAAGAGCGACAAATAGCCAATTTATATGAAGAAACTTTGTGTACTAAATGAAGCACAATGGCATAGTTGGCCGACAGGTGCGCTACAGTGCTGATGCGGCATGTGAGTGAAATTTAATAAATGGATTGAGAATGGATTCTCCTCTTGGAGTTTAAACCAATCTAGTTAATATGTAGAGAATTAAGCTCATTTGCCAATTTGGGAATTTTAAATTTGCATTGTGCATTTTTCTTGCATTAAACTGTTTTCCTATACGGTTATTTGTTTTGACTCGCTTTTCGCAATTGCATAATTAATGCCGAGTTGTTTTTGGCACTTCAAATGAAAAGGTGTCCACAACAAAAACCGCACAAATTTCCGTCAGAGGCCCCCACAGCAAAAAACAAAAGTTAATTGTTCAAATATTTTCAGAGCACACATGCCACGCCCTCTTCGTAACCCCGTGTCCGCCCCTCCTCAACCCTTATCACCCACTCTAACAACAGCTGCCAACTACAACAATTAAAAACGATGGGTGGAGAAGGAGGGGGGAAGTGGATAAAATGAAAATGAAATCCCTGTTTCGCTTTCGTGTTGCGCCAAATGCTTCTCCGTCTCGAATAATTCACGGGAAAGCTTAACCGGGGGAAAATTTCGTTGTTAATTTTTATGGCCACGATGGCGAAGAGGGGAGTAGTGTGTGGGGAGGGGAGAGGTGATGGCGGTTTTTGGCTGCTTTGTTGCAATTTGCGTGGGTGGTGGCACAACAAATTTGCTGAGGGTTTTCCCTGTTTGCCATCGCTCAATAAAAATCATTAAACATTCATTGCCTCTTCATGGAATTGAGCGACGTTTTACAATTTTATTCCTCTTTAAGGCGCACAAATTATTTGAAAACGAAGTCGTCAAATTCCTCGACCATAAAACTGAAGTGAACTGCAATTAATTTCAATTCATCCCCGCCAAAGTTCGCTCGGAATGCTCACTGCTGACCCAGAATGACCTTCGCATCGATTTTGGGTTTACGTTTTTATGTTTGGCAAAGCCAACGACCGATGCCATCTTGAATATATATCTATCTATCTATATATATGTATATATTGCTCTTGACTCTGGCATTTCTTTGGCTTTTATCTGTCTTGTTGGTTCGCACTTCCTGGCGCCTTTTAATTGTCTCTAAACAAACGCTGGTCGAATGCTGGAGGAAGGCGGAGAACTTCGATTTCTGTTTATCTTTTGCGAAATTTAAAATGAAATTGAAATGAGTTTTCTTGGAAATTTATCGTTGCAGAAGGGAAAATGTGAGGGCATACTGAAGAGACTTTGAAAATAAACGTAAATTGGACGCAATCGGTCATCAATTGGGAAAATATCAGATCTCTGATTGGGTTTTATTAGAAAACTCATATAAAATGTTATGCCAGCAAATTCAGCAATTAACAAATTGTCTGAACGAATTTCTCATAAATATTTAGGAGCTATTTATTTATTGCCATAGACACCGCCGCCTGTTTGGGCCATAAATATTCCTCCCATTGGATGCAGGACGAACCCCTAAAAGATCAGCGACCCATCCTTGTAAAACTTTTCCCAGAGAGGGTGAGGGGGGGAAAACAACAACAACGAGAAGTTTATATTTCTATTTTGTCGCTGCGTTTTCATTGCTGATTTTTATCACGGCGTACATTGAAAATTTACGAGTTTTCACAGCGCATAAATTTCTCTCCCGTTTGCCAATTTTTATTATCTGCAAAATATTTTAGACGCACTTTAGTCGCATGTGGCGCATCCCACTGACTCAGAGGAAGAGTATCTAATGGATACGCATACCCATAGAAACATAAACCCAAATTGAGTCACTCCGATGAGGTTGGGCATATTTGAATAGACCCGAGAAATCATCTTCCACAGAAACTTCACCCACCAAGCAGGAGTAAAAGTGGAAAATGGGTGAGCAAATAATGATAAAAGGTGAAAAATGCACTCAGAAAGGGAGAAGGGAGTGAAGGAGGGGGAGTTAAGTGTAACTTATTATGGCCACGGTCTTTCTTTCATCCTCCAAAGAAGAAAGAAGGAAAAGTTTCTGCCGCAACTTTCAGCTGCATGTGTTGCATACTTTCCAGCGTAAAAAATGAGAACGGGGAGCGACACAGAAAGCAAAATGGGCCAAAAGAGAAAATGTTGCGAAATTGTAGCTCCAAGTAAACAGCGAAAACTAATTTTAAATGTCTCTGGTGGGCGGTGGTGGGAGTGGCAGTGGGAGCTCCTGATTGTAATGCAAAATGTTGGCCGTTTGTCTCCTGGCAGCAGGATCATCAATTCCCGCCATCGCGTCGCTCACTCATCTCTCCAAGATCCTACGGCAGAACAGGAAGAAAAGTCCCATTAACGACTTTTCTTTTGCCAATAAATTTTCAATTTCCCTTTCGAAATTTGCAATTTATTTCACTGCACCAAAGCTAATTTGCCCCTCCCCTCTCTCGACGAGCAACTTCTTTCATCCTTTGTAAGTCAATTTCATACAATTTTCCATGCTGGGCGAAAGTTTTTCCCAGCAGATTCTCACACAAGCCAAAAGAGTTTATCGAAGGACATAAATATGCCAGTAAATTTCATTGTCTGCAGACAGGATTGCACTTTGAGTTGATGTGGAAAGCACACAACAGCAGAAACAACAACAACAACATTCCAATCCCTCGACAAGTCAACAGCTCCAACCAGGAAAATTCTCAAAACCTTCAATCTAATGATGAATCACGCGAATTCTTGTTCATGAGGCAAACAGAAATTTGATTTTATTTGCCAAAGCTGCAAAAAAAGATTTCATAAATATTTACCATCAGTTTTTTTCCGCACAGTTTGCAACACTTTTTATGAGGGTTGCCACCATCCCCCCACCACCCACTCAACCCAAGTGCAAATGGAACATTTGCAACTGTGAAAATATTTTCTCCCTTTTTTTTGCGCTACTTTGTTGTGCAAATATTTTCCCGAATAACGTTTTTGCACTTCATTTGCCAGAGTGGGCGTGACCGAATTGGGCGTGACGGTTTGTTTTTCTTTGAAATGCAAAAATCATGCACCGATTGCATTTGAAACGAGGTTTTCAGGGTTGCCTTCTCCCCTCCTTCTGCTCATTGAAATTTTCATAATTCGGAAAAACAAGGGGAAGAGGGAAAATTCAGGAAAATGAACTGCAGTTTTGTGGAAAGTCTTTAGTTGCGAACATTCCGAGTTTCCTGCCGCGTCTCGAGGCCATTTCCATTTGATTTTAACGACTTGAGAGTTAAGTTTTCCCCGCAGGCTTCGCGAATCCTTTTTCCAAGTGAAACATTAAACTTTGCCCCATTTGAGCAGCAGCCAGGATAACGAACAAGCCAAACACGACATGACAACAATAAAAGAAAACATTTTCAATGCTGCAAAGGAAAAGTCGACTCACCTCTTTCCCCTCCATCCCCTCCCCGAGACCCACCATCTGTGGGCCAAGTTTAATGGAACATTAAAGATGTTTTTATTATTGCCATTTTTCCGTTCAACAGTCAGTGCCACGCGGCGTATGAGCAATAAAGCATTATAATATGCCGAATCATTAAAAATGAAAAGGAAAAACCTCAAGGGATTAGGGATTTCCCTCTAGCCACTCCCACTTCTGGCCATCTCGTAATACAATTTGTTTAATTAAGTTATTTTCGGCTCCTCCTCCTCTGCCCCTCTTTGTATGATGAGCTGTGACAGCTCCGGTTCAACTTGGCTCGGCAATCCTTTGCATCCGTGGCGGATTGTTGGCTGATGTCTGCTCCTAATTATGTGAGTTCACACAAAGTTGGATCGAAATGAGGGGCGTTGCCTAATTGCAAGGCGACTTAATGGAGGCCGGCTCACAAGGCGTATACGCAATGTCAAATAGAACTTTGTCCTCATTTGCTTTCCCTTTGAGGTGGCATTTTTTCGCGCCTTCTTTAAAATAAAATCACGCACACAGCAAAGAATACGTGGAGGAAAGACTAAAACCCCGAAGGGAGACGAAGGGCGACGAGGAAGCCCTCAAAATGTGCTTGAATTGTGTGTTTAATCAACGTCTAGGGAAGGGCGGCAGGAGGACAGATGAAACCTTCGAGAAGAGACGAAAATGTATCAAATTTAGGTACAAATTCCAGCAACTGAGTTGAGAAGCTTTCAACAAATTGTGCTTAACTTCGGATGAATTTTGAATTCCTATTTAGCCATGCAAATTGCATAAGCAGCAGGAAAAGGACTTCGGATGGCCTGGCAGGTGTTTGCATTGTGCAACTTCATGTTATTGTTTGTTGTGGTTGAAACAATTAAAAATTAAAACTCCAATTGCATGCAGCGAGTGTGGCAAATGTCTCTGCGGGGACTTTGTGAGTACAAAGCACACCCCGAGGATCCAGCTCAGTTCCACTCAATTGTTATGAGAATGCGGTTTAGTATTGAAAATGAGCTTTGCTGGCTAATCCAATCTGTAATGATATACTTTCTGGATATCTGGACTTTAAACCTTAGGTTCAAACGAGGAGCAACCTTGTCAAGTACTCCGCGAAAAACAAACTTTGGAAATACGAGGAAAAATACGAAAAATGCCTTAATGAAAGAGGAAAACGCTGTGGTTGGCGATGGAAGAAGGGTAGGGAAAGGGTGCCAACAGGTGACAGCTCCTAAAAGTTTGCCAGCAAACATAACTGCAATGGAAGGAAAATAAAAAAAACGAGAAGAAGTGCAAACTTGCCAAACAATGTCAGAAACTGCAGGCGAATTTGTGGCGAAGGGAAAAACAAATTGAGGAAACAACTTGAAACCATTTAAAAAGTTTATGGTGACAGAAAATCGAATGAGGAAAATTCTCGCTTACTCGATTTGTTAAGGTGAATCCATTTCTTGCAGTCAACTCAAGTCAAACTTAATTACACACAAAATGTTTGCCAAATTACAGATTTCCACTTTTGCCTGGTTGGACAAATGTTCGTTCAACTCAACGAATCAACTCAACTGCTCATTGGGGCATTAAAATTATCGTCTGGGATGTGAAAACCGAAACTAATTGAATGCGATTTAATTTGAACACAACTTGAGAGACTCATCAATCCGATATGAAATGCAAGCCATCAATTTGGGTCGATTTGCTCTCATTTCTCTCATCTGCCATCTTTTTATCTCCCATCACGCCCCTGCCATGCCCTCGTCTATAGCTCATTGCACAAAAAGCAAATCGAATGAAAATGCCTGAAGAACTCTTGAGTTGTGGAGTGGAAAATACTCAGGATATTATCACACTTTATATTTCATGTCTGATATTGTTTACACTTGGCAAGGCAAATGAAAGGACTCCTCTTCACATGAAACAAGGGAACAACAAAAAAAAAATAAAATACCTACACACATATTTTTCTCTCCCATTTAATTATTCATGAGGGTATTTCAGCTTTCTAAATAGCTTTCAACACTGCATGAACTCTCAAGTCATTCAATTAATTAAATGATTTATATCACAGGACACTAGCCAAAAGTGAAAAATAATTTACTATTCGCATTGCTTTAGCAAAATGATGACTATTTTTTTGTAGTCTAGTGTAATTGAACCCCTTCCTGCAAACACAATTTGGACGTTTCTTATCTTTTGGACAGCAGTCGTAGGCCAAATAAAGGAAATTGCCTTTCTAGTTGAACGTGAATCGTCCGGACTGCAGGATGTTTCGTTCTCGTCAGAGTTTCCGGGCGAAATTAGTTCATTTCATACAGAAAACAACTTTGTATTCGTCCTGGGCCATGGGTCTGTTTCCCTTCACGTATGATGCGGGGGCAAGGAAATGGATACGTTCGAAATGGCTAATTGGTTATGGGCTCATTTTGAATGCAGGTCTCATCGGGCTTACTCTCGCAACTGACGCAGACACGGTGTCCTCATCTCGAAATGAGATTTTTCATCGGAATCCTGTAGCCAAAAATATCAATACGCTGCATGATTTGCTTTGTCTGGTGACTTTGGCCATAGCCCATTTTCGCAACTATTGGCTGAGCCAGGATCAAGCATTGATTCTCAACGAACTTGTCGAACTTCACTTGCAATACTTTAAGGACTATAACCTGAAGGACTGCAGGAACTACGATTCGCTGCTTATTCACAAAGGGTTTTCGGCATTTATGCAGCTTTCCTCGATGTGGTTGCTTCTGCTTGCCATGACATCGGACTTTAGTGCGATGGTCATAGTCATTGCAATAAGTCTTTGCCTGACTGAAACTACTGTTCTACTCCTTTCGTTGCTCTACCAGATGGCAGTGGCCTCAATCTATCGATACATATGGCTAATCAATGGTCGACTCTTGAGGCTGGCCAACAGACTGAGATCAGGCCACCCGGTGGATCCTAGTCAAGTGGATTTGCTTCTCTTTCTGTATAATCGTCTGTTAAAAATAAACACTCGCCTGGCTGCCATCTACGACTTGCAAATGACCATGGTCATGGTGACTTTCCTGACCGCCAACATCATCTCCGTGTTCTTCATGATCGTCTACTACATAAGTTTAAAGCAAACAATGTCATTTGCTCTCTCCCTCATAGTGGGCCATGCTTGGCTCGTTAATTTCTGGGACTTTTGGCTAAGTATTGCCATCTGCGAACTGGCTGAGCGAACTGGCAAAAAAACTACTGTAATCTTAAGGCTCTTCAGCGATTGTGATCATATAGATAAAGCTCTGGAACGAAGTGTAAGTTGAATGGCATATTCAATTCACGTTAAGTTCGCTGCATTTGCTCATCTTTCCAGATCAATGACTTTGCAGTCTACTGCACTCACAGTCGTCTGCGATTTCGACACTGTGGAATGTTTTATGTGAATCATGAGTCTGGTTTCCATATGATTGTCACTAGTATCTTATACTTACTTTGGTTAGTTCAATTCGATTTTAAAAATCTATGATGAAAGAGAGATCTTGGTAGACTCAATACACAGTCGCCTAAACAAGGTTATTCAAGTAAAAGGCCATCATATAAATTACTAAACAAAAATAGATTAGTTGAAATCATTGAAATCGGCTAGAATTTCGGTAAAAAATGAAATATTTTTTCTACAAAGATTTTTTTTATCTTTCAATATTTTTATGAATTTACAAAAACAAATAAATTTTTGTTATTGTTTTTTGTTTCGTTTAATTAGATTTATAAGCTACAAAAAAGTAATTTTTTTTCTTTCATTTGAAATATATTTTTTTTACAAAAATTGTTGTGCACATATACTTATTTCCATGAGGTATGTAAATTCCTTGCTTTCGATTAGAGGTGCGCATAGGGAAGCCTAGTATCAACAACATTTAGTTCCACACTTGTGCGTCAATTAGGCTACTGACTCGTTTTTTTATGACTGATCTATCAAGAAAAAGTCAACTCAGAATGCAATTTTTGTAACACTCATTTGGTTGCTTCTTTAATTCACTTGCTATACACCGTTAAATACACAAATATACTGCCAACAAATAAAGTGAAATTTCAATACAAATCATCAACTATTACTAATTATAGCTGGATGTATCAAGTTAATTGGTTAAAGATGTCGTTTCTGAGCCTCCCAATCACAAAATCTCAGACTGAAGATCACATCATAAGTATTTATCTATATATCGTAGACCTTTCTGGTCCATTTTCAATGTCTCATTTTCTGAGTTCCGTTGTTTCACTGGCGGCTGTCTGACTTCGACTAACTGCGCCGAATCCAATGCCTCATTCCTTCACCGTTTTCCTTGTAATGACAACGAACAAGACTCAACGAAAGTAATCAACATTCAGATATCGTACACTGCAAAATGTTGCAAAAAATAATGAATTGTCAACCTCTACTTACAACATCTCAAAAAAGTGCACTATTATCCTGCAAAGCCAACATCCTAATTCTCATCCTCTTGACACTGTCAATTCCCAAATTAACCTGGAAGCAGCCAATCAATTCAAGACCTATTCTTTCTCCGACATATATGTATATAAATCTCTTACCAAGAAATCTCATACCAAGAAACAAATCATACACTCAGCTAAAGTATATAAATTGTCTCGATAGTTGCTACAAAAAGTGAAATTTTACTCCCATTAAGCTCTCCAAATTGATAAGAAAAAGTGTTCTAAAGAAAGCGATAAGAAAGAGATTGTAAATAAAACAAACATAAACAAGAAAAGTTAGTAAACAACTGATCAAAGCTGAAGATACCCTCGATGTTGAGCAATAAACATAAATAAAGTATAATCAATGTCTCAGTTTTGCTAAATTAAATAATTTTAATTTGCTTACCTGAGGCAAGAACTAATATACCCCTTGGTTATGTGTAAAAATACCCAGCATTAGGTTCTCTAGGAAAAAGTACAACGAGTTTCTGACAGAGTCTCGAGAAGGCACGTTCGTTATCGAGGAGGAGGAACATTAGTATAGACAGCTTATTCACCATGAGTGATGAATATAATCCAGTACTCACGCGACCAAATCGCTTAGAATTGTTTACAGTTGGAGAATGTGAAGAGATTTTGAGTAATCTGCTAGCTGATACCCAGCAGAAGGGCGAACTCGTGGAGTTCAAAGTTGTTCCAGCGACTGAGCATGTTGGCTTCCTGGGGGAATACTTTCATTTGCATCTGACTTACCGGGTGGAAGGCGAAACTGAGAGAAAGTCGACTCGTCTGTTTGTCAAATCGATGATATTCAAAAACGCCGATATGAGCTACTACATGGAGAAGATGGGCATTCTGCAGAAAGAGGTCCATCTCTATGGTCAGCTGATCAACAAGCTTAAAACCTTTTGTGAGTTGAATAGTTAAATAATAAAATTTTGATTAATTGAAGATTCATTCCATTAGCCAAGCACATTTGGTGTGGCAAATGCTTTTTCACACGCGATGATCTGTTTGTCATGGAAAATGTTGAAGATCTGGGCTATGCTCCTCTCTCAACGACGACGCGCTTCCTTAGCGAAGAGCAATTGAAGCCCTTGCTAAAGGCTTTGGCCACTCTCCATGCCAGCAGTGTGGCCTATGAGAGGGAGAACAGAGTCAGCATTGGTGTGGAGTTGCGGCAATGGCTCAAGGAGAAGTCCATTGATCCGGATGTCGAATGGTGTACCACAGGACTCAAGGTGAGTGATTAGCTCCAGCATTATGTACAAGATATCGATTGAAATTTATTGCTTAGGCCGTACTGGCAGTGACTGCTACACATCCGCGAGTCCTTAATGATGCCCTGGCCAAGGATTATGTGGCAAATGAGCTGCCTCGTGCTCTGGACAATGTCTACTTTATGGTGAACTCTTCGCCCTTGCATCGAAATGTTTTCCTTCACCGCGACGCCTGGAGTGCCAATGTTTTCTACCACAAGACACGGCCTTTTGAGGAGAACTGTGTCTTAGTGGACTTCCAACTCTGTCGATATGCACCTCCTGCCTTGGATTTTCTTATGGCCACCTATCTAAATGCAGAGCCAACGAAACGCAAGCAGAGTATGGACAGAATGATTACCCATTACTATGACAGTTTGTCGGACGAGCTAAAAGATTTGGGCATCGATGCCAAAAAGGAGCAACTGAGTCGCCAAGAATTTGAACAGTCCCTGAAGGATTTTGCTCTCTTTGGCGCCACCTACAATTGCATAGCAGCCACAATTCTTCACTTGCCGGATAACTATCTGAAGAGCCTTAAGGAAGAGCGACCTGCAGACTTTCATCGTTTCTGTAATATCGATCGAACAGATGATGTCTTGAGCCTAATGCGAGACCACGAAGTCTATTCGAATTATATGTATCAATGTGTGGAAGATTTATTACAACTGACATATTATAAATCATCTGAAATATGATGAAAGATAATTAAATACTAAATAATGATTTTGATAACGTTATCTAGATCAGTTCACTTTGATATTCAATTGGCAACAAGTTTGCGTCTTAACTATCACTAGATTATCTAATCTCTTGCACTGTGTTTTTGTTTCTCTTGAAGGTGTGAAGAAACGTTTCAGAAGAGAAGACGAGAGCCGAGAACCCGAAAAATTCTCTAGCCGAAGAGAAAGTACTTTCATTATAATTTTCGTGATTCGTTCTCTTTCGACTTTTGTGATTTTAGACAATTTATTGTTATTGCTTAAAACAGCTGAATATTTTGAAACAAATGAATAGGGCGAGGTGTGACTTTTCATTCAACATGATTCATTATGATGTTGATGAAAGAAAACATGCAATTTTATGAAATTTTCGTACGATACAGTCATCCGATTTTGTTCAAATTTAGCAGACCTAGAATTAATTCTGTGTATCTATGGTAAATGTCTTATCATACTGATCAAGAATATATATACTATCTCTTCTCTGCGTTTCACAATTCTGACTAAATCGAATTTACCTTTTTTGGAAGAGTATAAGGAGGTCATCAACTCGTTTCACCTAATTTTACCAAAGGTTCAATTGAATACAGTGGGATGGACATGTAGTGGCTCACGGAGTTCATTGAACGTTTTCTATTTCGTTTGTGGCAGAGGTCAAATATGCACGAGAGAGGAGTTAAATGGACATATGATCCGTATATAACCAAGATTCTCTTTATCTCACTTTTACGTCCAATTCTAGAGTACTGTTTTTGTGTATGGGACGTTCCAAACAAGAATCGAATCTGTACAGAAGCAACTTCTGCTTTTTGCTCTTAAGAAACTTAAACTGGAATTGCAATGTCAATTTGCCTTCGTACTTCAGTAGACTTCTTTTGATTAACCTTCCTTCCCTCATTAACCGTAGAATTATGCTTGGTGTAATCTTTATGCACAAGCTTTTGAATGGGGAAATAGGTTCGCCTGATTTATTGTCTCAGGTTAATCTATCCGTACCCAGTAGACCTACTAGAAACTTTATTCCTTTATCTTTGACTCGCTGTGCTATGCTATGCACGAACCCTTTCGAGTACTTTGTGCTGACTTCAATTGGTTGTATCGAGCGATCAGCACAGAGTCCTCGCTTCCTATACTAAAAACATATATTTCATGTTATTTAGCTCGTAATTAGCTTTAGCTATTCGATTATTTGTTACGAGAAAAAGGGGATCTTCCTAAAATGGCTTGTGCGTCGCTCAGTTGCTTGTGCGTCGCTCAGTTGCTTGTGCGTCGCTCAGTTGCTTGTGCGTTTCTTTCGCTATGAGTGCCTCACCAAATTTAACATTTTCTTTGTTTTTTAAACAATATTGGGTTTGTTGTAGATGTCTTTATTAGGTCTCACTTGCCATATTTGGCTTTCCAAACTGGGTATAGACCTAGCCTTACTTGCTCAAAGTGCTAAATGAGAGTATCACACTCGTTTCAGGCAAAAATGAATGAGAACCAGGCCGACTCCTTCTTATGTCATCATTGGTTTGCTTTGTTTTTTATGACTTGACCCTCTGAAATGACCCATTTGAGCAATTTCGTCTGCAAATATACTTCAACTTTAACTTCACGGCCATCCAATTAATTAAATGATTTTATCGCAGCAAGTGTACATCAGCATTATGAAAGCAGAAGAAGGCCAAACTTACACTAAGCGGCAAAATATTCGGAACTACAACGAATGTATGGGGTCTCAGTTATGTTAAACAAATTCACTTGCATTTTTGTTCAGTGTATCTAATCCCTTCATCAGCCATTTCCTTATCATATTTCCAACATTTGTTGACCCCAAAAAAAATGGGGGAAATTGCCTTTCCAGTCGAATGTGAGTCGTGTGGGCTGAAGGATGTTTCGCTCCCGTCGGGGTTTCCGGCCAAAATTAGTTCACTTCATACAGAAGTCAACTTTGTATGGATCGTGGGCGTTGGGTATATTCCCCTTTACTTACGATGAGTGGACCAGGAAACTGAAACCCTCCAGATGGCTAATGGGCTACGGGCTCGTTCTGCATGCAGCTCTCATCTGGATTGTGTTGACGCACGACACAGAGACGGAGACACCGTCTCGCATGGAGATCTTCAAGCGGAATCCCTTGTCGGAGCAAATCAATAGTCTGCATGATGTAATGTCCTTGGGGATCGTTATGTTCACCCATGTCCGCACCTATTGGCTAAGCAAAGACCTCTCCAAGATCCTCAACGAGCTGATGGCTTTGCAGCACTCACAGTTCAGGCATTATCTATGGGATGATTGCAGAAACTATGATTACTATATCATTTATAAGGGCATCTCCGTTTTGCTGGAGTCCATCTCGTTGCTGATACTTGAGCTTGGCATGTCCCCCAATTACAGTCGCAGCTTCATTATTGGAATCACAAGCCTTTGCCTTATGGAAAGCGGTATCCTTCTGGTGGCCATGCATTTCCATCTGGCAGTGGTCACCATTTATCGTTATATCTGGATCATCAATAGGGAATTGCTAACGTTGGCCAATCGCCTAAGATTAGGACGCCAAGTGGATGCTTCTCGGATTGCTCGACTCCTGTCGGCCTACACACGTCTCCTGGAACTTAATGCTCGCATAACTGGGATCTATGACTATCAAATTACATGTATTATGATCTTATTTCTCACTGCCAATATCATTGGCACATTCTTGTTCATAGTTTTCGCCATCAGTTTGAACAAAGCATTGACTTTGGCCATATGGCTGATATTCCCCCAGACGTTGCTGGTGAATTTTGTGGACTTCTGGGTGGGAATAGCCGTATGCGAACTGGCCGAGCGAGCTGGTAAATCAACTTCGGTGATCCTAAAGTTGTTTAACGATATTGAGCACCTGGATGAAGCCATGGAACGAGACGTAAGACAAATAGATTTCTAATTTCGATTGCGGCTAATTTGCTATTTTTTCAACTAGATCAATGACTTTGCTTTGATGTGCACTCATCGTCGATTGCGTTTTCATCATTGCGGATTGTTTTTTGTTAACTTTCAGATGGGCTTTCGCATGATAATCGCTAGCTTCCTGCACCTACTTTGGTTAGTTCAATTCGATTTCAGAAATCTGTGAAGAACAACGATGAAATATATACAAAGATGAAAATCCCATTTTAAGTCTCCTGCGGGGCAATCGCAACACTTTCGCATGCAACCGAGAGAGCATGTGTTACCTGCTGCAGTGTGTTGACATAGGATTTTGCAATATTCAGCAGGCAACTTTACAAACAATGGAGGTGAAGAGCCAAAGGATATGCAGGTTATAAGAAGAATGCGTAAGGAGTTTCTGTATCTCACTGAAAAGAGCTTGTTGACTCTTGACGCCAGTTCAAGCATGTGATATGTGAATGGGAACGATGGGGCAATGGGGGAATGGGAACATGGCCCCGGGACCAAATGCATGAGTGCAAATGAGCCAACAAAAATTCCCCCATCACCCACACGAAGTGAGTTGAACAGAAGCTCCCACCTCCCACCCACTGCGAAAAGTCAAATGAGGGAACAAGTCAAAAGAGTAGAAGAGTAAAAACAAGAAGTGCAATTAAGGCCAACAAATGAATGAGCTTTTGGGTTATTTGGCTCTGAAAGAAAGAACTTTCCCAACGAACAACAATGTAGTATATAGAAGGAAAGCGAAAGGACAAAGCCCGGCACTAACATCAGCCATTTCCATAGTTTTCTGCATTTTGTGCATTCTTCTTTTGTTCTTTTCTGGGTTTTCTGTGCTAATTTCCATGACTGCCATTTTTATTTCTGCTCTCTTACGTTTCATTTAGTTTAGTTTTTCTCACATTTTGCTTTTGTGGGTTTTGTGGCAATGTTTTGTTTGATTTACTGTTTTGTTTGAGCTTTTGTTGCGGCTTTCCATTGAAATAACACATAAACGGATATTTTATTGCGTTTCAGACTTTTTAGCATTTTTGCGTTATTTATCAACCTGACAGAAACAGATATTTCACACAAACACTTAGAACAAATAAAGAAAATTTTCAGTAGTTCACAATTAAAGTAAAATAACCACAAAAATGGAGAAGTATGTTTTTGTAGGCAACGAATTTCGCATACCCTTATGCATACAGTATCTGAGCACCATTAATACAACTAGAAATAAGAAATATTGATTTATATTTTTACCAATGTGCGATTGTGGGCTTTCGACTGGAATTCCATTTTGTCTAGTTTTTAAACCAATTAAACATCCAAGAAAAACAACTTGGATGGTACTTAAACTGATAGAAATGGATCAACAAATTATCTTTTAGAAGTAGTTGCCTTCATCTCATCTCATGGCCAGGCAATAAAAAAAAGCACACACACACACAAATACAAATATCCTGCATCCTGAATAGTCATGGCCCAAAGCTAAGCACTGTCAATAGCAGCTCCACTTGAAAACTTGATGCTAAAGGCAATTCCCTATTATGCTCGATTATCGAGGAGACAAAGGATAAGCAACAGCAACAGCAATAAGGACTATAGACTACGGACACGTCGCTCACAGACACAAGTGCGTAAATTGATTTTTATTATCCTGTGCACAAGAATGCCATCCCATCTCTTTGGGTTGTCAGAAGTTTTTTTTCCCCCAATTTCTCGCCACTCTTCACTTTCGGATGACAGCCAAACCTAAGCCAATATATTTGATTTATAGCCTTTATCCATCGCGAATGGGTCAGCAAATCGAATTTAAGGAAGGGCAAAAAAAAAAAAAAAAAAATGAATCCCTAATAGCTTTGAATTAGTTAAAACAGGAAAATTCATGACCAGCTCGTAAATTTGGCTGAATTTGAATTTTTTTTACCTTTGGTAAATTTGTACATCAAATTAATTAAAATTTACCCCAAAGCAAATTGAGCTCCTTTCGGCATTTATTGTAATTAGTTGTAGCCTTTTTGTGAAAATTCCAGACCATGGCCATTGGCCAATGGCAAGTTGCGTTGCCAAAGTTTTATCAGCGGATTTTAATCTAAATTTATATGTCTTCCTCTGCTATGGCCCTTTGTCTGCTTCCGCTAAATTTTGATTGACTTTTACCTTTTATCAACACCAGCCGCTTCCTCCCATGCTTCCCCGTTTCTTTGAACTAAGAGCAGACAAATAAAAATTAGGTACACAAAAAAAAAATTACCCGCAGCCCTTTTCTAATTACGATAAATGCCCGCCAATTGTTCAATTGACGGCAACAGACCTCCTAAGACCCTACAGCCCACAAGCAACCGCCTCCTTGACGGCGTCCTTAATTAGTTTGCCAATGCGTTATAATTTCTCATTTATTTATATAAGCCGACATTGGCTGGCAGGAGAATATTAGGATGGCGCGCACCCAGAAGCACACAAAAGTTTCCTCAGCTCAAAGTGAAAGTTTGCAAAAGTTAAATAAGTGCCAACAGTTCCTGCTGTTAAATAAGTTCCTACTGTTAAATAAGTTCCTGCTGTTAAATAAGTTCCTACTGTTAAATAAGTTCCTACTGTTAAATAAATTCCTACCGTTTAATATGTTTCTGCTGTTAAATAAGTTCCTACTGTTAAATAAGTACTGTTAAACAAATTCCTACTATCAAACAAGATCCTACTGTTAAATATGTTCCTACTGTTAAACAAGTTCCTATTGCAGTTTAGTTCCTGCTGAGTAATATACAAGAAATCGAATGAATGAATCTTTTAAAATTTAAAAAAAAAGTTAATACTATAGATATAACAAACTAGAAAAAGTTCATGTTGAAATAATTTTAGTTTTTTACTGAAGTTTACCATAGATGTTTCTAGATTCTGAAAAAGCGGCTGTAAAATTAAATGATTTAATAAGACCGTTCAGTTTGACTTAAAATACATTTCATAATTAGTTTTGAAAAGAATCACAAAATACTGAATTTCGAAAACATTCGAAGACTTGTTCTTCCGTTTTCCAAATCAAAACCACAAGCATAACAAAAATTCAGCGACATCTCAAAATAAATTAATTCCTTCTCTTTTACTACAAGAAAAAATAAAAAATTATTTATGACAACTAATGAAAATAACTAAATGTAGTAAAATGGATGATTCACTTTCAGTAAATAATTAAATTTAAACTAAGAACCGAATGAGTTTAGAATTATATAACTGAAAAACAACTAGGAATAGAAACTAAGTACAAATAATTAAGCATTATGAAATACTTATCAACATCTTACCGATATATTTATTAGATTTATTAAAAGTTAAATGTCTTGCGTATAAGGCAAGGATCTTGTCCTTTTTTTATCATCCTTTTTTATAACTTATTACTTCAATCACCTCTACGCGTACATAACTTATTCTTGGTGTAGAGAATATCAAAGTCGATAAATCGAAATCTGGTGTGTAATATTATATTTTTGTATTATTAATTTTCCGTGAATGTCTTAGTCAGCAATGTTTTCTGCAAATATAAACGAATGGAATGCGTAGAGCTCTAACCAGATGGTGTCATAATAATATAAGAAATCGAAAGCTGGCAGAAATCATTGTGAACATACAGAATTATGGGCAAGGGCAACATTTTATGAGTTGTAACTTTCTCGCCAGATCAAGTTGACCTAATGCCATCATAAGGATTCTTCTTTCTTTTTTGTCGTCTCGGGCTCAGTTTTGGTAAACAAAGGGCAAGGCACGTGGCGCCTCGATGGGCGGATGTCCCGTGCGATGGCAATAAATCAAATGCTTATGTACACTGGGAATACACGAGGGTCTGTGCCTGTGTGTGTGTGTATTTGTTTGTCAGTCGAAAGATGAGCAGGAAATTTGCCAGAAACTTGAAGCAAATTTCCCTCCCTCCCATTTGGATTCTCTTCCTATTGCTTTTTTTGTTTGTGCCAAATAAGCAAACAGTTGGCGAAATGTGGCAGGACGAGAAGGAAGAGATTTATATGCACAGGATAATAAAAATCAATTTACGCGCTTGTGTTGGCTCCCGTTGTTGTTGCCATCGCTTTTGGCTTTGTATTGCCGATAATCGAAGATAATGGGACTCTCGATGGTGCCTGCCATTGACAGCGGTTGGCAAGGACAGTCGGCACACACACACACACACACTCTCTCACTCAATGTACAATCTGTCGTTTCTGCTATGTTCAGCTAGTATCTGCCCATTGTTAACCTAATTGTTGCTGTCAGTATTTTATTTCACTCAACTGTTTCCAATAACGGAGAAGATACTTTGTATTGGACAGGGTTTGCAAAAAAAAATGTATTAATTATGATTCTCAAGTGGATCAAAAAGTATTTTTAACATTCTTAAAATAGATTATGATATATTCATATTAAATATTTATATATATTTACTCTAAGAAGAAATCAATGTTAATAATGAATTGACATCTAAAATTATGCTGAGCTACTTTACCCCTGTAAGTATACACCACTTTTTTAAATTTATCTTCTCATATAATTTCCAACTAGTTAAAGCAGAAACTACATGGAGAGGACCTATTCGTGGTGGTGAAAAGTCACTCTGGCTTCTCTTCAGTTGTCGAATAAATCTTTCGCCTTTTACTAAAGATTTCCGTGGAGAGGGGCACTCTAATGAGTCTAAAATGAATTTTTTCCTAGTGCCTGACTACAGTCGGGCCAATAATCAATAAATTAAAGAAAATAAAATTAATTTAAAGGAAATTGCTGTTGGTCCCTGTCTGCATTTTGACAGAAGGAATTTTATCCGACCCTATAAAGTATATACAGTGAGTCGTCTCGTAAGTAGTGATGATGGCAAAATTAAGCATAAGATACACAATAATCGATTATTTTGTTTCAATTTGCGATTAAATATATTCGAGTAATTGAATCAACAATCCATTATTCGATCAAATAATCGCTTGGGTGAGTGAATTTCAGCGCGAAGTGAACTTTACAGCACAATATTTTAATTGCGAATTGACTTCAAGGGGAAGTATACCCACAGACAGGCTCCAATGTTTGTTCTCAAATATGCGAAATGGGCCCAAAAGGAAAGGTATAAAGCAAGAGCATCGTACAAAAAACAAAAACGATTATCTCGGTAGTGCACCAAGAGAAAGGACAGAACTTCGCGTAAAGTAAATGATTTGCAATCTCTGGGATAATGCAATATGGAGCGTAGAATCAAAAAAATATCGTTTTGTGCTACATGGATCCCAATCATCAGAAGTTAAAAAATTAGATATATATTATGCAATTTATATATATTTATTGATGATCCTATCAAATCGAGCAATAAACAAGGTCGGAATAATTAAGGTATACGGATTCAGGGACTCGAGTAAAGAGAAAGCACCTTTCGAGCGTTGCACGGCACAAGACAAAAAATAAATTATTTCATTATCTATTTTATACATGTTGATATTAATAAATGGTCCAAATAATTTTAAAAAATGTCTCAATTGTACGATTACATATAGGCACAGTAAAGTAAAAGATTTTAATTCTATTTATCACTTCAATCTATCAAGTAAAACATTCTTTCTGTTTCAATCGTTTTAATATTTAAATTAAAGTAAAATGTCATATGCAGGCAGATATTCAATATGATTGATGATTGGTTTTTCTCAAACATGCCGTAAGAGCCCTCTCAATCTGGTCCTAAAACTTCATGTTGGCCATCAATTGGAAAGGGTGGATAGTAGTGGATTTTCATTATCAGTTATCCGGGTCGAGAAGGTCAGGATTCATTTCCAAGTCGTCAAACTGTAAGGGAATGAAATGAGGGACAGTTGTTCCCTGGATCAGACTCAGACTTCCGCCCCTCGTTTCTAATTCAAGGAAGAGGGAAGTCAAATGGTCGTGGTTTTCCTGTTGCTCGGTGCGCCAACGCTGAATTAAACGTTGCTCATGGTCATTTTGGTACTCCAATAGCTTCTTTCGATTCTTGGCTGCAATGTGAAGTTGTGCCTTTAGAGACACATTTGGAAACGGATCGCTTAGATTGGGGTAACCCTCGCTTAGGTTCACTTCTGCTGAGTTCGCGATAATCTGATCCGATGGGTCAGACGTCTGCTGGAGTAAATCAATTGAGATATAAAGGTTGACTTAGGTAGACTGTGTTTGGGTTATACCAACCGAATTCTCCACCTCAATGTTTGTCGCACTCTTCTTAAGCCTTTTTGTTAGACGTCGAGAACTCTCATCGTCGGACATGAAATTATTGGTAAACTTGATTTTAATATATTGTTTCATTTTTCTGACGAGTTTTCTCTTGAACTTTTTCGATATTAATGAATTTATTTTCTCATTTGACAGGAAACTTCAAGGGCTGCTAAAATGTGGCTGTCATTCATTGAGAGACCTAACATGAGATTTCTGATCCAGCCCTTGTCTAAGGTAGAAAATCATATACATAAATATCGAATATCGAAATCTATTTTTCCAAGCAATCAAAAAAGATAAACAACTTTACATTGAACAAAAATTTCAAACAGCAGCCGATTTGTCTCATCAAATTTTTTGAAGATAATAAGCAGAATTTGTTACATACTTTTCATTTTTAGATACACAAATAATACTCACTAGGATTAAGAAACTGGTCGTTTATAGCATGGTCAAAACTTAATTTAAAATTGGTGTCAATTTTCAGTTTGTTTGACGTTATCTGCTCTACCATAGAATTAGCTGGCATGTCAGCCTCAAGCCAAGACAAGTCATCTTCAATATTTTAGAGGTGAATATCGATGCATGATGAGGAGGACCAATTAACTAGACTTAGATAAGCTCAAAGAAAAATTAAAAAGGAAAGCAGTTTTTTTATACATTTTTGTATTTAAAAATATTTTCAGTCACTATCTAGAACTCAACCAAAAATAAAATAAATGAAAACTAAACCTTTCATAATAGATCATAGATAAAGTAGCTCCTCACATACATAGTAATGATCGAATTGTTGCTCGACATAACAGGCGATTAGCCCTGACATCGAGCATAAGTTCTGCCAATACACGTAACCTTACACCGAAAAAGGTCATCTTAATGGCATATATCTTACATGAGGTGAAACAAGACATCTTCTAACAAATAACAATGGAGCAAGTGAAGGAGTAGTAACCAGAGTTCGGAAATATCTCTCAGAGGTTCCGTTTTGAGGCATCATTACCAACTTAAAAACTAGTATTAACGAAACTGAAAATGCAGGAGAAAGACTTTTATAATAGGAAGGCCTATTGAATTGGAAACAGAATTACCGATTTACTTCACTCACAAAAAAGAACCAGGAAAACTCAGACCTAAGCCTAAGTCTCGCCGAAGCATGAGATAATAATGATAGAAGAAATTGTTAAATTTATTAATTATGTGGGCCGTATCCCGGCGGTACTGCAATACCGGGCCAACCCGCGACAGAGGTGGAGCAAGCCCCTAGCACTCCGTCTGATTCCAAAAATCAGTTTAACATTTGTTGTTCTCCAATGGAGAAACTATCAGATGTTAAGCTGATAAGAACAGATACTACACTTTGATCTTAGCCATAAGGCCGAGAAGCGATAACTAGACAAACTAAAGGCATTGCCTTTCCATCAAAATAATGCTTAAACAAGTTAGGAATTGTAATTCAAAACATTTGCATTTCTTGTGATTTCCTTGTGCATACTTTCAGGGTGTCAAAGTAGTTTCGATGAAACTGACAATACGCTTCAGGTAGCAATGTTGCGTATTCCCTTCAATGCTGCAAAATTATGTCAGATTTCTACCTGATAGTAGGGATGAACGTCTTAGATGCCGTCTTGTATGCATTCACGGAGACCTCTTCTACCTACCTCAGTTTGCACTCAACATATTTTTCTCCCTCTTATAATTCACAACTAGTTAAAGTAGAAATTACATGGAGAGGACCCATTCGTGGTGGTGAAAAGTCACTCTGGCTTCTCTTCAGTTGTCGAATAAATCTTTCGCCTTTTACTAAAGATTTCCGTGGAGAGGGGCACTCTAATGAGTCTAAAATGAATTTTTTCCTAGTGCCTGGCTACAGTCGGGCCAATAATCAATCAATTTTCACGTATAAAAGATTTTGTTTTAGTAAATTTTTAGTGTAGTTATTTTGCCATAGGTGAATCATAGAACATTCACTAGCTCCAACCACACCCTATACTATTCACAACGATCTACTTTCGCTTTGCTCTGCTGTGCATTCTTGTTTTTCTGGAAAAGTTTTTGTCTTCTTCACTAACTTGTTCATTTGTTGGCCTTAATTATACATCTATTTACTACAGACCCTTTGCTTGGTGCTTTTGTTTTGCATAGCCTCATTTGGAGAGAAAGACCTCTCGTTTTTGTGGCAGCGACCTCTTCTCTTTCATTCGCCTATTTACACTCAGCCGATGTCCTGCAGTCACGTTCTTGGGTTTCCATACACAGCACACCAAGCCACACACAGAGCTTGAACTGACTTTAAAAGTCAACAAGCCATTTACTTAGACAAGACGACTCCTTGCACATATCCCTCTTGTCTCTCACAAGAAACTTGGAGAGAAGTTCTCCTCCATGTGAAGGCACCTGTTTAATATTTCATCTCTAAGTAGCTTGCCACTTACTGCTGTCGGAGTTGCAAGCCAAGAGATGTTGCAGTTGTCTCAATGGGGACTCACATGTTTTAAAACAATAGCCAAAATAACAATGCGGAGACTGAGACTTGGCGCAATCCAATTACTATTAAATATGTTCAAATGTCCAATGAATTTCTATTAATCCTAATTGAATGAAATTTAATTTGCTTTTTGTGCACATAGAAGTAATTTTCTTATTATCTATAAATGAAACAATAATAATGCAGAGATTATATAACAATGGAAAGCAGATACATATGTATGTACATATGTGTTCACATGAGCATAATGTGAGCCTCTTTTCCCATAGAAACGTATTATTGATTAAATAATTAATTAATAAAAGACATTATCAAAGTGCTTAAAGATAATTATATGAATACGAAACAGGTTAGCCATTGGGCATATTCTATCAAAAGAGCAGAACTTTAGTTGTTTTTATGGTAGTGTGTGTTAGTCAACATCAATTTGTCGTCTCAATATATCACCTAAATTTGATAGTTTTTTCTCCCCTCTCAATTCTCTATTTTTGTTGCAGAAAATCTGCAATTTCGATACTCTCACCACTGACGAAGAATGGAATTTAATTAGCGCCCTTATTTTGTGGTCACATCATATCGAAATGGGAGCAGGTCTTTTTTGACCTAAAAGTAGATATATTTTAATCAGGGGTGTCACAGAAATCGCTAACGCCCCAAAATCGCCCCAAACGCAAATGTAGGGTGTCACAGAAACCTCTTTTGACAGTTTCGAAAAGTTACAAGTTTTTCTCCAACGTTTGGTTAATTTTGCGCTTACAGCAAATTATGTTGAAAAAAGAATGGTGTTGAAATAAACTTATGATTATTATGATTACTGATTATTTTTGGATGGAATTGCATTCAAATAATCGCTGGCAATATTTGTGTTCATATATAATTTATTATTTTACGAAAACGCCTTTGAAAAAATCAAGCAAGCGTCGTTTTTGCTTAAATTACCCATGTGTCTTACATTTTTTTTAGCAAAAAATAGGGAACATTTTAAAGGATAATGTAAAATCCTTGGAACTCCTACAGCCTTTGCGAATAATAATTGCCAATAATTTTTCGGAAATAAAAAAAAAACCCAAAAAGAATATAAGACTAGATACTAAAATTTAGTCCTAGCCGATTTGGAATATATGTATCGATGTTTTTATTTTGCATATACAATACTTATGTATGCAAAACAAAAACTAAGCAATGGAAAAAAAACTCCCAAGTCGTCTACTAAATAATGTTGTAAAGAATAACTACAAAAAAATTACATCGTCTAATAAGTTTTCGAGAAATTATGGGTATCCTGACATAAAACACCTTTGAAAAATGTGACTATATCTGATTCGTTTTAAATTTTAAGAAACATTATACTTAGATTTTTTATACACTCAAAAAAAATTTATCCCACCTTCTAGGTGCACATATCGCCCTTAAGCATCAATTATGCCAATTCACGATTGGATAATTTAAGTTCGACTGAGTCATGATGGGTATTAAAAATCCCATATACTTATGTAAGTTGCATTATTTAAAAATTTATTAATTATGTGGGCCGTATCCCGGCGGTACTGCAATACCGGGCCAACCCGCGACAGAGGTGGAGCAAGCCCCTAGCACTCCGTCTGATTCCAAAAATCAGTTTAACATTTGTTGTTCTCCAATGGAGAAACTATCAGATGTTAAGCTGATAAGAACAGATACTACACTTTGATCTTAGCCATAAGGCCGAGAAGCGATAACTGTAACGAGCAAAAGTACTGCCTTTCCATCAAAATAAAGCTAAAACAAGTTGGGAATTATAATACACAACGTGTAAATTTGTTAAATTTTTTTTGCATACTTTACGGGGAATGACAGTTATGATGAATACATGCATACCTAGGGTAAAACATTCAATATGATCCCTTTTATCTGCGGAAAACTAAGCTAGGTAGAAAAGTACACAAGAGCTGACCAAAAAAGAAATGCGATGAAAAATTAAGAATAAAATCATAGCTTCGTTTCGTTCAGTTTAACCTTATGTTATATAATTAGGTAATGTAGGTTAAATTACAGATTCATAAAATCAAATTGAACTAAGAAGAGTAAATACAAAACACTGGTGATGATCATTTCGAAACCCATTTTGTAGTTCACATCAAATAATCCGCAGTGGTAGAATCGCAATCTTCGATGACTGCAAAACATGCTAAAGTTGTTGAGCTGCCATAACACAATTGAATTATATTTATATTTAGTCTATCAAAAGTATTTTATGGATCTATTACCCTCCTCTCCAGTTCAATATCCAGATTTTCAATGTCGCTGAAGAGCTTCAAAATCGTAGACATATTTCTGGATGTACGTTCGGCGAGATCACAAACGGCAATGCTTAACCAAAAGTCCCAGGTATTTATGATCATAGCCTGCGGAAATAAGATCAATTTGACGGTGATGGATGTGTCTTTTGGAGTGACGATGTAGACTATTAAGAAGTACGTGGCCACAATATTGGAGCCCAAAACCGTGCACATCATTAATATCATTTGGTAGTCATAGATTCCACCCACACGGGCATTGAGCTCCAAGAGACGACTGTACAAGGACAGAAGCAGTCGAAGCCGGGGATAAGCCATATGTGAATTGGCACGCAATTTATTGGCCAGATCAAGCAGCTCTCTATTGATTCGCCAGAGGAATCGATATATGTACAAGATGGCCAGATAGAAGTGCATTATCACGAGAAGAATACCCAGATGCACTAGACATGATAGCATCAATGGGAAAATCAAAATTTTCTGTCCAGGAAGACCGACATGCACGATTACAATTGAAAGAACTTCACCAATCGTTGACAGACCTTTCTGAATCACATAGTAGTCGAATTTTGAGCAGTTTTCATCCAAGGTGATGTTCTGAAAGTGCACATCATCCATTTGGATCAATTCGTTCAACACGTCTCTCAGTTCTGTGCTCTTCCAAAAAGTTCGAAAGTGTGTAAGACAAATGGCAACTAATCCAAAAGCTGCCATCAGTTTGTTGATTTCCTCCAACAATTGATTTTTCTTATAAACCTCCAAAATATTCGTTTCATTCTGAGTAGGGCTATAGGCAATAATGAACCAAAGTAGTCCCATATTAAAGGTCATTCCGTAAAACAGAAGCCACCTGGAGCGATGCAGTTTTCTTTCCTTTCTATTGAACGTAAATGGAAAGAGACCCAGGGCCCAGGAGGCAAACCAAACGGCGTGCAGAATGAGTTTGACACATTTCTTGCGGCAACTCCACTGGGTGCGAAACATTTTAAAAATTGATTATGACCAGGAATATTGATCAGTTGCTCAATCGAATGATAGGTGCTGACTACTATAACAGCTGAAAAGAGAGTACTTATACATAGGTCATGCAATGAATAAATATGTAAGCTACTTAATATTGATTAACGAATTTCATTAGCGCTTTATCATTATTTATTGACATAAGAATTACTTATTTCTCCTGGGGTAATTGCGATTATAGAGATTAACCAAGATTACAGTCTGTAAAAAGGTTAAGGTAGCACATCATTGCTCCTTTTTATGTTCAGAAAAAAGGAGTGAAAAAGTGTATTTAATTATTTTTAATGGCTTTATTGATTTTTTTGAAGATTGCTGCCCCAAACGAAACGAAGACGAAACGTTTAATTAATATAATAATTAATTAATATGTAGAGCTGTGGTAAGTGCTTAACTTTTTGGATTTTAGTGGAATAATAAATGTAAATCGGGGGCATACACAGCTCTATATAGATTCCTATTAATCAAAATCGTTTTAAGGATTACCCACTATGCGATTCGTCGGTTTAATTTCTTAACAACTTAATTACACTAGTTTACAAATTTAAAGGTCTTCTGAACCTTGAAAATATGAACTTTTTCAAAGTAACTTTGTGTTTCAGTTTTTTCTTAATCAAGATTTTTTCAAAAAGATTGTTTTTTGGCACTTCCTAGATAGATCTGTGAATATCTCATGAATGATGTCATCCATTAAGTAGTCCAACACATAAATCAAAAGGTATTAAGATATTCCTTACGATGATATATATACAAATTTGTGTATCAAGTCCAAACTAAACGACTAACTTGCGTCCAAAGGGGTAAAAATTATATATTTGTTTTTTTTTTAACTTACAATAATTTTCGTGTTTCTCGACCCAAAATTACACTTATAGAAACGTTCATATTTCAAGACAATTGATGTGTCTAAAAATTAAAAAAAAAACGCAATCGAAAGATATCTTTTAAAATTTTCTACATTATTTATGGCTTACAACTTCATGTAATCAAATTGGACAAGAAAGAGCAAATATAGAATACTTGTAATAATCATTTGAAAGCCCATTTCATGATTCACAACAAACAATTTGCAATGGAAATACTGAAGTCTTCGATGGCTGCAGAACAAAGAAAATTCGCTCAGCTAAATGAATAAAAAGGAAATAAAAATATTATTGTAATATTTATAAGAAATATATGTACATATGTATAGTTGTAAGCTTACAGTTCGTTCTGTTGCCACATCTAAATCGTTGACGTCATTGTAGAATTTTAAAATTGTAGAGGTTTCCCTAGCAGTTCTCTCTGCTAGATCGCAAACTGTGATGCCTAGCCAAAAGTCCCAGAACTTTGTAATCAAAGCAAGAGAACACAAAAGCGATAATAAGGGATTTCCTGCAGTTTGTTGACCGGTGCAGAAAATAATGAAAACGAATGAAATTATGATATTCGAAAACAATACAGCGACCATGTAGATTGTCATCTGGTAGTCGTAGATATCGGTTAACTGATCATTTAAATCAATAAGTTTGCTATATAACTGCAGTAGTAACCGAATCCTGGAGGATTTTAGTCGCAGCTCCGCGTTGATAGTCCACACATAACGATAGATGCAGATCACAATTAGATGAAAGTGCATTAGCGTTAGAAGTGCACAAATATGGACCATGCTTATACAAATAGCGCACCATACAAACAGCTGACTTCCAGGCATTATATAATATAAATATATGGAATCTATCATCTCCAATGCTATGGCTGCGAATTTCTGGATCACAAAGTAGTCAAACTTGGGGCATTCAGCGAGTTGGTGGCTGTGGAAATGATTGTACTCCAGTATTAGAAGCTCATTAAGAATTGTGAGTAGTTTATTGTTGTTCCAGAATGTCCTTAAGTGAATCACACAGGCTGTAGCTACTCCGAAAAGTCCACCAAGTATTTGAATATATTTAACCACGGGATTTCGTTTAAAAATCTCCACCCATAAAATACTCTTATGCGCTCCATTTAACCACAGCATTAGACCGATTAGAGATAAATTTAGTACAAGTCCGTAGGCTCTTAACAATTTGGAATGCTGCAACTGCATGAGCTTCGCGTTAAAGTAAAATGGAAATAGACCAAGACCCAAGGACCCGTAAAAAGTTGATTTCAAAATAAAGCGGACCATTTTGGGTCGAAAACCGCGGTGTCTACGAAACATTGCCAATGCTCTGTGGCTCATGAAATACTGACCATTCATTAAAATAATTGCCCACTTACAAAAAAGGAAATACTTTCTGATGAGGAAGATAGTAAAAATAAACTGACCAACTATTGGACTATTTGATTCCTTAATAAAACTGCAACTGAAAGTCGCTAATGGACGGATATTAACAACAGATACGGACTGCTCCTAGGACTGTAGTTATCTCGTGAGCCAATTCATGGATGATGGGAATTAAGATTGGAGAAAGTAAGATCCTTGGAGTAGACATTCCTTTGGAACGCACATTGGCTAATTGGATCCATGGCTAAACCTCTTATCTTAGATGCTAAAGTCTTCTCAAGGATTGTTATCCTTATCAGGATATTGAAGGAACAACACTGAAAGCACTTCACAATATTTCAACTTTTGCGAACGATCAGATCCAGATCAATTGTGAATCAATAGAATAGCTTCGACACATTACTAAAATTGTAATTCCTTTAATTAAATTCATATAATCAAATTGAACTATAAAAAGTAAATACAAAATACTTGTGATTAACATGTGAAATCCTGTTTTATAATTCACATAGAACATGCGACAGTGGAAGAATCTTAGCCGTCGGTGACTGCAGAACCAAGCAAATTCATTAACCTACACGAAAAGATATAAAAGGTAAATTCATTTGAAATTATTAATAACATTCCATTCTCCTTACAGTTCGCTCCACATCCACCTCCAAGTCTTGGATGTCAGTGAACAACCTCAAGATATCTGGAGTTCGTCTTCCGGTTCGCTCTGCTAGATCGCAAATCGCTATGCTTAGCCAAAAATCCCAGAAATTTATAATCAGCGCCTGTAGAAACATGAAGGCCATTTTGGTGAACGACATCTTTTGGATGCCAATGCCAAAGATGATCATGACAAAGCCGATTACAATGTTGGCACTCAATAGGGCGATCATAGTGAAAGTTATTTGGTAATCGTAGATATCAGTCAGGCGACCATTCAAGTCCAGGAGGCGGCTGTAGAGCCATAGTAGTGACTCAATCCTGGATGAATCCACTTGTCCACCCATTCTCAGCTGACTGGCCAGACGAAGCAACTGTCTGTTGATTAGCCACAGATATCGATAAATATAAATCACAAATACATGGAAATGCATGGCCAACAGAAGTACAGTCACTTGCACCATGTAGATCCAAACGGAGTCCACAAAAAGCTTTTGGCTACCCGGCATTAAGAAATGTAAAACCATTGAGGACAGCAGCTCAAATACAATCGATAGAAATTTCTGTATTACATAATAATCGAATTTCGGGCAATCATCTAAGGGAAAACTCTTAAAGTGATAATGATGGAGCAGCAAAAGCTCATTGAGAATTCTGCCCAGTTCCTTGCTCCGCCAGCATGTTCGTAGATGAGCCACACAGGCCGTACATAAGTTGATCGCACTTTTAAGTATTTCGATATACTTCACAAGAGGATTACGTTCAAAAACATCCTCTTGCAGAGTGTTCTCCTTGTCTGTGTTCACCAGCTGCACTAATCCAATAAAGCAAAAATTCAGAACTAGTCCATAGGCCATTAACCATTTGGAACGGACTAACTGTTTGGCCTTCGAGTTAAAGACAAATGGGAATAGTCCCAGTCCCAAGGAACCGTAGAAAGTTGTTTGAAAAATGAAGCGAACTATTTTCCGCCGACTTCCGCGGACGTGTCGCAACATCGCTAATGACTGGTAAGTAATGAAATTCAGTCAAGGAAAACATTTTCATGGGCCTAATGGTGATTAGCGATGGCCGACTACCGATTACCGCTTCAGTATACTTAGTTGTTGACCGGAATATTTGCTGGATGGATACATTCATTAACTATAATCATTTTCCTAGCCCCACAGATTGTTCAGCTCCTATTTTTGCGGATGATACTGCAGCAACAGAATTTGTATGACCCTTCAAAATTGCTTTAATAAATGGAAGAACGACGTGAAAGAAGAAAACCTTCATTACTACCATAATATATTTAATCATATTATGTATATCATATTATCATATTACCATCATATATTTTAAGCTATAATATACTTTAGAGATCCAATGTGCTCCGATATTGCTAGGTGCCATATATGTATACAAATTTCAGTTATGCTTAAAATGATTTTCAGGTTGCCGAGGCACTACTCTACAATGAATCGATCCCGATTATAACAAACGATGACAGATGAATATAATTTTATTCCTGGAGATCGAACTAGTTTAGAAAATCTATGTTAAAAACTTATAAATTCATAAAATCAAATTGGACTAGAAATAGTAAATAGAGTAAGCTGGTGATAATCATCCGAAAACCCATATCATAGTTCACATAAAAAAATCCACAATGGAAATATCGCAGCCGTCGATGACTGCAGAACAGGGCAAAGTCATTCAACTGCAAATCAGAAAAAGAAAATGGTCAATACAGTTATTTCTGATTGATCCTTACTCACACTTCTCTCCATCTCGTCACTAAGATTATCATTATCGCAGAAGAGTCTAAGGATCGAGGCAGTTTTTCTTCCAGTCTGCTCTGCTAGATCATAAATGACAATGCCCAGCCAAAAGTCCCAGAAATTAATTATCACCGACAGAAGGTAGCTGATCCACAAGTCTAAGTTGCGCATTTTACCCAGACTAATGGTTATAACGATAACTGTAAAAGACAACAATATATTGGCGGCCAGAAAGAGCACCATAAGCAGGGTCATTTGGTAGTCATAGATGGCAGTCAGTTTGGCATTGATCTCCAGAAGTTGTCTGTAGAGAGAGTGAAGGACTTCGATTCGAGAAGGATTCAGCGTCTGGCCGTTCCTCAATTTGTTTGCCATTGTCAACAGCTCTCGATTGATGGCCCATAAGCAGCGATAGATGAAGATTACTCCCAGATGAAGGTGCGTGATAACAAGAAGAGCTCCCAGCTTTACACAAGTAATGAAAATGGCATGAAGAAATAATTCTAACTCGAATTTTCGCAGCATGAAAAGTTTACGAATCATCTTTGATAGGGTTTCTAAGACGATAATAAGTGCTTTATATATAACATAATTATCGAATTTCGAGAGGTCCTTTTTCATTATGTGCCCAAAATGCGTATGAGATAGATTGATCAGTTCATTGAGCACATTACATAATCTTTCACTAAGGCAAAAGCTTCTAATGTGGATTATGGTTAGAGTGAAAATACTAAAAGATCCCAAAAATATGTTAACGTTCTTGACGAGAACATTCCTTTCGAAAACCTGCATTTGCAGTGATTCCTCATCGAGTGATGATGTTTTTATGGTAGTCCAGATCAATCCACCATTCAGAATAAGGCCATAAACAATTAACCAATTGGAACGTTTCAATTTCTTTGTTGCAGCGTTATAGGTGAAGGGAAATAGACCCAGTACCCAAGACACATACAGGATTGACCGCAGACTAAACCGCGCAACACTCTGGCGGAGGCCGCGAACCATTATGAACTGACAACGAACACTGCACTGAAAGATGTACACTGTAAAGATATCGTGGGTTGAATATTTCTTGGGATAATATCATTTAATTAACTGAGTGGAAAATACCTATTGATTAAAGAACATCCCGCAAGCCACCGTTGCACTTATTTGTCTATTAATTCCTTCAAACTACAAACATTGTGTCTTGTCTCATTTTATTTCTCAGATCAATGCATTTTGTATTCAAGTCAGTCGTCGTGAAGTTCGATTATAATCTAAGTATCTTCACTTTACGTCTCAAAAATTCTTGAAGTAGTTTCATTCGATTTGCTTTTTGTGCAATGAGCTATAGGCGAGGGCATGGCAGGGGCGAGATGGGAGATAAAAAGATGGCAGATGAGAGCAAATCGACCCCAATTGATGGCTTGCATTTCATATCGGATTGATGAGTCTCTCAAGTTGTGTTCAAATTAAATCGCATTCAATTAGTTTCGGTTTTCACATCCCAGACGATAATTTTAATGCCCCAATGAGCAGTTGAGATGATTCGTTGAGTTGAACGAACATTTGTCCAACCAGGCAAAAGTGGAAATCTGTAATTTGGCAAACATTTTGTGTTTAATTAAGTTTGACTTGAGTTGACTGCAAGAAATGGATTCACCTTAACAAATCGAGTAAGCGAGAATTTTCCTCATTCGATTTTCTGTCACCATAAACTTTTTAAATGGTTTCAAGTTGTTTCCTCAATTTGTTTTTCCCTTCGCCACAAATTCGCCTGCAGTTTCTGACATTGTTTGGCAAGTTTTCACTTCTTCACGTTTTTTTTATTTTCCTTCCACTGCAGTTATGCTTGCTGGCAAACTTTTAGGAGCTGTCACCTGTTGGCACCCTTTCCCCACTCTTCTTCTATCAGCGGCGTTTTCCTCTTTCATTAGGGCATTTTTCATATTTTTCCTCGTATTTCCAAAGTTTGTTTTTCGCGGAGTGCCACAAGTACTTGACAAGGTTGCTCCTCGTTTGAACCTACGGTTTAAAGTCCAGATATCCAGAAGGTATATCATTCCAGATTGGATTAGCCAGCAGATTGCAATTAACTTGGCTTTCTCGCATAAAGCTCATTTTCATTACTAAACCGCATTCTCCTAACAATTGAGTGGAACTGAGCTGGATCCTTGGGGTGTCCTTTGTACTCACAAAGTGGCCGCAGAGACATTTGCCGCACTCGTTGCATGCAATTGGAATTTTAATTTTTAATTGTTTCAACCACAACAAACAATAACATGAAGTTGCACAATGCAAACACCTGCCAGGCCATCCGAAGTCCTTTTCCTGCTGCTTATGCAATTTGCATGGCTAAATAGGAATTCAAAATTCATCCGAAGTTAAGCACAATTTGTTGAAAGCTTCTCAACTCAGTTGCTGGAATTTGTACCTAAATTTGATACATTTTCGTCTCTTCTCCAAGGTTTCATCTGTCCTCCTGCCGCCTTTCCCTAGACGTGGATTAAACACACCATTCAAGCACATTTTGAGGGCTTCCTCGTCGCCCTTCGTCTCCCTTCGGGGTTTTAGTCTTTCCTCCACGTATTCTTTGCTGTGTGCGTGATTTTATTTTAAAGAAGGCGCGAAAAAATGCCACCTCAAAGGGAAAGCAAATGAGGACAAAGTTCTATTTGACATTGCGTATACGCCTTGTGAGCCGGCCTCCATTAAGTCGCCTTGCAATTAGGCAACGCCCCTCATTTCGATCCAACTTTGTGTGAACTCACATAATTAGGAGCAGACATCAGCCAACAATCCGCCACGGATGCAAAGGATTGCCGAGCCAAGTTGAACCGGAGCTGTCACAGCTCATCATACAAAGAGGGGCAGAGGAGGAGGAGCCGAAAATAACTTAATTAAACAAATTGTATTACGAGATGGCCAGAAGTGGGAGTGGCTAGAGGGAAATCCCTAATCCCTTGAGGTTTCTCCTTTTCATTTTTTAATGATTCGGCATATTATAATGCTTTATTGCTCATACGCCGCGTGGCACTGACTGTTAAACGGAAAAATGGCAATAATAAAAACATCTTTATTGTTCCATTAAACTTGGCCCACAGATGGTGGGTCTCGGGGAGGGGAGGGGAGGGGAAAGAGGTGAGCCGACTTTTCCTTTGCAGCATTGAAAATGTTTTCTTTTATTGTTGTCATGTCGTGTTTGGCTTGTTCGTTATCCTGGCTGCTGCTCAAATGGGGCAAAGTTTAATGTTTCACTTGGAAAAAGGATTCGCGAAGCCTGCGGGGAAAACTTAACTCTCAAGTCGTTAAAATCAAATGGAAATGGCCTCGAGACGCGGCAGGAAACTCGGAATGTTCGCAACTAAAGACTTTCCACAAAACTGCAGTTCATTTTCCTGAATTTTCCCTCTTCCCCTTGTTTTTCCGAATTATGAAAATTTCAATGAGCAGAAGGAGGGGAGAAGGCAACCCTGAAAACCTCGTTTCAAATGCAATCGGTGCATGATTTTTGCATTTCAAAGAAAAACAAGCCGCCACGCCCAATTCGGTCACGCCCACTCTGGCAAATGAAGTGCAAAAACGTTATTCGGGAAAATATTTGCACAACAAAGTAGCGCAAAAAAAAGGGAGAAAATATTTTCACAGTTGCAAATGTTCCATTTGCACTTGGGTTGAGTGGGTGGTGGGGGGATGGTGGCAACCCTCATAAAAAGTGTTGCAAACTGTGCGAAAAAAACTGATGGTAAATATTTATGAAATCTTTTTGCAGCTTTGGCAAATAAAATCAAATTTCTGTTTGCCTCATGAACAAGAATTCGCGTGATTCATCATTAGATTGAAGGTTTTGAGAATTTTCCTGGTTGGAGCTGTTGACTTGTCGAGGGATTGGAATGTTGTTGTTGTTGTTTCTCCTGTTGTGTGCTTTCCACATCAACTCAAAGTGCAATCCTGTCTGCAGACAATGAAATTTACTGGCATATTTATGTCCTTCGATAAACTCTTTTGGCTTGTGTGAGAATCTGCTGGGAAAAACTTTCGCCCAGCATGGAAAATTGTATGAAATTGACTTACAAAGGATGAAAGAAGTTGCTCGTCGAGAGAGGGGAGGGGCAAATTAGCTTTGGTGCAGTGAAATAAATTGCAAATTTCGAAAGGGAAATTGAAAATTTATTGGCAAAAGAAAAGTCGTTAATGGGACTTTTCTTCCTGTTCTGCCGTAGGATCTTGGAGAGATGAGTGAGCGACGCGATGGCGGGAATTGATGATCCTGCTGCCAGGAGACAAACGGCCAACATTTTGCATTACAATCAGGAGCTCCCACTGCCACTCCCACCACCGCCCACCAGAGACATTAAAAATTAGTTTTCGCTGTTTACTTGGAGCTACAATTTCGCAACATTTTCTCTTTTGGCCCATTTTGCGTCGCTTCCCGCTCTCATTTTTTATGCTGGAAAGTATGCAACACATGCAGCTGAAAGTTGCGGCAGAAACTTTTCGTTCTTTCTTCTTTGGAGGATGAAAGAAAGACCGTGGCCATAATAAGTTACACTTAACTCCCCCCTCCTTCACTCCCTTCTCCCTTTCTGAGTGCATTTTTCACCTTTTATCATTATTTGCTCACCCATTTTCCACTTTTACTCCTGCTTGGTGGGTGAAGTTTCTCTGGAAGATGATTTCTCGGGTCTATTCAAATATGCCCAACCTCATCGGAGTGACTCAATTTGGGTTTATGTTTCTATGGGTATGCGTATCCATTAGATACTCTTCCTCTGAGTCAGTGGGATGCGCCACATGCGACTAAAGTGCGTCTAAAATATTTTGCAGATAATAAAAATTGGCAAACGGGAGAGAAATTTATGCGCTGTGAAAACTCGTAAATTTTCAATGTACGCCGTGATAAAAATCAGCAATGAAAACGCAGCGACAAAATAGAAATATAAACTTCTCGCTGTTGTTGTTGTTGTTTTCCCCCCCTCACCCTCTCTGGGAAAAGTTTTACAAGGATGGGTCGCTGATCTGTTACGGTTCGTACTGGATCCAATGGGAGGAATATTTATGGCCCAAACAGGCGGCGGTGTCTATGGCAATAAATAAATAGCTCCTAAATATTTATGAGAAATTCGTTCAGACAATTTGTTAATTGCTGAATTTGCTGGCATAACATTTTATATGAGTTTTCTAATAAAACCCAATCAGAGATCTGATATTTTCCCAATTGATGACCGATTGCGTCCAATTTACGTTTATTTTCAAAGTCTCTTCAGTATGCCCTCACATTTTCCCTTCTGCAACGATAAATTTCCAAGAAAACTCATTTCAATTTCATTTTAAATTTCGCAAAAGATAAACAGAAATCGAAGTTCTCCGCCTTCCTCCAGCATTCGACCAGCGTTTGTTTAGAGACAATTAAAAGGCGCCAGGAAGTGCGAACCAACAAGACAGATAAAAGCCAAAGAAATGCCAGAGTCAAGAGCAATATATACATATATATAGATAGATAGATATATATTCAAGATGGCATCGGTCGTTGGCTTTGGCAAACATAAAAACGTAAACCCAAAATCGATGCGAAGGTCATTCTGGGTCAGCAGTGAGCATTCCGAGCGAACTTTGGCGGGGATGAATTGAAATTAATTGCAGCTCGCTTCAGTTTTATGGTCGAGGAATTTGACGACTTCGTTTTCAAATAATTTGTGCGCCTTAAAGAGGAATAAAATTGTAAAACGTCGCTCAATTCCATGAAGAGGCAATGAATGTTTAATGATTTTTATTGAGCGATGGCAAACAGGGAAAACCCTCTGCAAATTTGTTGTGCCACCACCCACGCAAATTGCAACAAAGCAGCCAAAAACCGCCATCACCTCTCCCCTCCCCACACACTACTCCCCTCTTCGCCATCGTGGCCATAAAAATTAACAACGAAATTTTCCCCCGGTTAAGCTTTCCCGTGAATTGTTCGAGGCGGAGAAGCATTTGGCGCAACACGAAAGCGAAACAGGGATTTCATTTTCATTTCATCCACTTCCCCCTCCTTCTCCCCCACCCCCCCTTCTCCCCCACCCCCCCTTCTCCCCACTTCGTTTTTAATTGTTGTAGTTGGCAGCTGTTGTTAGAGTGGGTGATAAGGGTTGAGGAGGGGCGGACATGGGGTTACGAAGAGGGCGTGGCATGTGTGCTCTGAAAATATTTGAACAATTAACTTTTGTTTTTTGCTGTGGGCCTCTGACGGAAATTTGTGCGGTTTTTGTTGTGGACACCTTTTCATTTGAAGTGCCAACAACAACTCGGCATTAATTATGCAGTTGCGAAAAGCGAGTCAAAACAAATACCCGTATAGGAAAACAGTTTAATGCAAGGAAAATGCACAATGCAAATTTAAAATTCCCAAATTGGCAAATGAGCTTAATTCTCTACATATTAACGAAGTAAGTAAGCCTGGATTGGTAGAAATTCCAAGAGGAAAATCAAACTAAAATTTATTTCCCAATCCATTTATTAAATTTCATTCACATGCCGCAGCAGCAACTGCCTAGCACAGCGCATGAGCATTGTAGCGCACCTGTCGGCCAACTATGCCATTGTGCTTCATTTAGTACAAACAGTTTCTTCATATAAAATGATATTTTTCGCTCTTTTATCATATCTGGGATAAAATTAACTTTATTAAAGCGGGCTCGAGGTCATTTATTGGGAGCAAACAAAAAGCGAGCAGATTGTCTGTATAACTATTTCAAGAACCACCAAGTTTTGTCAGCAATGGCCATATCTCCAACGCTTAAACTAGTTGGGAATTGCAACATATATAATTTATTCAATAGAGTAATAACAGTCTTAAAAATTTCAAGCCACAAACTTTAACTTTGCGTTTAACTTTTGTCCTTTCGTTGGACCATATAGAAACTATTGAAGATAATTCTCCGACTAAGTTTTTCATTTTCATTTCCTACTTTATGCCTTCCCTTTCATCTTGCCAGTCCCCTCCCCTGCCACGCCCCCTCACCATCATGTGTGATATGGGAGAATGTATTTGTATCTTTGCCACAGTGTCTGCCTCTGCTGACATGAAGTTCATAAAAATATCTGCCATAATTGCAGCTAAGTCAGCAAATGTTTACTACTGTCCCCATCCCCACTCCCCCGGCGCACTCCCTACCCCTCTCCCACATAGTCATTCGCTTCGTTGCTTTGCCACTTTCCACATTGTAGTTGTTGTTGTTGTTGTTGCCGTTGTTGTCTAGCCGCATTTTCTTTTCTGTTGCCTTTCCCTTTGGTTAAATATGAAATGAAAGGATTCACAAAAGCGAAGCAGGATGTAAAGTTTTATGCGTTGAGTGAAGAGGGCAGGGGGGAGAGGGAAGGGGGATGGACCCATGTGAATGTGTGTGTGGGTTAGAGCACTTAGTTTTATGCTCTCACATTCTGAGCTGCTGTTCAATGTGGCAAAAGTAAATGAAGTTAAGGAAAACTGTCGTCGAATCCGCTTGGATCTCTCCTTAAGTAATTCAAAAGTGAAGGCATTGATTGGTCCAAGGATGCGGGAAATATAATAGTTGGAATAAATATTGTTATCCAGAGTGGAAACGATTCCAACCTATTTATTTAAACATTGTTATGGCCCTCTCCCCCCCCCTCTCTCACTCTCGTCTTGAAATGCAAATCAAAATGGGTTGCAATAAATGTCATTCACAAGTTGTAAACAAGACGAAGCAAGGACATTTGTCCTGGCTCAATGCCCCGACTCTCCTCCTTTTCGTGCAGCAAAAAGATGCAACTGAGAAAAGGATAAAATGTGATTCCAAAAGAGGAAAAGGCAAGAACATAAAATGTTTCTTTGTTTGTTTCCTTCTGACTTTGCCTTTCTATGAGGCCAGTGGGAGGCAACAACATTATATTGAGGGCGTGGCTGATTGCACTTGTTTCAGTTGCCAGTTGAGAGGAAGAGAAGAGAAAACATTTAAACATCTCTGAAGCTGCTTTTCATTTTCATTTCTTCGCCCTCTTTTGGCACTTAGTTGCATTTCCTTTTGCGAGTCGCAAAACTTTTGTTTTGTTTTTGCAACAAATTGCGGCTGCTTTTCATTTGCTTTGTTTGCTCCGTTCGCTTTCCTTTTGCCTCATTTGGCAAGTTTGAAAATGTTTTGCTTGGCATTTGGTTAGAGTTCCGCAAACTGGTTGATAGTTTCGAAGAGACGACAGCGGTTAACTAAAGTGCTTGGAATTATTCACATCACTCAAAGAGTATCGTGTGAATGAGTGTGAATGAGTGAATTTCATAAAGTTATGTCTTTGTTCACTCAGTGTCACTTTCACTTCTCAGTGTCAAATGAAGTGTAACATTCGAATGTTTTCCGAGTTTTTGTTTGTATTTCGATTGAAATTTCATTTGCATAAAAGCAATTGGAATATTGTTCCATTTGAATGGGTCATTGGCTATGAACTTAATTTGCCTGTATTTGAAGTGAACAGTTTTTAAATAATATTACATTCCATTTATTTGGAGTTGTAGTTTGACCTACTTCCAATCCCTTTTGCCTCCTTCCAATCGTGCTGCCCAATGTCAGTTGCTGTTTGTATTTTCAATTAAGCCTGACAATGTCCACTCGTATTTCGCACTCGGAGTGTGTTGGTGATAATGTTCTGCTAACCCAAACCAGAACCATTTCCACATCCTTTTGCCACATGCCGCATTCACACTTCCTGCTTGTGGCATGGTCCGTTATCTGAACATCCGCTCTGCTTAGTTTCCTCCTCCTGCTCCTGCTCCTGGTCCTTGACTTCCTTCTCCAACTGAAAGTGTTTATCATTAGCTCACATGACTTGCCAGAGGAGTTTCGCCGCTCTCATCGCCGCTCTCATTTGCGTAGTCATACAAAATTAATTACACGCTCCGATTTGGCAGCGAAAACTGAAACTAAATGGAAACTTCTCGCCTGGCTTCAAATTACTCATACGTCACCAGGTCCCGTTCATTTTGCTAATCCATTGCCTGCTCTTCAGCGCAGCTGTTGAGAGTTGTTCTGCTCAGTTCTATTATTTATTTAGCATCGAGAAATGTTGGAAAACTTTAAACAGGTTGCAAACATTAAATTGATTTATTTTGGCATAGGTGAAAAGTTGCCCCAACTCGCAAAAATTGAATGAAAAATGCGTTTTTCTTGTAGCCACAGTGAAATATCTGTGAAAGTTTGCAGAGATTTGTCAAGAGCCGCAGAGAGCTCAGAACTGCTCGAGTTTTGGCAAGGAGCAAGGAGTATGATGGAAAACTAGTGGAAAGGAAAACAAAAGATGAAGAGCAGTTATAAAGTGGCTCGAGAGTGGATATGAAAGTGCAGTTAATTATGCGAAGAGGACCGAGGTTCATTCGGTCTACTTCATTGTTCTCCCTGCCTCCATGAAGTGAAAACAGTTGCCCATTAAAAAGTTTTCAGCTGGCAATGAAATTGCCTTTAATTAACATTCAGCCGCAATTTTAATTTCCCCTAGCAACAAATTGAAATTGCAATGGAGCAAGTTTCTACCAAGTCCAGTTGCAACAGTTGGCCAAAGGTTATTTCCCCATTTTTCCGTCTCGTCTTTCAATTATTTCTTCTTCGTTTTGCGCTTCCTCAATGGGGAGAAATCGCAGCATTAATTCCTTCATTATAGCTCAGCTCAGCTCTGGTCATTATTCCGGCAGGTAGAATTGCTCCTCTTGAGTTCTCCTGAATGATGCTTCACTGTCAACATGGACCCTTCATCGTTCGATATGTTCTCCGTTTGGTATTTTTCATTTTTGGCTGGAATTTTTTGCAGTTTTATTTTCGTTCTCCCTTAATTGAAGGTAGGCAGAAAAATTTCCGTTCCCTCATGGGTGATTTTAACGAATTCATTGATGCAAATTCCGAGTGGGATGAATGGTAAATGGTGGGCTTGTGGGCATGGTCTGATGCCTTGTAACATATTTTATGCATGCTTCGCTGGGCGCTCACTGAACAAGCAAGCTCAATCCGATGTGGGGGAAAGAAGACACAGACGAAGAAGAGGGAGATGGAGACGAGAACCAGAGCAAAAAGGAAGATGACATATATCTTTATCACATTTGCATGGATTGCTTCCCAAGGCTAAGCATCGCGACAAGTGCTTCAGCTGAGAATGAAAGAAACAAATAATGAAGCTATTGAAGTGGATCGCATTGTTTTCTGTTGTTCTTAGCAAGGTATTAGCCCTTGGCAGATGGAACAACTACAAGTGCATTTTTATCCTTGCTCCTTCACCTCTCATCTCGAACTCCTTCGACACTTCTGAGCATGGCACGACATGACTTGGAAGCACTTCTAACCCCCTCGCAAAAGCTGAGATATTCATGTTCTCTGCTCGGCGTCATGTTCTCGAGCAACTCGACATTAGCATCTCAAACGGGCAAGAACATTCAAATTGATGTGACGCCTCCAAGACCAGGGGAGACAGGGAATGGAGGAGTAGCAACTAGTTCTAGTCATGCATTTGGGTCATGCCATAGTGAAAAACAAGTTAAGCGGATGAGGGAGATGTTCCTGGCAGAGTCGCGAGCATGCGTGAAAAATATGTCGCATCTGAGTCTACTCTATTCTGCTTGCCATTTGCATATTTGGGCTAAGGAAATTCCGAAATGCAAAGCCAAATCAAATATTTATTAGAGAACAAACTGTGGTGGAAACTATTTCCCTTCAGCATCAATTTGTGCCTTCAAATGGATATGGATGAAGTGAAGCGAATTGGCAGTTCTCCATTTCAATTTCAACTGCTTCTTAAAGTTCAAGGACTCAACCTTGACCGCAGCTGGATTGCCTTGTACATAAGTTGGACAACAATCTCATTTAAAATTCTGTAAGCACAAAGCAACTGAGAGCATTTTTCAAAAAGATAAAAAAGCATTTGCCCTGAGAGGTTGCCCCAGACAAGGACCACACTGCGTATGAGTGATTTAATTTAAGCTGAGAGGAACTTGTGACAGAGGAGATTGAAATTGTGGTAAGCAGGGACTAAATGATTGTTAACTGGACTAATCCAGAGATTCCGAAGCCAATCTCTAAAAGTTATTTGCAGCAATTCCTCAAATGCAACTCAAAATTGCATTCGCTTCCATCGAATACCCCGAAAAATGCTTTGTTTGTTGTCTCTCTGGAGTTCACTTTGTAGCAAAGGATTCAAGGCTTCCAACCTGCAAAAATGCTCCAATCAACTGCACATCCACATCCTCTTCCTCATCCCCATCCCCATCCTCCGTGTCAGCCCTGAAATGCGGGCAATAATGAAAGTGCTGACAATGTGAACCGAATCGAGGCTCTAAATTGCAAAGTGCACCTTGTTCCTCCCTGTCTCCCTTCACCACTCGCTTTCTCTCGCCCACTCCCTGTCCGAACCCATGACGACCACAACACGCTGCAGTTTAGTAGAAGGTGGCATGGCATTTGGGGCTAGGGCGAGCAGCCAAGCTGATGTTCTGCGTGCATGGAATTTTAAATGGCTGCCAAAAACAGGCAGCTCCATATATCAATGCTCCACCTGAAAGGGGGAGGGGCAAGTATGTCGAGAATTCCTCTTGGAACTTTGACCTGCATTTGCTCATTAATTTTTGGCAATTTCAGCAAAAGGGCCAACAAAGAAGTATCAGAAAGTAGGCGTGGCTTTTGATTGGACTCGTAAATTGTCAGTAAAAAGTTAGTGGCCTAAATTCGTTCCACAATTGGCTTAAAGTGATCCGTTCAGAGGAATATTCAAGTTGAATGTCTGTGGTTTTGTCAGCCCTAAATCAACCCACACACACAGATGACAATTGACCTACAATCCTCACCCACAAATCGAAATCAAAACACACCGAGAAATCAATAGAATGTCCCCAATTCGCTGGCAACACACGCAAACAGTTGTCAACATGTTGCCAGCAACATTTGCTCTCTTCTTCACCCAGAGCAAGAGTCTCTCAGATAAAAACGAACGATGGCAAAGCTTTTCCGAAATGATTTTCTCTCTTTTGCCATAAATTCGGCTTCAATTCATCTTCGAGACCCAACAGCCTCCAGTTTGGGTCCGCCATTTGGGGGAGGTCAGCAACAAAAGTTCTGACCAAATTCGTATTATTCATCTCAACGATCCAAATGTTCAAATGTGGGGGAGGAATGGGGGGATGGAGGGGACTGTTATCCATCATGAACTCTTAGTTTCATTCTGAATTTAAATATATTCGGTTGCCGTCATCATTTCATGGCAATTTTGGTCTCGAAGTTTCAACCATTTTGTTTGCTTTGACATTCCATTAGACGTTGACGGCAGCAAACAATTTTCAAATTTAAATATCAATTAGAAATGTTTATCCAACTCAAACAGGGACGGATTTCGGCATACCCCAAAGCAAACCATTTGAAATCTTTTATCTTAAAGATGCAATTAGTTCATTCTCTTTGAATACATTCAAAGTAAAACGAGTTGAACAAAAAGTCCGACGAGTTTTCACTCCTTCTTTAAGGTTTCCAACTCAGAATTACTTCTGCAATTACTCAGATATTTGTATAATTATTTTACTTCATAACATTTTACTCATAAATGGATTAAACTGAGTTTCATCTGCAATGCTGGGCCGCAACATATCAGAGTTCGCCTCTGCAGCTAATAGATCGAGATTGGATATAAACATCAATCAATGTTCAATATATTGAAATGTTCAATTCCATTTTGATTCATTACCCCAAATTCTTTTTTTTTTTTGGATTCTCTTTAAAGATGGAAATATGGAAGAGTTTTCCTTGAGTTTGGGAAAACTTTTAATTGATTTGTGTGGCTGAAAAAGTTTGTGTCCCCCTAAATGTTGTCGTCTCTTAATTGGTTTGTCTGTCAAAGCAGAAGGAAAAGAAGCAAAAGCAAAAGAAGATAAATCAACAGATAAACAGAATTCGTGAATTTGTTTTCCCAATGAAATATTTTCGCCAAACATGTGAAAACCACGAGGAAAACTGCGCAACAAACAAATCCCTGCGGTTCAGGGAAATCCTCGTTTGCAAATAGTTAAACAAAAGAGAATATTTGATTAAAACATTTCGACGAAGCATTTGAAAAAATTGTTGCACACAATTGACTGTATTTTGTTTGCTAAACATTTTTTGTTGTTTTCTTGTTTTCCGAATTTATTGAGAAACTTTTCATTGAAGGATTTTCCGATATTGCAACTAGTTTGCCTTGCCGTGAGTGAAAGGCACGAAGAACTTTTGAGCAAACTTTTTAATTGCTTTTTTTTGGTTTTTGCGATAATTTAATTCTGTAATTCTATTTAATATTTCAGCTTGTCCCTTCTCAGACCCCTCTCCTTGCCCTTGCCACAAATAATAAGTAACTTTTAACTTGATTGTTGAGTTCTTGGCTCACTCTCTAGGCAGAGATCAACTTTCACTACTCAAATTTGTTTTGCTTTGGCAAATATTTGGAAAATTTCACAGCAAAGAGAAATAAATACTTAAAGGTTTTTCCATTCATAAAACGAGTTAATAAAAGGAGACGAAAGTTCAACATTATATTTAAAAGAAATTTCATTGAGATACATTTTAAACAAAATTCTTAAGATATTTTTTCTCTCCATTTCGCTTCGAGATTCTTTCATTTCCTTTGTTTTTTCTTTGCCCCAAAAAACTGAGAAAAACCAAAAAGAAAAAGGAAAAACAGCAAAGAGTAAGGCGATAAATGAAAACAAAGTCGACAGTAAATTTCCTTCTATGTCTGTGTTTATTTCGTTTTTCCTTCTCCGAAATTTGAGGTCATGTCACAGTTCTTTCATTGAACAAAAGCTTTGTGGGAAATCCTCGGAAAAAACTGAAAAACAAAGCACTTTTCCTCTTCTTTGTGATGACGAAATGCAAGCAAAGTGAGTGAATACTTTCATTCAGACTAAATGATGCAGGCAGATGGGGATCGTCAGCTCCAACTCTTCTCCCGCCGGGCTCTTGGAGCTTTCCTTTTGAGGCCACAATTCCTCCTTTGAATGCGGTAAGGAAAAGCGGTTTTCCATTCACATTGACAGAGCAGAGCAGAGCAGGATCCAAATGTTTGCCTATCAATCCCATGACTTTACATATCGCGTTTTGTTCTGTCGACTCTCGGGCAGATAGACGATGTGCTATATAGATATAAGTGGGTGGATGGGCTCCCATTTAAGGGGATCCAGACAGTTGGTGACGCGTTGTAATTGCTTTTATATGCTGAGCGGTTGGCTTACCAGGACAAAGGCGGAAAAACTGCAGGGTAATTGTTGTTGTTGTGCAAAAATATGGTGGGGCGGAGGGGAAACGAGGGGGGGGGGGAAAAGGAGCCATGCGTGTTCAGCCACCAAAAAAAGAGAAACAGAAGGAACAAAAAAGAGCAGCCACAAAAAGGAAGCAAAAAATTTCCGTTGGAAGGAAGTCACATACACGACCTCAGGAGCGGACTTAGTTAAAGGGGGTGGGCGCTTGCTATGGTGCCTTCCAGATTGTAGATCGAATAAAGACCCATAGATCTATTTGGCCTTTCAAAATCTATCCCATTTAAATGTATTTCATGACTAATTCCACCTTTTAATTATATTGAATATTGAACACATTTTTTAACTCTATTCAAATGTGCGCATTCGTATATATAATATAATATATTCATTTATAGTCACAGTCATGTTCATCTTAGAAATCTCGACTTAGTGATCACTAGAAATCAAGTCATTAAAATAGTCTTTATTAAAAGCAACTTGAAATACACAAAAGAGAAAATTTTCTAATTCAGGAAATATTCGAGAATCTTTCGGTTAATGCTTATTTGTGGTTCAGGGATTTGGATAATAAGGAAAATTCATTTCTAGTACCCATTTTCTCCTCGCCTCCTACCACTACTCGAGGGAAACGTCGCGCCTTGCCAAGAAGTGGGCGTGTTCCAAACTTCTCTTACACCTAAAGCTATGGAAACCTCGTATGCCACGTCAGGCAACCTTCTAAAACACGATTATTCCACATTTTCAGGATAAATGTGAGAGCTTCAAACGCATAGAGTTCCGTTTTCCATATGATTCGACTTGCTAGCTCGATCCTCAAAGGATCCCAAAGGACTTGCCCACACATACTCTGTATGCTCTGAACCAGGAAAACGCCAATTTTTGGTCATTCTCCCTTTTATTTACCAGATGGAAGAAGGTATCAGGCATTATATGTATGTTGTTGAATGAGAGATAAATTTCAATCTTTTTTAGATTCGCTTTCCATATTATTATATCTTGGACTAATAGACATGAAGATACTGGCTTAATCTCTATTCTGGATTCACTTGACCAACTCATGTGATGTCTGCACTTTTCTCCATCTAATTCCAGCTTCAGATTCACCTAACATCGCCCAATGCGGGGCCCAATTTGGCTTAACTTCCGGCCTTGGAAACACATCTACACATGTACACACACTCATCACACACACACACACTCATCACACACACACACACTCACCCTCCCTTCCGTTTCCCCTCTCTCACTCGCTTTTCGTTTCTCTTTCTCAAAAAAAGAAATGTTGAATTAAATTATAAGGCTGCGGCAAAATAAATTTGAAAGAATAAAAATTTAAATAATGCGCCAAGCATTCGCCATAAACCGCAATTGTGTGAGTGTGCGTATGTGTGTGTGTATGTATGTGTGTGTGTGTGTGTGTGTTTTAAATTTGATGCTCAGTTGTTGCTTTTGCTTCGCATTCACCAAAAAATTGTTGCCATTTACACGATACTTGAGCAAAATGGGAAGCATTCCCCCCCCCATTCTCCTCTCGACCCTCTCCTCCATCCTCCACTCCATGTGGCATCTACCTCTGTAAATAATTTCTTCTATTCAAGTTGAATTGAAATCCAGATAGAACAGAGAATGTTAAATGTCTCTCCTCTGTCTCTCTATCTATCTTTCTCTGGCGGAAAACTTTGCTCATCAGTCCGTGTAATTTCGCGGTGCAAGTTTCAAATTCGTCTGCGGTTTGTGCCTCTTGAATTATGTCCCAGTGTTCAGTACCCAGTTTCCAGTCCCGAGTTCAGCTCCTCCCGCCGTTAGATGCCTTAGATGTAACTAAGGAAGTGCCGCTGGCCAAAAGTTAAAACGTTGACAATCTGGTCAGGTAATGGCAGAGAGTGGGCGGTGGCCCGCCCCTTAATCACTGTCTGGCTGCCTCTGCATCACAAATTAGTTTTTATTAAGCCAAAGTGCTTCCAGTTTTAGTTTCGTGTAGTTGGGATGAAAGTTTTCAAATTGACTTGAGTGGATGTTGTAGGCTGCTTTTTTCGTTTCTCGTTTTTCGACTTTTCTGTTGTTTTTGGGCTAACTAGGATAATGACCAAGGGTCAGGTGTGGTCCCGACATTCTAGTTTCATGCATACTTAAGTTAAATGAATTGAGCGAAACTTAAAATTTCCACATTGTTTGGTTTGAATAACTAATAAGGTTTAAAATTTTACCGAAAAGCTTTGCACTGATTATCAAATAGAAAGCAAGAGAAGTTTTAATTATTCTACATAGAAATCTGTCGGAGAGGTCTCTCCTAAAGTGTTTTCTTTGATCAGATTCCCATTATTCCTTGGCAGCTCCTTCCTAATAGAGGAATTGTCTCCCAATGATCAAGTACTACAATTTCTGACTAGAGCTTCTAAGGGAACTGCCTTCTATTTCGTATTTATTCACATTCCTTTTAGCAAGTAGGAAGTCCTCGACTCGATCTCCTTTCCTCCAACAATCCCTCCCTCCCAGCATCACGCCCCGCATTCACTTCTCTTGCCAAAATTTCACATATTTTGCTCTCTATTTTGCTGCTTGTTTCCTATAATCATATAAATTGTGTTGGCCCAGAGCCAACGAACTGAGTTCGGAATTCGAAAACGAATTAAATTGGCAAAGCTCTCTGCTTATGTCCCACTTTTAGCCCGTTTGAAGGACATTTTCTGAGCATTTTTCGTATATTTTAATTTGGTTGAAATGTCGCGAGCAGCTCAATTCAAGTGAAATCTGGCACAAAGGGAAAGAATTGCCAATGATAAAGTCGCCAAAAGGCCTTTCTCCCCTGTGTGTATGTGTGTGTGTGTGTGTGTGTGTGTGTGTGTGTGTGTGTGTATTAAGGCTGTGATGGCATAGGGCGTGGCGCCTTTTATGCAAAATTTGTAGTTTTTGCTTGTCGTTCGTTTCGTTGGGCACAAAAATGTTTTACGACTACGTGAGCAACGACCAGGCAAAACAGGAGCAACCAGCAAGGATGCTCGTCTTCCATGTGTGTGTGTATGTGTGTGTGTGTGTGCAAACGGATGAGCATATTGACAGTGGGATTGGGAAAGACGCATCCGAAATACAAAGCGAAACCAGATATTCACTTGGCCAATTGACTAGAGACCGAAAAGTTCACGGTTCTCCTCTTTCTCTTTCTTCTTCTCTATCTCTCTGTCTCCGCTCCATTTGTTGACATTTTGTCTTTTGTTTTTAGAGAACAGGGCGTGGCATTGGGTCACGTACGACCTCATCGATGATAAAGTCGTCATTGGAATTCCGAAAGAACTTCTTCGCTTTAAAGAGAATTCCATTTCACATTAATGCTTGAAATCTTCTTTTATATTTTATTCGCTTTGTTCATTTTCCCACATTTCCCATTTTCCCTATGCAAATGTGTCTCTGCTGAGGAAAATCTGCGATTCTCTTTGATGACAGTCGCGGAAATTATAGAGGAAAGCCAACAACTAGCTAATTCACTTGTGCATAATGCAGAAAGACATTCCAGACCATAATGAAAGTGCAGGAAAATCCTCTCACTCTTCTCTGCTCTCAGTGGAAAAATCGATAAACCTGAGTGAACAAATCGAGAGACAAACAACCATCCTTCAGGCTGAATCGCGACTAGTATATTGTCAGGATTTCATTCAGAATATTTGCCGAAAAATGTCAAAATGAAATTGGAGGAGCAGCGGCAACTAAAATGCGAACTGCCTCCAGCTAGACATGCTCCAAATGTCCTGAAAGGGGAGCAGAGCGGCGTAGCGGAGGAAGGGGCAGGTGATACGCGATATTCGAATTATGCAGCCAAAATTTGAAAGAACTTTAAATCATTGTTTAATCCTTCGTTGGTGAGGATGTCATCCGCCATTATCCTCCCATCAATGTCATGTTATCCCATTTAAACATATCCTTCCGCAAGGCCAACGCACTCCCCCCCACCACTCCCCCCTCAGTTGGTGGCCTCTAAATTATTTACCAGAGCCCGCAAATGAAATGTGCATTAGCCACGCCCCCTTTGGCGATTCTTCGCCCACTTAATTTGTGTTTATTTGCTGTTTGGTATTGCGAAATTCATTTAAAAATTGTTTTCGCATTTGCTGCTATTTGTGTTTTGGCTTTTGTTTATTGCTGTTTCAAATTAGTTACTAATCGGATTCGGTTATTTTCCAAAATTATGCTAGTCAATGTTTCGAGTATTTAGCAACACAAATTGTAACTAATATTTAGTTGGATGGTTCGCCAAGAGGAGGAGCTAATCCACTCGAAGTGGCCCAAATAAGTTCCCTAATAACTGTAAATAATCTCTGTGCCTGTCGGATCCGATAAGGATTTCGATCTTGCCACAAAATGCAAATAAATTGAAAGAAACTTTCCACATGGAAAATTTGCAATTTTCATCTAGAACCTTTTTACCAGACACACGAAATGTCTCCTCTCGCAATTACAAATTCATAGACAGCAAATTTGATTGTCCTGCAAAAGGTTTCCCCATCATCATCACCTAGTCTGGGTTTTGGTCCACACATTTTCCCCGCCGCCTCTCTTCACCCCTCACCACACCTGTTTGCCATGAATAATTTTGAATGCTGCGCCCATTGACAAATTGTGCGGCTCGTTAAATGTTTGCCACAAAACTTACAGCGCATTATGCAAATTTAATGTGAGGTAGCTGACACATCCTTTCAAAGTCCTGCACCCATAACTCTTGGCAATTGCTTAATTTTGCTGAATTTGTCAGACAGAACTAAGAAAGTCGCTCGAAACGCAGACAGACATTAATTTCACTTCCATTTGAATTGTATCCCTGCTAACAGGACTCGCCTCAAGATCCATAAATAATTTTTAATGATGTGAAAATGTTTTTCCTTTGCCACTTCTCCTGTAATTAATGTGAGCCGACCTCCGACCTCCGACCTCCGTGTAACCGCAAAAAGACAAAACCTCAAGCAAACCCATGAAACAGATGAAGCAAAACGAGTGGCAAATAGTAAGAACTTTAAGTTTACACAATTCCCAACTCTCACACATTGTTCTTGAAGTGTCCCAACTAGGAGAAGGTGCAATATACATATAGTTCTTGATAACTTGGCGCCAATTCAATCACAGTCACTCCATGCCATATTTTCTGTCGACACCCTGCTGACATGTTTTGCCGAAGTCCTTTGACATTTCCCAGCTTGCTTTTTCCTTTCAACTTTTATTTATAAATAATTTCCGTTGCATTTGAAATGGAGTGAATGGGAATAAAGACATTTATTTAACGGAAAACTCTTTGTAAAGTGCATTTAATTGAAAAGAACCTTTTGTTGATCATAAATGGAAGCATTTTATTTGCCTGAGACCTTGAACTTGCTCCCTGATAGTCGATCCACTGATAGGAGTTGCATTAACCACACTCAGCCCACTCAGCGGAACCATGATAATTTTGTGACCGCAACCCAAAAGTGCAAAAGTAAAGTGCCAACAGTTGGAATCACTCGAAATCCACATCCCCAAAGAACGAAACACCGCAATGCAGTTCGTGTCCAAGTTCTGTTTTATGGCAAACGTCCGACGAGGTGTGGCAAGTGGAAACGATAGAGAAAGAGGCCAACGAAGGGGGGAGGGAGGAACACACAGCTTCACATAGGTAAATTTGTCCAGCAGTGAACTAAATTTCAAACGGAAGTGACACTCTAATTGAGAGCAACGAGCCAACTGGGAGATACGACGGTTGGACCACCTCCACCACCAGCTCCATCAGCTCCACCAGCTAAGGCAAGAGCAGGTGAGGAGATGGAGGATGCTGGAATATGTCCACTTCATGCGGGCACTGGGACGGACACTAAAAAAGTAAACTCGTTAATTGCTAAGTGCAAAACCATAAAACGGATGTGAAGGGAGACAAATAACAGAGGGATGATAGAGGGGAGAGGGAAGAGGGGGAGATGTGATGATGGCGAAGGGAGAGGATAAATTTTAATGTGGCTTGTATCTCTTATTTTTTTGGGGTAGGTTAAATAAAGTTTTCCTGGCTTTAAGTAGCGATTTCGGGAATTAAACGATTGAAAGGATTTGTAACTAAAATATATCAACTGATTGGGAGGAATCCCATCAAAATAGTCTGAAATATGTCAACCCATTTCTTCCATCGATTTGCATAAACCAAATTCAGGTAAAATGGTTTCTCTGGGCTTGGAGAGATTGGGTGAGGGAGGACATGCCACATCGCTTGTCAATGGCTGAGACTTTTTGGAATAAAAAAGATGGAAATACGATGCATATTTATGAATAATTCAGCAAGGGAGAGAGACAGCATCAGAACATGATCCACATTTGTTTTGCACAAATTGTCAAAATGTTGGAAGGACAATGTCACCATCAACATTGGCAACACGTGTAAGCCACATCCTTACCAGAAACTTTTCCGAAATTGGTCATTCATGTGGTAAATTCATGTGGATTTGAGGTGCAAAGGAGCAGCAGCATGCAAATCAAACTACTCGCATTTGTCTTCGTCTCCAGGACCCAAAGCTGGCCTCCAGCTGGGCAACTTCATCCCAAGGACAAGTGAAATAAAATGATTTCAATTTCATAATTATCGTGGGAGGAAGCGAAGGTCCTTGCCACCCGCTCAGCTGTGACATTTTTATTAAATTTTTGTTTGCTGCCTCCTCTCTGCTCTCAGCTGACATAACAATTTATGTTGTGCGTGAACTTGCCTTGCGTTTTAATTAAAGAAAGAAATTTAGCAAAAAATGCTTCTCATAATTTCACTGACCAAATAATTGAAGGCATGACTAATCTACTGGGACAACTGGAACGAAAAAGGTTTGATTAATGAATGGAAAAGTGAAAGGTTACCAAACAGAATATAGAATGGCGAGGGAAAGTAATTTTGAGAATTGAATTTTTACCCGGATATACTTTATGTAATTTCCCTTAATTTGGAATTAGGCTCTGCAACATACTTCTTTCTTCAACTTACATTATTATTTATAGTTAGTTGCATTTAGTTGAAGTACTAATTTTGGATAATGATACTCGATAAGCTTATTATTAATTATTGTATAATTGATAGATTAGTGCTTTCTCATATTTTAATCAACTGTGGTGATTTGGAATATTTTATTTATGAAAATGATTTTGGGGTTAACAATAAAGAGAGACAATGCAATTTTAGGAATATTTTAAAATTAGTCGAAATTTTTGTGATTTTTAATCACATTCTTTTTGAGAAAGAAAACAAAATATAAAATTATTAATATCTATATTTAATTGGAGCAAATTAGTTGAAAATTAGAAAAAATGAAGAATTAGAATTAATTGAAGAATGTTTGAGCCAAACAAATATATTTTGCCATGTCCTCCTTTTTCATTTGTTTTTGGATTTCCAATTTACTCAAGGGGATACCGACAGTTCAATGAAACGAATTCTCTTTTTGCTAAAATATTTTGCATTTACCTTGGAATAGAAACGAGGTTCAATCAATTACAAATTTCTATTTTCTTTAAGTGAATAACTAAATTCAGTTATTTTTGCATCAGTTAAAGACTAACGACGGGTAAAAACCAGAGCACCAAGTTCACTCAGAGTTTGAAACATAAAACTGTTGATTTCGAAAAAAAGACTTTTAAAATTGTAATCTATCTGAAATTTACATTTCTATTTAGGTTAACATTTCACAGAAATATTGCAGAATTTGTCCATAGATCTCTGTTTCAAATCCCATAAAGACACAATCATAATCACAGTCGAGTTCGATTAGTATGATATTTTGCTGGCCAGTACTCGGTATTTTCGTAGTACTCGGCGTTAGCTTTAGGGCATCTAGAACACTGAAAGCTCCGTCCTTTTCGCTAGAGAACTGCCCATCACTAGTTGATTCTAGGATTTTGAAGGCCGCCGCTTTTAGGGAATGTGGAAACGATTTGAAATAATTGTGACGATCACAGAGCAAAACATTGTTGCATTCCATTAGGCCAGCATTTGTGACTTTATGATAGGCATTGAATACGCGTTTTTGGTCGTACAAAATTGTGCTGAATGGCTCCAGTAAGAGATCGAAAACGGGAATTTCATTAACGCAATTTTCATCCAAGGATGATTCCGCAGTGACATCCATGTGCTCCTCAGCCACTTTATGTTGGGCATTGCTGAGTAAACTACTCGTTTCGAATAGCTCTTGCATTTTAGCCATTATGTTAGACGCAGCTAGATGTTTGGCATTGCGTTTCGAAGGTGCTGAAAGGGCGGTAAGATGATTACTGTGGTCAGTGAAAATGACTTTCTTACCATTTCCATGGGCCTCCATATTGAGCAACTTTACCGCGTATATAAATCCACCGTGTATACTTGCTTTGCATTCGTATTCAGGCGTGCCATACTTTTCCTTAGCGCAGCATTCTTGCAAAACTGAAACAGGCGTTTTAACTGGGAGAGCGACACTACCGAATAAGATTTCCATATTTGGCTGTATCTTTTCCATTATGCTGGTTGCTGCCGCCTGTTTGGCATAGCGTTTGGAACGACCTGCAAAAGCGATGGAATGATTGCTAACATATTTTGGTTCTCCTATCATTAATTTTTTTTCACCATTTCCATGGGCTTCCATTTGGAGTAACTTTACTGTGCATTCAAAGCTTCCGTCCTGCTTTTGGTTATAACTGTATTCTGGTCGCTCCTTCTTGCAATAATTGTTGCAGAATTCTTCCAAAGCTGACACCGGTGTTTTGGTGCTCATTTTAATTAAAACTATGATCGACACGTCAGTGCGAATCTCTTTACTTGTCACAAATTATCGACTGAAAGTTATCGAATTACGACCATGTCCATGGGGAACTCTAAAAGCTAGAGCTACCAAGTTTTGGACGCACTCTAAAGAAGTGCTTACGGTTTGCTACCCTCCTCCTGCCCGCGTTATTTGATAAAAGGTAAAATTTGTAAAAGTAATTGAATATATGAATTTGTTCGTATTAGTTTAAAATTGTTTTCAGATTATAAAGCATACTTATGGGGATAAAATTTAGTTTTTTGGCTAGGTGCTAGGTTATGTCCAAAAATATTTACAAATTGTACTTATTACACCAAGCAATAATAAAATACCAAAAATTATTGGTTTTTGAATTAAATGTTCATAACAATGTGCATTCATAATCCATAATTGGAGTTGGAAAATGCAAAAATTATTATTAGAATATATCGATGCCAAAAGTTTCGCTTTTATCCATTTAATTATTAACAGAAATATTTTTCCTATTATTTATTCACAACTTGGATTAATCGGTATTCGGATAATCAATTCAATATGAACACCATTATCTCGGGGGCTATAAGAGTGAGCGAGATAGCATTTGTTAGTTATTACAGCAGGCAAAAAGAATTTAATAGATGAATTTATAGTATTATTTTCACTTTGTACAGGGTATATCAAAGTCGGCGGATCTACTCACTTTCTTTATTCGTCTTAATGCCTACATTTTCTTGTGCATCGCTCTGACTACAAAGAGGAACTTCCTCCAACTCGACGACGAAGTTTGACACAAAACATTTTTAAAGGGTAAAATATGGGGGTTTGTTATGTCATCCAATTTTCTGGTTGGGAAACTTGGACTTGTCCGTATTCCTGACGAGATGAATAGCTTAATAGCTGAGTGGAAAGTTGTATTCATTGTATTAAAAAGATCAACAAAGATCGATCAATATAAAATGAATAAAACTATGCACGAGTATTTCAGTGGTGTTTGATTCATTTGGAAATGAATTGAAAATGAATACACCTCAGTGTATATTCGCCTACAATTTTGAATGATTTGAAACGCTTTACTAAATTACGTAGACATGTGGGTCTAGTTGGCATGGTTTTTAAGCCTGCTTTAGCATGATGTTTGCCAATTTGGTCTTGACTGTGCAGCTGACCAAATATTATATAATCCCTCAACAGAGAGAGCCATTCCATTCCATCTACACTCTGGAGACCAATCCTTTGCTGTGATTTTGCAAACACTTTAAATATGCGAGAGTTGATTTCGTCGCCCCGTCGCCCTGTCGCTCTCAGCTCTGGAGTTTGTGTGGTTGGCAGGGAAATTAATGGCAGGCAGAGTCCAGTGGTTGGATCCGGGCATGGAACGAACCATTCGCATTCATAACTATTTCAATATTTGCATTTTTGCAACGAATTGCCAGATTGCAGTCCCAATTGACAATTTTCGGGGCATTGAAATGGATTGGTTTGGTTCTAGTATAAATTATTCATATGTGCACTTGGAAAAGGAAGTGGTCAGTGGCCAGTGGCCAGATGAATGGAATGCCAAAGGTGCAATTTACACATTATTATTAACCATTTTAGAGGTTTCGCTTTAACTCTAATTCACTTAGGCTAGCAAAACCAGGCAAACTTTCATTTAATCCTCCATGTTTGCCTTGGCACACAATGCAAATGTGGAATCAACACTTTCAAGAATACTTTTCCCCCAAACCAGGTCAAGTGAGATGTGTGTGTGCGCCATAAACTTCTCCACAAAGAACACTCTTGCCAACAGAGAGAGAGAAAAAGCAAAAGGTGACCCAATTTTTAGACTCCCTACACTTGGACACGTTTCAATAGCCATCAATTCGAAAACACTAAACCCACATAAAGCCATATATATAGAACAAATCTGCCAAAGTAACCGATATCAAATTTTTCAAATTTAAGTTCCATTCTTTGACGAATGTTAACAATTAAGTGGACCAGCTCAAGGTGGACAAAAAATATGAAGGAGCGAACGGGCACACACATGGAATATGGCAGGCATATTGATTTGGATTCGGATGCGGAGGTGGCGTTAGCCTTGGATTTCGTGCTGCCATGGGGATTTGGACATAAATGCTTCTCATTTATTTTAACACCCAGCGAGAGTCGAAAGCCCAAAGCTCAAATGTAATATGAGCAACCTTGTGGATGGGGGAGTGGGCGGTTGGTTGTGTGGGTGTGGCTATAGCTACTTTTCCTACTTTTCTCACTTTTCTGACGTTTTTTTCTTTTTTCCTTTCAGGGTGGATGCCTGCCGCCTGTGGCGTAAATATCTGATTAGAGATGTCGGCTGCTCCAACTCCTACTACTACTCTAGGCAACCTAACAAAAGCAAAAAGAAAATGGCAAAAATAATCTTTGGCAACATCTGGCCGACATCCTCCAGTTCTCCAGTTGAAGGGAGAAGGGGCAGCAGAACTTGAATGGGAGTCGTCGACTGCTCCCTTTACGATTGGGGGCAAGGTTAAACATTTGGCAGTAAAATGGCAACTTATTGTTTGATATCGCCAAGGAAAGAGAGAACAAAGAAAGGTGGAAAATTGTTTCATTTTGAGGTTTCCGCCCACTGAGAAATTGAATTTTTCGACGTGTACGAAAATCACGAATAGAAATATGAATGAGAAACCATTAATTGACTCACTAAACATTTCTTCTTATATATATTATATTAGTGCAAGAAAGTCGTCCTTTTTGAACTTCCCGTATACTTATTTGTCTACACCATACTGGAATAAAAACAATTGTGTTTTTTCGGAACTTCGTTCGCAAGGGTAAAAAGTAATTAAAAGTAATTGTGAAACGCCCACTTAAACTGTGATAGTTGTTAAATTTATTAATTATGTGGGCCGTATCCCGGCGGTACTGCAATACCGGGCCAACCCGCGACAGAGGTGGAGCAAGCTCCTAGCACTCCGTCTGATTCCAAAAATCAGTTTAACATTTGTTGTTCTCCAATGGAGAAACTATCAGATGTTAAGCTGATAAGAACAGATACTACACTTTGATCTTAGCCATAAGGCCGAGAAGCGATAACTAGACAAACGAAAGGCATTGCCTTTCCATCAAAATAATGCTTAAACAAGTTGGGAATTGTAATATAAAGCGGATGCATTTCTTGTGATTTCTTTGTGCATACTTTCAGGGGGCAGAATAAGGATGAAACTGACATTACGCTTCAGGTAGCAATGTTGCATGTTTCCTTCAATGCTGAATAGGATTCGCAGGCAAAATGATGTCATTTTTCTACCTGATAGTAGGGATGAATGTCGTAGATGCTATCTTGAATGCATTCAGAGAGACCTCTTCTACAGACCTCAGTTTGTATCTCATCACAAGTATTTTTCTCCCTCTTATAATTCACAACTAGTTAAAGCAGAAATTACATGGAGAGGACCCATTCGTGGTGGTGCAAAATCACTCTGGCTTCTCTTCAGTTGTCGAATAAATCTTTCGCCTTTTACTAAAGATTTCCGTGGAGAGGGGCACTCTAATGAGTCTAAACTGAATTTTTCTTAGTGCCTGACTACAGTCGGGCCAATAATCAATAAATTTACAAAAAACATTGGGTATAATAGGGGGGAGGAGTTGTTCAAAACTTTGTCGAATTTTTAAAGCCTTAGCTGTAGCAATCTATATTAATGACCAATGTGTATTCTTTTTTTTCTGTGTTTATACAGTAGAATCTCTTGCTGCCTATGAAATGTTCGAGACAACTTAAAACATTTCTATCCAGACTATTTTGTTTGTTTTTATTACGTGGGCCTCTGAGAAACATTTCATCCGAACAGGGTCGCCGCGGGGACTCAGTTGCGTATTCATTTTCAGACTCGGCATGTTCTCACAATTTGAAGAACCCACGGAACCCTGAAAAAATTATCAGGCACTAAAAGAATTAGGCGGTTTTTAAAAGAATATTTCTTAAGATCGCAATCTCGTTATATTAAATGCATCAAAAATTTAACAACATTGCTGCGCATGTACAAAACGCTAGACATTTTATCTGTCATGAAGTGCTTTCATGATAATCTACCTTATAGCGCAGCCTTTCAAGGACGTTTCTAGAAAATATAATTCTTCTAAAGTACAAATGATAAAATACATATCACTTAAATTAATGTTTGCAACTAAATATATGTAATACAACTTGTACTGTACAAGACCTTCAAAAATGATTTTTTCTACTCCATCTTCCTACCACATTGAAACATAAACTACAGGCATTGTATATATCGGAGTCATCCTGATCGGACAACTACAGTCAAGGGTAAGAGTGAACATACACCCACTTTTTCCACTTTTTCGGATACAGCAATAAAAATTAGAAAAGTGAGTATGCCAACAGAAAAAAAATTTTAAATTATATGAAGTATGGAAATTATTAGGAAAAAACATAAATTTTAGCGGGAAAAAAGACTACATACAGTTTTAGACGTCCTTTAAAAAATGAAGTAACAACAAGAATTGTCGCACTTTTTAACAAATTGCTTATTTTTATTTTCTCCTAGTTGGTCCCCAAAAATGTCGAAATATGTCGCATTTTGTTCCATTAAGAACCATCGACAAAGTTTTGAACAACTCCTCCCCCCCTATTATACCCAATGTTTTTTGTAAATTTATTGATTATTGGCCCGACTGTAGTCAGGCACTAAGAAAAATTCAGTTTAGACTCATTAGAGTGCCCCTCTCCACGGAAATCTTTAGTAAAAGGCGAAAGATTTATTCGACAACTGAAGAGAAGCCAGAGTGATTTTGCACCACCACGAATGCATCCTCTCCATGTAGTTTCTGCTTTAACTAGTTGTGAATTATAAGAGGGAGAAAAATATGATGGTATACAAACTGAGGTCTGTAGAAGAGGTCTCTCTGAATGCTTTCAAGATAGCATCTAAGACGTTCATCCCTACTATCAGGTAGAAATATGACATCATTTTGCCTGCGAATCCTATTCAGCATTGAAGGAAACATGCAACATTGCTACCTGAAGCGTAATGTCAGTTTCATCCTTATTCTGCCCCCTGAAAGTATGCACAAAGAAATCACAAGAAATGCATCCGCTTTGTGTTACAATTCCCAACTTGTTTAAGCATTATTTCGATGGAAAGGCAATGCCTTTCGTTTGTCTAGTTATCGCTTCTCGGCCTTATGGCTAAGATCAAAGTGTAGTATCTGTTCTTATCAGCTTAACATCTGATAGTTTCTCCATTGGAGAACAACAAATGTTAAACTGATTTTTGGAATCAGACGGAGTGCTAGGGGCTTGCTCCACCTCTGTCGCGGGTTGGCCCGGTATTGCAGTACCGCCGGGATACGGCCCACATAATTAATAAATTTAACAACGATCACATTTTTTCGCACTTCCGGTGACGAAGATTGGAACGAAAAAGGTTGGTTTTGACCAAGCCATTCCAGTAATATTTCTGACATGGAGCCATTAGATAACCCTAGTCACATGGTTTTGTATTTATTTCACGGTTTTGTGTCTTTTCGAACTGACCTGCTGACTATTTGTGTTTTTGGGAGAAACCTTTGGAAAAGGAACATTCCAAATGTTGAAATGGAAAGTTCTGTCGAACACGAACGAATTAATAGGCGATAAAGATACAAAATGAATGATAAAACCAAATACCTATTGCAAACTAATTTTTATTGAAGAGCTATAAAGGTTCGGAAGGGATATGAATAGTCGAAAAAACAGAAATAATTGAGAAATGCTCAAGGTTCTAGTTGAACCTTTTCAGTATATGTATTTATTAAGCAACCAAGTAAAGTACGTGAACACAAAGTGCACCTTGTTATTTAAGGAAAATCTTGACAGCTTTCGGGGGTCTTTTTTTTTTTTGTTAACGTTGTCTTGATAATTTTGTTTCAACTTGTTAAAATATCTTCCACCATTTAAGGCTTCAAATATGCACCTCGAGCATAAAATGAGAGTCGTGCCTGGCATTCTTATCCCAAAGGGGGTCGATATCGCCGTCAGCGTTCTCAACGTCATCGTTGTCGTCGCTGTCGTTGTCGTTGTCGCCGTCGCCGTCAGGTCTGCAGCTAGCTTCATTACGACCCTCCTAAAGCGCACTGGGAGACTGCAGCAGTTGCCAAGAAGAAAAAGTAGTGGAAAACAAGAACAATTTTTGTCGCATGCTCCACGCGGATTTTGACTGCATAAAATATGAAATTAAATTGCCAGCCAAAAATGGCGTCAGGGAAAATGACAAAAATATGAGGAGGGAGCCACTCTGGCTTCTCTCGCTCCTTCTTTTCTCACTTTTCTGTTGCACTTTTCTGGCATTTCCCATAACGCTGACTTGATGACATGCAGCTGTCGCATTCTTTTCCTTCTTCAACGGATGTTGCACCTTGCTGGTTGGCTTTTGCCTGTTCTTGATGGTGAGATTCATTTGACGACAGTTTTGCGGAATGTCGGGGAACAATACACATACCTTTTTGGGGGTCGGCTCGGTCACTTAAGGCTTGATTGTGAAATTTTCATCTGCAATTGAAATGATTTGACATCCCGTATTTCAAGTGGACGACGACATAAGTGAAATGCTCGGTTGAGCTCACTCACTTAATCCTTAAATTAATCTTCGTCCTTCTTGAGAATAAAATGAGCAATTATATTATCAGTTATTAGAAAACCACACACAGAGAGTTGTATTACAAAGGAACAACATCCAGCCACAAGGAATGCAACAGACAATGCACAAGGACAGCTGACACACAGCGAGGATAATGCAAGACAAGGACAATTACCACACCCACCCACACCCACCCACACACACACACACACATAGAGCACATAAGTGTGGCAAGTTGAGGCAAAGCAAGTGGATGTGTCAGGAGCATGAGGATGACCACAGAAACCACTCCAATGTCGGATGTTGGCTGCAGTGTGGACCTCATCATGAAGTGACCAGGTCAAGTGAGATGGACAGAGAGGCTAGATGCCAGTCTACCACAGATATCAATAGAGCAAGACGAGATTCGGTTAATAAGAGATAAAATAAAGAGCACGAAGCAAAGAACATTTTAAGTTTAATTAAAGGAATACATGATGATTAATTAAACTGACAGATTTAATATTTTTTGTTTCTCTTTTCTTTTATTCTCGAAGCCTTATATCTAGTTTAATTTTAATATGTCGTTCCAGCATTTAAAATTTGATTTTTACTTCACCTTTCAATTTTCTATCCCATTTTATTCCTAAACCACTCCAATGTCGGATTCATTGCTCGAGTTTTTCCATTCTATGTTCCATTAATGCCATTCGCCATTAATGTCATTCGTTGATTTATATCAATTAATCTATTTTCATTATTATTACAATCCGGATTCAATCATTTGAATCTTTTTTTTCCATTCTTATTCCTTATAGAGTCTTGTTTATCTGTTTCGAGTTTTCATGTTATTTTTATAACAACTTTTTTGAACTATTTTAATACCAATTTCATTGCCACCATTCCATTTCTTTTCTAAATCTCCTTTCCTTTTTCTCCATTCCAGTAGCCATGGCCATTGCTAACTGTTCTGTTCCCTTCCAGGAATTGTCCTCAGTTCAAGTGTGCTTCCTACTTACCAGTCATTTCAATTCCAACATTCCATTCGGACAGTCGGTTGGTGGAAAAGGCTTCCTTTCTAGAAATGATTGAACACACTTGTGCTCATCGACCTGCGACTAAGTGTCCTTTAAGTTGCTCATAAGCATGCACACTAATCGTCAAAGTTGCTTGCCAATTAGTCGCAAGTCGGGCAGGCTAAAAAACTTACTCCTTTGCTCCATGACATATGCCTAATGGCTGTCCGCTGGTTTACCTGAGGCGTGTTACCTGGTTCCCATCGAGCGCCTGCATTATGATTGAGAGAAAGCTCTGCGCCAGAGCAGATAGAAGCCGATCCCTCGATCCGAAAACTCTGATGTCGAACTAATGGCATAAGCCGCTTATGCACTATGTATTCTTTGTCGTAGTTGGCTCTTACTTTTCACCCAATGGCCGGCAAAAAAACTTTTTTAGGATTAAAGCAGCTTTGCCAACACAAACACACAGACACACACACACACAGACTCAGCCACACCCAAACACACTTTCATATATATGTATAAGGAAAAAAACGCTTTATAGTTTCAATATTTGCACTGCCTTGTTTGGAGAAATCCCTTTGGCACATAGAGCAAACGTTGCATGGATTTATAAATGGGCTGGCAAACATTGAGTCAACTTTAAGGCAAAAAAAGAAGAAAATGAAATTTATGTGAAAAATTGGCAGTTTAAACAGACTTCTGCCACTCCTGTCGCTCTTGGCCAATTAGTCCTTGGCCAACCAACCCGTTTGCTGTTCATGTTTCATCCTCGTCGTCGTCGTCGTCGTCCGCACCGACAATTGTCTTCAAATTTTTCCCCAAGGTGTCCTTAGCCATAAACGTATTTTTATACCATGCATCCATAGGATGAAATGGTATATTAAAGTCGCCAAAATGTATGTAACAGGGAGAAGGAAGCTTTTCCGACCCTATAAAGTATATATATTCTTGATCAGCATGAGAAGAGAAATTGATATAGCCATGTCCGTCTGTCCGTCTGTCTGTCCGTCCGTCTGTCCGTCCGTCCGTAAGAGTGCAGAGATCTCAGCAACTACAAATGTTAGAGTTACCAAATTTAGAATGTAGACTCGTGTAGTCTTGGCGCAGACCAAGTTTATGTTTTTTTTTTGCCACGCCCCCTTCCGCCTCCGGAATTTAATAAAAAGTGATTTTCTCCCGTAATATTTATCGTATCGTAATTTAATTTGGCACACTCATAGATCTTATGAACATCTATCATTCCACCAAATTTTTTTTGCCACGCCCCCTTCCGCCTCTGGAATTCAATGAAAAGAGATTTTCTCCCGCAATATTTATCGTATGGTAATTTAATTTGGCACAGTTATAGCTGTTATGAACATCTATCATTCCATCAAGTTTCATAAAAATCGGAATATAAATGGCCGAGTTATACGTTGACACGTTTTGCACTTAAAGCGGTGCAAGGGCGAATTTGGCCGGTGGAGCGCTAAAGTGCACACACATAAGAGTGAGCGAGATAGCATATGTTAGAAATCGCGCATACGAAAGAAATTTAATATATGAACTTATTTTTATAAACTTGATGTAGTTCTCTCCCCCTGATGCATGGTATATCCAAGTCGGCCCGGCGACTTACTTACTTTATTTTTCTTGTTTTTACCACGTTCCCCGCCAAAGTGTGAAGCTCTTGGCAACATGGTAGCTGGAAAATGGCAGATAACAGCCAAAATCCTTCGACCAAGTTCCATTTTTGCAGGGGCTCAAGTTGCAGCCAAAAATGATTTATGCGGCAAGTTTATTTATGGCTCCACAATGAATTCAAATTTCGATACAGCATAAAAACAAACAGAACTCGCTCGCATTAGGTTCATTTGGGCGAATATTCGCGCGAAATGGGATAATCGAAATAGCAAACGAGCAAATGTTGCCAACTAGGACAACGAATATTCCACTCGAAATTGTGATGCGATTTATTTAAATTGTAAAAAATATATGAGAATATACTATATCCAATCAATAGTAAGGGGCAGAGAGCGGAAGTCAAAAAGCCGCCGCTCCGTTGCCATTGCGAATGCGAAAAAAACTGCCAAATTGATGCTGTGTGTTGTGCATAAGAGGATAAAAATTGTGCACTCGCTTGGAAACAGTTTTTTACATATTGTAAATGATACGATTAAGTGTTCACATTACATATTTATCGAGTATTTGTATCTGTGAAAAAAATATAAATCTCCCGTGGCACGGTTTATGATTTCAGTTGTCTATTGAAAAGGCTTGCACATGAACTTTCAAAGGACTTTATTGAGTTAAATGAACCTCAAAGCCTCTGAAACATTGAGCCCATTAACTTATTATACTTATATTCAATAAAAATCTCTACTAAATGGCTAAAACTAATCAATTTAGGCACAAAACGTTTTTAGCTTATCAAATATACATCTGCATGAATGCATTCATTTCTTTCACCATAGTATTGTACAGTAGTATAGTGTTCTTAAAATACTGCACTCATTTTTTGCTGTACAGTACAGTATTTTCCAGTGTGCAGAAGATTCGAGTACAACATTTCTACTGTTCTAGTACTAGAGTGAGAACAGTATAATGTAGTACACTTTGTGAGTGAGTGCTATATTTGTCTCGTTTCTACACGTTGTACAACACATACAATGATGTGTAGAGCTTGCGTGTCGTGTCTGACAACTGTGCAGATGACTTTAATATGAGTCATTTTTAGCAATAAATTTATAAATAGGAAAACTATATTGACTATATTTTTCTTGTATAAGACGTTCTGATTTTTGTAGCTTCTTACTATCATAACAACAAAATAATATCAAACCTAGAAATTTTGTATAAAGCGTCATCAATAAGAACTCACTGTACAGTGAGTTTACTGCACACCAAAAAAACTGTACACTAGTTTTAGTGTACTCATTAACTACTGTACAGCATGGAAGTGAGTGAGACGATTGTCTGTCGACACATTCAATTTATACACAAATTTAAACTGTGCTCAAAAAGTGTACAGGTTTTTTAAATGAATGATTCATTTGTCCATTTGGATGCATTCATGCAGATGTCTATTATCAAAGCTATATGATAATTTGTTGAACTGTCAAAATATCGGCAATAATTCCCGATATCTGAAATTAAGAAGTATCAATACCGCACTAAACCTATTATTTATTTTACTCGTATTCAAAAAATTTGACAAAATTAAAAATTATTAATAATTTAATATTTATCTTAATACAAATTAAAATACTTTAGGAGATATTTATTTTCTTAGTATTGTTGTAAACTATCAACCTAACAATTGATACAAGCACTAGCAACTATGACTATCAGCTAAGACAATTACTATATGCATATTTCTAACCTGGATTCGAACACGGATCCTTATTGTTCAATTGCCTTTATTACAGGGCTATTTAGACTACCGAAAACTGCCGCTTTGGGAGACAATATTTAAAGTAGTCTCAGGTTTGTACTACTTGTGATCTGAAGTGGTATCACAATGTACACCTTGGAGTAAACCTTTTTAATGGGCTTGTATAAATCGCGAATATTAAACATATGTATCGGGACAATTTCCTTATTTGATTGTATGTCTAAATTCCTTACGTGATTGTCTATCGCAGCGGTTTGACTGACAAACTGACTGTATTCTCAAAGGGCCTGGTCAAGATATGATATAAAAATGTATTAACTGGGGTAACCGGGGAAACAAGAGTTATAGGCCATCCCGTGGCATTACTTTCATCGTACATGTTGAATGGTTTAATTTAGCGTAGCGAGTTTCGGAGTTTAGTAGGACTTAGACTCCAATGTCTCAGCATTACACCGAACCAGACTCGACGACAGTTCTATTGTCATGCGGCTTTAACTTTAGCTTGTCACACTCATGGCAGAATAAGTGCTTGTGTATAAGGTAGTCTACTCGGCTGCCTTTGCTTTCAGGTTTACTAGCTCTTTTTGCCAGTGTGCCCGTTTGCTTGTCAAATAGAAAGGTTGTTAGCGGACGATTTTTGTTCGTTTAATTTTTCCCACTAACCGTAAAGTGTCCAAAATAAAAATGAACTATTGCTACTTTTGCCCAACAGGCAATAAGGGGTTAATCAAATCATAGTAGCCTTTCACTCGCACTCTTATTCTGCCATGAAATGGACTATTTGTGACACCTGTCAAAGCCGAACTCCCTGTCAAAGCCGCCCTAGTAGGCTATGAGGTAAAGCAAGGTAGGCTCTCTCTCCGACATATTTATAAACATCACAATATCTGTAAACCTGCTGTAAGTGTACATTGTTAGGAATACTATCACAAAAAAAAAACCAAGTAACCTCTCCAATTTGTTCAAGAATTGTGACGATTTTTCATCGACAGTTCAAAAAGTAAAATGGGTTTGGTTAATGAGAAACGTTTTCGAAAAGTCGCCATATTGGTGATTCTCTCTTGTCTGGCTGGATACACGTATGTGTATCAGGATTATCTGGCGGACCGTTGGATGTATAGTGTCACCAAACTGCAGAATGCCTATTTCGTCAACTCGGAAGGCTGCCGAATGAGATCATTGGATATGATGAATCCCACGATAAAGGTCTTCACTAATCAACATGCGCCCAAATTGACCTGCTGGCAGAAAAGTTGGTTCCGCCCCAAAGTCTACAATGGTAAATGGACCTTAGAGTTCAATGCGGCGATTGTGAATCAGAAAAATAGTTATTTCGATGGAAGGAATGTCTACTGCTCATACTATCCAATGAGGCGAATACCCAAAGATGACGTAACAAATGTGGCGGGTAAGGAGGTTCGATTCGATTTGGTCGCACCGTATCGTGTAATCATTCCAACTGGAGTACGATTCGTGACAGTGGTGTGTCGGGACCAATTTAACAACGAGACGCTGCATCAAGATGTGCACTTTTTTGTGCAACCTCCGCCAGAAGATTTGCAGTACGGCTATGTCCAGGAGTTGAAGAGATCTACCTCCGAGACCCAACAAGGAGGAGAACACTTGTTGTCTGTGATGATTCTTGGCCTGGACAGTGTTTCGCATTTGAACTTTCTCCGTCAGATGACCATGACCAGGCAGTTCATCCACGGAAAGGTCTCCCACGTTGAGTTCTGGGGCTTCAATATGATCGAGTGGAATACCTATTCGATTCTCATACCACTATTGTCGGGACTGAAAGTAAACGAATTCGAAAAATTATGCTACTCCTCGACAAAAGAAAGAGATAACAACAAGTGTCCTTTAATTTGGAAAGATTTCAAGAAGGCTGGCTACAACACGAGTTTCGCCGAGGATGAAACCATCGAGACGCTCTTTAATTATGTGAAAGGTGGCTTCAAAGAACCACCCACCGACCATTATCTCCGTCCAGCGTTGCTCGCCATGGACAAATTCAGAGGCAAGATGAGTAATCACAGGAATGTAAGATGCGCCGGCGGACGGACCTATGGCGATTTGATATTGGAGCAGATTGATCAGCTCATACCACACATGCAGCGTCATCCGTTCTTCTCCTACTACTGGTGGAGCCAGGGATTGAGCAGTGACCTGAACTTTCCCAAGCAGGTCGACAGGCGATTTGTGAGACTCCTGTACAAGCTGCGGGTAACGGGAATTATGAATAATACGTTTATTTTGTTTATGTCCGATCATGGCCTCCGTTGGGGTGGATACCGGAGGACTTATCAAGGCATGTTGGAGGACTACCAGCCCATGTTGTTTGCCTTTTATCCCAGCTGGCTGAGGAAACGTTATCCATTAGCCCTTCGAAATTTGCAAGAAAATTACCGCAGTCTAATCACTACCTATGATCTACACGATACTCTGGTCGACCTGCTGGATCTAAGAACACTGAAAGATGATATCATCCGGAAGAGAACAGAGGAGTTGTGGCAACGCCATGGCGACCAGACACCCCGTAGTTCAAGTCTCTTCCTCCCTGTGCCGCCTTGGCGAACTTGCAACACTTCCCACATTGCCTCACCGTATTGCCTGTGCCACAGACTCACTCCCGTGGCCACAGATGACGCCATGGTGCAGCGTTCTGGCCGCACTATAGTCAAGTCAATTAACGACCTTCTACAGCCGTATCCACAATGTCAGAAACTGAAACTTAAAGCTATAGTCAATGCCTATCAAGCCACGCAGCCCCAAAAATCTGAAGCTTGGTTCGACCAAGATAATAATCTGGACTTGGAGTTCAAAGTTCGATTGCAAACCATGCCGGGAGGAGCTTTCTTTGAGGGCACAACGCGTATTCAGGGCTACATTGTGATGCTGGTCGACGAGATCGTCCGAGTGGGCGATCAAAACAATAATACGCTGTGTATCGATGATCCAGGAGTAGATATGTACTGCTATTGCAATCTGCCTTAAAATTTCTCACTGTGTAACTGGAGGAGGAACAGGAGAATCATCGCCATCAACCTAGATGCCTATTAAAGATTGAAGCTTGTGAAAATCAAGAAATTAATTAAATTAAATTACCTAATCTTCTGATAGTTAAATTGAGTCACTGGGTTTCGCGAAGAACTTGTCACAGCGACCAGGTGGTCGTCGCACAGGAAACCAATCTCCAATTCCTATTAACCAGTATTCTGAGCATTGTCGGAGCTTGCTTCCTGCCTTTGCCAGTCGACCTTCTTGTTTTCATCGATGCTGAGAAGGTATCTAGTAGACGCACATCTTTCTAGCTCATTCCACCCTCTTCACTTGTGTAACTTGCTATATCTTCCATTTTATTGAAAGTTTGTAATATCCTAGAGATTACTGGATTCTTGTAAACTTATGTTTAGAGAGATTAAGTAGCACTAACATAGAAACTAAAAGAACCGCTTAGTAGTTTGTGTAACTTCGGTTACTCTCGTCAGGGCGAAGATAGTTGCTGCGTGGTATTCAGCATTCTCTTTGCAAGCAAACTGCTCCATCATGATGAAAATGTTCAACTCTTGACAAGAGAAAATAAAGTAAGTCGCTGGCCGACTTGGATATACCATGCATGAGGGGAAAAAAAGTACATCGAGTTTATAAAACTAAATTCATATATTAAATTTCTTTCGTATGCGCGATTTCTAACATAGGCTATCTCGCTCACTCTTATGTGTGTGCACTTTAGCGCTCCACCGGCCAAATTCGTCCTTGCAAAACATTTCAACGAATAACTCGGCCATTTCTATTCCGATTTTTATCAAATTTGGTGAAATTATATATGTTCATAATATATATAAGTGTGCCGCATTAAATTTTGGTACGATAAATATTGCGGGAGAAAATCACTTTTTATTGAATTCCGGAGGCGGAAGTGGGCGTGGCAAAAAAAAAAAAACTTGGTCAGTGTCTATACTACAAGAGTCCACATTCTAAATTTGGTAGCTCTATCATTTATAGTTGCTGAGATCTCTGCACTCTTACGGACGGACGGATAGACGGACGGACGGACAGACGGACGGACGGACAGACGGACTTGGCTATATCAATTTCTCTCCTCATGTTGATCACGAATATATATACTTTATAGGGTCGAAAAAGCTTTCTTCTCCCTGTTACATACATTTCGGCGACTTTAATATACCATTTCATCCTATAAATGCATGGTATAATGAAAGGAAAACTTAATATTTAAAATGAATAATACTTTGGCTTAAAATTAAGGAACAACTTACTGTGATAGTTCAACGCTCTGTTGTTTTATATGTATTTTGTAATTTCAAGAAGCAATTAAGCTTGTTTTGCTGAGCAGCTTATTGCACACACAAACACACATTCGGACAGACAACTGTATTTGAAGGAACATAAGTAAGTATATATATGGATGTAGATTGTGGTCTTACTTTACTTGAGGCGTTGATGTTAAGCCGACAGTCCGACAGATAGTGGGGACAAAGCGACAGACAGTTTAGCCAATTGTTTGTTTGTGTGTTTGTTTGTTTGGTTGCTTTTGCTTCTGGCCGTTGCTATTGTTGCTAATGCGGCTAACCATGTTGACCCAAATTCTGACATCTCTGGTAACATTTGCCCTCTATTAAGTTGATTATGAAATAAAGTAAATGTGAGCGATGGCGGCAAAGTTGGAAACACCAGCAGAAGAGCCACAGACAAAACCGGCAAACTGTGGCAAACTTTCAGTTGAAATTAATTTATCAACATAGTTCGTATTGGAGCTCAGCTCATAACTCTGTCCAGACACGCACACGCATATGTCAGAAATAGATATATACTCTCTATGGCTATATAGACAACTGGATGGAGAGAGATTCACTTGCCACAAAATGCTCTATGGATGTGTGTGTGCACACACACACAAAGCAGTATTGCTTTTCAGCCAGCGGCATGTCTGTTATTAAAGTTTCAGTTTTGTGTTTCTTGCTTTGTGGCATGATGCAGCTGCAGATATTAAATTTTCCACATACATACAGCATCCATTCCATTAAAGATCCTTCGCATTTCGCTCTAATAACTAATAACTTGTTGCGATTTCATAAACATCTCAATTAACTTAATCAAAATTGATGGCAGCAAGTTGTTGTGCCTCCTCTACACAATGCTTGCAACTGTCTGTCAATTTATTTAAATTAAGTGCCCCGAAAGTGCGCCAGAACTGAGTCGCTGGGATGCTAATGAGGCGGCAAGTAGTACACGGCGTATGAGTAATATATTTATATGTAGGTAATTTCTTTTTTCGTTTCGTAAGCAAATTGCTTGCAGTCAATTTGTTCAAGCGCCTGGATAAAGGTGGTTGGAGTGACGACAGTTGATGATGATGGATTTATGTCTGCCATTTGTTTTAGCTTTGGCATACATAAGTATTATTTTTTCTGATTTTCCTTCTTTTTGCTGTTGCCGCTGTCAGCAGCAGAAAAAGTGAAATTTAAGCTGCATGAAATGTCATAAATCAATTTTCACAAATAGCCCAAAAACTTGTTTGACATGTAAGTGGAAACTGTGCGAATATTTTCCGACTAATTGAGACGTTTGCTCAAGTCGAAGGAAATGACATCAACTTTCTTTTGTTTTTCCAGAGAACACTCAATTTTGGCTGTGAAATTCAACAGAAAACAAGAAAGAAATTTCTGACTTTTGAGATGAAGTTGAATTCGGTAAATAGGAATGAAACCAAAAGTTTGTGGCATCCATCAAGTTAACTCAAACTTAACTCATGTCTATGTATTTAAAAACACTTTTCAAATGTTCGAGTCCTTCTTAAATAATTAGAGACCATTTGAAAAGTGTTTTTTTATATCTTAAACTGAAGAAGAGGCCTAAAGTCACAGCTCTGAAGGCATATTAAACAAGCAACTTAGCACTTAATAAACATTTGGAATATGACAAATGTTGAACATTTGCTTTTGTGGTTTAATCTCGATTGAAGCACGTTCACTTACGTTTGAATTCTAATTGGCCATATGCTTCATTGGCTTTAATTCCATTTGGCTGGCATTTAAGTTTCAGTTTTAATCTCTATTTTAAGCAAATTTATTACCTTTTGCTGCTGCTTGTCATGTGCAAACGATGCTCTCTCTCATTTATTTTAATGTTTTACGTGACGCATATGGGGAGGGAATCGTACTCGAAATCGAATCGCATGACTCATTAAATACAGAACTTGGGCAACGGTGTGTGAGAAGGTGGGAGGTGATGGAGAAAATGCCAAGGCAATTAACCATAACAGCTTATGCTGGGCGAACGTGCCTAATTGCCAAAAATTTTGTTCTCTCTCTCTCTCTCTAGCTCAGCTTTGTTCTATTTACTTAGACAAATTTGTATGCTTTTCATATGTGTGTGTGTGTGTGTCGCAAGCAATTAGTTTACCAATTTATCCACTAAAATGTTGGCAAACAACAAAAATTAAATTCACTTCTTGGCAATCAAAAGAAGACAAACTTCTGCTGCTGCATCATCTGTGCATTCATTTGATCCATTTTGGGTAAACGCGGAAGTTGCAAGTTTGCGCTACTCTTTGCACTGCTTGCCAAAGTTAATTTAATTAGTTTTCATTTATCTAAAGTACACGCTTCATTACATAATTTAACAATTCATTAGATTGCGACAACCATGCCATGCCAGCCATGCGCTTGTGGTAATTGAAAAGCGCGGCACGTCTTCTTTTCCCACAAAAAAAGGACACCCCTTTATCGCCCCTCCTAACTCCTCACTTCTCCACCCCAACACTTGACTCCTGCAACGTATTCTCCATCGACTTCTTTTCATTTCCCGGTAGCAGTCTCCAGTCCCCAGTCTTTTGGTTTTTATGTGCACTTTGTTATTATTGCCGCCAGACAATTGCTAATGGTCGCTGTAATTATCATTAAATGCTTGAATTAAGCTTTGGACTCTCGTCGAATCGTTTTCTCTTTTCACCATTTTTTGTTCGCTTTCTCATTCATTTTTTCCCCAACAGCTAAAGAACAAAAGTGTGGAAAGAAGAAATGGTAAAGAGCTGGGACAACAGATTTCTGCAAATTTTAATGTGTTTGTAAAAGGATTAAACTGCACTCTTCTCTCTTTAATTTGATTGAAGTGCAGTTTTTTGTGATGTAAACCTGCTTAATGGGTTTCCTCTTGCAACAAAGGAATTTCACTGATCCAGTTTTAATGTTGTTTGTTGGTTACTTCTTTTGAAATACTTTATTTTATTATTAACTATGTTATTATTCATTTATGCTATGGAAGTTCGCACAAAGCTGAATCGTAGATCTCTTCTGATTCTTTTACTATTAAATTATATTATCATTCTTCATATTTATATTGGAGAAAGCAAAAATTACTTGGAAAGTGGCAAGTAATTTGTCTGCGCAATATCTATAGCATACTTTTTTGGGGCTTTGTTCTAATTTATGAAGTTTTATAATTTATTGTAAATCAACTTACGAAAGTTTTTGTTACCCAAATTATATTAAAATTATAGAAATTTTTCTAAATATTTGAAAATATTATGCAAGTTTTTGTTATTTGAAATATGTATTTTAATTGAAATATAACATTAAAATTTAATATGGTTTTAAAATTTTTAGAGTCAAAAATGCTATAAGTAGGTTACCCTAAGAATATATCCCTGTTTTGTCCGAAATCTGTTAGCACAAGCCTTTAAGCAACTAATGGAATAATAATGAAAAATATTGATTGTTGCTCCAATTTAAAAGTAATATATTCATCTCAAAACTTATCAATATTTTGTGAGCAAATTAATTATAAAAATGGCAATTCATTGTGAAAATGTATAAAATATACATAAATATACAAAACAAGATATATTCATTATTTCTTCATTAATAAACTTTGAAATCAATTCAGATCTTCACTAGAAACTTTTCTAACGCTTTTCTTAAGTACATGCAAAGCTTTATTAATGATATCCCAAAATTGATTATTGATGGGTTCTATCCAGTAAATTAAGGATTAATATAGGCTTATGCTTATAAAGACCTAAACTCTCAAGTTAGTCATAATATAATTGCCTTTGATGCATAAGCTATCTCTATTAGTTATAAATACTAACTTTAACATGTTAGTCAGGGAAATTATTCTTTGAATAACACAAAAAAAAATGTATTACGATATTGCAGTAAATTTCTTCAAAAGGTAACTTTTTGTTGCCCCTAAATAGGTCATCATAAATACTCTGCATAGATGCTTTGCAAAAGGATTCATCTTGCATCAAAGCTGACGTTGCAAAGCGCCCAAAATCATGCAACGAAATGTTGCGAAATTGCTACCTTAGGTCATATTTTGTGAAAGCACTTGATGAGTGGGCCTATCTCTCTTTCACACAGATGAAATAAAAATTTGAGTTACAAAATGAAATTTTGAATTTAGTGAAAGCGACAAAAAGGCAAATGGGGAAAATGCAATGCCCAATGCAATTCGGCTTTAGGGAAAATTGGGTTGCATTCATAAATCAATGTTGCAGAAATGGAAAACTGCGTCACTTTTGTCTTTGAACTCATATTTCAAGCTTAATTGCAATTCACAGCCCTAGCTCGAGTGAGAGAAAATGCAATTTCGGTGTTAAAAGAGTTTCATGGTGTGGGGGTGTGGGGGAGGGGGGCTGATGGGTGGTCCAGGCATATTACTGGCTGCTGCCGCCTGTGTCTAGACCATTAGGCCCCAGCCACATGACTGTGCCTAGAAATAAATTTTAAACAAAACTCTTATACAGAGGCACTGGAGGCCATTAAAAAGGCCACCAACGAGTGGATGTCTCGTATATGTTATGTTGTGAGTACTTTATATTCAAAAGTGTGTAATTTGCAAAAGTCGGCCCAGAACGAAGTCGGCAACAGCTGCGTATGTCACATTAACCTGAAGCCTAAACAAGGGTGCGAGGCAAAAGCAAGTGGGACCCTTGGGCTGCGCCTCGTTTTCGGTTTCGGTTTCTGTAGGTCGTCAGCTTTGTCGGCATCGTTGGCGTCGCTAGCGTCGTTGATGTCGTCGGTCGCGGTTAATTATGTTTTTTGTATGTCCCGACGCATACCATGGAGAAGGTCTTTCAGTCCCCCAACCGCTTCTCTTCGGGCTCTCATCCTCTTATCGTCTGGTTCTGTGTGATTATATCGTCTCGGATTTAATGTGCACTTTGATGTGAAACATTGCTAATTTGGCTTTTTATGTTGTTGACGTTCTTGTTGTGGCCTCTCTCACCGACTCTGTGGCGCCATAGGACAACATATTTTAAGTCTTATTAATGCCCGGAATGTGACATTTTTATGTTGCTCTGGTTTCAATTATGAGTATCTGGATAAAATATAAGAAAATTTATTTGATTAAAAGCAGGTCGGTGGCCATTTATGAAAACATAAAGTTAGTCACACAAAGGTTTATAGCTGGAGCAATTTTAAAGGCCAGAATAAGCTTTCCCTTGAGAGAAAATCTGGAGAAAATATTTATTTAACATGGCAAATCTTCTCCAAATTTTGTGCAAATATGCACAAACATTTTTTAAATTTATTATATTAGTAAAATTATTTATTTTTTATTGCAGTTCATTTATTTAGCTGTCCATAGTCCAAAAAAAAAAAAAAAGAATTGGATAAATCTATTTAATTTAAATGGCCAAATGTTTAAAGCTTGATTGAATGGAATTTGGCTTATCAGATATATCTCAAATTTTTCTAATGGTGGAGCATTAGGTTGTTCATGCATTACTAAACTAACTATTAGCAAGATTAAAACTTGTTATTCATACTATTTAATTTTTGAATAAATTATATTTTAATTATTAATTTATTCAAACCAAATATTGTCTCGAAACATTTTTTTTTTTAATCAAACCATGTTTTACTTTGTCTCCACCACATTCGCCGAACCTAAGCAAATGTGTCCTTAGTTAATATAATCTTATCCAAATAGCTTTAATGACAGTTTCACTAATCTAAACAAATAACCAACGATAGCAGATTATTCCATCCGAGGGTGGCACTCTCTATATGGGATTACCTTCGTAGAATACGTTAATTACATGTGCCAAATAATCTACCTAAAGAACATCCAATTAAGTTGAGCTTAATCTGATCCAAAACCTTCTTAGGCAAACCCAAAATTATTCTTATCCGAAAAAGGGAAGTGCTCTTTGCGATTTTACTGCAATTGCAAATAATAATTTTCCGTAAATGAATGTTTAATTAACAAGAGGAAATTTAGACGTGCGAGTCACCCATTTTAATAAAATTTAAATACGTTTTTTCAATGCACTGTAAACTGAGTCTTTGTGAAATTCACACCAGTCTGAATAACATTTTTGTAGATATTACAAAGTCATTTAAAAGCGATAAGTAAAGAACATCTAAGATAGTTATTTATTACTACAATCAGGGCAGTAATTAGATGCTGAGGCTTTTAATAATTCGTTTCAGGTATTAGAATTCGATAACTTTTTAAAAATGTATTCGAATTAGCTTCTTGAAAAGATATAGTATGATTTATTTTCAATACACATCAAATTGTAAGTTCATTCAAAGATTACTGCAGTCGAAAGAAACCTTTTAGTATGTTTTTGTTTAGTTTACTATTTATAAACTGGAGAAAGAAAACTCTCACTCTGGGGTTTTGCGGTTTGTTTGGCCCCCTAAACTTGATTACTTTTCCCATTATCAAATGTTTTGCTTTACACTTTGCCGTTCTGTTGTTGTTCTTATGATTTCTGTTGGCTTTTCGCCCCTTTTTGACACCTTTTCGCTTGATCAAGTTGAACACATCAAATAACACTTGGTGGCAGATACTTACTCTCCCCCCCCTTTTTCCGCCAGCCCATCCCACACACACGAAAACACACACACATGCGTTTTGTTGTTCTTTGTGCTTATGTGTGTGTGTGTCCTTTTGCACATTCGGCTGAATTTCAAGTGTGTGCTTAACAATTTTTGACAACTTTTTTAAATTCCTCAAGCACGTAGCAGAAAACTTTTTGGCTGCCAGGCAAAAAGTAATTTTGATTTTATTAGCTTTGTAGCACCTGATGGCATCTTTTGGTATTTCACTTGGCTTTGCTTTGCTTTAGCTTCGCTTTCTTCAATTCAATTTCAGTCAATTGCGTGTTGTTGGCATAAAGTCAAAAAAAAAAGGAGAGAAATTCGAACTTTTTTCAACAACTTGACAAAGTTAACAGCTTGATGTGGAGCACCAAAAAACGAACAAAAAAATTTGTTCCTATCGACATTTTGGCTTTTCTCAATATTCTGTTGTCAAAGCATATCGGAATCAAGATACCAAAGAGCCAACCATTCGTTAAGACCAAGCGAGGCAAAAGTGATTTCGACTGCCCAGAGAGTTATTTTCTAGTCTCATGCTCGCTGCTAATTCATTCAGCCAAAAGATTTAATTAATTTTTTCTTAGAAACCAATGATGAGCCAACATATCCTATGCTATCTGGTCCATAGCTCGTTCTAGGACCCTTCGTTTCGGTTAATTTCATTTAAAGCTCTGCTTTTATCAAACTTTTAACTCACAGATTTGGGTCTTAGTATTTGATTTGTCTCAAGATAAAATACAGATATTAGACAAAGGAATTCATGGATGACATCACACATCTTTGCTGATTCGTACTTTTCTGGCTTAACATAACACACGAATCATGTCGCAGACTAAAATCTGTGTTTGAAAAAAGCCGACTATTAAAAAAAATGAAGCCGACTCGTATGGTAAATTAAATTAAGAAAAAACACACTTCTAGAAATAAATATTGTGGTAGGATGACTAGTTTTGTAGAGATAACCACCTTGAACCATCAAAAACGTGGGGAATCCATTTGTTTATTAATGTTCCCAAGGAAAAGATAAATTATTTTAATGCCATTTCCAATTCAAATGCAAAAGGATTCGCATATTCTTATTTAATGTGGGATTAATATCGAGCATGAAATCAACTTTCTCTGCGGGAGGAACTGATAACGTGTGGTAGGAACGACAAAGAGTTCAGATCACATTGTCCAACACTGTTGAAGCAGAGCAATGCGCACATCTATTAACACTAGAACTGAGAGAACACAGACAGACAGATTAAAAATAGATTCATTCGAATGGCATCCATCAAATGAAGCAGAACAAGGTGGAAGATAAGAAACTGTAAATAAAGAGATGATCTATATATATGTATACATAATTTAACAAAGACAAAGCTTAACTACAATAATATTAATAATAATATTAAGTTTTATTATCGCCCACTCGTCTTTCCCTATAAACTTGTCGGAAGGAAGTTTCAGAGTTGTCTTTTTTTATCGATATCAGATTGAGCATAAGTGATATCGATATAATTTATTCGTTATCATGTAAAGGGTATTAGAACATTGGAGACATTAGGATTATTAAATACATTAGGGGTATCATATAGAGTAGAGGTATTATATACTATACATATTCGAATACACAATTAATCTCCTATTTCAATTAAAACAAATGAAATTTTAAGTTTTAATTTATTAATTGTCTACTTTTTAGCTCGTTTACTAAAAAAAAGTTAGTTACAATGGACACTTTATACCTTTTTGAACTAACGCAAGTGAATAACCAATGTTCTGTCACAATTCCGATCTGGCATCTGCATCAGATTCATTCGTACTAACTGAAGGATCATCTTCATTATCTTCAGCGCACCCATTCAAATACCCGGTCTCCGCATCAATCAAGTAGCCAACAATATTGAATTCAGCATTCAGACTTCGCTCCCAACGATCGACAACATCCTCAACACTGACGCCCATGGGACCACAGGCAATATCAAGGACTTGATTAGCATCACAGCCGGCAAGCAGAGAGTAAGGTCCACGTTTAGAGAACTTCTCCCGTGAAGGGCTCAAATCATAGACCTTGCCATTGAGGGCAGTGTAAATTGGTTGATCCGGATGAAGGCCATCGTAGACAGACAATTGATCAAGTGAAAGTAGAATGGCATCTTTGCCCCGAGGCAGATACGACTCGTTGGTTAAGTAGTTTGCATTTGGCCTACACAAAGTGGCAAGCAATTGGCCAATTTTCGTGGTGGCATAGTAACCAAATGCAAATGAGATTACCACCAGGCTAATGGGACTCTTCAGCACTGGTCTCAACAGGTTAGCAGCTGCCGTCATATTCAGGTTCAGCTCTGCAAAACGAAATATGTTAATTCAATTGCCTCCATGGAGATTGACTTTTCCATGACTTGCCAGTTAAATGTATCTGCATTTCTAAGAAAATTCTTTGTTTCGGATGTTCGTTCATCAAGGAATGTATAATGGAATGACTTAAATTTAGTTTTGTTCATATTGAAATAGAAAAGATATTCAGAGGCATATTGATTGATTTCTCAATATGGAAAAATAATTCCTTATTTCCATTGCCGACATCCAACAAAAAGAAAATTCAATTTTTCTCCATTAAAATATTCATGAGATTTTCCGAATTGAAGAAAAATGTTTTTTGTTTTCATTTAGAGAGCACTTTGGTAATTGATTCTGCTTAATTTTATATTGTTGAGTTTATTTTATGAGAAACTCTTGGCACAAATTGTCATTTCGCCTTGGCAAAGTTTTCTCTTCGCAGTCATTTCCTCTTTTCATTAACATCGCCTATTAGCATTGCCCCAACTCAAAGAGGAAAAGTAAACTAAGCAAATCTGCTGGCATTTTAATCCTTTTGAAATTTGCTTTAATTAACTCAAATAATAAGCAGCAACATGGGCTAACCCCCCTCCCGACCACCAAACTCGTGCCGCCGCCTGTTTGGGGCCTTTTTATGTTGTTTGTGGGCTTATGAGCTTTGGCACTTTGTGGTTTTTTTTTGTGGAGGTGCAGACAGAGAGAAAGAGTGAGAAAGAGCGCGCGAGAGAGAGAGAGGGATGGAGGATTGACAAAGGCAAAAAAAAAAATGCAAACCCAACTTGAATGGCAGTCGGATTTCCGACATTTGCCAAAGTAAATTTCAGTTCCAACAAACCAAGACTAATAAGTGAAAAAACAACCCATCCGGAGTAAGAGAGCGATATGGCGATGGAGTGAAAGCTACAGGATGAGCAGGGGGCCAGGAGGTGGTGGCAGAAAGTTAATACGTACAGCTGCCCGCTGTTTGTTTGCAACTGAAAAGTTTATTAATAACCACAACATAAGGCGAACCCCCTAAATACAACAATTTTATTTATATCATTTTTATTTTAATTAAAAGTCCGCGCGCACACAAATAACAAAACAGAAAACAGGCAAAAAAATAACCAAAACGGAATACCACAAAAAAGCAAATGTAATTATATTTGAACAGCATGCGAAATATGTTTTAATTTATTAAATTAAAGTAAACGCAAAACAACAACCAACACCAGCGAAATAAATATATGTGCATGTTCGTATATGTATAATAAACTGAGATGAAGGCGAGCAGCGAGCCACAAACGGGCCCAAAGCTATGTCTATATGTATTCGCATGTAAGCATCGTCACACGCGGCGTATGCGTAATGTGCGCACAGCAAAATCAACGTTATGCAAATTTTAATGCGGGCATAAGGCGGAAACTCGCAACGCTTGGCTTTCCTTTCGATTTTTCGTTCCCCACTCGGCAGCTGAGTAAAGTTGTTCTCGCTCGCTTTACAGGATATGCAAAGCTTACCGAATGGAAGGACAATAGGAAAGATGATGCAGATCCAAGAGATAGTTGGCAAATTAGCTAAAGCTTAGAAGAAAAGAAAAAAAAATAACATTTGTCCGACTAGATCGATGGTTGTGTTAATTTTATTTGTGTCTCTGTAATATGTTGGCCCTACATGATCCTAAAGAACAAGGTGGGGCAAAAGTATTGATCGACAAAAGCATTAGAACATCTGGTGACCACTTTGTATATATAATTTTAAAAGAGAAAGCATAAATTGGCTTAGAATTTAACTTTCCAATAATCTTTCTAAAAGGATTTCAATTTAAATTTTAAAATTGTATCCTTTCTGAGAATCCCGAAATTCCTAGTTCTTTGTTACAATCCATCAGATACAGGGTATACCTTTGTATATTCAGTTTCAACAGAACTTTTCCTTAGGGATTTCTTTGCTGTTATATTTACATGTGTGTACACACATACATACATATACGCGAGTATGGCGCGAAATAACATTTGTTTCACACACATATGTACGCACATAGAGAAATAATCGCATACTGTATGAACAAAAAGCTTATTAAGTCATATTAAAGTCCAAGTACAACCAATTTGATAAAAAACAACAGCAACTGACAGGCAGCCGACATGGCGCATGGAAATGTTTTTAAGCACAGTTTTATGCTCACATTTGGTATTAATGTTGATAGCAAATGACAGAGATCGGCGCTATGTATGTAAACATGTATATAAGTATCTCAACGTACTAAATATGAATGAAAGTGGCAGCAGGTGGCTTAATAACACATGGCGGATTGCATTTGCGGAGGGATAAAATTGTGTAAGCCGCTCCCATGGCAGTTCAATTAGAATTTATTCGCTTGTACACGCGTAGCAGGGTGGAATATTGGGAGAGTGTTTTTTAAAACAAAAATTTACAACACTTTTACTCACTTGTACACAGTGGGTTGAGTGTTTAACACGCAATGGGGAAAATCCACCTGATCCAATTTGGTTGAATTTGTACTCCTCTTTAAAATGAAGAGTCCATTCTCTCGCTTTTCTTAAATTAAAAGCAATTACAGTAAATATTTGGTATAATGCAGTTTTATGAAACTAATACTAAATATAAATAAAATTTAAAAAATCTCTTCAAAAACGAATATGTATGGTAAACGTCCCTTATATGTTCACTCTATTCGCAAATGTGCCCGCCCAACTCTAGTCTTTGTGATATATGGGCACACAGCGCGGGTTCATGTTATCGATTTTTGGACACACTTAGAATAAGAGAAGTTGGAAGCAAACCGTGTTTTAGCAGTAAGTAATTAAATCTAAAAATAAATTAACAATCCTTTGGGATTTTTCAAGAATATTATAGTAACAAATAATGTTAAAAAATCAAAAGAGCTAACTTTACCATTTCTGAAATTTCTATACCCGTGCATTTCATTATTATTAATTATTAGATAATGGTGAATTAATTACCTTTTAAGCAACTCTCGACAATAAGTATATATTTATTTCTTCGTTTTCTTATTTAACTTCAATTATAAAACGGGCCATTACGTTTCTTCTTTTTTTTTAAAGTAAAAACTTTTTATTAAATCTTAAAATTTTTGTTTTTTTAATTTTGCCTAAAATACTGGGAAATATACTGGATAGATAAAAAATAAAGAAATTACTATTTCCTATACTACACTATAAAAAATATATTCTAAGCTGTCACTTTAAACCGTCAAAAATCCAAACAACTAACAAGAGATTTTGTTAATAGTTCAAATAAACATTTAACTCAAAATGTATTATTTAAAATCAGCATTTTACAAAATGTACTCCATTTTGGCATTTAATCTCATTCCAAAGATAGTCAGGTGCTTTTTTCTTAATTTTATTTTATTTGTATCATTTTGTGATTGCCATTTTCGATATTTATAGTCAGAGATGTCAAAGAAATGGAGCACCTAGTTAACACCAAATGTACTACCAAAATTATTCAGTAAATCATACAAATAACAAACGATATTCTAAGCAGACATGATTTCAAATTATTTGAAAATAATATCAATCTGGCGCACCAAATGCATGATGGCACTCTACTCGATAAAACACATACAATTCAATTTGATTCCCAATTCACGATACCAAGGCCAGTGCCAGTTGATGCTGCAGTAACCAGTTGGTATGCTAAATGCTGCATTGCAGCAAATATATATACCTACATACATATAGAGGAAAGTAGTAATTCGATATCAGACACCAGGCAGGCAGCTCACACAAGCTCAAACCGCATCAAAATGTGTGGGGGGGGGGGGGCATGTATAACAATTTTCGACTCAAATATATGTGGTACAAAAAGTTGGCAACTTTCGATTTTTTCCCCGTTGGCATTTGCTTTATTACAGATATTTTGTGGGCGTTAGCTTGGACAGTTACAGACACAGGAGGGGGAGGTGGAGGAGGTGTGGCACCATGCACTAAAAAATTGGCACTGGTGCTTTATTGCCCCAGTTTTGTTCGTCGCTTTTGCTACTGGGTTGCGGTTGCCAGCAGGCGCCAGTTGCTGCACCTTGACACTTTTGCAATTGTCGCATGGAAATTCTATTTTCATTTTTCCTTTTCTTTTTTTTTTGGGTTGTTGCTGCTCAATTTGTAGTTGGATTCTGAAACTATTTTTTTCTGGATATACACTTGCAATAGAAGTAATGCAACTTTCATCAGATGTTTGCCGCAGGATGAAAGCATCTTTGAATTATATATAAGTTGATCGTTGAGGTTTTCGGTAGGTAAAGTTTGAAAAAAGGATTAAATCAGCAAAAAATAAATTGCTTAATTTAATGGGTGCCGAGTTAACTTAAAGCAAAAAAAAACATAAAAGACTTTTGAACTATTTTTAAGAGGTGCAGTGCTCTCAAATAATTATGAGGACAGTTCTCTACCTAGACTTAATACATCTGCATCAATATTCCTCTTATAAATCAAAAAGAAAGAGTATACATAGTTCTGTACGTTCAAATAGTAGACCCGCCCTTTGGGTATTTTATGATAGTGGAAAAACTATTTCAACGTCCATGTGGCCCAAGCTACTTCGAATTGCGTGGGCAAGTGTTATGGACTTTTCCTTGTTGTTCAATGAATAAATCATGGAGCATTTTTTTACCCTTTATTTTTAGTTTGTATGAAATTTTGGCAATTGGGAATTTCTACAAGATATGGGCCAACTGCAGTGACCATGTTATATTTTTTCGTTGATTTTTGTTTCAAACAGATTATTTGAAGCTTTGATTGATTTTTAGAACTCTGCTGAACTGACATGGTAGATTTTATTTTCATATATTTGATATTTGCGATTAAATTTTCATAGAAAGACTTATTCGAATAATTAAAAAGAAATGTATCAGACTGCCATCGTGTGACTTTAAGCCATTTCGAATGTGTTCCTTGATTAAAGGCATTGTCACATCATGAAAAATGAACACACTTCCCCCATTAGGTAACGGAATTTCTCATTAAAACACCACACGAAGTGGTAAAACTCAATCTGATTTGCTCATTTATAATACACCAGCTATGGCAGCATTGCATTAAATCAATATTCGATGGTAAATCTCTCTGACTGTTTGCCTATCTACGGTTATAGCTCTATATGTATCAGGTATGTGTGCGGTATGTTCTGTTCATTCACTAAATTATAAACTTTCTTCCGGCAGCTGCGACGGGTGTGCTGCATAATTACGAACACAACCGAAAATTAATGAACTCTCCAGTGCATGAAGGAGTGAAGTGGTGAAGAGGTAAAACGGAAGTCCTGGCACCGCATAAATATTGCACACTCATACTCACAGAGCCAGGCGGCTGAGATAAGAAGAGGGCGGAAGAGGCACAGATACAGATACACCCGCGGCTCGAACTTTTCGCAGTTCGAATTGATGAGTAAAGCCAAAATTATGTGGAAGGGCTTGGATGGGATGGCTGGCTGAAAGTTTTTGGCACGTTCTCATGCTGTTGCCGCAATAATTTCTCAGTTTCTCGGTTTCTTCATATACGTATGTATGTATACATATATATTCTTTAGCCAAGTCACGAAAGTTGCTCATTACGCACAAAAGTTGCTGCGAAATTCGCATTCTGATTCAATATTAATAACTTGTCGGGGAATGTCGGTTTATGAGTTCGTTCTGTCGAAATGTTTGCACATTTCTCATTAAACTTACGCATATATCACGCATACGCCGCATTGTGCACAATTAGTTGCAGTTTACCACACACTCTGATCCCCTCGCCCCCTCCCACGCTCAGTCAACTCCAACCTAATGATACTTAATGTGTAAATCATTATAATAAATTACATGATGCTAAAACGAGCGAGTGAGAAAGATGAAGACGAAAATAATAATAATAATAATAATGAAAATCCGCATAATGTGTGCCCCGACATGGAAGACAAATAAAAACAAAAAGCAAAGCCAAGGGGCGAGTCCTTATACACGCATTAGACATAAAGACCATAGACATTAGTGCGCATAATGAAAAGTATTTCCCACTAAGTGCGTCACTACAGACACACGACGATGCTAATCATGATGATGCAGCAGTGGTAGATGATGATGAAGCAAAGTCAACCACTACATCAAAAAAGAGCCAGACCAAAAAAAATGGCGTCCACACACAGCGCTCCACAAGTTATGAAAGCTTTGCGCCCTAACCACCCTCAATATTTTGCCCCCCAATCAGCTGTTTGGCCAACCCACCAACAGCTGTTCATCACAATGTTTTGGGTAATTCTGAAGCATCATTCTCCCCCCAAAAATAACCCAAAACATGAAGTCAAAAGGATGCTGTGCGCAAGGCACAGAGAGAGAGAGTCCTTCCCTGCACTCTCAGTTTTTATAGCAACGCAAAAGCTCTTTGGTTTTTTATCTGAGCGAGGATGCCGAGATTCGTTTCGGTCCACGATGACGCCAGTAGCGGAGCAACTTTGAAACGTTACGGTTATCTTCGGATCTCAAGAGCGCGTCTCTAAGTCCATCTAATTCGAACTAACTCAACTCAGCTCGGACTAGTTAGAGAGCAGTTCGAACGTGGCGGCAAACTGCATAATTCCGGTTCAGTTTGAACAAAAAAGTTTACATTGTTTAAAAACTAATTAAAGTGAGTTTCTGTTTTGAGAAATAAGAGAGAGAAAGTGTAATTACTTCAATTGTATCTTGAGACTAGAACTGCAACAATATAATGACTGTTTGAATGAGACATTGATATCGTCGAACAATTGGATTATTAACATTATAAAGTAATTAAATAAATATACATTAAAGCTGCCACCAATAATGTTCTAAAAAACTTATAGCATCTTCTTTGGATTGTTATTGTTATTTCGTTTTGCTACCTTTGATATAAACATATTGGAGGCGCAAAAAAAAAAATAGTTCTTTATGTCTACGAATTTCTTAAATAATCGATGCCTTTTGTGTTTTTAATGCCCTGGATATGCCTAAAAATATGACTTCATTTTGGCAATTGTTTCATTCAGAAGTGACTGGAAACATCTCTGTCATCTAATGAATATTTAATGCTATGATTTTTTAATAATCGTTCTACAGAGTCCAGACACTCATGTTTTTGTATGAAAATTATAAAAAATGTAAATTCTTTGATGTGAATTTGCGAATATGTGTTCAGTGAATTGTAAATAATTTATAGATTACTGAAAATATTCGCCGCGGAAAATGTTATTCTCTATTAACTTTGAATGAAAATAATATTAAAAACAATTTAATATAAAAACGATATAAAATTGGATTTCAAATAATACTCTATGAATAATGGCAAATAAATTTATATTTATTTTTATTTTGAATGAGTTTGTGTGGCATCATCAGGTCATGAATATAATCTATATATATGTATGCCATATATAGATAATATATGAATATGATTATAAACCTATATGCCATATAAATATTTATGTTTATTTATATGGAGTGAGTGTAAGAAATTCTCCTTCGTAAATTTTTGGTTGCTGTTTGAAACAAAATTGGAGCATGAAATCAAAAGTTTATAGATTATAGATTAGAAATAATATTAATAATTGCAATTCAAACTTATTTTTTAGAGTCTAGTGCTTGTAATTTAATTACTTACAAAAGGGAAAGCAAACTGCGACTTCTTCCGAAAGTTAGACTCCAAAATTAATGCTTGAATAGTATAGTATAGTATGGAAATAAATATCGGATAAATACATCTTGAAACTGCTTTAATATCAAATAAAACAAAAGGACATTTTGAAAAATGTTTTCAATTTTAATAAAAGCATTTCAAAATTTAAGAAATTTTTAATTTGTCTCAACATTCAGGATTATGTAATATATCGAACTTTTCTCACTTCTTGACTCACGTATGTAGATCTGTGAGCTCCTGATTCGATAAAACATTACTAAGTATATGCACATGTGTTAGTCCGTATTAGAATTCGTTTCGCTTAAGTAAACCTTTCGCTTTAGTAAAACCTGCAAAATGCTAAGAAAATAAGAAACTTTCATTGAAATTTCATAACATTTAATTATAAATTCGATATGCCATTAGTACAAATAAACAAATTTGTGAAAATATTGAGTGAAATAATGTACTTCCAATGTTATTGATACTTCATAGTTTTCTATTTGCTTACATTTTGGAAATGAGCTGCCATTTAACCCCACAGTGGTACCAAAACTGTCTGAATATCTATTAAATGTGATCCCACTTTGCATTCAATACGCAAAAATTTGCTTTATTTCAAGGTAAACAACCTTTTGCATGCTCTTCTGGTTTTTCATCTAGTGAAAAGAGGAACCGAAAAACACAAATAGCACACAAAAAAATTCTTTGCAAAACAAACATAGTAAAATTCATGAAAAGCAAACAACAAAAATAAATTTTAAATAAAACAACACCCACAGACGCACACACACACACACACATACACACACATACATTGATAAAAACAAGACAAAAAGTGCAAACACAAAAACGAGAGCAAAAAAAGTGACCCAAACAAATAACTTGAAATTAAATCGACAGTCAAACTACAAGGGGGGGAAAGACTACCACAAGTAAACGATAGTGTTCCAAGAGTAAGAGAGATAGACCGAAAGAGAGAAAGTTAGATAAGGAGAGACAGAGAGAGAGATAGAGAGCAGGAGGTGGGGACTGCTGTCGGACAGTGTACGTGCCTTTCCTTTTTAAAACTACATCAAATAACATTTACTAGCAGAAGCTGCTACCAACCAAACCTCCCAACCTCGCAGCCTCCAGCCCCCCTCAGCATCTGAAGCTAACACTTGAACCTACGACCCGCCAACGACCTTCCTTCTGCTGTTGCCATTGCCTCTTTTTTTTTTTCTCTGGCATTTCAAGTGCCGCGCACAAGGGCTTCGATTTCAGCTGTGGAAAATGAGAGCGAGTGGTGTGTGTGTGTGTGTGGGTGTGTGTTGGTGACTTGGTTTATGTTGTCACCCCAGCGAGGTAACCGGCAACCCCTAAGCGCTTCACTTTACATAGCAAAAACTAGAAGATTGTAGAGATTAAGCTCCCGCCAACCGAACCCACATCTCTCCATCTCTCCATCTTCTACGTCTTCTACGTCTTCTCGCTATCGTCATCTCGGCGTTCTCTTTCACTGTGATTTGTATGCGTTGCCTTCGTTTGGCCGGGTTAATGTTGGCTTTGCCCCCGTCCCCTCTCTCTCCATCCGTGTATGTGTGTCGGTCGGGTGGCTGTTTGTGGCGAAACGCCTTAGAGTTGACTCCACCAACAACATTTCGCTTATCCTCATTCCACCTACCACCTCATCATGCCTAGCGGCATACGTTTTACACTAAAAACCTACGTAGCTACTTTCTTTCCGCCCTCTCCACCATCGACCCCCCGAAACATCATCCTCTTTTCTGGTCTGTGTGTGTGTGTGTGTGTTTTTGGCGTGTTTGTGGCATAAAAATAAAGATAAATGCGAGTTCTTTATAACATAGCAGCGTGGAACACTTTGAAATGGCGCCACAGATCCACGCACAGTGGTTCAAATTGCCTCGATATGGGAAAGAGAAAGGAATGATGGGTGAGAATTCTCAAGTTCCTAGAAAAAGTTCAAAAGAGAGAGAAGGTTCCGTTTCTTAAAAACTCAAAATGCTGTTCCTTTTGGTCCAGAAAATTCCTTCACATTGCGTTTTACACCCGAAAAACCACTGTTTGTCGCACACCTTGCTTTCGAACCGACTTCTGGTGGAGGTTGGGGTAGTTGCTATCAAAAAACAGTCACAGGCAGGCAGGAGCAGTGGCTGGGGCAGTAGCAGCCGAAAACTTGTGGGTGGTATACACAGAGAGTTTTTGTCTAGACCAGGCCAAGAGAGAGGCACCGAGAGCGGGGAGTAGGAACGTTGGAACAGCACTTCGGCAATGCGTTGCTTTCTCTGTGCGGTAGCTGCGGTTGCGAGTTTTAGATTTCTAGATATACTTTTGTATGTATAATTTTTTTTTTGTCCCTCAAAAAGCGACCACCTCACTGGAAATAAAATGTGAAAAAAACACCAACCAGATGATAAGATAAGGCAAGGCGCCGATTTCAAGATACCCTATAGCAATGTAGGAGGTATGCAATTTATCATTTAGTTAAAATATCTACTTCAGATTGAATATATTTTCTCAGATGATGGAGGAGGATGATAAAGGTTGGCTTGGGCTAGTCCTTACAATAAAATGTTAATAAGTCTAAATACTAACATAAGAAATTTCGTATCTTTCAATACCTTAAGATCAGGCTTGAAGGACTTGACGAGAAAAGGCGACAATCTTGTAAAGTTTTAAAGTAGATAAAAATTCGATAAGAACTGCATCAAAACTTTGAAAATCGGTAGAAAATTGTCCTAAATACAGCCTTAGGAAAATTTAAACTTTTACCAAAAATTTTTCAATAATTGTCAAAAAAATTTATGTAAAAACCTCTACTTTGCAACCTCTAACTATGCCAATTTTTGGACGACTTCAAAAAGTCATGTCTTTTTTTGCTGCTCTGAATGTGAGTTATAAATTGGCAATCAAATCTAAAAAACTAATTTTGACCCGATTTTTGAAAAAAATTACAGTGTATACACTGCAAAAATTTTCAAAAATCGGTTAGAAATTTTTGTTTCCAAAATTCAAAGCTTTTGATACCATTTTAAAGTATGTGAAAATGTGACAAGAAATCGATAAAAGTTTTGGAAATCGGTTGAAAATTGTCAGAAAGACAGCCTAAGAAAAATGGAAATTTTGACCAAAATCATACTATTTTTCAAAAAACTTTCAAAAATCCCCAGTTTTGCTATCTTTTAAAGTTTTGATGGCATTTAAAAGTAGATTAAAATTCGAAAAAAACTACATCAAAACTTTGAAAATCGGTAGAAAATTGACCTTAATACAGCCTTAGGAAAATTTCAAATTTGACAAAACAAATTTCAATTTCTTTGCCAAAATTTTAGCAAAAACCTCAACTTTGCAACCCTCTAACTATGCCAATTTTTAGCCAATTTCAAAATGTGATGTCTCTTTCTGCTGCTCTGAATGTGAGTTATAAACTGGCATTCAAATCTGAAAAACTATTTTCGACCCGATTTTTGAAAAAAATTACAGTGTATACACTGTAAAAATTTATAAAAAATCGAGTCGAATTTTTTTTTCCAAAATTCCAAGCTTTTGATGGCATTTTAAAGAATGTAAAAATGTAATAAGAAATATATGTTTTACATTTTGAAATCGATTGAAAATTGTCTAAAATACAGCCCAAAGAAAATCCAAATTTAGACCAAAATTATACAATTTTTCGAAAAATTTTCAAAAATCTCCAGCGTTACAATCTACTAAACTTTGGATGTTATTTTAAAGTAGACAAAAATTCGATTAAAACTGCATAAAAACTTTGAAAATCGGTTGAAAATTGTCCTAAATACAGCCTTCGGAAAATATCAATTTTGACAAAAAAAATGTTCAATAAGTGGTCCAAAATTTATGCAAATTTAATTTCATCAGTTTTACTCCTTCTTTCAAAAGATGAATGAAAGGAACCTTGTTGAGATTTATAAGGATGCCCTCGACTGTCCACATCTTTTCGCATTTATGGATTGTGCTGATATACCCTGTTACAGGATACACGCACCACATTCCGACTGAGAAAAAAGTAAAGAAAAAGCTTCGGCTTTGCATATAGCGAAAAACGTTTTCGCTATGTTTATCTACATTGGCCCATCTCTGGGCCAGTGTCCCTGCTAGTGTGTGGGTGTATGGGTGTGTGTTGATATTAGCGCTTCTTTATGGCTCTAAGTGTAAGTGTGTGAGTCTGTTTGTGTGTGTGCCACGCTTCGTCGCATTTTAAATTAGGCTTCATTTTTATTTCTATTTACTTTTAGTCTTGTTTTGTGAGTCTCTCTTTCTCTCTCTCTCTGTCTCGCTCTCTCTCTCTCTCTATTGCAACTGTGTTTACGCAGCAAAGTTTTTTTTTTACACTCTCCTACAGCAGTCGCCCTTTACGTTTTTCTTTCGCTTTTGTTGTGTTTATTTTTCATTTTCACTTTTATTATTGCAACATCTCTACAATATTTTTGTTTATGCCTCTGTTTATTTGGGCTGCGCCAAGTAAAATGTTTGATTTATTTTTTTATTTGCCAATGAACGTGTTTATTTATGGTGTTTCGCCTCCTGCATTCCCTTCCTGCCGCATCCTCGCGTCGCGTCGCGTCCTTCCTTTTTTTTCTCGCTTGGTTGGGTTTTTCCTCCTTTCAGCTTACTCTTGCTTTTTACCCATTTCATATGTTTGTTATTGTAAGCTGCAGTAAATTGGAAATTTCTCAAATAGCTTGGGTGTGTGTTTTATTTGGGAATTAGCTTTGTGAGCAAAAGATTTATGCAAATCGTTCTTTTTAGCTGGAATACTGCAAACAAAAACACGAAAAAGAAAATTCATTCAATTATTTGAAAAGAAAAAGATAAAAGTTGGTGAACTGAATTGAAATCTATAATCTCAGTTGCGATCAATTTGATAATTGTATCCAATATTCTTATCTACATCTGCTAAGTACCAATCTGTGGTAGAATCTCCAAGTTTTTCAAAATATTCAATTAATTTTTGGCTGATTTATTTATTTTAAGTTTGTAAAGAAAAATTTTTAAATTCAGAACTAATTGATGAATGTTTTTATCAATGTTTTTCTCAACATACTTAAAGTGGAAAGCTTCCAAAAGACAATTAAATCTCTTTACGATGAAGACGCATTGCTTGAGGCCTCTATTTAGTTTGTTGTTCAAAAGTTTCTAATGGAAAATATATTCTCATTCTTGTCTAGCAACATCTTTTTGTCAGATTAAATAACTAAATAATCAAACAAACGGAAGCTTTATATGTTTTGCTTATTCTGGATTAGTTTTAATCCTCAAATTAAGATCAGGAAATGGTCCTAGATAAAAGTCCTTTCAATATCCTCTCATTCGTGCTAACATTTTTTAATAATCTAATGCAGAGACCCTGAAGACCCACAACAAATAATGTTCCTCGAACAAAACATGATTGAAATATCAGGAAAACGCTTTGAATGCCAGCGTTTTTCTTGTTTTTCTTATTTTTCTTGTTTTTCCCAACATGAAGAGCAGGCAGTAAAAATCATTTCAATGGTTTAGACTACAGAAAAAGAGCTCTCAAAAGACCGCTTCATAAGCCAATGCTCGGCAGGAATTTCGCCAACTAAAATATGAAATTCCCCTCTCCTTACAAATCTGTTATCCCAGTTTTTATATTTTCCTGTTTCCTGTGTTCTCTCCCACAAACAAACAAACCAGCAAAAAGAAAAAAAAACACAGAAAAACAGAAAAATAAGTGGGCAATTGAAGGGAAAAAGAGGAAAAAATTCTGTTTCACTTATCGGGACTTATTTTCGTCTTTGACTTTAAGGTGACTTTAAATACCAAAACCTTGCCGAAAAGAATTTAAGCGGATTTCGTTTCGTTTGTTTGTGCTTGAGCGGAGTCTGCCGGAGTCCTCCCCTTAACCCCCTCCCATCCCCAAAAAAAAGACCCTTATGTTGTTTGCCTTCATCAAATTTTTCGTATGCTATTAACTTTTCCCTTTGAGTTTTTAACTTCAATATGCTCGATCAGCAGCTCTTTAAACTTTTTGTCCATTTGGCGTAATCAACAGTTAAATTATTTGTCACAAATATTTCACTGGGCTGGGCTTGGGGTTGAAATTGGAAACCGCTTTACGTAAATACACATGGCACATTTCAATATAACACAACCACAAAGTCAAATTGCATGAGTTTTAATTAATTTCGTCATTACAATAATTAATTGAATGCCAGGCCAGGGATGGCGCCCAGCTGCAACAAATTGCAATATATTTCCCAGCTACTTAGTTGGGGCCACTGAATACGATATGTGTGTAAATATATTTACACAAATGTGTACACATAATGTTCATGTGTAGGAGTGAACTTTTCGTGCTTGTGCATTCAACTAGATATGATTTATGGGCACCCAACAACCAGCTCATAAATAATTAAATGCGTACAAAATTCCTCGGGGTAAGAGTTGCAATCTACTTGCAATGCTTACTCGTATTCGGCAGGACTCACAAGAACTGAAATAAGTTTCTAACTTGCGTCGAAAACAAAGTGACTAACACTAGTTAGAAAGTTGCCCATTTAGTCTGTCAATTTAGGGATAATTTATATTTGAGTCGCGATTGATATACGTTTAAAATCTGTTAACTTAAATTACGTACCCGTGTCATAATCGGTTTGAGACTGAAATCTCTTACTACAAACTAGGGCTGGGGAAATATCGATTTTTGGCTAGATCGATATTTCGATATTCTGTATGGGTCCCACATCGATGTATCGATTTTTTTATCAAATTAATTACTGTAGTAGGATATGCATAGTATCCTAAGGTATATTAAACCCTAATGTAAGTATTAATAAACGAATATACGATAACGAATAAGATATATCGATATCGCTTATGCTTCAGCTGTTATCGATAATAGAGACAACTCTGAGGCTCACTTTCTTCCGACGAGCTGCAGGCGAAAGACGTGTTTAATATAATAAAGCTAAAACAAATATTAATCGAGCCATTCGACACAAACTAATTTGACAACAACACTATCAAAAACAAAAGATAAATTTCTTATTTAAATCATAGTTAACAGAAGTTTTATATCCTTAAACTACTTAAAAACGATGACTTTATTTCATGAGATAATTCTTTTCCCATCATTTTTATTAATGAAAAACAGCATGTCTACTTGCGGCGATTTAAGGCAACTCCTTTTCTCGCTAACGATGTTTCCAGCTTTGCTCAAAATTCGTTTACTGTCTAAGGACGTTGCTGGGACGCACAAGAACTTTTTCACGCTTTTTAAAATACGTTCGATATATCAATACCGAATTTAGCAGCATCGATCTTTTCGATATTTGTGACAACTTTGATGTATGGTTTTCATATCACTACTAGAAACTCACACCGCAGCAATATACAGAACTCGATCTTATCTCGATTCAAGTGATATAACGACCTACCACAACTGAGAAACTGTCATGGCATTACCTGTGCGATCTTTAAGATTTTGAGCTTGTGTTTGCCAGCTTATTGACTTCTTTGGTTCTTCATGCGCCTATAAAAAGCCATAAAATCTCTTTCGCCTATGACTCACACTTGACATATCCTGGAGGGCTTAAAGCCATGCTGATAAATCTGTCACACATAAAGAAGCACAGCGAACGACGTCGACTGCCCACACCAGAGCTACATGCATTTCAGGCCACGCCCACTTAAGGAAGAATACACACAAAACATGAGTCTAATTCATGAGGCAACGCATTGCCTTGCCTTTAGTTTGCTTGACAAACTACACATTGTGCCATAGATAAGCCAGCAGAAGAGTGAATGAATGAGTGAAAGAATGAATGGATGAATGAATGGGTACATGAATGGATGGTTGGCTTAGAAAGAGCCCCTTAGTTTGTCCATTGGTTGCCTCTGTGCAATGAACTGTGTGTTGTGTCTCCTTAACTGCCCAGAATCTAAGGAGACACCGAAAGAGAGAGAGAGGGAGAAAGAGAGAGCAGTAGCCGCAAATCAATTTGGACTACAAGTAAATCTTCATGGGACTTAAATATCATTGTCGTTTGTCTGTGCCTTGACTTGCCTCATCTCTGCTGGGTCCTATTACGCATTGACAGTTTGGAGCAGCAGGCAATTAATTCATTTTTGAATCAAATTCAATTTTCATTAAGCTTTTATTAAGCATCAAATTGTTTCTAATTGCTGTTTTATTTCTTTGGCAACTTTTAACTCGATTTGTATAACTAATTGCCAAGTATTTACCATATTTTTGATTACCATTTTGATTAAATCGAGTATCGTTTGCTCATTTAACAATTGATTTGCCAGCAACAAGAATGTTTTGTGTAAACTTTGTCAATTACAAATATTTCGAATTTTGTAGCATACTTTTTTGGGCGTCTCTATGAAACGAATTGGTTTTCATTTATAATGGCCATCAAAGCAATTTATGAAACAAAAATAACAATGAAAAGTGTCAAACGTTTTACAAAAAGAAAATTCTAGCTAAAGTTCTATCAAGAGTTTTGAGGACTTAAATATTCATTCGAATTTTATAGCATACACTTTCGGGTAAACCTTTTTGTCTACTTTCGGTTATTAGCTATAAATCATTTTTATGTTTCACAAAATTCGTCACAGATTTCATGCAAACTTTCCACAGTATATGTATGTGCACAATATATTTTTATGTTTCCTAACCAAATTAAATCATTGCATATATTTCATTTCGAATTGTGTAAAACTGAAACCCAATGCCCAACAAAAGCAACAATAGACGATTGTGGACGAAAATAAAATATGACAGCCATTTTTCAACCAATTTATTGTTATATTTTGTAGACCATTGGCAATTACCAAAAACGAAATATAGCATACAATAGATTTTTATAATAAATTTGTTTTCTCATTGATAAACCTGTTTGCCAATTACAGATTTTGCCTAGTCATGTACCAGTAGAAAAAGAGGAAAACAAATTCAAGCATTATAAAATATTCATAAGGCAAAAAAAGGACAAACCAATTTCCAAAGCAAAATGCTGAAAATCTGCATTTTTACATTTGTAATTGTGGCAGCAGCGGCAGCGGCAGCAACTACAATTGCAACAGCAACAGCGACAACAACAACGTCAGAAAGTCAAACCATAACAAATGACTTGGCAGCCAGCAGTAGCCACGCCCATCAGCCCACCACCCCAAGCAACGCCCATGCCGCGTCGCTGGTGGTCACAGAAGCCTCAAGCGAAATGAAGCATAACCAGACAACGATGAAAATTTCAACGGAAATGCAAAAGGAGTCAACGGATGCGGGAGGGAATGATGACGCTGGTAGCTCCACCTCGACCTCAACCTCAACAGCCACGCCCACCACAACGGCCACAACCAGCACAACAACAACAGCAGCAACAACATCATCATCATCATCATCATCATCGAAGTTAATGACAACAACTTTGCCATCCTCCACTCCATCTCCACCTCTGAGCAGCATTAAGGACGCACTGCAGCGTCTCAAATTGAGCGAAATGCCAGCAACAGCAACCACAACAACAACCACGACAACATCAACAACAACAACAACAACCGAAGAACCTGAGGAATTCACCTCCCCATTGAATATACAAATGCAAGCAGCTGCCTCATATCAAGTGGCCGAAACCCTAGCCGATCTCAATGAGGAGGAACGCGCCCGCTACGATGCCATGTTGGCCCAACAGCCCACAGCCAGCAAATTGAATATTGTTGATTTGTATCCGCTTAAAATCGAGGATATACAACCCATAATAGAAACCGATAACGAGGAATTGCTGCGACAGCGCACCATCTTCACGCAACCCGAGAATCTGGAAGAGTTTCGTCAGAATCTAATGCCAAATGAAGTGGAAATGATGATTGGCAACGAGCAAGTGGATGATAAGCTGCTGCCGCCTCTGGCGAAAGATAAATTGACAACGATGCCAAATGATTTCGCAGGCAAACTTTTGGCAGATCAAGATGATTTAATAACCGAAATTGAGAATAAATTTCAATTGCATGAAACGACCAGCAGCAGCACCACCAGACCAACGACACCACCAACAACCACACCACCAACACCAACTCTGTCGCCCTTCCTGCTCCAGCCTGGCGATATTTTCATAGACCGTCGTGTTAAGAAAAGTTTTGAATTTCCCCTGCAGCATCGTGCCAGCGATGTGATGGCCATGCCCCATGTCGATTTCGCGAATACGAAGTTTCAAACAGACTCCATGGACACCATGGGCGATGGTGGCAGGCCAACTGGCAGTGGCAGTGGCAATGGCAGCGGTGGGGGTTCCTCAATGGCTGCGGCAACACATCCGGAATTTAGCACCACCAAATTTTACAACAGCAAAGAGTTGTACAACGAAATGTTACTTCATAATAAGCGCAAAATGATGAAAGAAACTAAGACAACACCCACAGCAGCTGGCAGCATTATAAAGTCATCCTCCGCCTCCTCATCATCATCGTCATCGTCAGAGGCCACAACTTTGAGTTCAACAGAGCTGAAAACAAGTCAACCAGCCACAAAGTTGTCCGTAGAACGCGTGACTTTAACTCCAGCTATGGAAAGTTTTGCACCCAGCACGGCAACAGCAACAGCAACACCGACGACGACGACAACAACAACAGCAACTTTGAAACCAAGAAAATATCAAAAGGAGCTCAAGAGAGCCAAATTATTGCTCAAGGCTTTGACACCGCCCAAGCTCGACAACAAACTGGAAGTGGTGTCTGCCACCAAAGTCAAATTAACATCCTCAACAACAACAACAACATCAACAGAAGCAGGAGCAGGAGCAGCAGCAGGAACGACAACATCCACACCTCCAGCAGTATTGGAGACTCACCATTTGGCCACTATGGACACTGCTAATCCCACAAAAGCGGCCTCAAAGCCAATTGCCCGGCCGCGTATTTTAAGTCGCCTGCAGGAGAAAATCAATTCACTTGAATGTGAGATACAAACGGTTCCACAGGATTCGCATCTGTGGCGTGGCAATGAAACCCATGAATTGCTTCTGCCCATTGTGGTAAGTAAAACTCGATTCGTAGAGCTTTTGTCAAAGACAAACAAACAATTGGAATTGTATTAAGTTCTTATCATTAGTAGACACGAATTGAATTGAAGAAATGAACCAGACAAGCCCACAGCACACAGGGCGTATGCGTGTTATTTGTCTTAAGCGGGTTAAGCAATTAGCTGCGGTTAAATAGAGTGGGAGGTGGCTGGCTGGCTGGCTGGCAAAGAGAGCACAAGTATCGCCACATTTACATAATACGCCTGCTAATTAGTATGGCAGAAGCTTAGTTTTTGGTTGCTCTTAGCTCTGGCTTAAGTAAACTTAGTACGAAAATGAATAGTTTATTGAAGCGCAGGGATTATACACACAAACGAGAAATGAAAGTTCCTAATGAAAATGCTCAAACATCTTCATACTGATTGATGGTAGATTAATATGTATTCAATCATAGAATTGCACAACCAAATTTGGATTTGTCTACTTATCCGTTTTCTTCTCTTTTCTGTAGGCAATTTAATTTTTGTATCTAAGGTTTCTAGGACAAAAATAGTTAGAACTTTTCATAAATTTAATTCTCTTTACTTGATTAAATACAATTTCTATACGGTAATGTGAGTTGGGACTTGTTTCCTGAGAGTTATTTTTGCGATTTGTTTCAATAGTTGGGATGAGTATTCGATTCAATATTTATTTTATAATCAATAATGTTAGACAGGAGTATAATATGTTTATCTTAATATGCCAATACCTCACACGATAACAATTACCTCTCGCACGACGTCGATTAATAGGGACAGATTTGTATTTTCTTTATTCTATAAAATAAGCAAGACGAGAGGCGATGAGTGTTGCTAAATAAACAATAAAAGCTAACTAGTAATCTGGGAGATTATCGTATAAACTTAGATGGTTGTACCATTTGTCTCACAGAAATATAGACTCTGATTTCTTATTTGGTATAAATTAAGGTAAAATGAGAAAGTCTTTAAAAGGCTGACCTCGACGTCGCAACTTATTTAACACACTGCTTGCTCTGAGCTCCGATTCGAAGGACACTTTGCTCCTTACACTACTGACAACTTTTATCTGCGGCGACTTATACAACTTATTATTTTATCTACCATAATCCACCTTTCACTTGCGCCTTACTGCTAATAATAAGAAGCACAATGAAGTTGAGAGTAAAATAATCAATACCAAATTTGATATAACAAATCCTTATTCGATTCGTGAACCTCTTAGAAATATAATGCATTTATCTGCATATACCAGCAGATCGATTGCCTATGGCAAATAAATGTATTTCTGTCAGTTTTGTTGGACTTGCTTAAAATTTAATATAAAATTCCAAATAAATTGAGACAGAAAAGAAGGTAAAGAAGTCAAATTGATATAATAAATTGAAGGAAAAGTAATAATCTTAAGCCAATTTTCTTTAGAGTTTTCCTTTCTATATCGATTTGCCGTGCATTTCACTTTCTTGGCAATCGGCAAGAACAAAAACAAGTCGAACATCTTCTCAGCCCTTTATCTATTATTCCATTCTACCAAAAACTTGTTTACTTGGCTAATTGAAAACCTTTTCCAGTTGCCAATTGTTACAAGAACAGCAAAAACAACAGCAACAACAACAACGGCTAAAAGTAAGCCAGAACAAACATAAATAAATAAATAGCAAGGCAAACAGAAAGAGGCCAAAAGACACGAAAATACACTCGCCCAAGTAGATGCCAAACGGTTCCAAATACCGTACATACATATATCTATACATATATATTCCCAAATGAACCCTAAAACGGAAAAATTTAATCCTTTTGATAACTTAGGCACAACAAGCTGAACAAGGATATTATTGATCGTCATTTGATTTGGCTATTTCCATAACAAGTTGACCGGAAATGCGTATGCAAAAAGAAAAAAAAAACAAAGAAAAAAAATACCAGAAAAGGGACAAATGGTCATCAACATGTAAAAAAAGGGTTTCATTTTCTTTATTAAATCGTATTTGTTGTTAAATCGCAACAAACGAACAACCAACCAAACTAGCAAGGGAGAGTGACGATGAGGAAAAAGGTGGCGAGGAAACTACAACAAAACAGTTGCCACCATGTGTTGGGCATATTTCGTTTTTCATGTCCTGTTTATTTTGACGTAAATCAAGCCATTTGCCTGGCCAAATCACAGACCCAAATTTTCTGCAAAACGAACAGCCAGAGCACACTGGTTCAGTTTACAGCAAAAAAAAAAAAACCCCACACACAAAATCAATCATAAATCACAAAAGGAAATTGATGATTGATTTGTATAATAGAACGAAATTCTACAGCTGTTTGCATACTCATTTTAATGATTTAACAAAAGGGTATATTCGTTGAGTTGTGTAGCAATGCATCATTTTGTTTTCACTGCATCATTATTAGCAAGATATAATAATGAATCATATGAGTCGGAGGCAAGCAGGTCAATATATGCCCAACAAAACTAAACCCTAATGGTTAAAGACTTCAAATTTTATTTTGATACTATATACATAGATAAAGCAACATGATTTGTTCTTATTCTTATTATCATTGTAATATGCTAGGGCATTTTTCTTAAAAAATCCTAAAGGATTGCTCATTTATTCTTAAGCTAGGTACACATGATGCAAACAATTTGCAGCAAGTTGAAAATAATTTGCAGCAAAAGTTTGTACAAATATTCACACCAATGCAAATATTGCATGAAAATATAGAAAATAGTTGCCAGTTATTGCAAATTTTTTGGATTTAATTTCTTATTGCTAAAATACGTTTTCTTTTCATTCTTGTCTTATTCTAAGTGTGCCCATATATCGATAACACGATCATACCCGGGCTGTGTGCCCATATATCACAAAGACTAGAGTGGCCGTTTACATCATTATTTTTCAATTGTTTCATTGTAGGTTTTGTATTTTAACTATAATTCTTACCTTCCTGAATGTTTTTACGCCTTATACTAATTTGTCCAAACTTTAAATTAAAACGAACAATTTATGAACAAATTTCGGAAAATGTAACCCACTGTGCGGTGTCTTAACATTTCATCCCTTAGCAAATATTTAAATTCATTTTAGATTTTCGCAACCCTTTTCGATTGAAGTTATCTAACAGACTGTTCGACTGTCTCTCTTCTATCTAACTGTCTGTCTGTCTCTCTGCCTGTCTGATTGTCTCCATTGACTGACTTTGTTACGAATGCCTTTTGCTTTCGTCTGCTTTGCTTTGACTTTGCGCTTGTGAAATGTTGTTTAATTAACATCAACTGTTTGCAACTGAATGCCATTAAATTTGATGGCTTGCTTTTGGGCTTCGCTGCTTTTTGTTAATAAAAATAAAAAGAAATTGATTTTCTGTTTACCTTTTAGTCAGCCAAAAGGCAGGGGTAGAAAGCAGGTGAGCAGGTGAGAGAGCGGCTGGTGGAAAGCTTCTGGGGGCAGCTGCTTGTCCATGAATTTAATTAACGACCCAATGCTGCAGCAAAACGAAAAAAAAAATATACATTAAGAAATGGCATTATGTGTATACCTTGCATAAAATTAATGCTGACTTTTTCAACTTGTTTGCGTCCTTTTTTTTTCTCTGTGGCCAAAGGTAAATGAAATACAAATGCAAAAAGAAAACAATTAAAGAAAGCATTTTAATACCCTGTAAGAAAGGGGAATATACTTAGTTATCAAGAGGCAAATGTTATATTAACTAAAGAAATCTTTAATCCGCAGATGAGCCACTTAATTTTCACTAAGTATACATATATATATAACGATCGCTGTCGGATATTCACGCTAAATTATTTTTCAACCCCACCTCGTTTAGGGTATTCCCAAGTCTTCATTCTTTAACTTAATGTACACACATTCTGATTCATTTGTTTTATGCTTAAAAAAGGTAGCCCGAGAATGTTTCGAAACATTTCCTTACTATTAAAAAGAAAGAAAAACTTGTGTTGGTTTAAAAGATTTCCTTTTTTCTTCTGTTTTGGAGTTTAGTTTTCTCCTTTTTATTTGTTTTTATTTCGAGCAACAATTTGAAATGGACTTTAAATAGCTCAGAGGCAACTTAAGTCGAAATGAAGAATTCACCCGAAAATATGTTGTGGGACTTGTACGAAATCCGCATTTGACCAAAAAGAAAACTTTAAAATTCTTCTTTGTTCCTAGAACTGAAAAAACCTCAATATTTGTTTTATTCATAGTTCTCCTCTTTGTGAACTGACTTCCGACTTCTTATCATTCACAGTTTATCGTTATGCAGGGTAGATTTGCCTAGATATCTCTTTAATGTCATGACTCTAAACGTATCTTTAAAATAAACAATGTAGTCCAATTCATATCACTTTATTATATAGTCAAACCAAACTCTATATAGATATTTTTCATAAAAATGTATTCAATTTACCATTTTATTTGTACTCTCTCTATCAAACAAATATGCAGACATCTAACAAAATATGTGTATAAATATTTAAACATTTACACATGTATTTGTTCTGCAGCCTGACCACTAAAAATAACATAAAATGTACATTTTTATGCGAAAAATTCCAAGCCCTGGTCATTAAAATGCCATAAATTTGAGCTCTGACAAATCCCAGCCATTTATTTTGTATGTATACACAGCAGTAGCAAAACTAAACCGCTTCAAATTGCACAAAAATATGCTAAAAATTTGCAGGATCGAACATAAAAAGGTCCGCCACAAAGACGAGGTTTTCTGTTCATGGCTTAAATTTTTATTGTACCGTGTGTGTTTGTTGTTCGTTCGGTTGGCGGAGAGAAGTTCGTTCTGTGGCTTAACCCAAATTAATAAAAATTTGAAACATAAAGTGGTTCTACGCATATGTTATAAACTTTACTAAAATCCCATGCGCTTTTGCCCCGGATTTTCGGGGCTGACAATCAAAATGAACCTTTTTGCGCAAAGAAGTTTATTAGGTCTAGGGATTCTGCTCAGTACTTATGTAAATTTGCTTTTCGGGTAGATAACCAGAGGACATAGAGAAGAGCAACCAAACAAAAAAAAAGGGACAACATAGGTATTAGACACTGTTAGATGTTGTAAAAGTGAAATTAGAAAAGTTGTTTAATAATTCACTTTGCCATTATCTGTATTTGGTTTAATCTCACCTCCTTTCAGACTACAGACCACTGCAAACCAGGTGAACACTGCGTACCCAATGTGCTAACCTGGCGAGGTGAGGCGGAAATCCAATCGGGCGACATTCTAATTGTTGAGATCAATGATGCCATGCTGAATCCAGCCCACGAGCCCAACAATACAAGCAGGTAAGTCAAACCAAAGACACGGATGTCTTAAGGTCTTTACTTTGAGAAGTTTACTCTACGTACAACCGCACAACTACTTCAACTTATAGTACGTACAAAGCCAAAGAATTACTCTAAGAGAAACTTCTTTAAAAAGTATCTGGACTTGGCATTTAAAGCGTTGCACCGCAACAAGCCAACCAAACTGGGCAAACTTTTACTCCTTTCTAACACTCAAAGCTGACAACTTGCCTAAGCACACACACACACGCACACACACTCACATAAGCTCACACACATATCCCTACCATATATCCACCTGAACTCACATCTAACATACAAATATATAAACTTTGCAATTTTTCAACAACACGTAGCCAGAGGACCCAAAACAGCAAAGCAAAAAACTTGTTAGAAATGAAAGAGAGACAGAAATGTAGAGAGACAGAAAACAGGGAGAACAAATGACAGAGAAAGAGAAAAATGGGGACAGATGGAGCACATAGGCATAGACCTAGCAAAGGGGTTGCAAGGGGTTCAACTAGAAAGTAATAAAAATTACGTTAACATATTAGAATGTCCTTATGGAATTTCGTATACGAAAACCACCGCAAAAGTAAGTTAGAAAAGAGGTTAAAAATAAATTATTAGGGAATACATTCTATTGCTTTCAGAGTTTCTCAATCTTACAATCGATTGTTGAATAATCAAGCTGATCCATGCATGATTGATCAACAAATAAAAGTCGTTAAATAAAAAGAAGAATCTGAAAAAGTTCAGTGACAGTTCAAAAGATCGAAAGCATCGTAAGTTTTTAAGAATAAAAATTAATTTTCTTAAAAATTTCAAAAAGTTTTTATCAGACTATATTTTATTCCTTGTACTCGATCTTTTGAACGACTATTGAGTCGAGAACTGTAAGGTACAATACATCATAATATATTTCTGCATCATACTATCTAAACTATAACTACTTCTGGTATTATAGAACAGTTATATTATTAGCTTGTGATTTAAATAACATAAAGTTTTATCATCAGCTGTAAACTGAAATTATAAAAACCTTTAGATGGGTCGTTAAAGAGGTCTTGATAGTTTTTAACATGATCATTATCTGATGAAATTCAGCACCCCTTCTATATGGTTCAGATCATGACTACACCCATGATTGTAAAAACGTGGGAGCTAAAACTTTTCACTTCCCTAGCACTTGGCAATCTATTCGCTCACTTTCCTCTGCTTCTAACATTATTATTATTTGTTGCTCAGCGCATTTGTTAACTTTGTTCATATACGACCCCCCTCCCCCCCCTTGTTGCCCCTCTCCCATCATACTTTCGGCTGGATACCGAGCTATCCCCCTCACATATTAAATCGATAATGAAAACTTTTTTGACATCTTATTTTCATAGTTGGCAACTTTTGCCCAATTGTATGCCATATATTGAAGCATTTTCTTTTTACTTCACTTTCACTCGCAGTTGCTAACTCAATTGTTTGTGGTCTTGTTTTGGGTGAGCGAGCAGACTGGAAGGGTGGCAGTAGGGGGGAAGTGGGAGGATGCGAAACTTACGTTTCCTTTTTTGTTGAGTTCAGTCGAGGCCTTCCAGCTATATGAATTGGAACTTATGCAGCGCACTTTGGACTGATGATGATGAAAGCCTGCAGGGAATATTGTGAATATATATTTTCTTTTTTTTTTTTTTTTGGGGTGACTGCTTTTGATGTTTGCGGCAAATGAATTTTAATTTTTTACTTGATAAGCGAGCAAAAAGTTTTTATATACATATACTTGCTCTGAGGCATCTTCCAACACAAGATAAGAGAAGCGGCCAGACGAAGCTAAATTAAAATTACCAAAAAAAAGAAACACTTGCCAGAGAGATAGATAGACAGCAACGGAGAGACAGAGAGACAGAGAGAAAAACGTGATAATTGCCATGGCAAAAAGGGTCAGCAGCAGCTGTGAGAACGAGGTCAGCAGACCCAGCCAACAAAATGACTAATGGTCAACACGAAACTAGGAATAAAAATTAATGTCAGCAAACGCATTTATATGCGCAGTTTGTAAAAAGGATTCGTTGGCCCCATAAAATAAACAAAAATAAAATGTTTCTCCTAAAGTCGACTTCGTAATACCCTACAATCAATCATGGCATAAGCTCCCAAATCGTTAACTCAAACAAGGCTAACTTCAATGATTATTCTGAATATAAATTTCCTTTATGTTGTTCTCACCTTATGTAAAACATACGAGGGCAAAGGTGAACAAATCCATGGTTAACCTCTTTCTTTCACTGCTTGACTTCAAAAGGGAAGAGCCAGCCATGACACATTTATTTTGGGATCGAAAATCGATAGCTATATATTTGGCTCATTCTTTTCTCTTTCATGAAATTTCGTGAATTGGTCTATGAACTGGGAAACTTATTCGCCCACCCTCGTAGTAAAGTTCGACCTTTAATTCCAAGTAGTTGTTGTTCAGCTTATTATGCTATAAGTGCTTCTTTCTGCCCGTTTGAACAATTTACTGACATAAATGTACCCCGATGGCCCTCCGGCTACTGGGTATAAAAATAGCGCAAAATGATAAAAAGACTAAGTAAACAGAAATATGCGTTATACATACAGAAAAAAAGAAGCGAACTGAAAAGGAGATGGGGAATAAAATCCAAACAAAAAACGAGGAAGATACAAAAAAAAAAAAGAAAGAAAAAACAATTTAATAAACTGTAAAAAGGGCATGATAATGGGAAAACGTGTCTGGGTGATGTTAGAGCGAAAAACCAACTAAACGGCTAGTGGACTGACTCTCTCTCCCCTCGCACCTCGCACCTCTCACCTCGGTGCAAACGTGCCGAATGAAAATCAATAAAGGTCCCTAATGGATGTTATTATATAATAAGCTGTAGAACAAACTCGTTTCAATGAGCATTAAAGCACATTAAATAAAAATAAAAATAAAATGAAACGCAAACTAAATTCGGAAGAACAGAACAAAAAAAGAAAGGTAAAACACCTTAGCCAAAGAGGATTTGCTGCTAAAGTCCTTGTGTGGGAGTGTGTGAGTAGGTGCAAGAAGCACTCACGTGGCGGCGTTCTCTGCACTTCTGGGTATTACAAATGTTGTTTCAATGCTCAGCTGGCTGCCATGGCTACCAGAGTTTACCGGCGTATACCGAGGCTGAGCACCGACCACGATGATGTCGACACTGATGATACATAATGACAGTTTGCCTCGCGGCTAAGTCAGTTACTTTGATAAACTACATACATCACTCGTACTTTTAGGGGGCGGGGGGAAGCACTGGGACTACTTCTGCTGCCACTGCTGCTGCGGCTGCTGTGTGTGTGTAATGTTCTTACGGATAAGTTTGATACCTCTCTCCCCGATTTGTTTTTTGCAAGTCAGCAGCTTTTTCAAGTGCAGCAGGTAGATTTACCAGGGATGAGAGTATATGAAGCTAGATGAGAGAAACAGAGTCGGATATGGATGCAAAGATCATGGGAATTAGAGCACTAATTAGTTTGCTAACCAGAGACGAAAGTGCTTTAATTGGTTAAGTGTCTTACTATCAAACAATTCACTCAGTGCTTAATATGGGAAAACTTCTTCTAAAAATAGTCTCTAAATTATGAGAACACAATTGAACACAAGTTAATAAATTTTCTTAAGTGCCCCTATTCATTTGGGGACCCACTGTACCTACCTAGTATAAGCATCTCTTTAAGCATTTATTTTTGGATCCCCATACAAATAGACTGACTGAAGCTACAAAGCTCCAAACAAATGTTTCCCTAATGGGGTTTAATAGACAGCTTTTTAAATTCTATAAATACAAACCGCATAGTTTGGTTAAGGCTCCTTCAAAACTAGTAAAATAACTTCATTGTGGTTAGTGAAAGCCACAACCCGAAAAAACCACTGCAACAACAAACTCTTTGCTTTATATTTTTGTATGCCAGAACTTTAACTAATTTCATTTCCGTTTTACGCTATTTAATTTCCGCCCGGCAACAACTAGCAAACTGGGAACTGGGAACAGGGAGCAACATTACCTGCTTATAAATAAATTTCAATTAATTAAGCGCACACAGCAACCTAGAACGCACGAACGCTTCGTTCGGCATCCTCACTGCCTCGTCATATTTATAACTTAAACAAGCAAACAGACGCCATTTGCATTGAGCTACCTTTTAACCGTTTTTCCCCCCTTCTCACTCACTCTCTCTCTCTCTTTTCTTACTTTCTCTTTTTCACCCACTGCAATAAACGTCAACATCGCGAACGAACGGTTACGGTAACTACAGTGCCGCACATGCCACACAGGTCTATCAGGTAACACGCTCTGGCCACGAGCATTGCGACGTTACCGAGGGCGTCCTTCTCGATATAACACCGCTGGTGGTCGATGGCCGGAAACTGGTAACGCTGTATGATAAGGACCTCACCGAGGGAGTAAACTTGCTAATTGGTGAGTAGACGCCGCTGCATCGCGCTCCAAAAAGTGGTTGAATCTATGAACAGTGAGCAAAATGAACAATGTGTTAATACACGAGAAATGTGACCATGGATAATACACTCAGCGAAAATAAGTTAAGTTAAATTAAGTCAAAACTTATGTGGATCGCTTGTGTATATCATTTATCTCTTTTTCGAAAGATTTCGAATCGTAGTGTGAACTACGATTTGGAACTGAACTAGTTCCAATATAGACACAGAGCTTTTACGATGAATAAGTGACGCACAAGCAACTGAGGGACGCACAAGCATCACTAGAATTTCAGAAGGGAAAACCAAAGGTTGAGGTTGGATGCAAGCACACGCCGTAAAAAGTTATCAATCCTAGGATTGCTTGTGCGTCACACAGTTGCTTGTGCGTGTTTATCCTTTAGGGATCTACAGAAAATAAATATAATGCCTCTATTTTAAGCATTTCAACGGTGATTTAAGTTGACTCATCCATATGCTAGTATTTTGTATGGTCACATTTTCCGTCATCGATTTTCAACACAGTTTGGCACACAGTAAGAGCATGCAGAGGTCTGCCAGATGAAGCAGAAACGTTTTTTGCCTGCCACACACAGTCTGCTAGAGCCTTCAGGGAGCCATTCGTTTTTTTGTGATGCTCGGCCTATTTTTTTGCCCAACCCCCAACGATGTTGCTTTAATTAATTTGAAACCCTATTTTCTTTTTTTTTTCATCATCTCTTCCATTCCTCGCAGTGGTGTCCGAGCTGTGGGGCACCCAATGTGTCCGCCTAAAGGTGACCACCAAAACCGACAATTGTGGCGAGAACGCCGATTGCTCCGGCAAGGGAGTCTGCTACTCGAACGGCAACATGGAGGAGTATGAGTGCCAATGCTGCAGCGGTTTTGCGGGCCCGCATTGCGAGGAGATCGATGCGTGTAATCCCAGTCCATGTACGAACAATGGCATCTGTGTTGACCTCTCGCAGGGCCATGAGGGCAATTCATATCAGTGCCTATGTCCATATGGTAAGGTCATTAGTGTCTCCTTCTCTTTTGCTTTATTTCTTGAATGGGAGGTGATTGCGGCTTGGTCTTTCCGCTCATTAGCAGTGTTGTAAGCTAATGATATTAATATGCCGCTTATGTCGCCTTTTCTATCTCGCTTTCTCCCCAGGGTATGCGGGTAAAAACTGTCAGTACGAATCGGATCCCTGCAATCCTGCCGAGTGCATGAATGGCGGTAGCTGTGTGGGCAATTCAACGCATTTTCGGTGAGTCAAAGTCAAAGCCAAACACAGACACAGACACAGCCAGTCAGTGCCCCGAGCTGGAGTCAGTGAGGCATTATTCAATTATAACACAGAGGTCCTTGCCATTGTTTTGCCAGTCGGTGGTTTACGTCTGTGTCTGGCTCACGGCTCACGGCTCATTCAGACTGTCTGCGACTGTGTTTGCTCATAAATGTTGACTTTTGTCGCATGTGTTCACATGTATGCGTTTATTATTACATCACATTGCAGCTGCGATTGTACGCCCGGATTCACAGGACCCCTCTGCCAGCATAGTCTCAACGAGTGCGAATCGTCGCCATGTGTGCACGGCATTTGTGTGGACCAGGAGGACGGATTCCGATGCTTTTGTCAGCCAGGTAAGCGATTCTAAGCGCATGTCAAATAAATGCAAAAAAAAATAAAGTAAGTAAGTCGCCGGGCCGACTTGGATATACCATGCATTAGGTGAAGAGATATATATTAAATTTCTTTCAAATGCTATCTCTCTTTTGTGGAAACGAGCACTTTAGCGCCCCCCGACCAAATCGGTGATTTGCAGCATATGCTATCTCGCTCTTTTTCGCGTGCATCTGCCTTGCACCGCTATGGGTCAAAAACGTTTCTATGTATAACTCGGCTATTTTTATTCCGATTCTTGTGATATTTGGTGGGATGATAGATATACGTGACATGTATTAGTGTGCCAAATTTAATTTCGATACGATAAATATTTCGGCTGAAAATCGAATTTTTCGAATTTCGGGGGCGGAAGGGGGCGTGGCCAAAATTTGAAACAAACTTGGTCTGCGTGCACACTGCACGCATCTAATGTCCAAATCCGAAAGCTCTATCTTTTATAGTTCCCGAGATATGGAGGCTCAAAATATTGTTTTTCAAATAGCGGGGGCGGAAGGGGGCGGGGCAAAAAAAAAAAATAAACTCGATCTGCCTGCAGAGCAAACGGGTCTACATGCCAAGTTTGGTAGCTCTAGCTCTTATAGTCTCTGAGATCTCGATGATTCTTCAGACGGACAGACGGACAGACGGACAGACGGACAGACGGACAGACAGACGGACATGTCTCAATCGACTCGGCTATTGATACTGATCAAGAATATATATACTTTATAGGGTCGGAGAAGCTTCCTTCTCCCTGTTACATACATTTTGGCGACTTTAATATACCATTTCATTCTACGAATGCATGGTATAAAAACACACACACACATACACTCAAACGCACCCACATTATTTCTCTTTGTGGCTTTGGTGTCATATATCCATACACACACATACTAAAGCCAATGTTTTCCGAGCAATCATTATGAAATTTCACACTAGAATTGTTGAATGTTGGTTTTGCATTAGAATTTGAATTTGGTCAACATAATTATGGCCACAAATGGCAGGAGACAAACATGGCATGTCATTGGAGCTTGGAGATGATGGGGCACTTCAATAGTATCGCATCGGTGGGATCACTTTCGAGAATATTCTCTTATGTTGAAAGTGTTCCAAAGCAAATCCCTTCAACCTCAACCAATATTAAATCGAATTCTACGATAAGAAGAAAACGAAAATCTACATTGAAGCCCATCAATTATTTTATTGGCACAAACACAATCTGCATAAATCGCACTCAATCACAATGAAAACGGAAAATAAGACAAGGGCAAAAAATTCCCGGAAACCTACGCGAGCGAGTCCGCTCACTCGCGCTCCGCAAAGTGTCGCAGGCAGTCGAAAAATTTCCATTTCATTTATTTTGCACATTAACATTACACTCAATGCGAACCCTTCTTAAACCCCTCCCCTTCCCCCCAATCGATTGTCTACAGGTTTCGCCGGCGAACTGTGCAACTTCGAGTATAATGAATGCGAATCGAATCCGTGTCAAAATGCTGGCGAGTGCATCGATCACATTGGCAGCTACGAGTGCCGCTGCACCAAGGGCTATACGGGCAATCGCTGCCAAATAAAGGTGAGTGAGCAAATAAAATCATGTCGAAAAAAGCATCATTTGTTGTCACTTTATATTTTTATCATCAATTATTGCCTCGAGATTTATCCAAAAGGACAGCTTACAGCTTACAATTCACACGAATTGGACAAAGTTCCATTAATCTATGAAATTAATTTGATGTCGAATGCATTTTAAGTTACTGGTAGAAATAATATAGACATAGCGAATGCCTTTAAGGATATAAATGGACTTAGTAAATTTAATTACTGTGTATAGCAGTTTGTATACCAGTATTTGTCATAGTTTCATAACAGTTTTAAAAACTGTTTTAAAATAGGCTGTAAAAGGTTCATAGTATCTAAATTATTTTCTTTACCAGATTGTATAACAGTTTGTATAACAGTTTGTATAACAGTTTGTATAACAGTTTGTATAACAGTTTTCAAACAGTTTTTAAACAGTTTTCAAACAGTTTTTAAACAGTTTGTATAGCAGTTTGTGGGATAGTTATTGTAACAGTTTGCAGGACAGTTATTATAACAGTTTGCAGTACAGTTTGTATAGCAGTTTGCGGGACAGTTTGTAAAACAGTTTGTATAACAGTTTGTATAACAGTTTGTATAACAATGGTTATTGCAGTTTGTACAACAGTTTTTGACAAATTGATACTTAATACGTGAGACATTTTAGGCAACTCTGCTCAGATAGATATCTGATTCGATCCACGATCGAAAATATATTGTTCAGATAAGCTTTTCGAAAACTATTCGTATTCAGCGACAGGCTTCGTTACTTGTCCTGATTGCCTTTCCGAAGCAAAGTAAGTTTTGCAATTTCAGGCAAACACTTATGAACTGGAACCATGGGACTGGCACCCCTTCCTTCGTGCCTCCATACGTACCTATATGCATATATAATGTAATTTTATTTCATCTGCGAAACTAGAGAAGGCAAATGACAGCATTTCGAAGTAGTCAGAGTCGGGAGCTGTCTGTAGATTCTTTTTTTTTTTTTTTTTTGTGGTATGGACTCTGGTAACGTTTGACAATTCCCATATGCAAAAGTTGAGTTACCCTCAACCTAGCCTCGAGCAAGTCTCTGCATTTGACGGGCAGCAAGTGGAATCAGTATTGATTTAATTTACCCATTCCTCATCTCCCAATCTCCCACATCCACTCTCATATGCATACATTTTCTCCGATGAATTGTGGGTAGAGGGAGGAGGAGAAAATATACATTTTTGAATACGTAATAAAGTTTCGCTGAGTTGGTTGTTTCATTTCGCTTTTTTTTTGCACGCTTTCTCTGGATTTTTTTTTTTTTGTTTGTTTGTTTTTCAATATGCTTTGATTTTTGTATATTTGGTTTTAGGTTGATTTCTGCGCCAACAAGCCGTGCCCCGAAGGACATCGTTGTATTGATCATGGAAATGATTTCAGCTGCGAATGCCCAGGAGGTCGCAATGGACCGGATTGTAATCAAATGCCACGAACGGTAAGTCATGATTTATGCAGTTCGAGCTAGGAATATACAGGACTAGGACTAAAAGGGGGGGGGGATGGGTGAGGGGAAATGGTAAATGGGAATGTGTGTGTGGCCAGTATGGAGTTTTCTCTTCACATCTTTCCCATATATGCATAACAAAAAGGCCAACAAATACCCACAAATTGTTGGCTTTGGGGCAGACATTCAAAAACACACACGCACACACATATACACACCCATACGCACACCCCTCATATCAAATATAAGCAACTACCCAGTTGGAAATGAACTCATCAAATATAGCAAATATTGCCTGCCTACTTTATCATGCATTCTAAACCCATGAGATGCTAACAAAAAACAACAACAAATTCCCAAGGCATCTTATTCAAATCGGGAGTAACATTTAAAAGATTGAAAATTATTGCTTTAGGTGTAGATGTGTCCCAACAAAACCCTAATTTAGCAGTTTGGCTTAGAAACTTCAATTCAAACAACTTTTGTTGAAAAATTGTCATTTAGTTCCAAATCCAAGACTTATGACCTGACCACTGGAGAAGCACTGACCTTTTCCCTACAAGTTCACAGCTCTAGTGCCGTGAGTTGGGCTCCAATTGGGTTCGTGTACACGTCCATATGTGAATTTATGCATGGGTTTGCGCCGATGGGGGGCAATGGTAGGTAGCCCAATGTGCAGCTGCATCGTAATTGTTGCCAATTTTGTTAGCTAACTGCTGTAAAATTTGATATTTTGTTGGCTTTTTAGTTTTTCTGTGGTCCATTCTCTGTTTTGTTGTGCGTTTTAAACTGATTTACGACTTTGAACCAGATGCAATCGCTTCCAATGAGGTAACCACACACCGCCTAATGAATTGGTTTTTCAATTTAAACTTAAAGAATGCCTCACCTCAAACCTCATTTATTTCATTCACTGGAGCCATTGACGTCGCGTCTCCGTACGAGCCACAAAAAAAGCTTTCTCCCATCACTTAGTTCATAAATTAAGTTAACTTTGCCATGGTAGAGCCTCTTTCTCCCTCTCTCTCTCCACATCGCCGTCATGATTACAATGGAGAGCCTAGAGAGTAGGAGGCACCTACTATATATCTTTCATTTCCTGGTGCTCCTCGTCCTCCATTAACTAAACTCACTTTAAAAATTTAATAAGCGCTCAATGGACTTTATAATTTGTGGTGCTAAAATAAAACTTAACAAAATGTACATAAATTAAGCGACGTCGAGGCGCCATAATTAAAGCTTTGTAAACTGATGGACATGGACATGGCAGAGAAACCGCGATGAGGTTGAGTAGTGGCAAATAGAAAGAACGTTGCGGGGGTGAGGTGGGTGTAGAAGGAGGCAAGGAAATTTTCTAGTGCCTCAGTCTGATGAGACGTCGAGAGGCTGTGTAGCTCCTGTCGGAAGACGGCAGCAAATTAATTACATTTCACTACGTCAAGCGCTAATATTAAACATGCCACCCACACACACACACACAAACACACACAGATACTCACATTCCCGAATCTGCAAGTAATTGTTAGTTAGTAGGATGCCAAGTTCATAAGGTGTCATTAACCAGCAACCAATGCGATGATAACTTTTAGTACTTTCAGCAATGCAATGTGAATCCTTGCACCCATGGCGGCACTTGTTGGTCCAGCGGCGATAGCTTCTATTGCGCCTGTCGTCCCGGCTACACGGGAACTATGTGCGAAGGTAAGTTTCATTTAAAGTCATTAACTTGTCTAACTTGGCGAAGCTTAATACCAATTAGAAGCAAACTTTAAAGCCGAATGTTAGTTGCTCTAAAATCATGGACATTTCATGTCTTCTGGGATTGCATAATAATAAAAATGGTTTTCATTTTCTGCTGCATAATGTTCCAAAAGTTTAGAGTAAAAAGGAAGTATTTAAATATATTTGTATATTAAACTAAAAGCTATCTTTAATGTGGTCCTTTTGCAAAAGGTTTAACCACTTAACCTCATTCTGTTGGACTCTGGGTGTATCTATACCCTCTACCTGTTGGTTAAATGGGTATATTAATACTAGCCAATTGTGTCGAACAGAAATAGAAAGCGATTCTTAATCGATGTAGACTTTCGCGAGTCCATTCAGACATCAAATAGCTAATACCTAAAATTTTATGGGTTACAAAAGTTGCTATAAATATATTTAAAGTTAAGTGAAATTGGTTTCTAAAATTTCCATAATTTACACTTCTAATTGGTATAGGGTATGCAAAAATCGTTGCTTTTTAAGTTCAACTTTCTTACTGATTTTGTTCACTTCTTCTCTTGCAGATGAGTTTGTGGTAGAGACTGTCGTTAGCTCCAGTGAATTTATTGTCGACGATGCCAACGCTAGAAATTTTAATGACAAAACTTTTGGTTCATCGGTTGTGCTTAAGAGTCCCATTGAATTGCATAATGCATATTTTGCGGCTGGAGTTTTGGCGGCCGCCATTTTCATCGTTGCCGTTGTGGTAAGAGTCATATACACTCACACACACACACACACTTATAGAGAATTTACATCTGCTCCTTTGCCAGAGGGAGGGGGAGAGAGAGAGAGATGGGAGGGGGGGAGCAGTGGGGCGGATGAAAGTACTAGGGCTGACCAACAAGGAAATTGTACTTTGCGGTTATGCAAAGTGCGCGAAATGGCATTGCATATTCATTTCCATGTCCTGAGTTACATGGCACGGAACGGAAAACACAACCAAACTGAAACCGAAGCTTTAACCAAAGTTCAATCGAGTGAAACGGACTCTTAAAGCCCATGTAAATTTATGCAATAATGGGCCAAAACATATAGAGACCCAATCAGGCATTTTGTTATTTCATCTCACTACTCATATCGTAAAATAATACAAATTGATTGATTGATCAATTGAAGGATATGCAGAACACATAATCATCATATCGTTATATAAAATGAAATGTTGAATGCCCTGAAGTTGAAATTTTAGTTTAGCTCATTGAATATTGTTTCATCAAAGTGCGTACAAACATTACGTATACGCCCCATTGATAAGATAACGACTCTGACTAACGAAAGAGTCATAGCTAGGCAACATTTGCCCTTCGAAACATTGCTACACATTTCACAGATTCATTTTCAAGCATCAGATTGAACGCACAACATTGCGTATACGTGATTTTTTACTACTAAGTAAAAGTGTTAAAGCCAAGCGAATTTTAAATTTTATTTTTATTCAGTGAGAGTAAGCTCAGCTCCCTCCCTGCGACACCATCATCATCATCTATTCCCTATCAGCATTTACTAACCGATATTTTTTGGCAATTTTGTTCTTTCTATTCTAACAATTTTCTCTGAATTCTTTCCCTTTCTTTTCTGTGTGTGTGTGTGTCAAACAGGTCACCATTTGTCACTGCAAGGTCAATCAGACGTATCGAAAATTCTCTGCACGTTCCACATCGTTTATACCCATTTTGGGCTTCAGTCGACGACCCAAAATGCAAGGCAAACTCAATAAACATTGGCTAAGTGGCAAGGGGCTGAATGGTCCGACGGCGGCAAATGCAGCGGGAGCAGCCCAAGCACAGGCATCATCACGGGGCGCCTCCTCCTCGTCGTCGTCGGCGACACAGTCAACGCGTCACTTGCCCTGTCAGCCAAATAATGGCTCAAGTTCCCAGACACAGACCACGCTGGGTGGCCAATTGCAAGAGCGCCCGCCATTCCAGCGCCATTTGGCCATGAATCTCGAGAATGACATGTATTACACTGTGGACTTTAGCGAGAATTCACAGCACTCGCCGTTAATACAGTGAGACTTGGTTCACCCCGGATGCAACTCGGAGGCAACTGAAGCGGTTCTGGGCACTGGTGGCGATGGTGGCTGGTTAGTTAAATTTGCGCCCGTAGCGGAAAGGGAGTGCTTGGAAGTGGCACTGCAGTCGACTGCAGAGAGAATCTAAGGCAATGTGTAAGCTCACCACTTGTGAGTATGTAATTATTTTCCATGCTACTCGTTCGAATATTTCAAATATGTGAACGGTATTGATAATAACTAAAGCATAAACTGATGATCGATGGGACGATGGGACGATGGGTTTAGGTTGATGGCAAAATTAACTTTAACTTTATGATTATATACTAATATACAATGCTAATATTTATGATTAATATTGTCATAATAGGCTTACCCAAAAACTTGTTTATCAAGGTTTATTTGAGCTAAGCACACACACACACACACGGTCACCCACAAACGTACACATACACAGAAAACTAGATACACACATACCCTCAAAGATAATGTGTGCGAATGATAATGTTTGACTATAAAATACAGACGAAACGAGGCTAAAATGCATTAAAACTCTTTATGGCAAACACAGAAGGCCATTTCGACCCTGATTATGCATAATGTGAAGTGGAATTTATGCCTCAATTGTGCGGCAGTTAGTTAATTTGGTAATCATAATGTGAGGCAAAAGTTTTCGTATCTCAGCAAAGTTACTAATCAAAGCAATATCAATTTAAATATAATTTGGATTGCCTAGATTAAACTAGATCGATACATTTTGTAATAACACCAACTTTTAGGTATTTAATATTATTTTGAAACTTTTGTATACATTTTTAAATTTCTCAGTTAAATATAATGGTTTAAAAACTCATATGTTTTTGTGAATAAAAAACTATTCAATTTATGAACATTTTGTGACCTTTCTTGTTTTTGTTGCTAAGTAACGAATTGACAGAAAAAATATTATTTTATTTATAATTAGACCAATTTAATTTTAGTAAAAATTTAAATTATATTCCAATTTATGTAAACATCAAAACAAATGTCAATTGGATTTTTAATTGCAATGTTTGAGCATTGCGAATTTTCAGCAATATTTTTGTTATCTGATTGAAATTGAATAAATATTTACCAATAAATTGAAACTAAATTATTTTGTTGCTCTCTAACCACATTTCAATTGGTTAAAAACGTAAAAAAAAGAACGAAAACTAAAAACATAAAAACAATACCAATGGCAATTTTAGCAAAGTGTGCTAATCAAATGCCAAAAATAGTTTTAATTAATTTTGCCACACTAATAAATTGACTTTATTTGCATGGACTTAGCAAAGAGGAAATTCAATATTATGTATGAAAATGGGAGATTATTATTGCTAACTGAATTTCAAATTGGCTAAATATAATATGGTGGAAAGCACTTTCGCTGTTGCCGAACGCTGTATACCCTTGCAACTTGGAGTTTCAATTAATTTTACTTTCAATTACTTTTACTTGTAATATATTCCAAAACGCTTGCCGAAAGCCAGCAACTCCTAAGAGCTACATTGGCAATTAGGCATTCGAGTTTTTCCATAAACTTTTTTCGGAACTGATGCAACTAGTCAGGCCAAACCTAACCCCGTGGAGCAAAGCCCATGCAGCACTCCGACTAGTCGTCTACCCTCCCGTTTTGAGGCTTGTGATTTAAAAAACGGAAAGAATGTAAATCAATCCCTTATTTAGACTAATTGTTCCAATAGGATATAGACAACTGACAAATTTCGTTTAGTTCTGCACCGATCTAGAAATTTATATCATGTCTAACAGATTAGTTTGTTGAGTCTCTCTATGGCAAGGGTATAACTAAGTATATACATGTATAAATTCCATGATTCTAATGAGGCGCAAAACACTCAAAAGTTGTTAGTGAAAATTAATTAGCATAAATTAAAATTCGCCACAAAAGTTAATATGTTTTTTGTTAAACAATTTTCATCGTGCCATTAAATAGTCTTTTGTGCACATGCCACACAAAAGTGCATGGATTTGTATGTGTGTGTGTGTTTGAGTGTGTGTGAATAGGTGTGTGTGTGTGTGTGTGTGTGTGCTAGCCACATTTAGCATATTGTTGTTGATATGCAAACATTAATATTGATCAAATTGCAATGAGAACTGCACAAAAGTTGCATTCAATAAATGATTTAAATGAAATAATAAAGGCAAAAATAATGCATAACAAATGAATGCAAAGAACGAAAGAATGAATGTATTCAGAGGGAAATACGGATAATGCTTGACAGCATTTGCGTCATCATCAATAATAAATGTGCAAAATGAGTTTGTAATTAAAATGCTATATTAAGTAATTAATGACGATAAATTGACGCGGAAAAGCAACAAAATTTAAATGAGACAAATTTTTAGCCTAAGGTAAAACATATGTGCATGAAGCATAAAAACGATGATAAGCACGATGATGATGATAATTATGATGATTATGATCACAATGCGAAAATTGATAAAGAAAATTGCAAAAGAAAAAAAATAATAATAATTTAAAAACCATTTTTAAATATGTGAAATTGCAAACACTTGGCGTTTGGCAATTATAATTTAATTTTAAGCAACATAAAACCAAGAAAGAAAATGAACAAAGAGCAAAATAAAAGCAAACCGTAAAAATACAATTATTCCAGTTTAATTTGATTCTAAATACAATACCCTGTAACCACATAAGGGGCATATCAGACTTCACAATCGCATCCACTTATACGCGACTGTTTTCGACATCCTCAAGATAACCAAATGAGTCTAATTATCTTTGGGGTCAGCCAAATCAAAGGCATTATTTTGGTTCCATGGGTTAATCATGAGGCCAATCAATGCTCATTTGCGGTTGACCATAATTATTTAGTGTATCGCAGTAGAGTAAGCAAAAGAGGAAGGCATTAGAACTGCGATATTTCAAGTACAACGCGCTAAGCAGTTGCAAAATTAAAACAACATTTCCATAATCGATATTTTTGATAAAAAAAAAATAAACTGATAAATTACTATTTTCTTGCCAAGATTTATAGCTAATTATTATTATTAGTTTTGATGTTTTTTTTATGTCGGCGCTGCAACTCTAAGTAAATTTAGGCCATTTCGTTTTAACAATTGTTTATTAATTGGCATAATTTATATAACATAACACACAACATTACATAACTAACAAATAATTCGTATTCAATTTGAAAATTATTATTATAATTTTTGTATAGTTTCATATTGGTTTACTCAACATTTTCATTTCGTTTCGTTTTTTTTTTTTTTTTTCATTTGGTAATATCACTCATACGCCCCGTGGCTGCAGGATGCTTAAGCTGGTCATCATCAAGTGGCATCGGTTTTGTCATCCTCCTGCAGGCTTCTGCCATTGCCATTCGATTGATTTGATTGTTGCTGTTGCTGTTGCGGATTTTCTGCCACAGTTGTCTTTGAGGTGTTTAGCTCTGTTTCTTCGGGTATTACTTTGGGCCCCTCCTGATCCTGTTTTATCACAACGAAATGAACAGCAAAAGCAGAAAAAAAAGGTAAGTGAAATTATATCCGATTTAAAATTGATTTAATCAATACATGCTGCAGGCAAATGACATCAAAGATAAACTTAAATGAAAATATATGCGCATAAACATACATATATCATAATTATTTATTTTAAATTAAACAAATAAGTCATGCTTCAAACAGAGGCCAGCCACACCCTCAGACCAGCCCGCTTATGTACACAATATTTTATGCGAATCGCCATGGCGAAGCTAAAATTAAATGAAAATCCAATTTCAATAACCAGCATAAAAATTAACTAACCAACTGAAATACAAATTCTATGATAGCACTTGAACATCCTCTGAACATTACCCAAACCCTTCACACCCCTCACACCCCTCTCACCCGTGTGGAATGTTAAATGCCAGTGTATCCTCCCACAACATTCCTTCACCCTGCTGCACAGTGTATGCAAAATTGCAATGCAATTTACTCGATGAACATGTTTTTATTTGCCTGCGGCAAGCGTGACTTTTTTCCATACATTCAGATGTTTTTTTTTTTTTGGTGAAATTTTAGCAAATATGAAATTTTAATTAACATGCATGATTTTTTTAGTTTTAATATTAGTCTAGGTGCATAAACAGGTAAAATGAAACCACTGAAAAACTAGTTATAATTTGCAGGAATTTCATTATTAAAACATCAATTGAGCTGTAAAACATCAAGTTGATTTAATCATTTAAAAAATATTTTCAAATACATATAAAGTGCTACAAAAAATTGGTTGAAATTCTATCTCTACACTTTATTGATAGAATTCTGTAATTGATAATTCATATCTCAAGGGTATTTGAGCCATTAATTAGCATTATATATGGTGCTGATCTGAAAATATTGTTTTTGAAAAATTGTTCAAGCGATTGTCCTGAATAAGGTGGAGTTCAGGGGTAAAACCTATCATTTTTAACCGACAAAAGTATCAGAGGTCACTCTTTGATATGGTAAAATAGGTGAAGATGGAAGAAATTGTATTGGCGAATCAATGTATCACCTATGAAAATGCATCAATCTTTTCACAATCCATTGGCATCAAAAGTTGGCCAAGTTTCTAATTGCAAAGCGAATTCTAATGAAGCTCCATACTGCTAATTGACAGTGCAATGGCAACGAATCATCATTTCACGGTAGCTTATTTTGCGTTTTTAATTGATTTCCCTTGAAATGGAAATCATTTGCTGTTTCCCACCACTCGATAGGCATTCCGCCAGTACAATTTTTGCTCGTATGCACGAATAAACTGCTGTTTTCTGGTTCTGTTGTTGATTTTTGTATTGTTAGCAGGCATTTCCGCGCCATCAAACTTTTCGGATAAATCGCATGGATCGAATCTACTGGAGCTAGAGCAGAGTTTGTTTGCCATGGAGTTTGCCATTTTTATTAAAACGTGAAAAAACTGCAAAAGCAATGCAGTTGAATGCACACAAGTTCTCCAACAAACTCGCATCTTGAGTGCCATCATGTGAGTCCATGTGTGTGTGTGCGAAAAGAGGAAGTAGTGGGTGGTGGGAGGTAGGAGGAGACGGGCAGCAGGCAAAATTGCTATAATGCTCATCAGTTCAGTTCATTTCGTAGTGCTTTTGTTTTCACCATTCCCTTGTATACATATATATGTATGTATGTTTACTATATATGGAATAGAATGGAATGCTGTGGGGTAGTATCTTTTGTTTGATTTCCCTCTTACCACGCCAGCACACAATAGGAATTACTTACGCGCAATTTCGCGTTCACTTTTTGCGCTTTATGTTGAAGAACTTTTAACGTCGTTTCTCTGTTCTCTCGGTCCACATATAAATAAAGACATTGCTGGCCAAAATCAACAATGACAAATGTTGCCAACAGCATCGAATTACGTGGCATTCATTTTGAGATCGTCCTATAAATATTTCTATTTCTATTTTCATCTCCCCCCTCAGTCTCTCTCTCTCTCTCTCCTCACTCTGTTCGTTCATCGATAAATCGCTTTCATAGCCAAAGAAATAAAAATAATACCAGCACACAGTGAAAAAATATATGTGTGTGGCAAAAACTTTGTGAAAATGGGAATGTTTCAGCCAGACAGCCAGCAAACGAGTGGAAGTAGAAAGAGAGAGAGCGAGAGAGAAACAAACAGGAAATAGAAGAAAATACATACGTGCCGCCATTGGGGCAATGGTAAAATATTGGGAATGCGATTGGGATTCCTCTAGCCTTATGTTGACTCTATTGTTGGGCTTTACAGTGGGGCATACACACATCCACAACGAAGGGCTAAATTAAAAAAAAAAAACTGTAGCAAAAAAAAGCAACAGGAGATTAATTTTTTGCTATTTCTTTTCTGTGACATTTTTGCATTTTTTTCGAATCAAAGGTTAACTTTTTTTGGTTAGAGTTTTTTTTTTTAACTTTTACTCTCAATGAGCTTAAAGAAAGAAATGCGGCAAAACATAACTTTGATTGCCTTCCAGGTATAAATGCAGAATCCTTCATGACTTAACATTATCTTCTAACTTGTTTATAAAACTTCATCTAAACTTTCTTGAAATTAGTTATACATATGTATATTGGGTCTTTACTTCGAAGAAAATGTGCTACTCATCTGCCTACTTGACGATAAAATCATGTTATGGTTGCTGATGAATTAAATTTTGCTCTGGATCTTAAATGTAATTGAGAACCTTCGATATTTTGATTGCACTTTAATGTAAGACTCTTAAGCAGAGGTAGAAGACTAACATGGGGTAAATGGTAGTGCTGCAAAACCATCGATGCAAATCTCGATAGTATCGATGGACATTCTAATGTCTGATGTATCGATGGAACTTTCTCGATATCGATAGATCGCGTCTGTAGGCCAGCCATATTATAATTTAATCTATGTGAAAAGCTGCACTGCATTTCTATATGTTGAAGTGTCGTTGGCGGTTCCTCTACTTAAAATGTACAAATTTTTGGTTGATTCAGGTAAAAGCCCCGTACAGTATCTTACAAAACACATTTTCAAATTGTTTACAATTTTAGATACATTTTTGCTATTTTGAAGTAAAACTTATTGTTTTTTGGTTTTAAGTTGACTCAGTTTTTTTATTTTCCAAGTGGAAAGTTTGGCCTTATATTTTTAAATTTAAAGTTGAACATGAATAAAGGAACGTCCTTTTCCCTTTGTGAATACAATAAAAAATAACTATTACTAACTATTTGTTTATTGAATTGGTTTGTATTGATTTTTTTTTTGTTTTTCACTAATTTGAAGAACTTTTTTAATTGTTGAAAATTTTTGATGGATCCATCGATATTTTTTGCACCACTAGTAACTGGGTATATTGATGATCTTGAGAATCAATCAAACACTCGACCTTATTAATTTGTTAATACAAAATCAAAGATTTTTTTAAAATTTAAGGTGGCCATTACAATGATTAGCCATAAATGACTTACATAAAAACAAAGGAGAACATCGAAATTATTTAGTTCTAGTAAAAAGAATCTTCTCTACGTTCTTCTATGGTATTTTAGAGAACAGAATTTGACCTATTTCAAGACAATCTTCATATGAAATTCAGTAAAGTGGAGAATTAATTAAGTCTGACCACTTTGATGGCTCTTCCTACTTATATTTCAGCCAATAAAGTTGAGCCCTACCACTTTAATTGGAATCAATTGAATTTGCTCCACTGTAAATAGCGAAATTTAAAATCATTTGCCACATTTTCGCAGACGTTGCCTTTTGCTTTTTCTCTTCCTCTCTCTTTCTATGTGTGTTTATGCTATGGCAATGTTATTTTTTCTTTCCACCATGGATCCATTTGAAGTTTTCCACCAAAAAAAAAAAAAAAACCCAAACCAAAGCACTGCCCACACACCCTTCTCGCAGTTTTCGCACAAAACCCAACACATTGTTGCTTTTGCAACAGCTGCCATTGTTGCTTTCGTTTTTTTGTGTCAACTTGTATTAAGTTTAACAACAAATCATTTGGCGTAAAGCGTAAACAAAATCAAAGCGACGAAAAAAATGGCACGAGAGACAATTTTAATGTAACCAAAAAAAAAGTAATGAAAAACTCTGACTTTAAAAAATGGGAGAATGTTAAATGGGATGGATCCCTAGAATGGCGAAATGGTTGGATGATGAGATGCTGGGATGCTGGGGGGTGGTGAAGTGGTGAAGTGGAGTAGCACAAATTGCGCGACGAGTGTGCAAAATTAAACTAAACTCAACTAAGCATGCAGAGGAATGAAATGAAGAGAGGAGAGAGGTGGAGGTTGGTCGGTATGGGGGGAGGGTGGGGATATATGCGAATAAAAGCAAGTGGAGCTAAAAGTCAAATGGGGCAAGTGCGGGCTTTAATTCAACGAAATAACTTAATGCCCGGTTGGTTTGGCAAGCTCCGAAAAACCAACCGACAGAAACTCCAAAAAGCAATGGGAAGTGCACGATGCCGTTGTTCTTGCCATTGCCATTGCATTGGCTTCCATCTAGTAGTGTTGTCTCCCCTGAACCACCCCTTCCCCTGCCCCCCAACAGTGTATACAATGGCATATTCCTGGCGTTGCTTACTCTGTTCTGTGCAGTGTTGCATACTTTCAGGCGCATGCATCGCAAAGTCATGCAGTTACATATGTTTGTGTGTGTTTGCCTGCTACCCTAGCAGAGTCAGAGAGAGTCACTTGAATAATTCAGAGTGTTTGCCGCAGTCAAATCAATTTGCTACAAAAGCAAATGTTATTTTATTTATCTTTTAAATTGCTCGAATGGCTTAAAGGATTCATAATTTCTAAATCATAATGAAGCAATCTGCTTAAGAGAGAGTTAAAATGTGGTTCAACTCAAGCAAACATTTGCGACATCTCTCGCCCTGCAAGGGTATTGAAATGTTCGTGGTATTTAGTATAATTTGGCATTCGAATGTTCTTTTTGTTTCGTCTATTTTGGCTGGTGTTTTTTTTTTGCGTGTTTTTCTCTGTGTCTTGTACATTACCATTAACATGGAGCTGGGTATTACGGATAAATCCACAGCGGGTATTGAAGTTAACAAACCACTTGGATACTTTTTCATGCGGCTGGGAAAAAATGTTGATTCCACGCCCTGTTTGTTGTATGTTGAATGTATGGAATTTTTGTTATAGCAGGAAAGACTCTTTCAAACTATATATGTATTATATATGTAGATGCACTCACACACACACACACACACCCATAGTCTAATATCGAATGATGGTGGCTTCGCATCCCTGCTTTTGGTTTTTGCCAAATTTATTTTGCACAAAAAAGGAAGACGAACTTTTGCAGCCTCTGAATTGCTTTGGTCTCTCTCTCTATCTCTCTCTCTCTCTCTCTCTCTCTCTCTCGCTCTTCTTGTTCTGTCCGGATCTGGTCTGCAATTTGCAAGCGAAGGCTTCTATCAACTAGACTCAACTCCCTGCTGCTTTTGGTTGGACTCTGGCTTTTGTTTTTTGCTCACTGATGTGTAGCCCCAGCTGTCAGTTGGGTACTCTGACCTTTCCTCCACCCCTCCCCCCTCTCATCGAAATGTTGCAACACGAATGGCTAAGGCGAAAGTTTTGTGTTGTTCATAAATTCATTAATTTGTTGCTATGTTCTCTCTTTCTCTCTTTGGCTCTGCTTTCTTTCCGTTTTCGCATTTTTTTTTGTTGTTGCTTGTTGCAACCACATTTGATTTATTGAATTATGGTTGCCAAGTTGCCATAAAAGCTCTCGCTTGAAAGCTTTGAAAAATTAATTACGAAATTAACTGCACAAAATAGCGAAACAGGGAGAGAGAAATGCCATACATAGTTCCAATTGTTTGGACATATATCATTGGAAACTTTTAATTGAAATGAAAGCAATACAAATGCTCTCAACCTGTCAAGCAAACTTTAATTAAACGAACAGCGGACAGTGGCGGATTAACGAGGAGTAAAAAGGGCGTTTTAAGCAGTGAGAGCCGCGAATTCCCAAATTCAATTATTTTCTTAAACATAAATAAAATTATAACTAATAGAGGAATGTATATAATTTTTTATTAGCTCACTCTAATTCTCGAATTTCCCCAGATAATCGGACTTAACCCAATTCATTTTAAATCTGAAAAATCAAATAGTTTCTTCTTAAAGCTAAACCAATCACATCAAGTGCTTGGCCACGCAATAAAACCAAAAATCAAAGCCATTGAAGCGGCATCAAAAGAAAGGAAACAAATGCCAAACGCATACACAAAAACCCCATCTAGAAAAACCAAAAACCAGAGTCCAAGGAACATGCGGAAGCGGATGCAGTGGCACACAACATCCGGTTGTCAAGGCAGCAAAAACAGGAGGACACGATGACACAAGAACAACATTGGAGGCCAAAACACAGCACAGCGTTTTGAGTATGCTAAAAAGTTATTGTGGCAACAGCTGCCAGACGGCTGGGATGTTTAGAACAAAACAAAACGAAGCCAAAAGAAACCATGGGGCAACAACAAAAACAACTGAGAGCGATTCTCAGCCGAGGAGCAAAAGTTGCCGTTCCCAAAACAGAAATCAAAAATCAAAACAATTGACAGCAATCAGCGAGCACACACACACAGACACACACACAGGCACACACACCGACACATAGACCCACATTTTGTACTCACCTCGAGAACGACACCCTCGAGAGCGGGCTGGGAAATATTCTTTAGATTGCTGTGATTCAATTTGGGCGCACTGTCGGCACGATTGCGACCCAGTGATTGATTTGACGTTTTGTTATCGGCTTTACTCAGCATCGAATTGTTCGATGACTTGTGATTAATTTCAAGCGCCGAACGCAGTATATCCACCTTGGAGGCACTGCTCCCGATGTTGCCATGCTTGGGCACACCCCGTAATGATTCCACATTGTAGCTGCTACGACGCACTGACAAATGGTCATGAATGTCAGCCTGCAGAAAGCAAAAAAATGGAAAAGAAAAAACGAGTTAGAGACATTAAGTATTATTGTTTTTCTTGTTTTTTTCAATTAAAAAGAAAACGGAAACTTATCGGAAGCACTGTACCTAAAAAATAAAAAAATAAACCTACTTTGACAAATTAGAATCCACGATTTGAGGGCTAGCTAAAACTTTTTACGATTGATTACAAAACCTTAAAAAAACGTGGATTAAATAAATGAACCATTACTTCATATATTGGTTATTTCACCCACTAGAGTTGTTTAATCAATAAAGAACGATTGTCACTTGATCATTCCCACAAACTATTTAACATTGCACTAGGGGAAATTCGAACATTTTATGAACATTTAATTCAAAAATCCATTGCTAGCAATAATTTTTGGTATTTTATTATTGCTTGGCGTAATAAGTATAATTTGTAAATGTGTTTGGACATAATAGGCGTGGCACCTAGCCCCCATGGCCAAAAAACTGAATTTTATCCACATAAGTATGCTATATTATCTCAATATTTTTGCTACCCTTGCGTTACTCGACATTTTCTTCAATTGCAAATTAGAGATTCATTGGAAAATGTAAAAAATGTTTATAACATTTATTAATGCATGTTGAACGTAAACAATAAGTTTTTTTAATCAAAAAATGCACTCAAAGTCGAGCAACAATTTTCGGCAAATTGAAGGAATTTAGTTTTGTTACAAACACATGTTTTTGTCATCTGTTTTTTCACCAGTGTTAGACAAGGTTGAAAAAACTAGTATACAATAATGTGCATTGATGTTTTAACTATTATTCGGCATTAAAACTTGATGAGAAACAACATTTGATAGAATTTTTTATTCCTATTTTATATTTAGTGTTTCTATGATTTCGACAGTTTTTATGATTTCTCCCATCCCAAGAAGTATGCTATACATATATGCGATCGAGCTGGGCATAATCTCCAAAAATGAATGATTTTTATCGATCACGTTATATTTGGTTTCTTTGGCTATGAACTGAAGATTACAGTTCTTAGATATTTTAAAAATCAGGATATTATTTATTGGACCCCATCTTACATCAACAAAGTGAAAACTTTCCGCTATGAGACAAAAAGAAATTACTATTTTCTCAAAAGAATAATTCAAATATCAAAGAAACAAACTATATAACCTTGCAGTCATTGACCATTGAAATATTTTAATAAATTGTGTTCAAAATTTCAAATATTTTGTATATATACAAGAGCTCTACTAAGATACTAAGCCATCGAGTTTCTGTGGAAGTCAGTCATTAGAGAATGCAAAGCAGTTCTTATTATTTTCAAGCAGTGTCAAGCAGGTGGCTATTTTTTATTGTCTTTTGCATATATTTTTCTAATTCCGACAAATGTGTGAAGTTCGAATACTGATAAACTAGTTTGTATAGGACCAGACGGAAATGGATACATCTTGTGGACTCAAGTTCTGATGCTAATTAAGTATATATATGCCTTATGATGTGTCTGCGTTACAACTGACCAATTTTATAATACCTGGACTACCAAAAATTAATTTTTATAAATTTTGTAAAAATAATGTAAAAAGAGAATTTGCATTTAATAGTTTTTCCGACTTACCCGAGAGCCACGCGGCAATGATGACAGACTGCCAATTTGATTGTATTTGATCATCAGACTCAAACGCTCCAATGACATCGAAGTACCCTGCTCTTTGGTGGCGGGTTCTGTGAGCTTTTCCGTTTCACCGCCAGCCTCTACGGTTTCCACATCCTCCTCGGAGTCCTCTGTGGTGTGATCGAATTTACGCAACCAAATAAGATGCAGCAAGCCGTAGGCAATGCCACCGACCACAGCCAATAATCCCATGTAACGGAATGCATCTCGAGTGCCGAACTGGCCAATAAGTAGGCCACCCGTAAAGCTACCACTGCCGCGACCTAAGACCGGACAGACAGAGAGAGAGAGAGAGAGAGAGAGAGAATATAAGTGCCGTAAATGTGATTACATGTCGGGCCCAACTTGAGTACTCATTAGACATAGAGAGCGAGAGGGCGGATGGGAGGGATGGGACGACTTACCCAGACTAAAGTGAGCCATGCCCAGGACACCAATCAGTGTGGCTAGCAGACTTTTTGGTGCCAATATCGAACAGTATGTGGCAGCTGCCACCCACATAAGATGGCAAGAAAGTGACTCCATGGCCTCGAACGGGAAGCACCACCAGGCATTCCTATATTTAGGTTCAGAGCGTTGTAGCGTTCAAATTACATTACAACAACCGAACATGTCCTGCATACTCACTCGATGAATGAATAGCCCACCAGGCGGCCAGCATGCGAGAAGAAGGCAATGATAATCAAATTAACGTGCCCAAAGATGCGTGTGATTTTCTCGGCTCCATACAGGAACGGAATACTGCTCACAGTGCCCACAGTAATTGTGATGCCTATTGTTGCGGAGAAATATGAGAAATATATAATTCGGAAATCCAAAAGCTGTGTCGAAACGAAACTGTCTACGTTCTCATCAAAAATTTCCATCACGTTGAGCAAATAGAAGAATCTTCCATCAGATTATACATTAGATTCATTCAGTTTACTTCACTTAAACAAGGTTTCTTTTTAAAGGGACAACCTGTTTAAACTGTTAAAAGTTTTCGCATTATGAAGTTGAACCAAATAAATTTTAAAAATATTTCTGTTTTCATAAAGAAACTTCTAGTGATAACCATTTTAATTGACAATATGTATACATGCGAGGTGTGTTCCAAAACTAAGAATGCTTTTCCAATTTCACTATCTTTTAGACCAGTTCGATGAAATTTCTGGGATTTCTGACTATATTTTCATTACCACTTTAAGGTAATTTAAGGAAAGGTACGTCTAACCTAATTTACTGAATCCTCCTTGATTTATAGATTAAATTTCTATGTTTATCATTCACTTTGAAGATTACTTTGCCAACAATCTTGTTATATATACCTCCCCCCTTTCAACCTGATGAGCGTTTCATTTCGACACAATCTGAAGATGAACTTACCCAGCAAATAATTGGGAGCACCCAGCTCCTTGAGATACAGAAAGAGAAAACTCTCAATGAAACCCCAGAAATTGCCAAGGACAAATAGAAATATGATGAAAGCAATCACATGCGGCATTTTCAATAGATTCCACAAATCCCTAAACACATTATCTGCGGGCAACTTCTCGCCCAGTGGCATCATTAGCACGGACATTGTCGATATGACCAGCAGGACGTCGTACGTGTAAAAGGCAGCCGAGTAATCCGTATAGCCCAAGCCGCGTGATGAATAATCAATCATAATGCCAGTGATGGGTGAGAAAATGGCCATGCCAATGCTGGAGAACAGACGTTCACGACCAAAATCACCGCCGAATTTCTCAATCATTGTGAGAGCAATGGGATCCATGATGGTAACGCCAGCCGATAGCATGGTGGTGGCCAGGAATCTAGGAGAAACGAAAAACCCTTGAGACGACAATTATGCAAAGCTTACGAAATGGCAATTACCTCAATAGAAAGTAGATCCAGAAAATGGTGTCATCCGTCTCCTTGTAGTCTGGCGGACAAATCTCTGGGGCATTCATGGTGAAAGTGCAACGCTGCATCATGCACTTGACTGCTCCACTATTCACATAAGAGATATTTGTGCGACGCACTAGACCACCGCATCGCAGGTCCAAATCATCCATATTGGTGAGATTAATTTGTTCCTTAATCAAGAGTCCCTCACCGAAGCGTTGTCGTATATCGGTGACTGTCTCATTGTCATCCTGTTCGATTTCCATGCCCAACTGCTCGGTGGGATCGGCGAGGTCAGGATGCATTTGCAGCATGAAATATGTGGCATCCGAATTATCTGAATGCACCCAACTATTGGGGAGTTGTGCTGCTGCTGCTTTGATGCTGCTTCCATCCGTTGTTGATACTGTCAGTTAGAGAGGGTGGCGGAGAGAGAGAGAGAGGGGGGGAAAGTGAGTTTTTCACATAAACAGACAGGCAAGCAAATTGCTTTGGCTTTGCCACGTTCATATGTATGTACATATATGGTCAGATAGCTCCCCGAGGCCAGCTCGAACACCAGGACCTTGCCCAGGCTCCGTCTCTGGCTCCGTCTCTGGCTCCGTCTCTGGCTCCGTCTCCGGCTCGGACTCTGCTCATGCATGACCAATTTCCAATTGTGCAAGTGTCAAGTGTACAAAGTAATGCCATCATGTTAGTTAGTTAGTTATGTAGTTTTGTTTTCGGCTTTTGCGTGTTTGATGCTCCTCTTTCTGGGAATTTCAACTTCGGACTTTGTGTCCTGCTCTGCCCTGCCCTGCCCTGCCTTGCTCTTCCCTTCTCTTCTCTGCTGTGTGAGTGGACATTAGCAAAATGTTTATATTTTGGCTTTACTTTTGAGTTGTTTTTCTTTATGTTATGAATGCCAAAAGTCGGTTTTAATGTTGATAAATGTTGCAGAAACTTTTCTATTCTAAAATGTGAAAGTTTCGTCAATCAAACACTTTGAAATGGAACATTTATTTCAAACTAAAATGGGGATTTCCATGGAAACTTATATTCAAAAGGAAATTCCATATGGAAAAGCATTTTGCAATAGAGAGAGAGCCAGTGGAGACGAATAGAGAAATGCTAGAAAGACATTGCTAGAACAGTTAATAAAAGTGTTTTTCTCAGTGGACGTTATTAAAAATGCGGAGCACAAAGCCAAGTCAGCAAAGCGAACATAGCAAATGGCTACGGCTGGTCGAGAGATGCTTAATAAATATGTCTTTCGATTTTTTAGATGTGTTGGCCAAGGCGAAAATAGTGGCCATTATTAAAGATGGCTGAAACAGGACATAAAAAATTTCTAAGTCTGGGCTCTAACAATCTTTTTTTGTTTCTAATTTTCGTAACCTTGCCTTTTATTTAAGTTCGTCGTGATTTTTCAAAAACAATTGTTTATAAAGTGTAGGAATTTTTTGTAAGACTGCTTAGTTTTCTGAAGAAATATAGAAGTGCTAAATATTATTTATAACAGTAAAAAATTATGTGCCACTTTTGACAATACATAGGAAAAATTTGGTGCCTTTAATTGAATTTCGCAGAGTGTATAAGAAAGGAACTTGGAATGATTAACGTAAATTCCGTTTACGATCTTTTGTAGTGTTATATCTATATGCTTTTATATTTTTACCAGTTTTCAGAATATAAAGAGATAAGTAAATTGCAATACAATTTTCCTACCAACGACTTGCATCATTCTTTTCTAGATTAACTTTTAGTTTGCAAAAATAGAGTAAGAATGAATCGAGAAAAAATGATAGCCTTAGTTTTGATTAGATACAGAAGTTTGAAAATTGCTGGGTTCATCCCAATTGTCCGGAAAGGGTTAAAGAATATGGATACAAATTATAAAGATATGGCTATTTGCATGAATCTCTAAAAGGAAAGGGTACCCTAAAAATTTCCATTTATAGTTTTACTACAAAGATATACTATTACCCACAATATATGATGGGTGTTAAAGATTAATCAAGCTAAATTTTGTAAACATAATTAACTTAGCATAATTTTGAAATAAATATCGCTAGAGATCTAACGACCATCTAACGATTCTAATCAAAAATAGTGTCAATTCTCTGGGTCATGAGCTCGCAGCTTTCATTTCTAATACTAGAATAAGATTCTCCAACTCCAAAAATGTGCCCTCATAGTGCCTAAGACTCCATACTTTTGTAAGTAAAATCAGTTCACATATTGAATTCCCTAAATATCGGGTTAAATTATCTACTTCTTTCCGAAATTCCTATTCACTGGGTTTCGACACATGCTAAAAAATTGCATTATACTTTCTCTGAACTTTGCATTATGTTTCCAGGCAATTAAGAAAATAATGATATGCCCATGTGATTTCTTTTCCTCTCTTTTCGTCTCTTTTCATCATCTCTTTTACTTAAAAATTTCAAATAGAATTTCAACTTTGCCGTTTTCTTTCTTTTGAGCATGGCGCAAAAACATAATCCCTTTCCAACTTTCCAACAGAGGATGGTGAAAAGTTGAACCAACTTTCCAGTTGCAGACCGTGTGGGAGGCTTTAATGAGAGCCACACACAGGTTGAGATATTCTTATTATTATTATTATTTTTTCTTCTCATTTTTTTGTTTTTTTCATGCAATGAGCTTAACTCGCTCTTTGGCTTTTATGGAGCAACTTTCGCACTGGCCGTCCGCACAAAAGACGGTAAAAACAAACTAATAAAAGTAAAATACACACATGGACCTGGGAAATGGACATGGAGATGGAAACGGACACGGACGCGTACATGGACATGAATACGGACATGGATACGGACACGGAACATGGACATCGATGAATGGTTGGCCAAAGGAGTACGACTCGAAAGTTGACAAGAAAACTAACAGGACTAACAACCAACACGAGTCAGCAACTAGAAAACAAGGAGCCATGATATTAATGGTGTGGTTATGGGGGCAATGGAGGAGCGGATTAACACAAGAGCTGGGGTTCTGGGCCCGCTAAATCGAAATCGAAATCCTTTTATTATCCTATCACTCATTATTTTCCAATCGGGGCCTTTAAACAAATTATGAAAATTTAAAATCATTGAATGACTGGAAAATTTAGTCACTCAAGACACCCACCTCTATGGAGTGATTCGAAACACTCATGTACTCAAAAAATTACTCATTGACAGCTCTATTAGTAGAGACTTTCGAACTAGTTCTTTAGTAATTAGAATATCTAAAAACCTTTCTTGAAAGGTTAAACTGATTTCTCAGGAATTTGAGATACTATCAATTTAGAAGATTTTTGGCATCTGAGAACTCGAATTTGTTGACTGACTTTGGGTTATAAAAAGTATTAGTAATCATATAAAAGTTTAGTTATAAATGTTAAAAATATTCTGAGTAATCAATAGATACAGTCGAAGGACTATAGAAATCCAACAAATGGTTCTCATAAGTTTAAGGAATTCTGTTGTGAACCTTCTAACTCTAATCCTTTTCATTCCCAACTTTATAAATGGGGAACTCCCTTTAGTTCACACAGAATCCGCCCCTGGTAAGAAGGGTTCGTCACTTACAATTCAATCCCTGCATGGACATGGCGAACAGTTCAGCTGATGATGATGCTGCTGATGAGGATGATGATGATGGTGGTGGTGGCTGCTGCTGCTGTTGGTCCAACTGCACCAAGGACATGGCCGATGGGTTCTCCAATGGCGGGAACATGGTGGATGACATATTAAGTACGTTTTGATATCTGCTTCTCGTTTGCGTTGCGAATAATGCTGGTAATGATGATGCTGGCGATGATGCAGTGGTCGAGCTTGTGGTTGCTGGACTCAATGATGTCGACTCTGCATTCTCCACCATTGTGGCACGCAGTGTACTTGTGCCCATTGTGCTTCTTGCCGTTGTTGTTATTGCTCTCCTAGTTGTCGTTGGCGTCTTGTCATACGCTGGTACATCGGTGTAAAGCTGAGGATTAACTTGTTCCTGCAGCAGACAATAGTCGACGCACTGATGCACAGCTAATTCCAACTCCGGCTCCTCTGGGCACTCACGACTGGGGCAGGGTGACCACCAAACCTGGTAAATAGAAGGGTAGAATGAAAGTCAGTTGGAAAACATAATAGAGAGAGAGACCCAGACCAATCAGTTGTAGTAGTAGGCTATGGATTTAAGGCTTGCTCTCGATTTACTCAGTCAGTTCGTCAGTCAGTCGGCAAACCTAAGAGAGCTGGTTAACAACACACACAAAACAAGTTTTAGTTTTCTTATCGTTATTTGTATTTCGAAAGAATGTCTTCGCTGCCAACGAAGGGCTGGAATCTCCAGTTGCGGGAGCTGTTTACCTCGCCCATTGCTCTAATAGCGATGACCTGTCTGGTTGGCTACTTGGCCTACATTCGCACCATGCGGCGGGAGCCTCCTCCCACTTACGATGATAAGGACTATGAGCAGGAGGGACACGTGGAATTGCCAGTTCCTCTGAAAGATCTCCAGCTGACACTCAATCAGTTGGCCTCATACGATTGCAATCATCCGAACAGCACGTATTTGGTGGCCCTGCATGGCATTCTCTATGATGTTTCAAGTGCTCCCCAGGATTTTGGACCAGAGGGAAAATTCCATATGTTATCGGGCACAGACATTGGCACCTATATAGAGCAAACAACGCTCTATGATGTTCGCGATAAAGCCACCTTAATGAAGGAATGGAAAATAATGCTGGAGGATTATTTCTATGTCGCTGGCTTACTAGTCGATGAAGAAAAGGAAGCCAATCCCGATGATGACACGGCCAATGACAATGACGAGTTGGTAAATACAGAGAGAGATCTCATTCTTTTGCATTTGCTTTAATATTTTCTCATATCAGCTGAATGACAGCGAGAGAACTGTGGAGGAAATTCCTGTCAACGAATCTATTCTATCTGATGATAATGACTCATTGCGCACAGCTTACGATTGCCTGAATGATAAGGAAGATGATGAAATTGAACCCATTGAGATGGGGCAGGGCGATGATGGTGGTGCTGATGGTGGAATTGCTGCTGCTGCTGCTGCTGCTACTCCAGTTGGCAACGATACTCTATCCAATCGTTCGATCTACAATGAGACCGCTGATGAGACACTCGTGTGGACTGAATCGAAGGAAACTGTGGTCGGTCTGTAAGGCTGTCCTAAGCTCCCTTAAACCATCAATTTTTCTTCTCCCTACTCTATACCATATACACACGACTAACGAAATCCGACCAAAGTGCCACTTAACCTATCATAAGCCTCATATATGAACTTAAGCCCTTGGCCATAATAACAAAAACATAAATAAATATCTGTCGGATTTTATGTATCTGCATCTGCTGCCGTTTGTCGATTTCTTGTTGTTGTTGCTGATGTTGTTTTTGGGTATGCTTCGTGTATATGCATATATCCATTACCAATTTTAATGCGAATTCAATAAGGCCATGTGGTCGAGGTAGGAGGGCAGAGTGGTGATAGTGGGTATAGAGAGAAGGGAAGGGAGGGAGGTGAGTATAGGTTGTGGTGTGGCATCCATGACCGAACGCCTGCAATAATAAAATGGTAATTTCCGTTGCCGCCACCGACGACGACGACTGCAAATAAATTTATGCCAAACGGCAACCGAACTCGCCTATAATGGCATAAAATAGTAAACCGCAAGCAAGGTCCTGACATACCAGCAGCAGGAGCAGCAACAGGGTAAGGACATGGCCAAAAAGAAGATGGAGCAGCCAGCTAACGGACGTGCAGGATGAACACAAATGTAGCCATAAGATGCGATTTATAGGGTATGCCGGTCAATGTTACTAAGGCATGAAGAAGGCTTGCTTACAGCAGAAACTTTAAAATGTACAAGACCAAAACGATAAAATCGATGGGAAATCGATTGTTGGCCTTAAATTTTTTTTACCCTAAATAGAAATTTACCAGCTGTCTCTGTAATAGAAGAATATATTTTATTCTCGTTGATCAAAGCAAGTCCAATTTTAAAAGTTTTCTAGTTGAAAAAAAGTTTGCGAACCTCTATGTATTTGAAATCGAAAGCCAGAAGTAATATGCTTTTTTGTATTACTAAAATATATATCATATACTTTTGTATTTTATAAATAAATCTTATATATGTATATCAAAAATGTTTCATATTTTATGAGATTATTTATTCCAGTCATCGGTTTGGTATTTTCAAAATAATACTTAGTTAATATTAGGACTTTTTGAATTTAATTGTTATTGCTTTTCCATCTTTTGGTAAATTTACGAAAACTCCATTTTGGAAATGGCATAATGAATTTAACCGAACTTTTTATGACTTTTATTGATTGCCTTTAATATGAGACCAAAACCATTCAAATTGGACTTCAGATACTCTTTTGAGACATTTTCCAATACAAGCTATTGACATTTGTCTCAATTTGAATAGCGATTAAGGCATGCACTTAAAATTAAAAAAAAAAGCCACCCTTATCAAAAAAGGTCCAAGTGATTTTGTTAAGTCAAGATCTTTGAAGTCGGTCGACAGGAAATTTGGAAATCGGATTTCTGAAGTAAATATAAAAGAGTTGGAAATGGAACAAATACATAATTTTTAATGGTGAAGTTCGACCATTTGTTAAGCCCGACTTATGTCTATATCATTTCAATCAATCACAAATAAATAGATAGATGAAAAAACTGACAATTGCTTAGTAAATAACATTTATTGTCATTTGCATTTTATGTATCCAAGAGATAATTTATGACTTTAATCCTCTGTATTAAGTGATTTTAGCCAAAAATCTGTTATTCCAAAGACTTGGAAATAAATTTGAACAATTTTCTAGTCGTGTTTTCTCCTTCATAGTCTATAATTAGTTTCCTTTTCTTTTACAAATTGTAACTAACACTCACAAACCTATTGACAACATATTATCTCCTTCTATGTAGAGTATACATTATTCGTGTCACCAGTTCTTTTCATCCGTTTTGTATTGCTGCAGCTATTTTAATGGTGTTATTGTATTTTATGTGCACATCATAAATACAAATTCAATATACGCCCTGCCAGGACTCTCTGAGTGTGCGTAGGATGCTTTTTTCTCATTTTTGTGTGTGCCCAAAACAAGGATGTGCTCGTGGAGTGGCAAGTGGAATCACATACTACAGGAAATACTGGCCAAGGGCCAAAAACCTTCACGATGTCGATGCTCATACCCAGAAACCGAAATCGCAGTTCCATTGCGTTTCATTACGGCTAACGGCGATGGCTCTTATGCTCACAAGATTTTAATGTAACTGTGTGTGTGTGTGGGGTGTATCTGTGTGTTGGTGTTTTAGTGTGGCTTAAGTGCTGGCAAAACGACACAAAGATAAATGTACGTGAGGCACACACACACTTAGATACATACACACATACATATGTACCTACAACCTGACGTGCACTCGCATTTAAGTGGATTTTTCGGCATTGCCACCCTGTTTAGAAGTTCTTGTAGGGCTCCCCATATACAACCAGTCCCCATCCCCCATCTTCGTTGCCCCGCCTGTATCTTGTAGTTGGTTGTGAGCTGCCTCTAATGCGTTTCGTTTGCTTGTTAACTGTCAAGAACGTTCGGTAGTAGCTTCTGCTTCTGTCATTTTCTATTTTCCATTTGAATTTGTTTTGCCTGCTCAATAGTGGAAGTGCCTTTTGGCTTGGTTTTAGCATAATATCACCTTCCTTCCTCTCCATGTGTGTGTGTGTCAGTGTGTTTCAGTGTGTTTGTGTGTGTGTGTGAGACACCCATAATTCGATTTATGTAAAACTCTCATCTCAGCTGCAAGTGCCTGCATCTGCAATTTGTTCATGTTGCCTGCTGCCTCTTCTGATGCTTTTCCATTGCCAAAAGGTGTGACTGTCAGTTTCTTTCATAAAATATGCAATTTGAAGAGCTCTTTCTGCTTCTTTTTTTTCTTCTTCTATATGAGAGAGAAAGTACTAAAGCGACTGCCAAAGAGAGTCGACCAAGAGGAATTGAGGAGAAGAGATACTCAAATGCAGAATCATCTCATTTTGGTCAATGGCTAACGTTCAAGGGGTAGCCAAGTTGAAGTATTTATGGTAAAATAGAGACCATTCACAAAATATTTACCATTATATTATATATACTGCTTGAATGCTTGAATGCTCGAATGCTCTTTCAATTTCATTTATACCTATTTTAGTTAATTATGTTTTTGGAAATTGTAAAAAGTCCTAAGTCCAATGGAAAAATATATCGTTTGATTAATTAAAGAAAATCGATTCCAAATTTCTATCAAAGTTATTTTATTTTATGTGTGAAATTGGTCTTGTATCCAGTATTATTTATCAGAAACGATTACGTGAAAGAGATCATTTTAATTGAGAGCACCGCAAACCTTAAGAAGGCCTAAGAATTCGAAATGCAGGTACAAAATAATTTTATTTTAAATTGTTTTTGAGATCCGACAACTACATATATAGTATAAGTCAAATTTACCCAGACACTCATAATTCAAATTTAATATTTATTAAATGCAATTCAGAAACCAAAATTTTAACAATCTTGTTCAATGAGTCTGCGCTAGAATATATCTCTCCTTGAATCTAGAATCCCCATATAAGTAAGAGTGTAGCTCGATCCTTCAAGGAAAAAAAGCTACAAAAATAAGTATATTTTGTAGAAAATTAGTAGGAGAATTTCCTGTTTTATCATTTTTCAATATTATTACATCTCCTTAGTCCGATCTGTTTCTCTTCTTCAGAAAGTAACTACATTTAGTGTATTTATTAATAATTATTTAACACTAACAATCAACGATTGTCAGATGCACTTCATGAATATAATTCCCGCAATTGTGCTTGCGAAATTTGCTCTGTCGGAGTAGAGACTGCTTGGAGTCGGTCTACTGTGGCAACTGCACAAGCCATACAATTTCAATTGCAATTGTAATATTCGCTTTGCCAAAAATGCAGCCACACCACACCCGTCCTGGCACACCCTTTAACAATGGCTTCTCGACAGTCATGGCATGTCTCTATTTGGCGAGACGTGGCTTTACAGCTAAAAGGAAAAAATGAAGGAGATGAGGAAAGAAAACTACATAAAAGCCGGCATTTATATTTGAGGCAGCAGCATAATATTGCCACATGCAACACACAAATACACAGACTCACACTTTACGCACGTACTCACACAGACGCACAACAAGAAAAACAGAGAGAGAGATGGAGAGAGAGTGTAATATGTAACCCAAAACCACTGTAGCCCCAGCGTAGATGAAAGACAGGCTCATGAGTTCTCAAAAGTTGAGGAAAAAATCACCACACGAATTGGCCAAAAGTTCTAAAAGCTACACGTTAAAACCTTCTCTGAGATTCCGCACAATTTATAGAAATTTATTAAATTAATCAAAATTTAAAAAAAAAACGTTTTTAGTTCATATCCTTTGATAAGGACTTCATTTTTTTTTTATTAGAGCTTGAGTTGAGTGAAGAAAAATAAAAGAATTTTTGTATTAACTACTAAATTTCTCTATCTCAAATGATCAATAAGATCAATAAAATTCAATGAGTTAGTGGCTCGGAGTTTGAAAGAAACGAGAAAAAGATCTTTTGAACTCTACCAAAAATTATTAATACAAATATGTACGATATTTGGAGATATAAATTTACGCTATTGAAGGGTGAAAAACTATCGAAATTAGCTCGTAAAATTGATTGTGCAGCCTATGGCCTTCTATATATTCTATTTGATTCTATTTTTCCGGCTCTTTTTTTAATTGTTTGTTGCTTTTTATCTCTTTTTATCTACTTCTCAGGGTGGGCCACAACAAGTTAAAAACGAATATTTATAATTTTAACCTTATAAATAAATTCTTGAGTCAGTATCAATAACTTCATGCCTGCAGAAGTAGTCTGAAAGATACGGAATTTCTACAGGGTCATTGCAATTTGGCTAGCTGGTGCTGCGTTTGGCTTGTTTCCAACTGGGCATGTGTATATGCCCGTACACACACACACATATCCCTCTGTTGTATGTGTGTGCGTGTATATTTGTGTATCTAATGCGTGGCACGACGCCATTTAAAGCGACACTCGCGAGTCTGAGAGAGATGAAGATAGCCAACAATTCGCTTGCTACATTTTGCTGGGCTCCCAGCAGCCTGTCACATGCTGGCACACACACAAACGCGTGCCGTCGTACACACCGACACGGATACGGACACGGACACGCACATATACACGAGCATAATACGTATACGTCATGTGTTCTGCGTGTGTGAGCCGGCAGCAGCACCCTGTCTCTCTTTAGTTGCATCCCTGTCTCCTCAACCACTCTGTGTGTGAGTGTGTGTGTGTGGGATATTTTTGTTATCCTTTTTGCAGCTCCTTTTGCATCTGCATAAATTTTTTGGTGTCATGTAAAATCATCGAAATAAAGCAAATAACTGTCACATGTGGCACGCTCGCCGGATCCTGATTGAGAGAAATTTGTTTCCATAGCATTTTATGTTTTTCTTTCTGCATATTTGCCTTTTCTGTCTCCCTTCGTTTTTTTTTTTTCTTTTTTTGTTGCATGTCGCCTGTACTTTATGCTTATGAACGTATCAATGCAAACGTTTCAGAGTGATTGTTGTTTTTGCGGTTCGAGATTGTCCTTCTCCTTCTGCCAGTGTCTCCTTGTTCTTGTTGGCCGTTGTAAAAGTTTTAGTACTTGGTTTTTGCTTATTCGGACTCTGCTGATTGAAAGTGGCGTCGTTCGAATTGGGGTTATCTAGATAGAACATCTAAAGATAACTCCAAATATAAACAGAAATATGAGCAGAGAAAACACTTTGCTTTCTTTATTTCTTGGCTTTCTGGACTTGAGGGACATAGAAATAGTCGTGCAAAGGTTAAACTCATATCCAAATAGACTAAATTGAAAATTGGAAACAATAAATGAATACCCAATTCTTCTCTTCTCCCAACTAAAATGAAACTGCCTGCATTATTAGCATCATTTTTATTATCAGCCTCCGCTTATTTAAATATTATTATTCAAGCTGGCACATCCTGCTTACACGGTTTGATTTCGTCTTATTTTTTGCCGTGTGAACAATATTAGAAAATAAATAAATAGCATGGCCGACTTGGACTCCATTCCTATATTTAAAATTTTGATGATACTTAATAAAATACTAGTTTGCACTTATTTATTAAAATTAATTTAGTTAAAGAAAACCAATCTGAATTTATATTAAATTCTGTTAACTCTGTTCTCACATAAGCCTAAGGCAATTTGTTAGTGGGTCGTAATTACCCGTAGTCCTTATGCATTTCAGTTGCATGCGAAATTGAAGTGTTGCCAATTTCTGGTTGTGTGTTTACTATCGTCTATTAGGGGAACCAGTTAACTTTACCCAATATGTCAGACATCGTCATCGCCTTCATCCCCAGCATCGTCGTGGTTGTCAACCGCATTAAAAGTGGAGTGCAGCAGCTGTGTACCGCCAGGTAACAGGGAATTAAGTTCCCAGTAACTTTCTGTCTGACTGTCTGTCTGAGTGTGTCTGAGTGTGTGTGGCTGTGAAATGTGCAAGGCCCAAGGAAACACCGCAATGGCAACATTTTTAGCTTTTAGCGAAACACACTAGTGCGGAAAGTAGTAGTAGTTGCATGTGTGTGTATGTGGGTGTGTGTGTAACGTTTTTCCTAGCTCATTTTAATAGCATTCCCTCAAATAGCCTTCAAGCATAGAGAGTGGAAATATGCAACCTAATTAGCTAAGGGAGTCCTTCTCCATCAATCCAATTTGTAGTTAAATTGGATCAAATTTCCCCCTTTTTTCTATTTTTTTTTTTTTTTACATACTTACCTCAATGTCACCATTATTCGGATGCCTTAATACAAATGCTGATGGCACCACGCCCGGTATCTCCTGTTGTGGTATAAAGAGCAACGAATGATGGAAAATTGCATTTAGCAGCAAACTCATCACAACCACTGGTTTATATTTGCCAAATTTGTCAACGAGAAAACCTGAATAGAGAAATGGAAAAAGAGGTAGAGATAGAGAGAGAGAGAGGGAGAACGAGATTAAAGGAAGTTAGTAGAGGAGAAAGAGAGAGAGAGAGACTAAAGAGAGGAGACAAGTTGAATGCCAACTTTGCTCACAGCATCATCACCATTGATAAGTTGCACACAGTTTGAATGCAGCTTAAGATGGATTTTGTTTGGGGCAAGATTAAACAAGTGTGCACAGTTTGGGGGAAATCGTGGCCGATTAGGGTGATGATTTACTCCTGGGTCTCTCTAAGAACTTAAATTACTAAATTGTTACAATGTTCAAAGGGCATAAAAGACTTAGTCAAAACTACTTCGAATCGAAGTGCGTAGATAAAGATATGGTGAACGAATATAAGTAAAAGTTAACGACGAATTTAGTATATATAAACAGATCTTAAAAAGTAAACTAGACTTTACTTTGAATTTAAAAGTTTTAGGAATTTAATTTACTCAAAATTGAAAGGATTGGGTATGTGTTCAAGCTTCATATTACATATAGTAGGTACCTACCTATCTAACTTTTATCTTGAAAAAAAACGTTATAAACCTTTTCAATGATTCTAAAATCCATGGAAGTAACATTTTTTGTACTATGTCAATAAATTACTTTCAGTTTTTAGTTTTACCCCAACTTCCTTTTGATTTATGTAAAATATATATATGCCTGAAATAGATATTTTTAAATCTAATCTTTGGTTTGGAAGAACAAACAATTTAAGAAAGGGATAAAAAAAGTTAGATAGAGTTGATGTTTCAGTCCTTCCTCAAAGTTTAGGAGAAATCTTTTGGCTGACTATCTAGTAAAGGATTCAAAAACTATTGGCATAAAATTTAAAAATTCAAGCGTCAAGCTTTTTTTTCTTATAAAAATCTCGAAAAGAGTCTGAAGTATGGATTCCCATTATCTTATCTTAAACTCTACACAATGAGAAATACTCTCAAATTTGTATAACTTTATAAATAAGATATCATTGGAATTTCAGAAGTTTGCTTCTTTGCCATCGGACAAACCAAATATGATTTATTTGGAAGCATATAACTCATTTCATTATATAGTTTTCTTCATGTTCAGGAAGTGTATAGACAATGATCATAATAACCTGCTCGGTTTTATGACAGATTTCAACGTCACTACTTTATGCGAGTGTTTTCACTTAGCTGACATTTTATGCTCCAGCTTTATGTCGGACAATTTCACCGACTTTATGCACTCGTCTCATTTTTGCTTTCCGCATTTTTAAAATATAACATTCGTCCCTGCCCATCCTCCTACACCTACTTCTCCACCACATTTTTTTTATGTTTTAAAACCGCTCACGTCGCCAACATTCCACACCGCAATGCATTTTAAAAATGCAAGCAAATATAAGAACTGCAAAAAAAATGTACATATAAAAATATTTTACAAAAAAAAAACCAAATAAAAGAAGGTAAAAACAAAATATAAATACTGCACTTAAATAAAACGAATGGAAAAAATGCAAAACACCCGCAACATGATGGCACTCTGAAAATGCGACAGATATGCACGAGAAGAACCAAAAGAAACAATGAAATTTTTAATTGTCATTTAAACTGCAAGTGAATTAAATTATTCGCTCTCATCCTGGAAAGTGGGTACCTACCGAAAAAAAACCCAACCACAATGTCAGACTGTACCTGCCTGCAGCTAAAAAAAAAAATTTGCAGCTGAGATGCAGCGATGCATAAAAATACAATAGAAAAAACAAACGAAAGAAAAAAAACATCAGCTTTTATGCATATTTACTTGTGATTTGTATTTGTTGGCGTGGCAACGGATAAGGAAAAAAATTGTCCGACATCTGCCACTGAAAAAAAATCAGTACATAAATCAAAGTCGAGTGACTCGACTTCTATATACCTAGCAAAAGTAGAACTAATTATTGATAGAAGCCTAACTTTTCTTGTTAATGAAGGAAATTTAATGAAACACAATGAGGATGTTAGATATTCTCTCACGAAAGAATGGAATTTTCCGACCATAGATGAAAAATGCGAGAAATAACTCACATGTCGCTAGGTTAGGTTAGGGCTATCCGAAAGATGGGTGCCGCGATGGCAGCTTCGAAGAATTGCTTGGAGATATGAAAGAGTTCTTGTGACTCATATTATCATAGCATAAAAGAGATCAAGGAGAAGTCGAAACAAGTGTTCTCCACCATTTTTGGGATGCAAATGGTAAACAAAAAGAAGGTCAATCAATGGGGAATATTGTTTTTTACTTTACTTTAACTTTTAGTGACTATTTCCTTTTTGCAGATATGCAAAAGATATGACTTTGAAGATGAATCTATCCTACTTGTGAATACCCATTTTGATAACCTAAAAAGTTGGACAATGTATATATTTCAAAATAAATTCCACCTAAATTTTGCGTTAAAAAGTTATTCGCTATTGGTTTAATGTCCAATGCAGTAAGAGCAAACTAAATCCACACATCTATCGGTTTTTTATTTAACTATTTACTCTAGTAATTTGATTTTGTGACCTAGTATTGAAACATTTACTCTATGAAGCACTCATTTGCGTTTCTTACCCCATCCTGCCATTTCTTAATTAGTATGTAATTTGAATCTCCCCGTTAATATTGTGGCTAACAGGGTATGCATGTAGTCAAAAAATAAAGAAATCTCTTCTATTTGATATAATGAAGTCCAAATTATGTCACAGCATGAAGTGATGTTGGAATTATTTCATTTTGTTTGTCTTTTTTCCTACTACTCATGTCAGGGCAAAAACTTTTAATTAAAATATTCTTAGAAAGACAAAGAATAATTAAATGAAACATCATACCAGATTATATCTTACCATAAAAATTTCACCGCATTTCAATTACACTCATTTTTTCAATTACACTCACCTGTTATGGGCGGACTAAGGAAGGTGGTAAAGGGCAAGGCTAAATATATAATCGCGATTTCCTCCACCGTCAAGCCAATCGATTGCATGTGTATCGTCAAATAGGGCAGCAGAGATGAGGTGGCTGTAAGAAATACGAAAACAAAAACGAGAGTGAGACATTTCAAGTGAAAAATGCATTAATTTAATTGTTTTATACGCAAAAGTTGGAGTTTTTCGTATCAGTTTTCTCAATCTCCTCCATGGAAGCAGGAAGTAAAATAATTCGATTAGAAAGGGAATAAACAATTAAAGTAACATACATTATTGAAATTTATATTTACTTAAAAATCAAGTTCAATATCATTTCATTATTTACTAAACATTTTTAAAGTCAGCTGAATAGCTATAATTTTCAACTTAAATGAAGTAAGTGAAAGACCATTTTCATATATTAAATTACTTTCGCGACAGCTAACACATGCTATCTCCCTCACTCTGATCAGCACACGAGCACTTCAGCGCCCCCATCGGCCAAGAATATACACTTTATAGGGTCGAAAATGCTTTTTTCTGCCTGTTACCTACATTTCGGCGACTTACATATTCCATTTTATCCAATGGATGCATGTTGTACAACATTAAAATCCGTTTTTCAACATTAAAGTGGAACGTTAAACTCTTTTTTTAGCGCCTTTAATGCCCAATTAAAGCACTAGAGTAATTTGAGATGTGGAAAAAAAGAATTCTGGAATTATTGCTGAAGCCGTCACTTGTACTCGGTAAAAGCATGTAATTCATTATTTTGTAAAATGCGAACAGAAAATCTATATGGCTAAAGTATAATGCATTCTTTAAATAGTACGATGCACTTGCCTTTTGCACAATTCACAAAAAATTGCAGTTAATTATGCACTTAAATGTGCAATGGGGCCCAGTGTTGGGAAAGCTACTTAAAACGCATTACAGAAAGCCAGAAGGGGGGCCAATGAGTGGGGAAGGGGGATGAGCAACAACAATGTAAAGATGAGTTCTGCACGAGGACAGAGCCAAATGAGAAATAATCCTCTTCCCATTGGTCATTCGTACCGTCATTCCATCAATAATTTATAAACATTAAAAACGCGGGGCACGTCCTGGTCACATGAATGCAACAAAATGATGCACCAAATTGGGCGAAATGAAAAACCATTGGAGGACCAAAGCCGCCGCAGCCTTGACCAATTTAAGAGCAAACAGCAAATGTGCCATGTGTGTGTGTGTGTGTGTGAGCGCGTGTGTATGGGTGTGTGTGCGTGTCTTGAATGAAAATTGATGTTAAAGTGCATTTAACACTTTTTCTCATACTTTCAGCTTGATTTCGTTTTTACAGCCTTGCCATTTGCATCGCCTCAGATAATTAACAAGAACATTCATTTTATATATACATATATATATATTTGTTCAATGCAATAACAATTAATTGTTCTCTTTCTCTCTCTTTCTCTCTCTATGTATGTGTGTGTGTGTGTGTGGGTTTGTATGTCGGCATGTGCGGAAACGGAAATGCAAGCATGTCAGGGCTGTTTGGCTTGGCGGCCATTCCATTGCGGCAACTGGCGTTGCCTTCCCTTCTGCCACTCGCTGTCATTCGTAATTAATGCCAAACAAAAATAGGGGGGAAGCGAGGGGGGCCGGGGAAAGTGCTAGGCCTGTGCTGCTGTCCATTGCACCAGAGTCCAGCTGAGCTGGTCGCTCTCGCACTCGCCGTTGCATGTAAATTTTAATTGCGTATTGCAAAATTTAATTTACTCAACATTTCTCTTGTACCACTCGCATACATATTTTTAAATATGCACAAAGTTTTTGAGCATTGCCATGTTATCTATTAGCTACACATTTTTTACCTTCATAAACATAGATACAAATATTTGTGCACATATAAGTGACGCGAAAATATCTATACCCTTTTATAGTCACATCTGCCATGGAAAAACAAAATTTGTGGCAATCAAAGTTCTTTAGCTACAAATCGTTCATAAAATTTTTTTAGCCAAACTAGATTGATCTTTAGTTTATAAATATTAAGAACATCTCGATGTTTTAAATGATGGAAATGAAAGGTCACAGTGCTGCTCAACTAAATAAGCTCGATGTTTTTTAGAGATCAAACGTAATATTTGAATAACTAGCAGTCAGACTTAAACCAAATAATTTTCGATAAGTAAAATAATTAATTATTTATGAAATATAAAAGTTTCTTATGTTTATGTTTTGTTTTTAAATTTCTTTTTTTATTATGTTTTCAAAACCATAATAATAGACCTTCAGTTTTTTGGCTCAACAAAATGGATTTGACTATTAAGCCTCTTTAAAAAAATTAATCACAGCAATATTTCAAAACAACCTTTAATTTGACCATTTTCAAAATCGTTTTATAGTTTTTATCGAGTCATTCAACGTTAAACTGACAGAAAATGCTTTAAATCACGCACCCAAATCACGCAAACAAAGGAAGGTTCAAACAAAAAAATGTAAAAGAAACGAACGAAGCGGCGCTATATAAACAAGCCAACAACGCATTGCAAATTATTTCAGGACATCCTATGGTTCATCTATTGAAAAATGGCCTGTGGATCTCATGGATGCAACAATGCCTCGGCATCTAGTCACCTCCATTTCCACTCACTTGGGAGTAGTCAAATGAATTTTGGAGCAATTTATTCCACTAGTCAAACTTTTCCACTACTTTTTCAATTCAGCATCAGAAACACAAAAAAATCTTCTGGATCATGCTGACTATCAAAGAAGCCGGATCGAATCGCACATATGTATGTAGTGCGAACCTTTATCAAGCCGGTAAAGACACTGGAGCCACCAAAAATCCAATCACAAAAACATTCATCGGCAAAAAAATTAGGTTTCCTTTTTTTCAAAAGTTTACTGAGTTTTCGCAATATAAATCAGTTGTTTTAAAATTGGAAATAATTGGCAAAATAGATGTTAAAGATAAAGACAGAACTTTAAGTTAAATCAAACGCTGCCTCAAGTTGCATTGCCAACGTTTTACTTCCAGTTAATATAGCCCGTTTTAAAGTGTATAGAAATTCACATGTCTATCACCTTTGCGCACTTTGTTTATGAATCTTTAAACATTCGAATATTGCACAAATATAAAAATCCCAAAATAAATGCCAGAGAAAAAAATGGCTTGTTTATTTATGGTTTGACATATTCTTCACTAGCATATTCATTTTTTGCGACTCACAACTATATTACAATTGAAATAAATTTAAATGAAAATATTTCTTTACTGCTATTAAGATATACTTTGAATTCGTAACGATAACCAAAGATTTTGCGATGGATTTGTATCTACTCAAATTAGGTGAGAGCAGTTCTCTTTCTACTGAATGACGTTGGTTTTCGTTAAAAATCAAATCAGTTAGGAATAACTGGAAATTTTGTCAACATTTTTGCTATATAGTTTATTTTCTTTTAATTGACCAATAACTTTGGTCCAAATTTTTGTCTTTAAACGGTTTAGTTAGTATCCAATAAAAGCGTATTTCATCAAGTTTTAATGGCTAATGCATATTGCAAATCGAAAGAACAGGAGCTGCTGGTTAAGCTTTTGATTGTTTCATAAATTGTTTGCCTTTTTATTGAAGCAGATTACAACAGCTTCTATTTAGCTAACATATGGTAATGTATTCAATCTGTTAATCGAATATTTTTAAACTTATTCATTCAATTAAAAAGATATTTCAAAATAGTCAGCATAGAAATAGACAAGCATATTTGAGGTAGCAACTCCTAATAATGAGTTAAAGAAGTATTATGGATTTCAAAATAAACACAAAGACAAAGAGAGCTTCAACAATTTAGATTGAAATCGGACAAAAATTGGCATGCCTCTTTGAAATCGGACAAAAATTGGCATAGTTAGAGGTTTGCAAAGTTGAGGTTTTTGCATAAATTATGGAAGAGTTATTGAAAAATTGTTGCACAAAATTGAAATTTTCCCAAGGCTGTATTTAGGACAATTTTCTACCGATTTTTAAAGTTTTGATGTAGTTTTTTTCAAATTTTAATCTACTTTTAAATGCCTTCAAAACTTTAAAAGATAGCAAAATTGGGGATTTTTGAAAGTGTTTTGAAAAATAGTATGATTTTGGTCAAAATTTCCATTTTTCTTAGGCTGTATTTCTGACAATTTTCAACCGATTTCCAAAACTTTTATCGATTTCTTGTCACATTTTCACATACTTTAAAATGGCATCAAAAGCTTTGAATTTTGGAAACAAAAATTTCTAACCGCTTTTGAAAATTTTTACAGTGTATACACTGTAATTTTTTTCAAAAATCGCGTCAAGATTAGTTTTTTAGATTTGATTGCCAGTTTATAACTCACATTCAGAGCAGCAAAAAAAGACATGACTTTTTGAAATCGGACAAAAATTGGCATAGTTAGGGGTTTGCAAAGTAGAGGTTTTTGCATAAATTTTGGAAGAGTTATTGAAAAATTGTTGCTCAAAATTGAAATTTTCCCAAGGCTGTATTTAGGACAATTTTCTACCGATTTTTAAAGTTTTGATGTAGTTTTTTTCGAATTTTTATCTACTTTTAAATGCCATCAAAACTTTAAAAGATAGCAAAACTGGGGATTTTTGAAAGTGGTTTGAAAAATAGTATGATTTTGGTCAAAATTTCCATTTTTCTTAGGCTGTCTTTCTGACAATTCTCAACCGATTTCAAAAACTTTTATCGATTTCTTGTCACATTTTCACATACTTAAAAATGGTATCAAAAGCTTTGAATTTTCAAAAAAAAATGTTGACTCGATTTTTGAAAATTTTTACAGTGTATACACTGTAATTTTTTTCAAAAATCGGGTCAAAATAAGTTTTTTAGATTTGATTGCCAGTTTATAACTCACATTCAGAGCAGCAGAAAAAGACATGGCTTTTTGAAATCGGACAAAAATTGGCATAGTTAGGGGTTTGCAAAGTAGAGGTTTTTGCATAAATTTTGAAAGAGTTATTGAAAAATTGTTGCTCAAAATTGAAATTTTCCCAAGGCTGTATTTAGGACAATTTTCTACCGATTTTTAAAGTTTTGATGTAGTTTTTTTCGAATTTTTATCTACTTTTAAATGCCAAACAAAAATTTCTAACCGATTTTTGAAAATTTTTACAGTGTATATATACACTGTAATTTTTTTCAAAAATCGGGTCAAAATAAGTTTTTTACTCACATTCAGAGCAGCAGAAAAAGACATGGCTTTTTGAAATCGGACAAAAATTGGCATAGTTAGGGGTTTGCAAAGTAGAGGTTTTTGCATAAATTTTGGAAGAGTTATTGAAAAATTGTTGCTCAAAATTGAAATTTTCCCAAGGCTGTATTTAGGACAATTTTCTACCGATTTTTAAAGTTTTGATGTAGTTTTTTTCGAATTTTAATCTACTTTTAAATGCCATCAAAACTTTAAAAGATAGCAAAACTGGGGATTTTTGAAAGTGTTTTGAAAAATAGTATGATTTTGGTCAAAATTTCCATTTTTCTTAGGCTGTATTTCTGACAATTTTCAACCGATTTCAAAAACTTTTATCGATTTCTTGTCACATTTTCACAAACTTTAAAATGGTTTCAAAAGCTTTGAATTTTGGAAACAAAAATTTCTAACCGATTTTTGAAAATTTTTACAGTGTATACACTGTAATTTTTTTCAAAAATCGGGTCAAAATTAGTTTTTTAGATTTGAATGCCAATTTATAACTCACATTCAGAGCAGCAAAAAAAGACATGACTTTTTGAAATCGGACAAAAATTGGCATAGTTAGGGGTTTGCAAAGTAGAGGTTTTTGCATAAATTTTGGAAGAGTTATTGAAAAATTGTTGCTCAAAATTGAAATTTTCCCAAGGCTGTATTTAGGACAATTTTCTACCGATTTTTAAAGTTTTGATGTAGTTTTTTTCGAATTTTAATCTACTTTTAAATGCCATCAAAACTTTAAAAGATAGCAAAACTGGGGATTTTTGAAAGTGTTTTGAAAAATAGTATGATTTTGGTCAAAATTTCCATTTTTCTTAGGCTGTATTTCTGACAATTTTCAACCGATTTCAAAAACTTTTATCGATTTCTTGTCACATTTTCACAAACTTTAAAATGGTTTCAAAAGCTTTGAATTTTGGAAACAAAAATTTCTAACCGATTTTTGAAAATTTTTACAGTGTATACACTGTAATTTTTTTCAAAAATCGGGTCAAAATTAGTTTTTTAGATTTGATTGCCAGTTTATAACTCACATTCAGAGCAGCAAAAAAAGACATGACTTTTTGAAATCGGACAAAAATTGGCATAGTTAGGGGTTTGCAAAGTAGAGGTTTTTGCATAAATTTTGGAAGAGTTATTGAAAAATTGTTGCTCAAAATTGAAATTTTCCCAAGGCTGTATTTAGGACAATTTTCTACCGATTTTCAAAGTTTTGATGTAGTTTTTTTTCGAATTTTAAATGCCATCAAAACTTTAAAAGATAGCAAAACTGGGGATTTTTGAAAGTGTTTTGAAAAATAGTATGATTTTGGTCAAAATTTCCATTTTTCTTAGGCTGTCTTTCTGACAATTTTCAACCGATTTCAAAAACTTTTATCGATTTCTTGTCACATTTTCACAAACTTTAAAATGGTTTCAAAAGCTTTGAATTTTGGAAACAAAAATTTCTAACCGATTTTTGAAAATTTTTACAGTGTATACACTGTAATTTTTTTCAAAAATCGGGTCAAAATTAGTTTTTTAGATTTGAATGCCAATTTATAACTCACATTCAGAGCAGCAAAAAAAGACATGACTTTTTGAAATCGGACAAAAATTGGCATAGTTAGGGGTTTGCAAAGTAGAGGTTTTTGCATAAATTTTGGAAGAGTTATTGAAAAATTGTTGCTCAAAATTGAAATTTTCCCAAGGCTGTATTTAGGACAATTTTCTACCGATTTTTAAAGTTTTGGTGTAGTTTTTTTCGAATTTTAATCTACTTTTAAATGCCATCAAAACTTTAAAAGATAGCAAAACTGGGGATTTTTGAAAGTGGTTTGAAAAATAGTATGATTTTGGTCAAAATTTCCATTTTTCTTAGGCTGTATTTCTGACAATTCTCAACCGATTTCAAAAACTTTTATCGATTTCTTGTCACATTTTCACATACTTAAAAATGGTATCAAAAGCTTTGAATTTTCAAAAAAAAAATTTTGACTCGATTTTTGAAAATTTTTACAGTGTATACACTGTAATTTTTTTCAAAAATCGGGTCAAAATAAGTTTTTTAGATTTGATTGCCAGTTTATAACTCACATTCAGAGCAGCAGAAAAAGACATGGCTTTTTGAAATCGGAGAAAAATTGGCATAGTTAGGGGTTTGCAAAGTAGAGGTTTTTGCATAAATTTTGAAAGAGTTATTGAAAAATTGTTGCTCAAAATTGAAATTTTCCCAAGGCTGTATTTAGGACAATTTTCTACCGATTTTTAAAGTTTTGGTGTAGTTTTTTTCGAATTTTAATCTACTTTTAAATGCCATCAAAACTTTAAAAGATAGCAAAACTGGGGATTTTTGAAAGTGTTTTGAAAAATAGTATGATTTTGGTCAAAATTTCCATTTTTCTTAGGCTGTCTTTCTGACAATTTTCAACCGATTTCAAAAACTTTTATCGATTTCTTGTCACATTTTCAAATACTTAAAAATGGTATCAAAAGCTTTGAATTTTCAAAAAAAAAATTTTGACTCGATTTTTGAAAATTTTTACAGTGTATACACTGTAATTTTTTTCAAAAATCAGGTCAAAATAAGTTTTTTAGATTTGATTGCCAGTTTATAACTCACATTCAGAGCAGCAGAAAAAGACATGGCTTTTTGAAATCGGAGAAAAATTGGCATAGTTAGGGGTTTGCAAAGTAGAGGTTTTTGCATAAATTTTGAAAGAGTTATTGAAAAATTGTTGCTCAAAATTGAAATTTTCCCAAGGCTGTATTTAGGACAATTTTCTACCGATTTTTAAAGTTTTGATGTAGTTTTTTTCGAATTTTTATCTACTTTTAAATGCCATCAAAACTTTAAAAGATAGCAAAACTGGGGATTTTTGAAAGTGTTTTGAAAAATAGTATGATTTTGGTCAAAATTTCCATTTTTCTTAGGCTGTCTTTCTGACAATTTTCAACCGATTTCAAAAACTTTTATCGATTTCTTGTCACATTTTCACAAACTTTAAAATGGTTTCAAAAGCTTTGAATTTTGGAAACAAAAATTTCTAACCGATTTTTGAAAATTTTTACAGTGTATACACTGTAATTTTTTTAAAAAATCGGGTCAAAATTAGTTTTTTAGATTTGAATGCCAATTTATAACTCACATTCAGAGCAGCAAAAAAAGACATGACTTTTTGAAATCGGACAAAAATTGGCATAGTTGGGGTTTTGCAAAGTAGAGGTTTTTGCATAAATTTTGGAAGAGTTATTGAAAAATTGTTGCTCAAAATTGAAATTTTCCCAAGGCTGTATTTAGGACAATTTTCTACCGATTTTCAAAGTTTTGATGTAGTTTTTTTTCGAATTTTAAATGCCATCAAAACTTTAAAAGATAGCAAAACTGGGGATTTTTGAAAGTGTTTTGAAAAATAGTATGATTTTGGTCAAAATTTCCATTTTTCTTAGGCTGTCTTTCTGACAATTTTCAACCGATTTCAAAAACTTTTATCGATTTCTTGTCACATTTTCACAAACTTTAAAATGGTTTCAAAAGCTTTGAATTTTGGAAACAAAAATTTCTAACCGATTTTTGAAAATTTTTACAGTGTATACACTGTAATTTTTTTCAAAAATCGGGTCAAAATTAGTTTTTTAGATTTGATTGCCAGTTTATAACTCACATTCAGAGCAGCAGAAAAAGACATGGCTTTTTGAAATCGGACAAAAATTGGCATAGTTAGGGGTTTGCAAAGTAGAGGTTTTTGCATAAATTTTGAAAGAGTTATTGAAAAATTGTTGCTCAAAATTGAAATTTTCCCAAGGCAGTATTTAGGACAATTTTCTACCGATTTTTAAAGTTTTGATGTAGTTTTTTTCGAATTTTTATCTACTTTTAAATGCCATCAAAACTTTAAAAGATAGCAAAACTGGGGATTTTTGAAAGTGTTTTGAAAAATAGTATGATTTTGGTCAAAATTTCCATTTTTCTTAGGCTGTCTTTCTGACAATTTTCAACCGATTTCAAAAACTTTTATCGATTTCTTGTCACATTTTCACAAACTTTAAAATGGTTTCAAAAGCTTTGAATTTTGGAAACAAAAATTTCTAACCGATTTTTGAAAATTTTTACAGTGTATACACTGTAATTTTTTTCAAAAATCGGGTCAAAATTAGTTTTTTAGATTTGATTGCCAGTTTATAACTCACATTCAGAGCAGCAAAAAAAGACATGACTTTTTGAAATCGGACAAAAATTGGCATAGTTAGGGGTTTGCAAAGTAGAGGTTTTTGCATAAATTTTGGAAGAGTTATTGAAAAATTGTTGCTCAAAATTGAAATTTTCCCAAGGCTGTATTTAGGACAATTTTCTACCGATTTTCAAAGTTTTGATGTAGTTTTTTTGGAATTTTAATCTACTTTTAAATGCCATCAAAACTTTAAAAGATAGCAAAACTGGGGATTTTTGAAAGTGTTTTGAAAAATAGTATGATTTTGGTCAAAATTTCCATTTTTCTTAGGCTGTCTTTCTGACAATTTTCAACCGATTTCCAAAACTTTTATCGATTTCTTGTCACATTTTCACATACTTAAAAATGGTATCAAAAGCTTTGAATTTTCAAAAAAAAAATTTTGACTCGATTTTTTAAAATTTTTACAGTGTATACACTGTAATTTTTTTCAAAAATCGGGTCAAAATAAGTTTTTTAGATTTGATTGCCAGTTTATAACTCACATTCAGAGCAGCAGAAAAATACATGGCTTTTTGAAATCGGACAAAAATTGGCATAGTTAGGGGTTTGCAAAGTAGAGGTTTTTGCATAAATTTTGAAAGAGTTATTGAAAAATTGTTGCTCAAAATTGAAATTTTCCCAAGGCAGTATTTAGGACAATTTTCTACCGATTTTTAAAGTTTTGATGTAGTTTTTTCGAATTTTTATCTACTTTTAAATGCCATCAAAACTTTAAAAGATAGCAAAACTGGGGATTTTTGAAAGTGTTTTGAAAAATAGTATGATTTTGGTCAAAATTTCCATTTTTCTTAGGCTGTCTTTCTGACAATTTTCAACCGATTTCAAAAACTTTTATCGATTTCTTGTCACATTTTCACAAACTTTAAAATGGTTTCAAAAGCTTTGAATTTTGGAAACAAAAATTTCTAACCGATTTTTGAAAATTTTTACAGTGTATACACTGTAATTTTTTCAAAAATCGGGTCAAAATTAGTTTTTTAGATTTGATTGCCAGTTTATAACTCACATTCAGAGCAGCAAAAAAAGACATGACTTTTTGAAATCGGACAAAAATTGGCATAGTTAGGGGTTTGCAAAGTAGAGGTTTTTGCATAAATTTTGGAAGAGTTATTGAAAAATTGTTGCTCAAAATTGAAATTTTCCCAAGGCTGTTGTATTTAGGACAATTTTCTACCGATTTTCAAAGTTTTGATGTAGTTTTTTTCGAATTTTAATCTACTTTTAAATGCCATCAAAAGTTTAAAAGATAGCAAAACTGGGTATTTTTGAAAGTGTTTTGAAAAATAGTATGATTTTGGTCAAAATTTCCATTTTTCTTAGGCTGTCTTTCTGACAATTTTCAACCGATTTCCAAAACTTTTATCGATTTCTTGTCACATTTTCACATGCTTTAAAATGGTATCAAAAGCTTTGAATTTTGGAAACAAAAATTTCTAACCGATTTTTGAAAATTTTTACAGTGTATACACTGTAATTTTTTTCAAAAATCGGGTCAAAATTAGTTTTTTAGATTTGAATGCCAATTTATAACTCACATTCAGAGCAGCAAAAAAAGACATGACTTTTTGAAATCGGACAAAAATTGGCATAGTTAGGGGTTTGCAAAGTAGAGGTTTTTGCATAAATTTTGGAAGAGTTATTGAAAAATTGTTGCTCAAAATTGAAATTTTCCCAAGGCTGTATTTAGGACAATTTTCTACCGATTTTCAAAGTTTTGATGTAGTTTTTTTTCGAATTTTAAATGCCATCAAAACTTTAAAAGATAGCAAAACTGGGGATTTTTGAAAGTGTTTTGAAAAATAGTATGATTTTGGTCAAAATTTCCATTTTTCTTAGGCTGTCTTTCTGACAATTTTCAACCGATTTCAAAAACTTTTATCGATTTCTTGTCACATTTTCACAAACTTTAAAATGGTTTCAAAAGCTTTGAATTTTGGAAACAAAATTTCTAACCGATTTTTGAAAATTTTTACAGTGTATACACTGTAATTTTTTTCAAAAATCGGGTCAAAATTAGTTTTTTAGATTTGAATGCCAATTTATAACTCACATTCAGAGCAGCAAAAAAAGACATGACTTTTTGAAATCGGACAAAAATTGGCATAGTTAGGGGTTTGCAAAGTAGAGGTTTTTGCATAAATTTTGGAAGAGTTATTGAAAAATTGTTGCTCAAAATTGAAATTTTCCCAAGGCTGTATTTAGGACAATTTTCTACCGATTTTTAAAGTTTTGATGTAGTTTTTTTCGAATTTTTATCTACTTTTAAATGCCATCAAAACTTTAAAAGATAGCAAAACTGGGGATTTTTGAAAGTGTTTTGAAAAATAGTATGATTTTGGTCAAAATTTCCATTTTTCTTAGGCTGTATTTCTGACAATTCTCAACCGATTTCAAAAACTTTTATCGATTTCTTGTCACATTTTCACATACTTAAAAATGGTATCAAAAGCTTTGAATTTTCAAAAAAAAAATTTTGACTGTAATTTTTTCAAAAATCGGGTCAAAATAAGTTTTTAGATTTGATTGCCAGTTTATAACTCACATTCAGAGCAGCAGAAAAATACATGGCTTTTTGAAATCGGACAAAAATTGGCATAGTTAGGGGTTTGCAAAGTAGAGGTTTTTGCATAAATTTTGAAAGAGTTATTGAAAAATTGTTGCTCAAAATTGAAATTTTCCCAAGGCAGTATTTAGGACAATTTTCTACCGATTTTTAAAGTTTTGATGTAGTTTTTTTCGAATTTTTATCTACTTTTAAATGCCATCAAAACTTTAAAAGATAGCAAAACTGGGGATTTTTGAAAGTGTTTTGAAAAATAGTATGATTTTGGTCAAAATTTCCATTTTTCTTAAGCTGTCTTTCTGACAATTTTCAACCGATTTCCAAAACTTTTATCGATTTCTTGTCACATTTTCACATGCTTTAAAATGGTATCAAAAGCTTTGAATTTTGGAAACAAAAATTTCTAACCGATTTTTGAAAATTTTTACAGTGTATACACTGTAATTTTTTTCAAAAATCGGGTCAAAATTAGTTTTTTAGATTTGATTGCCAGTTTATAACTCACATTCAGAGCAGCAAAAACAGACATGACTTTTGGAAATCGGACAAAAATTGGCATAGTTAGGGGTTTGCAAAGTAGAGGTTTTTGCATAAATTTTGGAAGAGTTATTGAAAAATTGTTGCTCAAAATTGAAATTTTCCCAAGGCTGTATTTAGGACAATTTTCTACCGATTTTCAAAGTTTTGATGTAGTTTTTTTCGAATTTTAATCTACTTTTAAATGCCATCAAAAGTTTAAAAGATAGCAAAACTGGGTATTTTTGAAAGTGTTTTGAAAAATAGTATGATTTTGGTCAAAATTTCCATTTTTCTTAAGCTGTCTTTCTGACAATTTTCAACCGATTTCCAAAACTTTTATCGATTTCTTGTCACATTTTCACATGCTTTAAAATGGTATCAAAAGCTTTGAATTTTGGAAACAAAAATTTCTAACCGATTTTTGAAAATTTTTACAGTGTATACACTGTAATTTTTTTCAAAAATCGGGTCAAAATTAGTTTTTTAGATTTGAATGCCAATTTATAACTCACATTCAGAGCAGCAAAAAAAGACATGACTTTTTGAAATCGGACAAAAATTGGCATAGTTAGGGGTTTGCAAAGTAGAGGTTTTTGCATAAATTTTGGAAGAGTTATTGAAAAATTGTTGCTCAAAATTGAAATTTTCCCAAGGCTGTATTTAGGACAATTTTCTACCGATTTTCAAAGTTTTGATGTAGTTTTTTTTTCGAATTTTAAATGCCATCAAAACTTTAAAAGATAGCAAAACTGGGGATTTTTGAAAGTGTTTTGAAAAATAGTATGATTTTGGTCAAAATTTCCATTTTTCTTAGGCTGTCTTTCTGACAATTTTCAACCGATTTCAAAAACTTTTATCGATTTCTTGTCACATTTTCACAAACTTTAAAATGGTTTCAAAAGCTTTGAATTTTGGAAACAAAAATTTCTAACCGATTTTTGAAAATTTTTACAGTGTATACACTGTAATTTTTTTCAAAAATCGGGTCAAAATTAGTTTTTTAGATTTGAATGCTTTAGATTTTCGAATTTTTATCTACTTTTAAATGCCATCAAAACTTTAAAAGATAGCAAAACTGGGGATTTTTGAAAGTGTTTTGAAAAATAGTATGATTTTGGTCAAAATTTCCATTTTTCTTAGGCTGTATTTCTGACAATTTTCAACCGATTTCAAAAACTTTTATCGATTTCTTGTCACATTTTCACAAACTTTAAAATGGTATCAAAAGCTTTGAATTTTGGAAACAAAAATTTCTAACCGATTTTTGAAAATTTTTACAGTGTATACACTGTAATTTTTTTCAAAAATCGGGTCAAAATTAGTTTTTTAGATTTGAATGCTTTAGATTTTCGAATTTTTATCTACTTTTAAATGCCATCAAAACTTTAAAAGATAGCAAAACTGGGGATTTTTGAAAGTGTTTTGAAAAATAGTATGATTTTGGTCAAAATTTCCATTTTTCTTAGGCTGTATTTCTGACAATTCTCAACCGATTTCAAAAACTTTTAGATTTGATTGCCAGTTTATAACTCACATTCAGAGCAGCAAAAACAGACATGACTTTTGGAAATCGGACAAAAATTGGCATAGTTAGGGGTTTGCAAAGTAGAGGTTTTTGCATAAATTTTGGAAGAGTTATTGAAAAATTGTTGCTCAAAATTGAAATTTTCCCAAGGCTGTATTTAGGACAATTTTCTACCGATTTTCAAAGTTTTGATGTAGTTTTTTTCGAATTTTAATCTACTTTTAAATGCCATCAAAAGTTTAAAAGATAGCAAAACTGGGTATTTTTGAAAGTGTTTTGAAAAATAGTATGATTTTGGTCAAAATTTCCATTTTTCTTAAGCTGTCTTTCTGACAATTTTCAACCGATTTCCAAAACTTTTATCGATTTCTTGTCACATTTTCACATGCTTTAAAATGGTATCAAAAGCTTTGAATTTTGGAAACAAAAATTTCTAACCGATTTTTGAAAATTTTTACAGTGTATACACTGTAATTTTTTCAAAAATCGGGTCAAAATTAGTTTTTTAGATTTGAATGCCAATTTATAACTCACATTCAGAGCAGCAAAAAAAGACATGACTTTTTGAAATCGGACAAAAATTGGCATAGTTAGGGGTTTGCAAAGTAGAGGTTTTTGCATAAATTTTGGAAGAGTTATTGAAAAATTGTTGCTCAAAATTGAAATTTTCCCAAGGCTGTATTTAGGACAATTTTCTACCGATTTTCAAAGTTTTGATGTAGTTTTTTTTTCGAATTTTAAATGCCATCAAAACTTTAAAAGATAGCAAAACTGGGGATTTTTGAAAGTGTTTTGAAAAATAGTATGATTTTGGTCAAAATTTCCATTTTTCTTAAGCTGTCTTTCTGACAATTTTCAACCGATTTCAAAAACTTTTATCGATTTCTTGTCACATTTTCACAAACTTTAAAATGGTTTCAAAAGCTTTGAATTTTGGAAACAAAAATTTCTAACCGATTTTTGAAAATTTTTACAGTGTAATTTTTTTCAAAAATCGGGTCAAAATTAGTTTTTTAGATTTGATTGCCAGTTTATAACTCACATTCAGAGCAGCAGAAAAAGACATGGCTTTTTGAAATCAGACAAAAATTGGCATAGTTAGGGGTTTGCAAAGTAGAGGTTTTTGCATAAATTTTGAAAGAGTTATTGAAAAATTGTTGCTCAAAATTGAAATTTTCCCAAGGCTGTATTTAGGACAATTTTCTACCGATTTTTAAAGTTTTGATGTAGTTTTTTTCGAATTTTTATCTACTTTTAAATGCCATCAAAACTTTAAAAGATAGCAAAACTGGGGATTTTTGAAAGTGTTTTGAAAAATAGTATGATTTTGGTCAAAATTTCCATTTTTCTTAGGCTGTATTTCTGACAATTTTCAACCGATTTCAAAAACTTTTATCGATTTCTTGTCACATTTTCACAAACTTTAAAATGGTATCAAAAGCTTTGAATTTTGGAAACAAAAATTTCTAACCGATTTTTGAAAATTTTTACAGTACACTGTAATTTTTTTCAAAAATCGGGTCAAAATTAGTTTTTTAGATTTGAATGCCAATTTATAACTCACATTCAGAGCAGCAAAAAAAGACATGACTTTTTGAAATCGGACAAAAATTGGCATAGTTAGGGGTTTGCAAAGTAGAGGTTTTTGCATAAATTTTGGAAGAGTTATTGAAAAATTGTTGCTCAAAATTGAAATTTTCCCAAGGCTGTATTTAGGACAATTTTCTACCGATTTTCAAAGTTTTGATGTAGTTTTTTTCGAATTTTAATCTACTTTTAAATGCCATCAAAAGTTTAAAAGATAGCAAAACTGGGTATTTTTGAAAGTGTTTTGAAAAATAGTATGATTTTGGTCAAAATTTCCATTTTTCTTAGGCTGTCTTTCTGACAATTTTCAACCGATTTCCAAAACTTTTATCGATTTCTTGTCACATTTTCACATGCTTTAAAATGGTATCAAAAGCTTTGAATTTTGGAAACAAAAATTTCTAACCGATTTTTGAAAATTTTTACAGTGTATACACTGTAATTTTTTTCAAAAATCGGGTCAAAATTAGTTTTTTAGATTTGAATGCCAATTTATAACTCACATTCAGAGCAGCAAAAAAAGACATGACTGTTTGAAATCGGACAAAAATTGGCATAGTTAGGGGTTTGCAAAGTAGAGGTTTTTCCATAAATTTTGGAAGAGTTATTGAAAAATTGTTGCTCAAAATTGAAATTTTCCCAAGGCTGTATTTAGGACAATTTTCTACCGATTTTCAAAGTTTTGATGTAGTTTTTTTTCGAATTTTAAATGCCATCAAAACTTTAAAAGATATCAAAATTGGCGATTTTTGAAAGTGTTTTGAAAAATAGTATGATTTTGGTCAAAATTTCCATTTTTCTTAGGCTGTATTTCTGACAATTTTCAACCGATTTCAAAAACTTTTATCGATTTCTTGTCACATTTTCACAAACTTTAAAATGGTATCAAAAGCTTTGAATTTTGGAAACAAAAATTTCTAACCGATTTTTGAAAATTTTTACAGTGTATACACTGTAATTTTTTTCAAAAATCGGGTCAAAATTAGTTTTTTAGATTTGAATGCCAATTTATAACTCACATTCAGAGCAGCAAAAAAAGACATGACTTTTTGAAATCGGACAAAAATTGGCATAGTTAAGGGTTTGCAAAGTAGAGGTTTTTGCATAAATTTTGGAAAAGTTATTGCAAAATTGTTGCTCAAAATTGAAATTTTTCCAAGGCTGTATTTAGGACAATTTTCTACCGATTTTTAAAGTTTTGATGTAGTTTTTTTCGAATTTTTATCTACTTTTAAATGCCATCAAAACTTTAAAAGATAGCAAAACTGGGGATTTTTGAAAGTGGTTTGAAAAATAGTATGATTTTGGTCAAAATTTCCATTTTTCTTAGGCTGTATTTCTGACAATTCTCAACCGATTTCAAAAACTTTTATCGATTTCTTGTCACATTTTCACATGCTTTAAAATGGTATCAAAAGCTTTGAATTTTGGAAACAAAAATTTCTAACCGATTTTTGAAAATTTTTACAGTGTATATGTAGGTTTAGCCACTATATTTGTGGTACCTAGTTTTATTATTATATTATTATTATTATATTATTATTATTTTAGAGTTAATTGAATATTTAGACAAGTAAGTAATTTAAGAAATCGTGGTCGTCTTTTTCGTCTTTTCGTCTTTTTGTTCCGCACGTCGAACTTAACGTCTTTTGCTCTCGGTGTGAACTTCTAATCTCCACGTCTCGATCTCAACTTCTATCGTCGTCTCAATTCGCTCCTCGTTTCGTCTTATTTCGCCACTCTCGCCTTGCTCGTCAGGGCTGGTTGAACAACGATGCCAGACCCAATCCCACAACTCGGCCATCCTAATATGCATTTGCCTCAAATGCATCTTGATCGTCTATGTCAGGTGCAATCCATGGCTTCATATAATCAGCACAGGTAGAAGTACGCCCTGGACCGTCGTTGAACAATGCATCTTTGACTACGTCGTATGTGTCTCTAGGCTTTACCTTAGTTATTCGGTAAGGACCCAAATATTTCGGCTTGAGTTTCAGTCCTCCTCCAAGATGCGTTCGTTTAATTGCCACCAGATCACCGACTTTGTATATTGATGCAGGTCTGCGACGCAAATTGTATGTTCTTTTGTTTTCTTCTTGCATGCGAAGGATCTGTTGTTTCGCCTGCTTCCGTAAGTCATCTCGGTCGTCTTTGAAAGTCTGGATCATCTCATCTTGTATCATCTGTTTCAGCTGCAGGTCGTCTTTTGTGTGCATCTTTATTCCAACTAATAACTCGAATGGAGTCGCGTGTGTGCTTCTGTTGTACGTTGAGTTAATGATTTGCTGTACTTTGTCAACAAACTTATACCATTTGCTGGGGTCTTCTATGGACATCTTAGATATGACGGATACTATGACAGCGTTAAGTCGTTCGACTTGCCCGTTTGCTTGTGGGAGTCCAGTCGTAACTGCGTGAAGCTCGATATTTTCACTCTTACAATACTGCATGAATTCGTCTGACGTAAACGCTGCGCCTCTGTCGGAAATAATTTGGACTGGATTTCCGAAAATTGAACTTTGTGCCTGTAGTCTTGATATAACGTCTTTCGTAGATGTGGTTTTCGTCGGATATAACCAGCAGAACTTCGTGAAGCTGTCGATAACTGCTAGAATATGCTTGTACTGCTTGTGGGTTGACTCTAAAGGACCAAGAAAATCGATGTGAAACGTCTGAAGGGGCAGCTCTTCTTTCGGCAGTGGGTGTAGCTCTCCTTCCTTTTTGCCATGCTTTCGATTTAGCGTTAAACATGGTATGCAGCATCTTATTTGGTGTTGGATCTTGTCATCAAGTTTTGGAATATAAAACTCTTTGGCGATTATTTCCTTCGTCTTCTTCACTGAAAAGTGACCTCTTTCGTGGGCCTGCTTAATAATTTCACGTTGTAGGGCTGAGGGAACAACTATTAATTCTTCGTCATTAATTAACTTGTACAATATGCCAGCTTTCATAAAGTAGTTGTTGTGATACGTCTTTTCAGCCAGGATACCTATTATTGCCTTCAGTTCGTCGTCTTGAGCTTGAACACATTTTAGTTTGCTTCGTAGAGTATCCTCGGATATCATCATAACAGGATAACGGCTTAATGCGTCGGCGTGACGTATACGACTACCTGCACGGTGCTCAACTTCAAAATCAAATTCCTGAATTTCAAGGATCCAACGAGCCACTCTGGTGCAGACATCTTTTTTATCCATAGTTTTTGCAAACGCATTGCAATCGCTTATGACCTTAAAGTGCATACCTAGGAGGTACACTCGAAACTTGCGTAAGGCTTCTACTAATGCTAAAATCTCTAACTCGTAACTCGTGAATTTCCTCTCTGCATCCGTCGTCTTTTTGCTCATGAAGTAAATGGGATGCAACTGGCCGTCATCTGGAGATTTTTGAAGTAAAACTGCTCCGAAACCATCGATCGACGCATCTGTGTGTAATTCAGTTTCATGCTGGGGGTGAAATATTTGCAAAACCGGCTTCTGTGAAATTAATTGTTTTAGCAAATTAAAAGAATTTATCTGAGGTTCATAGAAAATAAACTTTGCGTCATTTTTTAGCAGATCAGTCAGGGGCTTAGCAATTATTGCGAAGTCCGCGATAAACTTCCGAAAGTATCCAACTAGGCCAAGAAAACTTTGGAGCTGCTTATGATTCATTGGCATTGGAAATTTGTTTACGGCTTTCGTCTTTGTATCTGAGATACATATTTTCTGGTCTTCTATAATATGTCCCAAGAACTCGACTTTATTCTCCAAAAATCGACATTTCTTTAAATTGATATTTAATCCATACTCTTCACAGCGACGTAAAACAATTTTAAGATTGGAGACAGCTTCTTCTTCGGTTTTACCTGGTATTATAATATCGTCAACATATGGAATGGCAGTACCAGCACGGGTTAAGTCGCGAAAAATAGCACTTACGTGCCTTTGGAATACACCAGGGGAGTTCGTCAAGCCAAAAGGTACTTTTAAAAACTGGTATTGTCCACTGTGTGTAACGAACGATGTGAATTTGCGACTCTCCTTTTCCACCTCCACGTGGAAAAATCCATTCTTTAAGTCAATTGTACTAAACGTCGTTGATCCTTGCAATCGATCCAGCTGATCTTCCATCAATGGTAAGGGAAAATGGTCTCTTACTATTACCTTGTTTATCCGCCTGTAATCAATGCACAAACGTGGAGTGCCATCGCGTTTTTTCACCAATACGACAGGGCTACTGAATTCGGACTCGGAATGTTCAACTATTTTGTCTTTTAACCACTGGTCGACTTGTTCATCAATGGTGCACCGTTCAGAGAAAGCATATCTGCGGGGGCGCGAATATATTGGGTTATCGTCTTTTAAAACAATTCGCATTTCAACATTTGTCGTCTTAAGCTTTTCCGGTTTATAGTTCTTAATAAGTTCGGACACTTCTTTTTTTTCACTTTTTGATGCACTCGGGTTAATGTCGATTTCTATGTTTTCCACGTCTATTTTCAATATCGAACTTATTACCGTTTCGTTTGTACCACCTTCGTATTCTTTGATTTGTACACCGTCGCGATTGATTATTATTTCAGCTTGTTTGCAAAAATCTTCTCCTAAAATCACATCATCATCTAGGAATTCCGTCGCTACTACTAGAAAGTTTACTTCAAAGTTCAGTTGATTCACATTAACCGTTCCTGTGAATGCGCCACTGGGTTTCACTCTTTTATTCTTGTCGCCAAAACCGAACAGAAGAACATTGGCTTTGGTTAACTTTGGTTTTTTCAAATGCAAATAAGTCGTTTGGGAAACAATACTATGTTTACTACCCGAATCAATGAAAGCTATACACTTTTGATTGTTAATCTTTATTTCTTTGCACATAAACTTTTGCTCGGACGATATTGTACTCATGTTACGTAAATTCGAGTTTTCTTCAGGTTTCTTTATTGAACAATCTTTTGCTATGTGGCCAAAATTATTGCAATTGAAGCACTTTCTTCCTTTACTTTTGTTTTCACACTTTTCAGAAACATGTCCTTTTTGTCCACAATTATAGCATTTCACGTTATTACTGCCTTTGCTTTCTGCTTTCATTTCATTTTCTCTTTTATTTTGCACATATTTATACTCATATTCTTTCGACTTTTCACGCATTTTTTCATAGCACTTGATTTTCTCTTTAAATTCTTTTAAATTATTAGCGTTGTATAAAATTGATTTATTTATACTAAGGTCATTAATTCCGTCTATTACATACTGCATTAAGGCTCTGTTTTCTATTTTTCCACGTGATGCCACTTCTTTCATTTTTAGCAAATATTCTTGAACACTTTCACCTTTTTTAATTTTTCTTTCAGATAATTGTTTGTGTAAATCAGCACTGTTAATTTCCGTTTTAAATTCATTAATTAGAGATTCTTTTAAGGTTGTCCAATTCTTTATTCCCCGTTCACTCAAAACAAACATTTTTGCTAGTCCTTTAATCGCTCTTTTAGCAAAAATAAATTTTTGCAAATTGTCCCATTGCATCATGACAGCCATATCTTCAAAATCCTCAATCCATATTTCCACTGACAATTTGTCATCACCATGGAACGATCTTAATGAGTCTTCAACATCTCGAAAATTCAATGCGAACCTCGGTTGCACCATGCTTACATTTTGCGAACTTTCGGTATCAACATTGTTGACCGCGACTGTAGAGTTTGCGTGATTCGTTTTGTTGCTTCTGTTCTCGTTTGTTGCAGCTGTCCTAAAATTGGTTTCATCACTTAGTATTGACAACATTTCGTCTTCGTTTTGATTATTCGTGTTCCTATTGGCATCTCTTTCGTGTTCATCATCTTCGTCATCGTCATCTTCGTTTTGCTCATGTTCCATGTTAACGTCGACCATCAAATTTACCGTTTGCAGATTGCGAAAAAGATGTGAAGTCAAATCCGTTTTATCATGCGTCAGACCCAAAATATTGCAGATTATTACAAGATCGTTATTTGATAAACTTTGCTCCACATAGGAGACTTTGCTTTTATATAAATCACTGTTAGGGCCAAAATCGAAACCCTCGAACTTTCTTAATCGTTGGCGATTGGCACGATCGCCTTCATCTTCAAAGACAAATTTGTGAAGCAGCACAATATTTGACTTTTCTCTTTTCCGAGTGCTTCTCGCACATTCTGAAAATCTTCGAGTTTTTTCATGTTCTTTCTTTGTCTCTACACACTCACACACACAGACACAGATGAGTATGCACGTCGTATTGCGTCGTTAAAATTTAAAAATTTTCGGCGTCGTCTGGGTTTTTTGGCGTCGCGTCGTTTTTTTTTCTTTTCGTCGTTTGCGTCGTTGTCGCCACCTTTCGTCGTTGATATTTTTCTTACCGTATGTTTGTCTCTTTTTCACTCACTGTTTTAACTCTATACATTTAGCCAATTTATTCTGCACGTCTTATTTAAGGTTTTTTTTTCAAGGTTGCGCCCCTTTACTCCGTACGTCTTGCTTAGGGTTTTTTTAAGGTTGAGCCCCCATGTTTGTAGGTTTAGCCACTATATTTGTGGTACCTAGTTTTATTATTATATTATTATTATTATATTATTATTATTTTAGAGTTAATTGAATATTTAGACAAGTAAGTAATTTAAGAAATCGTGGTCGTCTTTTTCGTCTTTTCGTCTTTTTTGTTCCGCACGTCGAACTTAACGTCTTTTGCTCTCGGTGTGAACTTCTAATCTCCACGTCTCGATCTCAACTTCTATCGTCGTCTCAATTCGCTCCTCGTTTCGTCTTATTTCGCCACTCTCGCCTTGCTCGTCAGGGCTGGTTGAACAACGATGCCAGACCCAATCCCACATATACACTGTAATTTTTTTCAAAAATCGGGTCAAAATTAGTTTTTCAGATTTGAATGCCAATTTATAACTCACATTCAGAGCAGCAAAAAAAGACATGACTGTTTGAAATCGGACAAAAATTGGCATAGTTAGGGGTTTGCAAAGTAGAGGTTTTTGCATAAATTTTGGAAGAGTTATTGAAAAATTGTTGCTCAAAATTGAAATTTTCCCAAGGCTGTATTTAGGACAATTTTCTACCGATTTTCAAAGTTTTGATGTAGTTTTTTCGAATTTTAAATGCCATCAAAACTTTAAAAGATATCAAAATTGGCGATTTTTGAAAGTGTTTTGAAAAATAGTATGATTTTGGTCAAAATTTCCATTTTTCTTAGGCTGTATTTCTGACAATTTTCAACCGATTTCAAAAACTTTTATCGATTTCTTGTCACATTTTCACAAACTTTAAAATGGTATCAAAAGCTTTGAATTTTGGAAACAAAAATTTCTAACCGATTTTTGAAAATTTTTACAGTGTATACACTGTAATTTTTTTCAAAAATCGGGTCAAAATTAGTTTTTTAGATTTGAATGCCAATTTATAACTCACATTCAGAGCAGCAAAAAAAGACATGACTTTTTGAAATCGGACAAAAATTGGCATAGTTAGGGGTTTGCAAAGTAGAGGTTTTTGCATAAATTTTGGAAGAGTTATTGAAAAATTGTTGCTCAAAATTGAAATTTTCCCAAGGCTGTATTTAGGACAATTTTCTACCGATTTTTAAAGTTTTGATGTAGTTTTTTTCGAATTTTTATCTACTTTTAAATGCCATCAAAACTTTAAAAGATAGCAAAACTGGGGATTTTTGAAAGTGTTTTGAAAAATAGTATGATTTTGGTCAAAATTTCCATTTTTCTTAGGCTGTCTTTCTGACAATTTTCAACCGATTTCAAAAACTTTTATCGATTTCTTGTCACATTTTCACAAACTTTAAAATGGTATCAAAAGCTTTGAATTTTGAAAAAAAAAATTTCTAACCGATTTTTAAAAATTTTTACAGTGTATACACTGTAATTTTTTTCAAAAATCGGGTCAAAATTAGTTTTTTAGATTTGAATGCCAATTTATAACTCACATTCAGAGCAGCAAAAAAAGACATGACTTTTTGAAATCGGACAAAAATTGGCATAGTTAGGGGTTTGCAAAGTAGAGGTTTTTGCATAAATTTTGGAAGAGTTATTGAAAAATTGTTGCTCAAAATTGAAATTTTCCCAAGGCTGTATTTAGGACAATTTTCTACCGATTTTCAAAGTTTTGATGTAGTTTTTTTCGAATTTTAAATGCCATCAAAACTTTAAAAGATAGCAAAATTGGCGATTTTTGAAAGTGTTTTGAAAAATAGTATGATTTTGGTCAAAATTTCCATTTTTCTTAGGCTGTCTTTCTGACAATTTTCAACCGATTTCAAAAACTTTTATCGATTTCTTGTCACATTTTCACAAACTTTAAAATGGTTTCAAAAGCTTTGAATTTTGGAAACAAAAATTTCTAACCGATTTTTGAAAATTTTTACAGTGTATACACTGTAATTTTTTTCAAAAATCGGGTCAAAATTAGTTTTTTAGATTTGATTGCCAGTTTATAACTCACATTCAGAGCAGCAGAAAAAGACATGGCTTTTTGAAATCAGACAAAAATTGGCATAGTTAGGGGTTTGCAAAGTAGAGGTTTTTGCATAAATTTTGAAAGAGTTATTGAAAAATTGTTGCTCAAAATTGAAATTTTCCCAAGGCTGTATTTAGGACAATTTTCTACCGATTTTTTAAGTTTTGATGTAGTTTTTTCGAATTTTTATCTACTTTTAAATGCCATCAAAACTTTAAAAGATAGCAAAACTGGGGATTTTTGAAAGTGTTTTGAAAAATAGTATGATTTTGGTCAAAATTTCCATTTTTCTTAGGCTGTCTTTCTGACAATTTTCAACCGATTTCAAAAACTTTTATCGATTTCTTGTCACATTTTCACAAACTTTAAAATGGTATCAAAAGCTTTGAATTTTGGAAACAAAATTTCTAACCGATTTTTGAAAATTTTTACAGTGTATACACTGTAATTTTTTCAAAAATCGGGTCAAAATTAGTTTTTTAGATTTGAATGCCAATTTATAACTCACATTCAGAGCAGCAAAAAAGACATGACTTTTTGAAATCGGACAAAAATTGGCATAGTTAGGGGTTTGCAAAGTAGAGGTTTTTGCATAAATTTTGGAAGAGTTATTGAAAAATTGTTGCTCAAAATTGAAATTTTCCCAAGGCTGTATTTAGGACAATTTTCTACCGATTTTCAAAGTTTTGATGTAGTTTTTTCGAATTTTAATCTACTTTTAAATGCCATCAAAACTTTAAAAGATAGCAAAACTGGGGATTTTTGAAAGTGTTTTGAAAAATAGAATGATTTTGGTCAAAATTTCCATTTTTCTTAGGCTGTCTTTCTGACAATTTTCAACCGATTTCCAAAACTTTTATCGATTTCTTGTCACATTTTCACATGCTTTAAAATGGTATCAAAAGCTTTGAATTTTGGAAACAAAAATTTCTAACCGATTTTTGAAAATTTTTACAGTGTATACACTGTAATTTTTTTCAAAAATCGGGTCAACATTAGTTTTTTAGATTTGATTGCCAGTTTATAACTCACATTCAGAGCAGCAGAAAAAGACATGGCTTTTTGAAATCGGACAAAAATTGGCATAGTTAGGGGTTTGCAAAGTAGAGGTTTTTGCATAAATTTTGAAAGAGTTATTGAAAAATTGTTGCTCAAAATTGAAATTTTCCCAAGGCTGTATTTAGGACAATTTTTCTACCGATTTTCAAAGTTTTGATGTAGTTTTTTCGAATTTTTATCTACTTTTAAATGCCATCAAAACTTTAAAAGATAGCAAAACTGGGGATTTTTGAAAGTGGTTTGAAAAATAGTATGATTTTGTTCAAAATTTCCATTTTTCTTAGGCTGTCTTTCTGACAATTTTCAACCGATTTCAAAAACTTTTATCGATTTCTTGTCACATTTTCACATACTTAAAAATGGTATCAAAAGCTTTGAATTTTCAAAAAAAAAAATGTTGACTCGATTTTTGAAAATTTTTACAGTGTAATTTTTGTAATTTGTAATTTTTTTCAAAAATCGGGTCAAAATTAGTTTTTTAGATTTGATTGCCAGTTTATAATTAAAATTAAAATTAAAATTAAAATTAAAATTAAAATTAAAATTAAAATTAAAATTAAAATTAAAATTAAAATTAAAATTAAAATTAAAATTAAAATTAAAATTAAAATTAAAATTAAAATTAAAATTAAAATTAAAATTAAAATTAAAATTAAAATTAAAATTAAAATTAAAATTAAAATTAAAATTAAAATTAAAATTAAAATTAAAATTAAAATTAAAATTAAAATTAAAATTAAAATTAAAATTAAAATTAAAATTAAAATTAAAATTAAAATTAAAATTAAAATTAAAATTAAAATTAAAATTAAAATTAAAATTAAAATTAAAATTAAAATTAAAATTAAAATTAAAATTAAAATTAAAATTAAAATTAAAATTAAAATTAAAATTAAAATTAAAATTAAAATTAAAATTAAAGTTAAAATTAAAATTAAAATTAAAATTAACAAAAAAAATTCAAATTTTAATTTTAATTTCATTTTAATTTTAGTTATAATTTTAAATTTAAAAAAATTAAAACTTTAATTTTAATTTTAAAATTCTACAAAATTTGAAAATGTTAACCAAACAAATTAAAATTTTTATTTTAATTTAATTATAAAATTTTTAAAAATTTTAAATTTAAAAGAAATAAAATTTTAATATTAATTTTAATTTTAGTTTCATTTTTTATTAAAATTTTAATATTAATTTTAATTTTAATTTTAATTTTAATTTTAATTTTAATTTTAATTTTAATTTTAATTTTAATTTTAATTTATTTTAATTTTAATTTTAATTTTAATTTTAATTTTAATTTTAATTTTAATTTTAATTTTAATTTTAATTTTAATTTTAATTTTAATTTTAATTTTAATTTTAATTTTAATTTTAATTTTAATTTTAATTTTAATTTTAATTTTAATTTTAATTTTAATTTTAATTTTAATTTTAATTTTAATTTTAATTTTAATTTTAATTTTAATTTTAATTATAAACTGGCAATCAAATCTAAAAAACTAATTTTGACCCGATTTTTGAAAAAATTACAGTGTATACACTGTAAAAATTTTCAAAAATCGGTTAGAAATTTTTGTTTCCAAAATTCAAAGTTCTTGATACCATTTTAAAGCATGTGAAAATGTGACAAGAAATCGATAAAAGTTTTGGAAATCGGTTGAAAATTGTCAGAAAGACAGCCTAAGAAAAAGGGAAATTTTGACCAAAATCATACTATTTTTCAAAACACTTTCAAAAATCCCCAGTTTTGCTATCTTTTAAAGTTTTGATGGCATTTAAAAGTAGATAAAAATTCGAAAAAAACTACATCAAAACTTTAAAAATCGGTAGAAAATTGTCCTAAATACAGCCTTGGGAAAATTTCAATTTTGAGCAACAATTTTTCAATAACTCTTTCAAAATTTATGCAAAAACCTCTACTTTGCAAACCCCTAACTATGCCAATTTTTGTCCGATTTCAAAAAGCCATGCCTTTTTCTGCTGCTCTGAATGTGAGTTATAAACTGGCAATCAAATCTAAAAAACTATTTTTGACCCGATTTTTGAAAAAAATTGCAGTGTATACACTGTAAAAATTTTCAAAAATCGGTTAGAAATTGTTGTTTCCAAAATTCAAAGCTTCTGATACCATTTTAAAGCATGTGAAAATGTGACAAGAAATCGATAAAAGTTTTGGAAATCGGTTGAAAATTGTCAGAAAGACAGCCTAAGAAAATGGAAATTTTGACCAAAATCATACTATTTTTCAAAACACTTTCAAAAATACCCAGTTTTGCTATCTTTTAAAGTTTTGATGGCATTTAAAAGTAGATTAAAGCTCGAAAAAAACTACATCAAAACTTTAAAAATCGGTAGAAAATTGTCCTAAATACAGCCTTGGGAAAATTTCAGTTTTGAGCAACAATTTTTCAATAACTCTTCCAAAATTTATGCAAAAACCTCTACTTTGCAAACCCCTAACTATGCCAGTTTTTGTCCGATTTCAAAAAGTCATGTCTTTTTTTGCTGCTCTGAATGTGAGTTATAAACTGGCAATCAAATCTAAAAACTAATTTTGACCCGATTTTTGAACAAAATTACAGTATACACTGTAAAAATTTTCAAAAATCGGTTAGAAATTTTTGTTTCCGAAATTCAAAGCTTTTCATACCATTTTAAAGTATGTGAAAATGTGACATGAAATCGATAAAAGTTTTGGAAATCATTTGAAAATTGTCAGAAAGACAGCCTAAGAAAAATGGAAATTTTGACCAAAATCATACTATTTTTCAAACCACTTTCAAAAATCCCCAGTTTTGCTATCTTTTAAAGTTTTGATGGCATTTAAAAGTAGATTAAAATTCGAAAAAACTACATCAAAACTTTTAAAATCGGTAGAAAATTGTCCTAAATACAGCCTTGGGAAAATTTTAATTTTGAGCAACAATTTTTCAATAACTCTTCCAAAATTTATGCAAAAACCTCTACTTTGCAAACCCCTAACTATGCCAATTTTTGTCCGATTTCAAAAAGTCATGTCTTTTTTTGCTGCTCTGAATGTGAGTTATAAACTGGCAATCAAATCTAAAAACTAATTTTGACCCGATTTTTGAAAAAATTACAGTGTATACACTGTAAAAATTTTCAAAAATCGGTTAGAAATTTTTGTTTCCAAAATTCAAAGCTCTTGATACCATTTTAAAGCATGTGAAAATGTGACAAGAAATCGATAAAAGTTTTGGAAATCGGTTGAAAATTGTCAGAAAGACAGCCTAAGAAAAATGGAAATTTTGACCAAAATCATACTATTTTTCAAAACACTTTCAAAAATCCCCAGTTTTGCTATCTTTTAAAGTTTTGATGGCATTTAAAAGTAGATAAAAATTCGAAAAAAACTACATCAAAACTTTAAAAATCGGTAGAAAATTGTCCTAAATACAGCCTTGGGAAAATTTCAATTTTGAGCAACAATTTTTCAATAACTCTTTCAAAATTTATGCAAAAACCTCTACTTTGCAAACCCCTAACTATGCCAATTTTTGTCCGATTTCAAAAAGCCATGCCTTTTTCTGCTGCTCTGAATGTGAGTTATAAACTGGCAATCAAATCTAAAAAACTATTTTTGACCCGATTTTTGAAAAAAATTGCAGTGTATACACTGTAAAAATTTTCAAAAATCGGTTAGAAATTGTTGTTTCCAAAATTCAAAGCTTTTGATACCATTTTAAAGCATGTGAAAATGTGACAAGAAATCGATAAAAGTTTTGGAAATCGGTTGAAAATTGTCAGAAAGACAGCCTAAGAAAAATGGAAATTTTGACCAAAATCATACTATTTTTCAAAACACTTTCAAAAATACCCAGTTTTGCTATCTTTTAAAGTTTTGATGGCATTTAAAAGTAGATTAAAGCTCGAAAAAAACTACATCAAAACTTTAAAAATCGGTAGAAAATTGTCCTAAATACAGCCTTGGGAAAATTTCAGTTTTGAGCAACAATTTTTCAATAACTCTTCCAAAATTTATGCAAAAACCTCTACTTTGCAAACCCCTAACTATGCCAGTTTTTGTCCGATTTCAAAAAGTCATGTCTTTTTTTGCTGCTCTGAATGTGAGTTATAAACTGGCAATCAAATCTAAAAAACTAATTTTGACCCGATTTTTGAACAAAATTACAGTATACACTGTAAAAATTTTCAAAAATCGGTTAGAAATTTTTGTTTCCAAAATTCAAAGCTTTTCATACCATTTTAAAGTATGTGAAAATGTGACATGAAATCGATAAAAGTTTTGGAAATCATTTGAAAATTGTCAGAAAGACAGCCTAAGAAAAATGGAAATTTTGACCAAAATCATACTATTTTTCAAACCACTTTCAAAAATCCCCAGTTTTGCTATCTTTTAAAGTTTTGATGGCATTTAAAAGTAGATTAAAATTCGAAAAAAACTACATCAAAACTTTTAAAATCGGTAGAAAATTGTCCTAAATACAGCCTTGGGAAAATTTTAATTTTGAGCAACAATTTTTCAATAACTCTTCCAAAATTTATGCAAAAACCTCTACTTTGCAAACCCCTAACTATGCCAATTTTTGTCCGATTTCAAAAAGTCATGTCTTTTTTTGCTGCTCTGAATGTGAGTTATAAACTGGCAATCAAATCTAAAAAACTAATTTTGACCCGATTTTTGAAAAAAATTACAGTGTATACACTGTAAAAATTTTCAAAAATCGGTTAGAAATTTTTGTTTCCAAAATTCAAAGCTTTTGAAACCATTTTAAAGTTTGTGAAAATGTGACAAGAAATCGATAAAAGTTTTTGAAATCGGTTGAGAATTGTCAGAAATACAGCCTAAGAAAAATGGAAATTTTGACCAAAATCATACTATTTTTCAAACCACTTTCAAAAATCCCCAGTTTTGCTATCTTTTAAAGTTTTGATGGCATTTAAAAGTAGATTAAAATTCGAAAAAAACTACATCAAAACTTTAAAAATCGGTAGAAAATTGTCCTAAATACAGCCTTGGGAAAATTTCAATTTTGAGCAACAATTTTTCAATAACTCTTCCAAAATTTATGCAAAAACCTCTACTTTGCAAACCCCTAACTATGCCAATTTTTGTCCGATTTCAAAAAGTCATGTCTTTTTTTGCTGCTCTGAATGTGAGTTATAAATTGGCATTCAAATCTAAAAAACTAATTTTGACCCGATTTTTGAAAAAAATTACAGTGTATTATACACTGTAAAAATTTTCAAAAATCGGTTAGAAATTTTTGTTTCCAAAATTCAAAGCTTTTGATACCATTTTAAAGCATGTGAAAATGTGACAAGAAATCGATAAAAGTTTTGGAAATCGGTTGAAAATTGTCAGAAAGACAGCCTAAGAAAAATGGAAATTTTGACCAAAATCATACTATTTTTCAAACCACTTTCAAAAATCCCCAGTTTTGCTATCTTTTAAAGTTTTGATGGCATTTAAAAGTAGATAAAAATTCGAAAAAAACTACATCAAAACTTTAAAAATCGGTAGAAAATTGTCCTAAATACAGCCTTGGGAAAATTTCAGTTTTGAGCAACAATTTTTCAATAACTCTTCCAAAATTTATGCAAAAACCTCTACTTTGCAAACCCCTAACTATGCCAGTTTTTGTCCGATTTCAAAAAGTCATGTCTTTTTTTGCTGCTCTGAATGTGAGTTATAAACTGGCAATCAAATCTAAAAAACTAATTTTGACCCGATTTTTGAACAAAATTACAGTATACACTGTAAAAATTTTCAAAAATTGGTTAGAAATTTTTGTTTCCAAAATTCAAAGCTTTTCATACCATTTTAAAGTATGTGAAAATGTGACAAGAAATCGATAAAAGTTTTTGAAATCGGTTGAGAATTGTCAGAAATACAGCCTAAGAAAAATGGAAATTTTGACCAAAATCATACTATTTTTCAAACCACTTTCAAAAATCCCCAGTTTTGCTATCTTTTAAAGTTTTGATGGCATTTAAAAGTAGATTAAAATTCGAAAAAACTACATCAAAACTTTTAAAATCGGTAGAAAATTGTCCTAAATACAGCCTTGGGAAAATTTTAATTTTGAGCAACAATTTTTCAATAACTCTTCCAAAATTTATGCAAAAACCTCTACTTTGCAAACCCCTAACTATGCCAATTTTTGTCCGATTTCAAAAAGTCATGTCTTTTTTTGCTGCTCTGAATGTGAGTTATAAACTGGCAATCAAATCTAAAAAACTAATTTTGACCCGATTTTTGAAAAAAAATTACAGTGTATACACTGTAAAAATTTTCAAAAATCGGTTAGAAATTTTTGTTTCCAAAATTCAAAGCTTTTGAAACCATTTTAAAGTTTGTGAAAATGTGACAAGAAATCGATAAAAGTTTTTGAAATCGGTTGAGAATTGTCAGAAATACAGCCTAAGAAAAATGGAAATTTTGACCAAAATCATACTATTTTTCAAACCACTTTCAAAAATCCCCAGTTTTGCTATCTTTTAAAGTTTTGATGGCATTTAAAAGTAGATTAAAATTCGAAAAAAACTACATCAAAACTTTTAAAATCGGTAGAAAATTGTCCTAAATACAGCCTTGGGAAAATTTTAATTTTGAGCAACAATTTTTCAATAACTCTTCCAAAATTTATGCAAAAACCTCTACTTTGCAAACCCCTAACTATGCCAATTTTTGTCCGATTTCAAAAAGTCATGTCTTTTTTTGCTGCTCTGAATGTGAGTTATAAATTGGCATTCAAATCTAAAAAACTAATTTTGACCCGATTTTTGAAAAAAATTACAGTGTATACACTGTAAAAATTTTCAAAAATCGGTTAGAAATTTTTGTTTCCAAAATTCAAAGCTTTTGATACCATTTTAAAGCATGTGAAAATGTGACAAGAAATCGATAAAAGTTTTGGAAATCGGTTGAAAATTGTCAGAAAGACAGCCTAAGAAAAATGGAAATTTTGACCAAAATCATACTATTTTTCAAAACACTTTCAAAAATCCCCAGTTTTAGTATCTTTTAAAGTTTTGATGGCATTTAAAAGTAGATTAAAATTCGAAAAAAACTACATCAAAACATTGAAAATCGGTAAAAAAATTGTCCTAAATACAGCCTTGGGAAAATTTCAATTTTGAGCAACAATTTTTCAATAACTCTTCCAAAATTTATGCAAAACCCTCTACTTTGCAAACCCCTAACTATGCCAATTTTTGTCCGATTTCAAAAAGTCATGTCTTTTTTTGCTGCTCTGAATGTGAGTTATAAACTGGCAATCAAATCTAAAAAACTAATTTTGACCCGATTTTTGAAAAAAATTACAGTGTATACACTGTAAAAATTTTCAAAAATCGGTTAGAAATTTTGGTTTCCAAAATTCAAAGCTTTTGATACCATTTTAAAGTATGTGAAAATGTGACAGGAAATCGATAAAAGTTTTTGAAATCGGTTGAAAATTGTCAAAAAGACAGCCTAAGAAAAATGAAAATTTTGACCAAAATCATACTATTTTTCAAAACACTTTCAAAAATCCCCAGTTTTGGTATCTTTTAAAGTTTTGATGGCATTTAAAAGTAGATTAAAATTCGAAAAAAACTACATCAAAACTTTGAAAATCGCTGGAAAATTGTCCTAAATACAGCCTTGGGAAAATTTCAATTTTGAGCAACAAAAAATCGAGTCGAAATTAGTTTTTTAGATTTGATTGCCAGTTTATAACACATTTAGAGCAGCAAAAAAAGACATGACTTTTTGAAATCGGACAAAAATTGGCATAGTTAGGGGTTTGCAAAGTAGAGGTTTTTGCATAAATTTTGAAAGAGTTATTGAAAAATTGTTGGCCAAAATGGAAATTTTCCTAAAACTATATTGAGGACAATTTTTTACCGATTTTCAAAGTTTTCCTTCATTTTAAAGACAGATTTGTCAACATAATGTCTGCGATTATGAAAAAATGCATAGAACATAATGAAAAGTAAAGTATATTCATTTTTTAAGCATTTTTGAAATATTTGTTCTAATGTCCTGACAGTAATTAGCGACTATTTTTTCTTTTTCAAAGGTTTTCAACATATCAATAAACTCTGAAAGTCTGTTTGAAGTTTCAGGGTCATGTCCTTCCGAAACGAATAGATATAAAAATGTCGTACTCCAATCAAAATATTTGCTAAAAATCCTTTACGTCTGGTAATTGATATACTATGTACAAAGCAAGTATTTATAAATAGCATAACAGGAAAAAAGCAGCGTCCAAACTTTTATTCATTCAAGTTAAAAAGTTAAACCAAATCAAATAAGCAGAGGGAAAAACGAGAAAAAAAAAGAAAAAGACCGTAGACATCAAGCCAAATAAAAAACACATTAATACTAATTTTAGCGACAATTTGACTTTAATGGCAAAAGACAACAAGCGACCAATGGCCAATCCTCTGAATTGGAATGGTGGAGAGGGGGGGTGGGGGGTGGGCAATGACTAAATGGAGGGGGCTGCGTTGCGAGGTGGGGCAATGGCAAAATGTTTTTGTCATTGACCGCCAGCAAAATGAAAATGGCGCACGGTCAGTCGAGTTGAGTTGAGATGAGGATAAAATAAACAGACTGACCGACAGACAGACAAGGCAAATCAAACTAAACCTTTCTCAAGCTTAGATCTTATAAGCTAGATTTATTTACAAAAGACGCACATAGATATAAAGTCTAATGTGTGTGTGTGTGTGTGTGTGTGTTTGTGTTTGTGTCTTAATTGCCACATGCTGGGAAAATGCTGGGGCTAACCCATCTTATATATGCATCATCTTCATGTCTTTGTGTGTGTGTGTGTTTAGTTTGTGTAACTAAATTTATACAAATGTGTAACATATTTTGTGCCTAATTGATAACTTCCGACCAGCCCAGTCCCCCAGTTTCTAGTTCTACGCACACGAAGGCCTACTGAATGGAAAACTCTGATGATGACCAAGGGTTGGGGGTCGGCGGTTGGTGGGGGTTATAGCATTGTGTGATAATGAATTCAAAGATTCACTGTCAGCCGCCTAACTCGAGCCTCGGACTACAACTGTGTGTGTTAAATTTGTAACTGCAGTAACTAAGTGTATCTGTGTGCGTGTCTGTTAGTGTGTGTGTGTATATCTGTGTGAATGTATAGCTGTGTGTGTGTATGTGTGTGTGAGTGTATATTGTAAACACTTTGTTGTGGGGTCAGTTTTGATTTTGCATATTCCTTTTGCCTTTTACAAAATACACACAACACAAAACTTTTGTGTTATCTATGATGTCATTTTGATGGCACTCGCATGGGTTTCCCTCAGTTAAGAACATCCTTTAATTAAGTACATACATGTTGGATGTCAGGATTAAATCCCTACATTTGCTTTTCAGCAAAATAAACTCTTAAACTAAATCCTTTGAAAGTTGATTTGTGACATCATCTTGATGTTAGTTGAAACGCTCAAGAATTTCACATTAGATAAAAAGATGTCTAAGGATTTTGATTCAAAATCTAAGAGGAGAAAAATATACCCGATCACCCTTTGTAGATTACTGTTCTGGGAAATTGTACACAACAATTCGAGTCTAGTGTAAGGGAAATTTGAACTTTAGACAATGAGGTTATTCATCACAAATTTATATCTCATTTGTTTTGGCCTACAAATTGTGTGAAATATAAAGGGATTGGTTTCACCTTTTAAATATTACGCCATCAATCTTTAATTCATTTATTTACTAAAATTTGTCAAAGCAGGGATCTAGGGAAATTTGTGTGTTAAATGACAAACTTAGGTTAATAAGTTCGCCACTGAAATCGTTTGCAATAACTCAATGGATGCGACTAGATCAATCCGATATAACCGGGAAATTATTTTCCCTTTTTTCCCAAGCGGCACGTATACTGAAGTTTTACTGTGTACCTTGTTTTCTATAAATTTCATATAAAATGAACTGTTTTACGGTGAATCCGTCACTGATATCAGACCATGTTAATCAGTGGACCTCATAAAAAAGAAACAAATTTAAATCTACCGCACAACAGGTCGTATGAGTGATATACAAGTGCATGCAATACACACATACGTAAATGGTATTTGTATGTATGTCAACCTATATTTATATCATATTTTATCTAAAACAACAGCAACAAAATAGCAAATAATCGTAAATGGCTCTGAAATGAGCCATGAACTCATATTCATGCCATAAACTGATTGCACATCACGTTTCTCGTCAGCGCCAAGGTAATATCAAATCAAAAAAATGACTACCGAAATGGACTCATAAGACTTAAACTGATAACTAATTGGTTTTTAATAATATTTCTGTAAGTGGTTGGAAGGGGGGAAGACATTTGGACTTACCTCCGTACATGACAAATAGCGTTATCTTTAGCATAATCAAATTGGGATTTATGCCTCGACGCTGGCAGAATTCACCAAAGCGCGACAATTCGATTTTCTCCGTGCGGGCGGCCTCGGACACCGTCTCCGTCTCTTCGCTGACCATTTTGCCCATTGCAAATACACACACTCACACACACACTAATACGCGAAGACACAGATACACGAATTCACTTGTTTATTTGCATAAGCCTATGGCTGACAGTTTGAAGTTCGTTTCAATGAAATTGCAGCCAAATGCCTTTAGTTAAGTTTCTCGGTCAGCCGACACTGGGACAAATTTCACCAACACACACACACATACAATACAGCACACAGATACACACTAATACACATTGCATTGCCACTCTCAAAATGAAATCTCTTTTTTTGTAATTGTGTGTGCGAGTGTGTGTGTGATTTTTTTATTTAATTCAATTGAATCTTGTGATCATCAAGCAAAATTTTTTGGTATTGTAATCCATAATTTTCACTACAAAATGTATCTGAAATTACTATATATTCGTATAGTCTATGTAGGATTTGCTATATTCAATTAAAATGATAATTGGTTATTTTCAAGGCTTTGTTTTTTTTTTTTTTTTTTGTATATTCCCGAAACACTTTTCAAAGCTTTCACCCGATTTTCATCCACAACTTTCGCACTTGTCGTTCGTCTCGAGACTGAGATGAAATCTCTTTTCCACTGACTGACAAAATTTGTGTCTTGTTGTGTATCTTTTGCAATCTCCATATCAACATATATACACACAGATTTAATCTATCCAATCTCTCACTCAAAAATATATAACTACTCAAAGAGCAAATCTCATTTGCTCACTTCCCCGAGATGATGATGATGACGATGATGATCATCGTAATAACTTTGATCATTATGATCATATTCTAACTTAAATTGGCCCAACTTGCCGTATTAGTGATAGCTCTTCAGATGCCGCTCTTCTATATACACATGAATATATGAGTGTGTGGTTGTGGGAGTGTGTGTAAATGCGGCGTTGAGATGCGAGAGATAAAGTCCGTGTTTTTCTTTAGGTTCTTTTTTTTCTTCTTTTCTTGAATAAAGATAAAGAAAACCTGAGCGACAACTGACGTGCGACAATGTCGCGATCTCTGTGAGTGACAGGGCAGCAGAAGCCAAAACAGATGCTTGGATAGACGCTAGCTAAATGATCGTGTCGGTGGGCCAAGGTTCATTGGGATTTGGAAAAGTCTACAATTTTTTTAAGCATACTATATACTCGTAATCGAAATATAAGCGGAAAATTATAGCTTTACAGAAAGTTGAATAAGAATATCAAATATTAATATTTGAAACGAAAGGGTAAATAAATGGAAAAAAATGGAAAGCAACTTATATCACAACAATCTGATTAGATATTTTTAAGGAAAAAGATTTGAAAATCCACACAATAATGGAGAATGCCACAACGGAATATTCTTACAACGTCCTACGAATGTCAGTAATCGGTCTAGAATCCCATTTTATTTTGGTAAAAGATTGATTTTTGAGCTATCAGTTTCTATATGTTAGTTCACAATATAATTATTATTCTTAATTGACAGTTTCTAAAGGAACTTTCTAATCAAAATTTAATGGCAGTACAAAATGTGATAATTATTTCATCAACACTTTTTCTTATTCTCTTTAGGATTGCAATACCATAGCACAAACTCAACAATTAAACCAGTTGGGAATTCGATGTATATATTTCTTGAAAATTTCTAAATATGATTTAAAAGTACAAAAAAAGGGGAAAAATTCTCAAAAACAATGCATTTTTGTTTAATCGAACAGTAAATTTTTTCATGTTAAGTTCAACAAATAATTTCACATAATGAAATATTAAAAGGATTATTTTATAGATTCATTTTTGAGTGTTGATAACAGAAAAGGTAAGAAAATATAAAATGAAAGGTGAACAATTCTCTAACTTAATAAACTAAATTTTTATAGTTTTCAATCTAAGACATATCTATTATAATTCGTTATATTCTGACATTTCTTTTCATGCAAAAATTATTAAAATCAGATCAAATGAAGCTTTTAGTCAAGGCGGGACTACTCAAAAGATTTCTTTGATTCGAGAAAGAATCTAATTGATTCGATGGACAATTGTTAGCCATAGGGAGCGGGATATTTTAGATCATACCTTCACTCTGTTCTACCATTTGCAGCGATTACAACCTGATCACATCAGCCGTATTCATAGGCCGTTTCACAATCTACTTTTGCTGCGTAATGCTTAACATTCACACGATTCGAACTCTTATTTAGTTTGGCAGATCCTTTTTGTAAGTCAAAAGTTTTATGCATTTCGTTTCAAGAACACTTCACACTAAATTTCGATGGCGTGCCAAATGGTTGAGAATCGCAATGTGTACTGAATTAATTTGGATACAAGGGAAACCAGGCGTCTGAATGTTAACAATTCGCTGATAATATAAATCACCGCAAATTGATTGATATGAATGACACGTGTTTTAAGCTGATATGTTCGCAGCTACATATAACCCATATTGGTTGCATGGCAACTGACGATACTTTTAAAGGGCGCGTGTTTGCTATTTTCCTGGAATATTTATTATGTTCTGCTGACCTGTTTAAATCCATTCATTCCAAGCCAAAAAGTACTTTACTTCCTGAATAGAGATCATTATTCTTGCTTGCTACCCAATGGATAAGATAATGAATCTTGGTTCTCTCGCATCTTGCTGCTCATGTGTCATGTGAGTGTAGAAGAAAAAATGAAGTAAACAGAAATCTATTATAGGATCGCATACACATAAACTAATAACCGACTTTTATATATAGGACACTAAAAAATCTGTCCTATGTGGAGTACATCGCAGTTATCAGTATCAAGACCAGACTTAACCGAACAACAGCAACTTGGTATAGTTCTAAAGAACAGAAGTTGTCATATAAGACTTATTGCCGCACTTATTTTTAGCGATCTACTGCAATACATAGTGTTATATAGCATATCGTATACTTGATAAACACAAACATATTGTAAAACAAAATACGTAAGCAGTGCCATGGCCCCAGACAGCGGCGCCCTGCACTTATCGCATCGTATCTCGTCCACAGAGATTAAACCCGCCCGCCCCAGATCCCAGAGTCACCTACTCACAATGCAGCATCGGCATAACCAAAAGAAATTAAGAAATTATTTTCCATTTGTTTAATATACGTATGTATGTAAGCATATTCAATATTATGCATTCCACTCAATGAACACCTAGACCTTGCGTATAAACCTTGCGAATCTAGAGCTAGCAATGTAGAACTTATTAAATTTTTTGCCAGTCCCCCTTCCGCTTCGGGAATAGCCAGGATGGCGCAACGACATACTTACTTTATTTAAATAATCATTTCGTAATGCATAGTTATAACTGAATAGCATTCTACTGATATTCCTGTTCCTCGCCTGTAATTTAAAAGAAAAACTCGCGCTATCTACTGTGCTCTTTGGCGACATCTATGGTTAATTTGAAGAAACTATACTAACAGAACTCGCATTTCTAACAGAACGTTAATGTGAAATGGCGCTGGTGTGCATATGTAAGCGCCAAAATTTAAAAAGGGAATTGAGTATTTCCAGAAAATTTTATCAGATGGTTGTTTTTCCATTTCGTAATGTAAAATTCATTATTAATAGTTTGGAACTTACCTCGCTGTTTTGTTTAATTCACTTTTTATACATAGAGTGTTTTTTAAACATCACGTCAGCACAGTACTTGCTATCAATCGATAACTTTCATTTATATTTGAAACTTATACTTGGCAGACTAGCATTTTTGTATAATTAGTAATGACGTTGCTACATTTAATTGGTAAATTTCTCTATTGTACGGGCTTGCTGACTGTCATAATAGCCCAACCACGGTTTACAATTCAATGGGAGCTATGGGAAAAAAACCCCACGGTGTCGAGTGATTATAGCCACATTATCAGACGCGTTGTGATATCGGCCCTGCTTAGCGCACTTACGCAATTGCCTTGTCTGAATTCTCTGCCCTTGTGTTTCAGTGAGCTAAAGCAAAGAATTAGGAAGTTACATTGCTCCCTACTAGTTCTGCCCTGGACCGTCATTTGCTGCTTAATGTTTGTGAAGAATCTTCTTTTTAAGCTGATGGCCATGCAATATACCGATGCACCTGAAGCTAGACACCTCCTATATATTGCCATATTGGTGTACTGCTCGATATTCTGTTTGGCTGCCGAGATGATGCTGCACTGGATGGTAATCTATTTTCTGGAAAAGGATAATCTGCCAGCATATATAAAATGTCCACCAGATAATTTTATTTTAAATTAACTTGTCAATTAAAGTTTCCAAAACAATCATCAAAAAATTTATAGAGCTTCATCTGATGGCAAGTAGGGAACATCTATCTTCTGAAGAAGTCGGGAACTATAAGATCCATTAAACAGAATGTAGTATGTACGCCGATGAAGTTTATTTTAAATATTTGCCAACTTATTTTATTTTTCAAATTTCAAAAATATTATAATGCTTGCTTGCTACCTTGGCATAACATCAATAAGGTACAAACATCGCAAAAGTCAACATAAGGTGGGTTTTAGTACGTAGGCGCTGTAGAACTTAATTGTTCGATAGAGGAGCGAATCGTGCGTGCTAGTCTAGCAATAATTGCTACCTAGTATCTTTAGAAGATTTCCCTCCCTTGGCGATCAAAAAAAAAAAAAAAAGTAGTTTGATATAATAGTTACTTTATTTATACACTTTAGTTCCCACAGGATTCTAATAATGACAGTTTTTCATCAATATGCGTCGTAATTTCTTAGTCGACTTGTATCAATCCCTAAGAAAACTACAAAAGCTCAAATCAGTGCAATTTGAAAATATTAATCGTTTGTTTTCCCAATATTAGAACATTATTATTATTCTATTTATAGCACTAAGATTAACTCCGAATTGTTTAATTTGATAAATATTTTTTTATTTTGTTTAACATTTTTGTATTTGGTCAACATATGTAAAATGTATTTAGCTGTCGCCTGAAAATGCAAATTTTTTAGTGAAGAAAGGAATCGTCTTACTTTTTAAATAAGGCGCCACACAGTGGTTTCGTAGGTCTGGTAGCTTGCTTCTGGTACGGTAGCCGCTGTTATTTAACAGACTCAGATTGAGTGATTCTGTTAATATAACTTCAATGTTCACGCGGCTTCAATTTGGTGAAGTGCTTTAATGCCTACTTTACTTTTATCCAAATGAATAAAGTAAAGATCGATATCGAAAACTCAAATTTAATCCCCGGACAACTCTTTAACGACAAATTTCGCCAAATCCAGAGTTTTCAAATTTAAATAATCAATAATAGTATATGAAATGTTTGCTAGGTTATGTTATATTAGAAATACTGGCAGCCGTGCTTAAATACTGGGTTTGAGCGCGCTTGTCAGGCAGATACGGAGGCATTAAATGGCGTTTCAGAGCAGATGAAATAAATAGATTCTTGATCACAGATTGAATTGCCGCTGTGAAAATTGTTTTTTTTAGCCATTTCAAGAACCACCAAGTTTAGAATTTCATTTCATTTTATTTTATTTATTTATATTTTAAAATATTAAATATAAAATGAATTATGTTGTCTGAGTTATGCCTAGTGTTATCGTTCACTGATTATTAAATGGTATGTTCGCTGGGTTATGTTGTTGTTGTTTAGTGTTGTTTTTATTTTCAAGTAGAGCGGTTGTGACGCTGTCGCGTTTTTTCGTTTTTCCGTGTGCGGCTTTTCGTGTGAATTGGAGAAGTGGAGAAATACAAAATATTATTAATTTATATCTCGAATTGGTGAAGTGTGTAAGCGACAGAGAGAGAGAGTGAGAGAATTAATGCGATAAGCGTCAATTAGGCATTATCTAAAAGCAAAAAAAACCGATTAGATAAAAAGCCTGAAAAAGCAGCGCAAATAAAAGCTGCAAAAAAGAAAGAGAAGTTCAGTGCCAACATTTCGCGTCCCTCCACTTGCCGTGGTATTAGTGAGTGTCGCGTCGACTGCGTGTGTGTGTGTGTCTGTGCTATGTCTGTGCCTCTCTGTATGTGAATGTGTGTGTTAAGTGTGCAAGTTGTTTTTGTTGTCATTGTTGCTTAGTGCACCTGTCTCTGTCTACTGGCAAGAACCAACCAACAGCAACAAAAATACAAAATCCAAACCCAAAAAGAGATAATGAAAGGATCACTACAACTACAACAAACACATCATAACTCAAGGAATTTCATTTAAAGGATCAAAAACAAGGTTTGTGACACAGATTTCCAATTCGGTGTTCCCCCCCTTCCATTCTGGGGATGAAATTCCTCTGGATGCTGTATAGAAATTTGCTATCCATCCATCCCATCCAAGGTGGTGAGTGGGTGGTGGGTCATGGGTGGGTCGTATGCCCTTCACAAGGGTGGTTTTTCGTGTGTTCACCAGCTGAGTTTCTTTCTCTCTGCACATAGATTTTTGAAGGCCATTTGTGACATTAATGCTGCCGAATCCACGGTCCAGGGTCCAAGTGGTTACTCTTTGCCACACATTAACAACTTGTGTCAAAAAAAACCCCAACAACCACCTACCACGAACAATTTCTAATAGTTGACACATTTTACAAGAATATGATTATTGTCTTACATTCCATTAATCAATATTTTACGAAAGAAGAGAAATGTTTGAAAAGGATCGAAAAACGGGGTGAGAAAATTGTATCTATGGGAATATTTACATTCTCTTTTGGGAAAATAACTAACTGTATTATATCATTAAGTTATTGTTTATATATTAAAGTTCATAAATTATATTAAAACGTAATATATGAAACTTTCAATAAGGCTACAACTGATTTAGCATATATTATATTGCTCTAACGAATTTGAGGTAATTTGAAAGATGCAAGCCTTCTTATTTATTGCTAAGTTCCCGATTCGGAACAAAGAATTTGATTTAGTTATAGCTGTTTTATCTTAAATTCAAAGTTTAATATTTTGTTCATTTCTTAGTTCATTTTAAAGGCAGTTTTGTTGAAAACACTTCCACTGGCATGTAGTTTTTTTAGTAATAAAATAATAAAATACAAATTTGCCCTAAAAATGGAATTTTAAAAAAATTATGAAAAATACAAGTCTTTTATTGCCTTTTACCAATTTTCCAACCTTAATTCTGAATTTTGTCTTTATAGTTGTAGTACCTCTCCAATTGAACAATTTTTATACTTTAATCATTGAATCTTAAATCAAGGTATTGTTCAATTTATATTGGCTTGTTTGTTCCAAAGAAATATTTGATGTTCGTTACGACTTAAAACAGATGAAATTACGAATTACTTCCTTAAATGATTTCAGATCTTTATCGATTTCAAGTTTGCTGTTAAGTATTTGGTTAAATAATGAATTTAAAGAAGACACTTGTTTCATTTCAACTGTGTAAAATAGTTTTGGTGTGGATTATAGACGGCAATCAAATCTAATGGGTTGAACTTGACCCAACCATATGAGCGTTATGGAAGATCTATCCGACTGACTTTTTCTTCAAACACTTCGCTCTTAGACTCGCTCGACTGATCTAGATAAATGCCTATGAAGGATGAGAGTGAGTAAGTTGCACAACTTCCCTCCATAGTGCCCACTTCAAACTCTATAATCATTTTCTTTCGAAAAACTCACACGAAATAAATCAGCGCAACTTAGAGCCGAGCCGAACAACCATCGGCTTTGGCATAGTCTGTGGCTTCTTCTCCTTTTGCTCATTAATCACAATGACTAATTTGTGAAGTTGGTGGCTTTTCGTTTTTTCTTCTTCTACTAATTTAATTTTGGGCTTTTTTAAGCGGGCAGAGTTGGTCAAGTCAGTGTAAGCCCATTAAAGTTACACCAGAGTTATAAATACAAAATTTTGGTAAGAAGAAAGAATAGTGAGGGGAGAGCGTGGTGAATGACATTCAGTTTTTAACTATTCTCTCAAAATTTACAGCGAATTCGATAAATATTTTCGGAGTTGTTTATGAATTTGTAACGCCAAACCTAAAGTGATCTGCCTACTTTTGAAACTTTTTGTTTTCCAAAATTGTGTTTTCAAATCGTTATTTCTCAGAAATATCTGAAGTGATCGGTTTCAAATTTTACACAATCATTTCAGATATGTTTCTCATGTACATACATATATAACAAAAAATTGTATTCTTCAAAAGTACTTTTGAGACTCGCAAGTGCGTAAACCCCTTTAGATACTTTATTAAACAAAAGATTAAATTGTTCAAAATCAGAATGATTTTTTTTTCAGTGTGCTTCTCGTTACTTTCTTATGTAACCCATCTAAATATGGGTAGACGAGTGTTAGAAGAGTTGTACCTACTAAAGCCCGTGACAGGTGAATTTTTAGTTCTCTGTTCCACTTTGTATTCCCTATTCTTCTTTTCCTTCCTTCATTTTCCTCTATACACTGAGATTTTTTCGTTTTGTTTGTCTTTGGTCGATTTGTTTTCTACCTGCTGCGTGTTGTTTGATTTTTCTTTTTGCTTCTGCTTATTTGTTTTATGTTTCTTCTCTCTTTGCTTTTGCTTCTCATTCCGTTGTTGTTTTCTTCTTGGTGTTGCTGACTAAGACATTTACCGGCTCTCGTCTTCGTTTACCTGCGGCAGGTGTATACAGGTGTGCAGTTGTATGTGGTCGGTTCTAGCACAAGATTGCTTTGAATTCAACTCGTTTTCTCCTTACTGGAGGATCCCCTCCGTTCCAGAAGTCCCTCACAGCCCCCATGCAAATGCCAATGTCACTCGATGGACATGCGCAAGGCGTTTTTCCTCGTTGTTTAGATTCGAAATGGAGGAGGCTCACGTATCTCATAGAGGCCCACCCCCCAGACCCTCCACCACTTCTATCCCGCCATATGAAAATCATGCTCCATTCCATTCCATTCGTACATATCTACATTGACGCCGACTTTTATTACCATCTGCTCTGCTGTAGCTGTTGCTCTCTGTGTTCGTCTTTCATCTGACCGGTCGGTCTGTCTTTGAGTTTTTAAACTGGACCTATTAAATATTATGTTTCTTCTTGGCTAATGACGCATTGCTTAATTGGTATGAAGTCTTTTGCCATTCGATATGAACCCTTCTTAAAAATGGATTGATTATATTGGCATTAAAGCAGAGAACAATAGAGAGAGAGAGGGATATAATAATATAGGAAATGCCGAAACAAATTCATCAGTTTTTTAATACAATTTAATTTAGGTAATATTGGTAGTAAGATATGTTAATAAAAAATTAAGTCTAATATACCGTTATCAAAATAGACAATTTAATGAAAGTATCCTAGAAGAGATACAACGCAATTAATAAAATAGTTAGTAAATAAATAAAAAAATTTTTTGTTTGATGAAACTTTAGCCCTAATACCAAAATCAATGCAAAACTCAAGAAACTTCGTTCCAAAAACCCGAATATATTTTGTATTTAGTACAACATACTACATACAAGTCATAAAACGTGATAGTTAGTGAGTGTGAACGACGTTCTTACACTAATCTGCTGACGCCTATGCAAATAAAATGCAATTCTTAAAATAAAAAGAAGAATGTACCAATTGATGATAAAATTTTAAAACCCAAAGGTCACCCACAAAAACACAATATACAGACAACCTGTTCCCCTTTTTGTTTACTCCTTATAAATGACCCCAAGCCAGCTAGTTCGAATACCATATTGATATAAAATTATGAAATGTATTATAGTTAAATCAAAGATCATGATTTGCCTATATTACATTTTTGTACATACATACATATATCATATATCAACTAAAACTAAATACATATAAAAATTATTAGATTATACGATTATTTAACGCCTCGTTACGCCCTTGTCAGTGTATGTACGTAAAAATACCAGTTCTCATACATCAAAGAAAGAATGAAATATTCCCTTTCCGATTTTGATTAAATTTTTGCCAAAAAGCAGCTCTGAGAAAACTACTAGAACCACGGGTCGGTCGGTTGGGCGGGAGATAGGCAAATGCCTGGGACTCGCTCGCAATTATGGTATTCACATAAACAACCACAAAAGCAGAAAGATTTATAAATAAATTTTAATTGTTGTTAGTCAAATGGGAATGTTTTGAAGAACCATTATTAGTTCTTTCTTTACAAAGACTTAGACAAAAATTGGTAAAAATAAACAATGGTTCGAAGTGGAATTAAATTATTGGATTTGAAATTGTTTTCAATATGTTGTGGATAAATTGGGTGTTGCCAAAAGTTTACGAGCAAATTTTCCCAAATGTTTTCAGTCAAACTTGCTGGTCGAAAATGTCGCAGTCAATTCTTCAAACATCTTTTAAGACAAAAAAAGTTGATTTAGTTCACATTTGTCTCATTCTTGAATACTCATATTTTCCCTCATAAATATGAGATCTCTTTCGGTTGTCCCAATTGAGAGAAGTTTTCGTCGAGAATTCTCGTTAAGATTCTCTTTCCATTTAAATTACAAATGATGAATAAATAACTTTACCTTTTTGGCATAATCAAACATTCCGGTTTCCGGGTATGCCAAACCAAACGTGATAACTGTAAATTTGCCACAAAACAAAAAAAAAAAAAAAAAAGGAAAGCCAAAAAAACTGAAGAAACAATGCAAAAAAAAAACCAAAAAACTTCACACAACAAACACGAAAATGTGGCAATCAGGGGAATAGAGGGGCATGTATGCGGTGTGTGTGTGTGTGTGAGTAGAGTGAAAACAAATTGCCATTGTCTGCACTCACCTGTTCTGCCGTATTTTTTGTTGTTGTTTTTTTTTTTTTTTGGTAATTTGCAATATGCGTTGCTGCATATCCATTAACCTGGGTCGAGAGTCAAGACTTGGTTGATGCAATGGCAGTGGCAGACACAGAAAAGGTGCCACATTCTTGAAGAGCCTTCCCCCCGCCCATTGCAACTAGTTCTTTTTCTATACCCTTGCCGACAAAGAGCATATTTCTTTTGCTCAGAAGCTTGGAATGCATCTCTGGCCGCCTAAAGACGACTTCGTATTGCCGTGTCCGTCAGCCTGTCCCCTCACAGAGACATTAATCCAGATCCGATGACTATATCATAGAAATAATCAGTCGAAACTAAAGTTCTACATCAATAACTTGTTTTTTCACCGGATTGTTATAAAACTTAATATTTGTAAGTTTAATATATTTTAAGTTTCCATAACAAAGCATTAGTCCCAATAATAATTTCTCTTAAAAAATCTTTTTTTTATGTCTTAAGAGGCCACAATAGGATCTTGATTTGGTTTTTTTAAGTCTTCTTTTTTTGATGGAAAGAATATTAAACAAATGGATTAAATCACCATCTTCAGAAAAGTCATTTTGAGAAACACGCCATTGAAATAATATTCGAAAAAGGTTATAAAATCTAATGGTTATAAAATCCAAACAAATGTAAATATCGTTTCGAAATTTTAAAGCTAACCATTTTTGGAAAAAAAATATCAAAGAAGCTAACTTCGGCTATGCCAAAGTTTGTATACCCTTGCAGCTTTTGACCATTACATTTTATTTTCTAAAAAATTTTTTGTTTCTTAATCCAATAAAGAAATATTTTAAATACATTGGCCGGGGCAGCCAATCGCCAAATAGTAGACAATGTAGCGATTGATATTCATATTCACACACACACAATCGCAATTTTGACACATATATGTGCTTCACTGCTTATGCGTGCACTGCTTATGGCAGCAGTACTGCTGCATACTGCTGCTGCCATAAGCAGTGCACGCTATATAGGCAAATTTTATATCGTCGAAATCAGGCGTTATGTTTATCCGATTGTTTTGAAATTCACGCATATGACGTAATCCCTTTTTATTTATGTACATAATCAGTTTGGATAAGATTGTTCAAAAAATAGAGAAGTTATTCGCATTTAACGATTGTATTTGTATGGCAGCTATATGATATAGTTGTCCGATCTTATTCAAAATCGCAGATGTGTATGTGGCTGTATAGAAAAGCTTATATACGAACTTTGAATGCGATAGCTCTAAAACTGTGGGACTAGATCGCGCAGCACCAGACAGACAGACGGACAGACGGACAGACGGACATGGCTATATCAACTCGTCTTCTCGTGCTGATCAAGAATATATATACTTTATGGGGTCGGAAACGATCCCTTCTCTGCGTTACAAACATCTGACCAATTTTATAATACCCTCTGCAAGGGTATAAAAATATATATTTTAATATTTTGCTACTTATATTAATTATGCTTTGAACTAGAACTGAATAAAATTGCATACAAATTATTCCAGCTGAAATAATTAGTGTTTTTACATAAAGCTACTGTAAGTAGGTGACCGAGAACTTGCAAGGGTATACGAACTTCGGCAAGGTTACAATCGACTGTTTGTACTCCCCGACACTCTGGGTTTTAGTGTCTTTGTTGCTGTTCTTTTGCCTTCTCTTTTTATTTTTGCTTCTTCAGACGACGCATCAGTTTATCTTTGGCTGTGCACTTTTATTGATATCATGTAACTCTTGGCGCTTCCTTCAGACATTCATGGAGCGTGGAGTGAAGTGAAGGAGAGTGGAGTGGAGAGGAGCGAAGGTAGAATGCAGCTTCTTCTTGCAGTATTCCCGGAATGCAGTTGCTTCGCTTGCCAACTTAATGGCGACCTCTACTCGATAAGACATGGCTGCTGAACACACTCACAGAGTCTGTGGGGAAGGCTCGTAACTCGCTTTCCTATGCTCGTACATGTTAATGTTTATGCCGGCAACACCCACTTCACTCTCAGCCTCCTCCTTAGCTGCACGGCTCCTGTGTTCTGGTCACAGCTTTCTTTTTGCTTCTTTTCTGTTTACCATTTTACGGTTTGAGGTCGTTTCTAATGAGCTGTATTTCATTGTAGTTTAATTAGACTTTGCTTTTGCATTAATAGCGATTTCAGCCTTCTGCTCTTCTTCTCACATTTTGTTTTTTTATGTGGGAGCCAGCGAAAGAGGAAATCTATAAATTATCTAGGAAATACTTGGAAGGGAAATAATTCGATTTTAATTGCAGCAGGAATGAGAAATTAGGTTTTTAGTTTGAAAGATATATCATTCAAGTAAGTTATCATGGTTATCCGTCGAAGCGATCTATCGTTTGTTATTAAAGATTAATTGCGCTCAAAATTGTGTTTTTGGGAGTATTTAGAGGCTAAATAAAGAACAATCATCGTATATCTCTGAATTGTGAACCGAGTCTAAATATATATTGAATTTCTATTTAATTTTGGCTATATTTAATTAAGTCAGTAGGATTTAAATTAAAGTCTAAATTAATTAAATACATAATGGTAGTTCCCTTTTTGTACAATTAAATATAGATTTCACTAACAAGTGTTTTATTCCAATTATAAAGCAAAAGTTGTAATCGTGATTGAATACTTGTCGGATTTTCCATAATTTTCTCACTTTACTTTCCCATTAACTATCGATTGTCAATATTTGCTGGTCTCTTCCTGAAAATGGCAATACAAAGTGATGAGATTTTCTTTAATTATTTTTTGCATGTCATGAATACGAAAAGCATCTTCTGCACATGCCCCCTCCTTCCACCTCTGCCGTTCCTCAACTGTCCATCTCATCTGTTGCTGTCATTTTCCTTAATGTTGAGGTTAATCGCCTACGTCAAACAAACTTTTATTTACTTAACTAACGAACTACAACTTGTGTTTGTCTGTGTGTGTGTGTGTGTATGTGGGGAAGTGCTTTGTAGTTTAATTAAGTAAAAATTACATAAGTGAGACGTTTTCGTTTTGTACGGATTATAGGGATTAGTATGCATGGCCTTATACGCAGTTATAATTTTCAAAGAATCTATTTTTTGAATTTTCGAAATTTACATATGTATATTGAAGCTTATATTCTTAATTTTAAGCATATTCAAACCGTTGAAATCGAGATCACCGTGAACATTTTTTTTAGAGGACCTTCATATTTGCTAATATAAGCTAAAATATATATAAATACACAGGTACTAAATAAAAGTATATTTTTAAATTATTGGTAAAAATCATTTTGTAGGTATATATATTTTGAAAATATAAACAATTTAACAAATAAATGATTTTAGGAAATTATTAGACTTAAGTGTTTTGTGAATTGCTTCGCACTTGCCAAAACCAATATAAAATCTATATCAAATAGCTTCTAGTCCTTCAAATTGTAGATTTACAAGTGTATAGAGACTTCTTCAAGCCGTTTTGCTATTTTATTTTCGTTTTATGTAAAGAATTTTTTGCGTCGCGTTTTCTGTCATAAGCCATTAAGTTGAATTGGTATAGAGGATTTGCCAGTGGACTGCATTGTCAATTGGCTTTGGCACTGACCATGGAGACCAAGCCAACTTTTAACCCCCCCACCACCCTCTCTCACCCCTTTCATTGCCAGTTTCTGCTCCGTTTTTGCAAGATGAGGAGGAAATATTATGCAGTTATTCACCATCAAGTCTAGCAACTGGCCAAAGTTGTTTTAGGGAACATTTTTTATATATATTGTTTCGTTTTTCCATTTTTTTTTTTGCTTTGACAAATTTGTCTGCTAGTCAAGCAATAAAAATAGGAAAATAAAAGAAAAAAATTAAAGAAAAAAAAAACTTTATGCGGCTTGTCGCTGGGCTGTCTCTTCCATGTCTGTGCATAATTTTGTTGAACAGTTTTAGTAAAACTTGTTGTCAGCGGCAGCAGTAAAAGGAGATGGAGAAGAATCCATAGCAGGAATGCAACTCAATGGCAACTTGTTTTTGAAAAATTCACTTTATTTCATTTCCTTCTGCTGCTTGCAACAGCTGTGAGTCGCCAGCACTTGGCCAACTGCCAGTGCCCCATACTAACAGCTCATAATTATAATACATTGTTACATACCAGAATCCAGAGTCGAGGGAATAATTTGTTTTTGTTCATAAATTAAGTTGTTTTAAATAAAATTCTTTAGACAATTGTTTTCTATCTTTTCAAACAATTTATGAAAAAACCTCTATAATAGCATTCGTTTTTATAGGTGATAAGAATTATAATAAATTAATGATTCCCCAAACAGATCTAACGAAAGTTCCCCTTTTTGTAGGTATTTTTCAGGTGACAACGGTATCTAATATAAAGAAACTTTAAGAAATCAAACGTTGACATCATAAGCAATCTCATAGTTTTTGATAAAAAGGGTTTTGAATGAGCGTTAAACTTTGGAACAATAGACGAATTCAGATAAAATATATCAGTGGAATGGAAGGGTCATAAAAGTGAGTTTGTGGGCAGAGCAATGCAAACGCTGGGACAGGATGCCAATGATACTTGCTTGTTGCTTCTGCCTCCCTCAATCTACAAACTGTTAGATGTTAGATGTGCATGAGTACTCATTAACTCATGTTAACTCATAGCACGCCACTCTATGCAAAAACCTTACTCACGCAAAGCTCTATTAAAAACCTTCGCCAAGAAAATCATAGGACGGACTAACTGCATCGATCATTATTTGCATAGAAAACGACTTTAAACTTCTTTTTAGGTCATTAGTATAAAAATTGTACTCATAGAAGCAACAGCAAATCAAAAACATTTAAAATTAAAATATAAAATCTTCAGAAATAGTTTTAGCTTCGAATAAAAAAATTTCTGAGTTGTGTAACACATCACATAACCCACAAAACAAACTCCTTCAATTGATCTACCTTGACTGTGTGAATCTTGGGAATTGTCAATCAAAATTGACCATCAATTGATCATTTTTTAAAACTCTTTGGATAATTTATTTTCTCTCTTTGTCTTTTTGATTGCCTTTACCTTTGGCATCTTTGACGTAGCACAAACTACTCAAAGGTGGGCCCCATGGGCACTCGAGAATTTTACTTTCGAAAATTCAATTTGTTCATTTTCACATTTCGTTCTGCGCTGCTTTGGCCCCGTTCATTTGGCACTTACTTTCATTTCATGTTATTTTGCTTATCTGGTTGTTTTTTTTTTCTTTTTGAATTTGTTTTAAATTTAGTTGGTGAGTAATCTGTATTTGTTGTTATTTCTTATCAAATAGATTTGCCAAAGTTGATGAAAAGGTTTCTTTGTATTTACATACATAGATATTTGTTTTGTAGTTTGTAATGTTATCTATAGTAAAATTTGTTTTTATTTATTTTGAGATTAATAATTATTGTGTCAATAAATCGAAATATTAATTAGCGACTGAATGTTTTGGGTGTGGGTTGTAATTCTTTTGAAGATCTTGAACAGACCGATGAAGCAAGACTATTGATTACTATCTGGACTTTAAGTTTCAGAATCATAGATACGATTACTGCTTTATCTAACAAAAAAAGAAAAATCATTTGTTTCATAGATAAAATCAATGGAAACAAAAGTTTCATATGGAAAAAAAATACAAAATATTTTGCATTTCTTTTACGTTTCCCATTACTTGACGATACACTGCGGATTGCTAATTTTTGGCTTTTTCAAGCGTTCTCTCAGGTATCTTCTTTTCGTCGAAATTTGAATCAAATAAATAAATGTACATATGTATATATATATATATTCCTATATATGTACATATGTACATACGTATACCATCCTCTCTCGTATCCTTAGTAATTAAAATACTTGGATTCGATCATCTGTCAATGGTAAATCTTAGAAATTCTTCTAATGATTATTTTTAGAAGCAAAAATTAAGGTTTCCAACATTTCTAGTTTTTCGTACAACAAAAGTACATGTATGTACATATGTATGTATGTATATGTGAATGTGTGTGTGTGTATATATCTATATGTGTGTGCGTATAGTTAGCGGTGTTTGTGGTTTATGTGAATTAAGGTCAAATCTCTTTTCACATGTGCGAAATATTTTGTTTACACTTAATGCACGTGCCGATAGACGTTTTGATAGATCAAGACAGAAACCGAGCATAGTGACAGGTGGTGAGGAGGGGGGCAGATAGAGTGAGCGACCCCTCAAGATCAAGGTGCAACCTCATAAATCAACGGTTCGGCGTCCAAATGTTGCACAACGAGAAACGACGAGACAAAACAAAAATCAATGACAACCACAATTGCCAACGTTATTTTCTGTTGATTTGTTTTATAGGTGTGTTTTTGCCATCAAACAAAAGGAAATGGCCACTAAAATAGAGCGAGAAGGAGACTGAGATAAACGCAAAGCATAAAAAAGAATAATCAATGACGCACACGCATGGCGCAACATAAGACAAAGCAGAGAAAATGGCAACTAATTAAGCAAAAAGCTCTCTGCGCCGGAAAAATAGATAAATCGAACGGTGGGGAGAGGGGAGAATGGTAAAACGGCATAAAGCAAAATCGCCAATAAACAATTTTTTTTTTTTTAAGTTTTTGAACTCTCCTCCTCCTCGAGGGGGGTCTGTCTAATTGTAAGAAATCTTGCGAGGGTCAGCACATTGTGTTATCGGCTTTTGTCGAGTGGCGGGGGCAAATCGCTTGACCATGGCCAAGTCAATGGTTATACATTTTGCTACTTGATTGCCAATTGACTCAATAATGATGACAATAACAACGCTGTGTCTCGTCTCAAAGCTGGGGGAACGCGTGTCAGGCGCAAGGCGCCGAGAGATAAGATAACAACCAGACAGAAAAAAACTATGCACATAAATGAGATAAATGTGGGACACAAAAAGAAAGAGTGGAACTATTTTGGTTTGGTTTTTTATTTTCAATATTTTTCCAAGCCTGCAACTTTTTTTTTCTTAGCCAATTCTTAAACAAAAGTATATTTCACGTTGAAAGCGTGGTTATCGTTGTTAGCATTTTTTTTTTGAGGAGTTGGAAGGAAATGATTGAACTGTATATCTAAATTATTCCGAAGAACTATTAACTCAATTTCCAGTGGACCAGAACAAAGACCAGATCAAATAGAAAGGTTTTTTTTCATACCCCTTCCACCTCTATCTAACAATTCGGAGAATTTCCTAAAGTTTTAACCATATGTTGGTACTGCGAAAATTCTGAGAATCTTCTGGACCAACTTTTCAATTAGTCTTTAACAATTGCTGAGCCCGACCATAGTTCAAGCTGTCGAAAACTTAATTATTTCCAATATAATCCAAGCATACTCCATTGTTGTTTATAGTTTTTAATAAGAAAAGTTTTAAAAGTTATCTAAATGATATAATGTGAAAATATTAGGTCTTCCGAATATATCGAGTGCATACATACATATATCGGTATTCGTGGCAGTGTCAATACATATCGAGCTGCCGACGTTTAAATTAAACATTTTTAATTCAAGTCGAAAAGGATGAAACAACTGAAAGAAGAGAATTGGCAATTAAATAGAGCATAATGAATGTTGGGCACAATTGTGTTTGGGGTTTGTTCTATCGTAAGAGGGAGAAGAGGAATGAAAATGGAAATGGATGATGCCAACCGAAACTATAGTCGGGCTAACAGTAAAAATTTGAAATTTATTGAATGGCCGTTGTTTTTTTTCCCTGGAATTGTTGTTGCCAAATGAATTGGAACAAAACAGATGACGCCGTTCTTACTCTGTATTCTGTATTCCTCTCATTCCCCATCCATTTTCAACGAACTCGTTGATAATGACAGTTTGTTTGTTGGGGCCCTTCTCTTCTTCCTTCACTTCCATTGTTCACTAATTTCGCTTGACCCGTAGCAATAAAATGTTAACTCCTCATTCATTTTATTGCCATTCATCGTATGTTGTTTTGTCTCTTGGTCTAGACTCTGGAGTTAGAGGTAGAGTATCTTGTTACGCCAATTTAAATTTTTATATTTCGCCAGAAGATGAGGAAAGCGGAAATGAAAAATTGTTCAACTTTGACTTGTTTGAGGTATTTTATTTTGGAGTTTATTGAACTTGGTTTTCATTTGCTCAGAGCCTGACGAAGCGGGTCGCGAAGTAGCCCAGTGGCTTAATAGAGTGTGAAAGGTTAAGGTGATTTCAACAGTTAGAAAAAGTCGAATTCAACAATTTCAAAGTGCAAAACCCATAGTTTAATAGATTCAATTCCGCATTAAAATGCTTTGGAACAGACTTAATTTCATTTGCTGCTTGTCTTTCTACAAATTTATAAAGTTTTTGTTTTATAAACATTGAACCATTGGAACTTTCAGCGAGCCACTTGGAGGTGCCCAAAAAACTCTTCGAAATAAATAAACAAATGAATTGGAGTTAACAAAGAAATTGTATGAGATTGTATGAGGCTTGATTATTTGGATACCCTATAGCAATATATAGTGTCGAACGGTTTCTTTATTCCAATATCCCCTATGAATCTATATTTGTGTAGGGTAGCATATATTTCTCTAGGTTTTCTTCCACACTTTTACTTGATATGAAAGTGCACCGCTGAGCCATTTGCATGATGAAAAACTCGAAATCAAATTGAAACGATTTGTCTAATTAATTGCCCAGACTAGGTCAGATAATTCCATTTAATTAAAAGATATTTTCTAGAGACTGAAACATGGAAAAACGAATTGCCCCCGTCGAGTAGATCACGTGTTTGGGTATTTGGCACGCGACGTCTAAGTAATCGCAATTCCATTGCACTTGGACAGCGGGTAAATTGGTAAAACACCTTTAACCCATGATTGCCATTGGGGCAATTAGCGGCAATTATCGAGTAAATCAAATTGAGCTTCTTTCTCCTTAGTTAACTTTTACTATTTTTAGTTTTTTTTTTTTTTAGTTTTCCAATTTCTAATCCACGATAGAAAGTCATTGAATTCAAGGCTTATCAATTATGATTACATAAAATCTCAATGAAAAAAATTTACTAGTTGATATTGATGAAATTTGTATACCCTTACAATACATAAATGACCTCCGACGATGATATATATATTTTTAAGACAATCGATAAAGTATTTGAGTATTTTAAAAACTGAAAACGAAAAGTTTTGTCTATCATATCAATTGGGGAAATGCTTTCGGTTCCTTTAACTAAGTTTCCGATTTCACTCTTGAACAGTTTTAGTTTCAATATTAATATTCTTAAATATCTGAGAATTGTAAGGGCAAAATGAGCTTCACTTGTCTAAATTGTGATGGATCTTGTCTTTTACAGATATGTGTCACAACCAGTTGAGAATTATTACTTCGAATGATTCTTATGACACACATCTTAAAAATTTCTGCAAGCTAGACGCACTTTCTATGCAAACCTCGCATAATACTCAATAAGCTCGTTGCATTAGATAGAGTATATTCGTTATAACTTCATTTTTTTCCCCCCATATTTGTTGTTATTGTGTTGAGGGGCGTTTGCTGCGCCTCATTAAATGCGCTCCGACGATGAGAAATACATACATAAATGCTTTGACTTTTACTCGTCTCGTAAGTTGTATGTATTTTTCAGTCGCATTATTATTTTCACATATTAATGAAGCGCACGTTTTGTCGATTTTGCTTTGACGTATACTTTTTTTCTTCTCCTATTTTTTGTGTGCATATGTTATTGTTGTAATGTTTAAATTATGATTAGCGGTTTGTCATCATTGTCATCAACTGGTTAGTGGTAAAAGCGTCCGAACGGGGCCCCCTAAGTCACAAATACATACATACATATATCTAACTTGAGTTTTGTGGTGATCATGATGATATTATCGTCGCTATGTCGCCCCATTCCGAAACCCATTCCCATTCCCATTCCCATTACAATTTCAAGTGGGCAAACGTGACGAGAGCTCGGTTCAATTGATTTTGCCTTTACCTCGAAAGTGCGAGTGTTTCTCTCTATTGGTCAGGTCAACTGCTCTGGCTGTTGCTTCAGATTTCTTCAGCACTTTCCCAAGCGAAAGTTTTTCACACTTTTCACAGCTCAATTAGAGGACTTGTGGGAGCGAGACAGATAGAAAGAGTGGGAGGAAGGTAGGGGGAATCTTCTTCGCTGATTGCCAATTTATATCGCAAAGTCTTCTATATTTTAAAAAATGCAATCAAACTAATTGCTCTCAGAACTCCAATTAAAATGGATAAAATTTTGTTTAATTAAATTCCGAACATTTATGAATTTCCATTTGAGGGCTATCATTGATTCATATATTCTTATATAGCTTCATTTTGGACATTTCTTGCCCATTTCCCTTTCAATCTAACTAAAAGTTTTCTTTCGTGTCCAATTGCCATTAATATAATATTATGCCATTTCATTTACCAAATACAAAATCATTATTTATACGCATCGAAAACTTTTCCACCTTGGCCATCATTTGTTTGTGTTGCTACAAACGTGTATATATATAAGTGAATGAATACAACATAATATAAGCATTTCCGTTATGATGCCAAATCGAACGCACAATAATTGTAATTACCAAAAATGCATTTATACACTTTCTTTTGGGTTTTGAAATACTTTCAGAGAGGAAAAACTTTGCTAAATTGTTGCATTTCGTATTTTTCGCATAAAATGTTTGTTTTATCTACTCTTTAAGCAAAATGTGCAAAATAGTCGCGAAACTAGTTTCCGGTTGAGTTATCATTTCTGTTTTTGATTCATTTCCCATGCCACTTTTCTCTTAACTTCTTAAATTTTGGTTGATTTTTATCTATAATTCGAATTTCTATGTCCATATAGATAATAATTAAATGATGAATCATTTAAATATTGCTGCTGCGTGATGAAATGGCAATACATATATCTCTCGTAGAATTTTTGAACACTCGTCAATTTATAAAGAGAGCACTTCATATTATTTGAACGCTTTTAGAGGAGACCTGTCCAAAGTTTTTCTTTGAAATTTTAAGGCACTTTCATTATATAATTTCGAAAAGGACAACACACAAACTTAACTTGCAGCATACATATAATCTAAAGGCAGAAAAAAAATAAATTTTCTCGATCGCGACGCAACCCGATTTATTGCTACTCATAAAACTCCGAGGCCCACACAAAAATATGTGCGTCGAGCTCTGCCCCAACTCTGCCTCAGGGAGCAAAGTGAGCATATTCTTTATAGTGGAATTGTTAATAGATAGATAGTAGATTGGCAGATAGATAGATAGATGGATAGATAGTTAGATAGTAGATGAATATATAGTAGGGCATTCCAAATTCGTTATCCTTATTATGACATTTTTTCTATTAGATAATCTTAGTGAAATTAAATTGCATGCTAACCAAATAATAGTATCAACATACTAAAACTACACACATTTATTGATTGCAGATAGTGTATTCATTTAATACATGCAACAAACGATGCGTGTGATGTAAGAACGAGTGTCTGTAAGTAGTTGATAACAACGTAGGTAGGGTGTGTGTGCGTGTGGGCATAGGGTAGTGTACACAGTATTTCTATTATTCCCCAAGCACAATGCATTACAACTGGACTGGACTGGACTGGTCGGACGGCCTTTCAGTTGTCGTTATTAATGTTATCTACATATGGCCAGATGTTGGCTAACTGCAGTTATAAAATTTCACACATTCTCCGTCTAAAAGTTTTGTGCCAAATTACAGTTATAAACAATGCGACGGGAGCTAAGCTCTCAGTGTGTATGTGTGTGTGTGTGCCACATGGCCAAGTTGCAATTGTCAGAGAGGCATTAATAATGCATGTTGCAGAAGCAGAAAAAAAAACATAGACAAAACAGGTTGCCCACGTTTTGTTGGTCTGCTAAACAGAAACAAGCAATTTATGATTTCTTCTAACCAGAGTTAGTCAGTCTATGGACAAAAGACTTTCTAGCCATAAACGTAAATTGCCTTAGAAAGTCAAAGTCATAGATGAAATGATTCGAGTTGTCGTCTCTCTCTCTCTCCCTCTCTCTCTATGTCTGCATTTGGCATTGTCGAGGTCAATGTCGAAGTTGAAAGTCAGCTCAGCTCAGCTGGTTAAGGCAAAACCAGCAATTGAGTGACTGTTGGCTGCTGTTTCCTCCTTATGCGATAGCTGGCAATGGGAAACAATGTTTTCTCAGACAAAGAGAAAGAGAGTTCCACTAAAAAAAGTGAATGATTTAGAAAGTAAAATCTGCAGCTATCGATAGTATATATTTTCTGTATTCGAAATTAACTCATTAAGTGAATATAAATTTCCGAACATGATCTAATTCCGCCGTACAACAAACCAAATAAATAATGAAATGAAATTAAATAAAAACCGTTTTCGATTTCATAATCTCGTAGTTGGTAATATTGACGTTGTCGTTGTTGTTGTTGGTGTTGGCGGTGTTGGTGCTGCTGCTGCCTGTGGTGCTCGTGGTGGTGGTGTGAATGGGAACAAAAGTGGGTTAATTTGTGTGAACACAGACATCAAGTCAGACAAACAAGAGAAACAGAAATGCGAATGCCTACACAGAGAGAAATTATTAAGAAATTTCGATAAAAGTCTTGATTTCGAGCACAAACAAGGATCAACAGTGTTTTCGGCATCCTGCCCTTGCTTGTGCGTCCCACTGTTGATTTTGCTCTTGCTGCTTGTGCGACTTTTCTTCTCCTTGATATTTGTTTATTTTTGACAAAAGAAAATCCAATAAAATCTCTTCTGTAAGTAAAAGATCATTGTATCATATTTTAATCCGAAATAAGCTATGTCATAATGCATTGAAAATTAAACCAAAAACACTTTTCAAATCTTTGATCAAAAAGCGAATAATTTTGAGGTCTCTTAGAGAACTATTTTAAAAAAGTTCTTGTAGTAATTTACACTAAAATATAAGTGAAATGTAAATGAGATTGCCAACTCATTTTGAATAACAATCGATTGTTTATTTTTTGATTTATTTCTCTCAGTGTCTTCACTTCCCAGCTGGCGAGTGAGTGTGGGTTTATGTATATATGGGATACAAGATATTCATATCTTGATGAACTGCCTTACAATCTATGACAATAACACATAATGCTGAGCCATATCTTGGTGTGCAAATATTTGACCACATTAATGATGTCTATTATATTATACCTAATATATTGCCTCAAATGAGTTTCATTAATTTTCATACATATTTCGCCTTATCTTTGCAGGTAAACATCAAGAAACAATTACTACATAAAACTCCTAAATCAACTTTAAGTTATTAAGGCAAGTTGAAATCTGAAAATCGCAATCGCATCACATGTCTGACTACGCCCATCATTCACATTATTTAATTATATAGTCCAAACAAGCGAATATACCCTAATATAAACTACATAACTATATACTATACGTTTTTTTATTGCATAAGTAACTGATATAACTTTTTTTTTTTACCAGTAAAAAGTCATCAAGTTCGTCTTCTATAAACGGTAGAAAAAGTGTTCTGAGACTTGCCAGTAGTTTTCCTAAAAGTCCAAATATAGCTATAAATATCACTCAATATAGTTTTATTTCTCTTAACGATGAGAAACTGAACTCTAACTGATTAAAAATATTGATACGAATTGATTTTGAACAAATCCAAATCTAACCCAGCAAAATGATTAACTTCTTAATTAATTAATATTAACATGCACTTTCGATGATGTTAAATATCTTAATCGATTGATCGCAAAAAGTCGACACAACATTATATGAAATATCCAAATATATTTTGTACGATATTTGATATTTTCCATATTTATTTTATTTAAAATACCTGGGACTCGCGCGGAAAAAAAAAGAAAAAAAAATTTTAATATTTTTGTCGATGCATCACAAATATCTGATGGAACATTTCAGCATATAATAATATCGATATATATTTTTCATGCACTGGTGAACCAGACTTCGTTTGAGTTCTTAAATATTATTCTATTTCCAGTAAGGGTATCTTAACTTTCGACTTGTTATCTTTTATAATTTTCATGTTGTTGGCGACAAAATGTTATTTATGCGACTTTTTTTTTGGATACCAACCCTCAATGCATGCTTACAATTCCAACAAGTTTAATGCTCCAGTTTTTCGAGTCCCCAAATTGGTTTCCAGGTGGTTTCGTTCGGCTTTGCATATCCATCTAAATTAGCAATGATATGTGGCAGTAGTGGTTGCTGTTGCTGTTAATGTGTGGGCGCACCTTCCTTCGACATTGTTGACTGGCTGGAAAACTGGAGTTGCACTTAGAAAATTACACAGTTGGGGGTTTTGAAAGAAACAACGCCTCTTCCCAGTTGGGGGAGCCACAAACGTAACTTACGTACCGTTCCGCATTGTATCAAACTCCCACCCAGAACCAGTTTGGTTTTTCGTTTTTGTCTGTCTTCTGTTGAACATGCAACTTCATAAAACACGTCGCGATATTTAGAACCAGGCCCAGACCAGACATTTTCTTTCTTCTGTTTTTTTTTTTTTTGTTCACCCCCATCCCCCTTGGCACACCTATTTGTTTCTGTTTATGTTGCTGTTGTTGTTGTTGTGTTATATTGTCCACTAGCTTCCGTCTGGGGGCCACGTGCTCACCACATAAAACCCACGGGCCTGACTTGGTTTTCATGTCTGACTGCAGTCGGAAATGGCATTTGACTGTTTGACTGCGTTTTATGCGCTCGACGCGTCTCGATTGCGTTTCCCAGTTTCAAATAATTCACATTCGTGTAATGTTGTTAGTGTTGTTGCCTTTGGGGATTTTGTTGCAGTTGCAGTTGCAGTTGTTGTTTTGGCTACGTTTATTGTTTGTTTATTTATTTACTACGCTCGCAAGGCAACAGACGATTGTGACTATCCCTCGACCGAAACTGATGACCCTGCATCAGGCTGTGCATATTCGATTTTGAGGGTACTAATAGTGACTGCAAACATCTCCAATGTGGTCTCATTTTGAGCTTTGGGTCAAGAACCTTTCAAAAACTAACTCCAATCGACTGTTTTTGAACTTCGCTTTGGATGGTGCGACTCAAAATAATGTTTTACAATAATAATATCATAGATTAAAGCGGAAACGATGTCGTCAGGTTTAGTTTAAGTTATGTGAGAACTTGATATGCTTTGCGAATTACCTCCGACAGTAAAATAAGTTAAAATAAATGTTCTAACGTCAAAATGTCAGTGACTTTCTGAATCAAACACAAGTTGCTCGTAAAGAAACCAGTTTTTTTCTAAACATAGTGTTCTTTAATCGATATATGTATGTACATTATTCTTTTGAAGGTGGATTAAACAAAATGAATCCCAAAAAATTAACCCTTTTTGTGGATTTCCTACTCATCTAAGCCTACTTCGCCCACGATAGTTGCTTCGTCTCTTAACGAAGTGACAATGTATTTTAAATGGAATCCCCTGACCTTTTGTTTTAATAATATTACAAATTTTCAATATTTTCCTGACACTGATCAAGCATTTTTTCATATTTTCCACGAGTAGCAAATAAATGATAATAAATGATGAGCACCAGAATTTCAATTCTGACTTATGTACATATATAGAACGTCTTTAACTTATATTTCGAAAACACCCAAAGCCCTGTTTTAAATGAATGAATCATGGAGCAAATAATTTTTATGATTGCTTCTTTTTTGGCAGACTATTTTATCATCTCCTGATGATGAACAAAAAACCAGGTGGGAAGCATTCAAACCTTTAAGTAGTAGAGCAGCAAACTCTGAATTCAGCTTTCAGTATTTCATTTTGTTCTTAGTTTATAGACAAAGCTGACGAGTATTTTGATGCGTCTTCATTTGTAAATGTGAATTCCTTTGTCCTTTGATATTCCATCATCTGCATCTCTCTCTCAACATGCTCATTTCCTGTCAGACAATTCCCTCGAGAACTGCATGTGGGCCCTTTGCATATTTTCACATTTTCTACTATTTTCCAAGTTTTCGCTTTGTTGAAAACTTTCGGCGTCTTAATGCAAATATTTATTTGCTGTCAATAAAGAGGCAAAAGCGAACACTCACATATGTTCATATAGAATGAAATCCTGACATGTGAATTCACAAAAAATAGTGCGCTACTCTACAAATGTGGCAAGTACGAAAAAAAAAAAAACTTTTGTAGCAACATATGTGCTGCTGCCAATGAAGCTGGAGCGTGAGAAGCAGAACACGTAACAAAAAAAATAAAAAATTAATATACTTACTTAGCCCATTTGAGTGTCTGTGTGAGTTAGTGAATCTAGACAGACAATTTTCCCGTGACCCCTCCCACTGCACCCACCTAGCATTTTAGGGGCTTCTTCTAGACAATCCTTAGTTTGACTAATGCTAACTCAATTTAGCCACGACGACGACACAGAAAAAAAAGAAGTAGTTACTAAGTATTTCAGTTTTTTGTTGAGTGGTTTGTCTGCGGTTTGAACATTTTACTATGTCTACATTGACAACGCCCACAGGTTGTGTTGGAGATAGAGGGACTATCCCTGTCATGTGTCCCCCGTCCCCTGTCGCTTTTGTCCTGTGGAAATTTAGTGGTTGTTTATCCTTGTCTGCATTTTTGGTTGCTTCCTGACAGACTTCTGGGTGGTGGTTAGCAAAAGGTAAACCGAATTGCTGGGTGAAGTAGTGAAACTATTTAATAGCCACAAACTTTTTGTTTGACAAATAAATTTGTCATATTTAACAATTTGACAATATTTTTTGACATTTGTCATCTTGTTTTAGAGCTTAAATTATAGTTTTAGTTTATTGAGATATTTATATAAAACTGGAATTAAATTTATTATAAATACCTACTGCACTAGAGTTAGTTTCATTCGAAATAAAAAACTTAAGTTATCAGAGTATTCAGTATATTAGGCGGATAAAATAGTCGGAATGCATTTGGATTATTTAACAGTCCCTTATGAACTTAAAATTCCGAAAAATCAACTGGCTTCCTTAAAAACATATGTTTTTCTCGATCTTCTAGATTTTTTCGCCTCCCTTCTTATGCGTCCCTTAGACTACGAACTGGGAGATTTATAACCTGATGCCATAACTAGTAATTTACTTGCTATTCCCTTTATTATAACATACATTTGAGTTGAAACATCGATGTGCGCCTTAAGAAAATATCTATCAAAGAAGTATTCAATTCTTTGATCTATCCATTAACTCGGAGATGTATTTTATGTCGGTACGTCACTTTTTTTCTAAAGTTTATGAATCTATAAAATTTTCTTAAGTCCCCAGCTTTGCAATCTTTAAAGGTTTTAATGGCATTTTAAAGAAGATAAAAATTCGATAAAAACTAAATCAAAACTTTGGATATCGGTAGAAAATTGTCCTAAATACAGCTTTAGGAAACTTACAATTTTTGCCAACAATTTTTTAATAACTGTGCCAAAATGTATGCAAAAACATAAACTTTGCAAACCTCTAACTATGCCAAATTTTGTCCGATTTCAAAAAGTCGTGTCTTTTTTTGCTGCTCTAAATGTGAGCTATAAATTGGCATTCAAATCTGAAAAACTAATTTAGACCCGATTTTTGAAAAAAATTACAGTGAAAAAAAATTTCAAAAATCGAGCCGAAATTTATTTTTCCAAAATTCCAAGCTTTTGATGCCATTTTAAAGTATGTAAAAATGTAATAAGAATAAGATAATAAATTTTGAAATCTTTTGACAATTGCCTAAAATACAGCCTATGGAAAATCGGAACTTTGACCAAAAACATACAACTTTTCAAAAAATTTTCTTAAATCTCCATCTTTGCAATCTTTTAAAGTTTTAATGGCGTTTCAAAGTAGATGAAAATTCGATGAAAACTACAGCAAAACTTCGAAAATCGGTGGAAAATTGTTAAAAATAAACTGTTAAAAGTTTATTCGATTCGTGATTATATCGCTAAAAGTTTGCAAATTTCGGATATTACGGTTATAATGAAATTTCTCGTAACTTAATGATTTAAGTATAACCACGGTAATTCGATGTAGATATAACGAGTGTTTTATGCAAAATTTTGTGTGTAATAACAAGGTTAAGTGAATTAGTGAATTGGCCAATTCAATGCATAGCTACTGTTATATAGTTATCTGTTGGTAATAATAATGGTCAAGTACAGAGATTAGTTCTTCGTCAATAAAAACTCTGTAAAAATTCAAAGGCTACAACAAGGTCGATGCCCCGTGTGAGCTTCCGGTGTATTTTGTATTTCGTCAATACAAATATAATGAGGTCCCTATAAGTACCTGTACCTTTCCCTGTACCTGTGTAGAAAAAAGTCCACATAAAAAAACAGACATAAGACACAGAACTGTTGCCTCAAAGACAACAGCTTTAAGTGGCGCGGTAGGTAGGTTTGGTGGCATTTTGAGTTTCCTTTGTTACTGGTTTCTGCTACCACAAAGACTGAAACTGAAGACACAACGCCAAGTCAGACCAAGTTAATGACTCACTTGAGCAATTTTTTGTGCATTAATTTGTGCTGTCATTATTTTTTTGCCGGCTTCCTGGTCTCTTCAGTTGAACTTTCTTCTTCTGTTTTCCAACGAATTGTCAAAAAAAAGTAATTCTAAACTGGGAAAGAGGTATTTGCATGGCCTCCCTTTGTTTTTGTTTTTTTTTTCATTTTCGGCTCTCTGTTCACTAGTCTATGCAAATTAAAATAGCGTGATCTATGTTTTCTCTGATGTCGGTATGCAAATAAAGCCATCTCGTGTGCACATGGTTGGTTTAAAAACTAGGTTAAAACCACCAAAAGTTAACAAAGCACAAACCACGAAAACTAAATGGGGAAACTATTCTATCATCTTGACGCTCGTTTAAGCCACGTCAAGTGACAATTGCACAATTGTGTTAATGTTAAACTCGCTGTGACATTTAATTATAAGGGAAAGCAGATTGTTCACTCCATTTCCCCATTTTTCGAAATTGGGTCTTTCATTTAAAGCCATGGGGGGAAATAAGTGACGAATGCTGTGACCCAAAAAACGAGGGGGGAAACAAAACCATGAAATACTTACGCCAATGACCTTCAGATTTGATATATGTATGTACGACTCTACGGCTGGCTATACGGTTCAGAGCACAGGCAAGAGGCACTTAAACTTGAAATTTTGTAAGAAAAAGCAAACCTCACACAAAGTTCAGTGGCCAAACTGAAACTTTTAATTGATATTTATGTACGCATTTAAATGGTTTTTGTATGTTTCGGTTATTTTATTTACAATAAGCCCACACACATAAACACACGCACACTAAGCCAGAGACAAGGCGACAAGACATCCATCAAGTTGAGAGATTATTAACCAAATAGCAGCCAATGACTTCGAGAATGTGAGACAAGGCCCTCGCAAAAGCCGCAAACGAAGCTGGAATTTCCTTAAAGTGTTTGCATACCCTCTAGCCACAGGCTAAGTTAAGCATTTGCGACCTTTTAAGCCACATATATTCCTGATCGTCTAGAAGAGCTTCATATTTATGCCCTCATCTCTCTTACGTGGAATGAAAAGATTTTCAACTATTTGAACCATTTGTCATACAAGGATATCCCAATAGGCAAAGAAATAAAAAACCATATCAAAAGAAACAGTTTTATTTGGTTGTTTCTTACTTCAAATATATTTTTGAAATGTTGTATTTTATACTTATTATATGTAAAAGTTTTTATTAAAGTAAGATAAGCGAAATTTCCAAAAATTCATTTTGGGCAATTAAACAATTTTCTTTCAACTGACCAAATGCAAAAGTAATATAATTTAGATTTTTTGCAATGTTTGTTCAATAGTTTTTATGAAATTTTTATACTGAAATGGAAATGAATCAATTTAAACCAAAAAATGGAGAATTAATAAAATTCCCAAGACATTTTATGCACACAAATGCAAAAAATGAAGAATAAATACAATCCCCAAGACATTTTGTGCAGACAAATGCAAAAGTCAAATAAATAAAATGTATTTTAAAATGTAAATCCAATTTTTGTTATGAATATATTTTGGTATGGAATTGTTACCCATTTATCTGGAAATTAAAATAAACAATTGTATAAAATCAACTCTTTTTTTTTAGGACGGTTTAAAACATTTTTACCATTTTGCCATTTTTTCGACGTTTGTAAATATTTGAGCTTAAATAGAAAATAGTCACACGCAAATATGGCAATAGAGTGAGTAAAATATTGATATAAAGAATAGGGAAAATAATAACGTTAGCACCTAAAATGAATTGAAGCGTCGATCGTTAAGTAAACTCGAGGTATTTATGTGGATATAAGTTGTTATGGCTAGAAGAGTGGGAAATAGAAGAAGTCTTAATCAGATATCGATTATTGATACCCATAGGTAGTGCAGGGTATCACATTGTCTTCTCTCTGACTTAATTTACTCTAGGCCTTTGTATGTCTTTCTTTGTGCTTTCATTTGTTTTTGTTTTTTGTTCTCTGAGCATGCGTCATGATCCAATTGCGGTCGGTATAAGCGAACGGATTAATGAAGTCGCATTGAGCCAATAGCAGAATGCAAAATTCATACAATGTTTTAATTGCCTTTTAGACAAGTTAATGAATGAGCTGAATGAGCCTGCCTGTAGGCTGGGCTGGGCCAAACACTCTCGTGTTGATTGAAATCGTTTGTATGGCAAACAGCGACCTTGTCCATTTTCAATATACTCAATCCCTCCGATTGTGTAGGTGTTGATAATTAGTTGTCAATTGTTTGTAAATTTCCATGCAGTTAAATTGAATGAGTAAACTAGCTTGATGGGGAGTGGAAATGGGGTGAAAGAAAACTACTTATTTCAGATGTTAATCTTCTCTTATATAATCATTTAAATACGATTCACGTTTATGTTTCAATTGCTACACACACATCATACCATAACTCTGTCTTAGAAGTGATTGATATACCAGAGACTCGACACATTTCATGTTATTCCATAGCTTTAAAACCCCACATGATTAATCATTCATTTATGTGCATAAATATGTAGATTTAAATTTGACTTAGATTTCGACATTTATGAATTTTAACAAACCTTGGATAATAGCCGGCTCGAGGTCGATCTACCAGTTCTACCAATTTCTAACGTCAACAGACAAAAGACTCCAGAATTGCAGTGGTCATCTTCAACGCTGGGAATTACAACTAAATGAAGAGAGAGCCAAAGCTTAAAAAAATAGTGCTTACCCTTTCGTGCATACCCAAGGTTTGATAGAGTATTAAAATGTATCGAGTAAAATGATAGATAAGATAGTTACCAAAGTTATATGAAAATAAACTTACATTGCATAGAGATGATAAAATTTTTATAATAGTTTTAGCTTTTATAATTTTCGAAATATACTTAGGTGTTCAAAATAAAATAAATAAATAAATAAACTTAACCAGCGTACACACCACATGAGTCTACATTCAAAATATGGTAGCTCTAGCTTTTATAGTCCCCGAGATGTCCATGGTTATACAGCCGGACATGTCTCAATCGACTCGGCTATTGATACTGATCAAGAATATATATATAGTAAGTATTTTATAGGATCGGAAAAGCTTCCTACAAACATTTTGGCGATTTTATTCTACCATTTCTTCCTATATATGCATGGACAAACATGTTGGCGATTTTAATATATCATTTCATGGTATCAATACAGATGCGTAAAAGAAATGGACTTAAATTAGAATGGACTGGACTGATAATTATTTACTGGTAATTTGCACATATCGCTTTTCCGTTCCAAACATTATCCTATGTAATTTCGCAATACCACAAATTGGCAATTAACCAACTGTGTCAAAATCTTTAACTTTCATTAATTGTTTTGGCTATTTCGGTTGTTAAATTAGTTTAGTGCATGTAATAGTTAAAACAATGGTTACACCCATGAATAAAATTATAGCTCACAGTGATATTACTGCAGGGTAATATCTATCTGTGTATATGAATAAAATAAAATTGCCGGCAAATTATAATTACATCTGAGTTGCTCATAGCTGCCATGTCCATAAAAAGCGATTTCAATGCATTTATCCCTCCTCCATCATCTGCATCTGCATCTCCCCACCCCACCAACTATGTCAAGTGCCAAGAAATGGCTCCAGCTACCAGCCAACAAACATGGCCAACAGTTTGCTAAATAGTTTCCGCTCTGCTGCAGCTTTTGGTGGGCTGTGTTGGGTGGATGCTAAAAGGGAGCTTCGGTGGGCCTGGGGCGGGAGGAGGGAAGCTGCTGCATTTTCTAATTTTATTATGAGCCGCACATACGTATGTATGTATGTATGTGTGTATACATAATCAAGTTTTGTATGTACATAAGTATTTATTTCTTTACATTTGTGTAAGTGTGTGGCATCCAACCGGTTAGCTGACTGGCAGTTTGTTGTTTTTGTTTGTTTGTACTTGAAGGTTATTTGATATGAGCAGCATTTGGTCTGAATGGGATTCTGGGCACCACCGACTGCCATTGACGTGCAACCGGCCAAACTGACAGAATGACTGACTGACTGACTGACAGACTACAAACCAGAAGCGTTTGCCTCTCTGCTTGTGTTACAGTTGCTGCCCAGCCAACTTGTCTGCATATTAATTACACTTATAACTATGCAGGCAATGTTTCCAATCGCTGGAGATTTCCTAGAGACTAATTCAACGATAGCCAAATAAAAAGGTTTATTTGGTAAAACATTTCAATTTACATTTCAATGCGAATCTTTTGTCTTTATGTAATTATTCGAGCAAAAGATAATTGTCATTTATTAAAATATTTTAGTTCATAAATTATTGATTCAATCAAGTCAACTTTTATTCGTTTGGTTGGTATTTTTATGGGTTGTGGATATTCTATCGACCATTTTTGTACATTTGTTAGAATACTTTGTTTGTCTTAAAGGAATAGAATTATAATACATATGACTATCTAAATAAGCCTTTTGTGAAGTTTGAGCTCATGGATAAATTCAGCACGGATTTCACCTTTACATAAGTCTATTATCATAGAGGTTAAAGTTAATGTAGAATAGAGTCGAAACTACTTATTATAAATGTACAAAAGCAACAATTCTTTTTTCTAATCTTTCCATTAATTTATCACTCGACTATTCGACGATTGCCTATCAAAAAAAGTATTATGTAAGCTTTCTTTTATTATTGCCATTTCCATTTGTCAAAGTTGTGTCAACAGACGTTCCATCAAACATCTCAGGCCACAATTGGCCCGATCGTATCTCGAATGGCAACAACCCCCGATAACTGTTTATTGCTAGAAACCAAATACACCGTGTATGCAATAGCAAACAAAAAAGAAGAAGGAAAAAACAAATCATCAACCAAATGATGCCAGAGGCGCCACAATTCATATTTTGAGTTTGTATTGTGAGTTCATAAACGATTGATCGCGCATGACACATCTTTTTACCGTTTTACCTTTGTTTCTTCTCTTCCTCTGTTTCTCCTTCTCTGTTGCCATTTTGCGACTTTCCATATTATTTTTACTGTTTGACAAATGTTTTATTTTACCTTTGCCTGCTGCCGGTTGATAAATAATAGGGAGATAAAATATTTATAATTAACACATTTTGATAACCTGAAATGGAACGATGTCATGATGACGTCAGCTGAACTTTAGTTCATATACATATGTATACTCTACATATGCCCTATACCCTATCTCCTATTCGGAGATCAGAAATCTCGTCATTATCGGATATAAAACTTTGTTAATTACCTCTTTATTAGTAGTTAAGCATCGAGTAAGGTAATCTTTTAAGTTGTTTCCTACTTAATTGAGCAATTTAAAATTTAATTGCAGCTTAATTTATTGACCTATAAAACATCGTTCTCTAGTTTGTATATCCCAAAATGATAAAATGTTGAAATGTAGAAATTAAGTCATGGAATTATCCAAAGGAATAATCTTGAAGTCTAGTCCTATTTTGTTTTTGGTACCTGAAGAGATCAAGGTTAGAGCTCTTTGTATCAATATGTTAATTTCTAATTAGTTTTCTAATTTAGTTTTTAGTCAGTTTTCTTTATATCCAAGTAATGAAGAAGAACTCCCCGTAAAAAGCATTGTTTCTGGCACAAAGATCGACATATTTGAATTAAAAAACCTTATTATTGTTTACGCTTCAAAGGTACTCCAGCGAACATTCAAAATATTGACTCGATGGAATATGAAGGAAGATAACCAATCTATTAGCAAACAGCACAAATTAAATTAAAGACCCAATAATTAAAAAAAATACATTTTATATTCAATTTTTTTTGTTATAAGTTGCACAAAAACCCATTTTTTTAGATTATAGAGTATGGCTGACAAAATAGGCGAATCTTTCGGTTCGAATAGGTTTAGAACTTGGCATCAAAAAGTAAAACGCATGACATTTTACTACGAAGAAAGAATACCTATTTGAAAAGATGCCGGAAACTGCAACAGTCTTCTAATATGTAATTAATACTATATAGTATAATTAGTTGTTTTTGATATATACATATATATATGCTATAGCCTCATACGAGTGATTTTGAAAAAACTGTGTAGGGTAACGAAACGACGTCACATCCGTAGTTGGCCCGGCCCTCTGGTTATCTGTTAACTTTATAAGGCAGCTCACAAAGTTTTCTTCTTTTTATATTGTTAGTGTGAAGTCTTTATTTTTTTTTTTTACTTTTTATTATTCAACATTTCATTATTCTCAGCCCCAGCCTCTCTACTCTGCTCCGTCGTGTTGCGTCTTTTGTTTTATATGCGCAAAAAATTGCGTCAGTTGGCAAATGGTTTTCCTTTTCTGTTTTCTCTGCTTTGTATGCGGGTATAGTGAGGAGTACGTCTTAGTCGGTCTTTTGTGAGTGCATTGAACTTCCCGACAAAGCAGCATACAGCATTAATATGCTAAATAGTCGACAATAATTATTGTAACCAAATCCCGGCTATTTAGCGCTTAATAGGCCCTATATCGTTTAGCATATTTAATGATTTTTTAACGCTTGCTTAAGTTTTTGCTCACTTTCAAAAATTCACTCTCATTTGAGGAGTGTGTGAGGGGAAAGGAAGATGCAGGGATTTTCCTATTTTCCTTTTAGCTTCCGTATAATTTTTCGATGCTTTCATTTCACTCATTTGCGCAGCCTCATTGTCTAGGGACGCTTTTTCTTTTGGCATTTTACATGAAATTATTTGTGTTTTTCATTTGGAAATTTTCCTCTTACATATGTTTTTGCAGAGGCAACACCTTGCGGCAAGACACTTATTTCATATACACTGCAAGAAAATTATGGTGAAAGAAATAAGTTCTTTGATTCTAAGATTTAGTAATATTTTTATGAAGCAAATGAATTTATTTACATTTTATATAAAATTGCTTAACAGTTGGGATAATAACTGGGATAAAACCGATAATTATATAAGTCAACTGAACACTGTTTTTGTTTTTTTTTTTGGGAATCTGGAGACCAAACTTTAAGCAATGTTTGAGCCATATGTTGTTTCCCCATTTGGGTACTAAGATAAAGATGCTCGATCGGGGATTTATTTATTTCCAAATCGAGATTCATGTAATGTTCGTTTTTTCCCAAGAAATTTACGATTTCGCGGATTTCGCAGATCTTTTTACCAAGCATACCATTATTTATTTATTTTTGCCACGCCTCTTCTGCCCACGGAATTTGATAAAAGGTGATTTTTTCCCGCAATATTTATCGTATAGTAATTTGGCACACTAATATATAAGATGACTACCTAGTCGGAATAAAAATGGCGTCAAAGTGCTCGTGTGATCGTAAAAGTGAGCGAGATAGCATGAGTTAGCCATTGCGGCATGCGAACTAAATTTGTTACACACATACATATATAAATTTGCTTTAATAGTTTTTCACTTAGGGAATGGTATATCCAAGTCGTCTCGTCGACTTACTTAATTTCTTTAACGCTGTTAAATACGAAAGAAAATAATAATATGATTTTGATGTAATAAATAATTAGATTTTCTGCTTATGTTTGAATTGATCTGAAATTCGAAAACTCTCTAAAGACTGAAATTATTTTTTAAAATGTGCTTCAAATATGAAAACATTTTGCCGAATGACTTTCACTTAAGAAATTTTCCATTCTTCTAGGTTTTTGAAATTGTAAAGGTAGCTTTGCTTTCTCAATATTGTACTTTGTAGAATTTTAAATTTAATCAAGCATTGAAGTTCAAAGTTATAAAAGAACTTTCTACCATAAGATGCTGCCGTCCCAGAGTAAAGTTGTGTTGCTATTGTTTTTCTCCGAGTGTACTACAAATATTTGCATATGGTTAACATATCATGCAAATATGTATGACTGACTGCTTTGTGTCTGTCTGTTTTTGTTGCATGTGTTGACCGGCAACTGACTGACTTGGCTCGGCAGCCAACATCGGCCCAGATCGCTTCAGTTGGCTTCAGATGCTGTTTGGGATCCCATTTGGCAATCATTGGAAAGAAATGCAATCACTTGCCTCTTGCCCAACGACATTTGGTTGCAATTTATTTTGCATTGAATATGGCCACGCCTTCATTCCATTCTCCTCCTTGCTACTGCTGCTGCTGCATACGTATCATGCTTCACGTGTGTTGCGGCAACTTAACTGTAACATTTTATTAACACTTGAGGCGCCAAAAAACGCGCAACAGCAGCAACACAAGCAGCTCGTCGTCGTCGTCTCTTTGTGGGCTCAAAATTGTTGCAAGCTGGTTGCCTCCTCTTCTTCTTTTCGCATTTTGATTGCATTTTTGCACCAGGGCCTCCGACATTTGGATTGTAGGCGTTCTTCAGTTCACCCCCTCGCCATCTCTCCCTCAATCCACTCCCTTCCACCCTACACTTACCTCTTTTTTATAGTGGAAAGGTATTTGTGGGTTTTGGTGGGCGTTTTGTTTATCGCAAAAGTTTGTATTTTTAATTACACTAAACAACAAACGTCAACATAAGTTTTAGTTTGAAGAGTTCCAGTAAAGTTAAATTTTAGGAAGTGAAACATATATTTAAGTTTATGTATATATTCATTTTGGGTTATGAATTATCTTGACTTGAATGAGGATCATTGTGTATAAAAATATATATGAAAAAATTGTTTCTATGCAAAGTGATTTATGCCTTTAGGCCGCATTTTATAGAAAATTATGTTTAAAATTGGGTCTATTTTAAAGATCATACAGATAAAGCTATGAAAAAAGGGAATTAGAATAAGAATTTCCGACCCTATAAAGCCTGTCTTGGAATGTTGGAAAATTATATTTTGAGAATAGAAATTAGAGATAGATGTTGAAGGAGAAATTTAAAGTGAGAAATGGCAGCAAAGTGCCCCGTTAAAGGACTGTCTCAGAGTTGGGATCTTCGCTTAAAATATCGATTTCATTATATTTTGCTGTCTTGACGTTGACGCGTATATATGTATGATGCGTAGTATGTTCCAGTGGCCCATACGACACTATGTCACTGTCTGTTTCGAACGAACCCAGCACACGCCCGATCAGCCGAGATGCGCAGTCGCCTATCATAGGACACGAATCACGTGAAAAAATAGAGGAAATACAATGAATAAAGAAAGAGATGAGTCTGATCACAGGGTAAACAAGATTCTATTCAGAACAAAGAACACGAAAAGGTTCATGCAAGGCATAGTTAGTCGTCCATTGTTTCTTGGTAGGTCTACGAGGTACAGATAGATTTATCTGGTTAAATAACTTAGGAGACGTTTGTGCATAAATATAGCACCAGACATTACTCTATGACCAGAGAAGGAATAAGTCTACTACAGTACGAAAGCATGTTGACATTGCGATCGCAATTAAGACTAGGAAGAGCAGAAACTGCTTTTAAACCGATTCAATGCTAAAAGGATAAGACTCATATTGTGGTGGAAACATTTTAAAATATAACATATAATAGATTTAATACAAAAAAGAAGGTCTTTGAATATTTTCTGCATAATACAATAATGTAGAGACAACCTGACATTGACTCTTTCCCCCAATTCGTTTTTGCATTCCACAATTTATCGTTAGTTTTGGTAATTGACTGGAAACTATTGGCTCTAACTTACGCTACACTGATCTTTATTACTTTTGAATAGTACCAGCTGAGTTGCCCCATCGCTAATTGGCGGATCAAAGCTATCTTTTGCTGCATAGTGTGATTGACTTGTTAATCGCAGAGATTTTTATCGCTTGCGAAAAGTCATTAGAGCGGCGTTTGAAGCGGTAAGCCTCCGAGCCTCCCACTGAGCAGCGTCCCATGCTGCCTCCCGTGATGCGTTCATATGTTTCTGCATAAAATGCTCCTCACATAGATTGTCAGGCCCATAAAAAAAGTTATTAAAACTTTCCACTTCATTTAATTACATTTTTAGCTTCATTGATTGCATTAAGTGGACTCATTAAAATAAATGAAAAAACACTGCAAAAGAAACTGCTAAACTGTTGACACAGAAATTCATTGAACCTCCTCGATTTTCGCACATTCTCAACGCCAGAAAGTCAAAAGCCTCTCCAACCATTGAACCATCGAAGAGAAAAGTTTGCAATATATAATTTTACGATGCTTCGCTTTGGGGTTTTTTGGTTTTTGCGTTTCATAGGCATTTTTCTGCCTCTGTGCTAAATGATCCATAAATTCATTTTGGAGACTCGACTCTCCTCTTAGGAAATTGCAATTTCAGCAAAAATGAGGCACAGTCGTGCATATTTATTTGCCCAAAAATTGGTTGCAAAGTTATAAATATCTATATATAGCTATACATATATATGTGGCTATGTTCTATATATGTCGCGTTGCCCTTGAAAAGTTATTCGAGTTTTTGTTGACAACACAGCTGCTTCTTCTTGGGGCTATAAACTGTGTTTTTAGGTTTCATTTTGTAAATGAGAAATTGCCAAAAATGTTGCGCAAATACGCGGCCAAGCAGAACAATTTATAGATTATCAACAATTTTGATTATACTTATTAAATTTAAATCTACAAATGTTAATATATTCTGCAAAAAAAAACTTCCTTCTCTACTTTTTCTTTAAGTTTCAGTATTGTTTTTTGTAAATTTAATTTACATTTTGTTGTAATTATTTTCTTCTTTAAGATTTCTTTAAGAGCTAGAAACAAAACGATTGGAATTTGTATTTTAACCCATAAAATGGTGTAAAATTTAAAGAAGTATTCGCAGCTGATTCTTAATTTAAGTAGTCTTTAAATTTGCTTTCAGTTTTTTGCATTTCGTAGTTTTTCTTTTTGCAAAAAAGATTTTCGGGCATTCATTTCCTTTGGTTTTCTTGAAAGTTTTTCTCTTATTTTGTGGATTATTTATTATTTTTTTCGCCTCCTCTTTTGTTAGTATAAAAGACGGTGAATGGATAAATGTTTTGCACTCTATTTGCTTCTTAATAATCTTTTCAACATTTATGTATACACTTTCATCTTTCAATGTGCACTTCATTTTGCTTTTGTTTCTTCATATAATTTTCATGTTTATCTTTGCACATTTTGCCCCATTTTAGTTCTTAGTAAAAAAAAAAAATTGCTTAATGACTGCATTTGCTAAAAATATTTTTCCCGGTTGCTGGTTTCTACCGCCCCTTCTCCCCTCTTTACAATCAAAACATTAACTGCGTAATTATATAAATTAAGTCGCCAATAAAATAATGATATATCGCGCCAGTCAACTGACAATAAGTTATCATTTTGTTAACTTATTTCATTGCCCTTGTCATGTTTAACTAGAATTGTCTATAAATAAATGCGATGTATTGTCAATAAACCCGGCAATTTATCAATAGTCTTTAAAGACCTGAATTGCCCACATGTGGGGATGGGTATGGGGATGTGGGCACAGTGGTTGTTGGGGATCCTCCGCGAATGATATCCACCACATCAGTAGCTCTCTCTCGCCCACGTTTTGGAGCGCAATTATATTATTATCTTTACATTCGACGGCTTGCCATAAAGTTGTAAATCGATTAGGAAGAACTTTAATGAGTGTTGAGTGTGTGTTAAACGTGTGTGTAGTGCTTTAAGAAGTGGTTTGGTCACTTTGTCTTATCCTCTTGAGAGATCTGCTCTCCTCTGATCATAAATTCATTTGTCAGCACTTTTGAGTGATTTATGCGACATTTTATGCAATTTGATTTTTCATTTTATTTCCCATCCGTGTGGGGGGCAACCCCACCACTTGTGCCACACTGGTTTTATATTGATTAGATTGCATGTTGCAGGCTCCTCTCTTCCTATACATATATCATGATGTATGTTTTTCATTCTTTATCGCTGGCCATCTTGTGCCTTTGTCTGGCATTGTCTGTGGTTATTATTGTCAGCGCTTTGAGAACAAGTTTTTATATATAAATTTGTTCTTTTTTTTTTTTTTTGCTGTGAGTCAATTGACCCAAATTTTTGGCTTCGGCTTTTGTGCCTGATCTGACTGACTGAGAACGGCTGGATGGGTGGCGGGTCGGTCGGTTGGTCGACAGTCTCTTGTAGTAGACGTGTCGCTTTTGCCGCTTTCAAGTTTTTGCAAAAGAGTATATTAATTTTTGCATGGAAAAAAGTATTTCAGAACTCTGACCAGTTTAAAGTCCGAATTCTTATCGCAGTCAACAAACAAACAAAAAACAATCTCTTGAAAAAAAGGTACAAAGATAGTATTCGTTTAAAATTGGTTAATTATGTACTATTTGTTTTGCTTTCTTTGAGATTTTCTTAACAAACATTTTAATCATTCGAATTTCAGAAAAGTCATCCCTTCAGATGTGTGGACAAGAGATTAGTTTCAGTAGGAACAACTTGCTCTTTGTTTTTTCGACTATAATATTTTATAGTAACCAAACTTGATAATGGCATTTCCAAGGGTATAGGAAAATCGTCTTAGCCGGACTAACCCTGGGCTCTCTGTTATTTTTCATATCTCGTTTTATTTTAGTGGGTCGCAGTTAAGAAAAAGGCAGTTGAACTCTGCCAGAAACAATGATGATGCTGGTGATGATGATGAAGAGTTTGCGAAAGGTTTTTGTCCAGAATATGGGCACGTGTTGTGTGTGTGCGAAAGATTTGTAGTCTTCAAATTAAGAAGACGTTTTGAGTGTGTTATCTAAGCCGGGGTTATCTTTATGGTCAACTTACTAATGAAGGCTTGAAATTGAGCGTTTGAAATCTCTTCATTAAGCAACTGACCTAAAACTTTTGGCTAATTTGCTGATTTGGTAACACAAAACTCCGACGAAAATTAATGCGAAATAATGATAGTATCACAGAGCTTGGAATAATTATGGAAATTATTTCACCATTGTCTTTCTTTTCTTTTCTTATCATTTCTTTGCTTTGCCTTAACCAACCTTTTCTTCCTTTTTTCAGTTTTTTCCGGTTTACCTTTTCTCCTCTTTTTTTCGTAGAAGTCTTCAAAAATTTCCTTTCTTGACTTACACCCAAGGTTTGGTCTATCGAAGCTGTGCACAACTTAAGGAACTTTTGGCCTTTGTCAGTTTTTTATTCTTTTCTATTGCCTTGTATCTCTTATTTTGTCTTTTCTTTGTTAGATATTTTTCTTTAACTTTTTTAACAAAACTTTAATTTAAGTTATCATCGAATTTCATTTGCATCTAAAGCTTTCTGGCTTCATTTTGTGTTGGTGGTTGAGTTTTCCATTAGGGGTTTCCACGCTTTTTCGCCAAACTTTTTTGGATTCATTGAAGCGGTGTTTTTTTTTTGTTTTTGTTTTTAAACAAAGTTCGTCGTCGCTTCGCCAACTTTGTTGTATCTGTAATCACTTAGTCATAGGTGTTGTTGTTGCTGTAGTTGATGATTTTGTTGCTGCGCATTAATTACAAGCATTTCCTTGTTTTTTTAATTAACGACGCCAACACCTGCCCGCAGGTCTCCAGGCGGGCACTCCAATAGAGCGACCCACTAACATTTATTACGATAAACTTGACTGATGAAATTGTTTACCTAAATCCAGGGCAACAATTGCTTGTACCCACCCATTTGTCTCCCTCTACCCAAGAAGCTTATCAGTCAGACAGACAGTCAGTCATTGTAGTCTCTTGCGAAAAGCAAAACGTCTGAGTAAGGTAATCAAACACCATATTTGGGAACTACAACTTTGAAAACCTTTCTTTAAGCTTCCTAATGTTGTAGGATTTCGCGGAAAAGCTTCTACACCATGCGGAAATTTCTTCCAATGATATCAAAAAGCAAATAGTAATTCAATCAATTCAAGACCTTCACATGTAGTATTTGTGACTATTTGAATTTTCTAACCCCCATTAATGCATTAATTCTTGCATCGTTATATTCATCATTTTTCTTCAAGGTTTGCTTACTTCCTAATAAGTATTTGTATTAATTAAACCTTAAATTTCCTTCAAAGGCATAAACTTCTGTAATTTAATATTATTTTTCTTACCTATTGCCCTTCTATCTAAACGTTTTGTAGTTAACAAGTTAGTCTCTGCAGTAATAAACTCAACATCATTTAAAGGCCAACTTAAATCGTTGCTTCAATATTCTTCAACCAACAACCAGACAATTCAATAAATTTTTCACTTTAAACTTAAGTACACTACAAGCTCTGCATTATGAATTTACCAACACTACTACTCGAGCTGTTAGCACGGACAACAATGCACTTGAAGGCAGCAAATTGTCCTTGTGGAGGTTCAGAGAGCATTTCACCAAGAAACTCATCATTTTTTATTCAGCGAAATTGCAATAGAAAAAGTTTTTTCCCTCAAGAAACTGAGGGGGAAACGTAAGCAGGTGAAAATTTCCACTTTGCCATAGAACCTCAAGTTTACTCTGTGGACAGGCTTCAATAAAACTTTTAACTCAATTCACTTTCAATGCATTTTACATTTATATTGATTTTCCTTTCAATTTCTCTTTTAATTGCAGTTTGTGCTGTTGCCAGCTGGATATTATACGCTTAAGGAATTACGAATTTTCAATCAAAACCTAACTGCCAAAAATTGAATTAACCAAAATCGCCTGCATCAGCCGATAAGTATGCAACGATATCTGTGAATTTGTACAAAAGAAAAGCTTTCGAATTTGAAAGCTGAATGCCCAAAGCTGTGAATCAAAACTTGAGCGGAGCTTTAGACGAAAAGTGGAACAACGATCATGGACGCTCCAGATGGGGGACGCATTATAAGAGCTCCAGCACGGCGCAAACGGAACGATGAACAGCTTATGGATCGGGTAAGTTTCTTTTTTCCCCTCCAAGCCTTCATCAGCTGATCGATGGCAAAACTGTTATACGATCGCTTTTTTAAAGTGTTATATTTAATAAGTTACAAATTGTGATGCCTTTAAAAAGTGTTGATCAGATGAATGAGAACGATCTTCTCTCTGGGCGAAAGCCACTAGGACTCGGATTACTTAAACCTACTTTTAACACTGTTGCCAACCATGATTGTGATACGCAAGTTGGAAAAGTGTGACTTTGGTTTCCATTTCGCTTGCCCTGACAACTTTTCCAGCTTTTCCATTTCATTGAACTCGATCGTTAGAGCTGTCGTTGTCGTCGTCGACGTCTTTGTCATCGTCGTCATCAACAACTTCTTCGACAATTTTGTTTATATTATTTTCTGTACATAGTCACCCATTTACGACCGCCTGCAGCGTGTGATCCAGTTTCAAACTCTTTGCTGCATTATTTTTCTCTCGTATTTCACATAATTTTGAACACAAAAATGAAAGTTTTACTGCATTCAAAATACATAATTCAGCCCACCACAAAACTGAATGCAGCACAGCTCCAATCGAATATGTCATTTGTTATATTTCCTTTATTTTGTGTATTTGTCTTCTATGTATTTGTTTCGATTGTAACTGAGGTTTTTGTTTAAAATCCATTGAGTCCGCATTTTGATTAATTTTCCCCAATAGTCGCATGAGTTGGCGTCGCATTTAATTGAATTGATCTAAAGGCTGCCACAATGGAAATATACAATATATTGTAGCATTTTCTTTGTAGTCCAAGAAAGAAAACCCAGATAAATTCCATTTGGTGATTATTAAAATGTATAAAACAGCTTTGTTGTGTAATACGATTTCTAAGGAATAACCAGACCAAAGTTAGTAACATTGTTTTTTTAAGGCAGTATTTCACGATTGTTTGAAGTCAACGTCTTTATGTTTTATTATGAAATTTGAGACCGATTTGTGGAGAAAGCTCTAACCAAGAACCCTTCAATCACAGGCAAAAGATTGACCCAAGGCTGAATTGCGATAATTTCTAAATATTTATGAAATAGTTTGGTTTTTGAAAATGTGTTCGTTTTAATAATTTGCATTTGCCAAATGCCTCTCCCTGCTCCTGTTTCTACAATTATATTACAAGTCTTTAACATTAGCACTTGACCCACTTTCTAGCTGGTCCCAAGTGAAGTCACACCATTAATTTGCCGCCTACGATAACAATTAATACACAACAAGTTCATTAACCATGGCAGCGAAGACTGCCAAACTCAAGATCCACATAACTGCCAACACAAAATTCGTAACCCACAATTAAATCAACTGAAATTTCACGCAATTAAAGTAACACCCAACAATAACAATAGCAACTCTTAGATTGTTTTATGTCAAGTTCAATGCACGCAGACAGAAGACACCCCCATTCACCTACGAGGGCTACAATTAAAGTTATGATAACACGGAATTACAAAATAATTATATATTTGACGAATTATTACCAAAATTTTTGTTCGATTTGTCAAAGTGTACAATTATGTTTGAGGATGCTTGTGCGTGCCTTTTTCTGCGCTAAAAGAATAACAGAGCTCAGTTAGTTCGATGAGCCCTACCTTGGTCTAAACTCTAGATCAGGGATAGGCACGAAGAGAACCGAGATCACGAACCTTGCTGTTTGAGTTGCCGAAGAAAAGTGCCTGCACGGGTCTTGGCTGCATATCCCTGCTCTGCTTCACGTGATCTACATTAAGACACTTTAAAACCAACAAAAAATTGGGTTTGCCGGATGCATTTGGACCGACAGCTTTTGTACTTCAAATACAAGAGGTTCAGTGATCTTTTGTGGATACTTTTAAGCTAACCCTCGTACCACCCACTCCAAATATAGTCTCTCAAGTCATATTCCAAAAATGCTGTTAAATAATAAACCGAATCAAATATAATTACAGCAGATAAATCGAGAGAGAGAGAGTGTAAGAGGGAAAAGAGCAAGAGAGCTTCAGCGAAAGACTTTCACGCTCAGTAAAAGCTTTGAATGGGCTCCATCAGCTGGTGGACTTTCGTTGAGAGAGAGGGCCACAATCTTGTTTTTCCATGTCTCTCTCTCTCACATTCCCTGTTTGTTATTGTTTGTTGTCAGCTGCTATTGCCTCCGGCTCCGTTAGTGGCTTTTACTTGCTCAGTTGCTCCTTCTCTTTGTGGTTGTTGCTGCTCTCTCTCTCTCTGTCTCTGAGCTTTAGTCGGCCTGCGCCGCTGGCTTTGGCACCGTCTGTAGCCATCGTTGGATACGTTTTAGTTACAATTTGTATTCCAATTGGTGCGCGGTTTTTCCTCAACGCTGAATTTTCTCGCCGCGTTTTCGTTTCATTTCGTTTCGTCACGCTGCGCATTTTCGCATGCAATTTTACATTTTGCAATAGAAAATTATGAAAAATAATAATAAATCAAGAAAAAGCATCAACAAACGAAAAAATTGTAGAAAATGTGGTTGAAAAACAAATTGGATTTTATTTGTGGTACACGACCCGCTTTAATCTTTGGTGCTTGGCACATACAAACATACTCGTATATCTCAAAGTGTAGTTATTTGCCCAAAAACTACGCGCCAGCTTCTCTCTAAACGACCTTCGCTTGCGCTTTTTGTACATTTTCGGTGCGTGTAATTCGGTCGTAGCCGACAAAAAAAAACAACAGAAAACACAAAACTAGACACTTGATTTTTAATGTTGAAAATTATTTTATATAACAGCGTCATCCCCCTATGAACTCATCAACAGAAAGTACTTCCAATTAGCAGCTCTCGGGTTCATCAGATTGAATTTTTTATAGTCTTCTCCCCCATATTCATTGGGTATATCAAGTACTTTCCATTATGCAAAGTAAAGACGTTCTTAGCTAAGTAATTAAGGCATCTGGCACAACCATCTGGATAGATTTCTTAAAAAACTATGGCCAATAGTGTAGCTACTAGCTATATTTTATTGCCAAAATTTTCAAGGCAACTACCTCGATTATTTATCTAACTTCGCTTATCACAAAGAACAGTAGAAACTGATATGCTCTAGGGGAAATATAAAGAGAACGCAATAAAAAATCAACGAACTTCACCTCAAAGCGGCCTAAAAATGTCAATTAAAAATTAATTCAATTTAATTTCCCGTCTATGCATAAAATTGGCAAACAAAAATCATTGAAAATTGCAAATAAAATATATCTTTTATTTCGGTGGGCGTACCAGTATCTCTCCTTCTCTCTCACACTCTGTCTCACCTCCCTCCTGTTTGCTGATAAGGTGTTTGGGGCTCACGTCAGCCCCCACATAAAAGAGTAAACAGCGTTATAGAGCGCAAAACTGAAACTGAAAAATAAACTGTGATAAGCAACGCAAATTTATGTGTGAAAAAACGTTGATAAAAAATAAAGGCAATTTAAAAAAAAAAACCAACAAAAAAGAAATGGCAAAAAGCAAATGAAATAGAAAGAATTAAAAAAATGACGATGGAAAAATTGTAAGGACTTCTGAGATGCTGTAGTTGAATCAAAACCTTAAGGAAGAAGAGTTTTAAGAGCGACGTTGATCGCATTTGTCCATCAACAGATGTCTGCCTATCTTATAACTTGGTGACTCTTAAGTATGTAACTTCTCGCGTTTCTAAAGAATGCGTTTTATATGAAATTTGTTGAAAAACAAAATGAATTCTGTGAAATGTAACATTAAACTTAAGCGAAACCGTTCGCCTTCAAGAAGCTTATGCCAAGAACAGTTTGTTAAAAACACACAGCTGTTTTAAGTTTACCGTTACACTACTAGGTGATAATGGTGCAGCACTATAACTTGACAGATTTCACACAAAAATTTCAAAACAAACGCGAAAATTGTAGTCAGCAATTAATAGAAAGGCAAAGTGCAAAACGAGACTGAGAGCTAAAAAGAGAGGAAAAGTACATAAAGCAAGGAGACAGGCAATCTCTCCGCAAAAGAGAAAGAGAAAGAGTGATGCTGAAAGAGAGCACAAAATTGAGATTGAGAGAAAGTTTTGATTAGCTTTTATTTAAATTATTTAGAACGTAACCCTATTTGATGCCGTTTATCTATTATCATCGGCAACAGCTGTTGACTACTTACCATACGCCCCCAAAGAAACGCCCCTGAATGATGTGTTTTATTATTTTAATTTTTGTTTTTTATGTTTTTCGTGTTTGCCCCACAAAAGCAATTGACATTTACAATAAATAGACGGCAAAAGTAAACAATGTAAAACCACTAAACAAAAAAAGCATTGAAAAACGAAACACAACAACGAAGTGAAGTGAGAAAAATTAGTTCATTGTTTTTTGTTTTGGATTCGGATTCGGATTGGGATTTTGTGGAACAAAAGACACAGGCCGGGCATAAATTTAAAGCCATGCGGCATTTAATCATGACCCCAACATCGCTGTCGATGTCAACGCCAACGCTCTCGACGCTGCATCATCAGCGCAGGTCGTTGCAGTTGCAACTGCAGTCACAGTCGCCATCACCGTCGCAGTCGCCGTCGCCATCAACCGCATCACTGTCAACGTTTTTCAGTTCACCGAAATTCCCAGCGAATTATGAGCGCAGTGAAAAAGTGAGTGAAACGCAAAACGAAATGCGAAAAACTACAACTACAACAAATAAGTCGACCGTCCCCCCAATCATAAATTACTCCATATTGTTCCATGAATGGAATTGTATTTAAGCTGGTTAAAAAGGGAGAGGGAGCTTGTTGTTTTGCCTTAATTATGCTAATTATGTACCCTATAATCCGTTCTGGGTTATATGAGCATGTAATTTGCCAATCTTTAGCATGTAAAATACTCTATCAATAAGATTTCGTACAATTTTGAAGACTTGAAGACAGGTTTCCTGTATATTTTACTCTTACGTATAATTTTATCATGAATATATTTTTAAAATAATCTCGTTATAGTTTTAAATGAAGTTTTCTAAGGCACATGAATGTTTCAAAGACTTTGGTTAGTGGTTACCAATTCACATAAATTTTGTTGTCTCTTTCGCACTTTTTAATAGGTATCGCAAGGTCGTTGCTCCAGTTTTTTGGGCCGCATTTTGTTGCCATTTTCATTTTTTCATTTTCATGCAAATTTCTGACAACTGAAATGCAACTTATTTTTTTGTCGGTTATGCTTATGACATTTCAATTAAAGTTTTTCTTTACAGTCTCCTAGGCTTTATTTAACAAAATGTCACAATTTAAAACTTTTGTTGCTGTTAGCTAAAAATACTTTTAAAATAAACATTTCATGTTGCTCCACATGATGACTTTAACGAGGAAATTTATTTTCGGTTGTAAAAAATACTCATTTAAAAATTAAATCTATACCTCTTTCATCGGTAATCACCGATCTACAATAAAGTATTCCAACTTCAAAAATCATTTTAATAAATCCCAAACTTTATCCTGAATGAAAACCAACTAGAGACTAATTGTTAACCATTGTTGCTGCTCTTAAACAAGTTCATATAAGATTCATATAGTTTAAACAGTTGTCTGAAGTAAATTTCATATAGTAAACCATTCACCCAGTTAATTAGAGTTAACTTTACCAATTTTGTAATTAACTTGAAATTGCCAAAATATGCTAGCCATAAGGTTAAAGGTGAAGATCGAACCTGCAGGGTTCGAATTGGTTGATTGTATGTAGCCGACGCCCATTGTAATTAAATTTTTTTCTTGGTTGGATTAATTTGCCCTTGATTAGACCATTTACAAAATGCCATCGAAAATGATCTCTTAATTATTATTCAAGTTCATTTTTTGCGCATGCAAAATTACTTTTTTATACAGGTTTGCGTTGTTCGTTGTAAGAAAAGTTTTTTTTTTTGCAAATGTCAGCACGGCAATTTTCTAATTTGTTTTCCCAATGGCGAAAACTTTTGCCACGTTTTGTCTTGCGTAATGCGCAATAATTAATCAAACAACGGCAAACGGCAACAATCGCCTAGGCATTTGATTTAACAAGTTTAGTGATAACTTTTTGCCTTCAATTAGCGCTGGGAGAGAGGCACGATGGGAGGGAGGTCGTTGGGGATGTCAAAGTTCAAGGTGATGACGCGGATTGAAAACAGCATTTTCACACGCAATTTTTGCATTTTCACGATAGGAAAAAAGCAAAACACACCTGAAAACCTTTCGTTTTCATTTTGGCGAAGGAGAAACAAAACATCTCCACACACACATCTCCTCTTTGGAGCGAACAAACAAAAGAAAAATGATTTTCCAGCCGCTTTGCGCTTTTTGGAGCAGAAAACACATCTCGCTGAGTGCGGAGATGCATTTTTCCTGCATTTTCCTTGTCTATGCATATATGCACATGTATGCAGATGGAAACTGAAGCTCTTTCTACACGAATGATGGACATAATTGCCTATTGCCACGCCCCCACACACCCGCAGCGGCAACTTCTTCATTTGCAGTTGTAATTATTTTGGCCCATATGCCTCAAAACATGGCATTGGCTATGGCTATGGCTACTTTGCAATGAAAGCAAAATCCATGGTAAATGCATGAGGAAAAACTCTGTCTATGGAAATGCCTCCAGCATGTGTGTGTGTGTGTGTGTGTGTGGAAAATCTAGTCGTCGTCGTCGTCGGTGGCGGCGGCGACTTTGCCTCGATTTTCCTCTTGTTTTGTTCTACTTTTTGCGTGCCCGCAAAACGCAGAAAATTCCAAGTAAAGTCGTCTTACGAGTTGGCAAATGTTTTGTCTTCTAATGACCCCCACTCCAGCCCACTCCACCCTGGACCCCTCTTGAGAAAGTGTTCATTCGTCTAGTCTCTTCTGTCGTTTATCATATTTTCTTATTAGTCGAGAGCGGGACTTTCTAACTGCCACAGTTTGTGGCAAATAAAAGAAAAGTGTCGTTTGCCGATTTGTAAGCATTTATCAAGTAAATGTCACAAATATAATGGAACTTTCCTACGATTGAAGTCTAAAAATGGTATAAACACAATAGTTCTTCTCTTAAATGGCAAGTGACAAATCTAAAGTGAAAATTCCCGTTAAAGGTTTGTCAATTGGAAAGTCGGTTTTGGTTTTGTTTTAATTTGACTGAAAGAAATTGATTTGTCATAGTATGTATGTACATATTTCAAATGTACAGTCATGATGGAAAATATCATATAATCAACTCTACATTTAAGTCATCATGAGTTGTTAAAGGGAAAAGGAGCTAGCTAAATTATTAGATGATTTGCATTTTCTCATCCAAATACTTGAAATATTTTTACACACAAATGGCATTGTCAGTTTAGGTAATTAAATTTTAATAGGTTTATATCCACAATTTAATTAAAATTTATTGTGATGTTTATGATCTCCTAATTTTTTGCTCTTCTGATGTAAAAAACAAGATATAGCGATATGAGATACAGGATATAAACAGTATGAAGATAAAACAGAGATCTGCACTTTATTTAATTTTTATTGAAATAATTTTTTCTCTACATTTTAAACAGTAATTAATAATTGCGAAAGATTTGAATATGGTTCGGAGTAGAATTAATTCGATATAAGTATTATTTGTAAGGAAAACCCTATTGAAATGTCTATTCAGGTAGAAATTTGACTCACAAACAAATATATTTCTATTTTTATGACAGAAACCTTAAATAAAACAAGTCTCAAAGAAAATATTATTCTTATTTCACGAGAAAACTGTTTTCCAGGAAGTCTTGGCTCTATTGACACGCCTAAAAGTCCTTCCGATAACTGGAATTATGGCTTTACGCCCTTCCGAAACTAAATCAGATCGATCAAACTAAATCCACATCCTTAACAATTAATTTGAGGAAGCGAAAAATAAAGGACTGCATTAATAGCTCGAAGGTGATTGGAGGAGATCCCTTTGATTTCACCTTTTCGCAAGAGGTCTCCACTTCCATAGATTGCTGGTGTTCAGCACTCATTATCTGACTACCCAAGCAAAGTATTATTTATCTACAAAGTTGTTTGATTTGCGGCTGACATCATGTAATTATTTTGGTGCAAAAATGATCGTTTAATGACTGCTAAGACCGATGTGTAGGTAGGTGGGTTGGAGGCGGGTCTTATCATGCCGGAATGCTGTTGAGCTCTCTGGTTAATATTCGTGTTGCTTCTTCTAATTTCACCTGACACAGATTGAGAGATTTAATGAAATTGGAAGTAAATCACCCGAAAACGAGTACAAAATGTCAAATAACCAACTTTAACATTTTAATCAAGTGGAGAAGATTGCAAAACCAGTAGAAGAGAAGGAAAAACCAAAAGAGGAGAAAAGAAGAAAAGTGCAAAGGCACTTAATTAAGTTGCAATCAGCGTAAATCTTGGAAAAACTGAGCCACAGTGGTTGCCCCGTGTGGTGGCAGTTCCCGTGGTTGAGTACCTCTTTTTCTTTTCGGTGGAAAACTGTCTCTGGCAGCAATAGTAGTTGGCTAATAGTTTTTCTTTTGGTCTTCTCTCGTTTTGTGAAAGGAAACGATCCATTTTTTGTTGCCTTCAGTCCCTCATTTGCCTCCTTTCCTTTTTTCTTGCCGTGCATATCTTCACAGTTTCTGTGGCACATCCGTGTTTTGTGCCACACTTTCAACTTCAGCTTTCCATACCGACAGCAGGAAACAGAGCAGCCGCGTTGAAAGAATTGCCATTGAAATGATTAATTAAAATTGAATTATGATTGCAAAATCAAATCAAGAAAAAACTTTGATTTTTCCGCCTTTTCACTTTTAGTGGATAAATGGAAAAGTATATTCGCCATTCCGTTGAATGAATGTGAATAGAGATTGTCTTTGTCCCTGCCTTGCCGGGCCCCGCCCCATTAAGTTTTCCGTTATAAATTGCGTCCAGTTTCCAAGCCCTATTCTGCCAACGTCATACATCATTTAGTTGCATATACATATGTATTCACAATATATGTATCTTTTATGTGTATATATGATTTTTATTTTGTGCAGAAAAATAACAGAGAATTGGATCAATATGCACCATGTCATGAGTCAGGCATATGTACAGCAGCCAGTTTCAGTTCGGTTTGTTGCCCCAACCCAATTTGGCCTCAAAATCACTGAGCAAAAACAACAAAAAAGACACCGAATACAGTGGAGATTGCATATAGGAGAAACAGCAACAGAAACAGCTCAACCGAATTTAATCTATCTCATTCTTGAGAATATCGAATGTTCTGAATGACTTCAAGTTCTCAAAAATATTGCATATCTTTGGGGAAACTATCTTGTAAATCTTGATATTTGTCCAAAAAATAATATTCCAAGTTATGGAAATCATTAATAAAATTTGTTTAAATGGAAATAAATTTGGTTCGCATTCGAGATACAAATTTTAAATAATATTAATATTAATATTAAATAATATAATAATATAATAATTAACTGTAAAAAATAAAAGATAAATTTGTAATTCACAATGTTCAAAATTAGATTTCTTACTATTTTAAATATAAACTCGAAATATAAATTTATAAAGAAAGTCGTCGAAGTCGTTATCTTAATTCTGTATTTTGGCTTTAAGTTTAAAGTTAGATAACAGATAGAGATAATTTCAAAAATATCTATAATAATATTTATTAACTTATTTTAATTGTATCTATCATTCATCAAACTTATCTGAATCATAGCTGAATTGCACTGAAAATGCCGTTCCCATTGAGTCTATAACAGTCGTTCGACGATCACGCGTTGGTCTAGTGCTATTTGATGTTGTCTCCACAAAATTGTAATCCCCATCGATTGCCACAAAATATGTTGGTATCAAGCCCGGCCCTTTGACATAAGTCATGCCGCGATAAATGCATTCGAGTCCAAATTCTCTCAGTATGGTTGCCGTCTCCTCGGTGACTTGAATATGACCAACTAATCCAGTGGAGTCCATGCGTGAGGCCATATTCACAGGATTGCCCCAGATATCATAATGGGGTTGTGAGGCGCCCACAACGCCGGCCATCACCTGGCCACTGGATATTCCGATGCTTATGTCACCACTCGTGAAAGCACCCTCATAGGGTAACTCCTTATAGGCATTATTGAAGGCCCACAGTGTACGCATTAGGTCCAAAGCGAAGGTGGCCATTACGAAGACAACCTCGTCGTGATTATCAACCTCCGCAGTGCTAGACTCTGTTTCCGAGATAAAAGTAGCTCTAGTTTTCCGGGCACGCTCCACTACAAAAACAAAAAGACCAACGGCAAATCACTCATAATGCAGGGTTTTACGTAGTAGAGTTGTGCATGAGTCGAAAAGGAGTTTCTGAGTGAAGGAACGCACAAGCAAGCGTAGGTTCCTCAGTTGCTTGTGCGTCCCTCAGCCTGTGAGATATGAGTCGCCGCTCTCTAGAGTTGCTCATTTACTCAAAAATGTTACTCATGCACAGCTCTATTATATGATATATATATATATATATCCTACACTCATCCGCTATTGAGGTGGAATGAATATCAGATGGTCTGCTAACAGAGCCGGCAAAATTTAGATCCAAGCCACAGGCCGCCATATAAGTGCAACTGACTATTTTGATCTTCTCTACAACGAAATACTCCTTATAATGCAGCAGCTTAAAAGAAATATCGATTCATGAAAAATCATTGGAATAGAGAGAGGAAATAATTGAATATTTACCACTCTATCGAATTCTGTAATAATCTCATTTAGAACTCGCAATCTATGGAGATTTATTTGAAAGTTGTGAAGGGAGGCAAACATTACGGCAACCATATTATAATTCTCATAGTAAAGTTCATGCTTGGCCAATGAGGTCAAATAGACATTGACTAGAGTAAAGAGCGAAGAGAGAATTTATAGAAAATATATTTAAGAGGATCTTTTGAAGTCTTACCCACATGAGCTGGTAAAATATTATTCAATAAAACTGTAATCGAAACATTGGTCAAATGGGCATCACGTTGCTTCTTTTTCAACTCCGTACGCCAACTGCAGAGAGATATCAGGGAAATCATTTGACTTTCATCACATGGATTCGACTTACTGGAAATTGATTTTGCTATTAAACTCAGTTTGCCTCTCCTTCAGATACAAAGTAATTAGGGCAACAACAATGGTCGTACTATGAGCATATTCCGCATAGAAGTACGGATTGGTTGTCGTACTATGATGGAATATATATTCATATTGACAGAATAGTATGACCAAATATGTTGCGGCCTCCAGACAGCTGACCAATGTCTTAACCATGAAGGGTATGCGAGCAAAAGTGTAGCTCAAACCCATAATTAGAGCAACCATGTTGGTCAGCACCCAGGGATGGAAACACATATTGACATCCATTTCATATTCATACAGTTTACTGTCAACATGAAGAATTGCATACTCCTCACGATTACAGTCGATCTATAGGCAAGAAAAGGTGACTTTACCATAATCTCCCAATCCCCCCCACCAAATACATTCACTCACCAGAATGATACCAAGAACTTGATAATAAAATATAATAATCAACATATAAACCAAAATGCGTAATGTTAGACTAGATTGTACCTTCTCTTTTATGCGAAACAATAGGCAACTGAAGCGTCCAAATCTACAAGATAACTGAGATATTGAAAAAGCGATTGTCTAAGGACAAAGTGAGAAAAAAGAATCGTTACCTAATCGGAGTGTCTTGTGTACCACCATATCTCCACCAGCATAGTTTTTTAAACCAGGAAATAAACATAAATATGCTTAAGATGAGTATTACCACTGAATCGAGTATATAACAATAGGTAGTCGGACCGTTATGATCCACCAATTGTATATATACCAGACTAACTCCTATGATCCAGGACAATAGAATGCTATACTTGAACATATAGTCCGGTTGTTTCATATATTTCCACTCCAAACTTGGATTACGGAAATGCAGAAAATACATGGTCAATAAATTGGGCACATGTGTGTATTCCTCCTTTGGATATCGACATGTGAGAAAATGTGTAATGCTAAAGAAAAAGAACGGGAATATTAATGTGATAAATTACTAGAGCTGTGGATGAGTAACGTTTTTGAGCACACAAGGGAGCTAACTCAAATGATTACTCATTGCATAGGGTCATGAGCCTTCCATCAAAAACCCAAGGTTGTGTCGAGAAAGGGTCAATTGATGCAACGGAGGGTCGCACAAGAAACTGAGACAAGCCTAATTTGTCGCCACTTCAGTTGCTTGTGCGTACTTCAGTTGCTTGTGCGTCGTCTTAGTATTTACTTTCTAGCACCCAAGGGCATTTTGTGAAACTCTTCGCGCAATTCGTTATAAGCCGCATTGTCATCACTTCCTCTAGCACGTAAGTTGAGAATTGAGACCGAGTCAACTATATCGATTGTATGCGTACTAGCCCTGTAAGTGCCTTCGGATCGCAATAGATATGTGGTCACATTGTGCTTCTGTAGAAATGGATCATTGGCGGCTTCCTCGGTGCCAGGTAGCACCTCATATTCTTCCGCATCTAGATTGATTAAGGTGCTGCCACTTATATGAACATGTTCCCTCAAACCGGTGGACTCCAATCGATTGGCTATGGCCACATCCTGACCCCAGATATCGTATTGCAACTTTGCCTCGCCAATGACACCGGCAAAAAGATTGCCCGAATGCACGCCTATCCTCATCCCAATATCCAATTGACGTTCCCGCTTGACATCCCGGATGTGAGCGATCATGGAAAGACCCAGATCCACACAGCATTTGGCATGATCGGGATTGGGACGCGTCAGACCTGCCACACAATAGTAGCAATCGCCCAAGAACTTGATACGTTGCACACGAAAATGTGAGGCAGCCAAATCGAATCTACCGTAGAGATCGTGAAGAAGTGTCACCAATTTCTCCACTGTCAATGTCGTGGTCAATTGGGTATAGTTGACCACATCCGCATAGAGGATAGAAACCTCCGGATGAATTTGGATGGCCATCACGCGGTCCGAAGTGCCAAATATCCGACGATGGGAATCAGTACCCTTCTTGGCCTGGGCTATCCGATTGCGCAGTTCATCCTGGATGGGACGAGTGATTTGTGGTGGTAAAATGCTATGCAGAAGCATCTTCTCCTGATGCTTGGCACTACGCAACCAAATGTCCTCCATCACATATTGATGGCGATCTAGAAACGAAGAGCGCACTATGATGTCGCTCATCAGGCGAAAGAACGTGCCCAGCAGATTGAAGCACACGTAATGCGATATATCGACGCCCATATAGTTACACGTATAGATATTCGAAAGTGCGTACTGAAATTTCGCCGCAATGTAATTCATGAAATAGGAAATGTACAGAATCGAAACCAGAGTGCCCAGCAACAGAGGTCCTATCAAAAATGGCATAGGCAAGAACATGTAGATCATATATAGGACGTAAGTGTCGAACATTGATGTTAGTAGCCAATCGTTCGTATAATAATGATAGATATTCACTATCAAATCCACTCCCACCCACAAAAGAGTGGCGATCGTTGACGTCATATACATAATCCAGGTCCGTTTCGCCACAAAATCCTCAAAGAAATTAATGCTCAGAATCAATATGAATAGAATATAGCCGATCATATAGCCAGCAACATCAAGATACACTAAATGAGGATGCTGTTGAGAGATAAAAGAGAAGTAAGAATAATATTTCTATAATCACTCCAAGCACCTACATCACATGTGGACAACAGCAATATACAGTGCACGAAGATGAATACAGTGTGGAGCACTATGAAGACCCCCAAAGCCCTGAGACGCAAACGTGTCACATATTGGTAGTATTCCTTATCCAGACCCAATTTCTTACACTTGGACTTTTAGAAGATTATAACAGTGAGAGCATTAGATGACTTAAATGAGCTTAACTTACTATAAGATTGGAGAAATCCCAAAGATATTCCTTGGCATAATTTAAGTGACAACTCTCAAAACGATCTTTCGTCATTATATTCTGATATCGAGAGAGAAATACATATATATTGTGTGACTAGGCGACGCATTGATGAGTGAAAAGGGAAGGAGTAATTGTTGATATTTTCTAACTTTAAAATCGAGGGAAACTTCTCCTTAAAAACATTCAAATAATCTTAACATTGCATTTGAAATTCTCCAAATGGACTTGGCCGATTCTAATAACTGGCTATAATGTTCTTCTTAATGTTTATGAAAATGTGTATGTAACAATTACCAAATTATGACTTAATGTCCATGAAAATGTTTTTCTACCAAATATAACGTATACGCAGAGTGAGACAGCTTTTCTGCCAAATATTACGTATACGCAGAGTGAGACAGCTCATTTTATAATGCGCATGATTATGATCATAAAGATGATACCAAAGATGACGACAGTTAAGAATTTACATATTTCACTTGCTCAAAAGCATACTTTGACATGAATACACTCGAACTGAGTTGAATTGAATGAGTGTCAATCACATAATGATGTGAATTTGTATGACTAGGCATTCAAATGTATTCGAGATATAACATCTCAATCATTCGCATTCACACTAATTCAATTGGTTTTTGTTTCATTCAAATTAGTTCGACATTTTATTCAATTAATTTTGAATACACCTTTAATGTATATAAGATTGAGAGGAACACAATTTACCATCAAAACTATAGCAAATCGATTTCAAAATAACAAATTTTTAACGGTTAAATAACCATTCTTGCAATGTTCAAAATCTAAGAGTTTGACAACTAGAATGAAATGCAATATACTTAGTAATTAAACCAATGAATTATTAAAAATATATGTTCTAACTAGGTAAATAATATGTAATATCATTTGCAACAGCTGAAAATTTTATTGAACCATTCATTTTATTTAGAGACCACTGTGGTCCACACCATATTTACTCTATATATATAGATTTCAACATTGTTTTGATGTTTGTTGTTGCTGTCGTTTTGGCTGTGTGTGTGTGTGTGTGTGTCGGTGTTTTTCTTGTTGTATTTTAGCGCTGTCGAACTTTGGCGTTAAAATGCATTTTTCACCGACTCTGACTATAAGTCTGAGTCTGAGACTGAGTCTGACTCCGACTGAGAAACAAAAACGTGCGCCTTGTTTAATTGAAAGGCTTTTGGGCATGCGACAAAACACGACCACAAAGTATTGAAAGTCTAGTCCCCTCCGCCTGAATGCCTGTCCCCCCATTTCCTTCGCCTTGGCAAGATTGCAGACTTTAAGATTAAACAAAAGGCAAACCAAAGTCAAATTTATATTTGCTTAATTTATGCCAAAAGCTTAAGCAAAGTTTAATTTAAAGTCAAGAAATTAAAACAATGAAACGAGCTGGCAGGCAACTTCTCATCCCAAAAATGGTAAGAAAAATGCAGGCTATTCAATGCACTTTGACTGCTGCCGCTGCTGTTGCTGCCGCTGCTACTATTCCATTAGCTTGGGGCGCTAATATATGCTAATCCCCCTGAATGCGCTTTTGGAGTGAACACACCCACGCCACATAGCAGAGAGACTTTTTGAGATAGACCAGACCCAGACCCAGACCGACCGGTCCACTCCAAAGTAGTCTGACTCTGTGCCTCTGTTTTTTTGGGAAAGTCATCGTTTGCTTTCCTTTTACTTTCAACTTTTCCATGTCGCGTTTTTTTTCTCCCTCGGAAATTTACATTTTAGCTGGCACAGCGTTTTTTTTTTTTATTGAAAATCAGTAAGCTAATATACATATGTATCTATCTAGTATATAAGGAGCTTGTAATTTTTCTTAGACTGATCTCTTTTTTTCATCCACTGCTAATTTTTGTGCGGCGATGTGGAAAACTCTTGGCCGCTTGGCCGCCTGAAAATTGTTTTCCCTTTTGGGCACGCTCAGTCACCCATGCTGGTGCTGGTGCTGCAGCTTGTCTTGCCGGGTCTCGTTATTTTCTACTACTGAATTGTAATTTTCCAAAAGCGAGAGAAAAAGTGTTGGCCCATTAGTATGATTAATGTTTCTTTCGGTGGGTGTATGTGATTTAGGCACCTCTCATACCCCATATATACATATACATACATATGTTGTATATAAGGCGTTCCATCTTTTTCCTATTTGCTAGACGATTAAGTTTAAATTAAAAGGGCATTTGTTTCAATTAACGATTCAAGGCTTAAAATCTCTAGATTGCAAGATGCAGCAGGTGTAAACTATTAGTTTAGGAAACTTATAGGACAGCCGAATTTAATTACACATGATTTATGTTTTTTTTCTCCTAAAACATTAACTATATTTAAGTCAAGGATAGCTTGTCATGTAGTTGTCTTACTCAACCACATGTTCTTCAAATATTGAGTCATAATGCTTGCGGTTTAACTATACAAGTTGCATGTCAAAAATATGCTAAAACCGCTTCCGAAATATGTTTCGTTTCCATATCTTGAAAATCGATGACTTACTCGAATAACCAAAGGACTAGGCTCGGTGTAGCTTTATAGGCATTTGCTCAACTAAAACAAAAAATTCAAATAATTGGTTAAAAATTCCATATCGAAAATTTCATGAAAAACAATTTAAAATATATTTTCTCAATTTTTACATTTTTGCCGGTCTTAACTGTCAGCTAAAAAAATTGTTTATAAAGTGGAAAAGAAAAAATGGTTTGCAAAAATATAATTTTTAAAAATTTATTTTCAAGTATTTGGAAAAATATTTTGGATTTTTTTTGCCCAGCTTTCTATCGGTCTTCCTATCTGTGAAATTTCCTTTCATTATCTTCGCCTTGGCTCGTACCGCTGCTTGGGGCAATGTTGAAAAATATTTTGCCAATATCATTAGCATTTTCAGACCAGTCTCAAACGACCTTACTTAAATTGGCGACAAATATTTAATGACCATTCTGTCAATGCGGGAAAAATAACTAAACTAATTAAGCGAATTGAGTAAACTTTATCAAAAATTCATTCACAATTAACAGCTTTCTCCATGCAGTTGCCTGTCAAAGACCACATAAATATTTCATGGTAGTTTCATGGTTGGGTTTTCGGCCAACCAACTCATCGAAAAAGAAAACATCACGACAAAAACGTGACAAAGAACTTAACTGACAAAACGCCCAAAGGCTAATTACATGAACATTATATAGAGCACATGCATATAGTAAATTTCCACACTCACTCTGTGTGTGTGTGTGTGTGTGTGCCGGCATTTCTTTATTACGACTGGTTACATTAAATGAACGAACCGGTAAATGTTGAGGTCTAGCCCTAACCCCTTGTGTCACCTTTTCATTAAATGGAAACTGTTGCAGCACATCGCTTACATTATATATATGAATATATAGTTTGCTGAGCTTGGCGTTGGTTCCCATGTGTGAACAAAAGTCAGGCTGACCATAAAACAATGCAAAACACAGTTAGACGAACAAATGAGAGAGAGAGAAGACAAACAAACATACAACATGAAAAATGTCAATGAACTGAATTGCGCCAAAAAAAAAATAAAAAATAAAAATAAAAAATGAAGGCATTTGAGAGACACCAGTGAACTAAATATTGTACAAAATGCTGGTAGTGTCGGTCGGTCAGGTTATAAAGCCAACAATATGGTGATTAGCCAGCTGAGCGTGACGAACTTTATTTTTGGGTTGGAAAAAGGCTCATCCCAAGCATATCAATGAAGTTCTTGAACTTCAGGTAACCAACTGGAACTACTTACAATATTTTTTGGAAGTGCCATTGAAATGAAAATGAAAATTTATCTATCAAATCAGATAAATAGATAAAGCAGGAACTCATTTCAGTTTGCCATACTAGTTTTGCAACCGATATACATATATATGGTTTCAGTCTGCGATCATAAATATGTAATATATCGATTTCAACTCATGCCTTTTACACCTTTTCAATCTGCATAATTTCCAATTTGGCATTGAGCACAGGAAAAACGTGACTAGTTTTCGTTTCCCTTCTAAGTCCAAAATATTCGTGAACATATATCATAGCTATATACATATATTGTATGTATGTTTGCCATATATTAAAGCGTAGCATGCAATTTTATTCGTTTCTTATTCATTTAATATGCTTATCGCGGTTTCGACTAATTTGAATAACTGAACAAGCTTTAATGAAAGCTCGTCGTTTCTTGGTTTCCGATAAGCTTTCATGATTTAGATATAGCAAAGCTTTTTGTGTCTTACTCTATTATGATTCGGAGTGAGTTAATTATTATTTTTAACTTGTTTGCCAAAATTATCAAATGCGCATACATACGTAATAGTCTAAAAAAGAATCTGTTAAAATAAATAAACTAAAAATTTATAGAATGATATCTAAACTGGTCTTCTGGGTAACGTTTTAAAGTTAAAGAAACTGTATTTAAAATCAATAGCAATAAAAATAAGAACTTCAATGATTTGTATCTTTATTTTATTAGATATAACTAGAGTCCTGCTTGTACTGTAATATGTTATTATAGGATTGAAAATTCCAGAAATGATTTAACTCATTCATTCTTCATATAACTAATCCTCCTACAAACACATCCATTACAAGGTAGATTCAGCTGACAGTCTAACTACGAAAACTCAAAGTAATGAGTTCAATTTTCAACCCTCTTTAACCCAATTGACGTAAGTTTATGTTGACCCTTCAGTAAATATTATCTTTTATTTATAGAAATTAAAAATTAAGTTAGTTTTAAGGTTTTTTCGCTCCCTTGATATCAAAGAATCAATTAGACAAAGTGATGCACTTGTAACCTTTCGAAGAATCTCCATTGGTAAATCTTCTATTCGTACATACCCACACTCTGTAGTAATCCCAAGTTGATTGCCACCTGTCACTTTGACAGTTTTACTACACCAGCCGGCAAATTGATGGCCAAATATTTTGTAACAGATTTTTCCCAACTTCTTCACTCTCCCGACTCGCTCTCGAAACTAAAGTTTTATGCAATCGCTAAGCTCAATTTGACAGCAACAGAGGCAAAAGAGGTAGCGGCACTCAGGGGAGAAATGAGAGACATTTGGCAGCGGTGCCCCACGTCTTGGTCTTGGTCTCGGTCTTGGTCTGACAGTTGCTGCCGCCCGTTAACCGCACAATGAAAATGTAGTTAACACTTTTTATTTTCATGACTCTCTTTCTCTTGTTGCTGTTTGTGTGTTTGTCTGTCTGTCTGGCGTGTCATTCATTCATTCATTCGTTCACACCACATACGAGGAGAGGTTGAGTTGAGCAACTTTAAAATGCAGTAAGCATTTTATTTGTTTTATTTTTCAGTATTCTCTTTCCATATTGTTGTGTGTGGCATGTGTTGTGCATTTCAATTGCGGCCAAAGCCGGCCGGCGGCAGCAACAAATACAGTTCAATATATTTTTATATTTTAAATATATAGTCAAAACATTTATCAGAGCTTAGAATTAAACGGAGTATATACACACATATGTACATCCATATGTAACTATATGGGTATATAATGGCTTGGCTTTTTTTTCCGCTGTTCTACATTTCGACACGCGCAATTACATTTGTGTTTTTTATTTGTTGTAAATAATTTGTTTAGTTTTGGTTGTGGTTTTTTTTTCTTTTATGTGTTTTGGTCCAAAAACTAAAACTCATTTTTTCACGGCGGAGTCTTTTGAAGTTGCCAAATGTTGGCTTTGTCATTCGTCCGTTGTTGCTCTGGGAAGTGTCAAAAAAGCTGTCAAAATTTACTTAGATTATTATTATGCTCCCCAAAGCAGTTTGACGAATTCGTTTTAAGCGAAAAATGTAAGAGAATATAAAATTGTCTAAAGTAAAGTCCAAAATTGTTAATTTAATGTAAAAGACTTATAGCTTTATTTATTTACTGGGCTGTTTTATTACGTTCTTTAATATTAAAAGAAGTAAAAAGTTGATCAATCTGTTGATTGTTGCTTTGTAAATCATCAAACGAACATAAAGTGTTTAACATTTCGACAGATTTCCTTTAAAAATCGTATCGAAGATGGATGAAATATAAGCTAAAATGCAAATAAACTTCACGTTGAAAATCTTATACAAATATATTAAAAAAAAATTAAGTAAGGGAAGAACAAAACTAATGTTTCATATGACGATCAGTTTATGGTCAACTTGAAGTGCCCATCGGTTTTTGAACCATTTCTTTGATCTTATTTCCTATAAATTTAACTTGAATTCTAAAATATTCTTGCATTCCTCTACGATACAAAATTCTCATAAATTGTTGTTTTGATTTTTGGCAACATTATTCAACATATCAAGTTTTGTTTGGTTCTCTCGTGCTCCTCACCAGTCAAAGTCAATATCGTTTTTTGTATGTTTTGCTTCACCCAACCCACATGATTACCATTTGATTGATGTGTGGGCACTCCTAAATGTTTTTGTTTGCAATATGCTCAGATATTATATCTATAAAGCTACCGAATGAAAAAAAAAAACCAAACAACAAAAAAAAAACCTGCCAGCCAATCTGACGCTTGGGGCACTCAACTCAACTCCACACCACAACAAAATTGTTTAAAGAAATATCTATTTGTAATGAAATAGAACTTATCGATGAGACACAAGACAAAGGCGAAAGGTTAAATGACCCATTTGTCTTGGGATAAGATTTAACTAATTTGCATTATGTTAAGTGTAAAGCACTTTGATGATAATCGGTCTGTTGATCATATACCATTAGCAGTTAGCGCCCACTAATTTTGACATTGAGGTTAAAGAAAGTTTTCACAGTGCAGGTCGGTCACACACTCGAAGCCCACGTAGTTCAGTTCGGTTCCTAATGTAGTTAAGTTAATTTGTTGGCTGACAATTTATCTGCTTGTTTTTGAATGTATCGTATTTTGCTGTTTCGCTCAGTCACTTGTTTAACTGGTTGATTTATTAATTAGTTGCACGACGAAAATCGGTGGAAATGAAATCACAATTCTATATATACCCTATAAACAATGGGTATATGAATGCTTTATATATTTCAATTATGAAAATATAGAAAAAAGAAGAGACCTAAGAACTATTTCTTTATAAAACTAAGAACTATTTCTTTATAGGTCATTTATTTCTTTATTGTGAGTCCAACCTTCTTACAGGGTATGTTCAGGTCTACATTCTAACATTTTATGGTTATTTTTAACATTTTTGTTCTGTTGTTCAATTCAATTCGTCAAATGCATTTCTAATGAGATTGGAGATACTTAAGCTTTCGAAGCTTTTTCAAGTCGACCAGAGATGATGTCAGTTTTATTATTGTTCTTGTTCTCAAATCTCTGTTTTGTTGTATTCCCTCTTGTTCGTCGTTATTGCTTCATTCTTTGATTTTTCTTACTCTTTGCAATTGCGTGTTGTGAAATGCATTAATAAAACATTTTTTCCAGCATTTTGGGGCCTTTGAGACTATTCACACATCGTTTTGTTAGATGTCCAGAGAGTTGAACTTGATCGTAAATCATAGAGAATATACAAGTATGTTTTTTATCACTTATATACCCTTTTAAAAACATAGTTAAAAGGGGTAGTTCTATGTTCTTAAAACCTATGCAACAGGCAGGGGGAAACGGTGTTGCCCCATTGGTCTGCCTATCCTATGTATAATAAACATTATGGAGATATTTATAATATTATGGAGATCTTTCATCAAGTATGTGGCCTATATTAAGTCGGTCCATCACAAAAATGTAGTTGCAGATTGAACAAACTTGTTCAACATTATAGTCTCTTCTTAAACATCAGCAAAGGTCAAAAATATGTATTTGTCATCCCATTAAATATATCAATTAATGGTTGGTGTAGGAAAAAACTTGACGTTCACCTGCAGGTGAAGAAGAGAAAGAAGGAAATGCTTTCCAGTGAGTTTTACGACAAGTTGATAATAAGTATTTTAAAGTCGTTGCCATAACTGAACTTTCACGACTCAATTTTGTACACTTTTTTTTATTTTTATTGGTGGATTTTTCCCCCTAAAATTTGTTTACTTCAGAAATTGCGTTTTTCCCCCAAAAGATGACCAAACTTGGAGTTGAAATTGCTCAACGAAAGCTATCGCCCAATTGGAATTTATTTTATATGGTAGTCATGAAGTTTGCCACATTAAAAGATTGTGTTTAACAAGCTGTAAAAATCAAAGTAACAAGAGTCATAACAATTTGTCGAATCTCTTGCGATCGCTGCCCACCCACATAATTCCATGCACTTCATGCAAGCAAAAATACTTGAAGTAAATATGCAAATTAAGGTTGAAAAATTGGTAACTTAATCCAAGAATTAATTGGAAGTCATTTAGCCGTTTCGAAACCAGGATGAGTAATCAATCTCTAATCTCTCAATCTATGGGTCGTATGTTTGGCTATGGATTTGTTTATCTATCCACACCTTCTTTCCTCCTCATCGAACTAACTCATTTGCATAACTTTTTACCATATCGTTTGTTTGCCAGTCACAAGCATATTCAACTTGTTTGCGGTCCGTTCTAAACGATGGCTTTGTTTTAAACAATTGTTTTTTCAAAGCCACAACCAAATTATCATATCTCCCTAGAAAAATACTTTAATACTTTCATTTTGGCTTTATTTAGCAATTTAGAATTTAATAAGATGAGAGAACTCTTTGATAATAATATACGCCAAATGGTTTGCATATTTCTAAAAACTTAAGCTTAAAATACATGGAAAACATTTTTACAAAATGTTCAAAGTAGAAAAGATAAAAATTATTTATTTAAATGTGTTTAAAAAGTCAAATTCATCTGGTTTATGCTCGAGGTGAAGAGATTCTAAGTTCTCAAGTTGAGTGCTTTCTACTGAATTTTATTTACAGACTTGGTGGAGGCTAACAATAATGTTAGAAAATGTTTAGAAGGGATCCTAAAGGGGCTAAGAATGAGACTGAGAATGAGGTTTAACTGTTAGCACTTATATACTTATAAAATTAAGAAAAATACAAAAACTTCATCCATCAAAATGTAGAAGATTAAAGATTCTTAAATAAAGAAGTGAGCTACAATTATTATCTTCTGCTTACCTCTTTCTATGAGGTCAAATTAGCACTTCTAATTATAACAAATGCTAAATTTAAAAAAAGTATCTCACAATCATAACTCATTCCGTTTTATTCGCCATGTTGATGTCATTCTGGGTATTCCTAACAAATCTTGATATAGTTCCATCGTTTTCAAAGAAGCTTTTGATTTCTAGTCAGCCACATTTTATCTAATCTGCATCGGAAATACGTTAAATAATCAATATCAGTTATAGATATGATTGAAAACTTGAAATTGCCAGTTGCTGCTTGTTTGGATAAAACGCATTTTAAATAGACTGAGATAGCTTTTCGACACATCGTTTGCCCATTACGTTATCGATCAAATTGATATTTTTGGGGCTTATCTCATTCGTATTTTGTTCATATCATCTTTCACTCCACTCCAGTCTCGATGTGATTACCATAATAAGTGATTCAAATTTTAATTTTTGGGTCCATTAAATTGGATATTGATTTCATAATGCCCAATCAATTTCGTGTGGTCACAAACACAGATTTTTGGTTGCATTTTAAAGATTTAATTATACACATATGATCGAGGAGAAGAGGGGGGGTTGTGATGGAAGAGGCAGGGAGAGAGGTAACATTTTTTATGTACTGCTAAATGATGCAGAGGAGTTTTTTTTTTAAGACTTTTAACTTTATGACAGCCGAAAACCACTCGAAAAAAATGCGTCAAGAAAAAAACGTCGCCCACCTGAAAATAACTGAATGACTGACAGACCGACAACAGACTGAAAGAGAGACCGAACTCATGTGTATTTCCAGTGTGCTTGGGCATTTGTATCACAACAGCAGCAGCAGCAACCGCTACAGTTGCAACGCACTTAACGAAATTGCTACAATTTGACGGCCGTGCAACTGCAACTCGAACTCTCCGAGTGTGCACACAAGCACTCACACACAGATGCAACACCCAAACGAAAGAGTGTTGCCTCTAATAACAGGTGTCAGCTGTCAGTTGCCAGCCCCCAAAATGCAACCCACAGACTTTTCCGTGTGTTCGCATTTTGCATAAATTTTCAATTTTTGGTGATAAATTTTAAGTACTTAATTTGAAGTTTTTTTTTCCCCCCGTCTCAATTGTTTCATTTTAAGTAATCGCATTTTATGACATTAGTTATGATTTAATTAGAGGTCGGTTTGCGTGTGTGTGTGTGGTTTGAATTAAGAATTGTTTCCGGCATTTGTGCTAAAATCTATTTGAACTGCCAATTTACAATAGAAAACCAAAGTTGGGTTCTGCCCACACTCCACAGCTTCTCCGAGTTTTTTTTTTTTCATTCTTTTAATTATAAATTGCGATGTCTGGCAAAATCTCAAGACTTTGGCACAAATATCTTGACGCCTTATAGCTCTGGTTTAGTTGCTTCTTTTGTTTTCATGTCCAAAATGTGCAAACGGACATAAATTATAATGACCAACCCAAACTGACTTCTACTATAAGTTATTTATACCCGAGGGTAGCCCGAAAAGTTCATCCAAAAAAAGGTAAAGACCAATCTTCAAAAAGTAAATATTTTTCGACGTTCTTTTTAAACCTCTTTCATTTGATTAATACAACTAAAGTGTATCATAGTAATATCCATGACCTACCCAACAGAACGATAATTTTATCGCCCAATTCTTAAGCCATATTTACCAGATTTTATACTGAAGTTTGTTTCTTAATATCTCAGTGTTATATGGAAATTTCTAAAACTAAGTATTCATGTGAGAATAAACATAATAAAACTGAATGTAAAATAGATTTTGCCTTTACTTGCAAAAAGGAAATTCTATAAATTTCTTATTTAGAAAATATAAATAAGAAACAGTGTAAAAAAAATGAAAATGAAACTGAAAAAGACATTGAATCATTGAATTTTTTCTAGCTTAATATTCTTTAACAAATATTCAAATTTTACTTAAGCATTAGATAAATTAAATGCATGTTTAAGCAATTTTAATAACACTGAACCTCGAATCTTTTGTAGAATTGTAGAATCCACCGTCGCTTCTGGTAAATTGACATAAAAAATTACAACGTAATTCATGTTTAACTATAATTTAGTATATATTTTTTTTTGTCTCATAGTTGTGGAGTTTTTGTGCGTGTTTGGATTGGGTTTGCTGTTTTTTTTTTCCTCTTTTTCGTGTCTCATGGCCAACGGCGACGGAGACGCTGACGGCTCCGGTGATTTCCTTAGCTCATTAAACGCATTAAATTCGCACTTAAAACTAACTGACTGAATGAATGACCGACTGACTGACTGACTGAGTGAGTGACTAACTAAAAAAGTAAACCAAGGAAAAAAACTCACTTTTATTATTCTCTTTGGTGATTTAATAGCGAGAGTGTGTCAAATTTGGCTAAGAACAGGAAATGGATTTCTTTAAAGATATAAGATTAATTACATACAAATTAGTTGTGACCAAAATGGAGACTTGAACAGAAAAATTAATGTTAATTTTCTCTTCAGCAACTGACAAGGAAAACTCTTTAAGTTGCTTGTATATACATAAGTGTATATCGGAAGTTTATCTATATAATTAGCACTTATAATCTAGAGAAAAAGATTTCCTTACCACCCTCTTTCCCATCACTGGAGTGACTACCCATCCCATTTCTGTTGGCATTTTCATTTGCTCAGCAGTCACAAATTACTTGCACAAATAGCAATCATTAGATAAATTGCGCGGGCATTAGAGTGCATTACGTGCCATCACTAGCAACAACTGCAACAACATTAACAACAACAGCAACATCAATAAAAGCAAAGACAACAACGAACATTGACCAAGAGCCTTTTAACTAACACTAATTCCGCATTAAACTTTCAAATCAACTAAAGCCGGCATTTTCCTCGAGAGCGAACTGGGACCGAGATTGAAAACTCTACTCCACTTGCAGTGAGGATGAGAATAGTGGGGAGAGGTGGGTAGGACGGCCAATAGGATAGGATGGGGTAGGCCAAGCAAAAGTTAAATAGATTTTTAGGAGCCGCTGTGGTAGTGTCTTTCATCAACTTTGACACCCGGACCCAGGGCCTTTGGCAAATTTTCCGCCAGAGTTTTCTTTCCTACTTACTTTCCATAAACTTTTTTTTTTGCACACTGTGGCATATTGGGGTATATTGTTATCATGTAAAGAGGATTATTACTAGATGTTTGCGACGTCGACTTAACAATAATTATTAGTAGATTAATTCCTAGAGACCTTCCTTAGGTACTTCAACTTAAAAATACCATTACTTTTGGTAGAAGTATTTTTAATTCATTATACTAAGTATTCAAAATCATAAAATTGATGGATTTACTTTTTGTTGGCTTCCTTTCTTTTGCCTGTGCTTGTGTTTTCCTCGAGATAAACATTTGCTTGTGCGTCACGCGTGCTTGTGCGTCACGCGTGCTTGTGCGTGAATTCTTAAGTATTTACCCCATCTAAGCAATGGGTATCCTCTTGGTCGTTGCCTTTGGGTTAACGAATGGAATTTTACTTCTTCTTTTTTCTTTGGTTTTTCGTGGTCGCCACAGAAATTTGTTCAGATTTATGATGAGGAGTTCCCAGAGTTATTTGCCCCAAGAGCCATCACGCTTGTCACGTAGTCCGGAGAGTGTCTGGCGAGTAAATTGCGGAACTTTTCTTTTTCATTGAATTATGTTGTACCATTTTTTGCCTACAACCCCCCTGCCCCTCCTTGCTATAGATGGGATTATTTATTTGCAGTTGCAATTTTAACACCACATTGTTTTGAATGAGTTTTTATTGATTTCGAGTTAATTGTAGAGCTTTAAACGCTTGTAATCATCGTGTCATGCAAGAAAAATGCCCCAAATAACACTGTTATTAATATTGCAGCAAAATGCAGCTATAAGAGTTAGCCAAACTTAACCACTGAGTTAGCCAAGATTGAGATCTGAATGCAATGAAGCTTAGCTCATTCAATCATTCATTCTTTCATGCAGTCAGAGAGAGGTATTTTGAATTCGCTTGGCAATTTATTGACATATTGACAAATGTGCACAGAATCAAAGAGTGGAAAGAAAAAAAGAATTGATTGACAGTCGTGTTGACTAGTTGAATGCATGATTGAACTGGAGGAGTTGGTATCGAGTTGATTGACGCTTTTTCTCTTTGCTTTTCAACTCAAATAGGGATTGCCAATTGGGTATTGGGTGTGTTTGAATTTCAGAGAACAGGGAGCATAAATTATGAACAGGAATAAGGCCAATTAAAGTGGAAAAAATAATGCTAGAAATTCATGTAAGGTCATCCATGATTAATTTTCTGTCTTCCGATTTTAGAAGAACAACCTGCCATATATCTCCATTTACTAGAACATTTCGTTCAATAATAAATAAATCAAATAAAATAATTATTATTAATAATACCCACATGACTTGTCACTTAAAGCGTCACAGAGCCATTGAAATATTGTTAAATTTATCCATTTTAATGACAATAAAAATCAAGAGAGACGACAGCGTAAAGGAGGCGTGGAAGCGATGGGCGAGATTCATGTAAATGTCCATATACTTGCACTTTGAACGGCGCAAATCAAAGCCAAGGAGAAAAGGCAGCCAAGTGGCACAAGTTTTTGATTTGAATACGACAAGTATGCGTCGCTTGCAGGCGGCGACTATAGATATATTAGATACATATATACATACGTATGTATCTATCCAACTATCTATCTATATATCTATCTGCCTAGCATCTGTCTGTCAGATAGTCGCTTGTAACTTTCCCCCATAAACTAGAGACGTTCATGCCATGGCACAAGATAAAGAAATTGGTTAAACAATTGGCCCCGGTTTCGGTCGGTCCGGGTCGACTCTAGTCGGCTCAACTCAACTTGGCTCTCGGATTTGATTTGGATCTGGCCTAGCCTGGCCCGGCCAGGCCTCTTTGGCATTCAAGTGCGTTGCGTCTTTCACTTTACATTGCAAAGAATGTGGGCATTGTTGGAGTGGGTGGGTGGCTGTCAGGGGGGGTGATATGTCAGCAATGCATTTGTTTGTTCGTTCGTTCGTTTGTTCGTTTGTTTGTTTGTCAATCTGTCGCTGCAATGTTGTCTATGCGTTTCGGTTTTTGGTTGCCGCCTGATTATTTCACTTGATTTGTGTTATGCAAATTGATTTTCTTTTCTTTTTCTCTCTCTCACTGGAATCTGTTTGCTCAAGTCACTGAGTGTTGTTTATGGAAAGGTAGCTACAATTTTGATTGGGTCTTTTGTGCATTAGTTAACTCTTATGATTACATTTTGTGGAATTGGAAATTGCAACCAACTCGATAACAAAAGAACTCAATTAGAAATGCCTCTCCACCAAAGTCAAACTAATGTCTAATGGATTCTATAATAGTTTTTGAAAACCGGAAACTATAAAGAAATTTTGGTTTTGAAAGGAAACTTTATGATGCAAGGAATGCAAATTTTGTATTACTTCCAAATGGTGCATGGAGCTCGAAAGCCGCCAAAAGAAAAGGAATTCTCTGAAGAGATCACGCTGATAGTTTGTTGTAATCTAAAACCATTCCTGATCACATTAAGCTTCACTTTCCAATTGGTTCTACTTATGGTGTAACTAAAAAGAAAACAAATATTTAGTGGATATTAGATTTGGTCACTTATTTTTACTTTACTCGTGTATCAATTGCAAATTACCATTTCAAACCATTTCACTAGCAATAAAGTCCAAATTTTATACAAACTATTTAGTGCGTTTAGATCGTACTTTCTAGTGATTTGATTCTACAGAATCACTTTTTGGTGTGTAATTAGCTTGGCAAATAAACGTAATTTATTTCATTTAATTGAAAACAACATCTTAATTTAGAAAGGCTTAAACGTATCTAATTTTATTATAGACATTCGATTCTAAAATGTGCAATATATTAAATAGATAGTAAATATGTATTGCCTGACAGCTCGAAAAACTGTAATTTAATGCCTATCATTTTGAAAACCGCAAGATCATCAAAGCTTTTTATATCAAAAAAAAAAAAAATTAGATATTAGCTTTGATTTGACTTAAATTTTAGACGAAAGGGCAGACAAACATTCTGCAACTTTTCCTGTTTTTCAAAAAAATATAATAAAATTCGATTTCATATTATGTTAGTAAATTCTATCATTTAAAATATGAAATCAATGCTATAAAAGAAACAAGAACTTTTTTCCTATCCCAAATTTGGATGCAATCTAAAATAATATTCAATGTATTTATTGGAAAATCTACTAATATCCATTCCGCCTATCGATGTCTAAAACTAATTTTATTTTTACTGATCCAAGTGTGAACAATTATTCAATATTTAATGGGTACTCAACTAATTAATAGATCTCTTTGTTATGGCTTCAACAGCAACAGCAACAGCAACAACAACTCTTCATATTTAATAATTTCTTGTTGATTTCTTGCATATTTTGTGCATAAATCGAATTGTAATATTTATATTGCTTTATTTGGCAATTGCCACAGTGGTGGCTATCTAGCTATCTGAGTGTGTGTGTGTGTGTGTGTGTGTGTGTGGAATGGCACCTAAATATGTTCCAGTTGCTTGACTTGTCTGCTCCAGTTGACTGCTCCACCAACATCGCACTGCCCCGCCCCACCCCACCCCACTCTCCTTTCCTTCACTTGCACATTGCTGTTGATTTGCCTAATTTTGTGGTTGTTTACAGCATTTGGAGGCAACGTGTACGCCTACAATTCAATATGGATTGTGGATTGCTGCTAACAATTTATTGCATTTTGTGGGCAGTGCAGACAGACAGACAGACAGATACAGATACATTCGCACACACACACACACACACACACAGAGAGAGATACTAGGCTTCTAGTTATTATAATGAGCTCTAAACACTTTCAACTTAACTATTCATATATGTAAATTATTAAACTATTGTGGGTGCTGCTGGCCGACATCAGCAAGAGCAATTGATAAATTGTTCTTTGGGCTAAAGTTGGGTTGTCATATGTCAATTGTTTGATCTTAAAGGGGTGGGGAGGGGGAGGGTTAATGGAAATCACCGCGTGTTCGATCTGTTGAGAGACTCCATTATATGTATAAACGTGTTTCTTTCAAATAAGTATGCAAATCAAAGAGCGCAGAGTTGAAACTGAAACTGCGGTTTGAGGTTGAGATTGAGTATCTATCAGATACTCGTTGCGGACGTGTGCGTCTTTTCAAATGCGTCTCTCAAAAACTCAATCGCCTCTCGCTCTCACTCACAATCTCTCTCTTCCCCTCTCTCTCTCTCTCACTGAATCGTTGTGTCTTTTGGTTAACTCAACAATGTTGTCTCAAAATCTCGACAGTTTCATTTGAGCCGCGGTAAAAAACGATACGCGACGACGGCCGACAAACAAACGCCGATAATAATAATAATAACCAAAACGACTCTGGGCCAACGAGCAAAAATAAAAAGCATAATTATTATTAAGCTGCGGGCCAATTTGTGACACACAAAAAGCACCAAGAAAAAAAAAATAAAAGAAATTAGTGAAATAAAAGTTAATAGAATATGAAGTAGCCAAAAAAAGATACCGCAACGAATTCAGTTAACACTGAAAGATACAACGAACCTCGGCAAGGGAGAGAATTAGAGAGAGAGAGAGATAATATCCAGCCACGACCTTGACAAAGTCGCAAACAAAACAAAAAATAAACGCAAAACAGCCAAAAAACAAAAATTTAACAAAGCGAATTACGAATCAAAGTTAAATACTCAGACCGAAAAAAGTATTATTTTCCATGTGTATTATAAAAATATTAATTACATAAAGTAAAAAAAAAAACGAACGCCCTCAAAACAAGCAATATTTACGAATTTATAAATATATATTTAATAATAATTGTGAAGATATATTGTGGGCGTATCTCAGTGCCATATATACCTAGTTATCGTAAGATATTACTATATAATATATATACCCTCAAGGAATGTGTTGTGTAAAACAATGTTTGCTCCACGAAACTCATCGCCAGTTGCCAATTATGGCAAAGAGGATGTTGCTGCCTATGAGGTAAAAACTTATGCCACAAACAATTATGGATTGTGAATCAATGACTCTAAAATACAGGCAATTTAGTTGAATATGATCACCAGTTATAGGCATAAATATATGTAAATAGAGCTAAGAGTTGGATTCACAACTATTTCCTGGAGAGCTTTAAGATTGAGCAATTGGATCCGGGTTCGACAATTACAAGGCGAAAGATTGATCAAATATTAACACATGTCGAATGATTGAAAATTAAATAAGTACAATATTTTATGGGAGTAAACTCTTGATAGTTGAAATATTTCATTTATTTGTTCTACATTTATCCACTAACTATCCAAGGCACAAGTTTCTGTGAACCTTCGAACCTTTTGATATAATCTGAATTCTCATTTAGGCGACACTCTTAGATAGTCGCAAACAGTTGTATACTCTTTCGCTCGGGCATTGAAACTTATATCAAAGAGTTTGTGTTAACTTTTTCTAATTTTGAGCAACTGAAGACAACTTTCATTCAGTTAGTTAGTTAAGGCCGTTTACATTACACATTCTCTGTCCCCAATAGAAAGCAAGTTCTGCGCTTGTTTGGCTTTTCCTACATTTCTTTTTTTTTTTTTTTTTGCCTTTGCAAAGCAATATCCATCGAAAGATATATATAGTAGATATATGTATGTATGTACACACATTTGTATATTGCTGCCCACATTTGAGTTGCTTTTGACTTGGTCAAATATTCGCTCTGTGGCATGATTCATGTGGCAGAAACTTTGTCTCCGCAGTCGTAATGAGTTTCTGCGGTTAAGACGAGTTCTATTCGAGATGAATTCATCTACCCGCAAGCAATTATAGGCCAATTAGTTATACATAGCTAAAGTTGATCTTGGCGGCATTTTTGAAAAAGCATCGCCTGGAATTTTTAGTTATTGTATTTTAGACAATGTCAAGGAGAGATCCAAACACAGTTGGCAAACAAACAGAAAAATAAATAAAATCAATGTACAATATGTATTTTGTTCGCCAAAGTAACTTGAACCTCATATTCTCGTAGTCATAAAGATTTTGCTCACGTAAGCGTATTGTAGATACAAATGTATCTTTATGTATTTTTTGTTGTTGCTGTGAGGGCCTCCTCCCACCCCAAATAAGCCGATGAAAGCCAATTGCAAATGCACAAAACGTGGCTGAAAGGCCAAAGCAAAAAACAAAACAAAAAAAACAACAGCAAATGTGATGTAAGATAACCAGAATTGAAAGAAGAGAGTGTACGGCATTAGAAAACAAAGAGGGGAATATCAATAATCAAGGAGCATAAACCACAAGATTCTATTCGCAATAAAAAGAATGGCGAAAAATCAAGCAAAAAACGAATATAAGAAATGAATTTATTGCAATTCGACTTCCATGGATAAAACTGTATACAGGGTTAACATTTTCTTGTATTTTTAAGCCAAAAAAATTTAAGTAGTTTCTTCTACTATTTACTTTATCAAATTAAGATATTAATTGGTTACCCTATCGATTCTATAAAATTCTATAAAATAGCTTTTTCCGTTTTAAAAATATTCTTTGTAATCAAATGTTTTCCTAAAATCATTTGTTGTGACCTACTTTTGATGAATAGAATATTGTGAGCTTTAAAAAATGTCTGAATATTTTCCAAAAAAAAAAAAAATAATAAAATCTAAAGTATTAATTAATAATTAATTAATTAATATAGTATTAATAAGTAGTCACTTAGAATAATGCTTTATATTTAATATAACCTTTGTAGATCTTGGAAAGATTAATGATATTTGTAAATTAGTTTTCAATTTTTGGATTTTTATCCAGACCTTAAAGAACTAATTTTTATCAAGTTTATGCCAACAACATTTCTTTTTCGTATTCAAACATCGATTTTTACTCATCGTACAATATGACAGTATTCCATGAATCAAATATTTATTTAACAACTACAATTTTTAATTGATAAATTTCTTTTTCGATTTTCTGCATGACATCAACAAAATGAGTTTACTTCAAATAAGAAGGATTTTTCAACTGCACCATATTTGAATATATCGATATATTGATTATGTGGGCACAATTTATGGCCTTCTTAAGATGCATTCTTCAGGGCGTTACAAACATTTGAGTCGAAGCCACATTGTCTTTAGCAAGGGCATGTCGAAGATGTATAACAATCTCATATGCTAATAAACTGATCAAATCAAGTTTATTGTATTAATAATTTTGATATTAATTACGAAATGATAACTTTAATAAATTTCAAATTTATGCACAATCTTTAAGAATTTCACACACACGAAAAAAATTCAAAGAAATTTGTTTTCCTGTTTAGATATTTATTGATGATGCGAGGTGGAGTGGGGTGGGGGGTGAAACTGGTAGCCAATTAAGTTTAGCTTTTGTGTGTGTGTCTGAGAGGCTTAAAACTCGATGCTATATGATTATTAATTGATTTGTGCGGCGCCAGCTTTGGCTGCTGGACTGTAACCAAATAAACATTTTGTGGCTGGCATGTTATGGCCATCATCCCATCAAGACGACGAGAAGAGAGTTCATGTTTAAACTAATTATTTATAACATGTTCAATTTATTAATATTAATTATTTAACTTATACAAAATGCAATTAGAGTCATGAAAATCACTCGCCGGCTTCACGTTGGAGAGGGGAAAATGGAATGGGGAGTTGCTGACCTGATAAAAACTTCCTCATGGAAAATAAAAATGGAGAACTGTGAATAAATCTTCACATGGCGACCTCGTTTGGTTAGGTTGTTGGCCTTTTTGCTGTGTTATTTGGCTTGACACCTGTCGCATAAAAATGTTTTCAAGAGAAGAGAATTCACAAAATCTTTTTTTTTTGTATAATCTTCTTTCTGCTGTGGGAGTGGGCAGCAGCCCACAATGAATTTATTTTGTTTTTATTGTCTTATACATTTCAATTTGTTTATTAGTAAGACAAGGCTATGGCAACCAACACTTGAAATGTTGGGTCGACTTGGAGTAAATGCGGGTCAAAGACTCTCCTTTTCTCACCTCTAAATACTTGTTTGGATGCTGATTTAATTTAAGAAAAGGCTGTCCTAGTAAAGGGAGTAAAAACATCTAAGGAGTTGCATAGCAACGGTATAATATTTCAAGTGTTATTAAAATTGATCGATCAGGTCTAACAATAAGTGGTATCATTTGCCTGCCCTTCACTACCGTTTTTAGTAGGTGTCTAGCCATGATGAACATTGATTTTGACACCAATTTATTTTCTTCGCGTGCATTGAACTTAGCCAAGAAGAGGCAAATGGCCAATAACTTCATCATTATGCAAAAAACAAAAACAAATGTACACACACATCTTCATAATGCATTTTGATTAACAACAAACTGGCAGCAATCCAGCGAGACACTCGACTGAAATTGATTTGCCTGTGGCCAGAACTTCTCTTGCCAAGTTTTGTGAGTTTGTTTCGTTTTTGGACATGGTCATGGGACGAGTACACCCAGCGAAGTGTTCTCGTTTGTCATAATACACAAATTAAACATTAATTTATTATTGTTTAACTGCCGCATCTGTCACGGGCAGACAAGCTGAAGTCACTTTGCCTTTTTAGCCCAGCAAATGCGCAGAAAATCAATTTTGCTACTCAACCAAAATTTGTATTTCGAAAAACAAGCAAACACAAGTCTGAAACTTTTGTGTTTTGTGTTTTTTATTTTTTGGTAACTCCGAAATCGGCTTTGATGAATGACGTGTGTCGACTTCCGTTTGTTGACAATAAAATGAGACAATAGAAAAGAAGAGAAAAACGGAAGGCAAAAAAGAAATATGTAAAAAAAAGGCAAACAAATTGAAATGAATTGATATCATCAGCCAGAGGAATCTCTTTTTTTTTTTTTTTTTTTTTGTATGCTAAGAGCCCTAGTTCGAGATTTAATGGAATTCAAACCTGACAGCAACTATTATTCAGCCTAAAAAATGTTTAACTAGGGCAACCAGCTTGTTAAATCTGTAAAATGAGATTAGAATTATAAAATTGGGTTGAAAATAAACTTGGAATTTCAACAACTTGTCTTTTAAAGAGAGATTCTCGGAGATGTAAACTACATATAAGCTTTTAAGTATAAAATGAAAAGGTTCAATCGTTATTTTAGCCAAATTAAAGTGCCTTCCACTCAAAGCTTTAAAAATATTTGTTTGTTTATACAATGCTGTATTTTAATGGATGCAAGTCAAAAACAAAAAGACTTTAATTAAGTATCTTAGGAAACTAAATTCATTGAGCTCAATTTCTTGGATTTGTTGGTAGATAAATTGAAAAACCAAATAAATAGTAAAACATGTTGAATAAATAGCAAAAGAATAAAAATTAAAAATGAATTAATCGATTTAATACTATAACTAAGATCCGGGTTATGTATGAAATCATTATTTATTTCCATTAACTTTTTGTTTACACCGACTTTGAGATATCCTGTAGAATTGTATTAATATACACAATTTAACTTAAATTTAATGCCTGCCTGATACGAGGCTCTGATAACTTAAAATTATATAATTCTCATAAGCGTCAAACATTCTCTTTTTTTCAAACCATTTGATAATCTAGATTTTTTGAATATTTGTATTCAGATGATATATGTATTAACTTTTATTTAGAGTAATTAATTCTTCGAAATCTCTATATCAACGCAGAAGATGACACAGATGATAAGTGCTAGGTCTTAAATGATTCTGAAACACAGTCACACACAAAGAAGAAAAGTCGTTAAACGATTGTTAGGGGGAATCCCCTTCAATGAAGAGTCCCAAACTACAGATTATAAACGAATTAAGTGAAACGTTATGGCAAATAAATAATTCTTTTATTTTTTGCTGACACACAAATCAATTAACAATTAATGTCCAATTATTGATTATTTGCAAACCCGACTTTTGCATCTCACGACCCCACGTTGCGCATACGCCCCATCAAACATTGAGGAAAGTCGCATCGTGCTTATGCATGATTTCATTCAAATTCTCTGTTTTTAACTCTGGCAATTTTCTAGCCACGCTTTAAAAACTAAAAACAAAAATTTGTTTACAATTTCACGGCATATTTGTGGCATTAAAAATTCAGCGAATAACTGCCAGATAAATCAGCTCTAGAATAGCAAACCGGTTTCATACACAGCGACGACCTTTGCATTAAAACACACATAAATATACTATACAAACAAACATACATACATTTTTTATATGTATTTAAGATCGCGTTGGTGGCGAAAATGAAACAAGCCGATCAAATAATTCTCATAGTAAAACGTAAAGTGTAAAAAGTCTCCTTAGTTAACTCTCTCGAGATGATCTCAGCTTAGTTGTATTTGCGACGCAGAAAACTTATAGCAAAAAACCCATCATTTTGGTGTTGCTGATGCTTCGCCCACACAATTTCGACAGAAGTCATTATAGAGAATGTTGTATGTATATGGGGAAGGAATTTATATACAAATAAATGTACTTCTAGATGTTTTTTTTTTTTTGCAAGTGCAAGACAATTAAAATTGAACTGTGTCTCCAGCACTTGAGACTTGAATGCGGCAGTCGATAAAGCACTTGACTAGCACTTCCTTTCTTTGTTGTTCGAGTGTGTGTAAATGTAAGTGTGTGTGTGTGTGTGTGAGTGTGTGGCAACCTGTTTTTAATGTATTATTGTTATTATTAATATTGCCCCGTAATTGTTGTTTCGTATACATTTTTCTGTGTTTTGTTAGTTTTAACTATAACACACAGCCAACAAATGGGCAAGATCAAGGTGAGACTCTGGCTCTAGTGAGGCGTAACCAAACGCTACTATGAATGAAGTCATGGCCAAGAACTAAGCAAGAAAATGAATGAAAACTGTTTGTAAATCACTTGCCTATACTTTTTTCCATATTTTGAAGCTCAACCAAAACGGGAAAAATTATCTAACAGCAAATATCAATATTTATTTGACTTGACCTTAGGAGCGTAGCTAGTTTCCAAATGAATTTGATATCGAAAATTAAATTTTATTAGCAATATAAATATGAATTCCTATTTAAAAAAAAAATTGGATGAAATTATGTGGGTATCATGTTTTTATAAGTTATTCTTATATACTCATATTATATAGTTATACTCATTTGATTTCACAATTTTTGTAAATTTCTGCAAGTGTTGCAAGTTCTTAAACTCTCTCAATAAATTTAAACATTTCACAAGTCTGAGATATTTGTATGGAAAATATTTCACAGTCTGGCATTTGAAAAAAAATTATTTTGGATAATTTATTTATTTTATTTAGTATAGGATATAGTTGTTAACTATCAACCTTACAATTTTTTACAAGCACTTCGGCTTAAACTATAACTACGTCCATAGACTAGCCTGGGATTTTTGGAAAAAAATATGAACAATTTAAAAAGTTTTTACTTGCTAATATTTATTATAATAATGTTTTGATGTTTTGTTTTCGAACTAGAAAACTCTTTTATCTAGATTAAAATTTGTTTTCAAAAATTATACAATACTCATTTGACAGATTTCTACGGATATTATGCCAAAAGTTTCCCTTTCACTCGCTTTCATTTGCGTTGAATGCAACTCACGTTCGCACCCAAACTTCATACATTTTTCGGCATTTTTTAGTGCTCTCTTTTTGGCGACTCCGAGTATAAATAAAAGAAATATAAAATATTAAATGGGTAATAGCCTTCCAAAAGCCGCCTTGTCCTGATTAAGTCGCCTTTTAATAGGCGATTGGCTGTATTATTTAGTCTAATTTTTATTTCGGAATTCCATGGAATTATTTCTCATTTAAACCAATTGAATTTGGCCATTTAAATGGATTCAAATGGCTTTAACCAGGCCGCAAATCTCTTGATAATTAATTGTGGGCTGCTAGGCGATTTATAACATACAATAAATTACATATATTAAGTTGGTTTCTACTTCAGTAATTCATTTAATCCTTGTAGTAGGGGAGGAGTGGGCTCACTTACTCTATTTTTTTCTTGCAGTGTATTTTTATGGAAAACCTAACATATATTGATATATTGTGTTAACAACAATGTTGTATGTAGTTAACACAGATAAGGCTTGGCTTATAGGCAAATAAATACCGCACAAGTGTGCGAACTGTGTGCGTTAATATTTAACACACTAAAACATGTTGTCTACTATTATTTTTCGCGTTTATTTTTAATTTTTTTGTATATTTGTATTATGCAAATGTTTTATACGCTGCTGACCTTGCCCAAAAGTGATGTAATAGCTAATGATTCGATGTTTTTTTCTTTCATTTTTCCATTTGCAGATAAAACTCAAAAAGGTTTTGGGTCTGACTGTGTGCAGTAATGCGGCATTGGATGTATCACCTATCAGCGGCCTCTTGGCCTATCCGGCAGGGTAAGCATTCAAATTATTTGGAAACTCTCAAAAAAAAATCCCATCATCAAAAAAGAAAACTCTTTGGGCGACTTCCGCATTTAATGCCTCCTAGATATTAAAGATGACAAAATGATTTTTTGATTGAATCTCCCTTCAAGCATGCCAATCCTCCCACCTGACCCCCCGCCCCCCCTCCCATCCGTAGGTGGCTGCTGCTGTGTTGCATCATGCAACATGAGTGCATGCTTCTTCTCTATACATAACTTTGTTGGTGCAACAAATTGGTTACAGACGTTTTGCCTCAGCTAACAAATTACCTCGAATGGCAGGCCCAGATGGTGACGGAACACAGAGAGCGAGGGGGCGACAGAGAGGGGAGACGAGGGGTGTAGGTGGCTTTTTAAGGGGGGCAGACCTAACGTCAGCTGGTTACACATTTAATGTCAATGCAATTGCAATTTCACAGAGTCGAGAATTTGCATATGTCGATGACATCTTTTTTTTTCATGAGAATTACGTGACGTATACGTAATGTGGATAATAATTTAATGGCAAACTCTTCAGGGCAAATGGAATAGAAATGCACAAAGTGTGCTTAAAACATTTACTTTAAATACTATTCAAACTGAAACCAATGAATAGTTCATTTATCTGTCTTAAGGTGTTATACCTTAATTATTGTACAAGCCTTTAGTCGAACATTTGAATGTCACAGTTGAAAAGCCTATGCCTAAAAACACTGTTATCCTTACTTAAACATTAGCTTTAATGAAACATTTATATTACTGGAAATGAAGCACACAATAAATTGAAAAAAAGGTGTTATACCTCATATAACTTATTATAAAGTCTTCGAAATGAAAAATTATTCCCATCTATAAACCAAAAGCTTTTGTATAAATGGCTCTGTGATGTTTGAAAAATTTTAATCTTAATCACACAGATTATTAATTGAGAATTTGTTGGGGTTTTCGTGAAGTCAAGAGAAAACTCCAATTGTTGATAGAGAAAACTGAAATCTGCATAATCGGCATGGACCGAAAGAATATCCATTAATATAATATGTGTATAGCTTAGATATGTATGTATGTAAATATATATAATCGATATACCGATAAAACGGCTAAAACAGATTATAAATTTTGAGCTGCTCGATAAATAAGTTTTTTTCATTCAATTTATTTTTCTTATTGTTGCTTCAGCTTCAGACAGCTTTTACAACGAAGCTAAAATTTAAATTCTTAAGGTTTTACAATTTATAATTAAACGATGCATTGGTTGGTAAATGATTTAAGGAGCGGACTTTTAGTTAATTTTATACCTGACTTTATATACCATCAATGACCTTGACCTCAAAGGATAACATTGATCCTTTGCTGTCTTTATTTCTATATATTCCCAAAAATCCATCTTTCCCATATTTTTGAGCGCTTAAAATAAAATTTTAGGCATATTAAATATAGATATTACTTACTCTCTATACTAAACGTCAAAAGGAAGTGATGCTATACGAGATCTAATTATGCAAGGGAATTCAGGCAGAAAACCGTAATGCAACCATTTATGGGGAAGCTTTCTGAATAAATGTAAGAGAAAGTACCCGAGAATTGTCAACAGTCAGTGTCCGGGAAGGGAGGGGGAGGGGCGGGAGGGAAGAAGACGAAGCTTAACCCAACAACCAGGCGAGGCGACAGGGCATGAGGTTAAACACAGAGAGAGAGTGAGAGAGAGAAGGTTGAATGGAAGCGACCTTTTCTTGTGTCACTTCCGCCTTCAATGGGATGTGTGTGTGTGTTTGTGTGTGTGTGTGGGATATCCTTGTGCATTTTAAATACAGTTTCTGGCATTGAGAAGCCTTGTGTTCAAGGACATTTTTGATTCAAGTTTGAATTTAATGTGATGCTTAAATTTTTCAGCTGCACTGTGGTCCTGTTCAATGCGAAACGTCATACGCAAGCCTATCTGGTCAATACCTCCCGCAAAGCATTCACATCCGTTGCCTTCTCGCGATGCGGCCGCTACGTGGCCACCGGCGAGTGTGGCATCAATCCTGCCATTAAAGTCTGGGAACTGGAAACGCCCAATGGCAATCTGGAGCATTGCACGGGCGGCAGTGTGGTTGCCGAATTTGTGGATCACAAATATGCCGTCACATGTGTGGTAAGTCTCGAGTCTCTCCGTCGGTGTTTCCCCTCGTTCAATGATTAATCAATCCGCATCGTTTCGCTGTAGGCCTTCTCGCCCACGGGCAAGTATTTGGTATCGGTTGGTTCGCAGCACGACATGATTGTCAATGTGTTCGACTGGCGGGCCAATCTGAAAATGGCCTCGAATAAGATTAGCTCCAAAGTGGCGGCGGTTTGCTTTGCCGAGGATGGCAGCTATTTCGTCACTGTGGGCAATCGTCATGTCAAATATTGGTATCTGGAAGGCGGACGAAAGGTTAGTTGGACCACCAGAATGTGAGGGGCAGAACGAATTTAATTGATTTCCTTGTTTTCCCCCCGCAGTACAAGGATCCCATTCCTCTGATGGGACGCAGCGCCATTTTGGGTGATTTGAGGGATAATGATTTCTGTGCCGTTGCCTGCGGCAAGGGGATCTGCTCGGAGAGCACATATGCCATCACCCGACAGGGTCACCTCGTTGAGTTCAGTTCGCGTCGCCTGCTCGACAAGTGGGTGCAGTGCCGCACGAATAACGCCAATTGCATTTGCGTGAACGAGCGCTTCATACTCGTGGGTTGTGCCGAGTCCATTATACGCATCTTCAATGCGGCCACATTGGAGTATGTGACCACATTGCCGCGGACTCATTATCTTGGCGTGGATGTGGCCCAGGGCATTCAGATCAATCACATCATGTCGGTGCCGCAGCAGGCCAAGTTTCCCGACTGCATTGCCATGGTTTTCGATGAGCAGCGCTCCAAGGTGAGGCTCCTGGTGGCTGGCAGGAAGAAAAATCCTTTGTAATCTCTCTCGTTCTCTCTCTCGTTCCCTCAGGTGAGCTGCGTCTACAACGATCACTCGCTGTACATTTGGGATCTGCGTGATATCTCACGGGTGGGCAAATCGCATTCCTTCCTCTATCACTCCACGTGCATTTGGGGCGTGGAGACAGTGCCATATAATCTGGAACGCGAATTGTCGCACACGTTGCCGGAGGATTGCTTTGTCACCTGCTCCTCCGACGATACCATCCGTGTCTGGGGTCTAGATGGGTGCGCCAACAACGAGATCTACAGGAAGAACATCTACTCGAAGGATCTCCTGAAGATCGTCTACAGCGACGAGGAGTTGCAGTTCATCAAGGATCAGGGATCGTCTCTGTTCGACAAGACGGGCAACTCCACCTACGACGGTCGCAATGGAGTGCGTTGCATCAAGATCAGCCCGGAGCTGCAGCATTTGGCGAGTGGGGATCGTTGTGGCAACATCCGTGTCTATAGTCTGGTCAATCTGAAGCTATTGACCACCATCGAGGCCCACGAGTCGGAAGTGCTGTGTCTGGAGTACTCGAACGATAAGATCGAGCGCAATCTGCTGGCCAGTGCCAGTCGGGATCGCCTGATTCACGTCTTCGATGTCGCTCAGGACTATCTCCTGCTGCAAACTCTCGACGATCACAGCTCATCGATCACCTCCATTAAGTTTGTGGGCGCCGGTCTGAATTTCCAGATGATAAGCTGCGGCGCCGACAAGTCCATTATGTTTAGAAGTTTTCAGGTGAGTCCACACCCGGAAGGCTCCTCCAATCGTTATTAAATTCCACTTTGCAGGGTAACATATTCATGAGGGGCACCAATACCTCGGGCAAGACCACGCTCTACGACATGGAAGTCGACTCCAATGCCAAACATATCCTTACCGCCTGCCAGGATCGCAATGTGCGCGTCTATGGCACACAGAATGCCAAGCAGACGAAGACCTTCAAGGGATCCCACTCCGACGAGGGCAGTCTGATCAAATTGAGCCTGGATCCCAGCGGCATCTACGTGGCCACCTCGTGCACGGACAAAACGCTGGCCGTCTATGACTATTACTCCAGCGAGTGCATGGCCAGGATGTATGGACACAGTGAATTGGTCACGGGATTGAAGTTCACCAACGACTGTCGCCATTTGATATCGGCCAGCGGCGATGGCTGCATCTTCATTTGGCAAGTGCCGCACGATATGATCGTCACCATGCAGGCCAGGATGTCCCAGCAGCGCCTGCGCTCCGGCCACGCCCCACTCCAGCGTCCCCTGTCGGCCATATCGCCGCCCGCCGGGGGTGTGGAGACACCAAACAGCGAGCTGGAGTCGCAGCCGCCCAAATTCGCGGTCTCCGACAGATTATCCGATGTGGGTCAACTGCCGCAGTGGGCCATGCGCAAGGCAGCTGCCGGGGGCGAGAGTGATAGCGGTGCCCTGTCCATTCCGACACCCAATGCTGGCTCCTCCGCCGTGCCTGCTCTCCATGCCGCCTCCTCGATGGGCAATCTCAGCTCATCGCCCAGTCAGCAGTTCGCTCCACGGGCCCGCGGCCGCTGGGCCCAACGCAGCAGCCAATTGGATGCTGATGACCTGCGCTCCAACTCGGAGAGCCCACTGGGCACCGTGTCCTCGGTGGGTGGCCATAGTGCTGTGAATGTTCAGACCTCTGACTACAATAGCGCCTCCTCCAAGGACATTATGTACAATCAAACATATCTGAGCGAGGACTCGTCCATCGATTCGGGCATGGAGACGCGTCGCGAGCTCAAATTCATTGGCAGCAGCAACAATGGAACGGTCACCACCCTGGTCACTGCCTCCGCCTCCTCCTCCTCCAGTAATGGTGCCATGACAAATGCTGCCCAGCAGCAGCAGCGTCTCACTCTGCCTCTGGCTGACAAACGCAAGCCGGGATTACGCTTCGATACGCCACACACCCATGATCATGATGGCGATGTCGAGGATATATCCGATGGCGAGAGAACTAGTTCGGATCATGGAATGTTCTACAATAATCTGGCTCCCAGCACGCCAACGTAAGTCAGCTGTTTGAGCACCAGTTAGCGGGATGGATTGCCTAGATATGAGACACGGATCTGGCTTTCAAAGTTCCTCTCCAAGATTGAGATATTTATTACAATCTTCTCCCTTCCACAGAGACTTCAAAGTGACCGCCATGAATGAGGACGAGTTGCGCAAATCTGTGCGACGACAAAAGTTCGAGAAATCTGGCCTCCAGCTGCCCCCAGTGGCGGCCAGTAGCGGCAATGGGAGCACCCATACAGCCAGCACGGGCACTGGCACAGGGACCTCGGATACCGAGGACGAGGGCTCCACGCCCAGTGCCGAAAATGCAGAACGTTCGCTGGCCTCCACCCTGGGTGGCAGCTCCGAGAATCTGCCACAGACTGCGAATAGTTTTCTGCATGCGGCTCTGCCAGAAGGACCCGGAACAACGCCCCTGGAGCGAGGCACCAGCAGTAAGTAGCAATTGCCCATTATTTCCCATCAGTTGGACAGCTCTCATTTCGATTCTCTGCAGGTCGTCGCAGCATCAGCGCCAAGCACAATGCCACAGAGAATGGCAAAGGCGGCGTAGCGGCCCCGCCCACCATAACTAAGTCATATACCAGCACCAAGAAGGAGGAACTGCTGCAGGTCATCAACAAGGTCAAACAGCAACTGGAGAATGTGAGTATATATATATATATATAGATAAAGCCTTGCCCTGGCCTTGCGCCTCAAATGGTTAAGTTTTATTTTTTTTTGTTTTGCTTTTTTCATTTTGTGTTTTATTTTCTTTCTTTTCCGTTTTCTTTTTTTGGTTTTATTTTATGTGTTTCGTCATTTATTTTGGTGTCTGTCCCTCCTCTCCTCCCCACCCACCCGTACACAAAACGACCAAAAAACAAAAAAACACAAAATAAAACGAATCCTTTCCCTATATTTAGGGCACGACAAAGCTAAGTGCCATAGCCGAGGTGAGCGAACGAGTTGACTACAAATTTATTTCATTCTTTCTTTGGAATTGACGCTTACCAAAAACTGATACCTAATCCAAGGCAGCCTCCTCTAACCGCATTGACCCACTCACTCAGCTTGAGACTAACATTAACAAATGAGTTTCAAACATTAAAGCATCAAAATGTTCATAGACACTTTGCTATTTCATTAAAAGTTCATTTTCTACAACGTTAATACTAACTTTATAGAGTGTGGCCGACTTTATCCCATATCCTAAGCCGATCTAACAGAAAAGTCATCTCAAATCATTCTCTTACTTTTCTATAGCAACTGATTTCTAAGGCTAACAATGACCGAATCGTAACAATCATTCATAAAGAGCCTTTAATTGGGGTGTAAAGCCAAAAGTTGTTTAAAGAAAAATCTTAACTGATAGTTCAAATATTATACGATATACACATGTATGTGAAAACTCCACGTTTATGAACAAAACGAAGTGAAAATTTTTTTTTAAAATCTTTAAAACTTCTTTAATATTACCAATTTTAATGACAGATGATTCCACAATAAAACTTTATGATTGGAGTCTCAATTTACAACTCGAACATTTTCCTTATGATAATATTAATATATTCGATAGAGATGTGCATTTATCAACGCATTTCCGCGATAGTATCGTATGTCAAAAAACATAATTTTACAGGAGAAGGTTTGTTTAGGTTTCTCAGTTTAAAACATAGCTCGCAAATAACAATTGAGTGTTTTGCGACGTCTTGAAATAAATCTTTTTACTGAGTATATGAGAAAAATATTTTAAACTTTAAAATGATTAAATAAAATAAAATGGTCAAAATGCTCTTATCATGTCTAATTTTTGAGCTTTGAAAGTTCCTATCTTCACACAAGAATACATTTGTAAGGACAAAAATACATTCGCGCGAACAGTATGTTTTTTATAGAAAATATATAGAAATTTTAGGAAAGTAAGTCTTCTTAAAATATCCTATCTTAGCAAATATCATTATACTTAGGTCTCTCTTAAATACAGCGATATTTTACATATCGCTTTAGTAATTACCTTCGATTGACTTTAAAAAAAAGGAAAATAGACATCTTAAAAAAATAAATAATTTAAAAGCTTACGATTTAAGGTAAATTATTAGTAAACTGAATTTTAAATTTAAATGAAAAAGAATGAATATGTAAATGACTATTAAAATGGTACAGAATTATACCAGATTCCCTTTTAATAATTCCAAATACTTGTAAATATATTTCAAATATAGTCATACAATATTTGCTTATCAAAAAACAAATAAAATAATAAAAAAAAAGATACTATTGCATCGGCCGGGAATCGAACCCGGGCCGCCCGCGTGGCAGGCGAGCATTCTACCACTGAACCACCGATGCTTGTTGGACGAACTCGCCGATCAGACTAGTCAGATTTGCCTCGCTAAAAATAAACTCCACCATTCGAACACTGACAAGAGTAATACACTAACAACACAGCACAAAACCTGCTTGACAAGATAACCCTTTGCCCCTGCCTGGAGTGGCAAGGAAAGCTCATGGGGCATAAGCTTAACCCTCCTCATACAATAATGCTTTGCATATGCAACTCATCTGTCCGAAGAGCTTTGTCCAAACTTCAACTTACCTTTTGATCGTTAATTCCACAGGTCGGCCATAGACCCTTGCGGGGCAGTCGCAGCATATCGGACTTGAGCTTGGCTGGAAATCTCGAGGGTTCCAGGACAACAGTGGGCGGCCCAGGACGTTACACAAAACCAGGTGAGGAGCTAGTTCGTAGAAGGAACTCAGTATATACAGTTTGGTTACCCTTTGTAGGCTAATTTTTGATCTATCCAGTTGATTGCTATAACTTTCTATATATATCTATATCTATCTCTTTTAAAAATATTGCTGTCCTTTGCGCTCAATTGTGGTAAACCAAATATTTTGTATGTTCCCCATCCGAATTGTATTTTACTAACCCAATCAGTTGTTGCTTCCCATGAAAGTTCACAGTATATTAGCCCCACCATAACCACCAGAGAGCCCCCCACTCCGCCTCCACCTCAACATCAACCTCAACCTCAGGCTGCAGCCTCTGCTCCATATGGTCAGTATTCGCAACAGTTCTTCAATTGTGCCGCGCCCAAATCAAAGTTGCAACAGAACTTCCAAACGATGCGGCAAGTGCAGCAGCACTATCCACCGTATCCCCATCATGTGGGTGTACATCAGATACATCCGCCGCCTGGAGTGCCCTTCGGGGGATCCAATTGCTCGCGGGGAGCACAGACTGCCCCGCGGTTGGGCGTGAAACGCAATCCCGGAGGAAATAATCGTCGTACTCCGAGCATATTGAAGCACTACAAATCGTGTCCCGTGTCGCCAGTGCACGAGGAAGTCGAGTGGTCAGCGGAGGCGGACAGAGCCGGAGCAATTGCCGAGCCCAAGCGGCATTCGGTCTATGCAGATGATGCCCGCACAATTCTGGACATGATTCATGCCGATACCGAGAAGATGATCGACGAGATTACACGGAAATACGGGGATATGGATGACATACCCACAAGTGTGGGCGCCTGCTTCCCCTCCTCCTGCTCCATGCCGGCGAATCTGAGGGGCTTGGGCTCCACCGGTGAATCGACGCCCACGGCCACTCCACCTCGTGGTGGACGCACCCAGTATTATGTCTACAGAGAGATCTATCAGTGTGAGCGAAAGGTTTCTCTGTCGGATATACTGCAACCCGAACAGTTCGCTGCCAGCCAACAACGTCTAGATGAGGCACGATTCCTGGAGACCCAGCGGCACTCCAGTGCCAGTTTCTTTTTGAGTAGCTCCGGCCAAATGCCGCATGAGCAGAGTCAGGAATCCCTGCTATCCGATGGCGGCAGCTATTGCAATAGCTTGGAGAGTGTCCTCTCGGATGAAAGCGATTGCAAGAGTGCCCCCTTGGAGCAGGCCATTCTAGACCATTCTAGGCCCATCCCGCATGCCATGCAGCGGCACGCCGGCATCCGGAACTTCATCATCCACGGACCCGTGTCCAAGTCCTACGGCAATAGTCCCAATGCCTACGGGAGCTTTGATTACTACATGCGCCAGGCCACGGCGACGGCAGCAGCAGCCACCTACGATAGCTTCGATGTGACTGGCTACAATCTGGAGCCATTGAAACCGTTGCCCAACTCCAAGACCTATCCCCGGATAGCAGGACAAGCAGGACCCCAAGCCATGGAGCACATACCCAGCATGCGCTCCAAGAATAAGCAGTACACTTCCGGAGTCAATAAATCCCTGAGCACGGATTTTGCCCAACAGCGTTTGCAACGTAATTCCAATCCCATCCAGAATCATCCGACGCGTGGCGGAGCCGCAGGAGGAGGAGGAGAACATCTCTTTGTGCGGAAGGCACTGAAACCCAAACCTCCAGTGCCCGCCAAGCCGCAGAATCTGATGAGCACGCTCTCCTGCCTGGAACAGAAGCAGCAGCAGCAGCAACAGCAGAAGAACTGCCAGTCGAGAACCGCCAGTGTGGTGCAGCAGTTCGAGCATAATCTCCAGAAATTCGAGCGGGAGAAGCAGCGAGAGTATCAGCAACGTCGTCCAGCTATGAGGAGTAGCGTCAGCAGCGGAGCCCTGGCCACACAGAGTTGCCTGAAGAAGGTGTCCCGCTTCGATACCAGCGAGAGTAGCCGTCGGGCGACCAGCATGCGTCAACGCGGCCGTCCAAAGATCAGTGTGCGCTTCAATACCGTCTCCCAGATCAAGTATACGCCCAGTGCCAAGCGGGAGCAGGCCAAGAGAATGAAGGAGGAGGAGGAGGAGAAACAACTGGAAGTGGGCGGTGATTACGGGGAACGTAGCTTCGAGATGTATTTCGCGGAGAATGGAAATGCACCCGAGAATCTGGAGCACATGCAATCCCTCAAATTGTACACGAAGCCCCAACTCCAGGCTGTGGTCGATGAGATCCAGCAGGAGAGGGAGAAATATCGCAAGAATATGGACAACAGCAAGGAGCGCGGTCACTCGACGAGTCATCAGTGCCATAATATAGCCAAGAAGATTGATATAATCGAGAAACTGATTGCCATGGAGGAGCGCAAGATGGAACAGATACGCATGGCCACCGAGACCCGATTGCGTCCGTTCAATTGCAACTCTAAGGAGAAGGGCTACGTCAAGAGTCTGACCATGAACTTCGATATGCTGGCCAAGGGGGGGCAAGATCAGCAGCAGCATACGCAATTGGAGGATGAGCAATTGTCCACCAGTGATGCGGATTTGTGTGCCTATGCGAGGAATATACGACGCAATTGCAGTTTGCCCGATGTCTTGGAGAGCGCCGATTTTTCGTATCATCCGCTCGATGATGTGGAATTGGCCAAGGAAGTTGTGGCCGACGATGATGACGACGACGAGGAGGAGGAGGAGGAAACCACTCTGGATGATGAGGAGATGTTGGATGTTCAAGGTTTGATACCTGATTTGATGCCTTGGTTCTTGTTGTTGTACGATCGCCTCTTCAGTTTCCACTTTCATTTTTAAGCACCCCCAAAAAAAAAACAAATTAAGTTTCTTTTACTTTGATTTTGAAACCACACTCGATCCAATCATTCGTATTATATAGCACTTAGATATTGCTCCCCAAGAGCCCCGAATCCTCTTTACTAATGCCCAAACCCTTTAACAATTTTCCAGGTAATCCCAAAACGCTCAATCCCATGCCCATTGAGGAATCGTCATCCATACGTCGAGCATGCTCCCTAAGTGATCTGCATATGGGCAACTTTGGCAAGCGTAAGCGACCTCCGAAGCACTTAACGCCAAACCCTCGATTTCACATGATTCTTTTTGGTGTCTTTTGTAGCAAGCAAATCGAATGGAACTCCACAGAAGCCTCAGGTGCAGCATCGCAATGGAAATGTCACCAGATCCGCCAGCAAACGCAACAGTCTGCAGGGTAAAACGGGTCTAGGTGCCTCCAGTAATTCCATGAATGTCCTTAATCAGGGTGTAAGTACCTCCCACTAGTTTACACTATTCATTAGCCATCTAAATGTGATCTTTTCCACTCCCCACAGAGCGACTCTGAGGATAGCAATCGCTTGCGAAGCGCCAGCAATGGACAGGGTAGAAGCAATGGACCCATCGGTAGGTTTCCAAATGATAGCTCAGTTGCATTTAATCCATAAAATCCATTTATTTGTAGCTGCCAATCGACAATATAGCAGCAAAATCAATAATGTCAATAACAATCGCCGCAAGACATCTAACTTTAGTAATGGTAATTACCCAAATCATGCTTCATTCACTCCCAGAGAGATTATATATGTATGATTTTCTCGGTTCTTCTTAGCTGCACCCTTGCAAGACGATTCCAGTTCGGAAGAGACTCCAAATAGTACGGCTAACAATAAACCAATTGTGCCGCCAAGACCTAGAAACTTGGGTTTTGATCACAAAAGCAAATTGATCAATAGCAACAGCCCCAACAATGTGACCAGACAACGCGGCGCAATGGGATCAACGGAGGATTATGAAGGTGTGGATTGTAAGTGAACAGAATATGCTCTTCGAATCTGTGGATAACTAACGACGCTTTGTCTTCCTCTCTAGCTGAGGCCGATGTCAAGAATCTGTGCATGAAACTCTATTCGACCACGCAGGCAATTGTGCAATTGCATTCGAGAGTGAAGAATCCCTTGCTGGTGAAAGAGCTGGAGAATGCTCTAATTATGTCCAGAAATATGCTGAGCAGCGTAGCGCCAAATCGGTAAATTTCACAATCAGTTAACCCCATAGGATGTGTTATAGTCAATCCAATATCTTTATGTTTGTTATCGACAATTTCCATGAGAGCCACTTAAGTATAAATGTATAGTCAAATGGTCTCTAAGAACGATCTTTTGGGTTTCACATCTATAAGTAACTTTGATTTACAAAATTAAATGTGTGTCTTATAAGAATTTCGAACCTATTTGATCAACAAATTCAGTTTGGCCCAAGAAAACGGGGAGAAAGATCTACAAATCTATTTCAAAATTTATTTAAGACAGGACCATAAAATAGTTGGTCTTTTGTTTGTGATTGAATATTTGTATGAGAATTAAACAATATAGTAATGCGCAATAATTTGAAAATTAAAAATGAAATTAGAAATCATATCTATTCGAGATTCATTAAAACTGTGGAGATCGAAGTTTTAAACAAAATCGACGTTGAGTATTTATTTCATTTCATAATATGCTTTATTTCCTTCTGATTAAATTTAGCTTAAAGTTAGCTGTTTAAATTACAGAGTTCAGGCTAGTGTCAGCTGAGATATTATATAACGATTTTTTTAATATTTTGTACCAGTTCTATTTTACATGGTAAAGCAAATTGAACGAAAACCTTTAGAAAAGAATGTGTTTAATAATAGATAAAAAAGAGAAATTTTGAGAATGCAAAATTTGGTTTTATTACTATTTTTACTTTGATCTCGATCGTTTTGTGTATGTTTCACGATAGGAAACTCGTAAATATGAAAAAACATGAATATATAGATATAGAGTAGAAATTGTTATAAAAATATACAAGCTCAAACTCTCGCATGTTTGATGAGGATTAACGATATATACGATATATCACTATATAGAATGGCGGAAAGAGATACATATTTCAAATTCTAAATATACATATTTTACTTCGTATATAAAAGTATATAGAGTATAATTCAACATTAAACTTGTTTACATATTCGTAGATTATTTTTGTGTTGGAGTATTTTTAGTAAACCATTTTAATACTCTCCAAAAATTTTTGTTTATATTATCATAGAATATGCCAAATAACATATGCATTCTCAATCTTAATTGCAGACAAATTGACAGAGTCAACAATGGTGGCTTAGCAGGAGTTGGTGGAGGAGGAGGAGTATCCAGTGGCGGCAGCAATCATGAGCAATTGGCCACGGCCGCTGGAAATCTTGACAATGGCGACTATCTAATGATGGTCAATAACTGTGCCGATCTATTAAGCAACTTGGGCACTTAGCACAAATCCGATGACTGTGAGAATAACTCCTAGTGTGTAGGCTAACGATGCAACAAAGAAAAAACTAAATCAACGGGCGGGATAACTAAAAAACTAAACTAATATTTATTTGAAACGATAACCAACAACAACAACAACAAAAACCACAACTGGAAAATGGCAAATCACATTAACTAATTTGTAATTTGTGTGTATTAACAACTAATGTAAAGCTATACATACATACATACATACAGACACATACTTATATATAATTAGTTTATGCAACTAGTTTAAGTTTTTCTCTTGTGTTTCTTCTGTGCGCATGTTATAGTTTTATGATTATATTCTAGGTTTTTTTTCTTGTCTTTTTTCTATGGCAATAATATTTTGTTTAGCCTGAATTAAATTCTTTAAAGTGTTAAGTTTAATAAACAATTTTTGTATGTGTTAAGTGTTATATATTTGAGTTTAAGGCGTGTGATGAAGAACAATGTGACGATGAATGAAAGAATGAATGAATGAATAATGTTGATGCAAATGAGAATGAAAAATGCAAAGTGCGCTTAGTTTATGCCTTGGTTTATTTTTCTTTCTCCCCGATATCTTTCGTTACACAAATTAGTCAAAAAATATAAATTATGCAAGACAAAGAAACTATAAAAAAAATGTCTTCTATAAGAGAGCGAAAGTGTTTTCCAAATTCTGTGTCAAAAAGTTGCATATTCCAAAATTGAAAGTTTATAAACATTTATTCAACTTATGTATTCCCCTAATCACAATTTATATATATACATACATTTATGCACACATATACATATATATATGGACAAACAATCATGAAAAAGTGCTTCGAAAATGTATCGGATTTTAACATTTAGTAATTTCCCAAACAGCACTTTATTCTGTAATTAAATAGTTAAATATTTAATTGTATTTACAACAATTATATAATAATATATTCGTATAATCTATGAACATATAAACTTCTTATATTAGTCCTAAAATTTACAATAATTTACAACTAAATGAATTGTATTAAAATTAACTTACAATAGAACAAAACCAACAACAACAAAAACCAACACCTATAATTAATTAATTATGCTATTTAAACTCTAACTAAACGAAAAAAAAACAAAACTAATTCAAAGCAACAACAACAAAAGTAAAAACAAAAAAAAAAACAAAACGTAAAACATTATAATACATAATGCATAATTTTTGAAAATTTTAAAACAAAACTCGCTTGTGTTTTTTACTTACTAAAATCCAATTTTGAGCGCCTTTCTATCACAATTTTCTGCCAAATTTCATGGATTTATTTAGCATTCAAGTTGTAACTGGCGTTCTCTTTGGCATAACCTTGCATTTGACCTTGGCATATGCATCTTGCATATGACATCAGGTATCAGCATATATATTATATATATATACACTCTATGTACATATATAGCGAACGACGTGTGTGGGTAATGGCAAAACACCAAATAATATTAATACACATTAATTTACTGAAACTAACTGCGACACTATTGTGTATTGTACAATTCAAAATCGTTTAAAAAGAAAACACACAATAAACATTTAATTGAACAAATATCGCTTGCAAAACTCAACATTGAACTTTACGCTATGATTCGATATTGGAAGGACCTGATTTGAGGACTCGACGGGAATTTTTAATTGCAATTGCCAATGTATTTTGCATTTCTGAAAAGTTTTACTTTTAATTAGATTTGGGCCTGCTGCAACATTTACAATAAATAGTAAAGTATATTTGGGTTAGGAAAAATATTTATATTCAGTCGTCGAACTGCTTAGCAATAACCTACTCCAGTTTGTTATATCCGTAGTGAATCTTTTTTGTTATTTCAACACTATATAAGTTAAATAAAAAATTTTAAAATTGAAAAAAAAGATACAAGTTGCATCGGCCGGGAATCGAACCCGGGCCGCCCGCGTGGCAGGCGAGCATTCTACCACTGAACCACCGATGCTTCGCGAATGATCAAAGACAAATTCGCTACTCAAAGCTCCGCTAAACTATTGATTATCTAAAAATAGATTTTCCTCCACACCGACAACAACACTACCCTCGAAAAAAACCTAGTCAAGCCAGATAAGCCACGAGGTTAAAGTGTGGAAAACCGGAAAAGTACTTGCGGAGTAGAAAGGAAAATGTCATGCATCATTGCAACTTTTCAAAATTAATGAAGGAAAATTATAAGAGAGCTCCGATGAACTTTATATACTCTGTAACAGCTTTTAAATTTGTTTTTGTATATATTTATATCTGAAATTATTGTATTTCACTACATATGTATAAAATAGAGTGAATGAACTTTATTTTAACGAGTGAGTAAAGCAACACTAACACAGGCCGACATGATTTTTTGTGACTTAAATTTAAGAGGTGTCCCTAACTCACAAAAGTATGCTATAGATAGTCAAATTATTTTTTTTTTTACATTATAAACAGTTTTAAGAATGTCCTGTTTCAAAAAAATTGTCCTAGTTGCAAACATTGCTTACAAACAATGTAAATTGCTTTTAAATTACTTCCTTAAGATAGTTAATAAATAATAAAAAGAGTGGTATTAAAATTTCTTTATATTTTAAGCAGTTACTTTGAAAAATATCAACCGAAAACCTGACGTGATGGTATATATTACTATAGAACACTTATTAAACTTAAAACACTTTTTTGTGACCTCAAAAATGTCGGCCTTGGTAATAGAAAGAATCTCGACACAAATACTTTTTGAATTACCTTAGCATTTTACGTTTTAACTCCAAAGTAATTATAATTATTATTATAAATCATTCCAGTATTTATTTGTCAATAGACCACAGTTTAAATTTTAACTATTTTGAGTTGTTCGAATTTCTAACATCTGTCTAAAAGGATGCACAACACTTTTGTTTTCACAGACCAAAAAAGCGACATTAACAGAGATAAAAATATTGTGCATACTTTCTGGCTGTAAGAGATATTAAATCGGCCCCAAATAAAGCAATGAAATGCATACCCCAAAAATTAAGTCAATTAAAAATTGTCGATTGGTGTTTTTAATAGAACTTTGAATTCTTCTAACCTCTGTATTTTTGGCTTAACGCAACTTCAAAAACGGTGTGAGAAAGGATTCAGCTCGAAATATGTTTACTCTTTAGAAAATGCCAGGGCTATGTTATTCACACTCATTTGACGACGGGGATGAATATAATTTATAGAATTGAAGACTTTAAAATTTATATATGATAAAAAAGGCAATCTATCACATAGAATAATATTTCTAAACTGCTTACATTGATTTAATTGAGCCAAATGTGAGGCCAATTAGTTCTTGGATTATTAAAATGAATTATTATCTAATTTGTGTTGATAATAATTAATGATTTTCATCAGTTTCCAAACATTTAAAAAGAACTCCTAAACCCAAAGCATTCAGATTGCAGTTGATGCCAAAGTGAACTGCTCTAAAAATTTAGTTTGGAGGGTAAATTTTTCATTCCTCAAATAACGACGTGATTTAAAAATATATATTTAAAAATATCTATATCACTATTTATTGACAGTTAAAAACTAAAGCAACAATATCATAAAATCACAATTTTCACAAACGTTTCTTTGCCTCGTCAACCTTTGAAGCTACATTCCCTGCCGCCCACCATCTGTAAATGCGTCTGAGCATTCGCCAGGGCAGCCAGACGGTCAGAAACAGGGCCAAGAGGACGCAGGATATCACATCGAGTAGCAAATACTGATACAACGGCAAGAAGGCTCCCTGCGACTTCAGATGCTTGGCGCCGCTATGTCTGATGATGTACTCGATCCAGTAGCTGGCCTCATCCAGCGGATGTATAGGATTGTCGCGGAAACGTTGCGACACCTCCAGAGCACTGCGCTTGTACTGAGGCTCATGGATCAGTGTCTCTATATTGCGGACCAAATCATCGGTGGTGAACTTTGAGAAGACCAGGGAGCGGGCATAGCCCTCGCGAACCGACTTGATGGTATTCCTATGCTGGTCGCCGTAGAGGGGAATGCACAGCATTGGCACTCCCCAATAGATGCCCTCCTGGGTGCCGAAGATGCCGCCATGGGTGATGAACAACTTGACATTCGGATGGGCGAGAATATCGTTTTGGGGCATCCACTGCTTGATCATCACATTCGAGGGCAATTGGCCAATCGATTCATTCTCATATTTCCACAGAACCTGCTGCTTCAGCTGGCCAAAGGCCTTCAATATGAGGGCGGTCCGCTCTGGCGGCATATCTGTGCTCTTCATATAGGAGCCCAGACTGAAGTAGACCACGCCATGAGTGGCCTTGTCCAGAAAGGATTGCAATTCATTTGGCAATTTTTTCGCTGGCTGTATATGAGCGCCGCCCACATCGATGAGGCCCGGCATGCTGGGTCGTGGAAGGTCCACACTGCGATGGCTATTGATCAGCATCAAAGAGATATTGCGCTCCAGCTGATGGACATGCGGAAGAGGTCCTAGAAAGAAAAGGCAATACAGACTAGGATTTAAAGGACTTTGTTTCTGTGACTCACCCTCAATGTGATTATTGAAATGCTTCTCTGCCAACTCTTGCATTTTGGGTAGATAGAACCAACGTCGCATCACGGCATCGTACATCGAGAGATATGTATTGTAGGCACGCTGTTGGAAGGTCATTTGGTCGGTATGCGATAGCAAAAGATGTGGTATAACCGACCAAGGGGTTAAAATGCCCATGGCATGATCCATATTATCTGCGTAGCCCATGGTGCCTAAAAAAGGGAATTCGTTAAGATTCGACCTTCAATTGAGTGGAAATATTCTGCTTACCAATCGTAACCACTGGACAATTGAACTTTTTGCCAAACATGAGAAAAGCTTCATGGAAGAATTGTTCCAGAATCACCAGATCGTAGTGCTCATCCTTGGATGCAATCAGCTTCTTAAGTTTGGGATCTTGGAGCGCATGCTCAGTGGTCATCAAACCAATTTGCCACCACATTTGCAGATTCTGGAAATCGCTGGCAAATCTCATGCTGAAAATGTTCTTCTTGGGAACTGAAAGGGACAAATCTCTTTGTTTAACGAACGAACTCTTCTATCTACTCTTTCCACTCACAATGCTTGGGTATATCGAATGAGGGACTCAATATGATCTCTGTTAGATTCTCGTGGGGCTTTTTTGTGGGATGATTGTTCACACTGGTCACCTGATGGCCGCGTTTGAGCAGATCCCGCTGAAAGTGCTCCAGCCACATCCAATGACTGGGAGCCGGGAAGGGTCCCATGAAGAGTATACGGTAACCAGCACCCAGGCCGGGCAGGAAGAGCAAGAATATGCATATCCAGTGCAGCTGCATCTGCGTCAAACATTTAATATTAAATTAACTTAACAGCATCGACAATTAAAATGTCACTGACGAGATGTAGTTTAATTAGCGTCAGATTATCATTAACTTAACTTTATGTTCACTTTTTTTTTTTTTATTTTGTATTTACATATTTGCATAAATGAGATTGCGTTTTGCTTTACCCAACATGGAATTCTATTTGCATTTCCTCATTGCCCCTTATCGCCAGACACTTTGGAATTAAGTATTTAGGTTCTATTTGCTGATGGGAAACACTTTCTCATACAAAAGACTCTAAATTCAGAACAAAATTGTTTCAATTCAATTAATTTACTTCCACTTTTATTCAAGTTTTCAATTGATATTCAATTGTTAAAGCAAATCTAAGGGAACTAACGCCCACACTCCTACAAAATGCCTTATTATTAGTTCTAAGCGATTGATCCGATAGTTTTAATGTTCTTAAGATATATGCATACTATATGGCTAACCGAATGGAATCCATTTTATTTATTTTTAGTCCGAAAACCCAAGTATTCGTATTGCTATACAAAGCTAAGAATAAGTGGAACGATAAGTGAGAATGACATAAGTGAATTAAATTAAGATTTGGTGACAAATTCTGAAGTGAATTTAATGCCAGAACCTACCCAAATAAATTTTATAATGATCTTTCTGTAAAAACTTTCATTTTTGCTACACGGTTGGCTGTATGTTTAAAGATTTCTCTAATCAATCCGAAATTAATTGCATATTTGAAATGGGTATTGCATATTGGGATAGGTCTTTAAATTAACTAAATTTTGATATGGTAAAAATGCTTTGATAAACTTGAAAACTTGAAAAGTAATTTGTTTAATTGATGATTAGGCGAAGTGGATGATAATAAAGAAACTTTGCTCTTTTCTACAATAATAATAAGTAGCCTGGGAAAAAAAAGCAAAATAATTTACCCATATAAGATTTAAATAATAACTATGGAAAAAATCTTTCAAGCTCTTTTTTTTATTATCTTTTATCTAGAATCTTGGTTAAAACGTAGAAATATTAATTGAAATACAGCAAGATAATTTCATCATTACATTTTATAATTAGCGATTAATTTATGAATAGTGCATTACAAAGTGGATTAGACAGCATTCTTTCAAACACTTGGACACCTATGTACCTACCCACATACGGGTGTGTTCAGATACCTTCAGTGAGCATATAAAGTCCAAGTTTATGTGGACTAAATCTATTTTATGCATATTTAATTGGGTCACTTGGAACGCCCCTTAAATTAATCTTGCTCATTCGATACTCATTAAATTTGTTTTTTTGTGAATGAACTTTACCTGTTTAGAGTTTCATTTTATTTTTTGAATTTTTTGTTTTGTTGACTAAACAAACTATAGACTGTCATTGAGATGTGTTGATAAATTGCATGTGGAAGTAAATTTGTTGTTTTATACTATAGTATTGCATTTCATTTCTCGTATTTACTGTTATAATTTACATGCATTGATTTCGCTGCTGTTGGAAATTACATCTGCCCACTTTATGGATTAGCCAAGGTTTCTGGCATTTGAAACTCAAAAGCATTAAACACAATTGTTTATAGTTTTAATGTTTAAGTTTTAATTGCTAATTTGCTTGGACTGTGGTTACAAAATGGGCAATTAAAGTCTTGCTTGTAAAAAGTAAAAACAAACAGTGAATATAAAAGTTAATCAATTTGTTGTTTAATATTTAAATTAGAGAGTTGAAGTTGCAGTTGATGCACTATAGGAGGTATCTTATGTTTGAATCATTGAAACATTTTGTAACCGAACATTTGTTCGAATTTTTTTTACCCTTGAGGGAATAAATTCGTTTTACAGTGTACATACTAGACAAAGAAAAAAAAAACTAAAGTTTTAAATGACGAATTTTTCGAATTTTTTTGTGAGTAAAAGTAGTTTTTTTTTGCCAAAGTTTCTTATTTCTTATGTCAATTAAAAACATGCAAATCAGCGTTAATATTGGACCAACAAGTTACGGAAAATCTTAACTTAACCAAAGTAAAGAGTATTCAAATTGTGATTTGGTCATACCGAGTTTGCCCGTCTTTTGTTTTACTACTTCATCTACTTATGTATCTCATACCATCTAGCTGTCAACTTTCTATTTATTGCTATTTTAATTTGAAACATATTATTCATTTGTTGGTTACGAAATTTGCTAAAGTGATAGATGCTTTTATGTTGTAGGAGGAGTTGCTCACATTTAAAGGGGGAGGGGAATTGCCAAATCTATGAAACCAACGTGCGATGCCTGCAAAGTAGACCAGTTTTCTGAGCATAGCCACTCTGGCTCCCAAATATGTGAGTGTTCATACAAATGAGGAAAAATGCGTAGCTAAAACCGGTTATGATGGTGATTAGGATCCAATACAAAAATGTAGAACCTATATTGAAGATATACCTATTATTTATTTTATAGAATAGCAAATCCTTCATTCTGTTAGGAAAAAAATGTCAGCATAAAGCTGCAAAGGAAATCCATGAAATAAATTATTCAGTTTGGTTTCAGGTTCGTTTTCGTCAGACTTGCTGAATAAGTTTTTAAACTCAATATAAAGCGATTCTAGTTTTCTTTTCAAAACCAAAGGAAAGAAGTAAAATCAATCGATTTAGTATAATTTTTAACGCCTATATAATATAATCTTGGAATTATGGTTTAAAAAACTCGTTCAACTGTTTCTTTGGTTGAGGTTTGTTAAATGAAACAATTTTCGAAAGACAATCCTACAAACATGTTTCAAGTGAGACTTTTGCGTACTTATTTTGTCTTGAAATAAAATATATATGTCGTATTACTTTTGCACTTGCGTTTTACTTTACATTCAGAAATTCGTTAATAATATACTCATTATTACATTTATTTGTTAATTTTTTTGTTCATTTCCAAACTCGTTTTTTTGAGTAATCACCTTTTGTTCAATTCACTCTAATTTGTCAGTTAAATATTGTTTTTTAAAACACAAGTACTCGTATATATGTTTTGTTTTTACGTTTCGAGTTTCGAAATCAATTTGAATGCCGCCAGTATGAACCGCTTCGGTGGAAAGTGCAGTTATCACTGACACCCCAGACACACGAAGGCACTAACGAATACCTCAACTTAATCAGTAATAGCCGCAAAAGCTATGTACATACAGATATATACAAATGTCTATAGCTTTAGGCGACGCCGACAGCAAAGCTAAATAAAGCAGCGGCAGAGTCAGCGGCAGAGGCAATGTGCGAATTAAAAATTATGATCATAATTTTGAAGCCGATTTTCGAATGCCTTAACATACTATATATGAAATGCTTTACCGTGTGTTAGAAGTTCGTGAGAATAGACCACAATAGGAATTATCTGTCAAAATGTTTAAGAAGGATTTGACACTCATCAAGAACTATCCAAATCTACGTAACTTATTTAGATTCACACAAACAACATCTAGAATACTATTTTCAACGGATGAAGAAAACAGAAAAGTGAATATGAAACATAAACGTATATGTGTAGAATGTATAATTATGATATTTAGTAGCGTTACACTTAACTGAGTTGGAAAGCGTACACATATTTAAATTGAGGAATCTATATTTTGCAATTTTCTTGTGAAATTTCGCAACTGTTCGTAAGCTTACTTAATTCTACTTGCCTTCAAACAACCTAAATTGCATTTAGGTAAAAACTGCGTCTAAGCAAAGTGTTTTTCGGAATAAAAATTAATGGTTTTCGAAAGACAGATAAACATCTGTTGATCACAACAACTTAAATATACCGTATTCACAGCTGTTGTGCCACAGTGAGACTTCTGCGTACTTATTTGGTCTTGAGTTTCTATATATATTTTTTTCAATATACAAATAAATAAATGTGCAGATGTATATCTGTTTGCTTTTACATTTAATTACATTTACGATTAATTTGAATAACAAAATAATGTACAAGTAAAATCGTATTGGTCAAAAAAGGAAATAGACTTAAAGGAGAGAAATGTCATTATCTTTTAGCATATCTCATCAATCTCAGTCAGACAAAAGAAATGTTGACAAAGATCCCACAATATAATCATAAAAATGCGTCCAAAATAAAGTTTAAATTGTTGCTCTAATCGTTCATTGATAAGAATCTACTTGAAGGTCAAAGTGATAAAGTGCCCTGTGATTATTAAATGAAAGTAATATAAATTTAGAAGGTTGCCGACTAGAGAGAGAGAGATGACCTACTTAGACTAAAAATATCATTTTGCGATAGTATTAATTATGTAATTTTCTGATCAGTGTTCTAGCTAAGTGAATGCAACCAAATTTGCAGAGTATAATAAACTAAGCTGCTGTCGGCATTGACATATGTCAATCTGGAGATCAAAGCGAATGAGAAGTTATATTATTGTTGTCTTGATCTTAATTTTGTGCAAATCTATGCATGTGCTTAGTTAGAATCTAATTGCAAAGAAATATTTTAACAATTGATTGGCAACAGTCGAGGCAATAATTGCAGCAATTGATGAGATTAAGATCTGTCGAACTCCAGATGTGAGTCTGCCATTCACGTGTTGTTGAACTGGTGGGATATGGGTATATATACTATATTGTAGAAATCCCAATTGGCTGAGCAAACAATTGAAACATTTAATGACTACACGCACATGCTGTCTGTCTGGTTTTTGGTGTTATGAAAAGTAGATTTTTCGGCGGTCAACGAACCGCAAAACCAAAAAAAAAAAAAAATAAAAACAAATGATAATTCAAAAAAGGTGAAATCACCCATAAAAAACACACGAAATAAAACAATGCTTACTGGAGAAAAGATTAGATAGAATTCTACACTGAACGCCAAACAGGATAAAGTGAAAACCAATTATTATTGAACTGAGTAAATTGGAATTACCCATTGAAAATCGCTTCAAGCATTTCCTTGTTCATCAGAATTTGATCAGAGGAAAAAAATAAAACAATGAACCTTACAAATTACATAAGTTGGGTGTGTATGTGTGTGAGAACGTGTTTAATCGTTATACGTAATATTTAAATTTATTAATAAACAAAAGAATATTGAGAAAAAATCACACATTTTCACAAGCGACATTTTTCAGTCGCCCTGAAGTTCAATTCGTCCGATAAGACGATGGCTCAAGGTCGCTTGAAGTCAGTCAGTCAGTCCGAAGCTGTTCATGAATTATATGTATAATTAATGTTTAATTGTCAGCAAACAAAGAATAAGAATAAGACTGTTGGTCACCATGCCTCGAACAGCCTGTGAACATGCAACAAATTAAGCAAAAGAAATGCCACACACAACTGGGCAAATGGGCAACTGGGAAAGCTCTCATTTGTGGTAAAATGTTGAACTACAGAGGAAAAATGCCGAAACATTTCATTGAAAATTGGCACGCTTCATTGGAGCGGAGCACAAAAGTTGCAGCGGAGTCAAGTCGTGGGTGTAGGCGTGCCGCCAGCCCTGACGATGATGACGATGATGGACTGCCCTGCCCTGCCCTGCAGACAAGCCAAGACATGGCCAAGAACGGCACTTTTGAAGCATACTCGTGCCAGAACGCACAAAAAAAACCAACAAAAAAAGGCAAGAAAAACTACATAAAAAACTCATTCACAAAGTCGGGCAGGAAAAGACCAAACAGTGGACATGGCCCAATGAGATTGAATGGTGTATAACGAACTGCTTCAAACGACGAGATCATGAAGATGAGAGGACGAGATTGTGGAAAACATGACAAAAGCAGGAAAAATAAAAACTAGTTTTTTTTCTCCCCCTCAGATATGTATTAACTAAGCCAACTAGGCAAAGCCAACAAACAGATTTGCCTATGCGATCAGTGATCACTTCAGTGTTTGGGAGCTAAGCAAAGGTAGTTTTGAGTTTTTGCAATCTTACATTCTACTTTTTACTCTACGTTCAATGAGTCATTCTTGTCACCCAAAGCTGCAATTGGACTTTTGTGACATTCGAAGCCCTGCCAAGATTTTGCTTTTTGGAATAGAAATATTTTTATTATAGTGTACATGGTTATCCTCATTTGTAATGAGTTAAAAGTTGAGACATTGTAAGGCAGAAGATGGCCGATGGGAAATATTTGGCCCCTATTGCATTTAAAATTAAGTTCCAGTTACTTAACTAACGTCTACTTAGCCGTTAACTCACAGTTAAGACGCAGTTTCAGATAAGTTGCAGTAAAGCCGTACCTAAGTTTCACTTCATTCACTGCTAAAACGCAATTAAGTCAAAGTTGTAGATAAGTTATAGTTAACTCGTAGATAAGTTGCAATTAAGTCACAGTTAAGAAGCGATTAAGTCACAGTTACAGATAAGTTACAGTTACAGTCATAGTTTAGTTGTAGTTAAATCACAGCTGAAACGCAATTAAATCACAGTTATAGATAAGTTACAGTTAAGTCGTACCTAAGTTGCAGTTAACTGACAGCGTGGACGAAATTAAGTCACAGTTATATTCGCATTTAATTTCAGTTAGTTTTCAACCAAGTTCCAGTTACCTAATTTAGAGTAAGGCTTATGATAAGCTTGATTTTAGTTACAGTTAAGTGATATGTTTGAAAATTTCAGCTAAGTTAGTTAGTGTCCAGCTATCTTTAGGTTGTAAAAAGGTTAATGCTACGTTCCAGAAAGTTGATTTTCCTTTTTTCTGAGATTTAGTCGAGATAACTTCATCCTGATCTTTTTATGGACTTGGGAAATGTGAAGAGATTTTATATCGTTTTATATGCCGGGAGGCATTCTCCTGATTTGATCAACCCAATCATTTGTATTGTGTTAACGAGAACTAATAGCTGGCCAAACAACAAGAATCCTTAATGTTCATAATACAAAAGGAAAATGCTTATCTTTTGGCCTGTTGAACGATAAAGTTGAGAATTGTAGAATTTTTGTGGGTTTTGAACATTTAAATGGCATAATAATGAAAATACGTGTTGCATACTTCTAGGGATAACCAAGAAAATTTTCCAATAAAAATGTTATCAAAATCATATTCATTTTGCATCGTCTGAAGTAAACAGAAATCATGAGTTTCAATTAATAATATTTTACCTTTGCTGTAGCATTAACCTCAATTAACTAATTCTTTCAACACTTTGTGTTAGGAAGTAACTTAATTGTATAAAAAATTATAAATTATAACGCGGCAAATGATTGCCAAAAGGCCAAGGAAAGACAATAGAAAGAGCATTGTGTGTTTTTCTGAAGAAAATTGAATGACAATCCAACTAAAGGAGACACTGTCCATTTAAAATTCAACGAATAATTGAGCTCAACATGAATATGGTGCTTTTCCTGACATCGTTTTGGTCGAGTGGAGGACGGTTTGTAGTCCGCCCCTGATCATATGCAAATAGTTTTCCATATCTTTTACGAGGTGCAAACTACAAATTGCCCAAAATAGAGCTGATGCCCATAAATTGAATAGTTCCATTCATCCCACACACCCTGGCCAATCCGTGGAACCCTACCCATATGGGAACAATCGAAACACTAGCCCACAATTTGTTAGTTTGCGCCAATTTAATGTTGACTTTGCACTTCCACTCAGCTGCGAGTAAAACAAATTTGGTAAAATCAAATAGAAATAAAAGAGCAGAGAACAACAAACGGCAGCAGCAGCAGCAGCAAACCTTTTGTATCTATCCATCAATTGACTAAGCGTGCGTTTTCCCAGGCGCGCTTTAGATAAAGACCAAAAAAACGCACCACCGAAACGGGTGGCAAAAACGTTCGTGATGATGATGACACCGACGATTTCCACGGAACCCGGGAACTGAGCCGAACTTCTCCATTCTTCAATTGCGTTACGCAGGGCAATTAAAACCAAAAAAAGCGAACGTTGCGCATGATTAGACCACGAATTTGAGAATATTTCGAGGCGGATTCATTGTCGATCACAATTTGTCCAGACGCCCGACCGCCCGCATCAGATGAGTATGTATTTCGATGTGTTGTGAGCGACCAGCCGACCAACAGTCGGCGGGTGGTCGTCGACGACAGCAGAAAAATTCGTAGACTCTGATAGAGTTTTTTTTGAGGGTTGAGGGCGGTGAGTTGTTTTGGCAGGCCATCATCAACCCCACCAAATAGGCAGCTGTCAATGTGTCAATATTAATTTAATATGTCAAGAACAGAAGAAAAATCAACTCAATAGGTACAATTTAAAATTGAGTTATCAAAGAGATACTTGAGCCGAGCTGCTTCCCATTGAGGGCTGATCTAAAAGGACATTCTACAACAAATGGCAATGACCCTTATAAACAATTTGCCACTATCTTGTAACAATTTGTTAATGAGCAAATTACATGGTATTTACTTATACATGTATATGTAGTTTTTCAAGTTCATTACCTTGACATAACTTATCACATGGACACGCCCAACAAAGGAGAAGTGATTCCACACAGGAAACCCAAAATCCAAAACCAGAGCCACCCTTGGGTTCTTGAGAATTTTTGTTGAAAATAATTTCAAAGTGATAAGCAAACAACCATAAAAACTGTTCAAGCGTATAAGGATGCCCCCTTAGGAGAAGTAAGTAAGTGCATTGTGCGTTTAGTCACTTTCGACAGGGTTGCCAAGTTCATCAAAGACGAAGGCAACATTGAAAAACATTCCATTTAGAATATAAATGACTCTTGAGCTAGAAAATTGGTTTTATTGTATACCATTTAGTTTTAGGATCGTTGAGGATTGATTTGATCTTGGTATTCTTAAATATTGCTTTACAACTAAATGCTTAATTTGACCTTATATTCAGAATAGTTCTCAATTCTAATTGGATTTGTAAGAAATTTATACAAATATAAAGAGTTCACCCTAAAGGCAAAAGGTTTTCAGAATATAATTTGGAATTTTTTAAAACTTTATATACAAAGGATCGACTGATTCAATAAGACTGTTTTTATTTTCGTTGCACATGTCGGAGAACACATGAAACGCAATGATTTTTTAGTTTTTGTTTTCAATTCAATGCTTGCTTTATTTCCAATAATATATCAATTTTTATTTTGATGAAGAAACGTTAATTTTAGCTTAATTTTTCACGCTGGGACATAGAAATGGATTAAACTCAAAACTACTGCTTTAAGAGTAATATGTGATTATAAAGGAAAAATTGATAGAAAACCTTTAAATGTTTTTGTAAATAAAAATATAGTTTCTGTCACCATACTTCGATCCATACCGAATCTGAGTTAGCATTCGAAAATAGTTTAGAAAGATATGGAAAAAGAAACCAGTTATTGTAATAGTAATAATATTATAAACGTATTTTAATGTGTATAATTAATTTATTTAACATTTTTAGTGTTTAGGCCGGTTCTTAAATATACCTGGAGAGTTCTATATAATTTTATTCTTGTAAATATTTCTTAATATTCATTAATTAATTAATTAATTTTAAAATGAATTCATTTATTTGTAGCATAATTTATTAATTATTATTCCCCATTCTCAAATCAAATGTAATTGTTATTTTTTCTAGTAATTGAGATCAAGTGTATGAACTCAAGAAAAAACCTCAAAAAACTCCCCTTTCATATATGAAATTCTTCATGTCAAAGAACTCAAATGGAATTCACCTTTGTCATTCATTTCCAAAATAGAAATATTGCACTCTGAATAGATTTTTGAAAATAATTTCCAATTGCCGGAACTCGCACGTGTTCGTGCGTTCATGTCTATCACATTTTGTCTCTTTTCAATATGTTTTGATAACATATTTAAGTCGAAAAAAACATACATATATAATTGTAAAACGTGTATATCTTTTGCTTAACGTTTATCGGCGTTTTGGTTCCGTATGTTTTTTTTTTTGGGATTGCATTAGAGGGAATAATTTTTATTTTTTTCCTTTTGGTTTTTGCCCCCTTGAGCAATTAGTATGAGTGCAGTTTTATGTGTTTCTTTTTACATATGTATGCCACACAGCTGCCACAGTGTGGCCTAACCTAGATAGACGGCCCTTCTACAATGCTCTGGCACTCCTACTACATCAGTTCTGTCCATCAGACCATCCTGAGCTCGGCATGGGAAGGAGGAAAACACAAATTGTGCGTGATATGAAGTCGTTGTTTGTGTGTGTGTGTTTTGTTATCAGGAATGATCCCTAAGGGTTGCAGCAGTGTTGAGCCTTGAACGGAGGAGAGTGTGGTGGTGGTGGTGGGGGGGGGAGGCGTGTAACCGATATGAATATAACACTCGCATGCAGTTGGTAGCTTCTTCGATGACTTTTTCCTTTATAGGTGTTTTCTGTGTGATTTTATGCATTTAATTTATTAATGAGCTAACCGCAGCGAATGCTTCGTTCTGCCTCTGATTTATGAGGCATCTGCTGTCAGTTGGAATTTTTGATGAATGTCATTGGGTGCGCTCTCTCCTATTACTATCTCCCTCTCCCTCTCACTCGTTTCGTTGGAGTCAAAGGGTTCATTAGCACGGCAAAAAAAAAAGGATATTCACACGACGAAACTCTCGAGTGTGTGTGTGTGTGTAGTGTGACTTATGTAACTTAATAGGCTGATGAAAAATGGTTAACAGATTTTTATCACTCAACATGCCCGCACAACGAAATTAAAACGAAGGAGCGCTGACGATGACAACGACAATGACAACAGCAGCAGCAACAACAACAACAACTACGTTGTTGCAACAACATGTGGCAAAGCCAATGCCCAGCCAAATTGTATCCACATGTGTCTACGTAGTACACACAGACATCCATTGCAAGTGTGACCCTCGTGTTCTCCCCCACCATCCACAGAGATGATGATCATCATCAGCAGCAGCAGCAGCAGCAGCAGAAGAAACACCGCTAAGCAAATTGAAAAATTTCAAGTCCTCAGCCTCTTGGCGCTCGCAATTGCTCAATCGCGTATTTTGGCGAGAGTGAGAGAGAAGACACAGACATAGAGACTTATGGAAGGAAGGGCCAAGACATCTTCTGAGCACCCAGCAGACGACTCTTCTAGAGAACAGGCGGTGCTCATCAGTGAGGGACAGCCAGAGATGCGCAAGAACTGAGTGGGGGCTAAATGAACTATAAGTCTACTAGATTTATATAGCGTAAATACTTATTATCGATAGGTTCACCGTATGGCAAAATAAGATTTCATTACAATTTGATTTTCGTCGAAATTTACACCACTAAATCTGTTTAAAACTATTTTGCGAGTCAAAGAAGCACAAATTAAATGCAATTATATATACAATATATAGAAAGTTTTGTTTATATCAATATTAAACAATGTCTTTCTCTATTGGAAGAGTGGAAGATCATAGAATATTTCTGAAACTAATCTACTTGGCAGGGACCTCAACAGTTCTCAGTAATATTTGAGGCAGTTTTTGCTTTGCCATTTTCACTTGTTAGGATAATTACACATTAATATCTGTATATTTTCATTCTCAACATTATCTAATTCATATTAAATGCCCACGAATACCAGTCTAAGGCTTTGTTTTTGCCCTCTAGCATTTTCCGCAAAAAGTTCTCGCAATCCTTTCAATTAAACCTTAATTAAAATTTAGTTGGGCTCCAAATTTACTAAAATTAAAATAGAGAGAGATTGTATGTGGTCTCATTTTGATTAATTTCTATAAAGTGAATTGTTATGACATCATCATTATATTGAAATATATTTATATATTAAAACGTCACAGTTATTATCACAACAAACATTTTTTGAATGCAAAAATAAAACTCAAAATTAAAATTTGTTACTTTATTTTGTATTTTATTTATCTCTTCTGTAATTTTATGAATTAATAATATTAAAATGAATAACAAGACAGTCTTAAGCCAATAGTTTCAGTTACTAAAATTGGATTAACTTATTAGGAATGAGATTGAGTCTTTGACGAATTCGAAAAATCAAAATGGATCAGCTTTCTCTATTAGGAAAATAATTCTAGTCTTAATTGTCTTTATCCTTTCTAAGTGATCTGATTCTAATTTCAAAAAGTGACTTAGGTGTCTTTTCTATTCCTTTTGCTATTCCTAAAAACTCTATTTGATCTCAAAAACTCAATTAAATGGATCGAAAAGTATCTCGAAATCTGGAAAATGTTAAACTCGAGGAAAAGGTTAATGCTATGAAATAGGGTTTTACTTACGATTTAGTGTGCTCATCACTAAATATTGTATCTATGTAGATACAGATACATTTTATGGCTATTGGGCTGGCAGCATTCGCGCGTTCGTTGAGCGGACCGCGTCGCATAAAAGTCACTCGCGGGTGCGCCACAGCCTGCCGCTGCTGCTGCTGCTGCCGAAGGGGGCAATAGCAACAACAACAACAACGGCGACGCGTCGCGACGTCCAAAAAGGCCTCCTCATTGAGCGCACTGCGTACGAAATTTTCTTTTTCGAGTTCCCGTTCAGTCTGTGAGAAAACGTCGTGGTGTTTGGTTCATTTTACCGATATCGTATTGGGCGACTTATCGAACGAATTCGTTTCGTTATTGCGGGTGGCGGCAAAAGGAAAACTCGGAAAACTCGGCGGCCCCTTCAAGAGTTTTTCCATGTGAGTTTTGTTCTCGCTGTGCGTAGAAGTGTGTGTGTGTGCCTGTGTGTGTGTGCAGTAAGTGGAAAAGCGCACATTTTATAAAAATAAATAAAGAAAGAAATGAAAATGAAAACGAAAATGAAAGAAAAAAAATTAATTTATTTTTAAGTTTTGTTTTTCCTCCATCGACATCTTCCGCGCCGTTTCCCGTGGCATTTTGTCGGCACTTTTGGTTGTTGTTTTTTTTTTTTGTCGCTTATCCAGTGAATTCTGGCTAAAAAATGTGTGCTCAATGGAAACGTCTGTGCTGAAGGCTCAAAACTCTCAAAAGAAATGTGCATAAATCAGATACAGAACTCTGCTAATTGACCGTGAATAACGGCAAAGAGTGTTGCACATGTGTGCCAGAACGAAAGAAAGTGCATAAATTTTAAATTGAGTTATGTGAAGTTGCAGAAAATAATTAAAAATGATCAACAAATAACCAAACTCTGAAAAGGAAATACAATAATATGTTGATGAAATATTTCAATTTAAACTGATCTCAATGGGGATAAACCACGCCATATGACATTTACACAGAAGATCGTTACCCATTGATCAATGGCGTTAGTCGAACAAAAGTGTTTGTGATCGTAAATCAAAAATGATCCCCCCGAAAAATAAAATAGTGTGACTAACTAAGCCACCAACACAAAAGTGAGGAGTGGAGCCAAGGCGAGAGAGACAACTTTGGGAAAGCGTTCAAATCGGCGTGGGCATCGACGCCTACCAATTTTCCCAATTTCAAACCATTTTGGCTTATCAAATCAATTTTTGGTTTTTGTTATTTTTTCGGGGCTACTAAAAAAAGAGCCGAGATATGGATGCGGAGGTCTTTTGTCTATATGGCCACTAATTTCAATGATTATCATAAAAAAGCTATATAAGTAAGCCAGTTAGAGAACTTTCGACAAAAGTGCATTTTGTATTTAGAGGGGAGGGGGAAACGGTGAAATTGTCGAACAATTCTGACAGATACATTTATTAATTTTTATGTACATAAATGCCTACTCGAACACACGCGCCTATCATAAAAATGCGTCACATTAAGGGCTGCTGGTGGATGCGGCAAGGCGTCTCGAATTGTATTTTGACTGCCCGTCGCGGTGCCATAAAAATATGCTTAATGGCGACAGGAACTTGGGCCATGCAACAGCAGCAGCAGCAGCAGCAGCAGCAGATGCAGCCTGCCCATAGAGACAATATTAAAATTAACAAGCAAAATTAGCAAAGTGCACAAGGAGACGCCCGAAGGAGGCATTACTCTGTGCAATTGACCTCATGATGTCGAACCTGCTGCTGCTGTTCCCTCGAAATTCTTCTTACTTTGGTGGGGACCGCAGCAACACCCGACGGCGACGACGACGACGACGACGACTAAGTATTTTTAGATATCCCAAGCGTAAATAATTCATTTTCCAGTCACAGTTGTTGACGATCGTCGCACGAAACTGAAAGTGACGGCGAGGCAGGAGTACCTAGGAGGGAATCGACTTGATTTGATTGCGCCCAAGGGATCAGAGGGGATCAGAGGGGGGATCATTGTTCCAAACCATTTGCATTTTAAACTTGAAACTATTTTGAACTTTGACTTCAGTTGCGAAACTTGAACTAGAAATTCCACTTTAGCCAATTTAGATGCTGTAAAAAAAAAAAACGAAAATCTCTCATATACTCGGCTAGATGGCTTAAGTTTGCCGCTTTGCTGCGATTCCACTTAAGTTTCTTTTTATGGGCGTCCCGAAAATACAATAAATTTTACTCAGCGCCATCGCCACAGACACACACACACGCACACACACACACACACACTGACCATATAACTTTACACTCTCAAGTGGAGGAGTCGAAGCTCAGGAGCTCACAAGGAACAACTCTTTGCCTCCTCTCATCCTCCTCCTCCAGCAAAGCAACTCAATTAAGTGTCCATAAAGATATGCTCGATACCGGCTAATCAATGATATATGTTCGACTGAATCAAGTCGCTTGATATCTCCTGAGCCATGGCCATAAAGTAAGACTCTCTCGCAAATTGGTGTACTTGACGCAATCGCAAGAATTTGTTTGTCAAATTGAAGAGATTTGTTTGCATTCGGCAATTAAAGCAAACAAAGTTGTTTGATGGACAAATTGACTTCTACGCAAATCAATTTTGAACAGTAAATGAAGTGATTAACAGATTGTTGGAAGTGGAATTTCCTTATGAAAATGAATACATAATTGTATTAATTGCCTCTCCATACCGTTGCAACGATATAAGTAGATATAGATGTATTGTATATTCTGGATTCATTATTTTGTGTGACATTTAGAAGTAGTTGTGTGTTGAAGTCGAGTAATATTTACCAGTTCTTCATGAAGAGAACTTCAATAGAAGATCCTTCTCATTTTCAAGGGTTTAACTGGATATTGAAATGAATTACAAGGAACAAATTTAAATTTGTCATTAACTATCTAAAGGCAGAATCCCAAAATTCTACGTTGATCTTTCTGAATGATTTATAAATCTTTCATCATATATAATTGATTAATGATTTAGTCGAAAAACATGAAATTTAATTTATTAAACAGATTTTCATAATAGAAAAGTAATTGTTAAAAATACTTTAACCCAAAGGGGGAGGGGGTTAGTTTCGTTAGCTTATTTCCAATATGCACATCTTAAGGGGCATTTACACATTTTCTTTTCAAAACCAGAAATACTTATAACTTCAGAGGATCATGAATATTTTGACTTTAAACCTGGCGCACATTTTCTATATCATTCTTAAATAGAAGGTTTTTAATATGTTCCTGATACGGTCAATATATAAAATTGGGTATTTCGAAAATACTTTTTTTTGGCTTAATTCTTAGCAAATTTACATGAACTCGAATTTTTCCTCATAGATCAATAAACTGGAAAATAAAACACTTTTTTTACCTGGAAAATCTAACCAGAAGTTAAATTCCACAATTTTAGAGTGGTATTCCCCATAACCGAAATATAAAATGCATATCGATATAGATAAGTGAATTAATTAATACATAAACAAAAGAAACACTTAGTGTATAAAATATATTTATCCAAAGACATGTCGCAATATAAAATACCAAACAGAAACTGTCACTCCCATCTTGAAGGTAATCTGACCTTAAATTTCCAACTCAATCGCTACTGTAAACGGTTACCATGTTAATGTATCGATACATTCTCTGTGTATCCCCAGTTGAAGTGTCAATTTACAGAAATTGAAAGAAACAAATCCATTTTTAATTGCAGTGTAAAGCAATCACAAAAATAAACGGTTCAACTCATCATTCGTCATCGGCAGAAACGAAGAAACGAAAGAAAGAAAGATAAATAAAAGAAGTTTTCGAATGTGTTTATGAAAACTTCAACAAATTGAAACGTAATCGGGCGAAAGCTGACTGGCAAGTGCGTGAGGAGATTTTGTATATTGGAACTAGAGAGCTTCAAAGGAGAAGATCTCGAACTATTCCCTCCGCCCTCCACCCTCGGCCCTCTGCCGCAAATGGCAACTGCCAGTGAAAACGCATGAGTTCTGTCAACGAAATGACATGCAGCATCTGTCTATGTAGAGCCGTGCGTAGACCAGGACGTGCTGCTGTGCTGTCGCAGCTATTTTTATGAGGCCCCCAGCCTCCAAGACAACAACGAAGACGAAGACGAAGGCGAAGACGACTGGGACGACTGGGACGACGACGGATGCGTGGCCCCATGAAAAATCAATTAACACGCAAAATTATTAAAAGACGAAAAACAAAAACGAATAACAAAACGAGCACTCTTGTGTGAGGGGCACTTCATCTCCATACGGATCTGAAACTAGATTTCCATCTGCAACTGCAGAATCCGTATCTCAAACGGGGCTGGCAATATCTCTCATCTTATAACTTCAAAGCAGCTGCAACGGAATGTCGCGCCTCTATGGATTAGGATTTCTATTTGCCGTGCTGCAATTGCTACATGGCGGCTGCCAAACTGCCACAGCCATGAAAGGTGAGTAAGTAAGGGGTACAAAATTGGGTATGGGAATGGGGGGAACATCAGAACTTACAGTTAATTAAATGTTACGACTCGAACTCGAACACAGTCGGTAGCCAGCGCGACATACAGAACTTAATACCCGGGCATAAACATGAGATTTATCATGGCAAATGATCAACGCACGATTTATGCTCATTACAAATATGGCCAACCACGAATTGGCCACGAACCACAGCAGCAGCAGCAGCAACAGCATCTCTGGTAACAGAAGCAGAAGCCTTCCGACTCTCTGGTAGCAAACGTGGGCAATGTCCAAATTGCATTTACTTATCCGACAACAAATACATAAATAAATGTCAAAATAAAGATTTGCAAATGGTGCACAACAAAAAAAGGAACGAACGGTGCACTGTGGACTCCGATTCAGATTCAGATGAATGCCCATTTCACCTACAGCCTTCACACTCACTAAAAACCGATAAGAAACACTCTTTCGCCAATTTAACTAAAAGCTTTTCAAATTTCACTAAAACATCCATAATAAATTGTTACTTATCTGCCTTTTACTTTTCGCATTTGCTGATGATAAATAGGTAGTTAATAAGAAAGTATCTGTTAGTGTGTTTTGACTAAATGTTTTAGTTTTTAAACCTACTTAGCAAATATGATTTACACAGACCATATGGACACAGTTGTTTAGTAGAGTTTACAACGTTTAGTAGAGGTTCTTAAAGATCTCTATAAGATATTTTTTCCAGGTCCCAAAACATGAGTTTTCTATTTTTTACAAAGTGTCCTATCACAATTTAATGTTTTACAAAATTGATTTTCTTTCGTTAATTAAAAGAAACATGATTTTGATTTTTAAGATTTTTAACAAAATGTAGACAAAAGTTTTATTAGTGCAAATTCGGGTGGGTGGTAATGGGTGAAGAAATGACCAAGTTAGAGCAACGTTCAGTTGATGTTGCCAATTTCCCAATGTCTCCATTATTTACTTCTAATTAACATGTTGTAAATGTAATTGATTTAGTCAATTTTGATGACTAACATTCTAACAGAAAATTACTTCGATGCAATCGAAAGTTTTGCTTTACGATCGAAAGGATTGACAAAATATCCCCCAAATTTGTTATTAAAGAAAATCCTATCCAATGAATTAAAAGCTATGTCTATGATAATAATGTCTACTTCGGATATACTCTATGAGAACTTACAAAATCAAGGTGCCTTTAAATTCGGTTAGCACCTTAGAGAATTTTTTGAAAGGTGGCAAATTTGTGTATCTTTCCATTCATTTAAAATATTTACAAAAACTAGCAGCAAAAATATTCAGCAAATACGTGTATTTAGTATACGTCTAAATTTGTAAAGAATTAAAATAATAAAATTACCTGCTGAGTCGATTGTCTATACATAAAAATGTAGTATAGAAGCTGACAATAAGACGATTCTCTCTGAAAATAGATGAGCTTCATATGCACTAGTTTTTGAGATTACTCCACAGCCATTTTCAAGTGCTGTAACTATTGACTATCCAACCAAAACATAAGAGTTATTATACAATATGTTGTGTCCATAGGTTTTACTCCGTCAAAGTCAATGTTCGGCGAAGCCCTACGGTTTTATTAGTAATATTCGAATGTCTAACTAATTTAAGCGAACGCTTTCTGGCAGAGTTATACTTACTTCCCGTTGTTACCTCAACCTCAAATGGCAACTTTCCCATTGGCAATGCTCCATGGTAACCTCCCTGCGCCCATAAAATCCAACTACTTAACAACAATGCGCCGTCGCAGTGCACTTAACGCATTTTTCACGCTTGACATTTGACTTGGGGCGCACTTTTGTCGTCGTCGTCGTCGTCGTCGTCGATCTCTCTCCACTCACTGTTTCTGGGCTTTTGAACGACGAACGACTGAACGATGGTGCACCGCAAACGTTGTTGCCGCCATTTATTTGGTGCCAAGGCACGCACACGGAAAGCAACAGAAACATGCTCTTAATTTTTCATACACTATGTATAGCAGAGAGAGTATATATGTATATATATTTATTTTGGTTTTCGGCGTAAATGTATTTTTAATGATATTTTTAGTTTCAATGTGACGTCACTTCGTTTTTTTTCAAGTTGTCTGTGAATCATCCGCTCACAGTGCGAAGCGAATTTTCACTTTTTTGCTCCATTAGATATGTATATATATTTATTTGTTTTTTATGTCTAAACGTTGTGCCAAATTCAGAAAAGAAGAAGAAGAAGACACAGCAAAGCAGAGCAGAGCAGAGATACAAATGTATCTTGTGGATCTGTGTATTGTCGATGCGCCATATGCTCGCCTGTGTGTCGTCTTGATTATTCATTATTTCTTCAATATAAATATCAACACATGCTCACTACGGTTAACTGCAAGACAACTAAAAAAAAAAAGAAGGAAAATTAAATGAAATAAAAGTCGCTTATTTTACATATGAAATTTATTTCGCCGACATTTGTTTGTCGTCGTTGTCGTTTGGTTTTTCCCCCCATTTACCCCTTTTTCATGTGGATAGATATTTGCATTCACGCTACCGGAATTGAGTCATGTGAAAATTTGTCTCTATATAACTTGTCGATTGTCGATTGTCAATTGCCGATAGTTGATAGTTGCATTCGAGGAAAGGGAGGACCACCGTATGCTCATAATTGAATTTTATGTGGCCCCGGAGTCTAATTAGGGGAAGACAGCGACCAGCAGCAGAAGCAGCAGCAGCAACATCGATTGCCTTGCATTTTGAGGGGGTTTTGAGCAGAGACGCCATAAAACGCAGAAAATGGGAATGGAAAAAATGCTAAGTCGAATGGTTTCCTCAATGTTCAAGGCGGTTTTTTTATTTGATTTAGATTGATCTCTTAAGCTGTTAAATGGCCCAATAGAATGTTGAAAATGTGCGAGTTTAGTTGAGAAAATGTTTTCAACTTGCTGGTTAAGATATCATTAAAAGATCTGAATTCTGGGTATTGCCTGCCAAAGATTACAATGATCTTTAATGATCATGGAATGGAAGAAATTATCAAATAATTTCTGATGAATACATTTAAGAAGAATTATCTAATCCGCTCGTATAGCCAAAGTATATTCATTTGTGTATAGAAACAACTAAATTTCAGGGCTAAGATCAATAACCTTAATGCGGTATTCGTTGTGATCCATATATTCCAGTTCATTACTTTTAATCGAAATTGTGAGCATACCAAAAGATGTTTTTGAAATGTATTTTCGAAATATATTTCCAAACTTTGCAAATATATCAATATAAAATGCAAATTTGTTAATTTGTAAAATTTAAACTAATTGATATAATGATAAAATATATCTCTACATAGAAAATTCGTAAACATGCTTTAAAAGAAATATTTGAATTTAAAGAAAAATGGCAAAAAGATTGAATGTTTTTTTTTTTGCTTGAATGATTGGCAAGAATAATTATTTGTTTATACAAACTAAATTATGTATACAAATTCTTCCTGGTTCTTGTATTAAATATATATATGACTCAGTTAGCAAACTCATTTCTTACCTAAGAAATGCAAATGACTTGAGAGAGAAATATAGGCAATAAGTTATTAAAATGTTGTCAACCAATTAGGGTAATAACTTTGCAACATTAATAGATGGACACTATCAAAATCAATAATTCGTGACATTAATGTACAACTAAACATAGAAAACACAATAAATTGTCACACTTTACCAAGTCCAGCGACACCAATTGGCCTCTCAAGTTCATAAAATGCAACGAAACTCCATAAATATCGAATGGAAGTTGCATGAAATTTAGTCAACATCACGTACTAAGACCACAAATCACATACAATGGCAATAAACTGTGACATTATTAGTGAAATTAACCGACAGAAAACTTCACATTCATATAAAATTATAAATTGCCAATGTCAGATAAAATTTTTAATGAATGGCATCGCAACATGGAAATATGTAGCCCGATTCGGCCCACCAAAAGAGCATTAATTAAAGAGAAACAACAAAAACCAAAAAAAAAAAAAACCAAGCGGAGAACTGTTGCAGTTGCCCATGTTGCTGCTGTTGCTGTTGTCGTTGATGCAGTTGTTGTCGTTGTGCGGGCATCAAAGCCACGGCATAAAATATAAAACCAAATATCTATGAAGAAACGAGAGGCGACATATAACTCAAATAAAATAAACATTGGCCATAACATAAATATTCGCTGGCTCCCTTCTGACGTTGCTGCTGCAGCATAAAAGATAAACATAAATTTAGCATTTCTATCAGAGATGGGGAGAAGTTGTGTAGCGGGTGGGTCCACGGTCGGACCCGTATGTGTTTCGACTTTAAAGTCTTACCAAAGTGTCTTCGCACAGTAGAGATCTAGATTAGATCATCAATTTAATTTATATGTTTTATAGGAAATACATTTAAATTGGGATTTAAATAAATAAATGAATCGATAGATATTTCTAATGATTAGGATTCCTATTTTAGTATTTTGATTGAGATTGGCTGAGAAATTGAAGACTAAGAAATTGAAGAGTAGAAAATAATATTAACATCAGTGGAATAAATATTTCTATATACTTATATTTTATTCCTTATTTATTATTATATAAATATGTATGATTATTTATCTTAATATATTTTATTCCTTATTTATAATTCGAATGATTATTTCTAATGATTAGGATTCCCATTTTAGTATTTTGACTGAGACTGACTAAGAAATTGAAGAGTAGAAAATAATATTAACATCAGTGGAATAAATATTTCTATATACTTATATTTTATTCCTTTTTTATTATTATATAAATATGTATGATTATTTATCTTAAAAGCGAAATAGTAGAATACAAATTTTTGGAAAAATAAGATTTATTTTAAATGAAAAGCCAAGAAGACTAAGAAATCTCTTAGAGTTCGAATAAGTTCCACAAATTTAATAACATTTGTTGTATACTTTGGCTTTTTGTTGGCTCCTTTTTAGATGAAAAACTAAATTAATAAATTGTAGAAAAATAATTGAAGTTTGCCTTAGAGAAACACAAAACTGAAACGAGACAAATCTAAGAGGAAAAGCATAAGAAATCATTTTAAGGATCTTTATCATTTAATAATATGTATTTGCTGTACGAAGACTTTGTTGAACGCCTGTAGATCTATGCTTGGCTGCCTTGTCGCCTGCCAGCCTGATAGTTAGACTCCCTGCCACTGACTGCAGTGGTGCCTGCATTCAGTGGAGTTGCAACGCATCTGTTGCCATAATTCTTGCAACGTGTGCTCGCTTTTCGGGGGCGTTGGCTGATGATGTCTCATTTGTTGTTTGGTCGACATTTGACGCGCGGACTGCAGCAGTTTTGTTGATGCAAATTGCATTTATTAAACACGCAGCGACTTCCTGAAAGACGCGTATTTTATTTAACCAACGATAATGCCGCCTCCGCATTTGGCTCTTTGTTGTTCCCTTTTGTTTTGCTATAAGGCACGCTCGGCAGCCAAATATCAACAAGAAAAGTATCTTAATGTAGGTCAAACTCGCATCGCATCTCGCGAGTGTTGGGAAAGTGTTTTTTAGGTTTTCCGCCTTTTTTTTCAACGCCTGATTGCCGCTAATTGGCGTCAAAATGCCTCGCAGCCAACGCAACAAACCAAAATCCGACCATCAATAGTTGCCTATTTGTTGCCCATTTTGCCTTGTTTATCTTGGTTTATCATGTTGTCTGCCATTTGTATGCAACTGTTTCATAAATTTTGTTTTCTTTCTTTTACATTAGATATTTATGTGGGTTAGGTCAACACACATTTTCGTAGATATGTATTTCGTATGGGCAAAGTTGAGCATTTGACATTTCCTAAAGCAGATTTTTGTAATTCTTGAAATGTCTAAAGAGAAAAAAATGTATAATGTTTCGTTTAAGATCTGGGGAGAATGTGACAAATTTAGATTTAAACAAAACAATAAATCATGCAATTTGAAAATATATACATTAGGATGTGAAGGGTGAAGAGGAATACTCATTAGTAGCGGAATTTTGAATACCCTAACTCAATAGCTAAAATATAAGACTCGTTTCATCTAAGTAATAGTCATTATATGAATTGGGAATTTCTTTCAATTTTTAATCTCGTAGCCAGACCCTCAACTCTTTTAGTTATTAGGGAAACGTAAACTATAATTATACCCCTTCAGCTTAGAAAATTCTTAGGAAATTTATTCTAAGAAAATTGAGGGCAATAGATATTGGCAAAGAGTGAGGCAAACAAGACGCACAGCTAATTAAGCAAATCAAGATACAAGATGGATCTCAATAGCTAGATAAATGACTGACAGGGCGACCTCGGAGAACTGACTGACTGACTGAATGACTGACAAGCTGTTGAGCAAGCTGACAACTGGACAAAGTGAATATACATACGAATAGAGAACTAATCGAGCTGGATCGAGTAGGTGTATCTGCGTGATTGGGGATTGTATCTGATGAAATGCCAATCTCAATTTGAAATTCTTTGCAGTTTCACTATTCGGCGATGGGTATGTGTCGATGCCGCTGCAGGAGGCCAAAATGTCAACGAACATACGCGTCAAGTTTCGCACCAAGCAGGAGGATGCATTTCTCTTCTTGGCCGCTGGACGCACCGATTATTGCCTGCTGCGCCTAGAGAGTGGCCTCATAAGTCTGAGCTATAAAATCGAACGGGATGTGATACAGGTAAAAGTAATGCTGGCCAACTGGCTAGAGAACTACTATATACTGATATATGATTCCGATTTCCGTTTAACAGTTGCGCTCGCCGAAGAAACAGAAACTTAACGACCTCGAGTGGCACGATGTGGCTGTGCAGCGATTCGAGAACAACATCACATTGCAGGTGGATGGTCATTTGATGCGCAAACAGCTGCCTGGCGAGTTGCCTCCACTTAATATTCATTTCGGCACCTTCCTTGGCGGAGTTGGCGATTTTACGGCCGAGTTTTTGAATGATGTAATCGGCTTTCGTGGCTGCATATCAGATGTGAGCAATAAAACAAATATACATATACGAGATCACAGTCAATAAACCGATCGACTTTCTTTTCATAGGTCTTTTACAACAACATTAACATCATCAAACGGGCCAAGGATCGCACTGGTCACACGACCAGCACTGGCGTGGCTTGGATCTGTAGCACTGAGTTCGATGGCAAAGTTCAGGATGGAATTAGTTTTCTGAACAATGATTCATTTGCCTTGATGCTTAAGGAATCGCATGGAACGGGCGAAAGGTATGAATACAAATACACTTGGAAAAAAAGGGGACTGTTTCTTTACAATTTATCGTTTCAAATTTACTTTTTCTACTGTGTGATCAGCTTTTCTAAGGCTTTACTCTTTTTCCCCTACTTAATTTACTTGTGATTCTCAACTGGTTTAACCACTTGTAATTCCCAACTTGTTTCAGAATAAAATGTACCAAACTTTTCCAAAAACAAAGAAGGGTTAAAATAGTTTTCAACATTAAATGGAGTTCGTTAAAAAAGATGGCTCCAAAAACGTTTTCGAAGTGCTTTGCACATTTTCCCCTACATAATTTACTTGTGATTCTCAACTGGTTTAAGCACTTGTAATTCCCAACTAGTTTCAGAATAAAATGTACCAAAACTTTCCCAAAAACAAGGAAGGGTTAAAATGGTTTTCGACATTAAATGGAGTTCGTTAAAAAAGATGGCTCCAAAAACGTTTGCGAAGTGCTTTGTACATTTTCCCCTACTTAATTTACTTGTGATTCTCAACTGGTTTAAGCACTTGTAATTCCCAACTTGTTAAAGCGAAACAGTTTCAGAATAAAATGTACCAAAACTTTCACAAAAACAAAGAAAGGTTGGTTTTCAACATTAAATGGAGTTCGTTAAAAAAGATGGCTCCAAAAACGTTTGCGAAATGCTTTGCACATTTTCCCCTACTTAATTTACTTGTGATTCTCAACTGGTTTAAGCACTTGTAATTCCCAACTTGTTAAAGCGAAACAATGGAGTTCGTTAAACTAATGCTTCCAAAAACGTTTGCAAAGAGCTTTGCACATTTTCCCCTACATAATTTACTTGTGATTCTCAACTGGTTTAAGCACTTGTAATTCCCAACTAGTTTCAGAATAAAATGTACCAAAACTTTCCCAAAAACAAGGAAGGGTTAAAATGGTTTTCGACATTAAATGGAGTTCGTTAAAAAAGATGGCTCCAAAAACGTTTGCGAAGTGCTTTGTACATTTTCCCCTACTTAATTTACTTGTGATTCTCAACTGGTTTAAGCATGAAATCCACTTGTAATTCCCAACTTGTTAAAGCGAAGAAACATTATGAAATAAAGTAAACAAAATAGAGTTTAATTAGACACATTCGTTCATAAAACGGAGCATTTTCTCTGGGTGTAGTAACTTAGATAGGCTTTCCAACTTCGAACGGACTTTAACCATATAACACTCTCTCCAAACAGTCTCTCTCTGCAATTTCGGACGATGGCCCATTCGGGTGTGATTTACTTTAATGGCGGCTATGATTTCGTATTGCTGGAGATCGAGGATCAGCACATGAAACTGACCTTCAACAAGGCTGGTAGTCTGGTGCAGTTCGTAACAAATGAGACCATCTCCGATGGCAAATGGCATCGCGTTGCATTGCATTATAGTGCTGCCGGGGCAGAGCTATTGCTGGACGATGCCGCATTGGCTTATCATGGCGAACACGCTAATGACACGAAGGCGAGCATAAATCTTGAGAAGAGCGTCTTCTTTGGCGGCGTCCAGGAGGAAATGCGCCGCAGGCTAATCAACAAGGGATTGCGTATCAACGAGATTAGTTTCAAAGGCTGCATGCGTGGACTGCAAGTTAATGACTTGGCCCTGGGTTTCGGTGAGATGAAAATCTCGCGGCACCTGGCTTTGAATTGCCTTTGGAAGTATCCTTGTGTGGAGTTCAATCCTTGCCTGAAAAGTGGTGTCTGCAGTCAGCATGGTGTGGATGAGTTTATATGCTACTGTGATCAATCCTATTGCATCAAGGCGGACTTCCAGGGACCTTTCAAGGTGCGTTGAAGTCTTTAATCTATCCTATTTGATGTTTATTTAAGTTCTTATCTCTTAGATCTTCACGGATATCAGTCCCGAGCTGGAGCTACTCTATGTGTCGCCCATGCAGTTGTTGGAGGGCGGCACAGCCTTTCTCTCCCCGCATATTATAGACATCTTGCTGGATACTCGTCGCTATCCGAGCCTCAATGAGCAGTCAATTGCCTTTCATGTGGTCCATCAGCCAAAATATGGACAATTGCTGCAGTATTCCCCCGAGAAAGCAAGTTTCGTGCCTTGTCGCACCTTCAATCTGGTCGACTTGGCCACCGATAAGGTGAAGTACGTCCACAATGGCATGGAGAACTTCAACGATCACGCCACCCTGGATATGCAAGTCTATGGCGATGTCCACAAGATTCCGGAGAACATCTACGGCAAGCATCGTTTCCTGCTCCATGCCAACATAACGGCCGTGAATGATCCTCCCCAGCTTCAGTTGCACTCGCACAAGATCCTCCGCGTCGTGGAGGGCATTGAGCGTGTCCTCGATGTGGACTTGTTCAACATCGATGATCCCGACAGTGAGCCCACCGACTTGATCTACACGATATTGCCCTCGCAGAATTCGCAAGAGGCCTACGGACGCTTCATGGTCAGTGGGATGCCCACCATGACCTTCTCGCAGGCCGATGTGAATGTGGGCAAAGTGTCGTATCTGTATAACACGACAACGGCCGAATCCTTTAGCTATCAGTTGCTGCTGCAGGTGTCCGATGGCATTGAGACAAGCGACACGGTCTATTTGCCAGTGTCGGTGCATCCGCTGGAGCTGCGCTTGGTCAACAACACGGGTCTGATCATGATACACAAGAGTTCGCTGCTGCTCACGCCAGCGAATCTCTCCATTGGGACAAATGCGGTGGACGAGCACATCGATATACGCTACGATGTGGTCAAGGCACCGCAGCATGGAGTGCTGCAGCGACTGCGACAGATCGATGGCTCCTGGGTGAATGTGGACTGGTTCAGCGATAGCCAGCTGCTGCTGGGCCACATACGCTATCTGCACAACAGCGACTTCCCTTGGCAAGATGAGTTTAAGGTGTGTATAATGGGGCAGCACAACTAAGCGTCGGGTGCCTATTAATTTTTATACCCTTGCCAAAAGGGTATATTAAGTTTGGTCAGAAGTGTGCAACGCATAGAAGGAGTCATCTCCGACCATACAAAGTATATATATTCTTGATCAGCATGACAAGGCGAGTTCAAATCCGTTTGTCCGTCTGTCTGTCTGGATCAACAGCTTCTCCTCCTAGACCGCTATAGCTACAGAACTGCAATTTTGCACGAAGTCTTGTATATACTGCAGGCATTGTATATCTCGGATTCATCCGGATCGGACGACTATATTATATAGCTCCCATAGCAACCATCGGTCGAAAAAAGAGTTTTAGATCAATAACTTCTTTCTTTTTCACCCGATTATCATAAAACTTAACATTTGGCAGTTTATTATACATCCAAACATCCATGGGAAATTTGATTAAGATCGGACTACTATATCATATAGCTCCCATATGAACGATCGGACCAAAAATAGTTTTTCTTCTAGAAACTTTTTTGTTTCTTATTGGTAAATACCATTTCCACATAAAGACTTATAATTCTGGTAAATTTGATTAAAATCGGATGACTATATCATATAGCTGTCATACAAACATATAAAAAAATTGCATGCTGCATGTCTACATACATGCATATGTATGCGTGCCGTGCTATGGCGTGTAAAAACGGATTTTTACACCACGGTCTTTACATTTAGATAACTCTTTTTAGGGATCTAGTACCACAAAAGCTTGCAAGGGTATACAAACTTCGGCATGGCCAAAGTTAGCCTATCTATTATTGCTCAATAAATTTGCATTGATTTCACTTTCACAGTTTATTGCCTCGTTTGGCTTTGTGACCACGCAAACATTCGATTTCCGCATAACATTCACGCGACTTCGCATTGCGAGCAACACGCCCTCGTTGACTCTGATCAATGGGACTCGCGAGCTGCAGCTAACCAAGGAGTTGCTCTACTATGAGACCATACCGATTGCCAGTTTTCCGCGCAGCATTATCTACAAGATCAGCAAAGTCGACGCGATATGGCGGCATCTATGTGGAGGGGTCCAAGAAGGCGGCCAAGCCGATGGACTCGTTCACCCAGTTGGATATCGACAAGAGGCGCATTCGTTATAGGACCTATCACACCAGCTACTCGAGTTTCACGGATCAACTGGACTTTGTGGTCTCTGTGGATGAGTGTGACGATGTGGTGGGCACTCTGAGGATAGCCTACAGACCGGACAAGGACCTAATCAATAAGCTGAGCTACCAAACGCATGAGGTCCTCCAGGTGCAAGAGGGCGAGCGGGCTTTGATCACGAAGAATCATTTCGAAATCCTATTCAACATCTACGAGAGCCTGGAGTTCCAGGTCTCGGTGGCTCCAGATCATGGTGTGATATGTAAATACGATGAGCAAACGGGCTTGACCACACCCATTGAACTCTTCACCCTGGATCAGCTGTTCCGCAATGATATCTACTATTGTCACGATGACACCGAATCGACCAAAGATGGCTTCGAGCTGCTGATACTCTCTGGAGACGAGACTGATCTACAGTTTGTGTCCAACATGGAGGTGCGCATCAAACTGGTCAACGACAATGAACCGTACAGGACTGGAGGCGAACGCATCTTCCATGTGGTGAGGAATGGCATAAGAACCCTCAATCCCATTGTGCTGCAGTACCTCGATGCGGACATGAATACCAATCACACGGACATACACTTTGTCCATGTCTCGAGCACCAATGGAGCCTTCTACAAGTCGGGACACTACATCGACAGCTTCAGCCAGGATGACATTGCCAATCGGAGGATTATGTTCCAGCACACGGGAGCCGATGTGGGTTCAGCCTCGTTCATAGTCACAGATCGGCAACACGAAGTGAATGGCTTATTGGAAATAAGGGCATCTGATCCCTTTGTGTCCATGTTACCCACAAATGCCTCCATTGTCCAGGAGGGCAAATTCGTGATTCTGAAGAATAAGGATTTTGTTTTGGAGACCAACTTGGATATGAAGCTGGATGAGATCTTCTACGAGGTGATCAAGCCCCCATCCTATGGCATTTTGATGTATCTGGGCAGACAACGGGAGAACGAGAACGGTTCGATGAGCTATAAGACCACCAACTACACTTCCCTAGCCAACTACACCCACATGGATATAGAGCGTGAGAGATTGGTCTATTGGAACACGGAAATCGCCTCCATGGATAAAGTGAGGTGAGTTCGATAGGTGGAAGTGGGAGACCCAACACTAATAATCACTCTCCATTTGCCAGGTATCGAGTGCACATCAAGAATATAACCACCGAGGGAGAGATTATGTTTCGAATTTATCCGTCGGCCTATTGGGAGCCACTGCAAGTGAAGCAGAATCACACTCTCTATGTGGAGGAGTCAACGAGTGTGCTCATCTCAAGAGATGTCCTAGAGGTAATGAGAAATTGAATTTGTGTGGAAGTCCTTTCTAATCCTCTGGCCATTCTCAGGTGGTTCACCCGAATATTTCACCCGGCGATATAACATTTCTGGTCACATCCTCGCCCATGCACGGTTATCTCGAAATGCAATCCATGTCCTTTGACGATGAGTACAATTGCAAAGTGTTCGATCAATCGTCGGTGAATACCGAGAAGATGTTCTACATCCAGGCAGGAGTTAACCAATCCACGGACTACTTTATATTTGATGTCACCAATGGCATTACCTGGGTGCGTCAGTTGATGCTGAAGATTGTCATCATACCGGAGAAACTGTACATGCACACCAACATCCTGTCGGTGGTGGAGGGCAAAACGGTTCAGTTAAATCCCACGGATATACAACCCTATTCGGAGTATTATCGCGGCAAGATATTGGAGTATATACTAACCATAACTCCGAATTCGGGGCACATAGTGGCTGGTAATTCGAAAGTGAAGCGTTTCACCCAAAAGCAATTGGAGCAGGGAAGCATTCAGTATGTCCACAATGGCAGTGAGAATGCCACCGATACCATTACCATGGTGGCCATGGCCAGGAACAAGGAGAGTGTGCCCTTTGAGCTGGAAGTTGCTGTGATCCCGGTGAACGATGAGGAGCCCATGATGGTCACCAACACGGGTCTTCAAGTGTGGAACGGTGGACGTTATGTGATCAAGAACACGGACTTAAGTAAGTTAAACAAAAACAAATATGAGAAGGGTGCTAATTCAGTCAATCCCCCCATAGTGGCCCAGGACTATGACTCACCACCGGAGAATCTCACCTACATGGTGCATCACATCTACGGAGGATACTTGAGCGAAAAGCACTCGAGCTCCCACAAAATCGATCACTTTACCCAGGCTCAGGTCAATAATGAGGAAATCTATTTCATGCACGACAGCAATTCAAGGAGAAACGAATTGTCCTTTGTGGTCACAGATGGACTCTTCAATACCAGCAACCAGCTGCTCAACATAGAGATCAAACCCATTGAGATTCTGGCCGAGAGGAATGAGAACCTGCATGTCTTCCCCCTGACCAAGAAGCAAATCCTGCGCGACCATTTGCACTTCAAGTGTTCGGATGAGGATCGTGAGATTCGCTATAATATCACAGTGCCCCCGAGTCTGGGGCGCATAGTGAACGAGTATCTGGACAATGCCTACACCAAGGAGATCAGCGAGTTTACGCAAACCGATGTGGACAATGGGCACATCTTCTATGAGCACACGGCGGTCATAATGGAGTTTCGCATCAATGACTCCTTCTATTTCGATGTGGTGGCCGAGCGCAGTGATCGTCTGTTGGATCAGAAATTCAATATAGAAATCTCTGTTTCCTCCGGAGGTCTCTTGAGATTCTTGCCCGTGTCGAAGCTCACGGTGGACGAGGGAGGCTCGGTGCCCATTAAACTGGACTTCTCCAAGATTCTGGAGTACCTCAAGACCAGGGCTGGCATCAATAACCCAGAGTTGTTCATAGAGACGGCCCAGAAGCCGACGCATGGCAACATTGGCTTGGGGCACGAGTTCAAGTCCATGATGCGATATCATCCAAGTGATTTCTTTACCAAGAAAGTTTACTACATCCACGATCACACGGACACACTGGAGGACACCATTTTGATGTCTGTGTTTCTGACGCAGGGGTAAGTCCAAAACCGACCTTTAGAAGACCTTTTATACGAATTACTCTTTCGGTTTAGAAACATCTTCCTGTGCAATCTGACCATCCCCGTCTCGATTAATCCCATCAATGATCAACCCTTCACATTGGTCACACATCTGCCCCAGATGACTGTGGTGGAGGGTGAGAATCGCACGATAACCCGCAACTTCCTGCTCACCGAGGACAAGGATACACCGCCGGAGGAGATCATCTATGACGTGATGAGTGGACCCACTCTGGGGGTACTCAAAAAACTCAATAACGATGGCCAAGCCGAGGAGCTGTTGGCCTTCTCCAACCAGTTTACCCAGGCTGATATCAACAATGACCGCATTATCTACGTTCATTTCGGTACTCCGCAGTCCACGACATTTTGCTTCACCGTCTTCGATGGCCAGTTCAATCCGGCCTATGAGATTTTCACCATAAAAGTGGAGCCCATTGGTCTGATGCCGGCGCGAGTGCAGATTCCTGTGAGTGTGCCGCAGGGAGCGACTAGTGCCACCATGAAGCTGGCACACATTGGCTTGAAGACCAACGTCCAGGTGGATCGCTTGTCCTACAACATAACCAATTCCCCACTGTACGGCATCATTGTGTATAAGCATCAGCCCACCCTGAGATTCAATCATCAGCAGCTGGAGACCTCGCAGATTAGTTATATGCAAACGGATCTCAATCGCTCCAACGACACCTTTCAGGTGAGTGCCTATGTCCCGGGCACCAACTACAATGCCCAGGTGGATGTTGTGGTAGAGGTGGAACCGGTCATCCAGATCAATGACATAGCCATGCGTGAGGCGGAACCTTCGGCGGCGGGCAGTAAGATCAAGCTGAGCACCTCGCTGGTCAGTGACAACGCCCTCTCCCTGAAGCTGAACAAATTCAATCCCAAATTCGTGATCACACGAATGCCGGCCACGGGCCAGATTCGCAAGATTATACGTAGCACGGGTCTGACCAACGATGCCCAGAATGAACGATCCACCAATATATTCTCCTACAAGGAGCTACGCAGCGGAGTGGTCTACTTTGTGCCCAACGAATCTGTGGAGGACACCGAGGCGGACAACGACAGCTTCGACTATCAGTTGCTCATCAAGACGGTGCAGCCGGCACAGGCATCGGTCAATATTGAGTACCGGAGTCCGGTGAAGGAGACGGAGACCATTCATCTGGGTGGATCGGCGCTATCCATCAATTACCTGGCCGTTGGCTGTGCCATATTCATTCTCCTAATTTGTCTGCTAATTGTTTTGCTTATCCTGAAATTGCACAAGTTGCGGAAACATAAAGCGGACATATCCAAAGATCAGCCACCTGCCTTGCCCTGCCCACCGGACTTGACGTCGGTCAGTCCGCTGCATCACCACCAGCACCATCATCAGAGTCATCATTATGCCAGCTCTGAGGCGGATTCGGTGCCGGCAACTGGCAACTCGACGCCGCTGCCCGGCTTCAGCAATATCCCACATTGCAAGATCATACCGGTCGAGTCCTATAAACACGAATTTCCCGACTACGATCCGGATGAGGACGAGACCGATGATCAGTGCGATCCACAGCAGATGATGCTGCCGCAACGCTATAATCCCTATCATCTGGATCACGATGCCTGGAGCTCTTCGTGCGACATGGCGAACGATTTTGCTGGCTATGCCTCAGTGCCGCAGAGTATTTCCGGTTCCGTTAGCTCACCGCCCTCGGCCCCGCCCACAAATCCACTACTGCGTCGAAATCAGTATTGGGTGTAAAAAACGTGCCTAACAACAAACAGTTAGTCCTAGATTATTTATTTCTATTTATATGTTTAGAGAGCAGACGAGGATTACGTACGTTTAAGGCTGATTTGATATGAGATTTGCACTTAGGTTAAACGAAGGACGACTTTTTAGGCTACGCGTTGCCATACACACACATTATATATACATATATGTATGTATATGTGGTACATTTATACAAAATCATATGAGATTAAGTCAACATACGGGAGTTATACTCAAATTAGTTCTAAGCCATTTTGCCAACTTTTGACACATCAAATACTTATCTAATAAATGACAATACTTTTAAGGAATATTTGAAAATGTTTATTTCATTTATCAATTTATTTATTTAGCATAGGATATAGTTGTAAACTATCAACTAACTAGACGATAACTACATCCCTACATGAGCCTGAGATTCGAACCCGGATCCTCGTGTCGTTCAGTTGCCTTTATGACAGGGCCAACTCATCTACCGAGGACTGTTTGAGAATGTTTTTAGCAATTTGAATTCTTTAAAAATTTCGCGACAATTTATTTTCAATTGGCATATTCTTCAACTTTGAGCACATTTTCTCTTTGGTCTTACAATGGAGCTATTTTAAAACTTGATAAATAAAAATTATTTCTAATTTTTAATCAATTGATTAAATATTAATCATCGAATTCGAGCAAAAAACATAAAACTCACAACATAAAAATTATATTTGAGCAAAAAAATAAAAATCAAAAAATAATAACTATTGTTTTGCTCAAAAATAAATCTCAACATGTTAATATTATGTTAATATTTAATCAAATGATTTAAAATCGCAGATTTTTAAATCATAGTGAAAAATCATAATTTAGGCATAGACAAGAACATTTGTATATTTTTGGCTCCCCTAACGTAATTAGAAGTGGATGATTTTTATACCCTTGCAGAGGGTATTATAAAATTGGTCAGATGTTTGTAACGCAGAGAAGGGATCGTTTCCGACCCCATAAAGTATATATATTCTTGATCAGCAAGAGAAGACGAGTTGATATAGCCATGTCCGTCTGTCCGTCTGTCTGTCTGGTGCTGCGCGATCTAGTCCCACAGTTTTAGAGCTATCGCATTCAAAGTTCGTATATAAGCTTTTCTATACAGCCACATGCACATCTGCGATTTTGAATAAGATCGGACAACTATATCATATAGCTGCCATACAAATACAAACGTTAAATGCGAATAACTTCTCTATTTTTTGAACAATCTTATCCAAACTGATTATGTACATAAATAAAAAGGGATTACATCATATGCGTGAATTTCAAAACAATCGGATAAACATAACGCCTGATTTCGACGATATAAAATTTGCCTATATAGCGTGCACTGCTTATGGCAGCAAAGCACTGCTTATGGCAGCAATGCACGCATAAGCAGTGAAGCACATATATGTGTCAAAATTGCGATTGTGTGTGTGTGAATATGAATATCAATCGCTACATTGTCTTTGTATTTGGCGATTGGCTGCCCCCGGCCAATGTATTTAAAATATTTCTTTATTGGATTAAGAAACAAAAAATTGTTTAGGAAATAAAATGTAATGGTCAAGGGCTGCAAGGGTATACAAACTTTGGCTTAGCCAAAGTTAGCTTCTTTGATATTTTAATTACAAAAAAAAGAAAATAATCATTATTTACCGTCCCTGATTTCAAGTAAATCACGGATATAGCATGCACTACACGAGGAGTCCAAAGATATCTTCTAACACACATTGCGCTAAAGTGAATTGACACAAAAAATTGGGATACTTATACAATACATAGAAACCTAAAAAAGTTCTTTTTATCTAAGGTAAAGTCAAAGCTGTCCTCTAAAAAGGTCATTTCAATGGGATGACATGATATTATCAAATTTATTTGTTCTACCGATAGAGGATAAAACATACATATACAAATATTCACATTCAATATTTTTTGAGGGTTTATTTTCTTAAAATAATCCCAAGTTAATCTAACCAATATTTGTTTTTTTAATAGAGAATTGTACTAAAAAAAGTAGTATTTTAAAATGTGATGTGTTACCCGCAGTATTTAACAAAAGGAGGCAAAACGAATATATTTAGTTGCATTTATTTGGGGTCAGCCTGGAAATGATTGTCTATAAAATCATATTTGGAACATATCCTCCAGGCTAAAAGAGATTCCTTTATCAATGTCTTTTACTCCTGATCGCAGATAAATCTTGATTTCTTTTTACCACACCGTCCAATCATCGTTTGATTATTTAAGTAGTTCAATATGAATTTTACAATTAAAACGTTTGAAATGGCTATTGAAAAACTTTTTGAAACAATTTTGTTTTTGTTTTTTTTTTCAATTAAATGAGATAATGTCCAAAGATAGTAATTGCTGGTGAAAAATATAAATAAATCAAACTGGAACTTGTGGCTTAGAACTGAAAATAAGAAGGAAGAATTATTTGAATCAACCAAATAAGAATGTTGAAGAACTTACTGTTCCATAGTCGTTTGGAGCTTGCCTTATGTTTGGGAGGCTTCCGAGCAGCAGGAGTTGTTTTCGTTAGATGTTGTGGGATGCTGTTTGATCTTTCTCTCTCTCTTAACATATCGAATGTCGTCGATCTCCATGTTATTTGTGGTCCCGTGTCGCATGGAGAGAATGCTGACCGATAGCCGGCTCAATTGTTCAGTTAACTCAAGAATCCTCTCCTGCTTCGCCGTCAGAATACTCTCCAGATATTCAGCTTTTTGACTCACCGAATTGATGAAGCTATCTTTCTCGTGACATTCACGTAGGGCATCCAGGTAATCCTCATAAGACACAAGTTTTCTGGGTACCTTTACTACTTTGCCGTTTAAGAACTCATCCACATCCAGGATCATGACTTCGGGAGGCAATTTCTCAACAATAGCTGGCTTCGGAACATGTGTGAGAGATATTGAAAGCGGATTTGGCGTTGATGTGGACAAATCTTTCTGCGAATTGGGTTGGCTCGATTTCAGCGAACGCAATCTTGAAGTCCGATGCAGTCCACCACTTCGCATAACCATTAGATCATAGAGCAGCGATTCTATGGCTCCCACACTGCCATTGGCCAGTTGTTCTAGAGCCTGCTTTGAGACATTTAAGCCCAATTTGCGTAAAACCTTTGAATTGAAAGTCTCCCAATTCTGCAGCTTCAATGAGAAGCTGTTTCGGGGTGTATAATTATGCAATTCGACTAGTTTCGGATGGAGTTTCTTAAAGATTTTTGCCACTGGCACAACATCGGATAGATCACGTCGAGTGCGAATATTCAACTCCAATTCGTGAACTTTCAGCCATTCATCCAGTTCCTTATGTTCATCAACGCTCAAAATGTGGCAATGTGACATAATTCTTACCATTTATCTAAAATTCTCTGAAATATTTCTTTATGTTTAGCTTGTGGTACAGGAGTAGACCAAAGTTCCAAATGTGAAATGTGAAATTTAAACGAAAATTGTGGAAAAGTGAATTTAATGTGTGACAATTTGGCTTTGAGAATAAAAGTTGTTCGATTAATGCTGTGAACGACTCATCTGGGTGAACTTTGTTTTTTATTTGTATTCTACAATCGAAGCGATGTTTGATGATAAAAGTTACTTCTGCTTTTTTAAATATTAGAAAAAGTCGCCTTTGGGCTTCCCGAATAACTTTTAAGTTTTCTTTAAATACATTAATCGAAATCGAATTTTATAAATTCTATCATTGAAACTCAGCTCGATCGGTTGGAAATAATTTGAATTTACGCGCCAGTTCCAAATGGGATCTAGTGGTTCCGATACTTCTCTGTGAGTGAATCAACGCATTTTTGAGTAACTGGTTCGGCTCCAAATTCCGTTCGTTAAGTTCAAAAGTTTGTTCCATGCGTTTAGTTATAAGATTAATGTTTATTTAAGGATCTAAACTGTATTGCCATCAATGGAATATCAATTGTTGATGCATTTGTTGCTTAATAATTTACAATGTGTATGTGTATATGTATATGTATATCGAAATATCACTAGTTTCAATGTGATGCACACTGCTTTGCTGCCTTCTTCTTCGATTCAGCCTAAAATCGTTATGTAAGAAATAAATACGTGCCTGCCATTTAGAAGGCAACACCCGCTGTTGCTGTAGCCGATGGCTTCTCAGAAACTGGCGTCACTACCATGGCCTGATTGTCATATCCATAGCCAATTTCGGTGACCACTGTAGTCGGAGTTGTACTATTCTCGGCTGGATAACGAGTGCTAACTGGCGTCGTCATGGTCAAGACTGAACCGTCGGCAGGGCCTGCTTGTTGGATGAGGAATTTCGTATTATTGAATGGGCGCTATTGGCAGGTAGAAACCAAATCAAGTGCTTACCTGCCACACTATAGATCTGGGATGGCGCACGCTCAATGTCACTGCCATGACGGTTGATGGCATTGAGATTCTGTATGGTGGTGGCATTGAGATCCTTGCCATTGGCATTACTCTGATGCGGATATGCCTTGGGCTGCAGTTTCTGCAGCATCTGTTGCACACAGCGTTTGCGACGCAGCCAGCACAGGCATTTGAATAGATAACGAATGGCAATCAGAATTAATAGAATGCTCAGCATCAGCAAAATCAATCGCTGAGTGCTCTGTATATTGTGTATTTCCTCCTTCAGGGGTTCATATCTGTTGTAGGCTAAAGGAAATTGAAGAAACTGTCGGTTAACATTCGGAATTTAGAAGTACTTATTCGAAATCTACAGAAAATACTACCTACTTATAGGTTTTCAAAATTTAATAATCATTCTAAAGAGTTCCATTAGAAATATTCAATATAAACAAGTCTCTTACCAGAAGCTACAAACTACTTAAGAAACTCTAATCAAACTGTTTATTTATGTATTATAGTAAACTTCATAATATTTTTATAATTTCAATGCTATTGTTGTTAATGTTATTGCAAATAAACATGTTTGAGGTAATAATTTTCGAATTCCTTAATATTTGCTTCTCATCTGTGACATTTCAGTTGATTGTATAATTAATAAATTTCTCTATATAAGGTAAGTAAAATATTATTATAAAGGTAAACGAACGAACTTTTAATATGAGAACTTATTTCAATCAAATCAAACTTATAGTTGAAGCAAATCTCGATATTCCCCTATCATGTAATGTTAAGTTTATTTAAATAATTGTTTATGTAATCAAATGGTTTGAAAACTTTGAGATAAAGTTCAGAGCGATCAACTAATATTGATAAACTAATTTAATTTGTGTCAATATTTTATCAATTTCTTGCACTTTGGATTTTTGGTAAATTTTTTTCTTCCTGTTAGAAATAAATTTACTTTAACAAATCTTAACTGAAATTAATTCATTTGTGTGTAAATCTCACCAATCTATTTTTGTTGTAATATTTTGCAAGTAACTTTTATTTGCATCATATTCTCAACTCATAGGATGAGCTAATCAATTGCTATAAGATGTTAATTAAAAAAGACCCATTTGGATAGCCCACAAAAAGTAAGGCGACATTGTGATACCCTGTAAAAGAAACACTCAATGAATGTTCGCTCTTCTTCATCCTCTATTTATTACCTCATCATTTGTTATCACTAATTCATACTATTATGACATAGAATTCTGAATATGACTTAGCCTTTTTCATAACTTTGAGAAATGGGACTTAAAGATACATAAACCAAATTTGATCCTACCTGATCCTGATGTTCTATACTCTTACTTTAGAAGCTATTGTATTGTATTGGGTTATTTTGTCTGCTAAATATATTTTGGCGGCCCTAATATACTCGTTTACATGGTACAAAGAATCTTAACAATTGAGCTTTGATGGGATATTCGTCTAAAAAACTCAGCGCACATCGATTTTGACTTGGAGAAATTTTTCTTTGTCTGATGTAATCATTTAGATATTTTCATTGTCCATTTACCTGCACACTCTTTGGAGCACATTTCGGCCTGATAGTTGTGTGAATTGGTATCACATATCGATGAACAGGAATCACAGGTTTCGGCGAAGGTCGAACAGTATTCGTCCACAGGATGGCAGATCTTGCCATGACAATCCTGGCCGGAGGCCCCATGGGCAGCTGTGACCAAGGAGAAGCTGGGCAGCAACGAGGCACCAATCGAAAGGGTTAAAGGTCGCATATCTTTGCCGGACATCACACAATCAATCAGCCGAGATTTGTCAAATATTTATTTATATACAAATGATCAATACAGTTTACATAACGTTTTACAGCCGATAACTGGAGTTTACTTTTGTGGGTTTTTTTTTTTTGTTAGTGGGCTATGATTCATAACTCTCAACAGACGCTGGCTTCTTTTTTTAATTGTTGGCTTCACTGGTGGAGTCTGCTTTGAGTGTATATGTGTATGTATGTGTAAACGGGTTTATCTTGGCCAAATTCCTTTCATTTCAAAGCCTAACAGCATCAGCTTTTCATTATGATTTCACACATTTTCACACAATTACACACAATTTTCTTCTGTTATTTAAACTTTTGTTTAACTGCCTTTTGTTTAATTTATCAAACAAAAAAAATGTAAATAGTTTAAGCGAATTTCTCTCAATTTTCAAATGACTTTTTCACTGTCCGTTTGTGTCTCGTTTGAGCCACACTCAACTCGTTACTGGCAACAACGTTGATCGGTTCGTCGGAGTGTTACCAACCAACCAGTCAGTCTACCTAACTATTCACACACTCTCTCACCTACTCACACACACACCAATACAGTGGCACTCTCACCTATACAAATACACCTTGTGCAAAATGCGCTCCACCAACTCGCTTCGACTTGACTTTTGTTTATTTTCTGTTTACCGATTTTCACACAATTCCACACACACCGATCGTCAAATACATCATGTGTAGATATAGAAAAGTATCTTGTATCTGTATCTGTGTCTGTGTTGCCCTGCTCTCAGACAGAGTCAGGTAACCGACATTATTCCAAGTATTCTGTGAGGGTGTGCGTCTCCATAGACATCTCAATATTCATGCCCTCTGTTTGATTTTGTTTTGAGTAGAATTGGTTTTTGTTTTTTGGCTGGCGAGTGGTGATTTGCGGATACTTTGAACCTGACTTTCGTGTTGCATCTGAAATGGAATTTGTATTGATTTTCCACTTATAAAGATTTAAATCAAGTCACATGAGTGAAAGATGGCAAATAGTACTTCTAACTAACCAGGAAATTAGTGTTGGAGTGTAATTTCCAGTACTTTCTGGGCCAAAAACCATAACCTATCCATAAAATGCTTGAGTACACTGTGCAAAACAAAGACAAAGAGAAGGATTGAATGAGCCCTCCATATAACTATACACCATCGGGGAAAAAACTCCTTTTTTCATCTTACACTGTTCGAAAATTAAAAATAGTTTGAATTCTCTACTAATACAACTATTAAAAATATGAATAAGTCATTACATTTAGTTCTTAATTTTCAGATTTAATAGATTATTCTAGATCTCAGAGATAGTACTCATTTCATCTCTGTTAATGGCAAGTCTATCTACCTGCCTACGTAGAACGATTTCTCCCAGTGCACAAACTAGAATCGACACTCACATTAACTGTTCCCCCAATTGCCACTGTTCTCTTCTTTAATTCTCTACTTAATGGCAGATCTCTCGATGTATACAAACAGTCTTATCAATCGAAAGAATATATTGACTCATCAGTTTTATGTGGGGCTTAACGTTGTTTTATTATTTTATGAATGAAAACAAAAAACCTAATGCACAATGCCAAAAGAATTTTGTTCATTAGGAAGTCACGAAGTTTGAAATTCGTGTAAATATGAATATGTAAAAATTATTCTACTGATAAATAGAAATACTTCAAGTCTCTTTAGTGAACCACTCAACAATTAATTCGCACAAGAAATTCCCACATTTAGCCTCCTTAAATCACTTAATATTATTATTAAAATTCTCTTTCCTTCTTTCTTTATTAGTTTTGTAAAATTTGACTCTCATTAAGTAAATTTACAGATAAACTTAACGCCTTCAATGAAGTCCAAGACGAGTGACTACCCTATCAACCTTCAGCCACCTACTTTGTTTGTGTACGTGCAGTGTAATAATAAAACTAATGTAAGTTTTTTTTAAAAAATTTGTATATGAATAGAATTACAATTAAGTTTTATTCTACTTTATAGTAACTTTCTTGGCAAGCCACACAGCACTGAAAACGGTTTCTCCATACCTCAAAGCACGGCTGGAAAAATGTATATAAGGTTTATAAGGTTTATATGAGCTTCTACATCACGTTTTATCCCTTACTCTTGAGCAATTAAATGATTCAGATTTTAACACTATTCGCAAACTAACCAGCTTAATATCAGTCATTGATTTGAAAGATTTCAAATTACATTTCAAAATATCTAAAAGATTTCTACAAATGCTCATACATATATTTGAAGGTAATTTTCAAAACATTTTATTTTTATTTTCAATTTATCGGCGTAAGCAATTTTGTTGTAACAACTCCAATAGTTGGTTATATAGTGCTAAAACATTACACACTATATCATATAAATTCATGTATTGCAAAAATCGATGCAAAAAGTTTTATAGTTTAAAAAAAAACATATCTTTATCTGATTTAAAGAATAATATTTTAGAAAAATAATGTCTCTGGAAAAATGTAATTTATAACCAAAGTTCCACCATCATGGAAATATTCTAAAAATCGAGTAAAATTTTTTACGTTTCTAAGTTTTTGTTAGATTTTAAAAATATGCTGTCTTTGTCCTCTGGTCCTCCCTTTGTTCAATAGATTGCATCAATCGGTCTATTACATTATTATTTACCGAGTTCCAAATAAAGTGTTTTTCATAACCTTATGTGGAGTACAATTTTCAATATCACTTAATTGAGTTACATAAATGATGTAGATTAAAATATCGCTTCAGAAAACTATTTATAAATTCAACTTAATTATTTTAAATTTACCAGCAAACATTGAAGTGTCATCTTTTAGATACTTTTAAATTTCGCTCTCATTCAAGCCGCTGACTCAGTGGCGCTCGTACTCAAAATGGCCGTTTCACTCATGATATTTGGCCACACTATTTATCACATTCCATGTATCTGTGAGTTCGTTCCAGTGCCGCTGTGCCTCAATACCAATGCAAATATGCTTGCGTCTTTGTATCTGTGTGTGTTTGGTTCCAGTGCCGCTTGCATTGTTATTGTTGTAGTGCTGGATAGCCATCCATCCATCCATTCGTTGAGCGGCTTTCGCTGTTGAATGAGCTGCAAACGCGTTAAACAACAACCCGTCCGCCAGTCAATTAAAAACTCGAGTCTTTCAAGTGCGTTCGTTCTATTGAACAGGGAAAAAAGTATCTAACAGATACGCAACTGCAGCTGCCCCTAGGCAAGATTGGCCCGCGCGAGTTTGGAGTGTGCAGTTTGTTTGTGTCATTGTTGTTTTTTTCTAACTCTAACTCGGTGTGAAAGTGAAATTAAAATTAAAATTGGTTTTCTGCCCATTTAAAACGACGCAATTAAATAAAAATTTTGTAGAAATTCAAGCCACATTAGATTTGCTCTTTCGTTCGTTCTCCTCGCGTCGTTGTAATCAGCGGTTGGGGCAACGTTCACGGCTTCGGCGGCTATTTCAACAAGTAACCCAAATAATAGTAATAATAATAGAGAACGCGTTGACGTCGCTCCATGGAATTGGAAGGCGCGACAGCATTAACAAATGCAACAAAAGCACTCCAAAGCGGAATCTGTCCTTGAGTTCAACAATTTGAACACCTGTTTAGCCATTGGAAACATCGGAGTCGAATCGAGTGAATTTGTGTGCGCTTTTATTGAGGATATTCGGTTACAGTTGGGCTCCTCAAAATGAATAATTTCACAACCACAACGGCAGCAGCACCACCACCAGGCACAAAGGAATCCCTGCCCAGATCAGGACATGTTAATGAGGGTAAGCAATGATTGCTGCCATGCGAATTGGTTTTTAAGTATCGCCAGCCAGTTGAACATGCACAATTTTCGAAACAGATTCTCGGCTTCACTTGGGTTTTAGATAATTGGAAATTGATTTGAGGTTGAATTGAGGTCTGAGAATACCCTCAGCATGTGAAAAGGGCTCTTGTGCGGTTAGATCTGGGTAAGGGTAAAATCGAAACCAAAACTCGTTCAAAGGAAGAGCACACTGAGAGCATGTTCTGGAAGGTTTTTGTCGAATTTCATTTTGAAAATTTCCATTAATTTACAATTCATTTTATTCATGATGAAATTCAGCCAAGAGGTCTAAACAATGAGAATTAGATATCAATCGATTGAAAAAAATACCATAATTGAATAAATATCAGTTCTCTAAGAGACGGTAATCATATAAACAAATGCGACTTTACTTTACTGATATTTGCAGCAGGTAATATCAGTTAGAAATGTGTCTTATTATTTTTCAAATACCAAAATACTGGAATTGAATATCAGTTCTGATCGCTTCACTTCTAGGAATTTCCTAGCTAATTGTATGTTTCGACATCTTAGCTACTGAAATTGAGCTGAAACTCAAACTTCTTGGTCTTCTGTCGAGTACCATAAGTATATTAATATATGCATCTTTAAAAACTAATACCAAATAATAGCAAATACGGATGATTTAAGTCACATTCGCTTAAAATTACAAAATGACAAGTCTTCTTTCAAGTTCTCATTCTCAGTAATCCTAGCTCCGCAATAAACATTACGATTAGAGTATCTCAATGATTTATATACTAAAATATTTAGGCTATTCACATGAACTGTTGAGTCTCAAAATCACTTGATTTCCCTTTCTAAATATGAGGATTTAAAATAAAAGGAATTTTATTTAGGAATTCAACACTTTAACTATATCACAGACTGATCTCAAATATTTCTAGATTGTTTTCAAATTGTTCGTTTAGTCTCTTAATTATTCGCACTCAAGAGAAATTCCTCATTCTCTCAATACTGCAAGATTTAAACGAAACGAAATCTAAAACCAGAAAGCCGGGCTAACTTCGGCTATACCGACGTTTGTATACCCTTGCCAGTTCTTATGTTACTCAATTCCTAAATGGAGTTAAAGACCTTTGTATAAAAATTCTTATCTACACGTCATGACGTCATAGCACGCCACGCATACGTATGCAGCGTGCAAATTTTTATACATTTGTATCACAGCTATATGATATAGTCGTACGATTTTGATCAAATTTAGCAAAACTATAACTTATTGTGTATGTCTTTTAATAACCAAGTTTGATGATTATCGCATAAGAAACAAACATTTTTTAAAGGGAAAACTATTTATGGTCCGATCGTTCCTATGGGAGCTATTAAATATAGTAGCCCGATCTTGATCAAATTACGGCACGGTCATTTGGATATATGATAAACTGCCAAATATTAAGTTTCATGATTGTCCTGTAAAAAAACGATGAAGTTATTAATCTAAAACTCTATTTTCGACCGATGGTTCCTAAGGCTATATGATATAATCGTCCGATCCGGATTAAACCGATTAAACAACGCCTACAGTATATACAAATTTTGGTGAAAATTTCAGATCTGTAGCTTTATCAGTCTATGAGTAGAAGCTGTTGATCCAGACAGACTTTATATGGTCGGAGATGCCTCCTTCTATGCGTTGCACACTTCTTACCAAAATTCATATACCCTTTTAGCAAGGGTATAAAAAGTGCTTCCTAGTTGTGGGATACACTTACAAAACATTCCAATAACAAACGTCTCGAATTATGTATAATTAAGAAGTCGCACCCCCGAGTGCAAATGATCGTCTTTCCTTGAGTCGAGAGTCGAGCATTTGTATGGTGAGTCAGTGTGTGTAAACATTTTACTAAGAGCAGCACGTTCTGCTGGCTCTTGGAGTGGGGTTCTCCTCTTATCGGGCTTATATAAGACTACTTTGCATATGCCAAGCTGCGGTTACCGCATTTCACCTTAAGAAAAGAGCCCCCGAGAGCTTAATTAAAACTTACGATATGTGTGACAAAAGACATTGTTAGGCACATCATCGGATGGGCATTTTGTTATGCTAATGAACTAAAATACAAATATTGCATGAAACTTTCTTTCGAAGGCAAGCGAATGGCAAACGGGAGAAGTCTTCCGCTTGAATTTGGTTTTGAAAGTCTTCATGAAACGATAAACAAAAACAAAGAGTGCCACAGTCAGCAGCAACATCAACAGCAGCAACCTCAGACCAACGACCGAAAGTAAATTGAACATAGAGAAGAAATTTCAGATGAAAAATAAACAAATGTTGAAGTTGTTTTTATTTTTTTGTGTGTGTATGTATGTAGTTAACGTTTTAGAGCAAGAGAGCCGAAAAGGGAAAATGTGTTGTGTGAGTTGCTTTGCTTCTTTTGAGGTGCAAAAAATAATTGCCGCCAGCACTTTCCATTTAATGACTAGACATGCAAAAAGCGGCCAGCGGCAGCCAGCAAACCACACTCTTGTTATTTTGTATCTTCAAGATACATACTTATGTGTGTGTGTGTGTGTGTTTAAGTGTAAGTGTGTGCGCGCGTGCATTGGCAAACAGCTGACACTGGGGGATTTTGATGCCGCTTCATTTGCGGCCAAGCACGCATGACAAAAGACCCCCACAAAGTTCCTTAGTTTTTCGAAATAGCCATGCCTCAACTTTGTTCAACTGCTGCTGGCCTCTTTTTTTCCCAACTGCCGCCGACTGACAGAGTGCCTAGGGTGAATGTGAATGGAATGGAGTGGAGTGGACTGGTGTGGAGTGGGGCCAAGTGCTGGAGGTGAAGGAGGTGCAGGAGGTGAAGCGACAGTTGCATGACGAGCTGCTGGGCTGGATGCCTGCCTGCCTGACTGCAGTTTATTTCACTTTTTTTTCCATCTCTTTTGTTGCTGCTGCATGCCAAGAATGATTCACTTGCCAACGACAACGACAGGGACAGGGGACAGGATGTGGAAGTGCCAGAAAAGAGGTCTCCTCCACTCGGATTTAGGCCTCTCATCATTTGTATGGGAATAGCACTTAAATAAAGTTAGAACGAAACATTTTTCAAAACAATTTTCCTTCGTTTTTCATTTTTACTTTTTTTATTGTCAATGTCTTTAGAAATCAGAAGAGTTGCTTGACCTATTAAAAAAGAAACACTGGTGAATGTGGCTTAAGTAGAACGTTTAGACCTACGCTTAGATTGTGGCAGGTTCTTATACATATCTACCTGTTCATATACATATTCTCTCTAATGTCATGTTTTATAAAAACATTTGGGAATAATTATTTTTATTCTCACGAAGCGAAGATGGGGCCTAAATACAGACGTGTTAATTTTCAGTGACTCATTGCTCTTTGGAAAGTTGAGATATCTGAAATGATTCCACTTAGTTTGCATTTCAATATTTTTAATGGAATATACACAATTAAAATCTGCAATTAAATTGGAATATCTCATAATTTAATTCATGGTTGAACAAATCATTCCTTTAGAGTCTAAAATTTAAACTCCATATTCGACAGAATCAAGACCAAATTGCTAAAAAACAAATAAAAAGTATTATTTTTTAATGAACGTTAAATAAAAAATATTTTGTTAAAGCCTTCGATTTATCCAGAGTTTTCTCAATTCAGACAGATTCTAAAAAATATGAAAATTACCATTAAGTGAAATTATGAAATTCGAACACGCTTTTTGGTAAATCTGATCATAAGTTCGAGATAACGTAAAAGGCTTCAGAAATCACATTTTTCAAAGTTTCAAATGACCAAAATACTCGTTTAAATCGATATTCCTTTTTATTTATAAAATATTGCTATTAAATTACACATTTAATTCACGTTCTGATTTGACCAAAATTATCCAAATAATATATTATTTTTGTAAATTATCATTTTATTTGGTATTAAGTTCTCTAACCAAATGTCTTTGTGTGCTTTTTTTTTAACTTTGTCTTTAAAAAAGAAGGTTTAGAAATAAACTTTATGGGCAATAATTCAAAAATTCAAACAATGCTCTTTTATAAGTTCTGTAATGTAAACAAATAGTGTAAGTAAGTCGCCGGAACGACTTCTATATACGATGCTCCAAGTGAGAAAACTACTTCGAATTTATATAACCAAATTCATATTTTAGATACAATCAAATTAAACGTTTTGATTGATTTGATGTGTTCTAATCCCCAAAGTTGTGCAACGCACTAAAAAGACCTGTTTAATTACAGACTAAATATAATTATACTTCTTAGGTTTTACTACTTGTTTCTTTTAACTTAATATTAACTTATACAATTTGCCAATTACGTTGAAGCTTCTGAAGCAACTTTATTGCTTATTGAAAACCAATTAAATTTATCAAAGGGAAACGGCAAAGTCAACTTATAAAACTAGGTATTATTTTAAATATTGAAAGTTTCATAATTGAAAGTCGATCAACATAAAATTTCTAAACTAACTGCAATTCCATATTTTTTTTTTTTTACAAAATTCAATAAATTGAAGATACAACAATTTAAGCAAATAATGAACATGAAAATTTGGAGCCTTTATAACGTAATTAGTTAATTGTAGAGTGATCATTAATTTAAATTCATATTGTTATCAAAATAGATAAATATTTTGCCATTCCGGCAACGATTTATTGACTCAAAAAGATTAATCAAAGTTTGAGATACAAGCCCATCGAAAATATTAATGAATCTAAAATTAATGAATTCTTTTGATGATTCTTTTTCGATCATAGGAGTCATTCAATTAGTTGAATCTTTCGAGCTAATAAGCTTACTTCCTCTTCATGCAGTGAAAGCTGCTTCATCATCATCAACATCTTTATAATGGGTTTTGTAAACGCTTCGCTTGGTGCCATAAACAAATGAAATTACGCTAATTTTTCTCGTATTTATTATAATTTTGTTTCTTGCGAACATTCAAATGCACAATTATTGGCTATTTTCTTATGTGGGCTCACCATAACGAATATTTGAAGAGTATTCATTTTGTGTATTGAATGGCTCATTCAATCAATCAATGAAAATGTATCGTGAACCTGAACCTGAACGTGAACCACAGGCATCTGCCCCATAATGAGGTGAATTTTATTTGACAGCTGCTTCGGTTGCCGCTGCCGCTGCTGCTGCTCGACATTATCACCTTCATCATGATGATCTTCTGCCATGAGTAAGGTCAATGTAAGCCAATGTATATATGTATTTATATATACACATATACATGCATGTATATATATGTTTATACACCATTATGTGTACCTATAAGTAGCCATTGTGCCTGGTCGCATCTTCAGTGTGTGTATCTGTCAGATGCAAGATTCAAATAGTCAGCATTGTTGGCGTTGCAGCCACATTTCTGGTCTCCATCTACATCTCTTCCCCCTCCCCTCCTGCTTTGTGGCATGTTCAACAACCTTGAGTCAGGTTTTTCCACTTTCGGCGCCGACGCCCGCCGCTGCCGCTGCCCCTGCTGCTGCTCCTAGTGTCGCTGCAGCCGCTAATCAATGCAAGCGTCAACTGCATGCCGCTCACACACACACACAGACATACACACGCATAGATACCAATTTTTCCTGGATTTTTCTGTCGTTTTCTGTTTTTGGACTCGCATAAATTTTCTCGACGAACGGCTTTCTAATTTACTTTTCCACTCTCGATTATGAGACTTCCAAATATGCATCCAATCTCTAATACCACTCCATCCATTGCCATTGTGTAATTCTTCACGCGATCGAGCCATTCATGCGTGGATCACAATGTGAACTTGGTCTCTCCATCTTAGCCATTTGTTTAGGTGGGTGACGAGAGCCACAGAGAAGAAATGAGTGTGTAATGGCCAAGGAAGGTGGGAAACCCGCCAAGTGTCAGTGTCTGAGCACGAAAATTGTGGAAAAAGTGTCGACGGTTGGAAAATGCTCTCTCAACTGTAAATTAAATGCCCCGACAAGGTTAATTGAGTGTGGTGAAAATTGCCAACTTTGTTCCATATAGAAATGGAAAATCTAAGGCACATACTACATTATTTTTATAATTCTGAGACCTAAAGACATTTCAAAGAACTTTTTGTGGTCCAACTCATCGCGGTTACTTGGCTCTTTGTTTTGTTTTCGCCACAAGCCGTTATAACTAGCTTTTAACCTGTTCGAAAAATAGTTTGCAAACCAGTTTCTGTCATGATATACTAATATACCTTTATATCATCGTATCCAATTTAAACATTATTGCTAAACAAGTTTTTGACATGTGTAATATTGCAAATTATATTTCAACTACTGTTCGTTCTGATGACAAACATTTTGCATTCCCACCTTCGCACCTGAAAGCCAAAATAAAATATATATATTTGAAGAAAGGTAGTTTTTGCCATTAAATTGAACACATACCCAATTTCATCCAGAGTCACAATCACTAAACCAAATGTAACAAGAAGTAGATAGCATTCTTTATTTTGAAATATTACTTAACATATTGTATGTTACAGTAGTATTTAATCTCAAAATCATTGCTTAACCAATATAATATAAATGTCTCTTGAATTCTTCGAAAATATCACGACTAGTCAAATAAAATACGTCCAATTATTTGTTTTCAAAAAAGTTAATTTTTATAAAATAAAAGATATTTCAGTATTCGAATGTTGTCTTAAAATCATTTGGAAAATATAAAATTTGTCAAATATGCTGCAAAATAATTCCAAAAGGCTATATAAAAAAATATGGTTTATTATTTAACAACATTTAATGACTATCTTGGAAAATTGCAATTTCCCATAAAGAACAAAAACATTTATATGGAATTAGTCTGTTCGCATACATAAGAAAGATATCTGAAATATATTCAAGGCAATTAATGACTTCCAATTTGGATTTAAATTTATAACTGCATTTATCTTGTTATGTCAAGAAAGCAATCAAATTGATTACTTTTCAAAATTCTTTTTTCTGAACTATTTTTATGTTTAATTGGACAATGATCTTTAATCTAAAGACTTCAAATGCCAGCAGTGTCTATTATTTTAGAATTACTTTTAAATAAAAATACCAAAGCTGGAATATCAGTTTCACAATTAAGAAATATTAACTACAAATAAAAAACTTTAGTTTATTTAAACTCATCGATATATTTCTACTGCATCTTGACACTCGCATTAGTGTTATGTATATCCTTTTTTCTAGAATCTAGATGGATGGCTATAAATTGTTAATTAACTTTTGATCAATGCCCTCAAATTTTGATTATTTGCATATCTATTAATATACTCAATCGTGAGTTAAATTGGAATTCTTTGAAATTAATGACGCATGCGTGAAATACTTTACTGACTTACTAACCCGTTCACAGAGTTTGGTTTTTTGACCAAGTCAATAAAATGCGATACTTATGACCCATATTGCACTTCACACACACAAACACACACACTTTTGACTCTTTTTATTTGCAAAGGTTAACAGTTATTTGGTGCAAAAAAAAAACCAGAGAATAAAGAAAAAGAAACCCGTTTTTCCTGGGGACAAGGTAAATACATCGCACATTTCTCACAAACAGACAGAATTGTTGTTTAGAGGCAACAACAACAACAACAATAAATCAGCTGTCCGACACATTGAACCGGAAATTGAAAGAATTTCAAATTTGTTTGGCGACAACTGCAAATTCAAAGATTGCATTGTACAAATTTTTCAATTACCAATCGACCCGTTTCCCTAGGCACATTTTCAACATTTGTTTCTCCCCATTTACTGCCCCGCCCATTTCCTTCACTAAAAATGGAAAATGGAAAAATGTAATTTAACGGCAGCACAAAAAACCAAAAAAAAATAACAAAATAAACAGTAAGTTAATTTCCACATTTGTTGCCTTGGCCAGCCAGAAGCAGCAGCGACTTTAGTTTATTGTTTCTTATTCCGCTCGCTGTCCGTTGTGCATAATAAAAAGCTGCGCTTTGCCAGGTATTATAAACCAAAGCGCAGAGACGAAAGAACTCGACACAAGACTTTGTAAGTAATATGCGCTGAAAGCACAATATAACCAAAAAGGGGTACCAGATACATATATGTAGCTAGACATATAGACATATATAGATGCATATGTAAATACTCGTATATAGACGCCACAAAACTACCGCTACACTGCTGGACACTTGCATAGAAGTGGCTAAAGGTCAGCTCAGCCATTCGTTGTCTTTCAAATTTTAAATCTACAACAGCAAATATTATAAGTATATGCGAAAAAAATTTCCAATTGCATTATGCTGTATATATGCACTTATATACATCCATCTAATTCTAACTAGATCGTACATATCTACAAGAATTAATATAGCTAGACCTATCAATCTATATCTATTAATTTTTATATAGTATAGAAATTTATCTGATATATGTGTGGGCTTATATGGATACTTTAGAAACTATGGATGCATGGTATAAAAACATTTAAAAAAAGGGAGTTGAATTTCAAAAAAATAATGCTACATGGAACTTTTTATCTTCCTGTTCTTCTGTCTAAGTTTTTTTAAAGTTGTTGACAACTATTTTTCTTAAAATATTTGTTTATAAACACATTTTTGAATAAAATATCAAAATTAGGAACTACTGTATGTTATCTAAGTCAAATTTCAAAACAATTAAAATTATTTCAAAAATGTTCTTTTGTTTGCAATTAGAGAAGAAATGTTGCGAATCCACTACATTGAGCTCAACCTGAATTAATTGTCTAAATATTTACATCGCTTAAGTCTTTTATCTTATATCGCTTAAGGTTTATATCGTGAAAGTCTTAACTTTGAATAGACACAATTTTCGACTCGTTTTTACAATTTTTGCCTATACCAATCTTTGAAACTAATAATAATCGAGTAGAAATTTATTTTGCATTAAATTTAAAAAGCACACTAAATTATATTTAGTAAAATATAAATATTTTATGTCATACAAAATTTTATCGCCATTTGGAAATCGTTAAACACTCGTATATGACCAAATTGAAACTACTGAGAATTGGGCGTATTTAAATGAGATATGAATGATCTTACGGGAATTAATCCTACAAATTTGCTATGTTCATACCTAAATGCTGTAGTATGTATATAAAAGACGGTTCTTTTTATCAAAATTTAATAATTTTCCAGTGCTGTTCTGAAATAACTATATATGTTTTGAACAATTACTAAACTAAATTTCACAAGTATATAGACAGTTAAATCAGATACATAAGCTGATGCAAATCACAAATACATCCATCTAAATTATTCTTTAATGTATCGCGAGTCCAGTCAACTGTCTCGTATCGTATGCAAGTGAGTGAACAGAGCAACCTGAGCAATCACGCTGAACCAGCACGAATGGGGGATTCAGAGATACTTTGTTGTTGGCTGTTTTGTTTTGAGTTTATGTGCCAGCACAAGATACAAATACAAATGTTTGCTTCTTCTTTTTTGTTTTTTGTTGTTGTTTAAAGCCATGTGTATGCATATACACGTACATATTCTTGTTTATTTCTCTGTCTCCCCTCTTTTCAGTTTTTTATTCTTCGTTTTTTTGCTGGACAGTCAGAAATCAAATGGAAAAGCAAACAACTAAATTGATTACAAGTGCAACTTTTCCGCCTTTTGCCAACTCGTTGCAATTTTGTAGAACTTCTTTTTTTACTTTCGTGTCCCCAGTCCCCACAAATTGCTATTAATTAAGAGCTGTCGTCGTGGCTGTCGCCTCTAAATGCATCAGAGTTGACCTCATAATTCAGTCAAGTTTTCTAATTGCTGGCAGAGTGGGAACAAAATTGTTCCTTTCCTCCTCGCTTAATGCCACCAAAATACAACAACATATCTATGGTCAGAGTTCAACTAATTGCCACAGTTGACAGTTTAAAGTCAAGGAACCTTTAAATTAAAGTGATTGCAGCGGATAGTGTAAATTAGAGGGGGGAAAAGACAAATTATGGGAAATGTATACACATATTATACATACTTTTATGGTCTAGTAGATTAGAGAATTTCTTGTGTGACCCAAGATACCAAAAAAGAATAAATTAAAATATTCTCAACGTCAATAAATCAAATGATATACATACATATGTGTATGGTGTATGTATAAATATGTGTGTAGTGTGTCAAGTTTTTCGTAATCTTACTTCATTTTAGCTGAGAAGATTTGTTTCAAGTATACATATAAGTACAATGTAAACTTGGTAGGAATAAAGAAAGTACTTTCTTAGTGCCTTGGATCAATTCATAACCTTCTTTTATGGGTTACTGAATAGGACTTCATTCATTTCTTGTTTAAAAGAAGTGCCAAACAATATTTGTAATAAAGCCAAACTCTATAAAAGACATCAACAGATTGTTTTAAAGTTCACATTTTGTAAACTTGTGTGTTTGAACTTCATCGATAACATCGATCTAGAGTCTAGTAACTGGACTTGGAATATAAATATATAAATTTCGTATTCCCATTCAATAACGGCCTATTCTGCAAGTTTATTCATTTATTTATTCATTTTAGAATTGGCATTCATTGAACATCGCTCGTAAATATTACATTGTAATTGTAAAATTGTGAAATTTATGACTTCCATTCCATGAAATTGAATGAAACTGATGGGGAAATAACCATTCAATACCAGTGGAAAGCAGACAAAGAATATGTCATAAAATTGTGTAGATATGAAAATAATCAGACACAAACATTTACCACTTTGCCACACTTCCGTCTGATCGAGAGTGTTTGCTGTCAGGCAAATTTATGCACAAATGCTTTTTCTATGACCAAATGATAAATGACATAAACACCGAGTGAGGGCAAACAGGGGATCGAATGCTTGAAAATGAAGCACAAAAAAATAAACAAAAAGGAGGAAAACCGAAAACAACCTCAAACGAAATTCAACACAGACAATTAAATTGAAATTTGTATTTTTTTTTTTTACCACGCTTTCGCTTATCAAGAAATAAAGATCACATCGCTCGATCAAAAGACCGATGTATGTGTTCCCTCTCTCCCCCTTTCCCTCCTGCTTATATTTCCCCTGAAATGCGAACGATTGCCTGAGCAACTGCATCAAATGTGCATCTTCAATGGAATTTCTTTGTTCGAACTGCTTTTGCGTTTTGCCCCCAATCTTTTGGATGCAGTTGGGTTTCTTATGACTCATCGAATTTCCAATCTTCTGGAGTTGAAGTTTGTTTCTTTCGAGCTCTTGTTGGGCTTCATTAGATTTGGCTTGTAATTTGATAGGCTTAAAGATTGCCCATCCATGGAACGGAGCATTATATATCACTTGTCATTAGAGGTTTTATGACATGTAATTAAGAGAGTGTGTGAGTGTGTGTGTGTGTGTGAGAGAGACTTCCTATAGCAACTTAACGAATTGAATTTTTATTATTTAATTCATTTTCCCATTTTCCAGTCTGCAAGGAATGGCTCGTGCGTGAGGACGGCGCCCTGGCCTATAAGCTGCAGTCCCAGGAGAGTAAGTCACATTAGAGTTACTCTAACGGCCATAAGGTTAATAACATTCTCGATCTCCCCCGGCAGTTAATGACTTTTACAAGGGTAATCGCTACAGAAATGCTGTGGTCCGTGAAGATTTCCCCACTGCCCTCCACGAGCAAATCAAAGAGAAAGAGCAGGCGCAGCGGCAAGTAGATGACTATAGAAGACGCCTAACTGAGCAGTAAGTATATATACTTATTCAGATTGCATATTACTTCGATTTTAATAATACATTGCGTCTCTTCCCATCAGAGAGGAGCATGACAAGCGAGTAGCCAAAGAAATAGCCGATAAACTTGAGCGAGATCTGCAGGAACAGCAGCAAAAAGAACTCGATCAGAGTGAACTCATTGCCAAACAAATGCAGGTGAGTAGTGCTCCGGCCACAATGCAGCATAATACATCAAGTTTTACAGTTTTAATTGCATAACGATTCAGTTTTGTTAACAATTTCTTGAAGTCTCAGTTTATTGATTTTAATGTTAGTCAACTTAAAATGCAAAAATATAGATTATAATTGGTTTAAGATAGTCCGATAGAAAAACCATTTCATATCTTCATATCTAATATACAGAAATGCCTTTTAAATGTTTTTTTTAACTTTGTTATATTGAGCCATCTTTTAAAACGATTTCAACAAATATAAATAATTATCCTACAATTAATATCATAATTTTACAAAATATTTCACTATTTATTTATTTATTATTAATTATTATACTAAGGCCATCGACTCCTTCTATCACTTATCCATGGATGAAACTATGGAAAAGCTTTTCAAATTCCATTTCGCTTTTATTTGGTTGATTTTAGTGCTTATTCTCAATCAATGGACACACTTCTGATCTAAAAACAGTTTAAAGTACATTGATTTTGGGTTAACAAAGATCAAATATTTCGTCCAAGATCAGTCATATATAACAATAGCTTAGACCTCTTCATGGATCATCCTCTTTTCTATTTGAAAACCACTTTAAAATTAGTTTTCTCTGTAATGAAATTTCCTTTTTATTTCCCAATCAAATTGTGATATTTTTTAAAAGATGTGAAAATAAACGCTTAGCTACTTATTTGTCTACAGAAGATTTATAATATTCACAAATTATTCGAGGTCTACACTTAAATTTGAACACAATTGCCTGTTAATAAAAAACGGAAATGAATTCGTAAAATATAAAATTACAGACTCGATGATCATAACTATTTTAAGTTTGGCTTAATTTTAATGGCTTCATTGTTTTGAAATGGGATTTAACATGTGCATTTGTTTTAATTACAGGAAATCTATGTGAATTTACCGCCCGTGCCTCCACCTGCAACACGCGACACAAGTCGTCCGCCGCCCCGGCCAGCCAAAGCAAGTATACATCTTCAACATCCACATCAACAGCAACAACAACAACACCCACAACAACAACAGCAACAACACCATACCAATGGCCATCATGAGCCCAGCACCTCGCAGCAGTCTAGATACCAACAAGAGCAGCAACAGCAGCAACATCAGCCATTGCAGCTACAGCAGAAACATTTCTCACAAACAGACAATTATGTAGGATTATCGCTTATACCAAATATTGTAGATATACCACCAGCGGCAGCAGCAGCAGCAGCCGCTGTAGCAACAACAGCAGCAGCGGCAGCAGCAGCAGCAACAGCCACGCCAGCAACTAGCACACCAAGTAGACACACACAGTCAACACACAGCCAGCTGTTGGTGAGTGATGCTACATCATCTCAGCAGCAGCAACAGCAACAGCATACACGTTTCCATCATGCACATCAGCAACATCAATCATCATCGTCACGTCGCTATGTATATGAACCATTCAACATACCAAGCACTGCACCAACATGCCAGCACACACCTACACATTCGATTCAGGGCACTGCCATAGATGAACTTGTCGACTATGCGGATGTTGCTGACAGCATACGCGACTATAACATATCGACAACGGCAACAACGACCGCCACTGCAGCAGCATCAGCAAGTGTTGTCGATGCAGCAGTAGCAACAGCAATTCCCAAGCAGCGTTCACCATCTCATGAGAATTTACTACGTACTGAACCTAAATTTCAGAAGTTATCACCTGAGAAATATGACCAGCTAGTGGGTAACTTTGGCATAGGCGCTGCAACTGCAAACGGCACTGCAACGGGAGCTGGGGCAGCCAGCAGCAGCAAGGCAGCTGAGCGACATATGCAACAGCATGCCGATGACATCGAACTCTATGTGGATCCCTGTGACTATGCAAGTCTGCGGGAAATTGGTCTGCCCATGGACGAGATAAAGGAAATAAGCAAGAAACTTAAGCAGGAGCAGAAAGATGAAGTGAGTAACCAATCCAGCTAAAAACTTCTCTAATAATAATTACATTTTGTTGCAGTTGCTGGCTCGTCGCTTGCAGGCCATTGAGTCCAAGGATTGTGTGCGCCAAGAGCACCGGGATCGCATGTTGGCCATCGAAGCACAGGATAAAGAGTTGGCCAAAATGCTGCAAGACAGGGTAAGATGGTAGATCAAAGCGGGACTACAATTTTCACAACGCTCTCTTCACATTTGCATGGTTTAGTTTATTATATAGTTTCTTGGTTAATTATATATTTAAACAATCATTTATTTGTCTACAAATTAACTAACAATCAGTTAAAAACTATAATTATTTATAATATATAATAGTTTCTACAATTAATAGGTGATTTAGTTGTAAAAATTATCATTGTATTTTTATGGGTGTTCTATCATCCCGGGTTTCCACTTATTTATTTCAAATATTAATTATAATACTAGAATAGGGCAGCGAGTAGAGCCCGAGATTATTGTTTGTAATTGTTATTTAAATTGTTCACGTATAAATAGAATTTCTATATTTAATAAGCTTTATTTTCATATTTAAGCCTAGTAAACTATCATAAGTACATAAAGACAATTAGTAACAGAATTAATTTATAACCAATAATGTTTCCTTAAAATTTTATAAATTAAATTCGGGAATATTACAAAGCTCAAGTTCAGATACACAGATCTTATCGAATATTGACATATCTTATACTAATTCTAAAAAAAAAAAAAAATTAGCTAGTCCTTTTCGATCTATGAGTTATTTTGATTATTAAGTTAACTAAATCATTTCCATTTATTTATTATTAAATATGTGACTTAATAATTTATACAAACTGAATTTTTATTCACAGGAGAAAGCCAAAGCCAAACGGGCCAAGGAGAAGGCACGTCTACGTAAATCGCAGCAAAAGGAAGCGGCTGCTGCGGCCAATGGAGGAGGCTCCAGCAATGGCAGTCTTCTATGTGGCACAAGTTCGCATTGTGGACCCCTCCTGGCACTGCCCCAAGACTGTATGGCCATGTCGCAACCAACTCATTCCCAAGCAGACATCGATGTGGAGGCCTATTGCAATCCCATAGATGTCTTGAACAGCAGTCGTGAGCAGCGACAACCGAATGGAACTCTGACCAATGGCAGTCTGACTCGAGATGGTGGCTCCAATCACAGCTCCATGCAACGGCAACAACGCCTGGCACAAGCAACTAGTCTCAGTCGTGGCGAAGATGATATCTATACCTTGCCCGTGGACAGTTGTCGGCCCGGTCAACAACGTCCAGTGTCTTTGCATATGGCAGCAGAGGCAGTTCAGCAATTGCAAACACACAATTCCATGACGCGGTAAATAAAAATTCAACTGTAACTTATCTCTAACATAATTCTAACATATATTTCATACATTTGCATCTACCATTAGCTCTGAGCACTACGGATCGGAGGCGGGCTCCCACGATAGCTCCATACAAAATGGTCACGATATATCGCCACACATGAAATACTCCAAATCGGGCAATTTTGGTATATATGTATTTAAACTCGGTCACATGTTCCATTCGTCTATATTAATCGAAATGCAATCTATTTGACAGATCAAAGCGCCAGCCCCACGCCACCTTACATGCCAATTCAGGGTACGCGACGATCAAATTCTAGTGAAGATCGTAAAAAGAAATCCAAGGACAACAAGTGCACGCATCAGTAGAGCCTAATTCATCAGATTGAAATACAATTACATACTTTTATTATTGCAAATTGACAATGAAATTGTTTAGATCGTATACATTTTTTAGATATTCGCATTTTAATTAAGTATGTACTTACATATCTAGCTTACAAGTAGACTATAGAAACTTTACATATGAATTCGTTTTACAATATCAGCAAATCCAAATTGGGTTTACAATAAATATCCATTTTCGATGAGTAAATTTGATGATTTTCTTACTAAATGCTGTTTTATCGATGTTTTCGCAAAAGTATTAATAACAATATTGATATATAAACAAAAGAGATTGATAAAATATTTAGATCGTAAGTTGTTTAAAGGAATAAACCGAGGGTCTGTATAATTTAAAATTATATTTAAGTTGAGGAATGGTTGGTAGTTAGAGAAACTTTCAAAAATTCAGATATATATAAATGGTGAATAGAATTCTTTAAAAAAACACTTACATCCGATAAACATGTGTTCCAACCCATTTTCGGTTGTAGTCCACATCAGACCCTTAAATAATGCACTCTTATGCTAAGCCGAGTAAATTCTTTTACTGAATTCTTTTTATTTTCATACTGTTTAAAATACTCCAAATTAAGTCAGAATTATATAGGCAAATATGAGATTTTAGGTATTATTAGGATGAAACTCAAAAACAAACTACTAAACTCAAAAATCTTAAAAAGCTTAACTAAGACTCACTGGAAATAAATATAAATATATATCGAATATTTCATCACTAATCCCAAAAGTTTCTAGGTCAATCTAGAAAACAAGGTTACTATTTTTTTTATCAAGGCCTTAAAAATTTCAATAGTTTATTTCTATTACGAGTGGATTCTCTGAAAGCCTTCCATAAGTAAATGCCGATCCTCTGAAACTATTGTTTGTGCAACTGATCATAGTATCCCAAAAAAATCACAGCAAAACTAACACGAATTTACATTTTCTTAAAATATTTAGTAATAATATATTTAAGGCTTAAAAGTAGTCTTTTAATAGTTTGGTGATGTTTGGTGTATTCAATCCTTGAAGTTTAGTGGCATTTTATCTTATAACTTTTTCTTTGTCAGCTAATATATTGTCAAATAAAAGGTGTTTTTAATTCTTTTAGATGAGTAATTTAAAATCATATGCTGTTTAATAAATTTAGGAAAAGTAAAGAAAGTAAGTCGCCAGGTCGACCTGGATATACAATATAAACTACTTCAAATTAACTCAAATAAACTGCTTTCGCATGTCGCTACTTCGGTATCACACTGATCCGCCCACGAGCACTTTAACGCAAATTTTTGTTCATAGTCTCTGTAGCAACTTGCAAAACGGATATAATGCCCGGATGTGTTATTCCTTTCGAACGTTGTGAAAAAAAAAGTTCAAGTCATGAGATCCATTTGAATTGTAACGCTTCTCATCGGTAAAATCCGCAAAAACTTAACGAGAATCATCGCGGTGTTTGTTAAGAGTTGGTTTTCTCCAGTTTCGTTATTATTAAGATATTCAGAACTCATAATCATAGTGTAAACTCGCATACAACACTTTCAGGTTTTTTTAAACATTTTCCTATGTGACAGATTACAGTATTTGAACGACATTGTTTTACTTTTGTCTTATATCATTAGAGCTTTCTCGAGCCCTATATTAGTATTTTTGCATTTACGAATACTCGAAATTATAATATGAATACCAAATACTTGCATTCCCTATTCAATTTATGCTGCTTAAAAGTATTCATTTTTCGTAATACTGGAACAAAAAAAATTTTGAATAAAAATCCTTTATTAAACAACGTTTTCATTTTTTGGATTATGTTACTTATTGAAACTTTGAACTATAAAAAATATTTTTGCTTCTTTTTGTTAAAAAGTTCCAAAATCTTGTCCCTCTTTAAGTGCATTGCCCACAGAAAGGCTCCTGTTCCTGCTCCACTCATCGACACAACATAGCAATCACTTACGATCCAACAAATAAACTAAATGCTTATAACAGTGGAAAGTCAATCCAATGAAGTTGATGATAGAAGAATCAGCATTTAGAACCGCTACATTCTTTGACATCTTTCTTTATGAGGAGTCGTTACAGCTGCTGTCTTCTGTTAAAGGAAACTATAATAAATTAATAATTGTGATGATCTTGTGGTTAATTGTGGTTTACCTTTTGGTCTTAATTGTTTTTGTCCAATGATAGATGAATTGTTTAGATTTTGTTTTACTTTTTGCTAACATCAGCAAGTTTGCGTCCAATACCGGAGATCAAAACTTGTGAAACTGGTATTAAAAGTCACAAGTTAGGGTCTCAGGGAATCAGCCATACAAACATTTGCACATGTCACTAATACCAATAATCAATTTCAACTGATTCGGATGCACTTTTCACAATTTTGTCATATACAATATACTTTTATGTATACATGGATGTATATATGGCTGGTGTCAATTGTCTATTTAGATCATTTCTGTGGCTTATAGTCAAGCAAAGAAAGCTAGCACATTGTATAGTATGATATATAATTACTACTATACAACCTACTACCTCAATTTGCCAGAGAGAAAAAGGTCCTTTAAAGCAGTCCTTTTTGCAATTAAGGTTTTGTTTTTTTTTTTTTTTTTTTTAATTGAGGTTTAAGGTTTCAGGTTGAGGTTTATTTTGTTCTTTTGTTCATTACAATGTTTTGGTTTGGCAAAATAAATTTGATGGAGGTTGAAACTCATAATGTGATAACAAATGATTTGAGTAATGGCCACCGAAAGTTATATTTAGTTTATTTGGTTATTTCATTGATATTTGTTGGCCAAAAACCAGTTGTTTGCATTGACAGACTCCCATAATGCCGGTCTTGTAACAGATATAAAACAGCACAAGTTCGGATTTACGGGTTTCTGTTAATGGTCCATATGTGACTATGCACCATTCTGTCTTTTCAAATTTCCTACATTCATTTGAATTGTTCTGAAATTCCTATCGACGATTGTGAAATTCGGCTCTCCTTAAGTACACGGAAGCAGCAGTAGCAGCATCTGCAAAAAATCAAAAGTTGTAGTAGAAAATTTATATAAATATTAATGCCATAACTTACAGAGATTTTAGCCAGAGAGATTAATCCATTTGTATTAATATTTCTGATCACCTGCTGCAAGTAGAGAGAGAGAGAGAGATTAAATTTAATTAAATGCAACAACATTCCAATCGGTCTTTAGCATTGTCTAGCCATGTTTTTACTTAGGCTAATCCTTAATAGATTTACTCTGTTGGCCACGTAAGCTCCGATATACATATACGGATTGGCATTCAATTCAATTTGCAACAAAGAAAAACTGCATTACATATTTATGCATTCATACAACAAAAAATCTTTGCAACACAGACAAAAAACCAAAAACACAAAAATTTTACAAAAAAATCCTGTAGACAAGGTAAATAATCAAAAACTATAGCTAGACCAAATATATGTATATAGCTGCTATATATATATATATATGTATACATAGATTTCTTGGTAACGTTGTCGTTGCGCTTCCTGAACGGCAACAAACTGAGACTGAGAATTGCAGAGGGCAGCAGCTGAAGCTGAATCTGACGCAGAGGCAGATGCCTCAACTGAGGCAACTCAGAGCTCTGAGCCCGAAACGTAGCAGAGCTGCCACGACTGCGGCTGTATCTATCGAGTCTGTTTTGGCTATATGTTGCTCATGTTTGTTGTGCCACTGCAGCAGCACCAGCACCAGCACCAGCAGCAGCAGCCGCATACATATGTACAACAGACGCTGCCCGTCTTCTTCACCCATTGGCCCTGGTGCCATTGCCACTTTTCCACATGTTCCATGTTGTTGTTGTTGCTGTTGTTGGTGTTGGTGTTGTTGCTGCTTCTTTCGGTGGTAGAACTCTGTCTGGAGCGCAGTTCGTTGGCTGTACCTATTTTCGCGTATTTTAGCCAGGACCAGGACCTGCCTCAACAATTTCACACAAACACACACACTCACATGCACCCAAAACACACTTGTACACACATACATATGCAGTGTCGACCATCGGGGGCTGTGCTGCTGCTTTTCTGGTTTCCTTCCTACTTCTCCTATCGACGATGACGACGACGACGGCGATGGCGACGGCGACGGCGGCGACGCTTGGCATAAAACCGGTACCAGAGTCAGTCACTCCATCGACTGCTGAGAGAGCTTTGCGAACATTTTATGCTCTTTTCTTTTTCGCAATTTGTTTGCTCTCTCTCTTCCTCTGTCCCTGTCTCTGCCTCTCTCTTCCTCTTTGTTTTTCTCTGGTTGGTTTTCTCTTTCAATGTCATTGTTTACTTTTGATTTAGTATCAATTCATTCATTCATAATCTCCCAAAGGATTAAGTTTTCCATTTTCCCTAATAAATATCTACACAGCGAGGGGAGAGGGGCTCAAAAAAATATCACTCATACGCCATGTTAGCAGAACACTATATGAAATCTTTCTGAATCGCATAAATCAAAAATGAAAATGATTTTTGCAATATCGGCTGACCAAGCTGAAAAGCCAATGATGCGGAAATTGTTCAGTTTTTTGCTCAACTCTTGTCATTTGATTTTTGCAATTAATTTAAATCAATGGCTGAGAAGTTTTCAATGCATTTGAAAGGAATGATGCAGAGCAAAAGTTAGCAGAATCACAGAATTCCATTAAAAACAAACTATCATTTGACTTTTAAAAAGCCATTATTCATTTGTAAGTACTATTGGCTTATTTATCATTGGCCATCTTTAAGTAATTAGCTACTAAGGACAGAAAAAGTTTGTTCATTGAGTAGTTCATTATTAGGTATTAAACCAATGGCAAAGAATAATAAGAATATCCCCTTTAAATTAATAAAGAGGCTGGGCAATCATTCTAAACGGTTCCATATGCCAGTCAAAGAGAAAAAAGGTCCAATATATCGAAGTTCTTAAATCTTATAATCCCAGTATATTAATTAATTTATTAAAATATAAGAGTCATAGGAACTTAAGACCGAATCCAATAAATAAGTACTTAATAAGGTGGAAAATCCTTCGTCAGACTTAGAGACCTATAGTTTATCCTTTACACAATTTAATAAAGAATAAACGGATTATTTCTACAGTTCTTTGAAACAATATAATCTTTATCCACATTAATTGTTGGTACTTAGAATTGTGAAACTCTTTTAAAAGAATTTATAATCACATATCATGACAATCTGATTGAAGTTTAGTTCCATAGTAAAAATATGTTAGGCACTTACAAAAAGAAAAGTTATTCAATAGTTTTAAATTGTAGCTAATATTTTCTATATAAGTAATTTAATGATTTTAATTCCGGGTAGGATTGACATAATAAGTTATAAAAACTTAATAAACAAAATGACGATATAAAGTGGTACTTAAAAGGGCAAAGTTATTACTCGGTTAAATTTTTAACTCCACTTTTGATTTGACTTGAGTTTGTATCGAATAACCGATGAATTTCTGGTTCAAATTACAAATTGAAACGAGTAAAAAAAAAAGTAAAAAAAAAAGGCCATTCAGTTTGATTCTAAAGAATGGACGGACATGCACACCCCGTGCCCGTCCCTGTCCCCGGATGTCCCTCTTGTTGTCCCTATTTAAACACCAAGGCCAATGCTTCAGCCCACACAAAAGCCAATGCCACCAAGCACACACACTCACACAGTTTCGCAGAGTTGCACAAAATTATGCAATATACGGTTTGTCGCTCTCTTAAGCTCTCTCTCTCTCTCGCAACCTCTCTATCTCTTTCGTTGTGTTTGACTCTTAGGAAAGCTCTCAGCAAACTCTCCGTCAATGCCATTGTCATGGGAGCTGCAAAAATAACAACAACAACAGCAACATTAAGCGGTAACATGCAACCAATGCAATTAGATGCCGCAGGCTTTTGCTCTTGGTGTTAGTGTTGTTGCTGCCTACTCCTTTGGCTCGATTCACGTACATATAGCCACAGACAACATGGGAGCATAGAGTTGTTGTTGCTGCTGGAACTCCAATGGAGTTGCGCGAATTGAGGAAGGAGACAGAGAGAGAGCGAGAGAGAAAGAGAGAGAGCGGCAACCACGACCACGACCACGGAACGACAACGACGACTACGACGACAACCGGCAGAGTTGATTAACCTTTGGACGTTCTGTTTTCAAACTCCATTCGTGGAGCGCTACTCTTTGGCTCTTTGGAGCTGCTCCGATTTAAATGCTGCCCCAGCCGCCTGCCATGAAATGGAGTGAATGTGGATGCGGATTGGAGTTGTCTGTTGCTGCTGTTGCTGCTGCTGTTGCTGTTGCTCTTCGGGATTTTTGCCTTCTTTTGCATGTTCGCAGTGATGTTAGCAGCCATTTTTAATGGCATATACGACCCATGTCTAAGGGGTATCCACCGAAAAAACTCTTACTCTAATTTGATATAGAGAGGTATTCGAGTGGCAGAGTAGTTGGGGAGTAGTTTACGCTTCATTCACACACACACACACACTCACGCAGCCCGACGCTCTCCTCCGATCCTGTTCTTTGTCTATATCATATGGTGGAACATAGGTTTCGTATGCTGTCCCTTTTTATGTCCTTGTGTTGGTAATTGTAATTGAAATTTGGCGTTGAAGCGAGTAAACGCTCTCCCAAATTCTCTCTCTTTCCCTCTCTCTCTCCCTTTCTCTTCTCTCTGTTTCACTCCGTCGCTTATTCTATGCATGTATTTTTATTACAGTTGCAAAAGTTGTTTTTGGGCGATATATTTTTGTTTTTTCGTTCCTTCCTGCTTGTTGGTGTGGGTCATGGTTGCTTCTGCTGCTTCTGCTGCTGCTGCGTCATGCCACGACTCTGTTTTGAAAACATTGACTGTTCCTTTTTATGGCCCAAGATACTGGAGGACTGGGTCTGGGTCTGGGTCGGGGTCTGTGTGACTGGGACTGAGTCTGAGCTTAGACTTGTTATGACTGGCCTTTTGATGGCCGTAAAAAATTGTGTAATAATTTTATAGAATATACAAAAGAGCTTCTTACGATGTTCTACAAACGATAACATCGGAAACTCCAAAGTGAATCGCTAATGGTTTAAATTAAAAACTTTTTATACAATCAATTACACATATGAAATAGTTAATCTTCAATTTCATTTTTCTGAATAAAATGCACATTAAAAACTGTTTTTGTTTCTTAGGGAATTTTTCAAAGATTTATTTTTAGATTTCAGATAGATTTCCCTAGTTCCGATCGCTTTTTGAGTGAAAATCCAAAAGTTATTATAGACTAAAAGTTATTATAGACTAAAGTTTCAAAATTTATATCTTAGAGAAACATATGGATTTCATATGGATTTCTTAAGAAATTCAATAGTTTAATAGCTATCGCCCTTAAAGCCTCTTAAAATTTGTATGTATATATAGTTGAAAAATTTATATAATTTTTTATAAACGATATAACTAGATATTAGATGATATACTTATAAAAGTCTCTACGTGTGCTTCTCATTGATCTATTGGGTTTTCATTTCAAAAATGATCCTAATTCTCTTATATACTTTCATATTTATAAACAATTACGTATACGTAACATGATCAAATATCTTAATTTCGGAATTTTTTTGCCTTTGGTTTGATTTAGTTTCACATTGTATTTCAGACTTAAGCATTTCCATTTGCTTATGAGTAACTAAAACTATGCATATTATGTATGTCTACATGGAAAAGCAAAGAGATAACTTTTGTGATAATACTTTGTCGAACTTTTTCTTTTTTCTTTATGATATTCTGATCAAGGGTCTATGATCAGAGTATGTTTATACAGATACAAACAATATCTCTTTCGAAGTATTGTGTATTATCGTCAGAAGCTACATATATGTATAAGTATCTATCAGAAGATCAGAAGTAACTTTTGTCACTATTATGATCATTAGAGTTTAATGGTCATAGATTTCCCTCGTATACTATGAGAAGATCGTTTTGGAGTTGATCATCTCATACTCTGTGTGTATTTCGCTACTCGGTATATATCTTTTTTGTATGCACATATGTATGGATATATATTGTATTGATATGTGCCTGTATGTAGCACCCTTAGGGTTTAATTGTTGGGCCCTTGGCCTGCCTTTTGTGTGTCTTGTCGTCATCGTCATTGTCGTTGTTGTTGTCGTTGCCGTCTTGGGTCGCATCTTTTCTTATATATATATTTTTTTTTTTTGCCCGATTTTGTATCTGCACATTCGCATTTCTTATTGGCTGCTGTTTATTTGCCCTGCGTTCGTTTATTGAGTTTGCTTTATGTCTGGCAGGGCGTTCAATGAACTCAAAAAGAAGGCACCGCAGACTGTCGCTGAGAGTTCTTACTTTTTTTTTTGGAGTTTTGTCGCTGAAGATGAAGAACATGATGGAGATGGTTATGGAGATGGTGTAATTGCGGTGAAGTAGTTGTTGTTGCAAAAGATTAGCGAAAAATGTCGAACGCATTTGGCAAATTTAATCGAAAAATCGCAGAGAGAAATACTTATTGAAGAAAGTCAGCAAAGTATATGCTGAAGACGAGGAAGAGGAAGAGGAAGAAGAAGAAGAACAAGAAGAAGAAGATATTAAAATAACTTTCAGAACCAAGACACAATGGTGGAGAGGTGGGTGGTGAGGGGGTGGGAGGTGAGTCGGGCAAGAAGCACCAGCAGAAGCAGATAAGCAGCAAAATGTATTCTTCTTTTTTTCCTTAATATAATTTCTTACAAACAAATACACAAACACACACACACTCATACGTTCACACGTGTGAGTGTATGCGGTTTGATGACGAAGGCAGACCGAGGCAGACAGCAGGCTGCCTCAGACTCGGCCTCAGCCTGGGCATGTGGCAATACCAAATGCGAAATATCGTAGAATGACGTAGCCGGAGAAAAGGCAGTCAGCGGCAGCAGCAGCAGAGGCAGCGAAGAAGCAGCAGCGGCACATACATAAGCGACGTTGTCGTCGGCAGCGCCACATGCAATGCAATTTTCAAAGGTCAATGACACGCAACGTGCAGCAGCACCACCAGCAATAACAACAACAGCAACAGCAGCAGCGCAGTTGAGAGCGGAGAGAGCAAACACTGTTCCCGTTTGTCAAACAAAAGCTTACCCCTGTCTTGCAAAATTTTACTCTTTGGCAAGCTTAAATATATCTTCTCTCTCTCTCTCTCTGGGGCCATGTCTCTTATTCTCTTTTGCTCTCTTCACGTTTCGTATGCTCATTGCACAAAGATTCAAATGAAAAATTCAAAAATAGCTGCAATTTTTCAAAACTTTAACGGGAAAACATGCCAAATTAAATTTTAACAATAAAGACCTAAAGTTTCTTTTAATTTTAATCAAAATGATTTCTTTGTACTAAAGTACTAAAATAAGTACTAAAATAAGACTCAATATTCTATCAAGAAAATACAGAAGTTACTTTCATTTGTTTCCATTTCAGATTTTAATTAATTTTAATACAAGATTTATTAACATACTCGTAATTTCGCCATTTTCGAAAGACTCCCATAAGTATGCAGTACAAAAATGTATGAAATTGCAAATACTCCATAATGAATTTTCTTAACAATTTCGCCGTTTAATATATGAAATATAAGAATTCCCTTAACAAAGAATACACAAATTTAAGAAGTTGTTATTTCTTAAAGAATCATTATATACACGGAACGAAATTAACTGCCAATCATGTTTTTAAAAAAACCATTATGTTTTTTTAAGTACCAAAACAGGAAATAAATGTTTGTCAGTTTTCAATTTAGTTAACATAAATCTAATTTGTGATAAACGACCAAATGAAATATGCCTATAAAACTTTTACTATTCCAATCTCTTTTCTTTACGCAAAAACTATAAACTTCATGTCCTATTCACACTATTTTAACAGTTTTTTCTATTAACAAAAAAGTAAGAACTTCTTTATTCCTTTCTCTTTTCTAAAGTAAAGTAATAAATTTTACAACATTCTTTATAAGATCAATCCATTAAAGTGTATTGCTGTACTTCACATTCCCAGATTGCAAAAATATTTGCCATTTAGTCTTATTTGTTGTTACTTCCAATTGTTTATTAAACATTTTGCGGGCAACTTTTCTTTTGTTGAAGCGGGGCAAATCTCTTACTTTTTTTTTGTATTTCCCTCTTTGCTGTCACTCTCTTTTTTTTGGTTTTCCTTTTTCTGCATTTGCATTGCAGAATATTCAATTAAATTTTTTTCTCCGCTGGCTTTCATTCATTTTGCACATACACATACACAGGAAATACGTTTTGTTGTTGTTGTTGTTGCTTGTAATTTTTCATTGTTGTTGATTGCAATGGAAAGCGAAGAAGCAGTGCAAAGAAAACGAAAGAGTGCAACCTAGTCAAGTCAACTTTTATTCAAGCCACCCACATGTGCCACAAATTGCTACGTCTTTGCCATATTTCATCAAAGACCGCAAGAGAGACAGATACAGAGAGATAGAGCTAGTAAGAGAGAGAGAGAGAGAGAGAGTGGGATGGCAAGTTGCAACGCATCGTCGTTGTCTTTGACTTGAGTAAGTTATGAGTACAACAAAAAAAAAACCAAAAAAAGAAAAAATAAAGGGAACAAAAACGAACCTCGAGTAACTGTAGAGAAGTCTTTTATGTGGGTGCAGTCATAAATTATGCAAAAATTGCAATTATTTTCATTAAAAGAAATCTTTCCTCTTCATACGCCAAGCCTTATAAAAAGTTGATAAGAAAGCTTGTCAAAATTGCTAAAGTTGCATATTAAAAAAACAAAAAACCAGCGAAAAACTTCTCACCCCTCACGCAAGAAGCAAAGAACTAATAAATTATACATAATTCATATAAAACCAACTCCCAAAGAGGGCTTCAACTTTATCTTTTTACTATAATGCCATGGAATTTATATAAAGATAATGTCAATGATCTATTTTTTAATGTCGAAAACCTCAATATAATTTCTTCCTCAAAATCTCGATAAATCTAAGATCCCTGTAATTTTGACCGTATGAGTTGTAATATATTATTTTTCTGTTTCATTTCTAATTCGGTTTCATTTTTGTTTCATTCTTTGATTTGAACTTTTGATCTTATGACACAGCCAAACGAGAGTATAAACAAGAAGACCTTATTATCGATAAGCAACATCGATAATAAAAAACTATTTCATATTGAGGATTAACATTTAAATTTAATTAATCTATATTTAAATAAAATAAACAAGTTGATATACACAAATATATCAATACCTGTTTCGAATTGAAAATACAACAACGTGAAGCCAACTAACTGCGAAATGATACCAAAATTGAAAGTGAATCCCTTTAAAGCACGATCATAAAAACATAATAATAGATTTTTGATAACTTTAAATAGTTTATATTTTCTGGTTTTGCAACACGATGCAAGTTTGCTCATTTCCCAATTCATTTTTCATAGAAAATTAATTTCTCATTATTCAACTCGTGTCATTATGATAGATAACAATCCTCATTAAACCGTTAATTGCTTCACATAAATTATGAATTCATGGCGAAATGTCAACAGTTTTCATATAAATAAAGTTAATTTAACAATTAACACACACACACACACATTAGAGGGTAAAAGGGAAGAGAATTATCAATTGCATTTACAATAGTTGGAAATATATTTTTCAGTCATCACAAATCGGCAAAACAAACAGAGCAACAACAATAGCCACAATAACAATCGCCTGACAAAACAGTTCAACTGAATCGAGAGAAGACAAGACAAAACGTTTAACACAACCGACCGGAGGAGGCTTTGGGCAGAAAAAGTTAGGTTAGGTTATGGACGACGCTTGCCACATGCAGCGTACGTACGGAGAGGCTTTCAAAGTGAAGAGTGGAGAGTGAAGAGAACGGGTTCAAAATCCTATGCAACATACATAGCAACTAACTAAACAAAAAAAAAAAATAAAGCCCCAGAAGGTAGACGGAGAACCCAATAGAGCGTGCTCTGTAGTATATGTATACACACACTCACACATACACAAATATATATATATCTGTATATATGTATTGTAGGTTTGAGAGAGAGAGAGAGAGAGGAGAGGAAACAGTGGCTTCGCAAAAAAAAAAAACTCGTTTATTGCGGAAAAATGCAACGTCATTGTGTAGATAGAACCACATTTCGAGAGGGGGACTCTTTCCCCTCTCTCCCTCTCTGTCACTCTCTCTCTCTCTTTCTACATATACACCCTTGGGTGAAGGATCGTTCTTTCATTTTTTGCCACAATCCTCCTGTCGTTCGTGTTGTTGTTGTTGTTGTTCTTGAATTTGACTTGAACGTTGCCAAACCTGAATTTCATCATTAATGCAATGCAATGCAATGCAATGCCAATGTCTGTCTGTACACAGATAGCGAGAGAAGAGAAGTTACATCGAGAAGACTAGCATAATCTATAGATGAAATGAAATGAAAGAATTGTACCTGCTGAGAACTCTTTAGCAAATCCAGAAGAAGGCTGTATTCGAAATCAAGATCTCAGTCTAAGAATTATAAAGATTGAAATTGAATTGATCTTCTTTCTACCATCTAGAGTAATATGTTATATCTTGTTATATTGGCCTCTTTATTTACTGAAACAAAGGAATCGAGAACTGAGAAGAACCTTCTACTAAAAATAATTTCGTGCTGTTTATAAATCCTGTGACATATTAGACATTAAGTAGTCTAACATCATAACATTGAAAATTAGAAGGTTCACATTTAACCTTTTTTCAAAGCACTACGTTTTTCCGATCTCATCACTCATTTAAAGGTAGTTACAACAAAACTAATAAGTTTTTAGTTAATATCATATATATTCAAAAGATCCTTTATCTAGATTGGGAACTTTATATATACGATTTGGATCAAAATGTATATATTAAGAATCGACCGTAAAAAGCCATAAAATTTTCAAAAGACCTACAACTGACATAGAAACAGTTACAAGAAATATACGAGTATTACAAAAGTTAGAAAATAGGTACACAGCTTGGGTCTTGCAGCTATAACTCTAACATTACTTTGACTGCACATTTTATATTGAAACCGAAACCAATATTTTAGGTTTTTTCAAAAGAATATTGACCAAAACTACGACACCCTTAAGATAATAGACAATGTCTCTTGGTAATTTACTCACTTGGATAATGTCACTTAGTCTCAGTCTCTCAATTAAATGCAATGTAGAACCTCAGACTACACACATGTTTGTACATCTGCAAGAAATAATGAAAAAATTTATATCCTACTCTATAGGAAAACAAAAAGACTTTTTGATTATCGGGACTATTTTGTGGCAGATTAATATTTTATAAATAAATCAAAATCAATAATATCCAATTTAATGGCATTGCTTAGCAAAATAGACAGGATATTAAACTAGAACTGTATTCCCGACCGACCATACCCAAGGAAAAAATAAAAAAAAAAAAAAAAAAAAAAAAAAAAAAATATAAAATACTATAATAAAAACAAATTTGACCCCGTCTTGGAATGGCATTTAAAATATAACTGACACTCCTCCAATTTCCAATCGGTTGACAGTCGCCATTACTTAATTTAAACAGAATACATATAACATATGTGAAGCAAGTTTTATTTATACATATATCACATGATTAAATAAACCGACTCGCCCCTTGACACTAATAACCGTGGAAAATAAATTAGAACTGTTCAGTATCGAAGCGCAAGATTATATAAGCGGACTCAGTAATTTGATTTTGTAGTTCCCTAAAGTATGCTATACTAAATAAATTTTGACGAGATATCGGTGCACAATTTTTATTATGTTTTGTGTTGAAATATATCCAAATCAGAATGACAAAGTTTTAATAAAAGTAAAACTTGTAAGTAAACTTTCTCTGTTTCGTTAAATATCTATATAAAGATTTCTTTATATCTCGATATCTCTTTATAATTTCTATAAATCTCACTCGGCCAGTCAATCTCATAAAAATCTTTTTGCACTTAACTTGAAATTGCTCAAAAATTATATAGCCATGCCCGGTATTTGGTATAAACTCTCATGCATACTCTCTCTGTCTCTCTTGGATATATAACGGTAAAGCTAATTTATGCCACCAAGCTAAAACTTTGAAGAACTTCTAAAGAATTGGCCCGAAACCGAAACACAAGGCGGAAGTTAGCCAGAAAGAAGCCAATTGAATGCAACAACAGAGAATTGCGGAACAAGTGCAGCTAAGCGAAGCTGAAGCTGAAGCTTCAACTTGGTGAAAGGGGCAAAATCATAAAAAAAAACACTCACACATCGACAGAGAGGGACTGAGGAAGAGAAAGAGGGGGGAGGGGGCAAGAAAAAACAGAAACTAACCAACTACCAACTGGGCAACTGGCAACTTGCAACTTGCAACTTGCAACTGTCTGTCTGTTGTTTCGGCCTGTCATTTGCCAGCGAAAGAGCGAGAGGCAGCAGCAGCAGTTAATTGCCAGCTGCCTTGAACTGAATGAAGAGAAATAAGTGGAAGTACTAGCAGAAAGAAGAAATGCAACCGGTTTTTCGCATTGTTTCTTTTACTTCACTTTGTGTTCTTGCCTTCTCACTTGATTCTTTTTTATTTTTCGGACCACGCGGCGTATGCGTAATTAGATTTGTGTTTGCTGGCTATCGACACACTAATTGGACTAAAGTTTCATAGCGCATTGCACTCATACGAAGGAAAAGCGTAGAAATATTTTCATCATCAGATTTGAAAAGCTAACAGTTTCCACTTGGGGGGAATGATTAACAAGAGAATATCCTCGGGGGAAATAAGGAGCATTCCATTAGAAGACCAGGATGTATTCACATAGTTCAAAGCAGAAACGAAAAGATAGTTCCCAATAACTAAGAAAGATATATATAAAATAACCAAGCGATCAGAATCGCTTAACTGTTTCATAAAGAATCTTCTTTCTAGCATAATTGATATATGTATAATCAATGACATCATTTAGATCGTCTTAGTTGATTTTCTAATTTCTATTTCTAAAACAAGATTGGCAAGCTTAAAAGCAGCAGTTTTGGTCTCTACAATTTATAGAACATTGGCAGCATAAATATTATCGCTATGTCTCTTACTATATTAGACACTTGAAAATTTAATAATAGAGTTACTTTATGACCAATTAAAATATATGGTGAAACTGAACATTACTGCTGCTATTAGACTTAAGAACCCGTTATAAAGCTAGTCATAACGATTAGTTTCTTAATGCGCAAGAATATCAATTTGATCATGCCACCTGACAGTTGGCAATATAATGCACATAAGTGCACGTATTAAATTTTATGTTCTTATAAAAGAAATATGTATGTATATATATTTCCATGGACAGTACCATCCAACACCATTTAGTTCAAGAAGAAAATAAATATATTTTAGTAAAAAGTGAACATTGAAAGAAAGAAATTATTTCAATTTCATCTAAACATATGAATGGGATTTTTGTTAATTGAACACATTTTGTGTAAAGTTCTCGTTGCAGTATAGTACGAGGGCAGGTCAATGAGTAAGTGACAACTTTGCTCAAGAAGGACTTTTAGAAGAACTCCTCTCTCATTTAGAAGAATCTGTGTTAAACAGACGACCGCTTGAACAAGTGATTTTCGTAATTTTTTAAAATTCAGCAATCAGATAAAGATCTGTAATAACAGTATCTCACATAAACATTTAATAAATTTAATTGGGTGTATTCAAGTAATATAAAATAATATAATAATAATATAAAAAACATGTTTTTCCCAATCCTATAGAAAAAAATTAAAATCAAACGATGACGTCTTCGAAATAATTGGAATTGAACGAAATTTATCTCTGAATGGTGAAACTTCTTAAACAATCCCGGTGTAAAAAAGATCCCATGCCTTAATTTTAATATTCAGCTATGTATAAATAGTTTGCTATTTGAATCTATTACTCATTTGTTCATTTGCATATATGTACATAGTCTCACGCTCTATTCCATCTCTCTCTCTCTCTCTCTCTCTCTCACTCTCTCTCTCTTTCTATCTAATACACACTCTTTCTCCCTCTTTGTCTTCAGCTATTTCTCTCTCCATTCTCTATGCCAAAATGGCGGTCAATAATCGTATGTCACTTCGTTTAGTGCAGCTTTTTTTCGTTTGTTGCTCTACGTATTCAGTTATTTAGATACATATATTTTGTTGCTAAGGCGTTAATAATGTGTGTGTGTGTGTGTGTGTGTGTTTGTGTTTTTTTCGTTTGCATTTTTATTGTTTTTGCCATTAATTTCAATTTGGGTATTTAAAATAATTTTGCACAATGTGCACAAAGCATAATTAAAGATATTGAAAAGTTTTAGTTGAACAAAATATTAATAACTATATTATTCATTCCATTTCGCTAATCATTCATTGGTCAGCAAGTGAAAAGCTTATGAAATGGCGGAACGGAAACAAAGACTCAATGGATGAATCTGTGTGTCTGTGTGTGGGTTGGGGGCGGCGCATGGAGAGGGGCGGGGAGTATTGCTAATGAGAAACAGTTGTGTGTGCAAACTGTGAGCTGTCTGAGCCGAATGTGTGCCAGGGGTAGATGACATAATTCAAATGAACGGATGACATTCATTACACTGCATTCGCTGGGGTATAAAAAAAAGTAGAAGAAAAAATGCAAATATTTTCAATTGTAGACAATAAGCTCCCTTTTTGCACTATTTCCATGAGAGTCTCCCCCTCACATTATCTTCTCCACTGGCGTAGAAAAGGGGCTGATCAAGTTTTCGTCCTTGTGAAACTTTGGATAACACATTCATGTTTAAAAACAATGTTTTTGTTCAATTTATGTACTAGCAAATAAAAGTTATTTACATTTTGAGTGGTTCGTTTCGGAGAATACAATTTACTTAAAGTCACTAGAAAGTTCTCTTTAGTACATTCCAAACACTTAAATCTATTGTGAAACAAGCTAATTTCAACCAGGCAGAAAAAAAAAAATAGTTTCTATAGCTAGTTGCTTAGCTGTTTATTGTAGATAGATAAAAATACATATTTCATATTTCATCATCAAACTGAAGATATCCATGAGTAGAAAATGAACAAAATGAATAGACTAATCCAAAGATAAGGTCGAAATGTACAGTTTTGTTTCTTTTTATTTTGTATAGAGTATGAGTTCATTCCTTATTCATCGACGTCACAAATCAAAATATGTATAACCTTTATTTGACCAGAAATTTGGTATTCCAATTGCTAATTTTGCATTTCTATATATTTGTTCACTTGATCCAAGTGCTGGAACCCTTTACCCTAAGCCCATGCGCTCACTCTCAAGCTGTCTCTTTACAATTTCAAGAAGCTCCTTTGACTCCCTTTCCCTCTACTATCTCTCACTACCACCTTTACCTTGTGGTTCTATCAGAAGCAATTTTGACCCAGGCCAGGAGTTCGACCCTTTTATTCGTAATTCATTCGTTACGCTCTAAATACGACTCATTTTCGTTTCTTCGCATGACCCTTCTTTTTGTCGGTCAACCTGGATCGCAAGAGCAGAACACAACATACATATGAATGAAGACAGACATTTCGTTTCCTGCTTTGATCTTTCGGCATGTTGCACAAGCGCAGAAATAAAGTCAAAAATCAGTCAACCATTAGTCCTACACCTCATACCCAATAAAAAGGGGGCCAACGAACACACCTCAATAAAATTGCTGCCACACACAAACACACACACAGAAATCCTGACGAGTTGAAATTCATCTCCGGTCTTTGTGGCATGGTTTTATCTCCATGGCAACTAAGCGGCATTAGTCGAGAGACCATTTGCCATTCAACAGAGAGGATGGAAGGAAGGACCCTAAAAGGCCAGGATTATGCTTGTTAGTTATTGATAGCAGACAGCCAGGATGTGCTGTAGGTGCCTACTGTACACAGAATTTGCAATTTGTCTGCGGTTTCCAAACGAATCAAATTTCACAAATGTTACTGCATTTCTCATTGTGAATATGCAATTTGTGTGAGTTGTCTTTGGTAAGTATAAATGGAGTGTTTTTCTCCTTAATGTCTATGTGGTAAATAATGATAATTTAATACAAAAACTAGAACAAAAGTGACTGTAAATAATTAACAAAAGTTTATAAAAAATGTAATGTGAGTGGAATTAATTTTAGAAAAATGAAACCATAATTAATAGAGATAAATTTGGGACCAACCGAATGATAATATCTATCGAGGAATTTAATTACTTTATTTACCAATTAGTACACAAAACAAATACTTTTCAACAATTAAATGACTTTGACATAGCACAGAATTAGATAAACCTGTATTCCAATGGGATTATTGAAAAAATCGAATATTTTTACCTACTTTTACCCTGCGAGATGTTGGTTCTTTAAATTTTAGTTCGTTTCATTTAAAGAGATCATAACTGATTAAATAAAACTTTGCATTTCACTTGTCTAGTGTCTTTACCTCATCGTCCAAATTGTCACAATGTGCGTATGCGTAATAATTGTGTTCTCTTATAATGTTGTTGAGATGAAAAACACAGCAGCTTTTCGTAATTGAAATCATTTCCAAGAAAGTGTTCTATAGAAAACACTTGGATATGCCAAGACAAGGCTTTAATTGTGCACTAAGCTGCTTATAACGCCACCTCCCCACCTTTTTTCTCTCTCTCTCTCTCTCTCTCTCTCTCAGAGTCTTGATGCACCATCCTAGGCACGTCTTGGCCAAAGAATGAGCAACCAGCCGGAAGATGCAGCTGGCAACAAGGAGGGCGACGGAGGGATAGTTGGGGCCAAAGAAGAAGCGATAACAAGAAGAAAAAGTATTTTATAGATACACAAAGAGACCAAGAACATGGACTTGACTCAAAGTCAGAGACGGAGGCCGAGAGGTAGAGGCACAAGGCACAAGCAACACAAGCAGCAGCAGCAGCAGCAGTTGCATTGTTGTTGAGGCTAGTTTTTTTTTTCGAACTCATACACATAGTGAAGCAGGAGAATAGAGACTCAGGGAACATGCCGCCATTGCTGGCTAAAGATGATTATGATGACGCTGATGATAATGATGATGTTGCCATGGTTGCCAGAGTACAGTCATAGAATAGCACAACAGCCGACGCAAGAGGCACTTTATATAGTCGTCGTCGCATGCATAAACTACAAAATTCCTTTTAAAGCGTAAAATGCATTCGATAGATACACACACACACACACTCATACATACAAAAGCAGAGGGCATCACAAATCTTCAGAGCATCAGATACACAAAGTTCTGACTTTGTGAATCGTAGCTACCTCTGACTCTTTCTAACTGAATTCTGCCTGTCTCCTCTATCTATCTATTTATCTATCTGTAAATGTAACCGCAATTGCATCTGTATCTCAGTCTCTGAGTAAGTATCTTTCTCATTCTCCGTGTGTGTGTGTGTGTTTGTGTGTGTGTACACACATTTGCTCATATTTACTCACAAAATTCAATTTGCCAACAATTTACGCCGTCTTTTGTTTGCGAAAGTTTCAATTATTATTATCACAGAGATAGATAGATATATAGATAGATATTTCGATTTCACTATTTCACCAGATATTTTCTTCTTATTACACTTCACATAAAACTCGGAACAAACTAGATGATATTATTTAGAGTAGGATCATAAAATGAATATTTGTGCTTGCTCAATTCTCCAAAATACATCAATTTATTTACTATAACTATTCGATCTTGATGTGTGGCTAGCGATCTTTTGTATATTTTTGCCTGCCTCTTTGATGATATTATCGAAAGTTATGAGAAATGTTATATAAGATTAGGCAAATATTTCTGCTACTAAAAATAATTTAAAGATCGTTAGATTAATAAACACTAAAACAAAATTGCAACATTTATGAAACCTTTATTTTGGATCTTTCCAAAGAACTTCCTTCAAAGTGCTCTCTATGTTTGCCTTACATAACGAAGTGAAGATGACCTTGCATTACCGACTTTTCTAGATGACACATGCTTTAAGTGATGCAATCGAATTCTAAATTTCAATTTAAATTTTTATGCATTTTGCCATTCTTTATCTTTATTTATAGTATATTATTAAGATATCAAATCTTTACCAACATTTACAAAAGCTACTTTAAATAGAACTTGCTTGTTTCTACAAAAAAAAAAAGGGAATTAAATCAGCTGACTTTCATTGTCTCTGAGACACATTTGCATCTATATCTGTATCTGTAATTTTTTCGGATGCTGTATTTTATGGGCTATACAATACTACAATGACATGTTAATTCCATATGTTTTTTGAAAAGAAGTCTGCTAGAAATATACGAAAACTATTAGTATTAATATGATATATTACTATATACCGATTACTAAACGGAATTAAGTCCAATTATAACCTTAAGAACCATCTTAGAGACAACGACTAGACACAACTCTATGTGCCACTTGCCCAACACAGACATTTGTCGGAAAACACCAACTAAACTTTGTGTCATAAGAGGAAAAAAAGTTACAAAAATTCGAATGGATATTTTTTGTGACAAATAATAAAAAACATTTTTAGATAACAACATTATTTTAAGCTGAGGACTCGGTTCTATTCGGTTCTCTTCTGTTTTCGATTCTTCAGTTTAACTAAATGATTTCAATATTCCATAAAGAGCTAATCTATAAATGATTATATTAGTTTTCAACCTTTAAATGTTATCACAAAAAGCAAATAGGTTCTGATTTCAATGTTATTGCATTTAAGTGACGCCAGGTATCTTCTTTTGTTTATTTAGCAGTTGCATAAACAATTCATCAATTGATCTATTGGAAATTTGATTTTCTATTGATTTCTTCGATTCGATTTTGTTTTTTTTTTTTTTTTTAATGTGGCCCATAAATAGGAAAGCCAAAATAAAATCAAATGAAATGCCGTGACATAAGCAAACAACAACGATGACAACTGAGACGTCAGAGGAGGACACCAGAGCAATTGAAAACCGCAGCAACAACCACACACACACACAGCAGCACACATACAAAATCAATGTCAAAGCCCGGAGTAATACATTTTTCAGCAAGGACATGGGACAAAAGGAAAAGCTATTGTAAAAGGAGCCACCATTTGATGAACAGATAACCGAGTGTCAACGCTTCACTGGCGACACATGCAGCTGCCATGCATCCCGCTGGCGCCTCTGCCCTTGCCACGCCCCCGCCCCGCCCTCCGCTTCCCTATCACTATTGGCCAACTGGTTTCCAGCTGTGAAATGAAGCCAAGTGTAAAACCCAGACTGGGTACGTATGAAATGGAATTGTGGGCGACATGCAGGCAACATCATCATCATTATCAACTCTGGTTCTGTGGCGTCTGAATGTTAGTTCAAGGGCGGAATCAAGGCTATGAGCTAGGTTCAGGAGTTCCCGATTCCTCTTCTATAAATAGCTGACCAAGCAGAGACAAGGAGTCATTTCTACCACATGTCGTATACGCAATATGGGCAAAACTCACCACAGACTGGCAACACCAACATCTATGCACTTCCTTTGCGATTGTGTGTGTGTGTGTGTAAGTATGTGTGCGTGTGGGTTGCTATTGCAACATCCTCTTTGCACTTGAACTATTGTCCTTTGGCTTTGACCATTTGCTATCCCTTTCTTAAATTGCGTTTTCAAGCACTTTATTCTTTGGCATTTTTCCTTAGTTCTCGTTTGATTTTTTTCCTTTTGTTGCTTTTGCTATTTTGCCCATTTTATAATTTTGTTTTTATTTTGTTTAAGAATACGAAACTAAAAACAAAATAAAAGCAACGCGTGCGCAGTTTCAAATGTCTTGAGGTTTTTAAAAGTTTTTTTTATTTGTTTTTATTGTTTATGTAATTGTAGTTATCGCTATAGCTTGTGTTTTGATTTCTATGAAAATGCTGATGAGTAATTTGTGTGTCTATATGTAAGCAGTGTTGCCAGTCAGCGGGGAGGGGGGGATTTCATATTCTTTCACATGATATTTACACTCAAGGTCATAGAGAAAAACTAACAAAAAGATAGAATTAAAAAAATTACTCACGTAGTTGTAAAAGGCAACAAATAAAACATTGAGATCATCCAACTCAAAAGAATAATTTGCTTTATTTGTTGTCTGATCAATCTAAATAGTACTATAATATTTTAATAGATGCATTTTGAAACCTACTAATAAATTTTAATGTTGGTTATCTTTCATTTGAAACTATCAAGTTTTTCACAATAAAAACTATATTTTAAAACAAACTTTCTTTAATAAAATATTTTAAATCAAATAAAACTAAATATTAGCAAAATTGAACAAAAAAAATGTATTGAATGTTTTTTAGCAATAATATATTAAATAAATGCCGTCGACTAATAAGTGTGTTAAAAGTAAGTAAAACTGAGTAAAAAGGCACTCCAAAACTAAAAAATTGTTTGATAAACCCCGTTTGTGGCCGGTAAAGAGTGGGAATAGAAATTAGATTTTAAACACATTAAAAAGAAATATTTCTTAGATCATTTTAAGTTTTACTACGCTATATATTTAGAAACACTATTTCACAAAGATATATAAACTTGTAATTCACAGTGCTGTTTGCAATTAGTCGAATTCAATCTAAAAAACTTTCTAGGTAATCTTATTTCAAAATAAATTTACGTTTAGCTTCAAATACGTATCTTTTAAAAGAAAAACACTGAAAAAAAAACCTAAACAAATCAGAGAAAACTGCGATCTTTGTCAGTGAAGTCAATTTAATGGAAACTATGTTTGGGAATCTACTGAATATGCATGACAAACAAGAGGAAAAGCGTCATTTGCGCTATGCAAATCTGTCGTATTATCAGCAGAGAAGTCAAGTGAAAAACGCGAGTGCATTCAACTGCCGCTGGCATGACGCGCAAAAAACGCAACAAAAAAAATCGAAAATGCTCAAAAAAAAGGAAATGCATGTAGAATAACATTGTAAGAATTTCCTTAATTACTTAAACTATTTGAAAAATTTTAATTGATACATTTTTTTTTTTAAATTTAGTTCAAAGTTTTCTTTGACTTGTAAATGCGTTTTTTCCCCGTTTCTTTTCGTTTGCTCTCTTGATGAACAAAGCGCACAAATACATTCAATAAACGTGTGTGAGAGATGCATGCGCAGTGCAGTCAACGTTTAAGTTGTTGTTCTTGTTGTTGTTGGTGTTAGTGTTGTTTGGTAGGGCCCGCTGCACTTTGAGTGTCTGTATGTGAGAGTGTGTGTCCCTGTGTTTGTGTGTGTGTGTGTATGTAGATACATACATACATATGTGTGCCTTTGGTGTATTGGTATGACTTCATTTCCTTTGTCGTAGGTCATCATCAAATATAAGGAAATTGCGATTCAATGGAATTAAAATTTTCCTCTATGTGTCAACTTTCGTTCAGCCATTTTGTTTGCACGTTTTTCTTTTTTTTGGAAATTATAATTAATTAATTTCATTTGAAATTTTTGATTGAATTACATATATAGATTTTTTTTGAATTTATATTAACATTTTTGTTGAACACATTTATATTTTACTATATTATTGAGAGTCTTTTGGGAACTTGAATTTGTACAATTTGATTGGAATTTCTATTCATTACGAAACTGCACTTGAAATTAGTAATTTGGTGTTCCATGCATTTCAAAGTCGCGCTCCATACTGGCAAAAAGGGTAGAGAACTTTTTCACCAACGCATTTCAGTGTGTGTGGGTATGCCAGGGTTGCCATGTTTTAGCGAAAACCGAAAGACCCCCAGCGCCCAGAGAGACCGAGACCGAGACCCGAGATCCGAGACCGAGACAACAACGGAACGGAACAACGGCGAAACGACGCCAACGCAGCGGCAGCAAAAATGGTAATAAAATCAAATGAATCGCACCAAGTGCATCCAATGGACACAGAGAAACAATCAGACACTATATACATACATGTATCTACATTAGTACATATATGTACATATGTGGTGGAAAATGGGGGTTGGGGCTAGAGGGATCGATGGGGGGCTGCGAGCCGGCCGCCTTTTTGCGTGGCAATTTGTTTGTGTGTATTGCAATTTTTGTCGGCTCTCTCTCACTCCCTCTCTCCCTCTCTGTTTCTCCCACTCAGTCTCTTGCATTGGCTCTCCCTCTCATTTGTAATGCAGGCAGAGCGCACTTGCTAAAAAGTACATATGTACATACATATCTCATACATATGTATGTGCATACATACATATATGTATGTAAATGTATGCGTTCTTTAATCGGCAAATTTATCATCGCTCTTCTTCGTCATCGAGATGACAGTGTGGATGATGCTTACCAGTGTTGGAATTGATCCCACAATGCACCTGTCATGCAAATTGACTACTGCAGCAACCAGCGAAAGCAACCAGCAACACCAGCAAAACACCGACGACAATGACTTATGTATTAAAAGGCCAAGCGCAAAAAATCCGACGGCGAAATGCAATGTAACGGACAATGACGCGTAAACCGCAAAGAAATACTTGTGCGATGGAACAAGAAATTATGCACATACACAGTCACAGCCAACACCAACAGCAGCAGCAGCAGCAGCAACAACAACAACAGCAAGTAGCAGCACCAACAATGACGACAATCAACGTTCGCGAAAACCCGTGCTCTCGACCCGCAATGTGCAACGAAACTTTTGCAAATGAAATGCAGCCGCACATCGAATGGCCGGACACAAAAGAAAGCTACGTCTCAGTCGTCGTCATTATTGTGAACAGCGTCGTCGACTGCAGCAGTGGCAGAAACAGCAAATGCAAAAAGAAAACAAAAATATAAAAAAAAAAGTTGCTAAACTCAACACTGTTTCCGTCTCTCTTGAACGGGGTAAAATCAAAAGAGAAACATGCGCTCATCATTTTTCTCTTTATCAGGTGGGCATGTATTGGTGCAGTTGCATTTCGTTGCAATGACCGTGAAGTTACTGAAAGCTACTATTGAAACTTAAGCATACTTTATGCTGTGCCTCTGAATTAAGATCACTGTTAGAATTCTTCAATTACCTATTTTCACCCCAGTTGGATGTTCTTAGACTTAGAAAATGTACAACTAATTTTAATCCAAATATACCAAATGTTACCAAATATACCAAATAAATTCAAATCTACTGCCGAATCAAGATATATCTCACAATCAGTTAGCCAGTATAACATTTTAAAAATACTTTTTAAATCATTGATTTTTTAATTTCATTCGAAATATGTATATCTCACAATCAGTTTCAAAATTACAAATAAATCAAGAACTTTCAAAATTTTTTTCGGTTATTGTAAAAACTTACTGTTTAAGATTGATTCATATACTGTTAAAAAAAAATGTTAACTGTCCTTCCAACAATGTGCAATGAATTACACGTATTCGTTCAAATTTTTTTATGATAAGAACAAAGATATTCATAATTGTTATTTTCAAATACATATTTAAACATAAACTTTTTAACGTCTTTTAAGACAACGGAAGTCAGTGTAAACACTCATAAGCCAGAGATGAGCTATTGTGGACTCACGACACTGCCAGTTCAGGTCATACTCACGAATTCACAAATTTATTAACCATTTTGTAAACTTTAGTTTCTTTACTTTGATCTGCTTTATAAAGCAAACAATATAGTTGAAAACTATTTTAAGATCGAAACACAACGACTTATAAGTATATCGTATCCCTGGTTCGTGAGTCACGCCTATCGACAACTGGATTGTATCGATATGTTCAGATTATTTCGAAAACCGCTACGGTTGTTGGAAAAACATCGATGTATGGCACCATTGATGTTTTCGATGTTTTTAAAAGAAAGCATCAATGTTTGCGCGGTAAGTTTAAAATTATTGAATTATATCCATATTTTTATATTCTTTTAGGATACAGACCTAAATAACAGCATTGATAAAAATCTCAGTAAACAGAAACCAAAAAGATACAACAAATTGTATGTTTACAATTTATTTACAAACTTCCATTACATAGAAACTAACATTTTAATTTAATTTTTGTCTATTGCTTTTAGTTTAAATAAAAATGAAAACTTTTATTTATTGTTACATAGTTTTCTTTAAAAATAAAAATTGATATGGTTACATTTTTATACGCAGAAATGTAAACGATTGTATCATGAAACGGATTAAGTATTTTAATCAATTCTGATAGTGATGACCGAACATCGATGTTTGCCAAAAATACAAAAACATCGATGTATCGATAATACCATCGATGCTTTTTCCACCTCAAGCGCGCTGCATTGGTGCCTGCAAGCAAAGTTTGATTAATAAATTTTATTAAATAAAATATATATCAATCATGGCTTCCATATTACGGACGGGGAAATTGTTACGTTACTTTGCCGGCTTCACACGAAACGTGGTGGTCAATTCGGTGCGTGAGAACGAGAGCAGCAATCTGCTGACCAATGCCCCATGTATTTGCGGCCAATTCCAAAAGTAAGTTAAATACTGTGCCGGCATTACGCAATGCATGATGTATTTTATGTAAATGTCGATATGACTCGAAAGAGTCTGCCAGCCAGGGACAAATAGGATGTCCCATTGAAAACATAATTGTCTGACGCAAAAACAAGTGGGGCGAAAGTTTACATAACCTAATAATCTTTCCTCGTTAGCTTTGCTAGCAATGCGGCAGCTCCCAAATCGGAGTTGAGCCTTGACAGGCAAATCAAGCGACTCGATCAGGATGTGCGACGCATTGGTCGCATCTCACGACGCGATCTGGAGGAAGTTCTCGATGAGATACGCACACATCGTACAGCGACGAGTTCACAGTCGCTCCTGGTGATCCGTTGCTGTGGCAATCTAGTGCCCGAAGAGTTGCCCGAAGTGCGTACTGCTCTGGTCCAGGAAATATGGAAAACGTTGAATGCCCTTAATGTACCCATGGACATCTCACACTACAATGCTTTGTTGCGGGTCTATCTGGAGAATGAACACCAATTTGCGCCAACCGATTTTCTGGCCGAGATCGAGGCCAAGGGCATTGAACCAAATCGTGTAACCTATCAGAGACTAATTGCACGCTATTGCCAACAGGGGGATATTGACGGAGCCACCAGGATTTTAGAGTTTATGCGGGCCAAGAGTTTGCCAGTGAATGAAAATGTCTTCAACTCCCTAATCCTGGGACACTCACAGGTGCGAAAACATTATTCAATATATATCTATTTAAACTGATCTCCGATTTTCATTTTAGGCCAATGATTTGGAATCAGCCAAGGGCATACTGGGTGTCATGAAGCAAGCGGGATTGGATCCCAGTGCTGATACATATACCACCTTGCTGTGTGCATTTGCCCGCCATGGAGATCTAGCGGCACTACACGAAACTCTGGCCGAGTGTGAGCAGAAAGAGATCATCTTGCTGGACAAGGATTTGCTGGATATCGTGTATACACTAACTGTACACGGCAATGGTGAAAAGTCGGATGAAGTTCTCGGAAAATTACGTATATCGCCCGGTTTTAATCAGGATGCGGTCAATATTATCCTACGCCTGGTCAACAAGGGCTTTGAGGATGTTGCGCTTAAGTTGCTTCGACTAATGCCAAGGACAAATCGTGTCAATGGCGAACAGATTGATGTGGGAGCCTTCTTTGTCCGCCAGCTGGTTAAAGCAAATCGCCCGGTTGAGAAGATTTTGACCATTTGTAGGACTCTGCAGGAGGAGGGTTTGAATCCCAAAGCTCTGACCATAGCCACCGAGGCGGGTCTTACCAATGGTGTGGTAAATAATGCTCTACCCCTGCTGCAGGAGATGAAGAACGCTGGCTTACCCATTAGACAGCATTATTTCTGGCCCTTGATCTGCTCCGTAGACTCCAATCAGGTGCTGGATATTGTGCGCCGCATGCAGCACGAATTCTCATTGTACCCCAATTCGGAGACCATAAGAGATTATGTGATCCCCAATCTTAAAGAGAAAAACTGGGATCGCATAGTGACTGCTCTAAGGGATGCCGGAGTACCAAATTCTACTGCGGTGACCTCTGCCGTATATTCCGCCTTGGTCACTCATCAATTAGCCGATGCTGCGAAAATTATGGAACAAAGTCGTGCCTACTATGTGCCTATACTCTTCCGCCAGCCTTTGATACTGGCTCTTAGCCATACCAAGGATTATGCATCATTTATACGTTGTGTTAGGCAAATACATGAGGGCTTGCAGCTGCGTGCTACCAAATCCGAGGTGGAGGAGGAGCAGGTGACCAGTGAGACAGAAGCTCCCACTACCACTAGTGGAGTTGCCGCTGGAGAACGCTTTACATCGGATGTGGTAGGCAGCATAGTTAAAGAGGCAGCCATTTACTTTAAAAGAGATCGTGTGCCCATATTGGAAAAGATTCTGGATGGATTAGTCAAGCAGGGTCTATCGATAAGTAGTAGCAAAGCCACCGCCCTGTCCGAGCTGATAGGTTCTGAGATGACACCAACGGTTTCCGAGCTGTTGGGCAAACTTAGCTCAGGCGAACTGGAACCCACACCGTTACCCAACAGTGGTAAACGTACCTTGGATTCCCTCTCAATTGATGGTAAGTAAACAACCCCAAGAGGTGTTCCCGGATACTGAATCATCTTCTCTCTCCCCTAGAACTAGAACGATTCATAACCAATGTGGAGGCCAAGGGTGAAAATGCAAATAATATCAAACGCCAACTATTGAATGCCTGTTTCCGCTCTCAAAATCTCGAGAAGACCCTGCAGGTCATTGAGAAATTGGAAACTGAAAAATTCCAAATTCCCATTGGCATCCATGCCCAGTTAATTGATCTTTATACCCATCATAAACGCAGCTCTGATGCTTTGGCCTCCTATGCCAAGTTGAAGGCAAAGGAATCTAGTTTCCAATTGGATAACTTTAAGGCTGTTCGGCTAGCTGATCTCCTGATACAAGAAGAACGCGTAGAAGACGCATTTAAAGTATTGGAAGACAATAAAAAGGAAACCGTATTCAATGAGAGCGAAGGTAGCTTCAATTATGTCAGCACTGTGTGGCGTGTGCTCAATGCCCTGGCCGAGGCGGGTCAAGCAGAGAAATTAAATCGTCTTTTCGATACTCTGGTGTTGAATAATTATATAGTTCCCACCAACGTTCTACTGGGACCTTTGATCAAAGTTCATTTGGCCAAGGATGATATACCCAAAGCCATCGATACCTTCGAGGAGATCTGCCAGAAATATAAATCTACTCCATGGAAAAACGAATTGGCATGTCGCCTCATCCAAAAGGAAGATGCCACAAATCTACAGCGCCTAACCGATTTAAGCACCAGTATCCATGGCGAAGTCAATAGTTTATATGATTTGGTCTTCTCCTTTGTGGAATGTGGTCGTGTACGTCAAGCACGCAAGATTCTGGAGACTCCTGGTCTGCGCACTCGCCCCCAAAGGATTAGCAGTGCCTGCGATCGATACCGCAGCGAAGGATTGCTGCAGCCCCTCGAGGGATTAATTGAAGCCACCAAAGATTTGGGACACATTGATAGAAATAAAATCTACTACACACTTCTCCTCAGCTACGACAAGGCAGATGAGGCCGAGAAGGCTTTGGGTCTGTGGACAAAAATGCAAGATGAAACGGTACTCCCCACCGATGGTTTCCTCTTGAAACTGGCCGAATTGCTGAAGCGCAAAAACATTGATGTACCATTTGTGGTCCCAGAACCACAACAGTCAACCAAAACGAAACGTCCAAAACGACAGACTAATGCGGAGGAAGTTAAGGATGAGCTAGCACCAGTAGCAATAAAGAAGGAACCAGAGGCAAAGAAAAATTCACCAGCAGCTCCCAAAGCACCCTCCAATGTCACGGGTTTCCGCAAAGCCATCTTGACCAACGATGTAGAAGGAGCCATTGCCTATAAGCAGAACTTCATCAGTGGCGAAAAGGTCAGTGCTCTGGATACATCACGTCTCATAGAACTTTTGGTTCGCGCCGATCGTCTTGTCGAGGCCACCAAATACGTGGAAGAACTTCTCGCTGAGAAACTTCATCCGCAGCCAAAGATATTCAAATTCTATTTGAATAAAATTGCCGCCTCCGGTGATTTGGAGAATCTGCGAAAAATTGGCCAACAACTAAACGATGAACAGAAGCGTCTGGTGTCCTTTGATAATCGTTATTGTCATGCCAATATAGTGGCTGGAAAAGCGGAAGAGTTCATCAAGCAATTAAGCACAGAAATCGATGCGGTCAAAACACCCGAAGAGGCAGCTAAACAGGCTGAGAAGTTCCCCCGTGGTGGAGCTGTGGGCATACTGGATAAACATCCCGAACTGGTGTCGCAATGTAAGTGAATGGAAACCAATCTCTTTTATCAATTCCTAACTAATCTATGATATTTAATTTAGACGAATCACTTGCTGAGAAATATGCTTCCCACAATCAATTGGGTCCCATGAATGTACTCTGGATGCATTTGATATCCAATGGTCAGGAGGTGGCCTCCAAGCAAATCTGGGATAAATATCTCTCCAGTGCTCCACGTCTCATGTTCCAGCGTGTCCTGCAAACGGCTCGCGAACAGCAAGATGAGAAACTGGCCTCCACAGTGATATCTCAGTTGAGGGGCAGCAAAATATCGGAGGGTGCCATTGGCAATGCATATTCCTGTCTGATTGACATCCAAACGACTAAGGGTAACACAGATAAAGCGCTGGATGTTGTTTCAAATGCCATTAAGGATGTTTCCCTGGAGAATATTAATCGCACAGCATTGTTGCGACTTAAGCAAGCTGTCGAGGAGAAATCACAAAAATTCCCCTATACAATACCAGAGAAGAAGACGAAAGCAAATGATTCTAGCTCCTCATCCTCCTCCTCAAGCAGCAGTGATGATGATGTCTCACCCAAAACACCTGAAACAGTTCCACCCAAGCCAGGAAAAGCTTAGTTTAACTGTCAAACTTGAGCAGCCGAGCCTTTTTCTAGTTTAATCCTAACATAATTACTTATTATTTTTTTAAGTATTTGCCTATGGCTAATGTTGAAAGAACATTATAATAAATTTAATAGTTTTCTTTCTTTTTTATGTTTCGCAAAAACGATAATTGTTAAATCCTTTTCCTTAAATCTGTTTTAAAATGGAAACATCTTTACAAAAAAAATATATATATTTATATATTATAGAGATGAAACTGCTTTGTTTTCATTTATGTTTCCTATTTATGTACAGATATTGAACTGAAGAAAACACAATTCAAAACAGTTCTTAGCCGATTCATTTTGTCTCAAATTGTTACAAATATTCCTAAACATATTTTTCAAAAGTCAACACAGCAGTTTGAAAGCATTTTTGTTTTGCCTGAAAATAGTAGCAAAAAATTAAAAAGACATCGAGTACATAGTGAAATTAAGTTTTATTTAACGGAAACATAATGTTATTAATCATTTATAAAACTTATTTTAATTTAAATTCATTTACAAATTCTCTTAATCAATCCCAAATCGAACAATTGTCCAAAAAGGGGTTCCATTTCTTGAACTGCAAATACTATCGGAGTTGTATTTGAATCCTCCTCTTCCATCATGTTGATCAAACCAAAGTCATATAATTGTACAAAAAGTGAACCCATTTCATGAATTTGATAAGGCTTTAGAATCAAATGATTTGATATTGAATCATTATCTTCCAAAACTACATGCTGATTCTCAGCAGTCTCCACTTTTCTGTTGCTTTGGTGACCATCCACCCCCTTAAAATCTCCTGCTGCTTCACACTTCTTTCTTCTGGTCATGAAATAGTTAGGATCATTAATATAGGGAAAAAGTGTACCTCGAGAACTTCGTAAAATAATGATACTTTCGGGTAGATTTTGAACCGGTGGTTTCCACATATCGCCATCTTCTAGATCATGATTGATCACCTTGAAGTGGAGCATTAATGCTAATAATTCTTGCTCCAAAGTACTGCGATCCATCCAATCTTTCATTGAGGTAACCCAACCAAAAGGTTTGGTTTTCGATATTTTTTGTATAAATGCCATAGCCTGGATATTAGATTTATGTTGCTCCTTTTTTGAAAGTTTCAGACGCTTTCCAAATATAGCTTCAGCTATATCCCAAGGATCTTGTGGTAATCCTGATGCAATTTTTAAATCCATTTTTTTTTTTTTTTGGTTTGTTGAAATTTGAAATGGCTTGAATTAGCTTAGAAAGTAAATTCAAAGATGCTTTGTGAAACGTTTTTTGACATCACTGTAGTCTGGCAACCTTACGCCTTAACCAATAAAATTCGCAAAAATAAATGTACAAAGCAGAAGAAAGCAAATCCGAACCAATAAAGTATATACATATATGTATTTCTGATCGGTATGAGAAGTCAATTCTCTCAATTTATTTGACAGGGTATCCCTAAGTCGATATAAAAAATTATTAAAACACAGTGTGGCCGCATATGATGAGTTGAATGAAAAATTTCTTAAAAGTAAAATTCCAGGAGGACCTGTAAGCATGAGTGATCCTGCTCCAGATGTGTTTGCTGTAATAGCAAAGATGTTTCTGGAGCCAATCTCTAGACCAGTACCAACAGCAAATGATATATGTATATGGTCCGCATATGTGGGCTGATCCCCTAGTGCCCTATCGCTTGGAATACGGGACAGTTGGTCACAGCTTTGATGATATGCCGGCCATAAGTGTGGATATAAATAATGGACCACAAAATCTGTCACCCAAGTGCAAAGTGTCAGCTTTGGGACAGCAAATCATAAAGCTAATGGAAACCGATATGTACCAGATTGGGGAGATAGAGCCTTGTAGTGGCTTATTGAATGTATTTTCGATGGCTACCATTTTGCAGATGAATGAGGGTTTCTCCTTAGATGAGGCAGCATTTCTTCGCTTGCTGATGCTGCAGACGCTAACCGTTGATCCTGTCCAATTGGTATACAATTCCTCCGCTGTCAACGAGATGGCCTTGAATATGTATGTGAAAGCTGAAGATATAAAAGCAAGTTGGTCTCCAGCTTTGACAACCTCGGACAAACTGCAAATCGGCACTGAATCGGAGGCAAGCACTTTGTATTTCCGTACTATAGATGAATACTCTTCACTGATCACTGGAACAGCTACAGACCAGCTGCTTCTAAAGACCAAGGATGGCGAAGAAGTGCACAGCAATGTTGTCTTCATTCCAGTTAAATTAGACTGGACAAAACAATCGTGGTTAATGGTTTACGTCCTCGCCTTTACGACAACCTCTTGGTGGAATCATGCATACACAATAGATGTAACATACTCCAATACCACGGACTCGAAAGTGAACGAGAAGATAATGAAAGGTCAGTTCATGCCAAGATCAAGCCTGGTCTATATACCAGGTAACTTTCAACGAATTTGCTTGGTCGTGGTGGATGCCACACGGGAAACTTTCGAACAAAAAGAGGTCTTTCACCTATGCCAGGGCATCTTTGCCACAAGATCAGGCAACTTTGAATTTGCCAAGCAAGTGCATTGTTATCTCAGAAGAGCCATGGATCCCAGCAATTCCACAACACTTCTTAGCTCAGAGGATACTGTCCAAGCGCTGAATCACATGATCGGGCTATATTGCAGCCAAAACGAGTTCAGGCGGATTCATCTAAAGGCCTCAGTCTTGGCCACCTCTCGATTTAATGGCTTCGGAGTGTATCCAAGACCCGAAGAGGATCAGCGGGATCGCATCTTTGGGCCAGCTCAATTTAACTCAAGTGAGCCCATGAAAATTGGAAACTATTCCCTGCCCGACTTACTAGACGAAACTGCTGACATTAGGAGAAAAAGACTCTATTGCCATCAAATGTGGCGCTGCGATCCGCTAGGTTACTTTGCCTATGAAAGTGTAACCCTTCTAAAGGACCAAGTTCAACGCCCTTGCCTACATCAATGGAAAATTTACAGCCTTCAATACCAGGTTTCTGGAGGCTTAACAAACCATAGAATCCTAAGAGCATGTGGTTTAATTGTGAGTGACTGCGATGGCAATGTGGAGATGCTCCGCAATTCGAGAGATGTTCTGAATACAACACTGGGATATGGATCCCTAATGCTCGGTTTGACCAACTGGGCTTTTATCGATCTAGGATGCACGATGTTCGAGCACAACAGACTGGGAACTATAATATTTCCTTCCCTTTGGAACTCTTTAACGCAAGTCTTCGTCATAGAGTCAACCGAGAGTGGGGATAGATCAATCGATAGCCAACGGTTCCTTAAATCGTGTGCTTGGTTTATGAATTGGGCGTCCGATCACAAATGGTTCGAGTGTCACTACAGTTGGAATGTGCCCTGGTGGTATGTGGAAGCCATTGCCAATAAATTTGGTCACAATTTTACAGTCAAAACAAAGTTGGGCGATTGTATAGTTGATAATAATGATGAAAGCACGTGGGGTTGGTTGCTAACAAGAGAACATAGTTATCAATACGACCTAAGTATACTCGCCGCCAGTTCTCGATACGAGAAGAAGGTGCACCAATCAAAAGCGGCGTTTTTTAGGATACTTACTCCTTTTTCAAACGGTAGATCCGAGCAGCACAATCTCATCTCATGGAATATCGATTCCATTATTGATTGCAAAAAAAAAGTTTGTCCGGATCTTCTAGGTGGTGTGGTGGAATTAAATGTAGTTGTTTTCCCTAAGGCCCGAGCCAACTTATGGGATATGTATCCAAGAGCATTTGTGGCGGCAGATAATCAAGATTTAACCTCGATTCCGCGTATGATTGGGGGTCTCATTTGGCCTCAAATAAGACTAGATTGGTTTCTAAAAGGCGAAATGGTGGTCACAAAAAGACCCACCTCTTCAGATGTCATTCGTCACACGATCAACGTCTCACAAGATATGGAAGAAGTGTCTTTTGAAGCTATCCATGAAGATATCATTGATGACCCCCCTGTGTTTGCGCTCCCAGGGGAAGTTGTATGTAAGGAACCACATCCACGGAATGTAGGAAATTAGAATATTGATATTTAATTGAAATAAAGTTTTTGCCTTGACAGTTTGTACATTTATAATTGTTTTTAGATCGCTTCTTTGTACACAGTTTACATACAATATAGGAGAAAATTGGTATATAGAATAATGTATATATAGAGTCTAAAGTTAAGCCCGACCCTTCGATACACTTCGTCGCCGATGCCCTCTGTGTGAGCTGCGGTCGCGTTCCCGCCTGGAATTATCACGATCTCGTTCACGGTGGCGATCACGATCTCGATCTCTCTCTGATTCCCGTTCGTCGCGTTTGTTACGATCTCTTTCCCTTTCCTTCTCAGTCCCTCTATTACGATCCCTCCAAGACACCCGATCACGTTCCCGCTCCCGTTCCCTCTCCTTATCCATCCCTCGATCACGTTCTATTTCCCTTTCGATTCCACGATCACGTTCTTTTTCCCTCCCGTTCCCCCGATCACGATCGTTGTCACGAGGTCTACGCTCTTCTCTATGTTCTTCTGGCGCTCGCCGTTGATCTCTGCGTCCCGCATGTCCATTGGGTTGCGGTGATGCTGCCACGGGTCCCTCCAAATTGAAGTCATCACTATCTCTGGATTTGCCTTTGGATTTGTTGTTAGTTTGTTGTTTGTCATTATGCTCCTTCCGTTTGATCTTGGCCTTGGGTTCGCCACGATCGCTATCCTCACTAGAAGAGCTGGAGGATGAGGAGGACGAGGATTGAGAGCTTGAGCTGCTGGTCGATTGTTCACGCTTGCGTTTCCGTTTCGATTTCTTTTTCGATGCCTTTTTCTTTTCCTTTTCAGAACGTTTCTTCTCCTTTTTGGATTTCTTTTTTGAGTCCCTTAGCTTTTGCTTTTTCGGTTTCTTCTTCTTGTGCTTGTCCTGGCGTTTGCGCTTGCGTTGCGGTCCACTTGAGGACTCCGAACTAGATGACTCACTATCGCTATCCTCATCGCTTGTTGATGTTTTTTGCTGCTCTTCCTCATCACTTGATCCACTGCTCGAGCTAGAAGAGGAGGAGGAGGAAGACTCGATCTCCTTGCCAGTTTTATCCTTGAACGGATTCTTGCCACCATCATTAACCGGCGCAGCGTTTGCAGTGGTGGCGGCCAGAATTTCGGCATTGATGGCAGGAACTTGCTTTGGAGCATTCTTTAAGAAACGCCGTAAATCATCGGTGAGTCCGCCCAGACCAATTGAGGTAAAGAAATTAATCGAGAATCGTGTATTCCTCGGATTATCCTTGGGAAACAATCCGGCCAAACTCTCTATCAAAACCTCCTCTTTGAGCTTATTATTGAGCTTGCCCAGTCCCATATATTCGGCCAACTCCTGGAATAGAATCTTAATGAAGATTCTACTCGACGATGTAGTGTCGTCTTCATTCAACTGGATGCACTCCAGGACATCCCAACTAATGGCATCGGTGAAGAGCAAGTGGGCAAAGAATTTGCTTACATTCCTCAAGCGATTCGTGTCCAGACGATGTGTCGTCTGGTAAGTATCCTTGAAGATTTCCTCAAACGGCGGCACATACACCTTGTTGATGTTGCAGAATCTCTGGGCCAACAGGCCATAGAATTTTTCATAGGTCCGCTGTTCGGCACAGCAATCAAGAAACATGTGACACAGCTCAACCTCTTGGCCCGGCTTTAGTTGCATTTTCATCAATTTATGGGCGCATTCTTCGTAATCCAAACTCGAATTGATGGTCAAATAGATCGTCCGACGCAAGGCAATCAGATTCGTTTCCGTACTGTCAATAATATCGCCGGCGTCCGGTTTGCCTTCACCACCATCCTGATCCGCCCCCGAACCAGATTCGCCATTGGAATTGGAGTCTGAGCCTGAGTCGGAATCTGAGCCCGAACCACTGCCGTCGGAACCGCTTGCATCGCTACCCAATATCTCTCGGCTCAGTGCCTTGTACTTCTCTTCATTTTCCGCAAAATTCTCGTCAAATTTGAAGACATCTGCAACAAGGATTGAGCATCAAGCATTAGTATTCCAATTTACGTAAGGCTTATAACATAACCGATATCAGAATATAGAGAGTATATAATAGAGCTTAACAAGGATTTAAGACGTTTTTAAGGGACACGATTACGACCATCTTTATGTAACCGATGCAAATAAAAAATTTCTGGGAGCATGAATTTAAAACCGAATCTATGGAATTCCTAAAGGTTAACCGGTATATTTGAATCGGTTATGTAAGAACTTGAATTACATTACATAACGACTAGTTTTTTGCTTTAAAAAAATCACCACTCACTCAATATGTCCTCTGTTTCGGTGGCTTCGTCCAACATCATGAGATGCGTAAATTGATCATCCTCTTCGACCAGCTCCAGCTCATCCACAATGGCTTGATGATCCTTAAAGCCATCTTTGCGCACTTGGAACAGCACTTCAATCATATATTGAACTCGTTTATCCAGTTTCCCCTCATGCAAGATATTCCTCAACATCTCGAAAATGGCACCGATGCCTTTGGAGGAAACCTCTGTCAGCTTCATGCCACATTCCTTCAGAAATGCAATGGCCACTTCCACAGAATCATCAGTGGGAGCCTCCACCAGTAGAGTAAGGATCTCCAGAGCCAGAATCTCATGGGCGACTCGCTGATTGACCAAATGGGCAATAAAACGTGTGGCCGACATACAAACCAATTTGTCATTTCGCCGAAAAGCACGTCGGAACTGAATGACCAGACGCTTTAGCAACAGTTCGCCAATATTTGGGAATTTGGAATTGATGATTGCCACCAGAGCGGCATATACATGGGTAAAGGTGGGCGAGGCAGCCTGAGCTTGGATAATGCTACGACTTAAGAGGCCTCGCCCTCGCACAATATTCTCATGGAGCAGTTCCCGCGTAATGATGGCTATATTGGTAACATTCACCTTATTGATGAAACCATGAATGGATTTCTTGAGGGCCTCCCAGGCAATTCGCTGATAGGCAGCCGATGCCTTGTCCGTGATCTCGGCCTGCATGAGACGCAACTTGGCCGGGGGTATATAGGCTCCGCCAGTTCGTGAGGTCAGCAGATCCACAGTTCGACGTTGACGATCGGTAATCTTGGCCTTGGGATCGGTCACGGTGGCATTATCGGGTGTGGGTTGAGGTGGGTCGGATGATTTGGACTCTACTGACCGAGAACGTGTACGTTCACCCCTGCGCCGATGGCGTTTTTCCCGCTCTTTGGCTCGCTCCTCATCACGTTTTTCTCGCTCCTCGTGTCGTTTGAGTCGCTCTAAACGACGTCGTTCCAAAGAACTGGAGCGTCGCCGTATAGGACTAATGCTGCGGCTACGTGTCCGGCTTCTGGTTCTACGTTTCCGCCGGCTTTGACTGCGACTCGAGCTCCGGCGACGTCTGCGTCTATCCTCCTGAGGACTAGGCTTCCGGATAGCACTAGAAAGGGAAACTGGCTTTTCTTTCTCCGGCATGGGCAAGTCATCGTCATCCTTCTGTCAATAAACGAAACTATAAAATCTGGAGAGCATTACTTTCAATTATAGAACTTACATCGGTTATTTCGCCTTCTTCTATGTGATTAGGGGAATCGGTGGTGTCTTTTGCATCTTGATTGCCATTGGTGTTCGTGGACCTAGGCTGATCCGGTTTCTCTGCAGTTTCTGCATCTGCTTCATTTGTCTTTTTTTCTGTGTTTGCATTTTCTTTTACCACATCAGCATCAGACGTGGCTACAACTGCTGGAGTGTCGTCTGCGTCCTCTTTTTTTCCATCCTTCTCTTTCGGCTCAGCTTTGCTCTCCTTCTTCGCATCCTTCTCCTCCTGCACATCTGCCTCTCGTGGCTCGACCACTGCCTCTACCTCAAGTGCTGGCTTCTCTAACTCTTTTTTGCCTCTCTCACCATCATCTTTTGCTTTCGCACTATGCCGACTTTGGCTGCTGCCAGCATCACTTTTACTTGGGCTACCGCTGCCACTACTAGAGCTGGAGGAGGAACTATTGCTGCTACCGCTGCTGCTACCATCGGAACTGTTACTCGAATCACTTTCCGCACCACTTTCCACCATTTTACATTCGAAAATGCAATTTAAAAACGATGGTGAAAACTCGTATAGCTAAACGTTGGCAGTGCTGCCAGAAGCTAAACCGCGGTTTTAACTTCTGGCAACACTGCAAAAAACGCAAACGCGTCTGCTATGTATCGATGACGCAAGCTATCGATGGTTATTTTAGAACTATCGTTTGAAATACCAATATCGAGAAGAATAAGTACTTTGTATCAATCTGATCATTTTGGTTTACTTTACAGAAAAAATATTTATGTGTGACTTTTCCTTTGATATTTACTACTTACCAGTCATTCACTTTAGAGGTGGTATACTAACGGTAGTTCACACAATCGATAGTCAGCGATAGTTCTTTCACAACCACAATTTTCTATTTGCTTCTATGACAGCTATATCATATAGTTATCCGATTTTGATCAAATTTGACACGATTATAATTTGTTAAATTTTATTTACCAAGTTTGTAATGATCACAAAGAAAACAAAAAAGTTTTTAGAAACAAAACTATTTTTGGTCCGATTGTTCCTATCGGAGCTAAATGATATAGTAGTCCGATATTGACCAAATTTGGCATGGACGTTTGGATGTATAGTAAACTGCCATATGTTATGATAATCAGGTGAAAAAGAATGAAGTTATTGATCTAAAACTATTTTTTCGACCGATAGTTCCTATGGGCGTTATATGATATAGTCGTCCGATCCGGTTGAATCCGACATACATATGCAATGCCTGCAGTAGCTATAGCGGTCCAGGAGGAGAAGCTGTTGATCCAGACAGAAAGACGGACAAACGGATTTAAATTCGTTTCGTCATGCTGATCAAGAATATGTACATATATACATATGTATGTATAGGTATGTATGTACATACATATGTATAGTTTATATGGTCAGAAATGCCTCCTATGCACTTCTGACCAAAATTAATATATGTATGTACATATGTATGTACCTTCTTACAAGTGGCTGCCTCAGAAATAAAGTTTCTTATGTAAATCTTTTATTTGTTGCCCAATATGAACCAAAACTGCGTTATATACTTAATTTGCATACATACATACATACATATGTACACATTTTTCTGCTTATCTACATGTAAAGAAAGACCTCCAGGAAAAATGCCTCAAAAATAAAGTTTCTTATGTAAATCTTTTATTTGTGGCCCAATATGAATCAAAACAGCCTTATATACTTCATTTACATATATGTATACACATTTTTCTCCTTGTGTACTTGTAAAGAAACACCGCCAAAACATTAGAAATGCATGTATGTACATACATATGTACATACAAGTGGCTGCCTCAGAAATAATGTTTCTTATGTAAAACTATTATTTGTTGCCCAATATGAATCAAAACAGGCTTATATACTTCATTTACATACATACACATTTTTTCCTTATGTACATGCAAAGAATGACCGCCAAAACATTACAAATGTATGTACAAGTGGCTGCCTCAGAAATAATGTGTCTTATGTAAAACTATTATTTGTTGCCCAATATGAATCAAAACAGCCTTATATATTACATTTACATACATATGTACACATTTTTCTCCTTATGTACATGTAAGCAAAGACCGCCAAAACATTACAAATGTATGTACATACAAGTGGCTGCCTCAGAACTAAAGTTTCTTATGTAAAACTATTGTTTGTTGCCCAATATGAATCAAAACAGCCTTATATACTACATTTACATACATATGTACACATTTTTCTCCTTATGTGCATGTAAAGAAAGACCGCCAAAACATTACAAATGTTTGTACATACAAGTGGCTGCCTCAGAAATAATGTGTCTTATGTAAAACTATTATTTGTTGCCCAATATGAATCAAAACAGCCTTATATATTACATTTACATACATATGTACACATTTTTCTCTTTATGTACATGTAAGCAAAGACCGCCAAAACATTACAAATGTATGTACATACAAGTGGCTGCCTCAGAACTAAAGTTTCTTATGTAAAACTATTGTTTGTTGCCCAATATGAATCAAAACAGCCTTATATACTACATTTACATACATATGTACACATTTTTCTGCTTATGTACATGTAAACAAAGACCCCCAAAACATCACAAATGTATGTACATAGGGCCATAAATTTTTTTATAAAAAATTTTTTTTCAATATGAATCAAAACAGCCTTATATACTTCATTTACATATATACACATTTTTCTCCTTGTGTACTTGTAAAGAAACACCGCCAAAACATTAGAAATGCATGTATGTATGTATGTACATACAAGTGGGTGCCTCAGAATTAAAGTTTCTTATGTAAAACTATTGTTTGTTGCCCAATATGAATCAAAACAGCCTTATATACTACATTTACATACATATGTACACATTTTTCTCCTTATGTGCATGTAAACAAAGACCGCACTTAAAATACATTACAAATGTATGTACATACAAGTGGCTGCCTCAGAACTAAAGTTTCTTATGTAAAACTATTGTTTGTTGCCCAATATGAATCAAAACAGCCTAATATACTACATTTACATACATATGTACACATTTTTCTGCTTATGTACATGTAAACAAAGACCGCCAAAACATTACAAATGTATGTACATACAATATGAATCAAAACAGCCTTATATACTTCATTTACATATATACACATTTTTCTCCTTGCGTACTTGTAAAGAAACACCGCCAAAACATTAGAAATGCATGTATGTATGTATGTACATACAAGTGGGTGCCTCAGAACTAAAGTTTCTTATGTAAAACTATTGTTTGTTGCCCAATATGAATCAAAACAGCCTTATATACTACATTTACATACATATGTACACATTTTTCTCCTTATGTGCATGTAAACAAAGACCGCCAAAACATTACAAATGTATGTAAAAAAACATTAAATGTTTTTACAAGTGGCTGCCTCAGAACTAAAGTTTCTTATGTAAAACTATTGTTTGTTGCCCAATATGAATCAAAACAGCCTTATATACTACATTTACATACATATGTACACATTTTTCTGCTTATGTACATGTAAACAAAGACCGCCAAAACATTACAAATGTATGTACATACAATATGAATCAAAACAGCCTTATATACTTCATTTACATATATACACATTTTTCTCCTTGTGTACTTGTAAAGAAACACCGCCAAAACATTAGAAATGCATGTATGTATGTATGTACATACAAGTGGGTGCCTCAGAACTAAAGTTTCTTATGTAAAACTATTGTTTGTTGCCCAATATGAATCAAAACAGCCTTTTATACTACATTTACATACATATGTACACATTTTTCTCCTTATGTGCATGTAAACAAAGACCGCCAAAACATTACAAATGTATGTACATACAAGTGGCTGCCTCAGAACTAAAGTTTCTTATGTAAAACTATTGTTTGTTGCCCAATATGAATCAAAACAGCCTTATATACTACATTTACATACATATGTACACATTTTTCTGCTTATGTACATGTAAACAAAGACCGCCAAAACATTACAAATGTATGTACATACAATATGAATCAAAACAGCCTTATATACTTCATTTACATATATACACATTTTTCTCCTTGTGTACTTGTAAAGAAACACCGCCAAAACATTAGAAATGCATGCATGTATGTATGTACATACAAGTGGGTGCCTCAGAACTAAAGTTTCTTATGTAAAACTATTGTTTGTTGCCCAATATGAATCAAAACAGCCTTATATACTACATTTACATACATATGTACACATTTTTCTCCTTATGTGCATGTAAACAAAGACCGCCAAAACATTACAAATGTATGTACATACAAGTGGCTGCCTCAATATGAATCAAAACAGCCTTATATACTTCATTTACATATATACACATTTTTCTCCTTGTGTACTTGTAAAGAAACACCGCCAAAACATTAGAAATGCATGCATGTATGTATGTACATACAAGTGGGTGCCTCAGAACTAAAGTTTCTTATGTAAAACTATTGTTTGTTGCCCAATATGAATCAAAACAGCCTTATATACTACATTTACATACATATGTACACATTTTTCTCCTTATGTGCATGTAAAGAAAGACCGCCAAAACATTACAAATGTATGTACATACAAGTGGCTGCCTCAGAAATAATGTGTCTTATGTAAAACTATTATTTGTTGCCCAATATGAATCAAAACAGCCTTATATACTACATTTACATACATATGTACACATTTTTCTCCTTATGTGCATGTAAAGAAAGACCGCCAAAACATTACAAATGTATGTACATACAAGTGGCTGCCTCAGAAATAATGTTTCTTATGTAAAACTTTTATTTGTTGCCCAATATGAACCAAAACTGCGTTATATACTTTATTTGCATACATATGTACACATTTTTCTGCTTATATACATGTAAAGAAAGACCGCCAAGACGTTATATGTATATAAATGTGCATACAAGTGGCTGCCTCAGAAATAAAGTTTCTTAGGTAAAACTTTTATTTGTTGCCCAATATGAACCAAAACTGCGTTATATACTTTATTTGCATACATATGTACACATTTTTCTGTCTACGTACATGTAAACAAAGACCGCCAAAACATTATGCATGTATTTATGTATGTACGGTTGTAAGTGATTGCCTCAGAAATAAAGTTTTTATACCCTTGCAGAGGATATTATAAAATTGGTCAGATGTTTGTAACGCCAAGAAGGAATCATTTCCTAACCCATAAAATTATATATATTTTGATCAGCAAGAGAAGACGAGCTGATATATATTTGCTAAATTTTATCAAAATCGGATGACCATCATATAGCTGTCATACAAACAAACATATGCTGCTTGCATACATACATGCATATGTACTTGCAAGGGTATACAAACTTCGGCAACAATTTGTCAAATTTCAAATTTAAATATACGCGCAATTTTTTTCAGTGATGCGTAAGCACAACTATCGAAGGCACTATTGAAGACTATCGTGTAGCACCATCGATAGTAGTTAAAACTCGATAGTGCCATCGATAGCTTATAACTTTTAAATTACTTCTGTTTGAGGAAAATGTAAGATAATAAACAAATTTGATATATAAATAAAATATTGTGGTATAATTAATACAATACCGAAGCAATCGAGTGTAAAAATCCACTTTTTGTTTAGAACATATATAAATTTATGGATTTAAAAATGGCAATACAAAGTTTTCAGATTAATTAAATTCTTTGGTGTACGGCTTAAACTTTAAAGTAAACATTATAAAATCTTTTAGTTTTCTACTTATTAAGACAATAAAATATATACTATTTAGTCTTTGACTGTTCATTTGGCAACGGATCCTCAACCGTTGACAACGAACGCGACTTATCGATAACTTAAAAGCAACCATACCAGTGTTGTAAAATTTCAAGGTGTTGTTTCAATGGCAACTCTATACGTAGCGAAAAATTAAGCTGGCAACTCTCTTTTCGCATAAGTGTCGCCTGGCGTGAACACGCGGATTTCTCTTAGTGGATTTTGTAAAAAAGAAATAAGGTAATTATAAGTGCCATCCGGTCTTTAAAATATAATAAAAATGCTAATGCATCTACCCTAAACCATCTGCAGTTGAAAGCACGATGACGAAGAAGCGTCGTAATGGAGGACGCAACAAGCACAATCGCGGCCATGTGAAGCCCGTGCGTTGCACCAACTGTGCCCGCTGTGTGCCCAAGGATAAGGCTATCAAGAAGTTCGTTATCCGCAACATTGTTGAGGCGGCCGCTGTGCGTGACATCTCCGAGGCCAGCATCTGGGATTCGTATGTTCTGCCCAAACTCTACGCAAAATTGCACTACTGTGTCTCTTGCGCCATCCATTCCAAGGTGGTGCGCAATCGATCCCGTGAGGCCCGTCGTATTCGTACACCTCCATTGCGCTCCTTCCCCAAGGATATGGCACGCAATAACCAGAATAGAAAGTAAACTTCAATTGTAGAATTGCTTATAAATTAACTTAACCGGCAACAAAATCCACATGGCGCCTACAGTGTGCAACCGGCGAGAATCAGAAATATATGAGCATTCGGGTGTTTTTTAAACAATTAACTAGTTGACATTCTGATTCTGGGGGTGGGTGGTGTCTTTGGGGGCGACGGCACGAGCCATCCCGATTGATTCCAGTTTGATGCACATTTCCCGTACTACTCATCGAACAGCTTTGGCATCCGACGCTTCTCCGGATGCTTAATGTATTAAGTCGTGTGTGATATCTCATTTCCGGCTGCCAAACACCCTGTAAATCATCTGTTATCCATTGCCTAGGGTAACCCAGATGACCATATATACGGATGATGTGGCGGTAACTATGTGTCCAGAATGCATATGTTATCCATCTAGAATCTAGATGTTCTTTTATTTCCCCTTATAGATTGTTCCAATGGAAACTATATAAAAAGAATGTGCGTTTGCTGTGTATCATTGTTGCTTCCTAATGACGTAGTAGGTTAAAAAAAGAATTCATGGCTCATTTTAAAGCTGAATTTGTGCATTTAATAGAAGCATTATGGATTTCTATATTGTAACATCTAAAAGATAGTGGCGATTTGTAAATGTCATTTTTACTGCTATGTATATCATCCCGTGGCTCAAGCTGGACAATTTGGTTCAATCGCAAAATGCTATGGAAATCTAATCAGGTAAGATGCTGCATTATCGGTTTACAGTTATATAATCTAATATAGAGTTACTTTTCTCACAGAAACGCGGTCGAATGGGTAATTTAACTAGAATCATAGGAAATCTAAAATTTCGGAATGCATATTTTGCATAGAGTTATTACTGAAATCTTTAATTCCTTAATTAGATTCAATCAAGAGTCATCGATGTAATGATATATAGTTTTAAAATAGGAAGAAATATGAAGACAGTGTCGGTTAGCTTTTTCATAGTTTCGAGTCTCCTGATTGATAGATCTTTACATTTGTTTTGGTTTTGCACATTTTAAACTTGTTAGCCTCAAATCAATTATTTCAATATGAACGAAATAATCTATTTTTTATTTAATCAACGACAACGATATTTCAATATCTTTATACAATATTCACCATATACTCAATATCACCATCAAATGCTATCTAATAAGTATAGAACAAAGTTTCTTTTCTACAAATGATAATTTGGTTTGCATTAGAAGCATCTCCTGTATCTAACCTATATAATTGATTTGCCTTTCATATAGACATCAAAAGAAGACAACTCATAATGCTAAGTGTGGGCTATTTGACTTTGTCTGGTGTTCTAGTTTTCGTAAAAGATCGTTCTTTCGAATAATTTTAATGATTTGAGAAGGTGTATTGCATTAACTCCAACGCTACTTTTCAAAATAATGGAAGAAAATAATTCCAATATTTTTTTTAATGAGAATTTATATACATACATACATATAGTTTTCCATTCCTTCATCAAGATAGTTTACTGTATAGAGCATCCTGAAATCAGTTTGGCCCAAACAAAATTGGCCAAAATTAGATATTTAAATAAAATGAAATCTGCATAATTTCGAAACATTAAAAAAGAAAATAATAAATGTCAAAAGAATACAAATATTTATATTATACATGATGTGTACCTACTTACACACACACGTACAAACGAGTATAATATAAGGAAAAACATTTTTCCAAGGCTTATGAGACGCTGACGAGCAGAAAAAATTCCTGCAGTGTGTATACCCTAACAGAATAGTCATATTATAGTTTTAACTTTAGTTACTAGATATCTATATTTTTGACTAGCAAGATATTAAGTTGATATATGTAGACAATTTCTTCTGCAAGAGACTTATCTTCAGTTTACGATTTCATCCCGCATAGATTAGAATATTTTCGACTATAATGCATAGTGTATAGTAGTGTTTGTACCAAATCGATTGGAATTATCAAGGTTACCCCAAAAACGTTTCTAATGGTGCTTTTCAGTAGGTTAATGGAGATATTGGTTGACTATAGAGTAAGTCACCAGTTATAATCTTAAGAAAGGGTATAAGAGCAACTGCATGAGAGTTTTGATCCCGTTCCACCGGTTTTTTGGCATAAATTACACAGACGTGAGCGCAAAGGCAAATGAGTTCGAGAGTTTAAGAAGTGGAAGTGGGTGGTGGCGGAGTTTTTCTCCTACTCCTGCGGGTGCTGGCCTCAATGGCTCGTCGCATCCAGGATACGTACATATGTGTGTGTGCTTGTGTGTGTGTGTGTGTGTACTTCCGTTTCCTGTTTACCCTTTTTTCTTTTCTCTTTCCTCTTTTTTCTTCTGTTCCTTGAGCCGCTTCAGTTGTGATACATTTTTTTTGCTTGTGCAGCAGTTCGCCGTGCTAAATTATTGTTTTCGTTTTGCTTGGCAAATAAAACGTAGACGTAAGCAGCTGCCGTTGATCATTTAGCATAAATTCCAAAGAGAGCACACAAAATGTTAATGAAAGTTATGACTTATGCCATTTGGACAAGTTAAAGAAGTAAAAAAAAAGTTAAAGAAGACAAACTTTATCAGCATCCGAGCAATGGAAATTACAGTACGAGATGAAATAGTTTGCAGTAATCAGAACTTGTTTAGAGTAATTTGATAACTCCGCAGATATCGCTGTTAATTGCGATCCTTAGAAAAAGAAAGTAAGTCGCTGGGCCGAATAGGACACTCCATGCTCAAGGTGAGAAAACTACTACCAAGTAAAACTAAATTCATATATTTAACTCGTTTCGCATGCCGCGATATCTCATCCGTGCTTATAGTGTCACAATTTTCAAACAATTATATCCTTAAGACCCATTTAGATTGATTTGTTTTTTTATAATTTATACAATAAAATTTAAATTCAGGACTTTAGAAACTTACAGTCCCTGAATATAAAATTTACATACATAGGCATGATATGCCTATTAATTAAGGTATATTTTGAAAATCGCACCTGAAACACATAAGCAATTATTAAATTAGTAAGTTTGTCAATTCTGATGGGGATACTCTAGGGGTTCTATATTCATGACTTTTTTAAACATTCAAACTATTTTAAAAATTATATATTTTTTAGTATTCCAACAGAATTGTTTTTCTCGAAATTATTTTTTATAATCTCATGTCCGATTGATTTAAAATTTGGTATAAATATTCTTTAGAGTAGTATCTTTGGTATTAACCAACAAAAACATAACATTTTAATTTAAATTATTTTTGAGCAATTTTTTAAGTCAACTAATCAAGAATCTAATTTTTTTAAAATTTTATTGATTCCAGATTGTATTTAAAATGTAAATTACTAGTCATTTATCTACTTATAGTAAAATCTGAATTTAATTGAAAATTTTGTAATATTGTAACAGTTTCAGGCATTCCTTGCCCTGGTTTTGATGTGTCTCAAATTGTAGCCATGGACATCGCGCATCTTGCCCTCGACATGCCCAGCATAAACATCGCTCCAAAGATGCGACAGAGGCAATTCGTCATCCTTTTTGGCCCTCCTAATGGCTGCATTTACCTCATGACGCACCTCGTCGTCGATTTGTTTGAGTTCGTTCTGTGAGAGGACTACATTGCCCTGGCAAAGCAGTCGGAAACTATTGATGGGATCACTTTTGATGCGGACCTCTTGAATTTCTTCACGTGGGCGATAGCTAGTGCCGGGATCGGACATGGAATGCCCATAATAGCGATGGGTGCTCAACTCCATGAGCAGAGGCCCCTTCGTCTGGGCGTGATCTATGGCGAATTCCGCAGCGCTGCGCACTGCCAGTATATCCTGACCATTCACCCAAATGCCGGGTAGGCAATCTCCTCGAGTATAATATTTGATATTACAGGCAGCTCGCTCCGCTTTCGTGCCCATGCCGTAGTTGTTATTCTCGCAGACAAACACCATGGGCAACTGCCAGAGACAAGCCATATTGAAGCATTCAAAGATCTGACCCTGATTGGCTGCTCCATCGCCGTATAAGGCAAAGCAGACACCGCCCTCGCCGCAATATTTCTTGGCGAGAGCTATGCCGGCACCAAGAGGCACTTGATCACCCACTATACCTGTGCCACCATAGAATCCCTGACCATACATGTGCATTGAGCCACCTTTACCCTTGGCACAGCCACTCAGACGGCCAGTCAGCTCGGCCAGCACGCCCAGGGCTGACACGCCCATCAGATAGGCCCAGCCATGGACCCGATAACCTGCGATGAGGGTGTCCTCTTGCCTCATAGCTGCCTTGATACCCACAGCACAGGCTTCCTGCCCCGTATACAGGTGACAGAAGCCCCTCACGAGACGTTCCTTGTACAATTGGGAGGCAGCCGCTTCCAGGCGTCTGATGGCAACCATTTGGCGATAGTACACTTTGGCATCCTGTTTTCGAAGTGCCACTATCGTATTCGGACCGTCTTGGAGACGATGCAATTGAAATTCCCGTTGAATACGCACTACCCGCACTTCATCCGTGGATTCTGTCGTGGAATCGCATTCATTGGGCACTTCAACTTTGGGTAGTGGCAATCCTACCGCCACTTGCTCATCGTATTCAACATCATCCGTCTTGTTATTGCCAATTATACCATTTGGAGCCAACGGGCGTGGCAGTTGAGCAGGCGTAAAGTGAAACAGGCGACCTATCAATCTTCTAGTTTTGTGCATATTTCTTCAATCCAGGAATTGAAAGCGGCGACTACTTGATGGAAGATTATCCTATTTCTGATAGTTCTCAAAGAAGTTCATTTGCAAGTGGAAATTTCCGAATTTTCAAGAGACCAAAAAGCAGTTAAAGAATATTAAACAAATGAATACTTGGATTAAAAGTTGGAAAAACAAACGAACAACTCAGTTACTCATCGAATTAGGGTAATATATGTATTTCTGAACCTTTTTAAAATTTATATGCCACACATCGATAACGTACATATACACGAAGTAAACAAAAACAAAATAGTTTAAGTATTTTCAATGAGTATTTTTTTCATGAAGCTTCAACTCAGTCAAGTCCAGGACCCGGTTGTAAAGATCCTTCATGACTATCAATTGTATCGAAAGATCCGAAAAATTCTCGATTTCTAGAAATTATTCTTAATTGCCAAACTGATCATAGTTTTTAAAATAAAAGCAACATAATTGGCTTTAAAGGTTCACTTCAATGTGCTGATTATAGGCATTTATTTGTGACCAATTCGTGATTTACTATTTCTGGTATTTTATTACCATTTACCAGCGAGAATACTGACAATAACTTCAAATTTGATAACTATAATATTATATTTTAAGTATGTATCTTTGATAAAATTTGTATTTCTAAAAATATCTTCGGAGGTGCCTCAAAAAAAAAATTGTTTTCAAGTGAACAATTTAAGAGGGATATCAAATCATCGGAAAAACTATCAATATGTTTCTGGAAGTCAAAAAGCGTCCCAAGACTCATAATAATAAAGTGTTGTTCTTAAAGTACACATATTGTATATATTTTTTTGGCAACGTTTGCAAGTGAATAATGGAATTTTCGCTTTAAATTTTGATAACACTTTAAATGTTCGAATGTTTTTATTGAATAGTAACAACGGTTGGGTCATGATATTCACCGACTTAAAAAACTAAGTTTGCCAAAGAATCGAATAAAAGATTTGAATTGAAGCATCTATATCTGCGTCAGTTTTGCTCCTGTATGCTCTCACAATAGTCTCAGCAAGTTACAAATTCAGAAAAAAAAAATTAAAATGATAGTCTAGCCCAACCAAACAAAAGCTAACCTTGAATGTTTCGAATTACTTACGTGAATTTCATTACTTTTAAGTTTCACTCATTTCGGATTACTAAATGAATTCGTCACTTGCACTTTCTACTTTTCTCATAAATTCCATTAGGCTCATTCCTTTTAGGTTTCCCATTTCTCTTTTCTATATTTTGACTTTAATTTCCGTTTTTGTGTGTCGGCCATTCACTTTCAATTCCAATATCCTTTTTTTTTTTTTTTTTTTTTGTGCGGTACAAATACCTAGTGCCATGGACAGAACACAACGCTTTACCCCCCAAACTCCATACAAAAAGAAAAAAAATTGCACACACTCGAACACTGAAATTTGTGCCCTTTTTTGTTGGCAATTTTGTTTTGTTTTTTATCGTAAATAAAAACGTTAAATGTTTTTTTAACGTGCGCCCACTTAACACTCGCTACAATTTTAAGGCAATTGGGCACAACAGAAACGGCCACGGCAACAGCATCACAATGGAGGATACCAAAAAAAAAAAAAAAACAGACAGAGGCCCCCGACAATTTGTCCTGTGACACACTTTGTATACCCTATCAGAGATATCAAAGATTTAATAAATACTTGAGGACATTTTTTTTTGGTGCTTGTAATTTTAAAGGTTTTTAAATCACATATTTTAGGGAAAGAAATTAAGTAAAAAAAACTATTTGAATTGAGGTAATTCAAATATTGAAATAAGTATTTAAGGAATATATTAATAGAATCCTGAGGATAAGAAAGTAAACTCAGAATAAAAATTTATCAGAATAACATCAACTGACAATGAAATTCGAAGTCTGATTGCTACTGATTCTATTTACTTAATTTGGTCTCGACTTGGGTTAGAGAAAACTGATAAAAGGGCGGACCGACCCTTAGATATAGCCTTGGATATGGCCTAGACAAGCGATAGTATTACAGCTTACTCGGAAATAATTTCTTCTGTCCATTATATAGACTAATCTTTGTTTTCATTGATGATTTCATTAATAAATACTTCTTCCTTTCATACTAATGCTACTTTCGGGCAAATGTCTGACTAAAACTAAAGGAATTCTTCGTAAGAGTACCAATAAAAAAATATAGATATATGTATGTATGTTTGTCGATACAGTATATATACATATTCTCTGTTCGTGCGTGTGTGTGTCGGTTTTATTATTATTATTTTGCCATTTTGTTAGCTGGCTCGTAATTTAATATAGATTTCTCTTCGACCGCCTCCACTCTCTCATTTTTTATGCTTCCAACAATATAAATTGTCAATTGATTTTGCGCTCGTATTTATGAGTCTGGTCCATATACATATATACGTATGTATGTATGTACGTCTTTACTTACTTTCTTTCCATTTTGCTTTCTTGTTTTTTGTCAACAGGAGCTTTTCCATGGAAAAATTGCAAATGAAAAATTGCCTGCGCTGAAAAATTATGTTGAACATGTTTCAGGTTTGAATTTCACTCAACTTATGTACATACATACAACATTTCCTTCGTTTTCTTTGGCCATTGTCAAACAAATCATAAAAATAGCAATTTTTATGGCCATTATTTTTATTTCAATTATGATTTCTCTTGTTTTCCCACCCACTGACTTTGACTACGATCGAAAGTGGGCGGGCTACTGTGTTGGTGGCAACTGTGAAAATTAAAATACATTTTATGTGTATTTTTCTGATATCGCGGGCGGCACATGTAATACCTACAAATAAATATTGTAATAAAAAATTGTTTGCATTGAAAGCAAAGGCATAAAAATATACCAATACCAAATACCCTCCCAAACGCCCCTTTCCCTCCATCCAAGTCACCCCATCCTGGAGTACCTCATCCTCTTTGCCCAGTGAGTCGAATGTTTATTTTGTGATTGATAAAAAACCAGTCGACGGCGTCAAAGTTGCAGCAACGACTTTAGGATACCCTGTACCGAATAAACGCCTTGATAATCTGCTGAAAAAAAAATTATTAAACAATTTACTTTTTTTAATTGGTTGGTAAATTTTGTAAATAAAATTTAATGTATCGAACGAATGCCGTTGATTTCCTATAATTCAATTCACCCCAAGAACCCCATTAAATGACGCCTTACATTTATTTTTAATTTTTCAGATTCACCGAGTAAAATGATTCCTCCTTAATTGATCACTTTAAAAAGTTTAAATCGTAATCATATATGTATACAAAATGAAATGGCGTCGAATCCGTTTGAATTATTTTTAAATTAATATAATCGAATTCGAAATAAAACACCGTAAACATAGCGTTATCAGACTCAAGAATCCTCTTCTTCTTTTTGAAAATTTATTTGGCAATGTTTAAACCTGTTATCATTCGAAGTACTTGGTCGTCATTTCATTTCATTTCTTCCAAAGGATTTAGATTATCCAATTAGTTGAACCACCTTACTTTTACATTTTTCCAATATTTTCGTTAAAATTTTCATTCTTATAGGGAATAGCGCTTAGATTGGGTTAGTAAATAAAATTTTTCGAGGCCAATAAAAAACTTCCTTGCCTATCACCGAATCCAGTCTTTTAGTCATTTAATCCCTATAAAAAATCACATTGAATCACAGTCCAAGCGGATATAGGCGAAATATAATGCGCTACGAACGGTGCGTCACCTGCAATCTGCAATCGACATAGAATCCCGGTAGATTTGTAGATTCTTCTCCTGCTAATTGTATTTCTTCAGCTGAAGATCTTGTTCTTTCAAAATTTTCGAATTCTTTCTTATTAGGGCCTTTGAATCCGTTATTTTATCAGTCATTGCATTTAGTAAAGCAATTTGCCGACTCATTTCTTATGTGGGCCCCCAAATCCCTGATTTGTCCATCCTTTACAAAAGGCAAGATCATTTAAGCCTCAAGTTTCGGCCTTATCCTTAGCTTTTATTTCGGTCACTTGTGCCTTGAGTAAAATTCTACAACTCTCTCTCGAGGTTCTTGATTTTCTCATTCGTTTTTGTTTCTTCATTAGACTTAAATGATTCATTAATGCAATAACTAACGCACTTAACATTTAACAGATTCTCAATTCTAATCATTGAATTTATTCTTCGACTATAGTAATTAAAATGAAACTGAGATCACAAAATTAAAGTCAAATACTTTCTACAAAATTTTCGAAGAAAATCTTTTTCTTATTTTTTTGGTCTTCGTAGTAAATTTTTTTTTTAGCAATAAGAAGGTTTGAGCTAATCGGATGAAGAAAAATTGTATATCCATTTCAATAAGAGTTTCAATTATAATCGCCCCACTAAATCCTTATACTTAGAACTGGGCATACGGAAAGACGAATATGCTTTCAATCCTTTGAATATAAATAATCTTCATCATAATCAATAGCCAAGTCAATCTACCCATGCAAACTAGAGAAGCGAATGGAAAAGTAGATACTAGTGATTGGCATAGCACAATATACCTTTGCCATTCCACTGTTTGAGGGGTATCAAAATGTTTGATTGTTGTTGCTGTTGCTGTTAAATGTGTTCATGGGGTGTTATTATTTTTATTGTCAATGACATCTGCGGGTCGTGTCATGCATATGGCCTTGGGCTTCTTCACTTTCTGCGCTCACCACTATGGGAAAGAAACCATGTGTTTTATGTATATCAAAAAGAAAAAAAAAAAAAGAAAGGAAAAGAGAAAGGAAAAGAGAAAGGATAAAAAAGTAGAAAGGAAAATAAGTAAGTAGAGCAAATGATGAAAAGGAAATTTGCATATAAAAATTAAGCCTTTATGCATAATTGTATACACACACCCACTTGTATGTGCTGTATTTGTGGGTTGAAAGGATTTAAATAGGCCACTGGCATAAAGTTATTGATTGCAAAAAAATTATTGATAGACTTGTCAGACTCAATGGAGTTTGAGTCTTGTTGCATCGGTTTGGGATTCAACTCAACATTAAAGAGCAAAAAATTATCTCTTATGATTAATTTATTTTTTTCGTTCCCAAAAGTATGCTATGAAAAATAAACTTAAGGCAATTGAAAATTCGAACTCAAGGCTGGATTTTTGGCTCTGAGTTGATAGATTTTTAAACTTGAAATACATATGGAATATCCTATAATATTTAAATATATCTCTAAATTGTATTAACAAATTAATGTCAATCAATTATGTTTTTTATAAAATACTGGAAAGACATTTAATTAATTACTTCTAACTTAACTTTTGTCACTAACACAATGCTTATTTAAACGATATTAGATCAATGACTTTCTGATTTAAAATTATTATTCATGAAATTTTATTGTTATCATGGAGAAGACTCGGCACATGACTTTCGCCACTCGCAAGCTCAACTGTCCTTCAGTCAGCGTCCTCCCAATTGTGTACTCAATGAGTTAAATTGCCTAAATGTTTCTTCCAAATTTCACATATGGACCTTAGCTTCAGTGGTGACTCAATGTGTAATATTTAGCTATAGGATCTTTTGACCGATCTTTTAATTTCAGCACATTTATTTGAGTTCCCAATTAAAACGACTTTTAATTAAATTTAACTGAAACTTAAAGTTCCATTGCGAAACTCGAGCATTACAATTATGAATCGATTGTTGTTTTCGCTCCTTTTTAACATAAGCAGCTCAGAATATAAAATATTGTTTGCTTTTGTCCTGTAAATTCAATTGAAAAGTGCACAATTATTGTGTTTTTTTCTCATTATTTGTTCTGAGCTTTTTTGTTAGTCTGCATTTCAGGTCATTTGACGAGTATTCTTAATGATACACTCCTTTCCCTGCTGCAGCTTCATTTGATCAATTGTGCATATTGATGTTTTTTTCTTTTCGTTGTTTGTCTTCGATTCTGTCAAGGAGAAATTCTCATTTGTTGTTCCTGCCCCCCTTTCTCAGAAATTGAATGCAATCCATAATGCAGTAGCAACTGGCTGGCATCCCATCAATACAATTAAATTTCCACGCTGCTTGATTTTGAACGCTTGACGCATTTTAATTATTTTCAATGAGAAGAATGCCTTATGAAATTCGAGAGCGTCCCAATTGCTCATCCGCCCCATACCCATACCCAAACCCATCCCCATCCCATTCACAAGCCAACCATCGGGAAAAAACGGAAGAAGGAGGATCTTTTTATCCATAGTCCAAGCCTTTATCTCGCTGGGCACCTCACTTCCGGTGTGGAAAACGGAAGTGCAGCAAAAGAAGATGGAGAGGCATGCGAAAATGAATGTCATTCATTCATTTAGTCATTCATTCGTTCACTTTGTTGCTGCGTTCACATTTTGTGCATGCAATTAAGCCACACCTGGATTCTCTGTACCCTGTACCTGTGGACATCGTTGGTAGCTGGTCAAGTTAATTACAATCTACATTGTTTATCGGCCATGTGCCAGCTCCAACTCCAACTTCAGTTCATCTCTGGCTCCGTTTACCTGGTCTTTTCGCTTTTCTTTCTTTTCCTTTTCTACCTGTAAATTAATTCCACGCTGTTTAATAGCATTTTTAAATATTTTACGCCCAGTCCTTCGCTCTCTCTCGAAAAGTAGCCAACGTCTGGCTTAATTATCTGAACTCCTTTCGTTTCGTTTTTGTTTTTTTGTTCGTTTTGTTAAACATTTCACTTTTAATTGTTTGAGGTTAATTAATAATTTAGCAAATTCACTGCAGAATATTTTTCACTGCAGTTGTCCGAGGAGTTTGAAAGTCCTTTTAGCCATCTCTCTGCCTACTCAACCGCAGCTCCCTTCGTTAAAGAGAGAGAGAGAGCCAAAGGTGAAGGTTTATGCTGTGTGCAGTTTTAATGGACTTTTGGTCTGGGTTATGTTAATGGCCCACGCCGAGGCCGAGGCCGAAGCTGAGTCTGAGGCTCTTTTTTATAGGCTTCACTTCTCTACTAATTCCTTTCCCCCCCCTCGTTTCGTTATTGAAGTCTAGTCTGAGGTCGCGGGAGGCCATCATCTGCATAACTCTTCATTAACGCGAACGTAATGCGTTTATGGTAACGCAGACTGTAAAAATAATGTTTCATAATTGAATTATCATTGCTGATGCGATGAGTGGTTAAAAAGAACCAAAGGAGCAGAGGCGTAGTTACATTTGGGTCACTGTGGTTTGATACGAGTTGTTAAAGCGAAATGAAAATAATGCATAAATTAAAGAAAACCAACAAAACGTACGAACTGTGGCTTTAATTTCACTCGTCAAATATTGAAAGAGACAATCAAGAGCCTAACCCTTTTCTAGTTGAATTGATCAGACAAAAAACAGTCATGATTTGGCAGGAAGGATATGGATATGTTCTTGAAACAAAAACCAACTGAGTTAAATGTCCGTAGGCAAAGAGGATTTAATTTTAACAGAGATCCTTGTGGGTTGTGGGAAAACCTATCCGCACAATTAAACGAATCCAGGATTTTAGAAGTCTGTATTTAACTCGGAATCGATTGGGTTTTCAAGTTTTTCCAAATCATAAAAACTCTTTTTATTTTCCTCTGTTCTTTCAAATCAAAAATAGTTTTAAATAAAGCAACTTCATAAAAACGACCATTTTCCAGTTTTAATTCATGTGAATTTGCTCATGAAAACTAGTTCAAAATGTTCTTTTTATTAACTTAAGTTTAATATTCACCCTTTTGGCCTGAATCCGCATAACTCTTGCTTTACTTTTATTACTATTTAAATGGTTGAAAAATATACAAATCTTTTAGAGTTACACAAATTTGAATCATAATAATTAAATTAATAGTTATTCGAATAAGCTCAAGAACTGTTATGTACAAAACTGTTATTGTCAAAACCGAATATTGCATTACCCCTATTCAAGATTCAAATAATATCGTTATACTTGATTTTTCACTTCTTTTGTACAAGCTTGATAAAAGTGAATGTGGTATCGGTGTTGCCACGAGAAAATAATCATAAAATATAAATTGAATCAATATATATATCAATTTAACCAATACCGAACTATTATTATCATGAAAACTTTAAACAATTTTCTATAGTATAAGTGTATCTATTATGAAATGTATTGTTAGGTTGATAGTTTACAACTATATCCTACACTAAATAAATAAATAAATAAATAAATAAATAAAAAAAAAATATTATGAAATGTCAAACCAAAATCAACAAAAAGCAACTATCAGATGTTGAATGGCTTAAAAATAAAGCAGTGTCTAAATGTAGCACTAAAATTTATTTTCAAGCAATGGTTGATAGTTTACAACTATATCCTATACTAAATAAATAAATAAATAAATTTATTAAACAATAATTTTAACGAGTTCAATTTGAATTATTTATTCTGTGTAAGAAAAAATGTTCAAAGCTTCTATTTTCTTACATTCACATTGCCTATAAAAGTTATAGCTTTTGCAAAGTTTTTAAAAAATTTATAATTTTATTAATGGTGTTATCGAGTTGCCATAAGGCAAATATAAGAGAATCTACTATATTTTGTGTTGTCATTCAAATTCCACGACTCAGAGCAAAAGTCAAATGGAGAAATATCCAATCCAATGAAATTCGCCTGAAGCTATTAATGCACGTATTAAAAGTGGATTTAGCTTGGGGGTCAGCAGCAGTCTCTTATTTCTTCAGGCCATTAATTTATTTGGAATCGCACTTAAGAGCCATGTTTCACCAATATTTTCATTCAAACTCAAGTGTCGTGTATTGGTCGTGTACCACTTTTCCCATGGACTACACTAACAATCCTTTTTTATTCTAAGGTAAACGTCAAATATCTTGAAGGAATAGCATAAAGTAAAAAGATAGGTTTGGTTCGAATACAGAACTCAGTGGAAAGGGAAGCTCACCTTATCCTTCTTGATGGGAGAAGAAAAAAAGCATCAGTGGAACGACTTACATTAGTTAATTAAAGCAAATGAATTCCACAACACACTTGGTACTCAAATTAGTCAAAGAACTCACTAGATGTAGGCGAGAAATTATCAAAAATATTCGAAACATTGAACTCTAGAAATTTTTGCTTTGATTATCAATGTAATCATGGCCCAAACCGCTGGGAATCAAGTCATTATCTCATCTAGAGGCACATTCACGCATGATTGTTGCCTTCTAGGCCGCAAATCAAATACGCCCAATTAAACAATGTTGATTTCAATGATGTTCTCCCCCCGAAAAACCAAAAGCCCGTACCATGGACCAACCTTGGCAAAGGCTTTTTTTTCGTAATTATTTTTCAGAGCAAAGTAAAATGGAAAATGCTCATACACACACACACACACACACACACAGACATGTGCATAGAGGAAAATAGATTGTGTGAAATCAGCGCTAACCAATTTCAAATCAATCACTAAACGTTCAACCGCCCAAAGAGAAAGAGACAGCCACAGAGAGAGAGAGAGAGAGAGAGAGAGAGAAGGATAGAGGAAAAAACGCAGCGAATTGAGGATTTAATCGAGCGTAATGATTGCGCTTATCAGCTTCAGCTAACCCAAAGTTTCTACTATATAGTAACCAATATATACACAAGAGCCTTTCAAGTCGTGAATTTGTGTTGAATCAAGGCCTCATTATTTTAAGTATGGGCGATTGAAATCAAGCAATTGCTTTCTCTAATAGATGTGATAACCTTTAACTTGAATTCCTTCCACATGGCAAAAAGTTGGAGATGAAACTTTAAATCATTCCCTGGGTCGCTCGGTCAGACAAACATACCTTAATGAACACATGTTCGCAAAACATTAAAATTAAATGTGCCGCTCATTAAAATTTTAAACATACAGATTTCCCCCGAACCCGAAAATCATCCAAAAGCAAATGTTGCTTGACATAGTTTTGCTCTGGGTAAGCGCAAAGGTTAAACAAAACACTAAAGTTTCCTCTCTCTCACTCTCTCTCTCTCTCTGTCTCTCTCTTTGGGCCCCATGAGAATTTGGGATGGTAGTGCTGTGACATGCGTCATATAACAATAATAACGAAAGCATTTACGTTAAATGTCAAAAAGGGGTTTCATCATCATCATTTTGGATATGACCAGAAGGTTTGTCCTGATAAAGCCAAAGTGTTTGGTCATTCATTGGATGGATGGGTTGGAGGGCATGGGTGTTGGTATTGGAAGCCATCCTTCCTTCAGGCTTCATGCCACACAGCCATAAAACAAAACCGACATATTGCCGACGAGACAGGGCGAAGTGAGATGAAACTCACTGCCGCTGCCGCTGCCTTTGGTCTGATGGACGGACTGAAGGACTGTCTGACTGAGTGACATGGACATGGACACAAGTTCAATTCAATTTTTCGGCCATGTTTTTGGCATTTCCATATATGCAAATGAATATGTTGAAAACCGGAAAATCAGACATACAATCAAGAGGAAAGGGGCACAACAACCAGAGAGAGAGAGAGACAGAGCAGAAAAAGAGAGAGAGGAGATTGTGAGATGAGGGGTAAGTTGGGGGTCGCCATGTTAAACTCCGTTTATAAACAATAGATGAATGAAGTTTATGAAATGGAAGTGGAAAACAATACAAATTGAATTGAAAGATGGAATACGAATTAAAGTGAAATTAAAGATAACTCGAAAAGAAGTCGATTATGATTTAGGAAGAAATTGAAAAGAAAATTTACAAAAATTGATTTTAAATTTAATAGAAATTTTTTTAGAGTGAATTTAACTTAATGTGTTACGAACAATAATTGAATACAACTTAAATGAAGCGAATCGAAGAGATAAAATTTAGCATAAATTCATTTCAAACTCAATGGAAATTAAATTTAGAAACTGATTGGAAATGAAATAATTTAGCAAAAGGAAATTTAAAATAAGCTTTTATATATTTGTCAAAAATTTAAATAGGAATTGATAAAAAAAGAGAAAAGAACAAACTAAAAGAAGGAATAAATTATGAAAATATAAACTTAATAGACATACAAAAAAAGTTGTAAGAGAAATAAAAATGGAATAAAACAAAATGGAATGTGATTGTGAATATGTTATAGAATTTATTCAAAAAATTATGAATGAAAATTCAATCGAATGAACGAAATGTACTTATAATTAATTCAACTATATCCTATACTAAATAAATAAATAAATACTTATAATTAAGCAGAAAATATCAAGGAAATATGAATGCAAATGATAGAGAAATGTTCGATCGTAAATAAAATGGAAATAAAAAGAAGACTCGCATTAACAGTTAGTGGGATCTTTTTGAATAAAAAATAAAGACGAGTATTTATCAGGTAATGAAATAGTGTATGCTATACCAAAGGAGCCCATTGTCAATTAAGGAGTTCAATATTGTCGGACATAGGACTAACAGATAGCAAAATGGCAGGGAGTTGCTCTCGTACTCAAATATGTATATACATATGGCTACCAACCATAGGTAAACATTTCGCGTTGCTAAATGATGAAAATCCAAACAGGATGTGGGCAAGGACGCGATATGTGTTGCCAAATGAGTGCGACTGAGACAAGGATAGGAGTAGAAAATTCAAATGAATAGACACAGAGCGGCAATCAAAAGCCAACACGCACACAAATGAAGACGGGGTCGGTGGGAAGGGGAAGGAGTCGCCTAGAAGAAGGACATCCGGTCTTGCCTCTAGCAACGACAAATGTCATCAAACAGTCCAAATAATAATAAAATATACACTTAAGCCTCGTTTTGAGCTTGGGTTTGTGTGTGTCTTCTAGCCACATATGGGGGGGAATATTCTGGCCATGCCCCTCCCACATCGCCTCCTTGCCCAGCAGTGAGCGTGGATTTAAATAAAACGGAAATTTATTTCGACAAATGGCATTTACTTGCAACGGATGTGCCGCCATTACAATGACACGAAAAGGCTACATTCTACACTCCACACGACTTCCACGATTCAGCAAGACTGACTCTTAGTCCCTCTGTCCCTCCGTCCCTCTGTCTCTACTCGTGCGCAATTCGAAATGGCAGCCCAGCATGTGGATTCTACGTACGAACTGACTAACTGACTGACTGCCTTCAATGTGAATAAGTGGAATAATGGGTCAGGCTAAGCCGCAAGCATCCAAGTGGCTGCGATGATGACGATGATGTCTCCCCACCGGAAAAACCCTCACGCACCATGGGGGTCGTTCGTACACACTCGTACATCTACAAACATGCGACAGTTGTATGATAAATTGTATAACATTTCATTTTTCTATCTCTACACTAAAACAAAACTAAACTCTTGTCAAATCTAAATACCCTTTACACGACAATGAGCGATTCTAATCGGAATTTGTAAGTACTCTGCTGCTCTCTGACTTGGGCGACCTTATCGCTCAATCAGCATTGATAATTTTTGCCTGTAAACTTAGCACTACACCCAATTTATTTATAAATTTAATATATATGTATATGTTCATGTTCTCAAGTCGCAAGATATAAATAAATAATTAATAATTACATAAAAAAAAAAATATTAAAAAAAAAAAAAATTTCACATCTCTCCCCGACGGGGAATTGAACCCCGGTCTCCCGCGTGACAGGCGGGGATACTGACCACTATACTATCGAGGACATTGAATGCGGAACTGATCAATGCCATTATCACAAGCATCTATTTTTAGCTTAACACGTCAAATTTCACAACACTTCGTTAAACACTTTTCTTTCTATTGGAAACATTTGCTCAAAGGAAAAACTAAACTAATGATAACCAGCTAAAATTAAACAACTAGCTTTCATAGAAATTTTCAAACATAAACAAATTCATAAGAGCAATCACGCCGACATTGAAATTGTTATTTTGTACGAAATAAATGTTGTTAATTATCAAAAATGTAATAAATTGCGATTATTATTTTTTCACTTGTTGTAATCGTTTGATTTTTTTTTTTTACTGTGTATTTAACTGGAGGCAAAAGGCTGCACATTGAGGCTTTATATTATCCCCAGACTCTGGCCATTTAGCATTCATGAGATAATAAAGAACAGAAAAATAAAAAAAAAACGAAAGGCAAAAGTGGACAACAACAAACGATTTCGAGGCCATGCAAAATCATGTCATGTTTTTTAAAGCTCGCCAACATTGCGTATACGCAATCGTAAGTGAAAGTCAGTGTTTCTTGCCTCAAGCTGTGGATAATTTGGGTTCTTACACACGCACACATACATATACACATACACGGAGACCCACCCGCAAAGCAGACACTGGATGATACTCCGCCACATTTGTGTAGATATTATACTCTATATATATGTATATGTGGGTCGTGTATATATTTTGGCAATTTTTACTTTGATCAGTAATGTGTTGTTTGTTGTTGTCCTGGGTCTGTTTTTTATGCCGGCAGATTGTTTGTTTGGCTTTTGATTTTTTTATTTTTATTAAAAACAAAATGTTTTATATGTGCAGCTAGTCATTTGACTTGTTTATGCCTGTCCTTAAAGTTGAAGTCCCAAAAGGGTCATCCTGTACACCAACAAGACAAAAAACAAAAAAAAGGGTTCGTCCTTCCGACTGCGAGTATCAATTTTTATTGAATGGGCTGGCGAGAGGGTGTGTTTTTGGGGGGCGTGTGAAACGGTCATTCGGGAAATGAAATTGTTATCAAGTCTGTTATTGGGATTCCCCGTTGAGCCTTGACTAGCGCCTAAATATTTGAGATTATTCTCATTTAATAATGACTTTAATACAATTTTTTTAATTATTTCAATTTCAAATCTTTCCATTTTACACATTATTAATCGACATCGAAAATTTTAATGCTTTTTAACAGAATTCAAAGAATTTTATACATGTTTTACTAATGCTGCTCAGTCACTTTGATAGGATTCGTTTTTAAATTGGGAAATACAAATATACAAACCATATATACATATATTCTCATATATGTAAATATGTTTCTCTTCAATCAAACGTTTAAATTCATCTGCAGAATGTCAAAATCGAAAGGACTAATACAGTGTGTGCTGCGATCATCAGTAAATAGATGAAAAACATATAATATGTAACCCTCTGACTTTTGAATATGCATAGTGAATTCTTTTTGAGCCTTTTATGTGATGTTTTATTACACTTAACCCACTCTGAGGTAAGTAATCTATTTAAATTTGAATGTTAGTTGGGAAAATCTTAATTCGGATATCAGCAAACAAAGTCTAAATATCACCATATTTGTAAATGTTTCATTTTTGCCATTTTAATTTTTCATATAATATATTATAGATGCATTTAATAACTTATAAAGAACTAATAGACAATTTTTCTTTTATTAAAGTCACAGTGGAGTCAAATAAGTCTCTAAATTTATTTAGGAAATGGCATTGTAATTTAAAAATTATTGTTTTAATACCGGAAAATGACATTGGTAAAAACTTTGATTTTTCGCTGCGTCGTTTTAATTGGAAAAAGTAATGGTTATCTTTGAATTATTGTCAGATTACTTTGAATTGAATTCTCCCAATTATTCGGCAAAACTGATGAGCTACAAAGAGCAGGGATTTCAGTAAATACTTAGGAGGATCACTGACTTTTGGTACAGACTAACTCTTTACCGTTACTTGTATAGTAGTGATGTAAAACTCAAAAGTTGTTTTGCATATAACGTTACTCATGGTCAAATGGTCATATATGATTAAAAATTATTTATTGCTTGAAATATGTATGTACATCGGTCTGTTCTAGTGCAACAACGTCATTAGAAAGGCCAAAAATGGTGATTTTGCACAACAAATTAATATTCGGCCCGAATAATTCTAGGTTTTGCAAAACCACCATTTTTCGCCCTCTCTGGTGGCGTTGTTCCACTACAAAGGGGATTGATTTTGATGAGTATTCAATAAACGATCATGTCGTTGTTGCACTATTGGCGCCGACGCTTGTGATTCGTCGAGAATTTGCGGGGAATCCCTAAATTGAAGTCTAAGAGAACTTATTATTACAATCCGAATTTATTATTACAATTAAAAGGAACTAGAAAAATATAAATTGTCCAACAATTGTCCAATAAAAAAATGACCTTTCAAATTCACAATTTTCAACATATTTGTGTTCTTCAACATTAGCGATACTACATAGGATACCGATGTTTTTATTTAAATAATTGCAGATTTTGTTACTAAAAATTATACAAAAATAAACATGAAAATACGTCGAAATACACGTCAGCTGGCCATCGAAATTCATTTAGAATAAAACAAAAAAATCTAGAACCAAAGAAAATGTCTTAAAACTAGTTAAAACAATTTTCTAATACCTTTACCAATATCTAGAATTTATATATTAATATGTATATATCTGAAAGAATTTCAGAACTTAAGGCCTTCTCCCGTTCCTCCGTGTTTGGGATAATCTACATTCTTTTCAAAGAGATAACACTGCAAAAACTTCGAGTCTTCGAATTGACCACTAAACACCGGCTGCCAGTTCCAGATGAGATGCCGTGACTTTTGTTCCGGGCTAGCGAAGCGGGAGTTATTGCGTCGACAAGCATCCACAAATGTGTGGGCAAATGATTGGGCCAACTCGATGCACGTCCGCGAGTGGCCCAATTTCCAGCTGTCCGAACTGGCGTATATTTGCTCGAAGGCAGCCCGTTCCGGATGGAACTGGCAGCCAAACATGGGCCACTGGCGATGCTCGATCAGACTGATGAACTCCTTGCCATTGGCATCTGAATGAGTGGCTAGAATATGCCATTCGTTGGACAGCTTGAAATGATCCAATTGCTCATTAGTTATGCAATATTTATGATTATGACATGCAAAAGGTGAGCGACCCATCTCTTCGGCTAAATTCTGCGGCAAGTGTTTCAGCAATGTGGAATCCCTAAAGTCCTTGGTAAGCCGCACAGGTAGAGCCTTCTTGATGTTTTCACAATCAGTTCGCACCTCCGAACTCTTGGCGGCCCGCATAATCATCAGCTCGAAACCCAGACAAGTGCCCCAGAGGGGAAAGTAGATGCCAGCCCGGTTCATAGCCTCGGCCACATCAAAAATATGATACGCACTCTGCACACAATCATTGGTTAGGCCTGGTTTATCCATCATGTCCGCATCATTGACGAACACAGCGCCTCCAGGCAATAGAATGCCATTGAGTTGGGTCATCATGAACTCGTAATACGAGCGATCGCGTCCAATCCTGTAGAGCAAAATGTGTTAGTTTCAAGTACTTTTCGCTCGATAATAGTTACCAAATGGGGACTACAAAAGCTCCAGATGCCTCCAAATGCTTGACATATGATGAAGCTATGAAACTGTGCCATTGTTTACCAAAATGCGAGGAGAGCTGTGTGGCCACATCAATGCACATGATGCCAATGCAAGGGGTTTCCGTTGATATCTCAACATTTTTCTGCTCCATCTTATTGTCTCGTCAGCAGTTAGAATCGCTTTAAAAATATAAAACAAGAGGTAGTTCAATAGATTTATTTAAAGTTCTGACATTCTATTCGTTAGTTTTCCAACTACAATTGATTTTCTTTAAACAATTGTCTATTCAAAAATAAATAAAAGTTATTTCAGATCTGGAGTTTTATTTTCAACAGCCACTCTGCATGAGTAACGTTTTTGAGTTACTCCAGTCCACTATGGGAAATTTTGCCATTTTATGAGCATTTAATTCAATATTTAAAAGTGTATGAATTCGAAAAATTTTAATGCCGAATAATAGTAAAAACATCAATACACATTATTGCATACTAGTTTTTTCAACCTTGCCTAACACTGGTGAGAAAACTGCTGATGAAAACAAGTATTTGGAACAAAACTTAATTCCATCAATTTTGCGAAAATTGTTGTTCGACTTTGAGTGTATATATTTTTTGATTCAAAAAAGTTATCGATTAAACTCAACATGGATTTGAAAAGGTCGGGCTTGTACTACGTGTTGGTAAATTTGTTTTATAGAAATTAAACGTGAGTGTCTTAATATGTCTGAAAGTCTAAGCAATCCTCAAAGAAATACTTTGGAAATAAATTTTCACTTTAAGAGTTTTAAAAGTAGTATCATTAATTCTGTGTAAAATATGGAAGCCCCAATAGCCACAAATAGCCACTTTTCTTGCAATTGAACTTTTTAGTCCCTAACTTCAATGAATTTGCTAGCCTTAAGCCTTAATTTCGTCCATTTGTCTATTGGCAAGAAGGATTTAAAATTTCTCTGTCGCCTCTTTTTTGGCATTGTTAATGGCGATGATTATGATATTGAACAATGTTATGAACATTTTGTAGATTTTCCAATGAATCTTGAACTTGCAATTAAAGAAAATGTCGAGATAGCAAAAAATTGAGATTATATAGCATACTTATGTGGATAAAATTCAGTTTTTTGGCCGTGGGGGCCCATTATGTCCAAAAATATTTACAAATTATATTTATTACATCAAGCAATAATAAAATACCTAAAATTATTGCTTACAATGGATTTTTGAATTAAATGCTCATAAAATGGCAAAATTTCCCATTGTGCAGTCATTAGGTATAGAATCGTGTTTTGAGTTTACTCGGATGACTATTCGCATACAGGGTAGAAACTGAGGGACGCACAAGTCTTTGAGGAACGCAGAAGCACTTCAGGAACGCACAAGCAAGTCAGTCGATCTGGTTACTATTGTTATAAGAAATAAGAATAACAGAATGCGTGTGGTTGGTTGTGCAGTTTATTCGCGACTAACTTCTATTGTCTCTCATCGAGTCGTTGCTCTCTATTACGCATCTCGTGAGAGAGTATACAAAGTTACATATACTTATACATATGTGTGTGATCATGCATGCATTGAGTTGAGAGAGAACTATTTCAACAGTTACAAATTGCAGTTTATTTACGATTAGAGCTCAATCATTTATATAATGACTTAAAACGGCTTTCCATTTAGCATGACCACTGCGACTTTTATGAGAATCTAGTTAGTTTTGGATGAGTGAAAGAAATTTTAGATCCAGATTAAACAAGCATTTGAAAAACTTTAAACTTTTCACTGCGAAAGTCACTTGCCTTCACTTTGCCCCCCTGTTAAGTACTTGCCTTATCACTACTGTCATCTGTCATGGCTGAGCTGCCCAGAGACCAGCATAAGTCTTAGGGAATAAACTATTTCGCCTTTAGTAGATTTATTTTTATTTTACTTATTGTAGAAAATGAAAGTCATGTATGTAGGTGCAGTCACTCAAATATGCAAATTAGCTTGTGAAAGTTAAACCTGAACTGAACTGGCCTAGGCCGACGGTCCTGCCATCGCCCCCGCCTCCCGCTCTGAGACCATGTATTTAGGTTAATGAATAGACAAACTTTCGACAAACTGAATGTGCAAACTTGTGCCCTAGAATAACCAAACGACGTTTTTGGCGACGTTTTTAAACCACCGCTGCACGGAAGAGGTAAAATGCAATTCAACAGTAAGGAATATGATAGTAAAAGGACTACGGGAAGATAGTCAGGGGTGGATTATGTGAGAAAGAGGGTTGCTAATCATATGATTATGCTGCACATGAAGATCGCTTCCTTTTTTCCAAAATGATTCAAAATTAATTAAATATTAATTGAGATCTTGAATTGTTCTTGAATATATAATGACTCTGTATTATCAGACCTCGTAAGCAAACACATTCTCGACATGGTTCTTAGGATGACCCCCGACCTCTGATTCCTTCACTGGACAGCGTCATCGGCTTCCGTTGCTTCCTGGCAGTGGGGGCATTATCAAGTGATATATGCAAAAATGTGAAACTTGTGTTTGACTTGCAGCTTTCTTAACCAAAAACTTGTTCGTCTTATAGTTCCTCCTTCTTATTCGGCTTGAGCTCCCACATATCCTTTGAATATTTCATCATCATATATTATTTTTTTTTTTTTGTCGGTTGCACGGCAAGGTAGCGTTCTCGTTGTCGTCTCTCTAAGCCTATTAAGGGCATCAAACAAACATTTTGCAAAATTAAATGGGCATGCAAGGCAAGCACATGTCCTTCGTCCTTCGTTTGAGCTTCGTGGTGCGCTTTCTTCCGTCGTCCGTCGTCCCCGTTGCCAGTGCCTTTTGTGTAACTTTGCTTAAAATATTTCACATATTATGTCACACTTAAGGGATGTGCGCTTGTGTGTGTCCTCCATTTATGACCGCACACACACACACAACTCCTTTTTGGCTTTCCAAAAGGATTCCTCTTCCATTCTCCATTCTGTGGGGATTTCGTTTGCCAAGAAAATGCTAAGCATTTTCAAATATTTATGAGCTATTAACACTTGGGCAAATCTCTCTTAAGGAAACGAAAGAAAAAACAAACCCACACCACAACTCCCCATTAAATCTATGATAAATTTTGAGATGATATATGAACTCTTGCGGTCATTCTAGAAATTATTTATGTCCTGATACACTAGGTTATATGATGTGCTATCCTATCCCGTTCGTAACGATAAGTACGCATAATCGGCATACAAAATGTACTTAAATTCGTCATTAAAAACTGCCTAATGTGGCAAAATAATTTAATGGCCTAATTAAAGTGTTCAATTAAGTTGATTGTAATTCGATTATGCATGGCAAGAAGTTTTAGTTTACTAAACAAATTTGTTGTAAGCAATTTTGTATAAAAAAATCTATTTAACTTTTCCATTCTTGGGCAAGAATTGAAGCTTAAGTGTTTCTATAAGTAAAATATATATTTTATTACGATTTGGTTTAATTTCTTTACACAATAAGTTTGGAAGTCTCCTTTCAACCCATTCTACGAATATCTAACCATTGAAATCAACGCATTGTCTTCTTGACCCTCTGCAAAATTGTTGGATAAACAAGGTTATCATAAGTGTTTTCAATTGATAGCAACGGCTTGGCCAAATTCTGATTTAATGGTCAACTCTTTGGGTAAACATTTCTCAAAAAGAGTTTAATTGAAGTGCAAATAATCCATTAAGAAGGTATTTTTTTAAGTTTAAAATTGAAGTAAATAAAACTTTCGTTTCGCAACAATCTCTAGTTTAAAGAGACCTACCAAAAAAGTCTACGTAGTGGTTCTCTGTCGCTTTCTACAAATATTGCTTAACAATTGTCATGACATGCTCAAAAAATTATTTTTCTTTATATAAAATATAAAGGTTAAATCTGTGTTTCTTAACAGTTAATCTACATAACAAAATATCAAAAATGTTCTGTTGAGTAAAAGTCATAGGACTAAGTGGCCATCCGTTCATTCCGTTACTTATCATAAAACGATAAGTAATTATATAACTACTACTTCTATTAAAATGATAATTATTATATAAATAAACCGTAAAGGACAATAAGTATTTGTCTTTCGCAAATCAAAATGTGTTCAATTAGTTACAAAAAATGTACTAACTTTTTCACTAAAACATATTCGAGTCTAAATCAACTTAAGACTCTTACGCCTTCCTCCTTCAAGTACAAATTCCAATTTACTTTTAAATAATACTAATAATTAAAGTTTGTTATCTAAGCTTTAATTCCTTTTAATAGAAAATCTTTATTTTTTTATTGCGAAAAAATGGTTTTCACTTATATTTATTGAAACTTTCTGACAACATTTCGAAACAGTTTTACAAAACTTGTTTAATAAATATTATTTGAACCACTTTGCTTCGACTTTTACCTTTTTGTAACGTCTTGCCCCATCTCCTGTCATAACTTATAGCTTTTAGAAAAAGTTCGTATTGGGTTTACTTTAAGATCTTAAGCAACTTCTTGGCAACTTCCATTCCACCCAGAACCAAAAAATCACCCGCTCTGCGTTTTGGCAACAGACTAAAGTTTTCGTTTTTCTTTTAGTTGTTTGTTTGTCATGTGCAACGAGCCCACAAAACATATTTCCGTTTCATTTACTAGGCAACACAAAAATAAAAGCGACCAAAAATCGAAATATGTACTTACTTATATGTATGAAAGAGAAAAAAGTAGAAAGAGTGGAAAATGGAAAAGAAAAATGCTGGCCAAAATGCCACAGCAACAACAAGAAAAACAAAAAGAAAAATTTGCTGAGATCCATACCACACAACTCCATAAACTGGCGACCCAAGTCAAAAATTGTTTGTAACCTATTTGGCAGCAAATTTCATCGAAGCCCAAAAATTTGCTCGACCACAAAAATGTGTTCGCCAATCGAGCTAGAGTCGGAGAGCCGCGCGCACAACTTTCTTTGGCGTTTTCTTCTGCTTTCGGGGCGCTGACATAACGTTTGCATGTCCTGCTGCTCCTAGTTCTGGGTAGAGCTGGATGCTGCTTTGCTTGTTAGCCAAAAAAATGTGCATCCCCTAAAAGGCGGCTACTTCATTTTCTGCTTCATATTTTTAGGGGCAGAAGCTTGCCAGACTTTGAACGACGCCAGCAAACCGACAACATTTTCATACCCTATATAGGCAAATGGAATTTGGAGATATTCGGTAAATGGCTATTGACAAAAGCAGTCAAAAAAGGCTGAAAATATCTTAAAAATACGCGAGCAAAAACCCGAAGATTGGTTCTGTAGTTTTGCTAAATTATCGAAATCCAAGAAGTATCGATGTCTAGCTAAATCTAACTTTTTACAACTAAAAATAGTCGAAATCCAAGAAGTCTCGATGTCTAGCTAAATCTAACTTTTTACAGCTAAAAACAGTAGTGTTGTTAAAGACAGTATTAATGTTGAATGATGATAATATTAAGTAGTGCCATAGCATGTAGATTCGATGTGTAATCGACTGTAGTCATTTCCTCTTTTACTTTTTAAAGGTTCCCGTCATAAATTGTTGAAGTCCTTTGCCCTATCATTAGGAAAATAAAAGTTCCTTTTGATTGGGCTGTGAAATTCAGTAAATCTTATTTCCATTGACTGATATTAATAGTTCCTAACTAAGTTTTACCATATCAGATAGTTACGTTTACATATACAATCTCTTTCACCATATTTGTGTAGGGTATACTCAAAGGTCTTTACAATTCCTTTCTACCGGCCACATTTGGCACTGACCAGAATTCTCGCTATCTTTCCCTCACTCTCATGCTTTCTCTATCTTCATCCGACTCATTCGGCGGTCGACAAGATAAACAGCATTTTAGGCAAAGGTCTTGCTGTGTGCTCTCTATATCTCTGTATGCAAGTAGGTGGCATTTCGGGTCCAGAACTTTTGGCTTTGCAGCGATAACTGCAACGATTTTTTTTCTCTTTCATTTCTAGTTTTCATATCGTTCGCTTGTATTCCCCCCACTCCACATATGTATATGTTTGTGTTCATTGACCGCATTCTTTTTGCCGCCTTTCGGGAAGGTCCTTTTTTTCAGTCGATTTTTTTTTTTTTTGGTAACATAAAAATGCATTGAAAGTGTATGGGCTGTTTCACATTGATTTTGTTTCGCATAAAGTTCAATGATTTTGTAGAACAACGGAAATTTTGTCAGCTAGGAATATTGCAAAGTTAACAGAAAAAACTTAAAACTAAAGGCGAACAGAAAAATATGATATTTAAATATCAATAAAAATTTATTTGAGGGGATTGAAGATTGGAAAAATTCTTTTTTGACTCCTTATTTCAAACGACCGCCATTTGGTCAAAAATCTATATTTCCAAAAACGGTTAGCATAAAGACTAGATTTTAGTATTTAGTTTAATAATCCTTTTGGTTTTTTTATTTCTGATGATTTTTCGGCAATTATTTACATTATCCTTGAAAATATACAATATATTATACTTTTCTACTATTGGGAAAGATGCTTCAACAAGTAACTAATTATAACTTCATAACTATTCTGTAATTACCTGCTGCAGTTTGACGATTTGTAATCCAATACAATCACACAGTTCTCGAAATTTTAAATCAGAAATTTTGGTCTAACCTCAAAACAGACATTCCTTTTGACATTAGACTTCACTTTTATTAGATCAAATGTATATATAGACCTACAGAATGCAAACCACTTTATTGTTTTTGTTTCACTACTTTTAAAGTATCGATATGTTTCGTAGGTTTTTGGCACAATCGATAGTCAATAGTCGATAGCTTGTTCGATATTACAAGAATGTAGCCTCGCTGAGTCGAGCCAAAACTAAAAAGTGTAACCACAGGCGAATTTGTTTGTCGATACTTCGAATGTCTATAGCTTTGTTCAAAGCAATTCTTTTTGTATCATATATATCGTAACTATCGGAAACTGGTTTTCACATTATCGATAAATTTGTGATCTTGTTGGTTAAAGTCATTAACTATTGATTTTCTAAGGAGTAAACATTTTTGGCAGACCCTTTAGCATTACTTGTGCCTAGTAATATAGAGTTGTCCATGGTTGGAGAAGAAGAGAGGGCAAAATGAAGTCGCGTATTTGTGCGATTGATTGAGTGGATTGCCACTGAGTAACCCGAATTTTTCTTACCCATCTTTCATTGGGATCCATCTATACCTTCTTTCCCCCCAAATGCAATATGAAGGAGCTCAATCTGCATAATGAAACTTTGTTCGTCTAAATATTTGTTTTCTAAAAAGCTTTTCTTTTGCCGTATCTTCCTTTTGACAACCAGATTACAGGGTGAAAAAATTAAAATGGCGGTGGCTGTTTGCATCGATAACGTGTAACGGTAAATGCAGTTGTTATTATTTTTTTTTTTTGCCCCCCAATTCATTTCGATTCGATTCGCTGTCGTTCATTATGTGCGCATTATTAATTTAAATATTTGTTGCATATAGCATAAAACGCGACGCATCTGAATGCATATTGATGATGCTTTAAATGCAATCGCCATCACTCTACCATGCCCACTTGATTGCAGCACCTGCCTCTCGTCTATATGTCTATATATGTATATCAGACATTTGATTAACGTATATAGTATAATGCAATTTAGCGCTTCAGTCGGTCGACAGGTTTAGCATATGGAGTCTCACTCTCCCTTCATATTGTTCACAGTTTTTATACTAGGCATAATTATTTAATGACTTTTGTGCATTGCGCGCATTGTTTATTAACAATTTTCATTTTGGGTTGCTGCCAATTGGTTGGTTGGCCATTGAAATGTTTACGCTTCAATTAGTCGACAATTCCAAATCCGTATGGTGGTCAGAGGAATGAAATGGGTGCGGGGAAAGCGGGGGGGGGACGGGAGACAGGGCACAGGAGGTGGGCTGACAAATAAAAAATTAATTGCACATTAATGCAGCGAAACAGTTTCAGAATATAAAATAACAATTAATAAAATGCTCGTACTTAACGGCCTATCTCCTTATCAATATCAATAGAATTGTTCCATTGTACAAATATAATAAAAGCTATGTTAATTGCTCCATTCATTGTCAATATGTTATTAATTAATTCAACATTATTTGAAGCGCAGGTATACCAGGAAAACAAGAGCTTATCAGTTGTTTGATATCCTTAAAGTTTGCCTATGGAGTTATCAAGTGCTTTTGGCAGGTAAATTGATTAATATGATTGGTAAACAAATGGTATGAGAATGGTTTAAGCTATGTAGTCAAAATATGTATGTATATACACATATGAGTGAACTGAAAGAACTAATTAAATTAGTAGATAAATTTAAAATTAATATTCTCAAAGCACAGTAGTCGTATACTTAATAAAGCACGAAGTAAAATTACTCACACATAATTAATTAAATATGGAGAAAAAATTTACTTCTCTACTTCAGCTTCCGAACATCTTTTACATAGAATTTAATTTTTCAATTAATTTACTTATAAATATTATCGATTATTTTGCTTAATTTTAATTCTAATGAAAACCAGTTTCGAAAAGAATTCTCTTCATTTAAATATCAGTTATTAGTAGCAGTTGGTCATTTTATAAGAGCAACTTAATTTGGACGAAATATTTTTATTATTTCTACGTATTATTTAGTTAATTTGGGCTTGAAGTCGCACGATACTAAATTTTGCTCTGAAAAGTATGCTATACATTGTTTGCTGTAATCCAAGCCAAGTATTTAATTTCGTACAGTTCTACTTTGGGTTCTTAATTGAATATCAAGTATCAAAAAAACCGCATTTTGTATAATAATTCTGTTCAACAATTTTAAAGATTTTAGTTCCCTTTAAGAGTATCGATCATTACATGTTTCCCACTTATAAATTTAGACAAGAAGTTAAATATTGCGATAAGTCATTTATGTTTTAGATTTAATAAGAAACTGATTTGTTATTGTTGTAGCCCCTGAAGACGATCTCGGAGGAAGATCGAAATATATTGGGGAAATCCAAAAATAAAAACTTTGTGTTTTTTAATTGTCGTCATAAAACGAGAATTTATGTTTTCCACCAAAAATGAAAATAATATTCACTTACATCTATTTGAGGTATTAGAAACTGACTATCCAAGTGCGATTCAATAAAGTTTTTATATTTCGAAATTATTTTCGAGTTAGTAATTGGTTGAAAAATTGCAAAACTCAATTCCTAGTTAATAACAAATACCTGAATAAGGTATACAAATTTCGACATATTGAATTCGATTCGTGCACACATTGTTTTTTGCTATCACTAACTATATTCAGCAAGAGGTCAATACCTTTATTGTTCAAAATCAATTAAGCATTGTTAAAGTTGACTAGCCAGCTGGGCGCAAAAAATAAAAAAATGAAATTGAAGTAGAAAGTGGGCGACGACATATGAACACTAATTGTGATAATAATGTGAATTTAATGGATTCGTTGATATTCAAATTCGAAAGAGTGTGGGAAATATTTTAACAGAATGATGAATGGAATTTAACACTTTAGCTGGCATTAACGCATTCATGCAATGAATATGAAAATGTATTTTATTTATAGAATGCGAATTTAAAACTTTTAATCGTCAGACTATTCCAATTGATATTTTCCAAGTGATACTTGGAATAAAATGCACTGCAATTCGTATATGTACATACATGTTTTATTTAATTAATATTTACACCTTTCCAGGATTTTTATTTACCATTGAATGGATATATTCTATTTTCTAAGTCAAACAATTAATTCGATGCCTAGCATAATAATAAAAATCTCACAAATAGAAATCAAAGCAAATCTTCCTTTGACATTACTTTACGAATACCCCAGCAATTGTCCTCGACAATCTATTCGATGTAGAAACATATATGGGATGATGCCAAGAAACTAAGCTTGGAATTTTATATGCTGACGTTTGATTATCGACACGCTATACTGCGTTCGAGATTTTCATTCTTACAGCAAAAAGATATGTTTTTTATAGAGAGAGAGACTTAAAATAGAATCAATGCGAATTGGAGAATACCCCTTAGAAAGTATACGATTATTAGCTCTAAAAAAACCTATCGAATCTTAAATCGCATATCAGATTATCGATTACTAAGTCGATATCCTCGGTGATTCTTGAACTGAGGATTAATTTGTCTTCTTAATATTCGAAATATCTTAAGAACTAACCGATTATATATATATATTATATTATATATTATATTATATATATATTATATATATTTGATATCGATAGAAATAGCCGATTATCTGAGAGAGCAATAAGTTTAAGTTGGTTAATGGCGATAAAAGGATTCACTATGAAACGATATCGTTACCTTTTTGAATGTAAACAACGTTTATAGTTAACCAATATACCCTTTTGTATTGATGATTAGCAGGTATTGCGAGTGCTGCCATGTGGCCCAAGTAAAACAACTTCCTGGCGATGGTAAAAAGAACAAAAAAAGGCATTGTGAATGTGTGCCACATATAAAAATGAAACCCAAAGATGCCAAACATTTTGTGCTGGAAAATATGTTGAGATGCTGCTGCTGCTGTTGCTGCTGTTGCTGCTGATGCTGACTCTGCTCTGCCCTGCCCTGCCCCGCTTTTCTTCTTAGCTCTCTTGTTGGCCGAGCTGTTGGCCGTTTGCTTGACAGTCATTTCCAATAACTTCATTTTTCCGTAGTTGAGCAGAGATTGTGTTGCAGATTGCAGATTGGATGCAACAACAGCAACATGAGCACCAGCATCAGACCATACCCAAACCCAAACTCAGACCCATATCCAGGACCAAGTCCAAACCAGGCCTTGTCATGTGGCTGCCAGGACCACAACAACAACAGCAACAACAACAACAGCAGCAACGAAGGCAAAAAACAGCATTGCATTGATAAGGCAAAATCAGGTCAGAAGTGTGAGACGTATACGTAATATGAAAAGTATTTTTCGTTTGTTTGTTTGAGAAAATTTTCATTCCTTTGTGTGTCTCTTTCTCTGCATATGTGTGTGCGCGTGTGTGTGTGTGTGGTGTGTTTATGTATGTGGTTGCTTGTGTCTGTTTTTTTTGTTTGTTTGTTTGAAGCTCAAGTATTTTCGAAGCTGCCAAAAATAAAAGTCGAAGTCATCTTCCAATGAGTTTTTCACATACTTTTCTATGGCAGTACTTCATACTGAAGAGAGAAAGAATTTTTAAAGGCGCATCACGAATGCTAAAATGTGTTGAATAATTGAAAAACAAACATTGTTTTTCTAAAATAGTTGTAAGTCGTTTCAAGCTTTGAGATAACTTTTCATTTAACTAATCTACATTGAATTTCTAAATAGCCATTGCTATCCCGGTACCTCATTTTATACCGGGATAAACTCGAAATGGATCGAAGTGGGATCGAAAAACTGGGAGTGTGAAATCCTTCGTGAAATTCAATTCGGCAATCTTCTCTCGGTATAATGATAAATTATATTGCCTTAAGAACATACATACATGGAACAACAATTGATTTTAAAGAAAACAAAACCAAAGAACATATCCTGCATGCGATATTTTAAATCTAACCATATGCAGGATATGCTCTTTTAATTTTTAAATCTAACCATATGCAGTATATGCTCTTTGATTTCAGATTCAGTTACCCAGCACAAACTGAAACCATATTGGTTCTTGTTACCGCGGAATGCACTTTAATCTTGATAAAAATTCACAAAATGCGCAATTGAAAGGTCAAGATGCAAACATGAAAATTTAATATTTTTCGTCGAATAGAAAAATGTTTAACTATATAGTATATTCTGTATATATTCTCTCTCAGCACGTTCTTACAGATAGACTTCTGGCTGGATCAACCTTAAAAACTTTTAAAGCGTTTGCTAAAATATTTCATTTACCTAAAATATTTTATTACTTTCTTTGCAAATCATTTAAGATCTTTTGTATAACTAAAGCAAACTCCCTTTTCACTTTCACTTTTAAACTTTCAAACGCTTAAATTCATCTTAAATTCAAATGAAATCGAATAAAATAAAAGGCGAATGCGAAACCACCGAACGGTTTTCGATATTTTGCGTTTCCATTTTTGAACACAAATGTACATACTTGTGATTTGGAGAGATTAATTCAAGAACAATGCATAATTTATTTGCATAATTATGGCATTGAAATTCATTAATATTTAGTGTAAAATAGTGTAATGTTGTGTAAAAATGTCTTTAATTTGATGGCTGTTGTATGGTAAGTCTAGGTGTTCTTTCACATTTACAGTTTTGTTCGGAAAAAACAAGGATTCAAAAGGGTACATAAGAAAGTTGAAACTTTTACTAACTTTTACACCTCTTACCCAATTTTGATTAGACTCAAAATTGTTTCATTTCAAAGCTGCAAACATTTTGAAAAAATTTTGTTCACTGTTAGAAAACACACTAAAGTTTTTTAATTTTAAAAAATTGGATTTAATAAATACATATCGTATATTACGGTAAACACGTTCAATACTATCTCAAATATCATCAAAATGAGGGTGCCGAAGAAAACAAACTGAATGTCATTTTCGTGTTTCTCGACCCAAAATTACAAAACCTAGAGTAGTGTCGGGTAAATATCTTACCTATTATATAGGAATTGTCAAGACAAGTTTTTTACCTACCTATTTTCTAGCTTCGTTTCACAAAGAAAATAGTCGTTCAAATGTGGTTTTAAATTCATGAATTCTTTTAAGAAATTAAATTGCAAGATTCCTCGCCATTTGCCAAGTGTCATAATATTTTCGACAGGGAAAGTAGCTTAAATATGTCCCAGCCGATCTATACATACATACATATGTATATAGTAAATTCAATGCTTCATGTTTGCCTCTCTTATTCAGTTATTTCCATGCACATGCATTTTTGGCTAACACACAAGAGCCAAAAAGAGAGTGAATGCCATATCCCCCACCCCCCCATTCTCAGTCGTTGCCCCCAAATAATATTCTGACATTCAATTCGACATTTGTTTTCTGCGTAGGAGGGGTGGCTGAGGAAGGGGCAAGTATGGGGAGAGTTCTCTCGTTTGTTGCATTTCTAAGCGCAGCCGTCACCGGATGTTGCATGCCAATTTTTGGCTGAAGTATGTGTATTTGTTTGTTTTTTGTTTTTTTTGTTGCTTGTTTGTTTTGTATTTCAAATGTGGTTTGGGTGGGATGGAGAGAGGGGTGATCGGGGGAAAGTTAAGGAGAGGAGATGTAGGTGGGCGAAACATTTCAGATAATTTATTTTGGCGTCGGCGGCTCCTGCGCGTATTTATGGGATTTGCGTGTGAAATTTTCGGTTTGCCTGCGTGCCTTCTCTCCTCATGTCTCACCCTCCCTCCCCACCGTTCGACTCCCCGTTTGTTTCTCTTATTGGTCGAATTTAAATCGGGGAAACTCGTTGAGAATTTAAGTCAGAACGCAAATACTTTTCGGTTTTAAATTTCGCTTTACGTGTTGGTGAATGGTCGGGAAAAGTTAATTTTCAGTTAGAGATTAAATGCTTGAAATGGAATCAAATTTCTCAATTGAATAGCACGTTCTGCTGTAGTTGAAATACATCTGTAATTACATTATTATAGGAAAAGTACATATGTACATATGTAAGTATGTGTTTGATGTCGATTGGAAATTTAATAATTTTTTTTTATTTATAAATTTAAACTTTAAATTTAAACGTTACCGAATTATTTTTTATCTTAGTCGTGTTACTGTGTGTGTGTAACATGCGTGTGATCTTATTATCCTAGATATGTAGATAAAGGATATTTGGGCATTTCCACGAAAAGGTAAAATAAAAGTTTCTATGTACAAAATATTCGTAAGCGAAGTTGAGTTTATTTATATCTTGCACTGGGTACGTTTTATAGATTTATTTAAATTCAATAAAAATATTCACTAACCTTTTAGTTCTCTTATCGTAGAGCTTCTCTTCTTAAATTTTACTTAGATAAGTAAAGTTACTGTCAAGAATATAAAGAGAGCAAACAGAGTACGAATTAAGCGCATTTGTGCTAATCTTTAACTTGAATCCTTTGCAAAAAAGGATAGGACATCATCAAAATCATGAATCTAATATAGCTTGACATTTCTTATTTATGAAAAAAAAATGTAACGTTCAAAACTTTTCTTATTTATGGAAAAAAGATTAAACGTTCAAAACTCACACACAATTCGCAGAGTTTGCCGATTGCCAATGATGTCTAAGGCCATGTCCATGAGTGACCGCACTTTTGTGATATTTATCTCAAAACATAAAAACCGGAGAACCTAAATTTTTTTTAACATTGGTAGTGCTAAAAAAATTCCTTTTATTATCAGTTGTGGATAAAGTTTGTTTTTGAAAACGATGTGTGTAGTGGATACGGGTTAGTTTTGCCAAAATATCTAGAATGGCATACTGCCACACTAATTTGGTATTAAAAAATAAAGTGATGCTTGTAACAAGAAGCCGACAAGACGCATGAAAAAAGCGCCGTATAATTTTCCAAATAAATTATATTATTAATGGTTTGACTTTCTAATTCGGGTCATTCGAGCCGGATTATATATAAATAGTGACAACTAGTCTAGATGACAATCACATTATCTCTATGTCAGAGATGGCATTATGCGCCTGAAGACAATTTCTTAGAGATTGCAAAGCGTTCATGAACACTGAAAAAAATGTGCCTATTTTTGGGGTTTCCGCTTTGTAGACTCCTCCTCGTTCTGTTTGAAAAATGGTTTACAATCTTATTCTATGGTTTGAGCCTGGAATTGAGTGCCGTTCCCTCTCTTTGAATAAATGAATTTGAGTCTTAAAATGTATTTTTGGAATCAAAGGTTGATGCAAGCACATGGTGTATTTATTTATGGAATATTCTTTCATAACTCATATTCATAAGAGGAAACCCATTCTTTGCCATTGCATCACAGTCTCTTTCTTTGTGGGGCTCTCTCTCATTTAGTTGCAAATCACGCAACATTGTAAACATTTGTAAAAACAGCTTTAAAAAAAAAAGAAAAGAAACGAATTTCGAGTTGCCAGTTGAATGATGAGACATCAATCACGAACAAGCACGTTTGTCAAGCCCCCCGAAAACGCACTGTCAAATTCACTGAATGCCATCCCCAGCCACGCCCACTCTCCTTACGTCAGTTACATACAAATATAAATACATACGGGAACATACCGAAAATCCTCTCGCTTAAAGTTTTCACATTTCGATTTTTCTTTTCCTTTCGGAACTGACAAAAGTTTTTCTTTAGCTTGGCTTGACTTCGGGTCCGTGCGTCCCATCCCCACCAACTACCCCTCATTCCCCTCAAATATCCCCTCACAAAAACTTGAGAATAGATCGCAAGCATTCATTTACCTGCAACATTTTCTAATGACATCAAAAGCAACAAAAAATTTGTTGCTTGTTGCGACATTAAGATTGATTAGTTTCACTCTCTCCCCAAAAGCGAACTTTTGCTCCAAAATTTATGCGCTTCAACTTGATGATGGAGGAGTTGCCATGTTTTGCAGTTCCACAAATAATTTCTATTTCTTTTTTTTTTTTTCAATGTTTACATTAATTTATGTGTGTTGTGTATAGAGGAAGTAATTTCTATTTAATAACTATAAATAGTTTGTGAAATGATTCAAGGAGGGAAATGATTGGAAATCAACTATAAAAGGGCAAAGTTTTTATACCCTAACATTTAGTTTTTGTCTAACAAGGAACTCAATGATCATTTGAGATGCTGGAACCCAAGCATATAGGTACTTAATATCGGCTTACAAGTCCTTTTGGGCATTACAAAACATTGAACAATATTCATTATGATTCCTGTGTAAGGGTATAAAAATCGCTTCATCATTTCGTAACACACTTCGGCATAATTGCTCGAACTTGAAGAGGGAAAGCGTCATTAACTTGAGTGTTGTTTGACTACATAAATGAAACATTTGTTGCTCGTTGTTTGTCTGAATGTCTGTCTGTCTGTCTGTCTCTCTTGCTCTGTTTGTGTCGTTTAAATGTGTTGCAAACAGGATGGGCAAATGGGCAGGATATTTAATAAACAAAAACCCAGTAGTTCTGCCGGTCATAGTCCCCGCACATTTATTGCACTCGCATTTGTGCCAAAGTTATTAAGTTGTATGTTTCCAGCAAATGTGAGAGGGGAGGCTGTACATTGAAGTGGTTCATATGTCTACTTATTTAGCCATTGAAGTGTAGTTTGTGAGTCTATTTTAATAGTGAGCTCCACCCACACTTGTGAGCAATTGTAATTTCATCTTTCCCCAACTGCAATGGCATTCATTGTGTAACAGTTGGCATCAAAAAGAGAGAGGTCAATGGACTTACATTTCACCTCGGTTTCCAGTGGTATTAGGTTCTTAGCAAATCCTCATGACACTCGTGTAGCGAAGAAACGAAAATTCTTTTTCCTAATCAGAGTAGTTTCATACCTTTGCTGATTTCTTGGTGCCGATCTGTGCACTAGGAAAGATTCACCATGACTGACCAATGCATAGTTGCCCCGCCTTCCCATCGGAGTAATCTATATACTATGTACATATATGCTTTCGGAACGTGCAATTATTCTGTTTGCAACTGTTCCATTCACACGTCTCAATCAAGGGTGTGAGTAAACAATTAGGTACGAATGTCAGTGCATACTGATAGGAGTGTTCATGAACATTTTTTTCAATGATTAAAGATTGTTGTAGTCAAATAAGTTTATTATTTGACTCAGTTTTATTCTCTCAAAGACGTCTTTCGCCTGAAGAAAGTGAGTTTCAGAATTGTCTCTTTCTATCGATATCAGCTTAAGCATAAGTGATATCGATATGACTTATTCATTATCGTATAAAGGGCATTAGTACATTCGAGACCTTAGGTCCTAAGCCGGCCACAAAGTATAATTGTATTTGTGGATTTCAATGTTGCTTTACACTGCGCAAAATAAAATTTGAACAAATTTGGCCGCAATGAAGACAACAAGCGCAGTCGACGATTAAATGCAAGAGAAAGAAAGAAAAAACAAAGCAAGGATCAATTTTTTCTTGTGTAGCCTCTCAGCAGAGCGACACAGAAGTGCTCGCGTCGCTTGGCTTCGGCAAGCGCTCGGCTCGTATACATGAGTTTCGCGTTTTGACTTCGGCCCCCGGGGGCTATGCGTGGCCGGCTCTGCCTTAGGACTATTAAATACAATAGGGTTTTATATACTTACAGTAGGGGTATTATATACATTAGGGTTATTATATAGAGTAGAGGTATTGCATATTTGTTTGATATTTGAAAACAATTTGACCCTGATCTCCATCGATCACCGCTCTTTTGTACTATGAGAGTTAATTTCCACAACTGCAGAGCATCAATAAAAAGATAAATAAACTAAAGAATTCTTGTCCGCATTATTTGTTTTCGATTTTACATCGATGTCAGTGCATTTGAAAGTAGTTTTGGTCATTATAATTCTGATTGACCTAATCACAACCCATTGCGTTTATTTAGTTGTATGCGCAGTTTGGAAAACTTCTGCAGAATTCATACACTCGTAGTTATTTTAAACATATTTAACTAAAGAAAAATCCAAAAAGTATACAAAATAGACTAATGAATGCTGCTTGGCAGGGGACCTGCACCATCGCTCTCAATTATGGGGGTGATGTATGTGTGGGTCGAAGGTATACAAAATTAATTAATAAATCGAATCTAATGCCTGAACAAATTGAATCACATCGATTGCATTTACAAGTGAGCCATGTGCAGCGCTTGAGGGCGAAATTTTTTGCAAAAGAAAAGAAATCAAATCAACGAAAAACGAAAAGAATGGAAAACCAAATGAACGGGGGAACAAAAATAATATTAGGGCGAGGGTAGAGGGCAGAGAGAAGAGGGCGACAAATGTAAAGTTTTACGCTCAAATGAATTACAACCAAATAGAGGAGAAAACCAAACAATGGAAGCAATCCCCCCAAGGAGAAAGGGAAGAAGAATGGGAAATGTATTGCACAGGGAGCGAGCGAGGTTTTTCCTACTCTAAAATTAAAACTCGCGCGCGAAAACATTTTATGGCCAGCTATATAAAAAAGAGAGAGAGAGAGAGTGAGAGAGAGAGAGAAAGGGGCAGAGTGAGGGAGAGGAAGAAAAACAAGCAGGGGAAAAATTGCAACTATGGGGCAACTAATTTGCTCATCGCTTGTGCAAATCAAAGAAACATTTTGCGTTTGTCGTAGCTCAAACTTGGTTTTTATTGGGCCATTTGAACAGAGCGTGGAACGTGACTTAGTCCTTGGTGTACGAAATCAATTTCCTGCTGCTCTTGCTAAATCGATTTCAGTTTGGTTAACCTGCCAAAGTCTCGCAAAACTTTTCACGATTGAAACAAACAAATTTTAACAGGATTATCGTAGGTGTAGAACAGAAGAAGGCAGCGGCCTACAATTGTCCTCGGTTAGGACAAAGTTTTTCCCATACTCTCGCTGTGTGTGTGTGTGTGTGTGTGTGTGTGTGTTTCCTGTTTATACGCTCAAATAAATCAAAAATATATTTATATTGTTTGCGTGTTGTGTTGCGGCTTATTTGTTGCATAATCAAATCGAGAGGCAAGCAACAAGGGAGTGAAATACAAATAATATTACGCATACGTCCCATTGCCATTGTGTTGACCGAACTCATTTGTTGGCCTTTCTTTACTTTGCTTTTTTTTTTTGTTTTGCAAAAGGGTTTTTTCCTTTCTCTTCCTCTTGCCTTGCTTTATTTATTTGTTTGTTTGTTGCTGCCTTTTAGATATATACTTATCTGTGGCACTGTGTCAGGGCTGGCCAACAATTATGTGAAGAGCGAAATAAGAACACAAAACGAAGAAAATTAGTAACATTTTCTTGTCTGCTCATTTCCTCATCACCATCATCATCATCTCCGTTCTCATCATATTGTTTTCGTTTGCCCAAAGAACTTAATTTCTGTTTTCTAATAAAGGCACAAAACCAGGACACACTAATAATGTCGAGCTTTTTGGCTTTGTTTGTCCCCTTTGGTAGTCGCTCAATCATCATTTTAGGGCTTTAGTCGACCTAGTTTAAACATTTTTACGCTATGTTGATCTAGTTAACAGGAAATCTGCTAATTAGCTATTGAAGAATGTCCCTAAGATAGGACTTTTAAACAATTATAGGTGCTATACTCAAAGATGTCAGAGAAAGAAGAAAGTCCAAGTAGTAAATTCATCTAAACAAAAATGAAGAAACTTAGTAATAAGACTACTCTGAGTTGTTTTAAGAAAACATTTAGCTAGACAAATAAGTTTACTACTTTTACATTTGATCGAGAATCATCTAACCAAACATACCAACTCCCTAGAGTAGTCTAAACGTTTGTGAGAAAATACAACCCAATTAATCAACACAATCGCAACAAATATGACTAACTTGGCCCACATAAAACATGCGAATAGATAATCAGTTGGTCGAAATAAGTTTTCAACTTGGCAATTAAATTCTAACCCATTCCCAAAGCTCTAATCTAATTTAAGCAGATATTTTATTCAAAGTTCGTTGTGAAATTTTTTATCAGTTAATATTGTTTTTCAACAAGTTGGCCTTCTCGTTTAATCTTCACCCACTAACTATATCGCCAAAACCCGCGCAAGATACTTATTAATTTTTGAAAAATATCTTATTGAAAATGCTAAATTGTTCACTTGAGTCAACTTTTAAATTCTAATATTTATGAATGCCTTGTGATGGGTTTGCCATGTCTCCATCCTCCATCATAAATATTCAATTATGTTTGACCTTTTTGTCCTTTCAAAACTGCTGAATAGACAATTCACTTTAGTCTTTTCAATGCAATTGAAGAGTTTGGCTCACTAAATGCCATACAACTTTGTTTCCCAGAATGCAATTAAAATTTTCAGCCCAAGAGCCAATGAACTTCGCACTTTTTGGCAAACTTACTCTACATCTACAGCCCCACATACAACCGAGGGCTCGTAGTGATGATAACGATGCTGGCTAGTAAACGCTGTGGCCCCTCGAAGGATTGAAGGGAGCGTTAAGGCAAGGCGCCTGTGTTTGATTTATGAGAGTTTTGCCTCGGCGTTGCAAAATTAAGCAAAGCGTAATACAATATATACACAAAAATATGCAGCGAAAAATTTCATAAACACATAATGCTGACAGGCCGCTATACACTGCAAGAAATCATTGAGAAATATGATAGTTTTGAATAGCAAATGAAATGGAATTTAACTGGGAGATTAAAAGTTTTTCTACCTAAGTTCTTTTTGTTTTTTCATATCTCATATCTAGAAAGTGAAAAGAAACCGAAATTGGATTTTAAAATTCAGACAAATTTTATAGAAAATTACGATTTCACATGGATTGAACAAAATTTGTAGTCTGCAATTTAAAGATCTCGTGAATTGTGAAGTACAGGAGATTGGAGGAGAATAATCTATCCTCAAGATGGGTGCCGCGATTGTGTAATAACTTTTTGTGTTTTTCAACAGCAATATGAATCCTTTTATTTAGTTTCTTATCATATTCATATCTGTGCAGCAGCCGAATTGGAGTAATATAATCCTTTAAAAGGATATGATGAATACTAATTCAACATGCATAGGAAAACGAAGACTCCGTTCGAAGTGCTGCCTCATCTTAGTTTTCCACCAACTAGTGACCTTTCAAACTATATGCAAATTAATTCTCAGTGTACGAACGTTAGAGTAAAATGTATAACTGCAGCTTGCTTGCACGTCTTATAAACAGAAAATTATGAAAAGCGGCTTTTCGAAAAAGAAAACGAGAACAACAAGTACACGCTGTCGGATGGCTGGCTGGCTGGCTGGGTGTTTGTGAAAAATGACGAAGCACAGACAGTGACTGCAAAATGTATACGTATGTGTGTGTGTTCTTCATGAATATTAGATGAATGGGCGAACACCCTATTACCCCGAACTACTCCCCAGAACTCAAGCAGGCAGGACTAAAGGACAGTCGTGGAAGGCTTAACTTGAAACGCAGAAAATGAAATGAAATAAAATGCTCACCATCTCTATGGTTTGCGAACAAGACGAAGAGATGACGCTGGAGGACACAAACGAAGAGGAAATCCCAGGAGCTAAGGCAGAAATGCTCCTTTCTCCTGTACCAACTGTGGCAGTCTATAGACTTCGGTCTCTGGACTGGAGGCCATGCGGTCGGCATAATAAATAATGACCGGCATTCCTTTGTTGTAATTGAAAATGTTGGTCATTCCGGTGGAGAAGCTCAACGCGCCTTAAAGCAAAAATGATTGCCATACTTCGGTGCAGTTCCGAGACCGAGTCAATGCAGTCTGGGGTTTGGGGGGGAGGCTTCGGCTTGGGCTTGGGGACTGATTCACGTACTTTTTCAAAATTCAAAACAGGCATCATCCGTGTTGGCATTAGCCAGGCGGGGCAACTGGAGCCAGACTTTGCTGCCTCTGACGCTGATTGGTGGCTTAAATGCGGCTGAGGATTCAGGGTGGCGTCCAATGTGGGCAAACCGGGTGAACGATGTTCTTTTTTCGGAGGTGGTTTGAGGTCGGGAGTCGCCCGCGGATCATGCATAATTATGCAGGCACGCTGTCGTCGCGCATTAAAAATGAGCCAGCAGGCAACACTTGTTCAAAGACTGAAATTGATATTGCTGCGACGAGATGGCATTGCGTATGATGGGAGGGGGAGGGGCAGGGGGAGGGGGGGATAACATCTCCTTAGCAGTGATAAATTGCACTTGCTGAAAATGTTTTATTGTTGGTTTATTGATTGGCAATTCCAATGCAAAGAGATTTGATTGATTCAATTTTCATTGAAAGGAGATTGCTCGCAAAATAGATTATGTCTTAAATATCATTCAGTTCAAGGCCAAAATTGGAACATTTTTAAGGGACTAAGGGACAAGCGCATAGTTTAAATAGAAAATATATCATATGGATCTTTAAATTAAATCTAAATCCACAAAAATACACAAAAAAACCGAGCTGCTTGACGAGAATCCTTTTTTGAATCGATTTTTTGCAAATTTCGACAAAAATTGGACCATATTTAATTGACGATTTTAACGATTTTTCCAAATCTTTCAATCCAAGATATATTTGAATTTGTTAGGTCACGTCTAAAGAATACTGCCTACTTCTGAAACATTTTTTTTAAAGTTTATTTCTATTTGCAATCTGGGGTTGGACAAAAAGCAAGTTTTATCAAATTCTCATATTGATGAAATGCTTTCAGGCTTTTGTATTTGAGTTCGCTTTAGTCTACTAAACTGTTCTCAAAAATATTGTGCCAGACAATTTTCATAGTTATGAAGTCATGTGGAGATAATTTCTAGGGCTCTATGTATGACAGAGTTTCCAATAAATCAGGGAGCCTTTGCGAATCTCCCATGCTTTCAAAGTCGAGTTGGCAGGAAGGCTCAACCAATCAGACTTTAATTTGTACGCAATTGTTTTAGATACTTATTAAAATTATTTTAAAAATGTTTTAAATATAAGCTAAGAGCCAAAAATATGAAAATAATTTTAACAGTGTTACATTATTTTTATTTTTATAGGTTGAACATATTCAGTTGAACGAAAAAAAAATCACAAATTTTGATACTCTCTCAGAAGATAAAATAAATATAAAAAAAACAAAAATTTTTGAAAATCGTACTTCAGCGTTTTATTCTAATATGATTTAAGAATTTTCTATTTTTTCTTCGTTTGCATGATAGATCGGTTCATTCGATATCCTTTAAAAAAATACACAATAATTTTTGATTTTTATAGATCACTGCGCCTTTTTCAAAGGGACAACATTTAGATACTTGAATTCTATTTTAACAGAATCTATTTCTCCATCTATTTCTATTTGACAAGGGACAACATTTAGATACTTGAATTCTATTTTAACAGAATCTATTTCTCCATCTATTTCTATTTGAACAGAATCGACGCCCTATGTGTTATTAAAAGTAGGCTCTATTTCTATATACAATGTATAAAGACACGTCCTTTGGCCCCTTAAACAACCATAATTTTATTGTGATATCCTTACATATTTGTTTAATTCAAAATCCATGTGACCTATTAAAAATTACAGAATAATTGTTCACAATTCTAGTTTAATTTAATTTTTAATGAGATTTCATAATTTACTAACCGCAATTTGCATATGTCAGACAGTCACTTGTTGTTGGCTTATTTAAATAATTTTCCTTTTTAATTCCACCAATACAATAAAAATGTATACATAATTGTAGGTAGATATTTATATTTTTTGTTTTTGTTGCTGGTGTCTATCAATTTAAGCAGTTGGTTTAATTAAATTCCCATTTCGATATAATCTATTTTACATGGATAGCAATTTGTATTAGAGGCTTAGTTATTATTTTCTATTATATTATTCAGCGCAGCGCGAAATTTGCATTTAAGTGGCACAAAAAAACAATAATATTAATTGATACTTTTGCAAAGTTCAGTAAGAATATTTTTCAATTTAGAGTTTTAATAATTGGGTATCGGGTAATCCATTCGCAGAGAGACTAAAAATCATTTAATGGATCTATTACCACAATGAAGGTATCAAGTGTTCCACGCTCTTGTATCTCAATTAAAAAGGAAACCACATAAAAATATATTAAATAAATTAAGTATACTTTTTCCATGTGAAAATCACACACATCTGAAGCCTATAAAGGCTCAAAATGTACTTTAACCGAGACAAGTTAAACTAAACTAAGAGTAACAAACTCTTGCTATCAATTAAATTAAATTCAGCAACAATTTGGACAACTCGAATGGCGCCACCACCCGCTGTCAATCTTTGCCACCATTTTATCCCTGTCAAACCGACTGGGGGCCTTGGGGCACAATGATGCTGCCTGCCACAGTTTAGTTTATTAGGGCAGCAAATCCTTTGCCCTGGCCTATACAAAAAAAACACACACCATTGCCATTTATGACCGCCAAATGATTTAAGTCATAATTTAATGTTGCCAATGCCAACGGGGCAGCTGAAGAGAGAGGGAGACAGAGGTGGTTCGAACCTGGCCTCGGGGCAACGGTGGCCTTGTCTTAATGGTGGTGGCCATAAATTTCGGTTATTACGGGTAAAATTTTCAATGCTTTGTCAACACACAAAAAAAACTCTGCCACGCTCTGGCCAATCAAACGAAAATGTTCCCTCTTGAAAATGTTTCACGAAATTCTGATTTAAAATGCCAATAATTTTTATAGAATTTTATTTCTTAGAAGGTTTGCTTCCTAGCATCTTCTCGATGTTGGTGGAGGTCCTGCAGCCCATTAGACGGACCCCCGAGAGCAGCTGCTGAGTCATCAGACAGCTGCTGGCTCATTTGTTCTGCTGCTCCTTCTGGGGACTATTTTTATCACTAATAGATGCCACTTTGTTGCTTGTGTGTGTGTCCCAGGGCCAAGAGAAAGAAAGAATCACAAGTTTCGTTTTTGGCCAAATTGTTGACAAATTTCAAGGCGCACCTGGAAGACAAATTATCAAAGCAAAAAAAAAAAAAAGAATACGAAACGATGAAGAGGGAAGGCAAGCAATAGCTTCCAAGTTTCTGCACGGTAATGAAATGATGACAAAGCTAGCTACGCGATGATAGCCACAGTTGATGGCGGTGGTGGCGTCCTCAAAGCCCTACACCGTCATCATGGTTGGGAAAACTTTTCTTTGTTTTGTTGACTTTGCTGTGGGATGTAAATTTTTTGTTTTCTTTTTTTTTTTGGTTTTTTTCAACCTCATTAATTACACGGTCGTCCGTAGCAAAAATGTTGCCAGACGTTTCAGGTTAAGTGAGGTTATGTACACCGGTCCACCAGTGGAGGAGAGGGAGCATTTTGTAGTATTTGTATTTGGGTCGAATCATTTCTCGTAAAAAGGCAAATGTCTGTCATTTAGTTGATTACAAACACAATTAGCTAAGGTTTATTTGATTTTCAAGTCGCTATGCAAAGAATGTTTTAGATTGAATTGGATTTTTTTCTAGGAGAATGGCTAGAAAAAGTGTCAATTGAAGCTACATGGGAGATGAACTGCACAAGGTTTGAGTGAAATAATTACAACTCATCAACAATTCATCGAAGCTTCTTTTCTTGGAACTTTGCAGAGATAAAGGGAAATCACAAACCTTTTATCTGAAAAACATATTAACCGATTTATTGAATTCCCATTTAAATTAGGAGAACTGACAAAATTTTTATAATATTTTCGCATTGGTAAAAGTGCATAAATCAAGCCGAAAGCTTTAAAATCGTTCTAAAAATCTACAAACAAGTGACAAAAATTTACACACCTCATGGAAATGGGAAAGAAAATCAAGGCAAAGACCACTAGTTTATGAGATATCGATAAACATATCCAAAATAGAAATTATAAAACATTATGCCTTCAATTTCAGCAATCGCATTAATTCTGCAAATCGTTGAAATAATTTGGATCACAGCATCTGTCGAAACTGTTAACACTTTCAATGCAAAACTGTCACATTTTTGGAGTTTTATCACATCTTTGAAGAAGACTTTATAGATTGTTTAGATTTTTGACTCGGAAAAGTCTCTAAACCAACGTTTGTTTCATTTATGTATGAAAAACGTTAGCCCAATGGCGATTGAAATTTCACAACAACTCCTAACTCTCCAAATTGCTCTGCGGAAGTGCGTTGAACACGCAAAAGAACTAACAGTGCAAACGTACACCAAGCCTCTTAAAATTTTTATCTATTTTCATTATCTTTCCTCATTTCATTTCGGGAATCGATTCCCTTTCAGATTTATCACGTCAGTCTGTACTTGGAACTTGTTGAATCTGCAACCTTTCGAAGAGAGAGAGAGAGTAGATGGAAGGTTGTCTGTGGTAGGCTTTTAGCCAGGTAACAGCCAGAATGCTTTCTTTTTGTCAATTTCCTGACTGTAACCAAAAAAGTAGAAAAAAATTTGGAAAATTCTTCTTTTTTTTTTCTTTGGTTGCCTTCTCACAATTCGCCTAATTGAAGTCTTTTCACGCAACTCTCACAGAGTGGAAGGATGTGAAAGAAAAAGAGAGAGAGAGAGAGGTGTGTAGGTAGACAGAGGCAGGTGGGGAGGGTGTGTGGCAGCTTCATCATTATCTTCTTCACAGAAAGAGGCTTGGCCCCAAAAAAAAAAGTAATATTTGCAGCTGATGTAGATAAATGCGTAGACTTCGTGTTTCAATTAAAGTGATTGAAGTGAAACTGTGTGTGTGTGAGTGTTTGTTTGTGTGTGTGTATCTGTCTGTCTGTGTGTGTGTGTGTGCGTGTGTCTGTCTCCGTTTCTCCATGCCTCGTTCTGCTGGTCTCTGACAAGGTGCAAAACGTTTTAGCTGACGAAAACTTTACCCGCCGCGCCATCTCAACGCCATTTAAACTTTCCCTTGCAGATGCCGCTTCGATAGTTGGTAGTAGTTGCTGTAGTTGTTGTTGTTGCTGCTACTGCAAATTAATAAGCCAGCTTCTCCTTTAGATCAATCTAAATTTGCTTAGACTGGCTCTGGCGTTGCTGCATGGGAAAACTTTGTGTTTTGTTCATCTTCTTCCACTTCAACTTCAACTTGGCCTTAATAGTTGTGTCAAATAGTTTTCGAAAGTTAAAAAGACTTCCGACCGACTTTGCCTACATGGTTTTGCATTTTCGCTTAAGCGCCGATAACAATCCATCAATACGGTACGGTCTAGGAATTTCACAATATATCTTTGAATGCAATGGGAAAAACTTTTGCACCTGCTGCTGCTGATGCTTGCTGCTCACTTTCACCTAAATTGAGGAAACTTTTAGTAAACTATTTACATACACACACACACACAGATACACAAAATTACGAATGAAATTAGAGCAAGCTAATACACTAGTTAGCAGGTATTCTATATTTTAAGATACTATGAAATACAACTCAAAATTAATCATTTTATTTACCTACATACTTACAGTTTTTTCCCAAATAAAAATTATTTATTACTATTGACTTTAAATGGAATAATAATAATTCTTTTAAAAACTATTTGGCAATTCTATATAAGATTATTTTATGTACATATTTGATATACTTATTTTGTAATTTTCTTTAGTTTTCTATCATTGTTTCTTGCTTTTAGAGCACAAAATACCAACTGCTTAGCGAAATTGTAAATAAATGTTCAATAAAAATTCAGAAACCTCGAACTTAATCAATTTGATTCCAGAGACAAGCACTTCGGGTTTTCAAAAAAGCTTAGATTTCTTTTCAACTTATACTTTGAAGCATTTTAAACAGTTTTGAAAGCCTTCCATTAAGCTATATTTTTCAAGGACACTCGATAGATATCTATCGTAAGTTAATATCATTTTAATCCGAAAAGTTTGAAGTAATATCATATTAATATGGGTTTAAATTAATTGGATATTGATGGTAGTGTGGCCATACTTCTTTTTTGCATAAATTTCTGTGTGTGCAAACAATAGTGTGACCCTATATTGGCAAGTTTTGCGCAGTTCTTAAACAGTTGCCGTTTTTAATTCTTTTTTTCGGATCCACCTGCTACCATTTGGTTGATCTTATGTTAAATATGCTCACTACTAGCTCACAAATTTATTTTATAAGTATAAACCTTAAGTGTAATTAATTATTCTACTTTCGTGTAGCCCAGTGTGAAGCATATGGAGCCAGCATTTTGGTCATTTTGTCAGATCTTATCTGATATGTTGGATTCTTGAACGGCAAAACTTTCTTATTGTCTGGGAAAAAGTTGTCCCTTTTTAGGATTTTGAGTTTTTTGTTCTGTGTATCTCATTGATTTTGTCATGGATCATTGGGCTTAATACGGGTTGAGGTAGTCGCAGAAATTGTCGAAACAACAGCAGCTGCTGGCTCCTGCCACCTACTCCTCCGCCTCACCTTCATCATCATCATCATTGTTGTTGTTGGACTCTAGCTTATTGCATCACCTGCATTTTTGGTGTTCTCTCTCGGTCTTTGCCTTTCTCATTTTTATCTTACTCGCATTTGCATGGGAAATGCTTGAAATGCTTCGTCTTCTCTCACTCATTGCGTTGTCTGCTCCATTGCAGTCATCGCCGTTGTCATTATTACCCTGCTGCTGTCATCATGCATCAAGTGTCGTTGTCACTCTTTCGTTCGCTGTCTCCTCCAACCCTTCACCCCACACTTCTCTTCCACTCTTACCCCCTTTCTCTTCGTTATAAATGAACGTATTTTCAGTTTCTCTTAGAATTTGTTTTTATTTTTTGTTCTTGTTTTTTCTTTTTCCTTCGTGTTGCGCTTGAAAAACTTTGCACATAATAATAAAATGGCTCTTGGCATTTTTGAGTCGCTAGCGCCTTGGCTTATGCAATAGAAATTGTAACACAGAGTCGCGTATGTGTCACTGTGTGGGTTTCTCTCTCTCTGTGTGTGTGTGTGTCTGTGTGTGGGTGGTCGCAGCTGTTTTTGCTCTGATAAGCAAGCTGCGTGTTGAGGTCGCTGTTGTTGTCGCCGCCGACGTCGTCGTCTGTCAGTGTTTTTCCATTCTTTTTTTTTTCTTTGCTTTTTTGTCCCTGGCTTTAAAATTGTTTGAGAACATTTGGAAACCGTCGGCTGCGGACGGCAAAAGGTGGCAGGTGAAATACGTGAGTTGTGTATAAAATAAAGCATAAACTTAAAACACCAAACAAAAAAAACGAAACCTTGATGAAAAGTGAATGTAAAATAATGCAAATGGCTTATGACATGATGTGAAAGTCAAAGATTAGTCAAGATTTTTGCCAACATGCAACATAGAAGTGAAAGCGATCGCAATGATCATCACACAGAGTTTCAAAATTATTTCAATTGAAAATAAAATTCATGCAGTTTATCAACCACAGACCGCAACAGCTATTAAATATCTTTTTAAAATTTAAACATAATTATACCCTTGCAAAAAGGGTATATTAATTTTGGTCAGAAGTGTGCAACGCATAGAAGGAGGCATCTCCGACCATATAAAGTATATATATTCTTGATCAGCATGACAAGGCGAGTTCAAATCCGTTTGTCCGTCTGTCTGTCTGTCTGTCCGTCTGTCCGTCTGTCTGGATCAACAGCTTCTCCTCCTAGACCGCTATAGCTACAGAGCTGCAATTTTGCACGAAGTCTTGTATATACTGCAGGCATTGTATATCTCGGATTCATCCGGATCGGACAACTATATCATATAGCTCCCATAGAACCCGTCGGTCGAAAATAGAGTTTTAGATCAATTACTTTGTTGTTTTTCATCTGATTGTTATAAAACTTAACATTTGGCAGTTTACTATACATCTATACGTCCGTGCCAAATTTGATCAAGATCGGACTACTATATCATATAGCTCCCATAGGAACAATCGGACCAAATATAGTTTTGCTTCTAAAAACTTTTTTGTTTCTATTGCGATTATCACCAAACTTAGCAAATAACATTTGCACATAATAAATTATAATCCTGCCAAATTTGATCAAAATCGGATTACTATATGATATAGCTGTCATACAAACAGAAGGAAAAATTGCATGCTGCAGCATACATATATCTACATATGCTATAGCATGTAGATAAGGGTTTTTACACAAAAACCCTTTCCATTTTGCGATCTCCATTTAGGGATTGAGTAACGCATGAACTTGCAAGGGTATACAAACTTCGGCATGGTCGAAGTTAGCCCGGCCTTCTGGTTTTTAAGTTGTTATTTGGACCATTTCATGCAACAAGAATGGTTTATTTCTGATTCTTCAAATATATACCATATAAAAAAAACTTAAATATAAAAATAAAATATTATTAAAAAATCCTTAAAAATCTAAAACTTTTGTTCTTTAAAAGAATAATTCTTAAAAATAACAATTAAAACTTTCTACATAAGTATATTACATTTCTAATTCTTGTAATTTATTTTCAATTTGGATGAATAAATTGTTGTCTTCTCTCAAAATTAATTAATGTGCCAGAAAACTGAAAAAAAACTTTGAAAATAATAATTATCTTCGGTCCTTGAAATTAACTACTATGACATTGATTAATTTATAATTTTGATATCAATATAGCATTAAATAAAAACCTTTAGGGAAGTTTTTTTGATCATTGATTTGCAAAGTTTTATAAGAATCGCTTTAATTCGGCCTTGTTTTACTTCAACATGAGACCCAATGAATCGTCTGAAAGGCATCTCTCCATGCATCTCTTACTGATTATGCTCCGTTCCCTCCTTTATCTCTGATAATTGCTAAAAGTCCTTTCAAAATCGAGACTCAAGCGAAATTTACAAAAATGTTTTAACTTTCCTTTGCATAACCAGAAAAAATCTTTTTCTATTATATATAAACTGTGTAAATTGTTTCCTCTTTCTGTTAAACAAGTGCTGAAAGCAAATCCATTCCGAAAAATACAGTTTAACTCGTTTCGGTTAGGTAACGGTAGCAAACCTTTGTTTCAACATTAACGGGGTGAAAATGGCAAAGCGATTTAACACTTCGCTCTGCTCCCAATACAAAAGCGACCTGCCTGATCTAAGCTGACACCGCTCCCCGTCTCACATCTGTCGGTGACTATTTGCTGAAAGCCTCCGCTTTTCACACAAACATTTGCTTTGTGTCACAACTCTGTTTTCTTTTTTTTTTTTCGTCCTGTTTCATTTGTTGTCTCCCCCCTTCGTCAGCCCGTCGATGCTGGCAAACAATTTTTGCGTTCAAATAGTTTGCTTCAGGGCAATTGCTTGTTGGCTGTTGGTCTGCCACCTTCAAAACGCCTCTCTACCCCTTTCCCCTTGCTCCAACACTCACCTTTCGCCATCATCCGTTACCAATTCTGCTGACTGCTGCTTCTGGCTGGCACATTTACCTTTTTTAAATTGAAAATAAATTAGAATCTGGCTATGTATTTCGCACCGATTTGTGTTGTTAAGTGATAACAGCTCACATACAGATGCATACGTGTGAGGCACACACGTGGTGGATGTGCGAGTGTGTGTGTGTGTAGACACACGTGGGTGCGTTTTGACTGAGAAGAAGGCACACACACATACTTAGAGTGGGAAAAGGAGAGAGAGAGAGAGCGGGAAGGATGCCTGCGGGGCATCAACATGTGTTGTGTTACATTTCTATTTATGTTGGGGATCTTTCGCTCATTGAGTCCTGGACTTTGAAAAGAAAATGGGCTGCAAAACGGGAGAGGGATAGAGTGTTCCAGAGAAAGATAGAGGGAGAGAGAGACAGCGAATGTGTGTGAGATGAAAATATGAAATGTTCATTACAGTTGACAAATATTTGCGCTTGCTGTTTGTTGGTTTTTGATTTTTCTGCATTTTATGCCCAGTTTCCTCTTTCTATTTTTTATTTTCTATTTTTCTCTTTCGCTTTAAATACTACTCTAGCCAAAGGGTACATTGATTCAAAGGAGAGAAACTAAAAAAAGTATTGCATACTTTAAAGCTGTGTATGAATAACGATATTGAGCGACTCAAGAGACATACTGCCTGCCTCCACGGAGAAATTCACTCCTTTGACTCAAGATCGCGACTTGCTTGTGCGTCAGTCATTTCCTCGTGCGTCTCTTTGTCCAGATTCCCCTAGGATTTGAGATCGCACTTAAGATAGGTAACTTTCAATTGCAGTTTCCGATGAATAAATCGATTTGCTTAGGGTATAAAAAGTTCGTTACGTTCGTCATTAACCCGGTCGTTGGTTTTTTCTTCTCTTTTTTCCTTTGCCGGCAACTAGGTTGACTCGGCCTCATCACCAGCCCCGCTCTCGCCCCCAACAACAACCTCTGGGGCAGCCTTTGATTCTCCCCTCTGTTTGGCTCAGGGCTCTTGTATGTTTCATTAAACGCATTTGTTGCTTTTTGACGCGCCTTGTTTGTCTGTTTGTTCGTTTGTTTGTTGATGGAAGGCGTCTATTTTGCAGTTTAGCTTGGGCTTTACTTTATTTTAATTGAAAGTCCTGCATATTCGTTAGTTAGTTTTCAGATGCACAAAATACTGTTTTATATGTATATAACTGAGATTTTTCAATATTTTCCAAAAAACTTGATTGATTAGAGGAGCAATAGAATTTATATATAGCAACAATCACACCTGTAAATATTTCATGTGTTCATTTGGATCGAGATCAAAGGGAACGAATTTATGTAAATTTGAATGTTCAATTGATTTATTTTTATTTTAATTGACATATTTCTAGATACAATGATTGATATTAGACAAAAACTTCACTTATACTCATTTCTTGAAGAAAGATAAAGTTTTACTTCGATTCAATTTAATCAAATTTAAAATAATGGAATTTGTGAGAGCTAATATCATTAGATTTATGTTAAAACCCATAAAAAATACTAAAAGATTATTTACAGTGTCGCTTGTTGCTCTTGTGGGCCAGTTATAGAGGTCTTTCATTTTTATCTGAATCTTAAAATGAGGCAAAGCAGTTTTTGTAAACCAGAAAGTACATTTTTTTTTCTATACTTGACTTTAATTTACGAAATTTAAGTAAAAGTTTCGAATCTTTAATTTTGTAAACAATTTATTAAAATTTTAATTTATTGGCGTAACAGAAAAAAAGTTTTTTATGCTGTTTTTAATAGAAATGTAACAGAATTAGATTTCCTTATTTGATTTGTTTATTTTAATTCAAATATTAAAATCGGATATTTCGAGTCATTAATTCATTAATTCATTAATTTAACTTGCCTTGTTGTCTTACCATTGGGGTAAGGATTCCCAAAAAAAAAGGAAAAACAAATGTGTCGCAGCTCATGCAGTGTTTTCCTTTAAATGAGGGGCGAAAACACTTTTGGCGAGGTATGAAATGGTGTTGCAACGCATTGTGGAAAGTGTACAAGTAATTTTAAATAGACTTGCAACGCATGGACGCATAATGCAGCCAACTTTTTAGTTTTTTTTTGGCACACGCACATACATATATATATATATATGTATGTGTATATATATATAAGTATAACCATACAAATATTTAGTTTAGGTGGTTGGTAGGGAGGGGGCTGAACTTTTTAATACAACTTCAAAGTTGCATTTGCATGACTTAGGCAAAAAGTTTTGTTATGGCTCCTAGAGAAGACCGACCTCGAGCAAACCCCTTCCCTTCCCCTCCCCACCGACTGAGGCACCTCCCGTCGCGTTTTGTTGAGGATCTCTTTGGGAAATTCTCGACTCGGGCAAATAAACAATTTTTCAATGAAGAAAAGTCACTTCTAGTTTCTGCTGCCAAAATGCAAAAACCTTTATAAATATTCAAATTCTTTTGCAATACGCACCAAGAGTTCCCCCTACCCCCCTCCCCTTTCTCCTTCTCACTCCATAAAGTTTAGATTTTACAAGAATTGTGAGATGTTTATTTTAATTCTCGCATTCGTTCTCTCCGGGTCTGTGGAAAATAAGTATTATTCTTATATATACATATATGTACATAAACAAATTTCAACAAACATAGATATATCTGTGGATATATATTCTCTCTCTATGTTGGCCAAAAAATTGTCAACAAAAGAATAGAACTTGAGGCAAAAGTTTTGCTTGCCAATTGAAAAAGCCAACTTCAATGGAACTGTATGAGTGTGTGCGTGTATGTGTGTATCTGTGTGTATGTGTGCTATTTTTGTGTTAGCTGCAAGTGCTGGGCAAATAAGTTATTCTGCCAGTCAAGGGGTTGGGGGTGAGGTTGGGAAGGGCAGAGGTCAAAGATGGTGCCAGGTGCAGCACTGGCAATTGCATTCTTTAAAACGTTTTGCAATTTGGTTTAAGACTTTCTTTCGTTTTGCCATGATTTATGGTCAGCCTAGAAAATGTTTATGCGAGTATTTGTAATCTAAATCATTTAAGCTTTGCAGTTAATTGAGAGTTAGAACGTTTACTTGAAAATCCAAACAGAAATAATAGCAGATGTCAAAAAGCATTCTTCTATAGTTTATTAAATATGTGCTCAAGGTGTGAAATGGCCAGAATAAAAGGGTTGAGTATTAAAAGGAAAGATCGTTAATTGTGCTCCTATATTTGACGTTGATTTAATACCTTTAATATCCTTAATATCCGCATTTATTCTTGATAGATATAGACGATTGCAATTGCCTGCAAGCTTCCATTTAAATATTCCATAATTTTGCCTAAATAGTTATTCAAAACTCAGTCTTGTTTTGGCATATAGTCTTTTTGTTCTTAAGTTGAGACATAGAGATTTTCTTGTCCTTAACTCAAGGGCGGCAATATTTTGTTCTACCAATTCCTAATATTTTTGGAATTCAAGTTTTCTGGTTTATCCTGTGTATGAGAAATTCCAAAAGAAGACTTTTGTAAACGTTCACTCTATTCCCAAATGTGCCCGTCCAATGCCCTTGGTATATCGTGGGCTGGCCTCACTAGTCTTGGCAATATCAGGTTAGCGATACTTGGGCACAGTGAGAATAAGCCAATAAGAGAAGTAAAACGTGTTTGTATCAAATAAGAAATTAATCTTAAAATAAAGAAGCAATCCTTAGGGAGTTTATAAATAAAAAACTGCGTAGATTACACTTTATTTAAAATGGATAGAATATACTATTTAGGTCTATTCCCGTTCTTTTCGACTTCTTGTCCGTTTTTCTAATAACAAACATAAATCTTAATCTTAAATTTCAGGAGTAAAAATGATTGACTGAATTCGAAGAGCATACATCGAATTATTGGATAAATATTATGGTTTTAACTTATTCTTAACTAAATCGTCTCTTAACGAATCAACATACTTTTTTATTAAGTTATTTATCATACAGACCTCGAATCCAATGTTCTTTTCCAAATATTCAAATAATGTTTATGGTTTAACCGAAAGCCGATTCAGATGCCACTTAAATTTTTGATCTTATAACGTTATAAAGATTGTCAGCTCTTCCTACAAAGTGTTTTGTTTGAAAATTCTTTGGTTTAACCAGAATTTTTACGATGTTCTTATGCCTCCTTTGGCAATTTTCTTTACCTTTTGATCACACGAAGAATTTCGAATTGTCGCCTCATATTTTTATTATCTTCAGAAATGACAGTCTCATCTTGTTATCATTTATTTCTTTTCTAGTCCTTGGCACTTCATGGCCCATTTATGAAGTTATGCAACGAGACCCTCCCAACACTTGCCACGCGTGGCAACCACCTGTCGCGAGAGGGATTCAACAATAAATAAGTGCCAGACAGGCGCAACGAAAAGGCGCAGAAAAACGGCCTAGAGACTGGGGGCCAACTCAAAGCTGGCACATTTTAATAACTTTTTGGAGCCCCCACCCGCTCCCTCTCTTCACCTATCTAATAAAGACCAGTTTCTTTACCAGAGTCACAGTCGGAGTTTGAATAAGAGTGGGAGTGACTGTTGGAGGGAAGAGGGGAATCCTGCCCCACCACACGAGCGAGTGTAGGCATCGCGTTTCACGTTATTGAAGTCGTAAATAAAAAGGCTGCCGCATGGGTGCCGCAAATGTATGCCACACATTAAACTGCGGCTGCCGTGTAAATAAGATTTCGTGGTAAGTTTTCGTCAGGCAATGCGAAAATTTAATTAAAAATTCGCATATGTTTCGCATCGTTCAATTCTATCGAATTTCGTTAACTTCAGTTGGAACTAACTTTGAAGGTTTTCCACCCTGACAGAAACTAACTTTAACAATATTAAAGTTCACGTTTTGTATTCATATCGAACAATATTTAATTGAATCAATCACAAAACATTTAATGGATGAAAGAAATTAGTTCTAATTGGAGTTAAAATAAACTACTTTTAAACTTCAATTCGGTTTAAATTAAAACACCTGGCAAAAATTTTGAAAATATTCACAGTAATCTAGAGTTATCCATAAACCTGTGTCACGTGAATGTCTACTTGATTGGACGATTATAGAATTGTGAGTATTTTCAAAGTCACACGGACCTTTGGTTAATAAAACAACGTTGCATCTAAAATTCACATTGAAGTATGTGAAATCATATTTAAAGACGAGAGTTCCTAATGGTTTGTGATAAATGCAAATCGAAAGATTATATTTTAAATTATAAGCTAAAGGAAGTTCCTAGCTAAATCCAAACACTACAAAACCAAAATGGCGGATTCAAAATGGCGTTACCCAAAATGCCGGGCTTAAAATGGCGGGTTCAAAATGGCGCAATCCGAAATGGCAAACTCAAAATGGTGGTTAACTAATGTATAAAAATAATACTATTTCCTTGCCGACTTTTTGTTCCTAGAAATTTGATATTTTCTTGTTGTTGGCGACACTGATTGGTAATCTGTTTATAATTTATCTTTATCAAATCTTTGTCAAAAAAAAAACAGATAAAATATAAAAAAATTTTGAGGTTTTTATTTAAATTTTGTATTTTCTCAAACTTTATGTCCAGTTTGAGAAAATACAAAATTGAACAAAAACCTCATAATTTCCAAAAATTCTCATATATCGAAAAATTTAGAATATTCATATTTATGGAGAAAGATGTCAATAATTTTAGTTATATTTTTCTATGGCATTTCGGTTACGTTTACATGATTTTTTTTCCAATTCATTTGGTGGACTTAACTTTTGACTTCTGATAAATTGACAAAAAACTAATACATAGTAAAATTATTATTATGAAAACTTCCCAGCCTCAAGCGCATGGTTAGATATAATTTTGTTCGCAATCAGATCAAGATCAATTCAGAAACTTTGTTAGAAATAAATTGTTAAATGGAAAATTTTGTAAAGAGCTCTTGTGATGGTTCAATTCTTTCTAGTATCGGCTGCTTTGAATAATTTTGCTGCAGCTGCGCCATTAAGCATTTTTGTGGCTGTCACCAAACTCATTTTTCTTTAAAGTTTTTCCATTTAAGCAATTTTATTTATGGTAAACTTTAAGTCATACACTTAGTTTAGCAACACTTGAAGGCCGCAGTTGGCAATTTCTTTTTTGTTTCTGCTACTGTAAACTGTTTTTCGAAATTAATTTATAAAACCCTTGTGCAAGGACACTCGGCACTAGGCACACTCTCTCTCTCTCTCCCTCTGTGTATATTCCTCCTGGTGGCTCACAATTGGCTTAAATTGTTCATGAAATGCAATGAAATGAAGCAAGAGGAAAACCATTTTAATATTGCGGCATTGCAACAGAAAAAACAAAAAGAAAATGTAAAGAAACAGAACAGAAACAGAAAGGAAAGTACAACGGAAAACGGGTCAAGGATGCGCGCCTAGTTGAGTGTCGAGAGCGAGAGAGAACAACTGCAACGTTGGCAAGGCGACCACGAGAACGATGGCGGCTTGCTCCCTCTGTGGGCTCTGCGGATTCGCAATTAATGTTGCCTTCAACTTTTGCCCCATAGACTCAGCCGAACAGAACAGAGACAGAGCAGACGAAGAAGTTGTCGCCCACACCGCCTTATACCGCCGACCACGCCTACCACCGAGTTGTAAATTTGCTTAAATGAAAGTGCGAGCGCGAATTTAATTAGAATCGCTGCCATGGCTATCTGGCTGGATCTCTGGCTACTGGATTCGCCTTTCTCTTTTCACTCCCTTTTGACCTGACTTCCTGTGACTTCTTCCTTATTCCAATTACAAGAACTTCATTTTGTAACTACTGCAATACGGGAGATGCTTTTTGCTGTTGTTGTTGCTGTTGACGCAAGGCAAACTTAATGCAAACTTAACGCAATTACTTGATATCTTGGTTTTGTATCATTCTTAAATGGTTCTTCTCTTTAAGATGAGTTTCCGCAAATGACTGAAGCAAATCGTAAGGAAGAAAACAATTTTCGATCATGTATTTATTAAAATTCATACAGAATATATAGAGATTAATACTAAATCACTTAAATAAGAAATTTAAACAAATAACTCAATCCAGCCTGTTCTTGTTTCCGAATCGTTTTCTAAAGTAAATCGACAGTAATTTCGCAAGGTTTTCAAAATTGATAATTTTAAATTTTGAATTTAAATTCGCTTTTGCGTTTAAACTAATTTATTCGTTTACTGTATCAGTTTAGTAGGAATTGATTTATATTTTTGTGCTATAATTATTGACATTGAAATTTGACATTGAATTTATTTGGCAACCATAAAATATTCGCACATTCGGAATCGAAAACAGGTTTCATTTAGACATCTGTCATCAGTTATCAATTATCAAAATTAAGGACTGGTCCGGAATTTATTTAATTGAATTATTTTTTATGTTCTCAATAAATTAGAGGTCAACAAAAACTTGTTTGTGAGGTGTAACTTAGATGTATTTCTATGAAAATTGGCAATTACTTTTATTAAAAGGCAAACGAATTGAAACTGATAAATTTGGTTAAAAAACGAGAACAATTCTGAAGAGGCCGTTCAAGTATTACGTAAAGCAATTTGGGTTGAGGGGAGTCCTGTGAAATGTTGCAATGCGTTACCTTTAGAATCATAGTGAATTGAAGTTGCATGAAACGAAAATGAGAACGAAAGCAATAATTATACTAACTATTTCCTGTGGTCACATTACACACCCCTCTGTAAGGGTCAAAAATCTTTCCAAATTGTGAATTATTTAGTTCAGGTAGCAAAACAATATAAACAAAACAATAATTACGTTGAGTTCAGCTCAAGTTTTTTTGATTATTTCAATATAAACTTTTATTTAAAAACAAACAAACTTTTATTAAAAAAGAAACTTTTGTAAAAAATCACATGTTTTCCGAAGTTTAGTTGAATTTTTTGAACCAAATGGTGAACCAAGTCAATTGCTGCGTTGGTAAAATCAATTTCAGATACATCAGGCTTTGGAAGTAGGTAAGCAATATGTAGTAAATTAGTGCTAAAGCTTTTGAAGTAGGTAAGTTACATATTGTTGTTAATCCAATTAAAACAAAATTTGGGAATCATACTTTATATGCACATTTTAAGTCAGCAACTTAATCTACTATATTATACCAAAGAGGGCCATTAAATTTGTGTTGTAGTTTTATTAAATGACTTTCTCTACTGTATTTGGCTGGAATGTAAAGTTGATTTATTAAAGATTGACAATGTCATCAATTAGGCAAACCTTTCACGAAACGAATTTAACCTTCAGTTCCGCCAAACCGCAAATTGGTTCAGAAAAAATCGATTCCTTTCATAGGTAAGGGGTGGAATAGTGTGACTTGCATCCTGATCCTGTCACTGTGTAGAAGTGTGTGTGAGCATGTGATACTTGGTGAAGTGTCAATGGCAAAAGCTGCGTGGAGCAACATTGCACGAAACACAACTGACACCTCGGAGTGAAGAATTGATAGCAGAGATGAGCAATTTGCTTGCTAAATAAACATATCGCGTCACTATTTGAAATACGAAGCGAATTCAAGAGCAATTCATAGTCAATATCAAGAGAAAGTTCAAAAGTAATATAATCAAGACACATGCATCATATGAATGTGTCAAAAATTGACTTGATTATCTACATTTAAGTCAAATTTGTTACTAAAAATATTGATAAACTCTTCTAGTTGTAAGAAATAAGTTACTAACTGAGAACAAGTAGATAGAAAGGTTATCAAGTATCCTATTCAATAAGATTTTTATTGCCCCAGTCACGACATCGCAGTGCGGTGAGTCATCTCTACGGAAAAGTAACTCTTGTGTATGGATCTATGGAGCAAACTGAATTTGATTTAAGGCCAAACTACCCAATAGGGTTTCCTATATACAAAAAAAGTGACGTGCCGTCGATGGGGTGTGAAGAGGGGCGGGGCGTGGCGTGAAAAACCGAAACAACTCACACTCGCACACACACACACACACACACACACACACACTGAAACGTCAAAGTCAGTCAAAGCAAAGGCTGAGGAAGAAGAACGTTAGGCAAGTTGAAAGATTGATTAGTTTTTAACAACTTGTGACTGCGGCAGAGGGAAAGCCATGAAAGGGGGGGATAGGTGGGAGGAAGTTCAACACGTGCTGAGAATTAACACAAGGATCGACTAGGAAAATGGAAGGATGTGTGTGTGTGTGTGTGTGTGACGACTGCTGCCATTCAGCAGCAATTAGCAAAAGTTGTCAAAGCAAAAATCCAATCCAGAAGTCGCCGCCATCATGAAATGGAAAACCTGTTCAAGAAACTTAAAAATTGTGTGTCCTTTTTTATATTTTTTGTTAAACAGAACCATTGACCCATTTCTCCAATACTCTGCCTCCAACGGGCCGGGCCCACTTCCAACACACATTCCATCTATGCATGCTTTATGTGGCATAGAACTGCATACATATAGAATCACAATTCATATTTGCATATGAAATGTATTTGCGCTCTACGAAGCACAACAATAAACATTGTAAATATTTTTTTTATTTTTTATGTTTCATGTTATTGCTTCTCTTCTCCGTCTACTGCAACTATTCTTCTTTTCACTCCCTTTCTTCTCTTATTCCTGTGTTGGCCACAATCGTTTTTCTTAGTCAACCGTTTATCGGTCTCCCTCTAGTTGTTGCTCCTGTTCGTTGGTTTTCATAGTCGCTTTTAAGCGCTCCTACAATAGTTGCTCCCTAGTTGGTGTTAGTTTTTAATATTTTAAAATATATTATTCATTTCTCGTCCTGTGTACCTGCATCATGTCAGCTTGTGTAAATATTTCTCTTCAGCACTTTTCATGGTTAAATTACATTTGAATTTTTGGAAGCAACAGAAAAAAAAAACAAAAAAACAAACACCAGGACAACAAATATTTCATGACATTTGTCCAACAATTTTAAATCAAGGTTAGTGTTGCAGTTTTCATTAAACATTCTCACCGAAATGCATCACTAAATCGTTGCATTTTAAAAGCTTTTTTGTTAAAGCAATAAAAAATGATTTCATTTTGATTGCAAAAGGGAAAAATTTATTCAAATGTATATTTTCACTTTATTGTGAATCGATAGGTCATGATCTCTTGATCGATAGATGGCCCGGATTGCCCAACACTTAAACTATGACTAGGGTTGACAAAACAATTAAATTATTTTAAGTACCTACCACATTTTTAAGGGGCAACAAAATATTGACTTTCATTGTAAAATCTAAAGTACACAATACGATAAACAAACACAAACAAAAAAAATATTAAATTGTTTAACTTTGAATATTATCAGTTACCGATTCAAGTCATTGAATATAGTTATAGCTATTTATTCATCATCTGGAGTGTAATAATTTGGATTTTATTATGTTATATTCATATCTGTATATCAGAGACATGTAGTAAAAATTTTCATTTATGAAGAGCAATCGTCGATAATTATTTTTTATTGCATACTATATTATATCAAATGAATAGTCATAAAAAATAAACACACGACAGTTTATAGATGTTGTTAAAATCAAATTTTTTTTAAAAGCAAATATTTTTTTATTTGTCACTTGACTTTTCCTTAGTCATCTACTTGCTGAGACGGAATAAGATGTAGCGGGGCTAAATGACAAATCCAAACACATTTTGAGGGGAATAACCAACTTATTTTGTGGTTTTACATGCAAACTTTTGTTTTTGCATACTTTTCTATACAGGTTAAGGTTGAGATCCAAAGAAAGGTAAACCACAAAGAAGAAGTTGGAAAATCGGGTTGTTCTTTATGCTAGATTTCACTTTACTTATAGTCATAGTTGAATTAGAAATTGGTCGAGTTGTGAGAATGAAATTTAAAATGAATTATTTCTTTGTTTTATTTTTTCACGATTTATTATAATGTCTACTGAATAAAATTAATCAATCACAAAGAGCAAAAGTACATACCAAGAGCCAATAATTTATTGTAAAGACTTTTCTAACAATTGATGTAGTGCAGGGTCTGAGGTGTGTCTTGTTGTTGTGCACAATTTCAAAGTAAAACTGAAAAGTAGCAATTGTTGCAGCTTGATAGATGTGCCCTCTTCTAATAAAAACATTATCTTAAGGCACTTACTTGTCAATAAAGTAGCGTCTCGTTGGACTCACAAAGAATACTGCATTACTCTTAAGATTTGCAGGTTTTTATATTCAAAGTATTTCTGCCTTTCCCTCACCGTAAGCAGCTTTAGTGTTATCTTTACATAAATAAATATATATTTAATGATTTGATTAAGATCACACAAAATCCACCTGTGACGTTGGGTTAAATCCAAAGTAAAGTCATATTAAGATGCAGTTAAAAGTATTTTCTTGTCATATTCATGAAATTTTATAGCCCAATGGGCCAAGCACTTTGCGTTGAGTTCAGCAAATATCCAACTGTGCCCCATAATTGATTAAAAAAGGAAAAAGGGGAAGAACCCAATCCCATGGCTAGAAAGTATTTGTTCTGGCATTGGGGATATTAAAAATACTTATATACATATAAGTTTAAGTGCTCAGAGTTTGCTTTTAACTTGGTTCAAGATTTCTCTTCTTTATTTTTTTTTTTTGCTGCAATTGCCCCAAATAGTTATATAGATTTTTCGCATATTGCAAATTGTTCAGTGAGCTGCTAAACATGCCAAACAATGCACAGTTGCAAATTGAATAGATATGAGTGTACATGCATATGTATGTATTCGAATCTTTTACTTTTTTGAGTGTGTGTGTATGTTCGATGCTTATGGCAGATAAAGAAATCTGGCAACAACATCCGAAATTATTGCCAAAAGCCGCGATTGTCAGTCAGTCAACCAGTCGGTTGGTCGCTCTCTCAGTTGGTCTCCCTTCCCTTTTGCCTTGGGTGAAATAAGGCAACCTAAAAACCCAACTTCATCTCCCAGTTCGAATTTGCTGTGCATATCCTTGAAATAACAAGTTTAAAGGCATGCGCTGCCATTCTCATGTGTATGGAATAGAGGACGAATTGTCCACGTGTACGTATGTATGTAGGTGGATATGGGTGTGGGTATTACGGCCGGAGGATGGAGTGTTGATTGAGGGATTGAGTGTAAAAATCGAAACAGTGGCGGCAGTTTTTACGTTGGTTGTGTTCACATATTCAGTCAGTTTCACTCTTAAATGCTCTTTCATATTTCGTACTAAGAAATCACGAAATTGATAACATTTAAACAAGCCTTTGATTAGTCAATCCCATGATACTCGATACTGCATTGAAATTTCCAATTTCAGCAGTAGTGAACTAATTGCAATAATTAGCGAGAACGTTATTGATATCTTTGCATTATCCGAATTGATCCAACTATGAAACTTGGATTTCAATGATTTGTGCAGTGTCTGATGTTGCTCTAGGAGGGGAAAGGACGAAGGTTTGATGGTCATTTATTGAAATGCTTTAATTGATGTAGATAATTAACGTAATTCTGAAAATACAAAACTATGTATTGTGATATCTGAGACTCTTTTGAAAAAAGTCTGAAGAAAATGTTGCATCAAATGGAAATGGTTAAATGTAAGTTATAAGCTAAGTTAAACTAAATTTTAATACTGGAGATAATATGAAATTATAACTGAAACTCCGTACAATTTATTTTGTTGTTAAAAATCATACAAATCTTACATTTTGTAAATAATAATGAAAAATAAATCAATTATTTAAAAAGAGTTGTCTAAAGCATTCAAAATTATTCCTCTCAAAGCTGAATTATTCCTCTTATGCTAAAAAAAAATTATTCCTCTGTGCTAAAAATGAAAAATACCGACTTTTCAGAAAGGCTCTCAAATGAAGATATTACATCTCCTGGAAGTATCTTAATAATTTTTGTATCATAATATTGATTATGAAAAGCTCGATATGGTTTTACATTACAAAATTCCAAAATTTTTGAGGCGGTGTTTCAATAGTTATTTCACCTTTTCTCATTGTGCCAAAATAAGTTTTTTTTACTAACACTTTGATCAAAAAGCCGTTCGAATTGGTTGCTTAGAAATTTGGTTAGATCTCAGAGATATTGATATAATGTGAATTTAGTGTGTACACATCTATTAAAATAATAATTAGTTAATTTCTAGTAGCATACTTTGGGGAACTTTAACTACAAATGATTAAATCTAGTGAATAATTTTTCGATTCTCTCCAATTTGGCAAGAGCATTCGAATTTCATGACACGTCTTTCCGAAGTGTTCCGTTGTCTTCTGTGCCATTTGCCATTGCTTGTTTTCTTTTCCATTTTTTTTTTGCGTTCTTTTTGCAAAACAAAAATTACATTTCGTTACCGTTACGCTCGCATTGGTTTTTGTGAGTGAGTGGAAGTGAGATGGGGATGGGTATGTGAGATGGGTTGCGATGTGGGAATGGGTTGCGTATACGTATCGCGTATACGCGATGTGTTATTGGTATATTGACAGACAATATTTTTGTGTGCGACTCAAAAAATGTAGCATATTTTTCGGCGGCTTTGCCGATACGTTGTAAAACTACAGAGAGTAAGTGAGTGAGAGAGAGAGAGAGAGAGAGAGAATGAAATCAATTTGATGCACGCTGCTTGGTTAAGCGTTTTCAATGCAATTTTTATTGGCAACTGTTTCGCTGGATGGCTGCGTCGTTGCTGTTGCTATTGTTGCAGTCTCTGCCTGCATTTTATACGCGTACTTGGCGCTCCAATTTTTTTCCTTTTTATTTGTCTTGCCCCTCATCCCGCATGACACCCCTGTAGTATTGCGACGTCGTCATCGTCATCGACATCGACATCGACATCGTCTGTGTGTTGCCAGCAAATGAAATAAAATCAAAGTATCGCTGCAATTGCGTCAATTGTGTGCCTCGGCCTGGGCCCGAGCCCGGGACATTGGTACTTTCTCATTCCATCTTCTCATACTAACTACGAGGAGGACTTGCAGCGACTTAATTTCAAAAGCTGTTACGGCAATCAGCACAGCTGCCAAAGCTAGGGCCAGAGAATGGAGCGCTGGTGGCAAAAGAGAGGGAGAGAGAGAGAGCGAGACACAGACAGATGAGTTTCGTATAGTGTGAAGCTTTAAGCTGTTACGCCCCCATCCTTTATTTAGCTATGGCAGGATTTCCATTAATTGAACAGTTGTCTTCTTAATCGCATTGAAATTTAATCTATTTTATAGCTAGAAAATGTTTTTACTGTTCGCTCGAGAATGTAGTTTTTTAAAGGCAAATGTGACTATTTGTTAGAACTGCTTTTTGAGAGATCGTTTCCAGTGCTATAACTATGTGGGAGAAATTTAAGGTCAAGGTGTAAGTATAAAATAGTTTTATTTGTTTTATCAGCTTTAGATAATACGTTTAATTCAGTTCTGTTCAATCGAGTGACCTTTCCAGTTTATTTAAAAGTCAGGTAATAAATGCTAGAGTAACTCTCACCCTTCTGCCATACTCTTAACGATTTCTTGACGATTTTTGCTTCTTTATCGACTAAAAACTACATCACGATCTAACCAAGCAAATGTGAAATATTTTTAATCGTTTGAAAAGTGACGAGAACTTTTAGGGGTTATACGCAGTCTAAATTTTCAACAAATTGTAAATGTTCAAATGTGCCCGCCCTTATGTATCTTGGGCTGGCCTCACTGGCTTTAGAAATGAATACGCACACAGCCCGGACGTGATGGGGTAAGTAAAGTAAGTAGTAAACGTGTTTTAGCTTTAAGAATATTAATCTAATTAATAATGAACAATCCTGATATTTTCTACAAAAAACCATAGACGATAAAGTTTATTCTTTAATTTTGGAATGTAAATATTTTTTGAGATAAGAAACAATGGTTTTTAGTTAACAGTTTGGCCTCAAATCCGAATGAATAATTTTCAAAATAAATGAAACAAATTGAATGAGAAGCCGAACTAGTTTAAACGAATAAGTCAACTGATGCACAACATTTAAACGAATGAAAAACGAGTTGAATGATTGAGAATACGAATTATTGATTTGTCATGTTTCGAATGCATTCGAATGCCTAATCAAAAATAGGGAAAAATGAAGATCAATGAAAAATGTTTAGGTATTTATCCATGTAAATTACATCGATAAAAAAAGGAACATTTGTGTTTGACTATGTTAGATGTGCTTCTCGACAACTTGAAGGAAGTAGAACTCATCTTACAGACTACTAGCTCTAATCGAATCAAAGTTTGGCCCATTAATTTCTACACTTCTAGCACGATTTTGATGATCTTAAATTTTAAATATTGACCAAATGTTTATCACCTCAAAGCTTAAACAAAATTTTAAACATTTTTTATCATTGTTCAATAACAAATGACACATTTTTTTTTTGACTTTGGACGCTTATTACTGGTTTAGTTTGATTTCTATACAAAGGTGTTGTATATCTTCGTAGTCGTTGATTTTGTATTGGGTCATTATTTCTTTCAGTATCCAACGTTTCGCTAATCATTTCCCGTAATGCTTTTAAACCTTTTTGACTTCGTGAGGATCCTTTTTTGTAGAGATTACCTTTCTTTCTTTTTTGCCATCACTTATATACTGAACTGTTACTACTTTTCCAGTTTTGTGCATCAATCAAGTGACTGCAGTGGTGCTACAATAACACCTCGAACCGACCTATCCCATATGTCTTTCCTTCTTTCATTCTATCGTCAGTGAACGCTTTCTCTTTGTCACTCAAAATGAAAAGCCATCAGAGCCAATTTTCAAATCAAGCAATTGCGCTTTTGAGTAAAATATATATCATGGCACTATATAACAGTCAACCCCCGACACGACATTCAACCAACCGCAGCAGGAGCAGCAGCAGAAGCAACAGCAGGAGAATCCTCTTCAAATCCTCCCGCTCCTGCTCGTTTGTCGCAGCGCAAAGGTCAAATGACAGTTGTAGTTGGTTTGGCTTGGCTTGGGTTGGCTTGACTTGGCGCAAGGTGTAAATTATAACGTGCATTGTGGAAGCTGCCACTAACAGATCGCTCCCACTCTTGCCGATTCAACCCCCTCTTCGGGTTACTGTTTGCCCTTTTTGTTTGGCCAGGTAAAAAGCCATCCGAACGTCACAAAAAATGACACTTAGCGCACCATGATGCTGATTTATGGCTTAGGCAATGAGAATTTATTGACTTGGCAGCGGGTCAACGTTGCCGCTGCCGCCGACGACACCCTCCCACTCAACCACTCTCCCTTCCATCGAACCCACAAGCATTCCGTGCAGACGACATTTTTCATATTCTATAAATATATATAAAATGCTTAGTGTTTTTGATTATCTTCGCTTTAAGTGTTAAACGCCATCGGAAAGCAATGCGAAAAACTTTCACAGATTTCAGAAAAGAACTTTCGAATGTCGCTGCACAAAAGGCCAAATTTTGCTATTTAAATAAATACTTCTTCTTCGTCTCGCTTCCTCTCGCTCTCTTGTCTCTGTCTTCCCTTGACACTTTCTCTGCACTACTTTGGCCCGAAACGTGACAAAATTAAACTAATAAGCAAGATGAAGGTCCTATTCACTTGCAGGGTGATAAGAAGAGTATCGTACAAAGGAGAAGCACATCAGACGAGTGGATACTCTGTAGGGTGAGTGCTTCGGTTAACCGAAACCTAAAACTTAATAGAAGAAATTCATGTAACCGATATAACCGATTGCATAGAAGATAAAGTGAAGCGAATTATAGTAACGATATGAAAATTCATTTAACAACAATATTGTAGTTAGTTGCCTCATTTAACCGAAACGTATAACCGAAATAGACTGATGCATACGAAATCCCGAATCTGTACTGTATTACCTAAATATAGTAACGTAATCGAAATACTTGAAAACAAATGAGACATTCTTTAATATAAATTATGTACAACATTTTCTGAACAAAGATTTTTCCAAACACAAATATAGCGCCAGTTAACCGAAATACCCGAATTACCTAAACTGCTGAAGCATATTTTTGAGGAGTACCGAAATCGGTTTTGTTAAACTATTTGCCACCGAGAACGTGACATCTGTTTAGCAAAAACTATAATGGAAATTTGTTGTATTTTACTGCTGGTTGGAGTAGAAAGATGGTTGCATACTTTTCTGCTTGTTACCTTTCGCTTTTCTTTGCTTCTCTCTCGCTCTCTCTCTCTCTGCCTCTGTTTGGTTATTGTGGCACTCCTCGCCCAGTGTTCTTTTGGTTTTTGGCGAGTTGAACGGCCCGCAAGCAGCCTTCGCCTTGGCACACATTTCAGACGGCGGCTCCATTCATTGTTTGCTTGGGCGCCTGTGTGTATGCAGTGGATTAAATACTTTGCTTGAAATGCTACACTGATGCGCACTGACGAGGACACAGCAGCTGACAGGCAAGCAGGCAGGCAGGCAGCAACTTGTTAGCACTCGTCCCTTGTTGTTTCTTCTGTATATATACAATATATATATGTACATATCTGTTTGCTGGGCAACATTTCACTTTTTACTGCAAAACGCCGTAGCATACTTTCTGGGATGCCTTTCATATCTTGGCTACATTTTCGCTGTTGCTTGCTCCTTGTCTGCGTTTTCACTTTGAGTAATTAAAATGCAACAATTTGTGCCTAATTATAATACTCACCACACCCCTGTCCCGTCTCTCCCCTCTTCCATCCACTAAAGAAGAGTTTTGCATAAACATTAAATAGAATGTCTTTTTCTGAAACATGTTTAGCCACATTTCAGTTTTTGTTCCGACTGCAGCAACATTTTCCAATTTCCGCGTCAAAGCCACAAAGCATTTTCAGTTGAAAATTGAATGTCAGTAAAATGGCCACAGAAACTGCAGGCAGCAGGACATGTCCCCCCTCCCGTGTCTCCGTGCATCCCTCTCTCAGTCGCTTGCTTTGACAATCCTTATGAAAAGCATTCCCCTCCTCGACATTTAATGCGCTGTGCTCTAGATTTGTGGCCGGTTTTTAAGCTCATGCACACACACACATCTTCATAGACCTGTGGTCGCACTCCGAACACTTGCTCAGAGCAGGACAGGACAGGGCACTGCACCTGCACCTGCACTACTTCATTATAAATATTTGTGACCTCAAAATGCCATTGCCTCTGCATATACATATATGCACATGCAAATGTAATTGTGTGCACTTGAATAACACTCTCTTGGGATTTCCATAAAATATCATTTTACATATGTAATTTGGACCAGTGGATATATTCCCTTCCCTCTCTCTATAGCCCCCCCCTTGTTCTGGCCCCATTGCATTGCATCACTCCCAAAAATTTGCGGTCGGCCCAGGCGAAAAAACAAATTTTTATAAATATTTAATGTGGCATGAACTTTATGTGTGTTTCGGTTCGAAAGAGTGACTGAGTGAGAGATTGTCATTTATTTTTTCTATTTTAGCAATAGATAACGAAAGTTTACAACAAATAGAGGAAAATATGCCATAGTTTAATAATTACAGACATATCCCAGTGCTTAAATATAGAATTTCGTGCGATTTTATAAAATGGATCATGTGGCAACTGATTGGCAACAAAAGTCGGCCATGAATTTGACCTACTCCTCTGTACGGGATGTATTCACTAAAATCAAACAGGCTATTTGAGTAAATTTTGGAAAAAACAAAATGTGTAAAACGCATTTAATTGTAGGCCAAAATCTAATATAATTACCCTTCTGCCCATATAAATAAGCCTCTCAGTTGGAATTGAATTTAAGAGGTCTCCCTAACTAATTCGTGTACGCTAATTCTGAATGTGACCATGGTTTTTGACCATCCATAACGCTGACCTTATGGTTTGAAAAATATTCACCAAAAAGTATGCTATAGAGAGTCGAAGAATTTTTTTTACATTTTAAACAGTTTTTAGAATGTCCTGTATCATACAAATTGTCCTTGTTGCAAACATTGAAAATAAACTATTTGTTAGATGCGAGAGATTCCTAAAATTCTTTAAGCTTAAAAAAATAATTTCTCTGACTCTCTACGGGATAATTTTTGGTTGCCAATTTCTCACATTTTCTCACAGAAATCGCTAACGCCCCAAAATCGCCCCAAACGCAAATGTAGGGTGTCACAGAAACCTCTTTTGACAGTTTTGAAAAGTTACAAGTTTTTCTCCAACGTTTGGTTAATTTTGCGCTTACAGCAAATTATGTTGAAAAAAGAATGGTGTTGAAATAAACTTTGATTATTTTTGGATGGAATTGCATTCAAATAATCGCTGGAGATATTTGTGTTCATATATAATTTATTATTTTACAAAAACGCCTGTGAAAAAATCAAGCAAGCGTCGTTTTTGCTAAAATCACCCATAAGCAAGGCTGCCATCCTGCTGAAAACGGCAGAAACTTATTTTCGGACAAAACATTTGTGTTTCCAATTTTAGTTTGTTATATGCCACAAGTAAGCACAATTTTCATGGATTACGACCAAATTTAAGAAAGTTTTTTAAATTGTGTGTAAAGAAGAAGAAGAAATGTAAACAACTGTAAAGGATATTTCCTTTGTATAGCCGAAGTTAGCTTCTTTGATATTTTCTACTTATTCTTGTAGGAATAGAGCATTATCGCTTTTACTTTTAATATATTTTAGACCATAACAAATTTCCCTTTTAGCCCATGATTCATAAGTGAACTGTGCCTAACACTCAAACAAAAAAATCACTTTGAAATCGAAAATTGCCTTAAGAACTTTCAATTTGTTCTTAATTGTGTGGTTGTTTGAAGAGTTAAAACTAATCAATAATCAATGTGTTCCATTACTAATTTCATTTAAAACTTTTGGAAAAACATCAACACGGAAACCTTATAAATAGCTTGTTAATTTATGTATTATTGATTCTTAAAATGCAGTCTTTCGTCAAGTATATATCTCTTCTTCTAGTATTAATAGTTTATGTTTACCCTTTAGAAGGTAAGTAAGTTATTTACTTGAAATCGTTATCTAATTTTAATTTATTTAAAAGATCCCCCTAAAGTCTAGATTGCCGTATCACACCAATGGATTCAAGATGCTGACCCTTTATTTTAATTTAATAAACATAATCTGAGTCCAATAAATTTGCACTTGAATTAAAAATTACATTTCTCAAAAGTCATTAGCACCGAAATAAATTTTTTTTTTTTTTTTGGAAATATTATTAAAGTTTTTTAAATTAGAAAATCAATTTCAAAGTATTCTTTAAGTTTTTAAAGATTCTTTACATATTGGTTTTATTATTCAGTGAGACTGTACCTAATATTTGTGTTCTACCTTTTGCCGTAACAAATTTTATTCGAAAAGTAAAAACTGATTAGATTGTTCCATTTCGAATTTAATGTAAGACTTTGGTAAAATATCAACACCTGAAACCTTATAAAATTTAAAATCCATTTTTCGACATGTATAAATCACTTCTAATATTTTTATACCATGCATAGGAGGAAATGGTATATTAAAGTCGCCAAAATGTATGTAACAGGCAGAAGGAAGCTTTTCCGGCCCAATAATGTACAATATATATATTGCGCAAAATTTTTGCTAATACGTAGATAATGATAATTAAGTTGTGGATAAAATAAATAAAAGGGTATTTAATGTCAGCTTTTAATGTTTCGGACTTCTTAAATTGGAGAAAACTGAACTGAACTAGAAAGAACTGAAAGCTCAAACATAATATTGCTTACCTTTGTCTAAAGTACGATTTAAGTACTACATTTAGTAAATATGATGAATGTAATTCTAACAAATTCGCTATCCATTGACCCGTTTAACATAAATAAAGTAAGTATATTTCGGGTAAAAATCAAATTTTTAAAGCGGAAGGGGGTGTGGTAAAAAATGCAAGTCTTATCCATTTCATTCTATGAATGCGTGGTATAAACATTCATCAGATTCAACAGATCTCTGGATCATAACAATTACCCTCCTTATCTTTAAATTTATAATTCATAACTAAAGTGTGCCTAATACTCGTATAAAATACATTTAAAAATATCAAACCTAAAAGTTCGTAACAATTTGAAAATAACACTCTTCCATTACTAATTTAATTGAAGACTTCAGAAACACATCAACACGGAAACCCTATAAATAGAGGATTTATAAATTACAGATACTTAAAAAGCTTTCTTTCGAAATGAATTTAGTACCTCTTCTTCTATTCGTAATTTATGTAGTGTTTGCACCGCACCAATCAAAAGGTAAGTAAACAATTTATTTTGAAATCGTTATCTAATTTTAATTTATTTAAAAGGTCGAGATCCAGTTCAAGATGCTGACCCTTTAGTTAATATACACAATCAAAGTCCAAAAAATTTGCCATTCAATTAAAAATTAAAAGTCATTTCTTTTCTCAAATTTCATTAGCACAGAAATAAATTCCTAGTGGTGTTTTTCTTTTTATACCCTTGCAGAGGGTATTATAAAATTGGTCAGATGTTTGCAACGCAGAGAAGGGATCGGATAATCGGATAAACATAACGCCTGATTTCGACGATATAAAATTTGCCTATATATGCACACACGCATAAGCAGTGAAGCACATATATGTGTCAAAATTGCGATTGTGTGTGTGTGAATATGAATATCAATCGCTACATTGTCGTGGCACGCTTACTATTTGGCGATTGGCTGGCCCCAGCCAATGTATTTAAAATATTTCTTTATTGGATTAAGAAACAAAAAATTTTTTAGGAAATAAAATGTAATGGTCAAGAGCTGCAAGGGTATACAAACTTCGGCATAGCCGAAGTTAGCTTCTTTGATATTTTAAAATGAATTGAAATTTTTTGGATTTCTGATGGAAATGGTTTCTAATATGATCGAATAAACTTAATTAAATTTGCATTTGAATATGTGCATCGAATTTTAAATTATTTCACTTGTAATTGAAGATTTGTAAAAATGGAAATCGCTTGCTAAAAAGAAGCAAGAGTCTAGAATCTAGATTAAATAATATTCCCAACGATTTCGGTCACATTTGTTCTAAACACCTCCAGGTCTGCATCCAATGACCTGTTGAACAGAGCTAATACCTTGAAATTGTATGGACGAAATTTTATTCTGGGGTAAAACAGTTGGCATTGTTGCGAAAAATGAATTGTGTAGAAAAGAGACTGTAAGCTTACAAACGCAATAGTTTGCAGTTATCGATGCATTGTATTCATCTTGTTGTATTTAATTTATTGTTCTTAAATTTTTGGTTAATTTGCCAAAATTTGTTTACAGTTACAAATTTGAAGTAAATGTATACAATAGGGTTGTCAAAGCACCGACAATATTGCGCGCGATAATAATTTTAAAAATTTTGGTTTTGCAGTATGTTAACTGTACCTCCAAAAAAAAAGTACAATTTTTCTTGTTGTATAACATTAGCAATAATTTTTGGTTTACTAAAAATGTATAACAATTTTAATTCCAAACGTTAGTATTTTTTTTTTTGAATTGCACAACCCTATTGCACTTATCGACAATCGAAATACCGAAATAGCGGCGATCGAGTCAGCTGCTGTGCCAACCGGTGGCTGTGGCTCCGAAAATGTTGCCGAAAATGAAACGTCGGAGATTTCCATGACACCAACGTTTGGTTTCGGCGTTTTACATTTCAAACGTCGCCAAAATCGCCTGCGTTTTCTGTTACACCCCTGATTATGTATTAGAGCAAAAAAGTACATCTTTGATATTTTGTAAATTGATTTCAAATTATTTCCTTAAGATACTTATTAAGTATCGATAAGTTTCAGTATTAAATTTTTAAAAAATAAATAATAAAAAGAGTGAAAAGAGTTAAAAAAGGTCAAACTCAAGCCCAACCTTACAAGTAAGACTTTAAAAATCATTTGCATTACAAAAACCAACAAGTTCTATCATCAGCAGACTTAGCTGAAGTCTTTAGAATTGCAATGGCCATACCATATGTTTAATGCTAAAACTAGTTGGGAATTACAATAGATTGGTATATTTTATTTAAAAGAGTTATCTGCTGCCTTCACTGTCAACCTAATCTACCTCATACGCTTGAAGAAAATAATAATTGATCACAGGTGATATGCACATACAAAATAAAATAAATTTGATCAATTTATTATGTATTTTATTGTCTACATTATTTACTAAAACTATTTGGGTTACGAATGGGCGAATCTGATAGGAAAAGCCAAGAATATCTCAAAATTAGCCAAGAGTTTTCCCAATAAACAGAATTGGCAAAAAAGTATTGCCTACTTTTTGGGGCAATTATGTGGTCAAGAGCTTAAAGTTGGCCTTTTACAGCCAAAAGCGGGAAGAAGAAGAGGAACCAATCCAATTTAACGTTTGTAGCTCTTGCCAAACTCTCCTGCAAAAGGTATTACAAATAAAAGTTTTTACTCATTGTTTTGTTGTTCTGCGTTGTTTTATTTACATATCAATTTCCCTGACCGAACTTTTGCTCAAAAGTTCAACTTGTTGCACAGTTTTTCGTTTTCATTTTGCTTTGCTTTTTTTTTGCAAAATTCTTTCCTTTTTGTGAGGCAGTAATTAATTGTGTCCCTTTTGCGCTTTTGGTTTTGGCATAATTTTAGCTATTCCTTTCTCCCTCACTCCTTCGTCCTCCCTTTCATTCCCTCTAGCTTTGTTTTATTTTAAAAACCGCAGAATTTTATAAAAGAATTTTTTTTTGTTCTTTGGTCGAGCAACAGACAGTGAGAAATGTAAACAACGCAAATATAATTAAGTATGCGCACTGTTGCCACCCTCAATAAACTCCGCCACCCTCCCACACCATCACATCAAGCTAAAAAGTTTCTGTATTTCTTATTTCTGCTTTCATGCTTTAGCATTTTGTTATTTTTGTTTTATTTCAAGTTTTAATTTACGCATTTTCATAGCAATCAAGCGTAATTGCAACCTGTGGGGAAGGTTAGAATCTACATTACCACCCCCCCCCTCAAAAAAAAAAAAAATAACCACTTCCCTCTCTGTGGAGTAGCTAAAGGAGTAAGGAAAACAGTGCCTGCAATGAGCCAGTGTGCCGACATCGAATAAATGTGTTGGTAGGTTCGCTTAAAGTTCTAATCTTTTAAAGTTCCCATGGATTTTTTATTGAATGGTTTTTTTTTTTTGCTTTAAGAAGCTCTTATATCAACCCTTATCAGCAGATCTAAATCACTTTTATTCCCCTTCATCATTTTAAAAACAAAAATCGGAATGTTCATAAAGAAGAACTCACTTAAATTATTTAGTCTGTTGACTATCGAAACTTGCGGGTCCTTTGCTTATTATACCCTCTAACTAGTGCTTACAGGGTAAAAATGGAAACTCGTTACATAAACGTATGACAAATATACAGATGAAAATGCATTTCTTTTAGATAAATCAAAAATTGTTCGACATTTCTTTTTGCTATAGTGACAAGCATATTTGGGAAATCTTGACCTGTTGATATTGAAATCGCAAGCAAACACGCACACATATTTATATATATATATATATAGTACTCACATATACTCAGAGACAGACACACAATCACACACATAGGGACATACCCAGACCGTATTATGAAGGACACTAGGAAAAGCTTGTTGACTGCTCAATGTGGCTTAGTTCCTTTATGAATTGTCTTAGCTATGTGTGCGATTCTTACTCTTAAATAAGCCTTTTTCACATTTTAAGAGTTCTTGCTTCTTTCAATTTAGTTGTCAAAGTTTTTAAATTGGTTCAAATAAATGTGAGACAAAGCGAAAAACACATAAATACGACTTTACCGCAAAACTCTCTTTCTCTGTCTCTCTTTAAAGCTCTCTAACGAAGAGAAATTATTAGAGAGCTTACATACCACAGAGGTTCTCTCCATTTGCTATAAGTCACTCTTAATGACTCTCTTAAAAGCTCTTCTATTCAGCAAAGGGAGCAGGCAACAACTGTTGATAAGGATACCGCAAACAGCTGATTCGGTCAAAGCTTTTTCCTGTGTTGCCTCTTTTTTTTTTACTTATTACTTGATTATCAAATTCAATGGCAAAAGTGGGACAAAAGTTTGATTAGGATATTAACTGTTACGGCATTTGAAAGTTTCTGAAAGCGTTAAATAAATGGTTAATTATATTTTTAAAACAAAAGTTCATTTTCAAGGACATAGGAAATTTTTTGTGCTCTCTTGTTTTGCTTTATTGTAATACTTGTCCAATTAATGTAGAAATATGACTTTTTAATCACTATGAAAAAAGTTGTAGAAGAAAATTGATATCCCTCGGAGTGGCTATAACTTTTTGAAGGTTTTTTATTCAAAATCGAAAAGAATTGCTTTTGAATAGCTGTTGATTTTTTTCTTAGGTGGTTTCAAAGGTGACTAGTCTTGTTTTCAATAGCAACACGTTAAGCTTTTATTCATTGAATGTAGAATGATATTGCTGGTTCGGGAAAGCAGGACTCAAAATTTCGAGTATTTGTAATTATGTGTGATTATAAATTATATAGTTTATTGATTGAGAATGATTTCCGATTCTTATTCCTATTCTACTTATTAACCATTAAATGTCCGGTATGAAGAATTCGACTCTATAAAGTATATAAATATATTCTAAATCAGTAACAATAGCCGATTCTATTGACATATGATATGGCTATCTATCATTTAATACAAATCGGAATGAAAATGGCCAAGTTATAAGAAGAAATGTTTTGTACTGAAAGCGGTGTTAGGAATGAGTTAAAGAGTAAGCGAGATAGCATAGAAATTTGAGGAATTCCTTGAGGAATTTATAGAGGAAATTCGTTGAGGTGTTCAATGGGGAATTCATAGGAATTTCATAGAGGAGTTTAAAAAGGGATTCCATATATGAGGAATTTACGGAGGCATTCCTTGAGGAATTCATGAAGGGATTCCTTGAGGAGTTTATGGAGGAATTTTTTGTCTGTAGAATCATCTGGGGAGACTATAAGAGTTAAAGCTACCAAAGCGGATTTGGCCGTTGGAGGGCGCCAACGTGCTCTTGTGCTCATAAAAGTGAGCAAAATAGCATGTGTTAGAATTGTTTGAATGTATTATTCAATGACTCTAGCACTTAATTGTACAATATAGCTAAAAATAGACATTGATAATAATATTTGTTTGACTTTAAAGAGCTTAAGACTCAATATCTTGTCCTTGAAGGCCCTGAAATCTCCCATCAAGATGTTTTACAACTGAGCACATTTTCTCTCTATTCAAAAATCCTATCCTTACAGACTTCTTCATAGAAACATGGAGTTTTTGAAAATACTTTCAACAGAGCAGCGATATATTCACTTCTTGCCAACGACAGATAATATTGAATTGAAAAACAAATGTATCTAAACCATAGAATACCCATTATAAGTAAACATTTAAATAAACTGATCATCGTCTGAATTAACATTGGCCCATTTGGGGTTTACCTGCTTATTCCCCAATGTATGATTTTAATGTATAAATTTGTGTAGAAGTTCAATCGTCGACTCTCTAAATGTAATCTATATCCCATCCAATTTAAATTGCCATTTTGTAAATTAATATGTAATCGGGTGACGTCTTGAGTGCGTGGCATTAATTCCGCCTAATTGGTTTGCTGGCTGGCATAACTAGGCGATTTTGGGCATGGAATTCAACTCACGATGCCTCCTCTAATTGCATATTAATAAACAATGTTCTTGGCATTGATTCAATTATCGGATTTCGGACATTAAAGAAGCAAAGTTCATCAGGGGCAACATGTGCACATTTATCGTTGAACTCTCCTAACTAACCAAATGCGCATAACTCAGATGTCTCAGTTTACTTTGCTAAATTGCAGTTGGAACTCCTTACCATTCACTCTCTCCTTTCGCCCCATACAACAATGAGTCACAAGTTTTTCCATTCCAAAAACAACAACACTCATTACATAAACACCTGCGGGGCAAGAGGCAAGAGGAGGGCGGGCAGAACTCAAATACAATCAAACAGAAATCAAAAATCAAGAGTCATGCAAACTCAAAAACAAAATATGCAAAACTAACTACCAGACCAAGTGGAGGCGGAGAGAGGGCGGACGAGAGTAGTGGGTGGCTCTGGGAGCTGAAATAAACAGAATGCCGCAACATAAAACAAAGTTTTTCTTATAGTTTAGTTTTCTGCTTTTTGTTGTTAGCTTTCCATGTTCAGAAGTCCCTTGAGCTTGCCATCCGACTTGAAACACAAACTTGCATACATACTCAAAAATTGACTCAAATTTCAATATTCAAAAGTCTGACTTACTGAGCTCTGTCCTATGTATATACACATACTCTATATGATTTGAGATTGAAGATGATTTCTTAGGAATTGCAAAGCGTTCATGAATTTTCCAATATGTTTTGTGTAATTTATTCCTTTCATAATACATTAATACCTTGAAGGCATAGGATGAACAGGCAGAAGAATGTGTTTACGACCTATATGGTCGTTACCAATTACCAGTTACCAATTATATTGTAATAAGATGTAATATATTATTTAAAAATCCTAGACGATGGCTTATTTATTCTTAGATTTAGTTTCTTATTGTTGCAAAACGTTTTCACTTCATTATTGTCTTATTCTAAGTGTGCCCATATACCCGGGCAAAAACTAGAGATGCCAGCCCAAAACATAGCGGGCACATTTGGGAATAGTGTGGACGTTCACATTGCATATAGAGTGGACGTTTACAAGATTCTTGTTCACTCGGTAAATAAGCTTTTTTTTAGGTCGTAGGTTGTTTAACTTCATGAACCATATGGTGACATTTTGGTGACATTTGTTCTGTAAAATATCGAAACTTAACATTGGTATCATGGAAATATCTGACGTTTTATTTACGGATACACAGCTATCGATTGGAAAATAAGCTGAATCGATTGCCTGTAGCAGCTATTTCGATTGTTGCTGAGTGCATTAAAAAAAAAAAAGAAACCAGAATTTGGATCTAAAACTTTTATTCGTAAACAAAAATGACAACAGGACAAAACTTACTTATTTCGTTTTTCCAAACAAGATACCTTTGCATATTATAAAACTAAAGCAGTAAGTTGTATTTTTGAATAAATTATTATTATTTAGACTAAAAAAAAAATGCTTATCAAGATAAAACTCAGAATACTTATGCTGAGCAAGTGAGCAATGTAGTGAGCTACTGAACAACTTACCAATGTAGTGAGAAACTGAGAATAGTAGTGAACAACTGAGCAAACTAAGTTTTATCAAGATAAAACTCAGAATACTTATGCTGAGCAAGTGAGCAATGTAGTGAGCTACTGAACAACTTACCAATGTAGTGAGAAACTGAGAATAGTAGTGAACAACTGAGCAAACTAAGTGAGTTAACTCATTATAAAAAAAAACTCAAGTCAACGGGTTCACCAAAATGAGCATGTTTAACCAACACTAAAATCACTGATGCCAGCTTTATCTGATGGTTTCATTAAATTTATTTGTAAACACAATTGTACAACTTTTTATAAATTACGGCTTAATTTACTTAATTAATGACGAAAATAATATCGATCGATTTCTAGCAACCTTAATTATGAGTGTTTTGAGCAAAAACGACTTTTGCTTGATTTTTTCCGAGGCGTTTTCGAAAAATATTAAATGTTATATGAAAACAATTAAAGTTTATTTCAACACCACTTTATTTTGAACATACTTTGCTACAAGCGCAACTTTTCAAAACTGACAAAAGATTTTTATTTATTTAGTATAGGATATAGTTGTAAACAATCAATCTAACAATTTTTACAAGCACTAACAACTATGGCCAGCGGCTTAGGAGACAACTACATCTATTCGAAACCAGATCCTCATTGTTCATTGTCAAAAGAGTTTGGTGTGGCACCAAACATTTGCGTTTGGGGCGATTTGGATGAGTTAGCGAATTCTGTGACACTCGTGAATAGTTCGTATTTTATTCAATATGCTTTTGGCTTAGTTTGCTTATGTAGGTTTGATTTTCAACTCTTTCTTTATTGAATGACTCTGAAATAACTTCAACTACCGACCATTTGCATTCATGTTTCTAAGCTTCTGCTTGATTTTAGTCACAAAACGGAAGCTGACTTCTTTTTCGTATGTATGACAACATTTGTATATAATATTTTATTAAAATCAAATATAAGTTTAAAGTATTTAATAAATGTACTACCACATGCTATTGGTTTAAATTTTGGAAAATATAATATAATGGAAATGGAAATGTAAATGAAATATGTAAATACACACAAACCAAGCCGAAGGCTAGCGCTTCATTAGAAACTAAGTTCCGACTAATTTTAATTATTCCTAACTTTAAGATAAATAAATAAAAAAAAATTGTGTTTGAGTTAACTTTATCAATTCCTGCATTGAATAATTGTAAAATCATTTCAGATAAAGTATTTAAGGACTTCGTTCTGTCCTATTAATTTGAAAATTAAATGTTCGCCTTTCTTTATTTTCTTAAATCACAGCAATGCATTGGACGGATTGAGAAAAATGCATTTAGTGTCTCTTCTTGCCTCATTTTTCTCAAGTCAAATTCAATGTACAGCCGTCGGCAGAAAATGCAAAATTGTATTTCACTTTTACGCTGTCGCCGCAAAGGATGACGACTCCAAGAATTGCATGGAAAAAGAACTCTGATGGTTCTGGGGATAAAAAAAAACAAACAAAAAATATGGTGAACGCATTCTCTCAGTGTTTTTTGTCTAATGTAAAATGCGATGCTTCGGGTAACGCGCGCAGATTTTGAGCTTTATAAATTGAAATGTCAGAAAAAGTTGAGGAAGATAGAGACAGAGGGAAGGGAGCATGGATGAAGGCCCATCGCATGATGACTGACAAGCAGCCACAACCAGAAACTGAATCAGAATCAGCAGACGATGATGACGACGACGGCGAGTAACCAACAGCAACCAAGTAAACTGCAAAAGTTGGTTAAAAGAAAACTATGACTGGTAAACAGATATATACATATATACACAATATACAAATTGCATTAATAAGAGACACGAACTGAAAACAAACGACTATGAATAATGAGACACAATTACTGCTACTTCGTCCCTCTTCCTTTCTGCTCTTCTTGATGTGGTTTAATATGATTAGCAAATGCTTAGAAGTATGCTACAATTTTGTGTAATTGCCAAAAACTAACAAAAGACGCCCTATAAACTACACATACATACATGTGGAAACAGTGTAAGTACGTGCCTTTTAGCATTAGAAGGAGACGGCAAAGGAATGAGCTCCATTTTGGAGTCTTTGCATTGCTTTACGAGCAGTAAAACTTGAATTCAATTTCAATTTACTTGTCTTAGATTTGACATTTCATTAAACATTCAAATAACGCCTGCATATGGATGTGTGGTGGAGCACCTGGAAATGATGCCTAGAATTCTATAGTTTTAATTAAACAAATAAAATCCTATGTACAAATAGTTATACATACATATATGTAGAGAGGAATGTATGTATTTCAATGTCTTTCTGTGTTGTTTGGCTTATGTATGTCTGTATGAAACGTGTCTCTGACATCATGTGCGTCAGTCGGTTGTTTATTGGCTTGATAATTGAAATTCGAAATACGCCTTTCAGCGTTTAAAATATTGTGGGTTGATTTGTTGTTGATTATATATTTGCAAATTGCAATCATTAACAATTAGATTGAGAAAATGAAATAAATGTAAGTTAAATGATGCTAACTGGCAACTAATAATTCGAACTAAGAGACAAAGGAAGTTTTCTAGTAATGCATTTTGAGGGTAAAAATATAACTACAATATCAATCCAATTGTCTGATAGGGTATTATACCAATTATATATTTACTTTCCTAGAAAAAATAACCAAATTTTAAAAATGAATTTAATTAGAATTTATATTTAATCTTGCCTTTATTTTTCACTCTGAAAATCCGTGAATATTTTAGTTATGTGAATACTTGGTTATAACTTGAACATTTTTAATCCGATTTTCGATAGTTTTGGGTTGAATAGACGAAAGTTCGTTCTATTTGACGATGCATTGTTTGTTATGTATGTGAAACCAAAACTGACGAAGTGACACTAATTCATATCAAGGACCTATTTTGCTTTTACAACAAAATAAAGACTTACCCGTCGAATGAGCTATATAGGACTTTATCCATTCTTTTATGTTTTAAAACGCAAGATGTGCAAATATTTAGTATTTACTTTTATGTGTGCCCATACTGCGTATTGAAGTATTGAAGTATGAACTAATTCTGTAAAAGGCGAAAATTATAATTATTCCATTTCATATACTTATAACAATATATTTTGTTAATTTTATTGATAGTTTAGTCTCTTGGGGGTGTCCTAAAAATTCCATACACATACTCGTACTTAGTTTTTCTTAGTTCTACAAGATGTGTTGGGTCTTGATCCAAATTAAAGCAATTTTTAAATTTGCTCGTTCCGAATAGACATACATATAGTAAAAATTTCTAGGGGCCTTCGAATGTTATCTTTATTCCTATTAAGCATCGATAAATGCTGCCGTGGAGAGTCTGGAAGATTTTGTATTCCGCGCTCGCTTAGCTTTACTTTCTTTGCTTCCATTCACTTCTTTGTCCACTGATATAATGACGAAAAAATCGTTCTCCCCTTTGGAGTATTATTAGTAAATATTTATATCGGTTCCCTTTATGGTTCATTTCAAATCAAACAAATCTCATTTATGGTAAAGAATTTTATTCAAAAAAGTTGTTCAGCTTAACTTTATACAAATTATAACTTACGAATACGAATAAAATCAATTATCGAAAATACATAATTAATTAATGCACTTAACTGTAGTCATTTGTATATACTTATATAAATGTAAAGTGTTTAAATTAAAAAGGAAAATAAAACATAAAATGGATGGAAAAGTTCATAGAGAAAGCAAATAGAACAAAAACCGGAAATGTTATAGAAAATACTTTCGAGACTTGTCATTTACTTGTATTAAATGCCTTCTTCTGGTTTCGCCAAAAATGTTTCCAAAATATTGTTAAGAATTAAATTGTAAAGGTTTCTTGTAAATTTAATATTAAATTTATTCTTTCATTTGTTGGTTGGTTTTTGCATCTTTTTCTTTAGTGGCTTAAACTAAAAAATTTAGCTTAAATGCGAGACATTTATGTAAATAATTGAGATTTTCTTTAAACTTTTTTATGTTATTATGGTTTTTTTTTTGCCTATTTTTACGTAAATTTAATTTATACTTTTATGCAATATTTAGCTTTTCTTTAAAGTGTTCATTTTGTTTTTTTTTTTTTTTTTTTTGTTGTAAATTTGATTTAATGTGTGAAGGAGTCTAGAGAGGGAGAATTTGAGGGACTTTTTTTTTGTGTTCTTGTCAAGTTTACTGTGCGGAAAAATTGTTTTTACTTTATATAGAGTTTTCGTATTGTTTTACTTTTTCTTAGATTTTTAATACACACACACATTTAAGAAGTTTTTGAAAAACCACTTATGAGAGATTCTTTCTTCTATTTGATAATTTTTTTAAATATTTTGTTTTTTTTTTTAAGTTCTTCATATTTTTATTTTATGCATTGGGTTGTGTTTTGTTGCTTCTGTTGCATTTGTGCTTCTCCTTTTCTTGTTGTATCTCAGCCTCCTGGGCTCCAAATCTCTTTTATGGGTTTCATTTTGATGCAATTGAATTATTTGTAATATTGTTTGTTTGTTTTTTACTTTTTACTTTCACCCTTTTGCACATAGACAATTTCGGCATATTCTGTGGTGTTCTTATTTGCTGATCCTTCAGTTGAAGCTATAACCGGTGTGGGTATTGTTGTTGCTGCTGGTGATGTTGTAGTTGCTGCAGTTGTTGCCTCATTGGCCGGCTTTAGTACAAGTTCAGCATAGACGAGTTGTTTGTCTTGCTAGAGAAATGGTTTAAATGAAAAACAATTTGATTAGTTAGTTGCTACATAAAATTTTCATATGTATTAAAAGATTGCATTGAAGCGAAAGTTAGAATTAAATTTGCAAAAAGTACCTCTTTCGATTTACTTAAATGTCCACACTGGTGAAGTGCTCTGCCAAACTATAGACTTTTTATACGGTATATACAATACAAATTGAATAGATTTTGCATGCGATTTGCATTAAAAGAAAATCAAATAAAAGAATTACAATTGTTGAGACAAAAAGAGCAGAGAAATGGCAAAAAAGAATAAAAATTGAAAGTATTATTTTGCATTGCTTAAGCTTTTTCACAGCGCCAAAAAGTATGCCACACATCACACTCGCACACATACACATAGCACACTGAGGAAAAAAATTGAGAGTGTGAAAGGGACAGGTAGTGAGTTGTTCATTTTAAGGACTTGGTAGTTCTTATTTTCTTAATAGTCCTAAGGTATTTGTTAACTATTTTTAAATACTTAATTCGATTGAAAGAAAAAAGTCCTAAAATGATTGAATTAATGAAAAATGGAACTTTAACGGAATAAACGTTGTGAAATCACTTGTTAAATAAATTAAAGAAAATGATTTGAAGGAATGAGACAATACATATTTAATTTCTGTATCTAATCTAATCTTTTAATCTAAGAAACATAACTAAAAAAAGGAATTAAGAGTGTTCAAATCAGAGCTGTCCATGAGGCGAATAAACAAACATTTGCACAAAGAACTAGTGACTTAAATGTTGGAAAAGCGATCCCAAGTCCAAGAAGAAGAAAATAGAGTAAAGTTATCGATCCTAAAATTGTTTGTGCAATCCTCAGCCGACTTTTAACCGCTTTTTCTAACCTTTATTTAAATGTTTAGTGCTTATCTCAGCCAAACATGACTTATTCGTCTTAACTAAACAAACGCGCCTTTTAGACAATAACTCTCAAAAACGTTACTCATGCTCAGCTGCAGTAAGAACAACTCAATAATAATTTAATTTCATTCTTAGTTAAATGAAACTAAGCTCAATTGGATCAAAATAGAATGAACTAAAAGAATAAATGGAGCAGTGAATCTGTTCACTTCGGTTCATTGATTCATTTATTTGTACACAGGCGTTCGTTTTTTCATAAACTTTTCAACACTCTGTGTGGTGAGGAGGAGGAGAAGGAGGAGAGAGGCAGGACAGACAAAGAGAGAGAGAGCGTGGGGCTAAGCTGAGACAATTTTGTATACCTTTGGTTCATTGTCATTGCCATCGATTGTCTCCTGGTCATTCGGTGTGGGTAATGCTGACTCGTTTGGCTCCTTGTTGCTGCCTTTGTTCCTGTTGTTGTCCCTCTCGTTGAATCGCTTTAAAATGGCCACAGCAAAGGCTGGCAAACGTTTGGCCTTCTTCTGAGTTGGCTCCAGTTCACGTTCCAGCTGCTCCTGTTCGCTGGGGTCGGCCTCTTCTGTGGCATTACCGCCGCCGCCGCTGCTGCCTCCGCCTGTGGCTGTCGTTGTCGCCGTTGTGGCAGTAGCGGTCGAGGTGGCTTTTATGTCGGCGCTTTCGGTGTCGCTGCTGTTGTTGGTTTTTGTTTCGGTTTTTGTTGTTGGTTGGTTGGTTGTTTTTTTAGTAAATGGTTGGAGCGTGTGAGAGAGAGTTTGTTTTTTTTTCGTTTTTCTTTGGGTTCTGCTATTTATTAAATGTGTCAAAATAATTGTTGCTGTGCAGAGCCAGGACAAATGAGGGGGGAAAGGTGGGGAGTAGGTGGCAAGGAGTTCCTCCAAAGATTGAGTTAGTTGCGTGTGCTTGGTGTTAGACATATCTCACTTCTTGGCATATCGGATTAGTGGCTTAATCATGTGCTTCAAAAAGCGTTAATATAATTGTTAATTTGCAACCCTTAGACCCAAAATGAAACCCTTAAAAACCTTTAAAAATTACCTGTCTTCCTTTCTACGATGCTACGAAAAGGTGACTCAAATATTTGAAATCTAGAACGCCATGTACCTTATATAAATCTGTTTTATTTAGCTCTTATTTTGTGGAAATTTCATAAACATTTCATAAAAATTCCATATTTTCTGAGTTTTGTTTGAAAAAAACATAGTCTACTTATAAGGGACTTTATCGAATTGTATTTTTAAATGTTTTATCGGTTTTATGCAATTTTTTTGATACATTATTTTATACAAATGTATCGAATTATTGGTAAATAAAATATTAATAGTGAATTGCAGATTATGAAGAGTTTTGTGTAGAAAAGTTTTGAGAAGCATCGAAATATTTAATTTCTTGTAAATTATAAAATTAAGATTAAACTGATCGAATGGTCATTGATAATTTGGACATACAGATCGGTTTATACCGCATTATAGTTAAATGTTTTTGCCATACTGCGTAAATGTCGAAAGCTATTAGTTAATAATTTTAATATTTATAAATTCAACTCAACTTTATTGAATAAAGAACTAAGACGAGGTCAAAGCTTTTGTATAAATTGAATTTGTTAGAAAATACCTAACCAAAAAGTCACTTGGTTGGATTATGCTTGAATCTAGTTTATTTGTAAATGAAGTTTACTATTTAAACTAAACCAAGTAGGCTTTGTGATATCTTTTAAATGATATCCTTAATCCTTAAAGCACCTTCACTTTGGGGGTCATGACTTTCAAAACGAATTCAACTGAGCCGAGCAATTTGTTTGTGTCTATTCAAGGCGTCTAATCTATATTCTATATATAAATAAATATATACATATATTGGCTCATTTAAATGTCTGGAAACTGTCTGGCCAAGTATCCAAGCGTGTGTGTGTGTGTGTTTATGGGTGGATATTTGTGCGTATGTGTGTGTGTGCGTGCGTGTTAGTATCTCATATGAATTTTGATTGTTGCGATTGAAAATGCAAAACACGCTGTTTAAATAAATGGTTGGGGCAAATTTCTTTCGAGCATTTTAGCATAAATTCTTTTTCATTCTGCTACAGTCTTTAGGTAAATATTTGAAAACATTTCTTTTGTTCTTTTTCAATTTAATTAAACTTTACACACACGCACACGCACACACACACACATTTGTGTTACAGACAATAGAAATTGAACAATTTATCATTTTGTGTTAATTTATTAAAAAATATATGTAAATTAAAAAAATGTTTCCCTAACAATAGCTTATTTGTTAACATTTCGTTTCGTTGTTTTGTTAGTTAAATAAAAAACATTTAAAAATAAAGTAAGTAAGTCGCCGGGCCGACTTGGATATACCATGCATTAGGTGAAGAGATATATATTAAATTTCTTTCAAATGCTATCACTCTTATGTGGAAACGAGCACTTTAGCGCCCCCCGACCAATCGGTGATTTGCAGCATATGCTATCTCGCTCTTTTTCGCGTGCATCTGCCTTGCACCGCTATGAGTGAAAAACGTTTCTATGTATAACTCGGCCATTTTTATTCCGATTCTTGTGATATTTGGTGGAATGATAGATATACGTGACATGTATTAGTGTGCCAAATTAAATTACGATACGATAAATATTTCGGCTGAAAATCGAATTTTTCGAATTTCGGGGGCGGAAGGGGGCGTGGCCAAAATTTGAAACAAACTTGGTCTGCGTGCACACTGCACGCATCTAATGTCCAAATCCGAAAGCTCTATCTTTTATAGTTCCCGAGATATGGAGGCTCAAAATATTGTTTTTCAAATAGCGGGGGCGGAAGGGGGCGGGGCGAAAAAAAAAAATAAACTCGATCTGCCTGCAGAGCAAACGGGTCTACATGCCAAGTTTGGTTGCTCTAGCTCTTATAGTCTCCGAGATCTCGATGATTCTTCAGACGGACAGACGGACAGACGGACAGACGGACAGACGGACAGACAGACGGACATGTCTCAATCGACTCGGCTATTGATACTGATCAAGAATATATATACTTTATAGGGTCGGAGAAGCTTCCTTCTCCCTGTTACATACATTTTGGCGACTTTAATATACCATTTCATTCTACGAATGCATGGTATAATAATTAAATTACTTTAAGAAAACTTAAACTTATATTAAGCGAAACAAAGTTCTTTTACAGTTTTCCAGCTGTCTTAAGGAAATAAAAGTAACAAAAGCGTACAGTAGCCACACCTTAGGTTGTACACCCATTTAGTTGTGCATCTCTTTGATATACATTTTGTTCTACAGTAACGACTACGGTAAATACTTGTTCAAAACATCTCATTTAGTCATCGATCTTCTAGGATTTGTTCATGCATTCGATTCGATGAGAATTATTAAATGAAAAAGTCATGCCTTAGAGGATCGAACTCATGCTGACAAAAATCTCAATATGATATATTTGGATATGAACGAGTGGTGATTTACTTAAACACTAGCTGAATGACAGTTTTGCAGCCATGAAATTAAAATGACATGAGAAAACTATCGAATCTATCAAAGATTCATCGAAAACGCATTACAAATGTTCGAACTTTAAAAAATAATTCAAGGGATCAGTAAAATTTGTAGCTTTAGAAATAAATCTCGTGTTCAAAATTTGTTTTGGAATTGGTGAGCTGCCTCTAATTTCTGGATTTGTTATATGCTTAGTTTCCTCCTCTTGAACTAGTAATTTAAATGGCCTTCTTAAAACTCAAAAGCTATATATCGATTCCACACAAATTTTGCGAAATTTAAATTGCGTTCTTCGCTTTGGAATAAAAGTTCTTGGCGATGGAATGAAAGTTATTTGGTAATCATCTCTGAGCTTAAACGTAAGCGCTTCGATATCAAGTAATTTTCCATTAACTTCAAATATTTTAAGATCGATATCAAATACTCATGGATACATTTATGATAATATTTCTTAGTCGCGATCTCTAGTATATGAGAGGAACGAGTTGGTGCGTCCCTCTACACATCATTTTAAGCGCAACATTTCAATTGAAAACAAGAATACGAATTCGCAAAATTTGTGGAAATGATTTGATAAAGCGATGATAAGAAGGCCATCGACATGAACCTAAAATACTAATCTCAGGTGGTTCCTTGAACCATTTTAATGCCACAAAACTGTCTAACAATAAATTAAATTTGTATGTACTATTCGTATGTAGAAAGCCCTAATCATTTGATGCATTTCCTGTACCCAAAAAAAAACAACTACAATGTAGAGTGCACACGGGATTGTTCGTTTAGATTTCCGTTTCCTGCGGCAACTTTGGCGTTGTGGGTGTGGTCGGTGTAGTCGTCGTTGATTGTTTCTGTGCGGCGCTGGTGGCTGTTTGGGTGGGTTTTGGGGGCGTTGGTGGTGGGGCCGCCCTTGGTTCACTGCGTCCCGACAGCAGCTTCGCCTGTTTCTCGAGTAGCTCGCGCTGATCCTTGGGCAGCCAGCGTGAGAATCGTGACACGGGAATGCCCAGTTCATTGCCACGTTGCAGTAAATCCGTATTCTCCACACCCTCCACAGACGCCCCATCGCTAATGGTGCTAGCTGTCTGTTGGGAATTGCGTCCACCCGCCTGACCCATGAGAACACTGCGCAAAGGTCTTGTTGTTGGATTGTAGACGCTGCTCTCGCGATCGGTGGCATACTCAAAGGAATCATCCTCGTCGTGATGGGGGCGTGACCGATGTTCTACCAGGGAAATGCGCTCATTGCCATTGCTCCCATTGCCATTCGACTCGCGTAGCTTGCTGGCTCCCAGGAGAGTGATGCCATTGGGACTTTCTAGCAGTGCCACATTCTGACCATGCAGCTGATGTTGGTTGCCACCATTTTCGAGTTGCTTGTCGCTGCTAGTGCTGCGGACAGAAGCCAGAGAGAGAGAGAGAGGGAGAGAGAGAGAGAGTGGAGTGTTGGGAGAGAAAAACACACAATTTTTGACAGGTTTTTTGACGGAAGGATGTCCATATGAGAAAGTACAGTACACACACGAGAGATATGTATGTAGTTGTGACAGGAAGGAGTAGCGGAGTAGTAGAGAAGAAGAAGAAGACAAAACATGGCAATAGTTTTTGTTGTTGTTGTGATGCATTAGCAAAGTGACTTAAACTTTCTATATTTGTTGGATGTTGCATGGACGGCGACTTGACGTTTTAGTATATGCAGATTTTTTTTTTTATCCTCTTCGAATGTGGGTGAGAGCGAGAAGGATAGAGATAAAGATGCAGATGCAGATACAGATACAGGGAGAAGCGGACGAAAGACTTTTATTTTTTTTTTTTTGGCGTACTAGCGAGCGAGCATATGTGGGCGTGGCAAGGCGGGCAGAGACGAGCAATAGGTGTATGACAATGTGTGTGTGTGTGTGTGCTTTTTGATAACAGTCAAAACAAAAGACAAGGACCAAAATGATACGAGACACAATTTTGACAGTTTAGCTTTAAGTAAAAGTGTGTGTGGGTGTATATGTGTGTGAGTGTGAGTGGATGTGGGTGTTGGCGCTTGGGATGTGGTGTGTGTGTGTTAAACTTCTCTGAATCAAAATGAACTAACCTAAGTATGACAGGAATGTTTTTAAATGGTCTAGAAATGGGGTAGAGATATCTATATTCAAATATCGCCACAATTATAAACGATAAATATCGAATACTCTTATCGATAACTTTATCGATATCATCATTTTATTTATCCAAACTAAATTTCGTTATATTTGTAATCTAAAAATGCAGAAAATCGAACAAATAATCTAAAGAGACTTTTTCGATTGTGATACGATTTAACCAAAACTAAATTTCGATAAATTTGTACACTAAGAATGCAGATTTGATATTTGAATGACAATATCCCTAAATGAGAACTACTTCTAATTACTGACTGGTTAATGAAATGATGAAATATGCGAAAATTAGCTAAGTAATTACGAAACGTTTAAAAAAAGCCACCGAAACATGCAAAGAATTCATACAATGACAATACACACGAAATATTTCATTCTAGTACAATCGTTCTTAACGCGAAAATTTTTCAGAATTTCAACATTACTTTACGAATTTTCTTTAAGCTACTCAAAGGAAAAAAGGACTTCACAACTTATTTGGACTAATTTATGAATCCAAACATAGTCTTTGTAATTAAAAGAAGAATAAAATTCTCGAATTAAGAACGATTGTGGCTTCAAATGAAAAATTTGTCTCTACATGATCCCAATGAACAGGAAATTAAGTGATGATTTTAGATTTAGTACGTAATTATTAAAGGAGCACAGATACCGTGAGGTGGTTAGTTGTCCAGCAGGGCCCGTGTTTGCACTTTGAACTTATTTTGACATATAATGTATAAATGCATTATATTTTGGTTTTACTGTACTTACGTTTCATTTGTCGGTGTCTTGATCGATTTGCCTGCGAAAAGGAAGAGAGAATGCATTATAAATACGGCGTTAAATTTATTGCAAATAATATTTAGCATGAATTAATTAGATGATCGGGCGACCCATTAAACTATATATCATCATCAAATGAAATCATCTTTTATATAAACATTTGTTTTAAAATATATTTATTTCTCATTTTCATTTTTGTCTCTTTACAAATTACTACAAAAAATAGAGAAAAAAGGTGTATTGGAAAATGTGGGATATAAATTTAATCCAATTGGGTTTTACTGTCTATTTAAGTATATTTTTAGATTATTTTCTTTTTTGTTTTAGTTTCGCTAATTACTAATTTATGATTCGAGCCAAGTTTTTGTTTAAAATTATTTGAGCAACAACACAAAAAAAAAATTGTAATTGAAAAATGCATTTCGCTGGCAGGTTTAGAGCTTAAATAAATACATTATTTTGACAAATTAAAAATGTGAATAATTAGAAACAAATATTATATAATACAATAATAATAAAAAAAGTGTTTGAATAATATTTCGTTTTTTTTTCTGTTTGTTTGTTTGTTTTCATTAGAGATTACACATTGCTGGCGAGAGAGATTTCGATATTACTACTTAACATTTACTTGGCCTAAGGTAGATTCTTCTTTTCCGTATTATTCGAGAGACCTTTTCACAGCTCCTAGGAAATAAAATACTTATTGATAGTCTGAGCCAACTATCAATTCCTAGAGCCTTCTGTCTGAGCTGCAAAAAGGCATTTTTTTTTTTAATAGTAAATTTAATGTTGTGCGCCTTTTGAGATATTTGCCTTATTAGAGAGCAATGTTTGAGAGTTAAGTGATATATTCTGTTTCATAAGGAGATAAGTTTCCCATTGCTTTAAGCAACAGGGCACACAGCTAACTACTACTGGCCCTCGTCCGCTCCCTCTCTCTCTCTCTTTCTCTCTGAATCCTCATCTTAGACCGATGTATTCGGTGGCTTTGGTGCCTCGGCAGTGCCGCTGCTACCGTTCTGCTGCTGCTGCTGCTGTTGGGCATTGCCGGCAGCAATTACAGCTGCTGCTGTGGCAGCGGCACTTTTCTTAAGATCGGCCTTCTTTTGCGCCTCCAATTTATCAGTTACTGGGGGCGTGGCCTCCTCAGATTGCTGTATTGTGGTATCGATATGCTCATCGGCATTCACATGGCCATCGAGCTCTTCATCGTCCTCGTCATGGTGTTCGGGATGGATCTGTGCCTCCGAATCGGGACCGATGTCTGTATTCAGAGTGGCGCCTGCAAAAACACAACAACAACAAGAACTAACATTTAGCGTCGTCTAGGTCGGGGTGGAAACAACAAAAAAAAAAACCAAAATGGAGAAGGTGAACCAAAAGTTTCCAAAAAAAATAGGAACAATTATCGAACTTAATAGAATTGTTGTTAGTCCATTAACCAAATAAAAGAGAAAAAGTAGGAGAAAATAGTTTAAAGCATAGAAATTAAGTTATGAGGAAAGCACAGAAGAAACATAATTTAATTTAAACATGAAAATTAAAAATTTTAAAATAATTTAAATTGAAGTTTGGTAACAAATTTCGTTTTTTGTGTTAGCTCTTCTTGTTGTTGTCATTTGTAGACACTTTCTGTGTGTGTTTGTTTTCTTTGTTTTTAACAGATTATTGAATATATATCGAGTAATACGAATGCTTGAATTGATTACAAAATTTTAGTAAATATTTCCAATATTTGTTTAAAATTTTCACATTTTCTTTTTTTGCACAATTAGAAACTTAATGTTAACGGTTTGTTTTATCCTTTTCTGGTTGGGGTTGTTATGAGTTCTGTATTATAATAGATTTGCGGGATAGGAACTGATTAGGTTAACTTCGTAGGAAATGGCAGAAAGGTCTCAAGGAGTTTGTTCCGAATAGATTCTCCTCTTTTTTTTAATTATAATTATTATTATATTAAGTTTTAGAGGAATCAATAGCCTTTTAGGATCGTTGGATGGCATTGGGGAGACGCTTTTTGATAAACTTTATCTAAACCATAAGAATTCGCATTGGAATTAAGCAAAATGACAAATTTATTTGCATTATTTATAACATTTTCGTATGGAAAAGTCTTTCCGGGTCTAAAATGCAAATTAAATTTTTTATAAATTTTTAACTAATGAAATTTTGGGTATCTGGCATCGAATAGTTTTCTATACTTAAAAACTTTCTGATTGAACATATTATATAATTTTAAATACCCTTTTTTAAGAGTGAAGATTGCCGAAAACTTCTTTAACATTTGCAATAGAAATAATATCCAAATGTTGAAAATTGCATGGTTTAGTTTAGCATTTGTTTAACTTGTTTGAAATCTAATATTTGACATAATTCAATAAACAACCCCAAATAGAAATTAAAATAAGTTTTGACCATTTTTCGTAGTGGTTTTTGTCATACATGAAAACATTTGTTAATAATTCAAAAAAACACATGTTTATTTATTTATGTTTTGCTCGCATTTCACTTGATTTTGTATTAAATTCTTTTTTGTTGTTTGTCATTTTAGCGCACAATTAAACCGGAAACCAAATTTAATTATGTTCGCAAAATTGGCGAAACCACTTCCTTAGACAGTGTGAGATAGCAGCAGCTGAAGGAGTATCCTTACAGTGATCCTTTTCCTCCATACATGTATACAATATACGAGGGGTGTTGGAAAAGTAATGAGATTGGGTTTCTTTTCTCGGTAGTGCTAATTTAAATGGCATCTTTGAGATGAGGAAAGTCTTTTCGATTTTTTTGAATTTAAAGTTGAAAACTTGTGCGGTTCCTCTAGAATATATAACCATAAGAAGGACAATGGTTTGGAGTGTTGCCAATCTTAGTTAGTTTTCTAGCACTCCTCGCCTGATATATGTATATATATATATACACATATCTTTTTCCTTTTTTTTTTGTTATAACAAAAGCCGTGGAAAAGTCAAGTGAAATTTTTAATTAGAAGAGTTTTTAAGGCTGCTGCCGCTGCCGCTGCCACTCGTCCATTGCTGCTAACTTGCCCCACTTGCCGCACTGTTGCTAAGTTGATGGTAATTAAAATTTAAAAGCCGCACAATGTGTCGAAAGTTAACAACGGCCTGTGGTTGCCATGCCCCCCATCCCCCCGTACTTGAATGTGTATATGTATATGTGGCAGCATGTGGCAATGATTAGATGATGAGCGAGATGAGGAGAATGGGTAGAAGAATGGCAATGAATGGTTGAGGGGGGGGGGGGCGGGTGGTTGGTAGAGTAAGAGGTGCAGACCTAAAGCCAAAAGTTATTGTTAGCATAGCTGATGAGACAATGATGGCAATGATGATGACATTTGATGATGGTGGCCACCCACGAAAAGCAAACGAGTATGATTTGAAATGATTTCATTCTTGTGATTTTTGGTCTCTTGTAGTTGTTGGTTTCTCTACTTACCACCAAAGCACCATCTACCGGTGGCACGCGCGAACACAACCAATAGGACAATCAGGACTAGAACAGCAATGGCCACAACAATTCCCACAATGGCAGCCACATCCAAACTGCTGGACGGCGGCTTGCTTGAGGAGCTAATGCGCACTTGATAGTCTCTGGTTCCGATTTTGTTGCTGGCCCGCAGATTGTACGTTTTGGTTGTGTCCTCCAGTGTGAGGCCGGCAATGGCCAGGGTTACATTGTACTCATCATTGCCCATGTACTGGGGCTCGAAAGCAGAGAAGCGTCCCTCGGTTTGGCCTTGTGGAATGTTGGCGCCATCGATGGTCCACTCAACCACGGGCTGGGGGCTGGCCTTGATTGTGATGTTCACAATGGCAGTGTGCTCCAAATAGAGGCCATAGACCAGGGCTTCGGACTGTGCAACGGGGGCATCTAAGGGAAACAATTGAAAATTAATATAAGAAATCATTTGGTAAATTATTCTATTAACTTTAATTTTCATTCTGATTTGTGTCTTGAAAACTGAGTTAAACGGTTTTTAATTACTTTAAGTTCCATTATGAAAAGCTTAAACATTCACTACTTTGACTCTTCTCTTCTGATTCTGATAATCATCATATTTGGTTCTTTAAAAATTTTTATAATTGTTTACTTCCATATTTCAACTTGAAATCAGGTAAAAGTAAATGAAAAGTAAATCAAAATTAATGATATTTCCCGAAAAAGGTCACAAAACTTGGAATATAATGAATTTAAAGAAATTTTCATTAAACAAATTTTGAATCAACTACTTGAGACTTCTCTTCTGATTCTGAAAATCATCATATTTGGTTCCTTAAAAATGTTTATAATTGTTTACTTGCATATTTTAATTTTAAATCACTTAAATTTAAATGAAAAGTAAATTAAAATTACAGACATGTCCCAAAAAAGTCACCGAATTTTTTAATATAACGGATTTAAAGCAACATTCATTACAAAAATTTTGAATCAACGAATTTTTTAAATATATTACTTGATGCTACTTTTATGACATTCTGATGTAAATTTATCTTGAAATTAAAAGGGATTACCTATCCTAATAAAGGAACAAGTAATGATTCTTTTTATCTTAAAGAAGTTGCTTGAAATGATTGGTAAAATAAATTTAATAAATTTTCTAAGAAGGTTTTCTGCCACTGACTATGAAGAAGATTTTAAGGACTCTAAAAAAGTTACATATAAGACTCCCTCTAAGGTCCCTAACTGATGACCATGTTCAAGCGGATGATTACTCACATCGAACATTGATGATGTAGGCTCCTTCCTGGGGGGGTAGACTTTCGCGATCGGTTTGATGATGGGAGCGGCAAACCAATTTGCGATTGCTGTCATCCGGTGACAAGTACCACTGAATCTCCTGAATCGATGTCATTAGCTCAACATTGTCGCTGGTGGGTGCTGGGACCACATTCAAGTCGCTGGTCCTCTTGTGGGCTGGCATGTTGTCAATGTACCACGAGATGTTGGATGCCGGGCGACCATTGCGAACACTGCAACGGGCATGGAAGAGTTTGCCCTCTGGGTAGTAGCCCTCGCGATCTGGCGTCTGGATAAGCTCAATGATTGGCTGCTGGGGACGCACTGCAAAGGGAAGGATTTGGAGTTAGTCATGAGGTTCGTTCAGAGAGAGAGGAGACAGAAATACTTACAGGCCACCACCAAATCAATTGTGCCCGATAACTCTTCACCCTCTACACCCAGACTGCACTTGACTTGACCATTGTTGCTGGCCTTGACCCGCTCAATGCTGACGCCGCACTGTCCGGCATTCAGGCCCGCTCCGAAATAGGTGAATCCAGGTGTTTTACTCCATTCGGGCGAGAGATTGAGGACTTTCTGTTCCCCTGGGATCTCAATGCGGCAATAGTTGATGGCCCGTCCATAGCGACAGAGCAGCTCAGTGCGATCGCCCTCGTTGAGCAGAGCTGTGTTGGGTTCCACATTCACCTGGCCATAGGTAAGCGCATCTGAAAGAGTCGCAAAAAACAAAAGATATCATTAGTTGGGGATTGCAAGAGAAGAGTTGTGCAATAGTTGCTGAGCTCGTATCGGGTGACACCTGCATCTGCGAGATAAAGATACAGATACATAACTGGCAATGCGACTGGCTTTTCTCATTAAGTTTCAATTAAGCCATCTTTTTTTATACCCACCCCTCCCCTTCTCTGTTTTCGTTCATTTTTATGTTTTGCAGTTTGAAAAACATTTGAAATTCTCCACTTGTCGTTTTCCTCTTCGCCTCCAAACTCAGTTTTACTTTGCAGTTTGTTGGCAAACTTTGCCGCAATGGCCATTTTGCAAAAAGTTCCTCATTTTGTCTGAGGTTTTTTTTCTCTCTCTCTCTCTCTGTCTCTGTTTCTTTCTTTCTCTATTTGCCAATTAAGACATTTGAGTAATTCTCTCAAACGTTTAAGCATCGAATGAAGAAGGAAGAACTTTTGTTTGCCTTTTGTGCGGCTAACCAATTCAAATCAATTGAATTCAATTCAAAGGGGGAGGGGGGATGGCATGTTTCAAAATCAATTTCCTGTGAAACATTTTTTTTAAGCTTTCAATGGAATTGATTAAATTTTAGAAGTAAGTATTAGCTGATTACTAAAAGTATTCTTTGAATTCATCAAATTAATAAAGGATTCTCCCAGGAATTAGGTCAACTTCAATCAAGAAGAAGATTTACCTTTAATATTCGATAATTTCTTAAGCACAATATAAAATATATGTACCTACAAATATATATAGAGTTTTGCATACACCAAATAAATGTTTAATCTGCTCAAAAGAAATTTATTAGCACAAGACTCATTTATAGAGTAATCCCCAAAGCAAAATTTATAGAAATAAAAATAGTCAAAATGGACTTTGATACTAATTTACCAATTTTCCTTTTATTTTTCCACTATTTGTAATTTGTTTTCGTTTTGATTTACTTGTTTATCAAAGAATATTATAAGGTTAGACTAAGAGTTCAACAAAATATTGATCATTTTTTAATCAATTAGAATAAACTATCCAAATTCAATTCTTGAACAACATTTTTAGTCTTTTTATCCCAACGACAAGTTAAATGTCAAAAATGGTATTTACATTAAACATTCAGATCAGTTTAAATGGGTCAAAATGTATTTTAAATGCAGATTAAGTTCCATGAACCCCAAAAAAAATGTAATCTCCTGGGGTTTCACAATAACTTTCGTGTTAACAAGCCGAAACTAGACATTTATTTCATATAAGGTGTGCGAAAAAAGTAAGTGGGACACTATGTTAAATGATATAAAAATTGAACACATCAATATATTGAAAAAACAAAAATTTGTGTTTAAACTTAATAAAATGACCTATATATTTCAATATAATTGAATCAAAAAAAAACATAAACAAATGTAATGAAAAATGAAACAAAATATTTTCAAACGAAATAAGTAAGTGGGACAAATCCATAAACCAAAAACTACGAAAAATGAAAGAAACAACAAAAACAACTGATTTTATAAGAAAAGAAACTTAAATAGACCCTCCTTTATTGTTCAAAACCTTCAGTATACGGGATGGCATCGAATTTATTAAGTTATGTAGTGAAATTTCCTCCATCGATTGATCAACAATAAACTGTCTATGATTCTTTTCGGTGCTAAAGACATTCGCGAATTTCATTTATTTTTCTTTGGATTTTCCTAAACAGAATTCTCGAACTTTTCAGACTCTAATTACGTTCCAGTCACAACACTTTTCATCTCGTTTGATTGATCTGTTATTGTTGTGCTAATTTGCAACACTGGCAACTAATTTTATTTTTTTGCAATTGAATACCACAAAACATTTGAAGTGATGCAGTCGGAACTGCAGCTGGCCACAGATTTGCCTTCAAGTGCAGCTGGCCGAAATATGCATTGATTTTTGGTTTGGTTTGGTTTTGCGTTGCGCATTTTGGCTTTTGACTGACTGACGGACTGAATGAAGTTTTGTTTGGTCAGCCGCATATGCACACACAGGAAACAACAACCAGATTGCAATAACAACAACAACAACGGCAACAACACGCATCCATTGGCTCGTCTTTGATATTTGCATTTGTTTGGCTTTAAAGCGGGCCAAACCAGGCAGCTGGCCAGCTGCTGGCATGTAATTTAAAACTGTGGACCGACCGATCGGGCCATTTCGCGCAGATTGTCGCTAAACTTTCAACAATTGAGTTGTGAGTGATTTTTTCTGTTCACACTGAAGTTTGTCAGGCGACCACTTAGAACGAACCACATAAACTAAATTCATGTATTTTCCCCTACCCTCTGCGTCACTCGATGGAAAAGGTATATTAGGACTGAGAAAATTAGAGAAGTTAGGAATTAGATGAAGTAAATTGATATATATCTGATCACATTAAGTATGTATGAAGAGATATCTAACATATTGGGATATATACTTAGTAATTTTCCATCTGGGTCCAACATAATCAAAGCTGCATCCCAATTTACAGATTTTATTCACCTTGGTCTTTCAAATCAATTGGATGTGATTAATTTATAAGTAAGGGAAGTTTCTTATGAGGTGAGAGGTATCCAAATTAACGAAATGCTAAATGGCGGATCCAAAATGGCGAGTCCAAAATTGCAGATTAAAAATGGCGGAAAATCACTGATAAAAATTGGATTGAATCTATGTATAATACGATACTATTTTTTTATCTAGATGGTATCACTATAGATCTGTTTAAATTTTGAGTTTCTGAAATTAATTTTGTGAATAAATTCGACAAATACATATATATATAGACAGATAAAGGGAGAATTTCCGCCAACTTAACAATTTAATTTAAAAGCCAAGAAAACTAATTAGGAATAGGGAACAATTGGATTGAATCTATAATAAGTTGTTATTTTTTTTTTGCTATATCAGTATCGATCTGTTTAAATTTTAAATTCCTAAATAAATTTATACCATCAAATTTTGTGAATAAATTCGACAACTATATAGACAGATAAAGTGAGCATTTCCGCCAACTTAAAAATTTAATTTAAAAGCCAAGAAGACTAATTATGGAACTGTTGGAGGTGAAGTCTTTAAACCTTTTAGAAAATACGTCTTTTATATAAAACGATTTTAAATGTTTTACTGTCTTAACACATATTCTCACATTGGTCAATAAATGTTCTTTACAATTTTTTAGTTCATGAAACTAAATTAGAAGGTATTATTTGATAGGTATTTTCATAAAGCGAGATATGAGAGAGTGGATACCTAACTAAACATATAGACCCGCTTTAATTTTCTACAGGGTATCCTAAAAGTCACCACCAATTCATATCCTTTTTAGTTAGTTTTTTTTTGTGGAGTGAAAGTTTTGCTGCTCTTTGGTTTGGTTTTTTATTTTGTGTGAAGTTTGTAGCTTGGATTTCAAGAGTCAGCAAAAATTGTTTCACACTTTTCGAAAAACTCCCCCACCTACACAGTCAGAGGGGGGGAGAGTGACGAGGGGGGGGTGACAAGGGGTGGGGTCCGGACTCAAACGTTGAAGTTGGACAATGTCACATTGGAGACGATGTGGCGACGTATGTTCAACAACATATACACCACTTACCCCCTCCAACCCTCCCCACCCACCTTGCCCTCACGTCGTTCCAGCGACTTTGGTTTATTCACTGCAAATCTATTTTTTATTTTTTGCCGCGCAATTCCACTCTGCCTGGCTGCCCCCGTCCCCCTCCTTCTCTTCTACTTCTCCTTCTCCCACAGCATTGAATTCCCTTTCTGCTCATGATATTTATTTATTTAGCTTTTTCGCAAGCGGAATTTTCAGTGGAACGTTGCCATAGGATGACGACGTCTCTGGGTCCGTCTCTCGCCCTGCCCATATTTTATTTGATGCCATGTCTGCAGTTTTCATCGTTCGCCTTGTGGCTAGTTGGATGGATGCGGAATGTGGGATACATATGATGCTGTACGGGATGTTGTCCAGTTCAGTGGTCATGGGTTTTCAACTTTAAGTCTGTCCCAAAGACAAACCATGTGAGAGTCGGAGTCTGAGTGTGTGTGTGTGTGTGTGGCAATCGTTTCACTTCACTTTCTTCTCTCTTTATAAAAATGTACAATAGATTTAATTTAAGGCCCCTCAATAAAAATCTACTTTGCTATCTTGGCCACGCCTCCATTTCCATCTATCCACTCAACCCCCCCAGTCTCCTTCTGGCCATGACTATTGTTTCCATTTGACCACGTTAGCGTCTTTTATGTGAGACGTGATTTTTAGTTGAATTTTATTTTTAGTTCTTGATATTTGATTTTTACTTTGCCGCATCGACAAAATTTTACACATACAAAGTGTCTGCATCGACGGAGCACAGTGGCGGAAATTTCCTGCAAAATTTGTTTAAAAATCTAGACTCTCAGGAAATTTAATCAAATAGTTCAGTCAATTGAGTGTGGAAGCTTTTTCTTTAAATGCAGAAAGAGTCAAACAAAGTTGCTTGAATGCATTTATCCGGTAAATGGAAACATCTGCTAATATATATAATGAAAACTGTAAAATAGAAATAGAAATATCTAGGCCCGTGGGGTTTTTCGCTGAGTTTTCCCCTCATAATGTAATAATGTAATAATAATACTCAAATATTATAATATATACCCAACATGTAACATAGATGAAAAGCCCTGAACTCTAAAGTAATTATATTTTATGTTATAACAAATAGATGCAATAAATTGAATTGAAATAGAAATATAAAATGTATAAATCTATAGTTCATCAATTTATTGTATAATATATATAATATATAATATATAATAGTAAAAAAGTCTTCAAGTTAGAAGCACTTTTCTGATTTCTTGGCAATTCTTTTAGACTACTAAGAAGAGTATAAATAATAAGATATCTATGCATAGTTAATTCCAATTGCGATTTGTAAAAAAAATGGTTTTCAATTCCCATGAGGAAGATATAAAGTTGGATATTAGGGAGCATTTATTTTGTAAACTCAATGGGAAAGACTGATTGAAATGACTCAAAACTTATAAGAAGTGAAACTAGCACTTTAGAAAAATGTAGAGGAAAAACATAATTAAATGGATTAAATTAAATTGTGATATGAAAATAGAATAACCAAATGTGACGTTGAAATTAATACATTATACGCAGAACCTCATTATATAGGGGTTTACATTAAATGATTTGTTGATTTATGAGGACAGAAAGAGAGCTTCTAGATATATTAAAGTTTTGCCAATTAAATAATATCTTTTCTGCTTCAGGCGTATTGAAAGATGATGATGATGCAGTTTGCTCTCATGTATTTACAAATAGATAAGTCAGTTTCTTCTGTATAATAATAGTCACCCCATTTTGGCATTATTGCATCATTGTATTCCTTTTGTAATTTTCAATTTATCAGCGACGATTTATCATGTTTTGTTGGTGCTCACCTGCTTTTACCTGGTGCCTGCAGCAAAAAGCGATAATTATTGTTGATTTATGGCAATGGGAAGTCTGACTTTTCACTGGGGAACCATGGAGAGGAAGGGGTGGGGACAGTGTCTTGAGTCACTCAATGGTTTGACTCCAACACGAATTAAACGAAACTTGTTACATGCTTTTTTAGATACAGTGGTCTCCCCTCTGCCCTCCCCCCTCTTTACATTATCGCGTGTGTGCAATTTCTTTGGTGCTCTTTTTTTGGCTTGGCTATTAATAATGATTGGTTGTTACATCAAATTGCCGTGTCGCGGCCTTTTACTTTTCTATTATTATTATTATTATTATTATTGGCATTATTTACGACCACTAATGAATCAAGTTTAATGTATAAAAAGAATGAAAAAGAAAGCGTGTACAAATATCGGTGATTTATGCGGATAATGAAAAGTGTTAAAGCTCAACAAATTGGTGAACACAAACAAAAAGGAGAAGGAAAATGCCGTCTGGTCATTCGCCACACATGGCGCATGCCGCGTGGCACTAGGTGCAGCCTTTTGCCAAATTTTTACCAGTTTTCCTAAGGAGAAAGCTAGCCGAAGAAAGGGCTCTGACTAAAGTGTATGATTGAGCACTTAATTTCACTAATCGACAGCATAAATCGCAGAAAGAGAGTGGATGTTGGTTGGTTTTTTTTTTTTTTGGTGGTTTGACTGCTGCCAATTTTCATCTTGCATTTTCATTTGCCAAAGTGAAAGTTGCCGAAAAAAAAAATACAATCAAAATTGGCAATGAAGCTGCTGCCTCTATTTGCCTGATTGCCTGGGATGAAATAATCATCATGTTGATCCAACCATTATAATATGGCACATAGCTAAAGAAAATTGCACCGCGTCAGTCTATATAAATGGAATATGGAACCACCATAAGGTACTCCATTTTAGCCAAGGAAATCTCCCTACTTCGCTTCCCTTTGGTTTTCAAGCAGTTCGCATAGGGACACACCTTCACCTTGACTTCATAAATTCATTCACTATTCCTTGTTTCTAGGGGGGAACAAAGAACCTAAGCTCCCTTGGACATTTATAAAGTCACTTGAAAAATAGCAATATTTCAAAAACTACTATATACGGTATATTAGAAAACTGAAGAGGAAAAATAAACAAAAATAATACAAAACAATTGGCTTAATCAAATTTAACGGTACTTTGTTTATCGAATGGTCGCGAGTTTTTATTGTTGCATATTGGTAAAGTCGGCCCTAGAATTCGAGCTTACAATATCTACAACCTATAGCAATCTGCATGCGACTTCAAATCATATTCCCTTATCTTAGTCTTCCTTATGAACTTCTGCTAAAATTTCAACTGCTTAGTTAGCTTAATTAAAGCCACATAATCTAGCTTTTTCTACTCATTTAGAGGATAAATAATCATTTTGTCCACGCTGATTAGATCCTCATCACCTACAGGGTTGGGATTTTTGGCTATCATCAAGCGTTTGCCATCTACCATTAAACCTCTTCTTTTGAAGCGAAAGATCGAAGATTATATCAGATATTGGTTAGCCATATAGTTACTCTGTTATGCAATGCGTCGATGTGAGTATGTGCATTGTAGTAAGTGTTATTTCAGTGCAAAAATGATTGTCTCCTGGGATTTCTATAGGCCGCTGAGATTCCAGTTCTTCGTGGCAAGTTTTTACTTAGTTAATATTGCCACTGATCGAAAAAAATGATAGAAAAGGCTATATTAACTAAGTCAACCACATGCTAAATATTTCTAAGATCGACATTTATAGCAATTGTGTGACATTTGAGGTAGTGGAACCAGTTCTGAAAATCTATCATTCACTTCACCACCGATCTGGTATTTTTGTACGGAATATGGCCATACTATTAAGCATGGCGCTAAACCTTTTCCTGGATAAGAATGAAACATATGTTTTCTTTAGAATTATCTTACAATTTATACATTCTTCTTATTTAAATACATTTCGTAGAGTTGCCATAATTCCAACTGTCCATTTTGAAGACAACTACAAAAGAGCTTAGATGGCCTTAAATCACCTCTGAATCTGTCTATCTGAATGACTTGCATCCATTCTATCTCCCTCTACCTCTCTGTCTTGCTCTCTCTCGCTCACTCTCTGTGTGTGTTATTCTGTTGAGTCAATCTGTGTTTGCCACTTGGCCATATTCGATGAGCTTATAAGCGTCTTATTGTAATTACCTGACAATGTCCTCGAGTGGCTGTCTACATTCTGGAATACACAAGAAACAATGAAGACGTCGACGGCTACAACAACTCATCCAAGTGGCGAACAGTGTGCATATTTGAGGAAGGTTCACAGTGCAGTATACACACACAACTCACACACACCTAGTGTAGACACAGAGAGCATGGCAAATGCTTATTAAAGCCTCAAGAATTATTAACATAATTAATGCACTGACTGACCAACGGACAGAAAACGCTTAAGGAAACGCACGATAGGAAAGTTACCTCCAGAAGGGAAGAGGAAAGGAGGGGAAAGGAAAGGAAAGCAGGAAGGATGCTGAGAGAACTGAGGCAGCTTTTGCTGTAGGTGATTCTATTCCTCAGATTTATTGAGAAATTTATGCAAATATGGCTCATTATGCAATATGCCAAAACGATTTGCCAGATGTGGAGAAACCAAGAGAATCCGAGAAGGTCACACAGCGAGAAAGACTCCGACAGAGAGAGAGAGAGTGGAGTCAGCTTTTGGACATGTGATAAATTTTGCGGCACATTCTCCATCATAAATTCACGTAAATGTTGAATTGCAATAGCAATTTATTTTATGCAACAGCAGGTTGCAAATCCAAAATTTTACACAAATTAATTGCGCCAATTTCAGTGAACTGGCATTAACATGTACACATAGGAAACATCCTATTCAGTAGCTATATACATACATATATCCACTTGCAACTTAAAGCACTTTATTGCCCTCTGCTTAGCTCTTTAACCCTTTCAAAGGCAATTTACTCTATCTAGTCTGTTAGTCTGCCAAAAAAAAAAGAAAGGAAAGAAAACAGCAAGAAACGAAAAACATATTCCCAAAAAGAAGGCAATAAACTGGGAAATCCTCATCCCCACAAATTTCCACACACGTTTCCTAATTTAATGTACCCAGCGAAAGAAAAACGAAGGGAAAAAGATAAACGCACACGCATGCAAAATGCCATGAACAGAGCAGACAAAACAACAAGTTGTAGCCAAGGTGAAGGGCAAATGATTAACGACTAACTGATACCCTAGCGTGACTGAAAATAAACTAATAAAGTGAAACGGTAAAAAATTGGGAACGGGAAAACTTTTACTTTCTCAAAAAGTGAACAAATTCACAGCATCAGCTGTTGGAATCTCTATTATCAGCTGTTCGAATCTGTAGTATCAGCTGATCGAATCTCTGGAATCAGCTGATTGAATATATTGATCGGGTTAAATAGATGATTGAATCGTAATAACTATATAAAAAGCTAGGTCAAAGAGTTATAAAAAAAAGTTAAAAAGTAAATCAAGCCAATGGGGTATTCACTGCTTACGAGAATACCCTAATGCTATTACAATTATCCTTATAGCTATCATTTACTTTAGGAATTATTTCAAGGTATTTTGAAGTCACTCTGGAAACAAAGGTAATTCTGAACTCAGAGGTTCTTGATCCCTCAAAGATCCCACTCATGACGGATTTTAATATGGTTTTTTGCATAAGAAGGAGTTTCCTATATGCCGTCTAGTCGTGCATACCCATTTCTGCATACCATTAACTGCGAGACACTCGCACTGCGGGGGGTGGGCGGAGGTCTGAGACTTTCCGCCAACTGAGTCTGACATCTCAGGCAGAATTCATTAACATAATTTTTATATACACTCGCCACTTGGCCACACCTTATGCCTAGACGGTACCCCCCACTCTCCCTCCTCTTCCCTATTTTGCACATGGAATGAAATATATCAAAAGGAAACCAAATTAAAGGGATGAGGCAATGAAAGACAGTAAAAAGAAGAAAAAGGAACCGCAACTCTCGAATAAAATGACAGTTATTATTAATACTTATATACGAAAAAGGAATGTCTGAAAAGGAAGGACACACAACGGCAAAAAATGCTGCCTACTTTTAGGTTGCTTTGGCTAGCCGCCAAATGTCGCCTACGCCTTGCACAACATTTATCAAAAATACACGAAGAGAGGGGACAACATTTTCGTCTGGGAGGTTTTTTTGTTAACCAAATCAGAGCCAAAGGTAAATACGAGTCAGCCCCCAACTCCGCCCCCAAGCCCCACATTGACGACTGTCTGAAGGTGGAGTGGGTTTTAATTGTTTTTGCAGGACTCTGTTGACAGGGCACACAGGATGGAAGCGAAGGGCATGGCCTATCTGCCTACAATCTAACTGGCGGGCGGGGCGACAATGTGGAATACGTCTTGGCCATGAAATAAATTGATCTGCGGTTTTTTCGGTCTCATAATTTATGAGCTTTGCCACAGGAAGGAGAGAGACAGAGACCGAAAGTGGGGATGGAAGATTGCAAAAATTTGACAAATGGCTGCAAATCAAAAAACGACGTACACTCCCCCCTCCTCTGGAGCACTCCCCTTGAACACCCTCCCACAAACACGAACACAATGTAACGAAATTGACATTAATTTTATGTTTGTTGCGACAATATCAATTAATTATTTGCCTCTTTGCTGTAGGTGGAATTGTGCATACAACACAAAAAAGAAAGTACACCTATATATATATTTGTTTTTGTTGCGGGGGCGGGCAAATTGGGCGAAAGCATAATACATATATACGTATCTGGTTAGAGGCTATTGATCCCAATTGGTGTTGACAAGCCCTCCGGGGAGTGTCTGATGACTGTAAATTTCATTTTGTTCAATTTAAAGTGAATTGTTGTTGGTGTTGTTGTTGCTGGCATCTTGCGTTAATTTATTTATAAACAATTATTGGCCTTTAAAAGGCTGTGTTCAATGCGAACTTTAAGATGTTCATGTTAATTTTAGGGCAAGATAATTCTCCAAAGACAACTCACTAATTATTAGATTTGCATAAATATTAAACACAAACATCTGAGGATGGTTTAGTGTAAGAGCAGGCTTCATTATTTACTTGTTGACCCAAAAGACAATAATCTGGAAGTAGTCTCCGTATATAATCTTTTAATTAAAGGAATGAAGTCTGAAGGAATTTCGAAGGAATTTAGATTTCATTTCTTTAATATATTTCACAATTTCTCATTGAATTTCGCAAGTGTCAGGTAACTGTAACTGAATAAAATTATTCGCAGCTTCATCTTGATCAAAATTCAATTCGAATATCTCGCTGCCAGCTGTTGAAATTGTGCTTGAAGTCAATAATTACCCGAACAGGGCTACCTAATAAATTTATAATTGACATGTCGCGATACTGTATACCCTCCCCCTGTCCCCCACACCATTCCCCGGTTTAATCATATACGAATATGACAAATGTTCTGGCACATTTCACGCATTAAGGGTCCGCTCATTTGCAGCTCTCCTCCTCCTCCTCTTCCTTCCTTCCCCTCAGTCCACATCACTTGAACTCCACCTCTTAGTCGCGCCTCCATGGGCAACTTCCTGTCGAATTGCTACGCTTCCTGTCGCCCCTCTCCCTCTCTCATCCACTCTCTATCTTTGCAAAAGGAACTCTGTGTGTGTGTGTGTGCAACCCTTTGGGTAATTGCAAAAACTATTAAGCCAAATTATGGGTTTTAATATACGCACATAAAGTGCCGGGCCAGGCTACCCTTCCGCACTCGAGAATTAGAAGTGCCGTGAAAATCAAGCGCACGCGAAATTATTATATAGATTTTTTCCGTTGAACCCTCTTTTGGCTGGTCCCGGCCCTTCGAGCGCACACAGTTTGATTGCAAAATATTTGCACAAGTGTGAGAGGGCGAAAAAAAACTTGGTAAGAGCCACCGCATCGAATTATGTGAAAAATGCAAGGGTAATATTTGTTTGGCCGTCTCCACCATTCATTCGATTCACTCTGCAAATAATCCAAGCATAGTTTATGCCCCCCAGTGACTCCCTCACCCTCACGCTCCCCGTTTTGTGATTGCCGGGCTGAATCTAAAGAGTCCTGTGGCATTCCCATGGCGCTCTTTAAATGGCCCATAAAAAATGGCCAAACCAAAAATTGTGGCGCCAATTGATGCAATGGCAAATGAACACACATTCCGCATATACAAAAAAAATCCTCCGCACAATTTACCGATAAAGCAACAGCAGCAACAACAACAACAACTACAATCACGAAAATCGAAATAAAAAGTAATTTTCACATATTTCGGTTGAAGGGGGGAACATTTTTCACTTTTAGTTAGCCGAGTTTTTTGTTGGTGTTTGGGGAGCTTTTCGATTGATGCATAATTTAAGCAGCGTATTTAAGGGGAATTATTGACTGTGAAATGTTTGTGGGCAACTGGCCGAGCAAAAAAATAAAAGAAATGAAAGAAAATCGCTCGAAAATTGGGGGAAATGAAAAAGTGAAAAAATAATAGCCATGGTGGCAGGATAAGTTACGGGGGAGGGGGTGTAACTAGCATTTGGTTTTTGTAGTGTGCTGGAAAAAAATGAACTTCACATCAAAGAGTGTTTGCTACCTGTGCATTACAATCGCTTTTTTTTATCTATCGTATACCTGAATGTACAATATATAGAAACTGTTGTATATATTAATTTACCAGTAGCCGAGTCGGGTTTTTGTTGTGTCTATTATAACATCATGATATCCAGCTATAGAGGAAGCCAATGTATCTTCATCATTCTATCATGACTGCAAAAACATCGCTTCAATTTGTAAATTGGTAGAATAAAAGTTGTCATATCTCAGGATATTTAAAGCACAGTTACACGAACCGAACATAAATAATATTTCTAAAATATTTATTTTCTCATATTTTTAATCTCATATCAATATTTAAAATTATCTAAACAGTTATAGCACTGACCAAGCTATAATATTATAACTTTGTTATTGGTTATAGCTTAAGGCCCAGTAGCAATAGCTAGTTTTAAGGTTGGTTTTAATTTGTAAATACCTCAAAACCATAGAATAGATAAATATTTAAATATTTGAATTACTCTAGTATAATTTGGACCAACAGAAACTCCTTTTAAAATAAAATATGACTATCTAAAATAATATTAAAATCATTATTTTTGAACCATAGAAAACATTGTAATCAAAAATTGCTCTTTTGCAAATTATTCATTTCTATATCATCAAGAAAATTATTTTTGATTCTTAAAGAGTCTATTAACATTAACATAGAGAAAGCAAAATGTCGAATTCTGAATGTGAAGTAAAAAATTCACACCTTTAACGATATCTAAAAGCAATTTTTTCAATATATTTGTCAGGAGTCGTTCGATTATATCCAAATTCCATCATAACAAAAGAGGATAATACTAACTTATTTTATAGAAACATAATGCTGATGAGTAAAACGATTTTTGGAGTTGATAAACTAATCGAAACATGAAAATTATTTGCTATTTTGAAGCTTCTCTCGAAGAGATATGCTTTAAATCTGTTGATTTGGTATTTATATTTATTTAAAACTAAGTCTGTTTGACAAATTTCTCATTTAAAAGAAGAGATTGCTTCGCACTTGACCATAAATTAAATGAATTCTTATTTAATTCATTTGTGTGATGTTTTTTTGATAGCAAACAAAAAGGATTCGCTTGAACGCCTTTTGAAGCATTTGGAATGAAATGAAATACTTTTCCGACCTTGCCAAACCAAAAAAAAAAGGGTCTTAGTCTCGGTCTCAGTCTGTTCGCTGGCTGCTCACTGAAATTTTAATAACTCAATTACGCACACATTTGAATTCATTAGCGCCCTACGCAACAGCAGCAGCAGTTCTCTGGAAGGTTAAGGGTAGTCTTTTTGGTTGGGTAACTCGGCTCGGGTTTGGGAAAAGCAAATATAATAAAATGTATATAAATCAAATTTAGCGTTGAAATGGCAAAAGGAGTGCCATGAGGCATTTTGTTTGGCAGCAACTAGAATAGAAGCCACAGGGGTGCATACGTATGTATGTGTACCTTGCAGGATGCTGGCGAAATTATTACCTCTGAAAAACTAATAACCATGTACGGATTTAATAATAAATCAAGTACGCCAGGGCAGAGCAGGAGCCACATCATCATAAAGGAAGAAACAGGGTGCGTATATCCAAATCCGCTTCTCAAATAGACAAACGAACAATGAATGCTAGAGAATATTCAATGCATCGGAAAATACATTCATTCATTATGTGGCACAATGCCCATGTGGCAGTTACATATGTTCCATTCATAGAACCAGGCACAATGGAACCATGGATGAGATCTGAGCTCAGCTTAGATCAGCTCTCGCTCTCTCTCTCTTTGTAGTGGCCTCTTATAGAGTCAACTTTTCCAGGTAGTCGATAGTTCGATTCGTCTATATAATCCGAATTGGCATGAGCCTTTTTCCAATTCATTTGTTCATCCCAGCTGAGCTTAGCTGGTCGAGAGGATCGCTTATTCTGCCAGGGATTAGGCTCTTCCGGCATTAGGGAGTAGACACAGCTTGACTGTTTCACGACAATTGCTCGAGGCACTAATTAACAGCTAAGATGAGGGTAAATCGAATGCATTGCATGAAATGTGGGACATACTTATTAGATGGTGAATTTGAGACTCTTCTCGTGAGATCATTCACTTTGCTTTATAATTTCAGTGCCCGCTAATTAAATTTTTGAATTTCCATTTGGTTCTAGCGAACTGTGGGAGAGATTTTGAAGGCCTCCCGCTTCTTTTTTTGTTTTTGTAATTGGCTTATAACCACCCACATGGTATGGTTTCGTATGCATGTGTGGAGTGCATGGGCGTTGCAAAGGGGGACCTTTCCATTAACTAATTGGGATCTTGAGAGAAGAAGTTCCACGTTTAAATGTATCTCAAAATGACTTATTTAGTTCATCGCTTGACACATCTCCCGATGCATCTCTTAGTGCATCTTTTGACGTGTAATTTAATGTAATATGTAATTTTGATGAAACTGTTTATGTATTGGATGAATCTTATTGAAACTTTTTATACATCTTTTGTTATATATTTCGATGTTACATTTCTTTATATTTTTTTAAGCTATTATATATTCTCTTCTCTAAACCGAACAACAAATCTCTTGATGTAGCTCCGAATATGATGTAAATATATTTTTTACATCTTTCAGATTCAACAGTTTATTTTTTATTTCTTGTATCTTTTAATCTGTTTTCTTTTATTGCTTTCATTGTGCCTCAAGTTCAGCAAATTGATTGATATTGGTTTATGATGGAATTTATGATAAATCTCCAAATTATTTTTCACCTTTGAATCTGTCGACTCTATTTATTTAAATGTGAATGTGTTTTTTTATTGTATCTATTAATTGTAACGTTGATTTAATTCTTCATTAATGCTAAATCTAGTCTCTTTGATGACCTCTCTTAATTTATATTTGAACTCTGTCAAATAAATTTGTTTAAAGAAACCTGAGAGAGCAGAGACTCCCTTGGTAATAATTCCAACAACACCCATGCAAAGTTGGCTAAATATTCAACTGAATGTGCGCATAGTTAGTGCGTGGCAAGATGAAACCATTTTACTGGCTCATCATTAGCCACATTGTAAAAATGGTAATTGAAGCGGATTTCGAAATTCGACTAACTCGCATTACAGGCAGAATTCAGACACCTGTTTGCATTTGGTTTCTTTTGTTTAAGCAAAGAACTGCAACTGCAATTTTGCTCGAGGCATTAACAATTCTTTGTTTTTTTTTTTGTGGCTCACAAATCTGGCCATAAGTAGCCCCGAGCCCCTCTTGACATCTCAATTTCCAAATGAACAAACTAATTACAAAGCCTGACAATTTTTTCCTCTGATCCTCTCTTTCTCTCTGGGCATCTGGGTTTTTGCTATTGTTATTTGTATTAGAGCGCTCAAATTTCTACAGAGCTATGACATAATTGGGCTGAAAACTACCCCCGCCCTGTCGGGTTGGGTAATTTCTGAGGCACACCCCTGGCCACGCCATGAGGAACGACTGCCGCCACTTGTATGCACAGCTGGCAGCCGTCTCTCTGGTAGGAAACTCAATCAAATGTAAAGCGTTAGAAATTGTTAAATGAAAAACTTTCATTTTATTATAAAATTATGCAAATTTTCTCATTGCATTTTCACGCATTAGGCAAATGGCTGTGGAAAAGTTCGTGTACATCCCAAAATGCAATACACTCCAAGAACCAGCAGACAGCAAGAAGTAAAACCCACAGAAATGGGGAATGAGGGAAGCGGCGAAGTGGAAGTATACTAAAAATATCCTTTGCAGAGAATTACCCATATTTTAAAGAGTGTTTTTGGCACTTTTGACTGCGACTTGCAACACAGAAATACTGATAGTTGTCGTTTTGGGTTTCGTTATCAAAGTCCATTGAATAACATTCGCTGACGTTTATTACACACTGAAGCATAGAGAAACCCCTTGGCGAAGTGTCCTTCGGTATAAAAATTGCAAGAAGGCAGCAAGTCACCGAAATCCTTAAGGATTTGCTCAGCAATATTCTGAATGCTTAGCGAAAAGTGCTATTCCCCTACCCTTCCCTCCCCACACCCAATATGGAGAACGGAGTGCGCTAAATTTTTGCGCTGATTTCTCTAGTGTCGTGATTTTTTCCTCGATTGCATGCTCTGACTAAGTTGGGTGTATTCACTTCTTCAGAAAGTGAATCATGTGGTTTTTGGTGAGTTTAGCAAATGAGGAAATATGCGCAATTCCTGAATGTTTGCTTAACTTTTAGAATGTTTTAACTTAAACTATTTAGCTTTATTTAAACTAGAAACTCTCTTCTGAATATTCTAGATTTATTATTTATTCCTGAGATGTTTCCTTCACTCTTAAAATGTTTTAACCTAAACTAATTAGCATTATTCAAACTATAAACTCTCTTCTGAATACTCTAGTTAAAATTCCAATTTATTGATAGAATTTATTCTCCTACTTTTAGATCTATATCTTTTGACTTATAGCCAATTGCATATTTAGATAATTTGACATTAGTAACATTTTGAATAATATATTTGAAAATTATTCCTGCATGTTTCCGTTTTTTAAGCGTTTTGAAATCGTCTTTGATTCAATTGTTGTACTTTCGAATTAAAGTTCGTTTTCGATTATAGTCTCGTACATTGTATGAGCTTTTCTATCGATTGTCGATTATATTTTCACGAGCTCACAATCAAAAAATAATCAAAATGAATAATTGAATGATAATTAAAACCAGTCAGAATTTTAATTCCGATAATTTATATAAATAGTCGAAATCAGAGACAAAAATGCGTCTGACTATATCGATTTTAATGCAGTTATTTTTAGAAAAGTGAGTTCTAACTTATTTACCATACAACTTCTGTTCGATACAGTTTTTTACAATATATAAATAAATAAAAAACATTTAATTTATGTTCGAATGGATTATTCTTCTGTACGAATGACCTCACTTTCAAGATCTTTATGTTTTCAAAAGTGTATACAAAGTGAGTTCTATTCGCATCCAGTTTTTCCCCTCTAGAATCTCCTACCTTTCCGTTTGTTTTTTTGTGGCACTCAAAGGACATGACTGACAGGAATATTCGTTTGCGTATATTTTTGTGTCTTGTGGAATTTTCATTTCGAATGGCAAAGGTCATGAAATATGCAAACAATGCTGTGCGATTTTCCTTAGCTAATCGAAGCGATAATCGGTTGAGTAGCAAACACCGACAAAGTTACTAAGTGTAGTTAGTAAGGCTCTTGCTCGGATTAGGCGACAGCTGATAGTGAGATTGGGAGATGGAGAGAGCTTTCAGTGGAATTGCTTTGGGTCACTTGGCTTTTGGGCAATTGTTTTAGCCTGTTTCGATGATGCTGCTTTGGCTGCATGCTAATGAACTTGGATGCTAATCACCAAATTGCTATTTGATTGATAAGCAAAAGCCTCAAAACACTAGGAACCCACAGAAGCAGGAGCAGGAGCAGGATGAGCTGTGGAACAAAGTTCACTCCAAACGATTCGTAGCAGCAGCAAAACCGAAAACCATAATTAAATATTTCATCTAGCCGAAAACGGTTCGACGGACAATTAGTGAAGCTTGGCACGAAATCCAAGCCATGACCACAAACTGACTGGAGAGACAGACGAGAGAGAGGGGACGATTTGGTTTGAGTTTATCGACAGGGACAGCTCATCATCATTAACACCCGACAGAGCAATTGTCGTTGTCAATAGCAATAGCAATAGCAATCGCAATGCCAATGGCAATGGGCAATGGCTCGAACTTCTGCGATTCCAGATGCTGTAATTCGGTGCTGTGTAGAAATTGTTGCTGTGCCAGCATAATAATGCGACCAGGGAATCGAGCAGGACGTAAATCAATGCAACCTATATATATATATATATCTATAATGTGTGTATGTGAGTCGAAACAATCATTAATTAATGTCAATCGAAACGAAATGAAATTTTGCGACAAACGTTTTCCGCTTGAAATCAACGCAAATGAGCAGCAGCGACGTCGTCATCATCATCATCCTCGTCGCCGTCGTCGTCGTCGTCGTCGTCGTCGTCGTCGTCGTCTTTCTGCGGGTCTTCTGGGCAGGTAGCCTCAGAGTTTCCCTATATTCCTTTCTGGTTAATGACATTGGGTTGAAAAATGTAATTTGGTTGCCAGCAACTTTTCATTTGCCAGCCCAAAAAGAAATAGTTGGCATCTCCGAGCCAACGATAACGGAAACGGAAACGAAACGAAAACATGATGACAACTTTCGGTATGCAGAAATCAGCAAAATGTCCCCTGTAATTAATTATCAGCTATATGACAAGTTTGCTTGCCATTCGACAGCAGCACCAACAGCAACAGCAACAACAACAGCAATGGCAAAAGTTTCTCATAGATTAACTTTAAATGGCAAATAAAGCTGCATAAATGTGTTAAACAAATATATTGAAATTTATTTATGGACTTGCAAAAGGCAACACAGCAAAGGGTATTCAATTAACTTTATAGTTGATAGTTTTTTATGAAAGAAATACCTATTATAAGCTGTTCTAATTGTTCTTTAACGCAGAACTGATTGCCAAACATTTTAAAGTGATTCCACATGATCTATAAATACTTTTTCAATAGACTTCAATAATCGATAATTATTATAAATAGATATCTGTGTTCGATAGATATCGATACTGCACATAAATCGGTAAAAAATCTCAATAAAATTTAGTTAATTAATATTCAAATTTATTAACATTTATTTCATGCATTTTTTACATAATAAATCATTCTAACCTTTTCTTTTTTTATCGCAGACTTTACATAGTGAATATAATATATCGAAAATAATTGATAGCATTAATCCAAATTTCAGAAATAATAATCATTAAAGGTCAATATTGGAGAGTCTTTAAAGATTAGACTGCTTGAGCTATTGAATGAGGAAAATGATTATAGAAGAAAGAATAAAATATAAAACTCATATCATTTCGATAAAATATATTTCAGTACATATTATTTGAAAGTTCTAGTCGGTTTCAACTAAGGACATGTTATATATATTATATATTCTTGGCCGATAGATTATAATCCCAAGAGGTGAAGATTTTCAACACTTTTGGGTCAAAGGTAGAATTGACATAATTGTAAATCACTGTTGATTCTCACATTTCGTAATTTTATTCGAGGTTAAATTGATTAACCTTTTAAATAAAATTGTATTTAAGCTTAATGCAATTAATTTTTGTTCAATTGCAAGCTTTTAAATCATGCCCCAGGGTCCAACGAGGTAACTAAAAGATGAAAAGCTCTCTACTAAATTTAATTAACTGTGCTTAAGTAAAGCAACTATACTTAGTTATAATTAGGTTAGTTGAACCAGAGTCTTGAACTATTTTAGCTAGTTTCAAATGAAGTTAAAAAAGTGCAAAATGTTAAGAAACTTTATGTTTTTGCTTTGCAAAACTCGTTCTGAAATGCTTGAACTGGTTCTGAAACTATTTGTCATAGCCATATATAAACTTTAGTTGGTATCTAGTTTATAGTTTGTATACATAAATATTATATAGATGGGCATTCATAATTTTCCCATTTACATGGGCAACATTTATTTCTTGGGGATTGAGCACTTTGGCGGCTTTTGACAATAAAATGATAAATAAAAATCTTATTATAAGTATTCTTTATGGCACTTGTCGAGCTTTGATGGAGAAGTTCAGCTCAGCTAAAGCTATAAGAAGAAAGCCAATATTAAAATGCATTTTTAATGCACTTTGCACTTTGTGGTGTAACATTCGCATTTTACTTGCTGGAGTTGTTTTTGCTTTAATTAAAAACGTTTATGGGACACACATGTAGGAATCGTTTTATCTCTGTGTGCTTACATACAAAAAGCATTAATATACAACGGAACAGAACATTGAAGGACTGATCCGAATGAGAGTATATATACTACATATACTAGTGTGATTGTGGTATATATATACATATATTCCTTGCCATTTATCAGGCTGATGGAGAGAATACTTCATGTCAGCAAATGTAGCGAGCAGCTCCAACAACATAATTGCAATTTAATGCACTTTTTTCTGCGCATTATTGGCATTCAATGGGCTGCGAAAAGGAAGCGTCAGGCATTAATTAAAAACACTTTGCGTGAATGCCTGGTTAAAAGGCGGGTGGGCATGCCACGCCACACCCCCAGCTTCCTCTATCTTTCGCTAACTATGTTACAAAATGCAAACTGCAAACTGAAAGTTAAACTAAAACAGGATAAACTATAGTCTGGATTGGGCCTAAAGGCTGTCAAACAAAATCATAACATTTATTAAAACTGCCCCCAAGCGTCGAGCTTTTAATTAGAGCGTCGGCTACCAGGTAATCCCCACAATCCCCCCACCACCTGTCCCTCTGGTCCCTTGCCCCGCACACACCGTGCTTTGACTGTCCGCAAAACTTATTCCATCATAATAAATCTTGGGTAGCTTCTTGCCAGGTTTGCATAATTAGCCTTGGACCAAAGCTAACCCCCTTCATTTAGCCCCCCCCCCCCACGCCTCTTTTTAGTGTGAATCGTTAGCGCAGGACTAGGAGAAGGAACACAAAAAAAAATAACGTGAACAAACCATCTTTGTTGCCTCTGCTGGCGCTGGCTCAACTTTCACAACATAATTCGTTATTTATGACTTCAATTATGTTTGCCCCTGGCCAACAAGCACACGCACACACACATACAGAAACACACCCACACACCTACAAGCACATACAAAGGTTAAATGGGCCCAGTGAGGCAAACTTAACCTCAGGCAGTCAACTTTCAACGGTGTGAAGTAGCAGCGGCGCCTGTTGGTATGCTACACATTTGTCGTCGCCTTCACCTCAAATTTGTGTAACGGACACACCCCCCACCCCCTGCCAGCCTGCACCACTCTGAGTAAAGTTGATTCCCTTCGCTTTTAATTACAGTTTCAATATAAATATATAAAACAAAAAAAAAAAAAAAAACAAACGAAGAAGAAGGTCCACAAGACTGATAATCCAAAGTTATTTCGTTCAACGCTTATGATAAATTATTCGAGGAAATTACTACGACTGCCGATGTCCTTTCAAATCAGTAGCGGATTTATAGAAGTGGAATTTTGGAAAAGTCAAAATAGCAGCAATTTTTTAAGGTTATTAAAAATGATTTCTAAAATAATTTCATAAAAAACTATCTATTTAAAGTGCTCTAATTCTGAATGAATGAATTCAATTAATATTCAATTTATGCATTAGAAAATAAAATAACATACAGAATTTATCGTGAACTTTCTCAGAGAGTCCATTTCGTACGACTTTCTATTTAAACATTTTGAAATCATATTTAAAAATCGTGTCTAATTAAAGAATGTAATTCCTTTATAATTTATTTCTTATTATTCTTCGTACTTAAAAAAAATATATGAGATCTTGAGAGAACTTTCATGAATGTCAAAATAGTGGAAAGTTAAAGTAACGATTTTACAAATATAAACATTTTGAGAACTAAAAGTTATAATCTTGAAGTTAATACAAATTAATTGCAAGAATTAACGAATTCTGGGCCTTTGTTAAAACATTTTTAGAAGACAATACATAAGAATTGAAATGGAGATTTAAGTGGATTGACCTTAATTCTTTCCATAGTAGCTTCGAGTTATAGACAGCAAATATTAAATTATATTTAATTTGACTTAAAGAATATCTTCTATGAAACTTAATGCAACTTGTTCCTCTTATAACTTTTATGGAAAGTCATTGAAAGACGTTGCATTTTTGTCTCCTTGATCCGCTCCTGCGTTGATTTTATGTAATATTTAATGCATAGTGACAATTGCTGGCAATTGTTGAATTCATTTGGCCAGATAATGTCAGCGACAGTTTTCTCATTTATATATAGTTAGTTATTTATCATGAATGAATTTGCATAAGTATTTAATATATTTCTCATTTTTCAATGCATATTAATATCATTTTTATATTTTTATGTCGCTATTTTTTGTACTGTTAAATATTTACACAGTTAATATCAAAATATTTTAATATACTGTAATTACATTGCACAATGTTTTTGTGTGTGTGGTTTTTTTTTTTGACCAGCATTTTTGTTCATTTTGGCGTTAATTCAATGACGGATACGATTTATGTTGCAATTTTAAATGAGTTTCTGAATGAGTTGTGACAGATGAACTCTGAACTGCAATGGGGGCAACTTAATTAAAGCACATACTAGCAGGGCTAGTCTCAAGGCTGCAAGTAAGACGCACCCACGTAGTCTCAAAGAATAGAAAAACATTTCGCAGCTAACGAGTTGCTGTCTTGACCAAAAGCTGATCACCTTGGAGCTATGGTCCAAATGCAGCGACTGCAGCAACACTCTGAAAACCTTGAAGTGCTTCACTTAGCCAGTTTCTTCTCACAAACTAACAACGCTGTGTGAACTGAACAAAAAAAAACATGTTTCAAAGCCTCGTCCCTCACTCTCCCCCCCTTGCATTCAATTTGCATGTGAAGAGAAGAAAAACCAAGTCATGGTCGACTGTTCAAATTGTTAATGCATTCAAAAAAAGAAAAAAAAGAAAAAAAGAAACATTGCATTTTTTTTATATAATAATATGTTTAACTGTAAAACAAATACGCACAAAGCAATTAAATTGAAACAACAAACAAAAGCAAATAAAAAATGTCATGCCACATTTTTTTCTTCTCAACTTCAAAGTCAAAGACATTTGTTATAAATATTTGTCATACCCTGTGAAGGCCATGCTGGTGAATGGGTATATTGAACTCGGTTAAATTTATGTAACAGGCTGTTGGAAATGTACTTTTGGTAAATATACTAGAAACATTTGAAACCAACTACACAAACTTATAATTTGAAAGACGAGTAATGTATCTGGCCTGACTTTTTTTTAGAAATCGACTAAAAATTATGATTTTTAATGATGGTATGAATAGAACACTGACTGACAGAAGACGACAGTGTGTTAAAAGAAGTAATAAATGTGATCAGTTCAAGATCTAACTAGTTATTGCAGGTGGAGAATTGCCTCTTAGAAGGTATCTCGAAAACACAACTTTTGCAAAAAATATAAAAAACCTAACACTATAAAGATTTGGGTCAGCAAGTGAATGAATTTGGCCAACTTCGTCACATTTGCTCTGACTCATTGCGCATCTTTTTCTCTCTTTCTTGCCCTCTCTATGTTTCTTCGTATCAGTTCAACAGATCAGCGCAAAAAAAAAGAAGCGAAATAAGCAAAAAAAAAGTAAGCGAATTTATTTTTGCACATAAACATTTCAAACTTTGAAACTTTTGCAAACCTCCCAAAACCGAGTTCAAAGACATTTATGGACATGGCCACAAAACCGTTATGCTCAAGACCGTTATAAAAATATTAAAATAACAATTGCTCATAGTTGGCTTCTGTTTTTTTTTTTGTTGCTTTTGTCTCTGGAATTTGTTCTGAATGACAAATTCTGTATGAGTAATCAGTTAGTTAGCATACAAATTAGTTATGCATATTAATTATGCAATTAAAATTTACCTCACGCAACTGAATGAAAGTTTTCAGGTGGAAAAAATGCCAAACAAATTGCCACGATAATTGAAGTGCAATGAAGTTGATTGACAGACACCGACAAAGCCAAAATGGATTATACTCAGCCATAAACAGTGAGGATGAGACACAACTAATGGTTGAGCTACTAAAGTTGCAAATTGTTAAACAAAATTCATGAGAAAATTTTCGAAAATGCAAACAAAAATATTAAATTATTTAGGTAAATTATTGTTAAGGCAACTTTACCTAACCTAACCTAAACGAACCTAACCTAACCTAACCCAACCTAACCCAACCCAACCTAACCTAACCTAACTTAACCTAACCTAACCTAACCTAACCTAACTTAACCTAACCTAATCTAACTTTACCTAACCTAACATCCTCCTCATTAAACTAAGATAAATTCTAAAGATAAATTCTGAAGATAAATTCTACAGATAAATTCTAAAGATAAATTCTAAAGTGAATATCTTAGTTTTCCATAATGGTTTGTTTGTTTGCAAACACTCATGGACTTCTCTCGAAAAGTAAAGTAGGCCACTAGAAAAAAGAAATGTCATCGTTTACCTATACTCATCCATCTATATATATATATATATATATATATATATATGTATGTGTGTGTGTGTCTATAAAAAGAGTCCTTTTAACGTAAACGCTATTCATATTTAGTAACATTTATCTTATTCATTGATTTTTCGTTTCTTCTGGATGGAGAAAACCATAGGCAAAGACACTCAGACAGTTGAGACCATCGTTCGTTCCCTTTGTGCCTCCTGCCTCCTGTGTTTGCTGCTTGATTTTCATTGTAAACTGTTTGAAGTGGCTCTTCAATGACTCGTCCCCTTCCACTTGCACTTCCCCTGCTTGCTACTTGCCCACTTGCTCCCTCTACACTTCAATTTATGTAGATTTTAAGTGGCAAATTGTATTTGCATTTTAACTTTTATGAAAGAGTCCGACCACAAGTAGCCCCCTTTTGTGTTTTTGATAGACATAGAGTGAGAGGAAGTGGAAGAGGAAGTGGACTGCAACCGCCAGCAATGTCACGACAGAGGGTCGCTCGGTCGGTCGGTGGGTCGTTCGAGTGGGTTGGGTCAGGGGTAAACACTGGAGGGGGTCACTTGATGATTGCCTATTAATTGAACCAATTCATTGGCTCATATTCTCATTATGTCTCGACTCGACTTGACTCAACTCGACTTGACTTGACAGTTTTTGTCATAATTTTTCGTTGCCTTTTGAAGTGTAATGCCTTCTTTAATTGGTGGGCGTGGCACACATTGTGGCCTCCTGCCCTTCTACTCACAGCATATATTTTGCTCTTGTGGCTTTAGTGTGTGGGGACACACAGACTATTGATAGTTGGTTTCTTCTTTCCATTGTGTAATTACCTGGAAGGAAAAGAGTTGAGAAATTAATTAGCTAAAGCGTTTTTTAATTGGGCCAAAAGAAAACATTTAAATCTAGTTAAATATATATATATTTTTTAATAAAGTATGAGGACAATTGGATCTACCATATCAAAGATAGAGAATTAGTTTATAGAGAATTTAGATTCTCATCAGTTTGTGAATTAAATTTGAGTATTGTTCCACTGCAAATAAGGTTTATTGTCCTGGTTATGAATATTAGAGAAATCTGCTCCATTTTGCACCTATTGAAATTCATTTTAACCTTTCATTCACTAGAAACTGGGCAAATTATTCCGCATGATGGAAAAAAGAGGAGATAAGCTTTGGGCTTCCTTTGGTGGTGCTGGGTGGGTTAGTTGGTTAGTTTGTCCTAATCACAGAGAATATGCCAGGTTGCAGAGTGATGCAAAGGATTACCCAAACACACACACACACACACCACATATGGTGTATATTGTATATGCATGGACATTGAGGCTTATTACACTAATTACTGTGGGCATACATATAGACGAGACTGTGTCCTGTAGGGCATGGAAGCCGAAAACAAAACTTTTTGCGGTTGCTAGTTTTTCGGCATGGCTTATTGTGCCGCCAACTGTTGTTGTACCATATACCATACAACTATGTAGATATGTATATGTGTGAGGTAAATGGTATATATGTAGATATATGTATATAGAGTTAGTGAGAGAGTTACTGCGGGGGTTTCAGGGAGTTTTATTTGTTTGTTTGCTTCTCCTACTGCTAATGGCTTTCAAGGGAATCGCGTGCAGTAATACAATTTTGCCAAAACCCCCGAAGAGAAACAAAGAGCAAAAGAGCGCACGACAGATCTCTTTTGGCTAGTGAATAATAAATATATATTTATTTATGTACACATAGTCTCCTCCCAGTCACATGGTAAATAGTGCAAAAAATGAATTCTATGCTTTTAATTTTATTTTATTGCATTTTACTTACAGCACAGCAAAACTACAACTTGAATAAGAGAGCGCGGGCGAATGCGAGAGCCAGCGCGACATTCTTTTGGCCACAGATATGCCATGAAAATCCTTACACAGTGATAGCTACATGTATATCCACAGATACATACATACATACATACATATATACAGATGGAGGTATGTGTTGGTCTGCTTGTTTGTGTGTAAAGCTAACGCCATTGCAGAATTTTTATTGCCCTTCACCGCTGTCACAGAGAGCTCGCAGCACTGCGAATGGAGCATGGGAGACAGCGTGCACCTTATATCGCAAAGCTTTAAAGTGCCACCATGAAATATTTCATAAAAAGGAACAAAAGGAAGCCGAAAAAAAGGAAAGAATATGCGGAACACAGGGAATTTCCACATAAATACTACTGCAATGTGAAACGGTGTGTGGTGTGTGTGTGTGTGTATGTGTGTGTGTGTATGTGTGTGTGTGTGTGTGTGTGTATGTGTGGCGCCACAGTCAACTACCGACTGTCTGTGTTTGAGCTGGCTTTCATTACAAATTACGTTATTTACTTTGTAAGCCAAAAAAAAAAAATACATTTATTTCACCAACGACCGCAAACAAGCAAATATTTTCACCCAAAAATATATATATTCTCATATATATATATATATTTAGTTATATATATATATGGATGTTTTCATTTGGCATTTTGGGTAGTCAATAAACTATAAACGCGCTCACCTGCTGCGTTTTTCAAACTAATAAAGCCGCTGTTTGACGCTTTTTTTTTTGAGGTTCTTAGCACATTTCTCTTCCACAAATTGCGCTAGATTTCTCCCTCCATATTTCTCTGTCTGACGTTGAATCATGTCGATTGAAATCCCCAATTTTTTTTCCTTTTTTATGCATCCAACTATAGCGAATGGAATTTTAAATAGGTGTTGAACGGCTGCTGACATGTTGAACGTTTTTGGTGCATGGTGAATGCGTCACAAACCGCGCTCTGATTGCATTTGAATAGAGTATGAAATGTTCAAGGTGTGTGTGTGTGTGTGCAGGAATAGAAAAATATCTGTAAACTAAACTAAAAATGCAAATAGAATCCAAAACCGAAACCAGAAATGGTAGACACCAATGTAAAAATTCAGTTACTGTAGGTTTAGTATATTGCCCTTTTTTTGGGATTCGCGTTGCGAATTTAAGAAGTGAATTTGAATTTTCACAAATAGACTCGATGCGATATAGAAATATTCATAAATCGAATTGTGAGTTAGATAAACACGAATTTTAGAATTTGTCTTTGCTTTTTTAACAGCTTTGATATAAAAAAGTAAAGCAAGTAACAAAATACACTTGAATATAAAGCTTCAAAGTTAAAAAAATGGATGAACAATTCTTATATTGATTAAAAAGTTTTAAAGTTTGAAGATTTATATAATAAGAATAAGATAATAAGTAATAAATTAATTTGCTAGAAAATTGCGATTTAAAATTTATAATTAATTATTTATTAATTTATTACTTTATATATTAATTATATTAATTTGCTAGAAAATTGTGATTTATAATTTAAAATTAATTATTTATGAATTTATTACTTTATTATTGTGATTGTAAAATATTTTTGAAGTTTATTACTTATTCATTAGTCTAATCTTCCTCCTAATCTATTACGATTATTTTTAAATTTTTATCAGTCATATGTAATTCTCTGAATCAATTGATATTATGTGATTTGTGATTATACAAATCTCGACTTATGCCTACTAAATCATGGATATACTAGTCTAACCCCGTCTAACCACCCACCAAACCCATATTTAACATTTTAATAGCCAAAAGTCGCATTTAAATCTAAAACAAACCAAGAAATATTTCCCATTTTTTTTCTGGATAGGAAAACCACCAATAAATTTCCATTTTCGCTGTGTGTATGTGTGTGTGTGGTGTATAAATCAAAAATGGCCGCTGACTGAGCAACAACCTATGACCTCAATGCAAATGTTATACAAATATGCCAGACATTTAGCTGAAATATGTTTCATGGATGGATTTTTACACATTTTTTACAACCACCCGAAAAAGAAAGTAAAAAAAAAAACTAATGCCAACCCCTGTCAAATGGCAAGGAATTGTAAAAATTTCAACTGTGAAATTGTACATTGATGTTGCGGAAAGGTGTGCGTGTGTGTGTGTGTGTGTAGCTTCTTCTAATCGCTATGTTCGGGGTGGTAGTTTCCTTTGGGAACCCTTGTATATAGCCCATCCGCTTGGTTTATTAAATTTTGCCAGCTGTAATGAAATTTACGCGTACAAAATTGGGTTTACTTTGGTCGAAGAACATGGCCAACAGGCGTTTCCGCGGCGGATCACAGGGTGGTTCACATTATCAGGCATTCGCATCAGCAACAACTTCATCATCGTCCTCATCCAAAGGACTGAACTTGATTTTCTTGTTTTTTATCTAACGCTTTGACAGCCAGCCAATCGTTGATGTTTGCCCCAAAAAAAAAAAAAATTGTGAAACATCCCCCTTAGGCGATAAATGTTTCTGGCAACAATGTTGCGAGCAACATACTGTTGGGCAACATCTTGGATGAAATTTTACATTTTAATTCACTTAAAAGTGCATAAATTCACCTGTCTTCGAATATCTTAGGACAAAAAATATAGTTTACCAGCCAACACTGGGGACTCATAAATCGCCTCAACTTCAGTAATTATTCAAATGCTGTGTGAGGGCTCCTAGGGGGAAGTGGGGGCCGGGGCCTAGCCAGGTCCAGGCCTTGCCACAGGCAGCATCCAAGGTGGCAGAGGTGACGAAAAGTGTTTGTGTTTCTGGGGGAAATTTAAGGTAACTTGGCTGCTGCTTGCTGGCTGCCTGCAAATTTAATTATAGATGCAAGTTTAACACTTTTTTTCGAGGGTCGCTTGACAAGTGAATGGAGAAATCGGTTTAGTCAACCATATTGCATCTTCTTATTTGCGTTTTGTGAGGTAAGTTTGAACAATATGTTTGCACCTGGTGTTTGACTAAGTCATCGAGTCGATTTCGCTTCCCACGTTCAGACGTTCTTTAAGCAAACAAATGAAAGCCTATCAGGGAATGATCTCCAGTCCCAGTTTTGTGTACACACTTCACACCTTTAGCCAAGACTGAGCGACCTTTAGTGGCAATGAGAACATGTTACTGCAATACCACAGAAATAGGTCACCGATAGAGAGAGACGTTTTCTTTCGTAATGCATTGACCGACCCTCGTTAGTACCGAAAATTGAACCAAACACGTGTGCAACGTCTATTAGGACTGTAGGTAGTTGGTACACATATATTTTGTTGTCACTGTGCAGAAATTAGTTTGCATTGCCATGTTCTTGGTAAATATTTTTACAAGTTTTAAGTGAATTAAGCCAGAGCAAGAAGAAGCTAGCAGAAGCTGGCTAAAAACTTTAGTTAAATTGTCTCTAAAAGGCTTCCAGCAATTGCACCTCAATGTTAGTTTCTCTCTCGGTGAAAATAAGCTGAAACTACATTTGAATCTCCTCATTAATTTACCAACAAATGTCACCCTTATGTGTGTGTGTGTGTGTGTGTTTCGGGGTGTGTGTGTTATTGTTGCTGATTAAACAAACCACTTTTAGTTAATGTAATTTGAAATTATGTTTATCTTGCTGATGCCAATGCCGGCGGTTCGCTCGGGTCTAGTTCTAGTTGGGTTTTGTAGTTGTGGTAGGGATTTTGGACCAATTCTGGTCTTCCATGGGCTTCTGGCCCAATGAATTATGCACATTTTGTTGACACTTTGAAAGGTTTTAAATGCATTTTGTGCCCAAAAGGCACAAACTTGGCAATTGCTAAATGGCTCTTTCACACGAGTCACTTAAAAGTTTCCGGGGTTTAGTTTTAGCTTTATGTAGATTAGTTTGAAGAACTCCAAAATTAGATGCACAGAAAAAACTCACAAGAATATACTAAAAGCATTAAATTGTTGTCCCTCTTCCATCGAAAATGTATAATATTCCATAAGGGACCTATAAGAATTTTAAATAAGTGTATTCAATGTTTGACCCACTTGTTAGTTGGTCTGAGAACAATTGTGAGATGAACGAAAAGGTCACAAAATAAACTAACAATTTTCCAATTCAGGTGTATACTGTTTTATTTACTCAAGGTGTGACAGAAGTGGGGAAAAGACTTAAGAGTTTCCGTTTTCTTTAGCATTTGGTTTGGTTACAATTCCTCAAATTTTAAATATAATTTGTTTTGCTTGATTTGAAATATCAATTTCTATAAAAACCTAAAAATAAACCCAAATAAAATTGGAAAAAATATTTTATGATATTCAAAGATTTTAATTTTATCTATTTATTATTCTTGGCAAATAATGAATTTCTCTGGAGGTAAATATTTTCTATACTAATTTTTCTTTAAAAAAAAAAAAGATTATAAACTTTGAACAAAGATTTGAATTCTGGTTCAATCACGATCTGAATTTCTTTAATTAATTAAAATTTAAATATTCCTCTTAATATCATTGACTCTTAATCCATTTGCAACTAATTAACAATTTTCCTTACAATTACTTACAGAGAATCAAATCTCTCACCTCTAAAAGATTAACACAAATATTTCATACCTGATAAGCTTCTCCCACAAACACACACACGCTTGCACACACACACACATTAGGGGTATCCCAGATAACTAATTAAAATGCCAACACTCACGTTCAAGCACTAACAACTTTTGGCATACAATTACAAGGACATTTTGTGGCGATAAACTGAATTTTCGACATTTGTTACATTTAACACGTGACGTCGGTAAAATCGGTGTTATTGTTGATTTTCAGCTATTTCACCGCAGAGTCGAAAACTTCTATAGTTCTAACCCTCTCCCCTCTCCCAAATCCCATCCCAAATCCTATACCAACTCCAATCTCTATCCCCTTCCCCTAGGCAACCACATTTATACAATTTACTTTTACCTACGGGCACGTTCTATACATATCTGGTTATGTGTGTATTTGTGTTTGTCTTTAGTGAAAATTTATGCTTTGATTTAATTAAAATTCAATTCAAATTTTAATGTTGATTACATTTTTGAACTGACAGACTAAAAGTCATACACACACTTCTCTATGTGTGAGTGAGTGTATGGAAACTTTTAGCAAACAAATTTAATTTACTTGCCCACAAAGTTTACTTGCAATTGCCAGGATTTTGTTGCCCTCAATTACATATTGTTTAAATTTTGTGGTCAATTTGAGCATAATTATCATTATTATTATTATTTGCTTTTCAATGTTATATCAGAAAGGCCCAAAACAAAAGATTTTAAACAAAGATGATAAAATGAAATAGATTTTATATAAGAAAATAAAAATATCAAAGAAGCTAACTTCGGCTATGCCAAAGTTTGTATACCCTTGCAGCTTTTGACCATTACATTTTATTTTCTAAAAAATTTTTTGTTTCTTAATCCAATAAAGAAATATTTTAAATACATTGGCCGGGGGCAGCCAATCGCCAAATAGTAGACAATGTAGCGATTGATATTCATATTCACACACACACAATCGCAATTTTGACACATATATGTGCTTCACTGCTTATGCGTGCACTGCTTATGGCAGCAGTACTGCTGCATACTGCTGCTGCCATAAGCAGTGCACGCTATATAGGCAAATTTTATATCGTCGAAATCAGGCGTTATGTTTATCCGATTGTTTTGAAATTCACGCATATGACGTAATCCCTTTTTATTTATGTACATAATCAGTTTGGATAAGATTGTTCAAAAAATAGAGAAGTTATTCGCATTTAACGATTGTATTTGTATGACAGCTATATGATATAGTTGTCCGATCTTATTCAAAATCGCAGATGTGTATGTGGCTGTATAGAAAAGCTTATATACGAACTTTGAATGCGATAGCTCTAAAACTGTGGGACTAGATCGCGAAGCACCAGACAGACAGACGGACAGACGGACAGACGGACAGAAGGACAGACGGACAGACGGACAGACGGACAGACGGACATGGCTATATCAACTCGTCTTCTCTTGCTGATCAAGAATATATATACTTTATGGGGTCGGAAACGATCCCTTCTCTGCGTTACAAACATCTGACCAATTTTATAATACCCTCTGCAAGGGTATAAAAATGGTTTAATAATTTATTTTTGGGGACTTCCTTAGAAGAATTTCAAGGAAAGCCTTGGTGAAAAGTCATTTTTGTCCTTTCTTACTTTGCGTTAAATACTATATTAATATCAGATTGATAAGATTCTATAATAGTAATGCAATTAATTCGTTTAAGGAACTGCTAAAGTACTTAACTCTTGGGGAATTTTCAATTACTTGTAGTTTGAGGACATTTTCGAGCCGCACAATGCGTTTTCCCGATATTTAATAAAAAAACGAAGTGTCAGTTGTAATTTTCCAAGTGATTCTTTCCATGGTGTTTTTTTCTCTTCTCTTTTTGGCTCACAACAATCTCATTTATTTTGTGCTGAATGAAACTGCATTTAAAAATATATTTTACTTGCCGCCGCTGTCATCCTGCATTTCAGTGGGTAAAAGCCAGTTTGCCTTTGTTGCGTGAAAATTTATTTATTGTATATGAACAGATCCACACATATATACATATATATGTATGTATGTATGTGTACAATTGCAGTTTGGTTGTAAAAATTGTTTAACGTCGTTGAATGCAATTGAAAATGAGGAGTCAACAGCAGGAACAGCAGTTGGAGCTCCTGAAAAGCCGCTCGACGATTGAATACCAGATCGTTCAATACCATTTGGGATTACTCTTCATATACGTATAGTATGTAAGTCTGGAAGTTTACATTATTTGTGCGGTGTAATTCTTAAAAAACAAGACCGCAAATTGTGTTTAACTTCAGGCCTGAATGTTTTTCCTTTAAGCCGATTTTAAAGTGGCAATGGAAAACTGTTTTCCCACTGCTTTCCCTGTGCGTGCCAGAGTCAATTCACAATTTGCATATTGGAGCATTGAACCTTATGTGAGAGAGGGGTGTGGGGGGTAGTGGAGATTGACGGTTGGAGGAAGGGAAGTGCGTGTAATACTTTATCGCATTGGGGTGGGGCGAGCACGTTTCAAATGACTTTCATATGAATTGGAAAACTGACAAACTGACTGGGTGACTGACTGACTGACTGTCGACTGTTTTGTTTGCCATGCTGATGGACAAGTGTCAGGAACAGTGGAAATAAGGGCTAGGCTCTGGCTTGGCTTGGTTTATGGTTTTTGGGCGCGTCGTTGCACTAAATTTGATTAATTCCAAAAGGGCGTACATTAAAGCAACAATGTAATAGAAGACATACCAAAGAAATTTATTAAAAATTCTAAAATCAAACATTGACAAATTTCGAGAACTACAGAGAGGAAGGGAATTCTAGTTGCTTGACCTTCTTCCTCTCCCTCAGTCCGGCTAATGACAACCTCAAGCTGTGAATTCACAGCGTTTCGCTTGGGTTTCTCGACCATGGACCAGGCAAAATCAACGCAACGGGAGATGAATTGATTTTAAATCAATATTGACAGATGACATTGCCAACGCCGGCAACGTCAACGGCGACGACTTCGATGGCGACAAATGGTGCGCAAAGCGGTTGGCACGAAAGGGGAACAATAAGTGGCAAGAGAGAGGAAAGTGCAGAAAACGTTAACAATTTGCAACACGTTGCAAGTGAACAAAATTATGCTCGAAACGTCTCGAATTGCAGAGACAGTAAATTCTACTTTGCTTTCTCCCTTTTTTCATCATGAGAGATCTGAATATGCATATTGAAAAATACTTCAGAATGACCTCATATTTGGGTAAAGAAGTTGCCCAGATTTGCCAGATTTGGTAATGCCCAATCCAATTTTCACCCTAATATTATCCCCCTTTTGTTTGTAACCCGCATTTGTTGTATAACTTGGAACTACCTAAAAAGGACAAACAGTCGCACACACCCGTAGAAGTGAAAGAATTCTCGAAATAATGCACAAAACTGAAACACACAATTGCAAGTTAATAAATGTCAAAAAGTGACATTTGCCGAGTGAATTGTCTGCCTTCTTAATTGAATGACTTGCCTAACCTTATCTCGATCGACTCTCTTCCTCTCACTCTCTCGTTCACTCTTTCAGGCATTTAATGAGCCTTTCAACTGTCAACAGGACAGAGTCGGGGGTAAAACCTTTCCCTCTTTCTTTTTGCCATGTCCATTGATGCGGTTAGGCCATATATACATACAAGCCGATAGGGGCAGCAGCAGCTGTGACTCTAAAAATCTAACTAACCATCTCGTTATCCCATTTTATGGATCGTTATTTATAATTAGCAACAAAGAAATCAACAGAGAGAGAGGGGGAGAGGGGGAGATATGTATGTCAAGGTTCTTGCGTAATGATAGATAATGGCAAACAATATAATCCGTTTGCATGCTTAAGTTTGTTGCATAATTTCAATCGTTTTGGTTTCCCACCTGTGGCTAAGTTTTCCACACAGTTTTCCACAGACGAGGCGAGTGAAAATTCCGTGGGAGAGTAGTATCTCAGCAATTTCGTAAATTGTATCTGCCAGATAAGCACTGGGATGAAGTTGAAAGACTTTTGCTTTTTCACCTTTTTCTTTTTTTGCTTTTCTTCTTTGCTGTTTGGTTTTTCATTTCTTTCGTTGTTATTTTGCTTTCAATTTTTGCGGTCTCTTTGGGGAAACGCCTTCTTCCTGGCCTGTCTCGCACTCACTTCTCTCTCTCTCTCTCCCTCTCTCTCTCTCTGTCTCCGTCTTTAATGAAGCAATGTCTCTCTGGTTGTTGTCATTGTCATCAGAGTCGTTTCCGTATGGCTTCCAGAGCCCCCACTGGGCGTGTTGTCAGTCGTCGCCATCGAATAATCACAATAGACAACACCACTGTTGGCAGGCAATCTGTTGAAATCTTTAGTTAACTCGTAGGATCCTGAGAGATAGGTTTTTTGAAGTGTTGAAAATTGTCGGTAAATGCTCGTACTTTGTCCTATTAACGGCCCGAGGCCACACTTTGTTTTTAACCTGTTTGCAACACATACATATATATTTTCATAAAAAAAACACACATAAAGTTCAGATTAATTTTTATACATGCTGCTTTCTGTGTGTTTCCCTTTTGTGTAACCAATATGTACATTGCCCGTTCATGTTGAATGTGTTGTAAAAATGTTTTCGGGCAGCGTTGAATGCTTTCAATTTAATTAACTTTTTTCCCCAAGCATCATCTCGTTTTACATATTTGCTACATACATACGTAGATGTTAAAAAACTTTGGCTTTAACCATTAATGGGTAATTTTATTAAAAATTTTCATCAATCAATCAATTAAACACATCTATGAAAAAGTAAACCGCGTGAAATGAGGAGAATCTTCTTTTTTAGAAAGTTTTGAGCAAGATCAAATTGATGGATCGATTTCTTAACCTGCTGTCAAAATCCAAACTTGTCTCAGGAAAAATAACAAGCAGGTTATGGCCAACAGAGTTGCCACCCCATTTCAAACATATGGTCACACTTTACAGCAGTGTGTACAACCTATTTTATTTTCTGCAATTAATTGTAGTTCAAATATCAGGAAGAGACATCACAATATGGTCACATTTTATAACAGTGTTGGTAAACGAGATAGTTTTATTGTTTGCTGACCGATCGACTACTCAAAGAGTTTTGAAACCATTACAATAAAAATCAAAAATTCATGAATCGTGGAGACCTCGTTATGGTCACCTTATTGCAATACGTGATCAAAGTTTTAGCCAGTGTTGGCTAACTAAATATCTTTCCTTAAGATTTAATATGTACGAATCGATCATAAAGTTATTTTCCAAGTACATAGCTTCAAAATTAACTAGGATGAGTGTGTGTGAGTGTGTCCTGCTCAATGTTGACGCAAATCAGAAAGGCAACTTCCCATCCTTCTTTCTCTAATGATACACCCCATTTTATCTTGTTTACTCAGGTCGCTGTTAAGCCACGATGACTCAGTCAGAGAGCAGAGCAGCTGGCCAACTCTCGTTAATTCTAAAAAATAACAACATCGTAAACTATGTATGTATGTAGATGCATATCAAATGTTCTATGGTATTTGCATTTCGCCACGGTTTTGTCACTCAAGCGTTGATAATGATGCAAATAATGCCCTGTATCTAATTAGAGATCATGTCAGGGGCAATGCGACTGCTCATCCTCATATGGCAAAGGGAAGTAGTCGACATATGTCTGAACCTGTTGAGGTGGAAATAACACAGAGTCGCCCTTGAGTCAGGAGGATATTCTAAATCCAGTGAGTGCAATAAATTTTCTAGCGTCTTCATCTAAATCTAATGCCGAGTGCAAAGCCAATTAAAATTAAAAGTGGAATGCTTATTTCCGAAAGTGGAGTTTATTTGTCGAGAAAGGATTGTGAGTCAATTAAAAATGGTTGACAGCTCTCTCTCTCTCTCTCTCTCTCTCTCTCTGTCTGTATTTCTTTCTCTGTCGTTTTACCCCTTGGACATGGGCTCCCTGGAGCCTTAAAAAAAGGGTTCGCTGCTTGCGTAAATTAAACTTGAACCGAGCGAGGAGCAACAAATTTTTTGGCAAATAAATAAAATGTTGTAAAAGTTTTGCTATTTGAGTTGTTGTCAAGGGAGTCAACAGATGGGGGGTGGAGGGGGCAAGGACTCCCTGCCGTTCGGTTTGGAGTTGGGGATAGCTGCCCATCTGATGACTGACCATGGTAAACTTTTTCGTTAAGCCGGGCATAATTAAAATTTCGTACAGCGTTGTGTAAGCCCCAGGCAGATTACAACAGCCAAAAATTCGCTCAAGTTTTTCTTCCACTTTTGCTTTTGGCTTTGTTTGCCCCGTTGATTGATGGCAAATAAGAGGAGGAGCCGTAGATGGAGCTGGCTGAGAGGGACCAGCAGCGGTTTTGAGTAATGACCAAAAAATTTAAACGAAAAAACAAAACAACAACTGTTTAAATTGAATTCGATTCGCTTTAAAATCTTATATTGCAATAGGGTCAATACGATTCGAATCGTTTCGTTTCGCACTAATCGAATTTACCAGGTTTAATTTTCCCTCCTTTTCTTTCTCTCTCTCCCTCTCTCTTTGTTTTACTAGCCAATTGATTCTGGACTACTAGCCGTTATTTTTCTTTCGGTTTTTCTTTTTGTTTCGCCATTTTAGCTCGTTTTTATGGCAAATTTCATTTCAATAAAAGTCACATTAATTTCATTTATTTGATGTAGTTTTTTTTTTCTTTCTTTTTCTCCCTTTGCCTATTTCACCTGTCACGCTTTAGCCAGTTGTCTCTTCGTTCTTCCCCCTCTCTACCTCTGTGTCTCCTCATCCATTTCAATTAACTCTGAAGGATTATTTTATTATGTCAATCAATTTCCGTAGCTAAAAAGTCCGACTATAAACGAGAAATGTGAACAGTTCGATAGAGGACTACTCTTTTTTTCCCCTCACTGAAAGGGAAAGTACGATTTGATTGGGTTTGTATATATAGAATTAACATCAATTTGAGATGGTAACGATACTCTTGCAATTTTCCATAGATTTCTTTATAGATTTCATAGTTTTGTACTTGCATTCTTAGGCTGTAGCATAAAAAATAAAGTCACATTGGTTTTAATCAATCTTATGTGAGTATGACATCTTCGGAATAGAGGAACTTTAAATTCTATCTCTTTTATAGTTAAAGAATTCAAATGATCGGTTGTGAAATTTCTTCGATTTTGAAAAAGTAATGGATTGGAAGAGTACACACAATTCGTTGCATTGAAAACTCTTGGCTGACAGTTTTTCATTTCACGTTTTTGCCTTAAACCTTTTTAATTATTTTCGCAGGATTTAATTAACGGATAGACTTAATGGGTATAAAGTTTATTAGACACTTGTCAATACGTAAAGTTTCATTTTTCACCTCAAATATGGAAAATCTTGAAAATTGTAAATAATTTCCAGGGGGAAATTGCAATTTAGAAAAACAATCAAAATAGAAATTGTTATGAAAATCCCAATGTATAGATGGAATTGTGTTGTGGCCGACCTATTTCATGTATGTAATTGCTAGATTACAATTTTCCGAGAGCAATTTCATGGACACTTCTCCCCTCGATCCCCCTTCAATCATCCCGGCACTCTTTTAGCTAGAGAATTTTCCTCTACAATTATTGGGAAAGAGCCTGAAAGAGGAGGGGGGAAAAATGAGAAGCCAAAATGAAATCAAAACCGGCAATGAATCATTGAACATATTGGAAAACACTCAGCCAATTATAATAGTGGGCGACCATTGGGGTTATAATTGTGTGTGTGTGTGTGTGTGTGTGTGTGTGTCTGTTGTGGGCGTTTGTCGTTTTGTTTGAGTGTGCAACTTGATCTATAGGCCTGGCCATATGTTTACCCACAATAACAACAATAACAACAACAACAAACATCCAATTGTTACGTCCACAATAAATGACTTGAAAGCCAATTAAAGATAACAAGAGGCAAACTTTGTGGTTCGTTTTTCCCCTCTCCCTCTCTCTCTCTCTGTCGTTTTTGTTAGTTAAAGTGAGATTGCCACAAAGAAATGCATTAGCATAACCAAACAAAGAATGGAAACAAAAAAGAGGCTGAAAGCCAGAAAACCACGCCCACAGCCCCCAGAGATAGCAGCCTATGGAAATATATATTTTCTATATCTGCATATATATGTATGTATGTATGTAGAAAAAGAACAAACAATTGTTGACTGCAATCAATCAGCAGAGTTAAACGTTTCCGAGTTTCCGAGTCGAGCCTAAGTCAAGTCAACGAGTGACGAACGAACTTCAAGACCTTCGCCAGGAAGGAAGTGCTGCGGGCCTTGAGAGCCAGTCCATAACTTCGAAGACATGAAACGGGCTGAGCAGAAAAAAAGCAGAATACCAGAAAACCAGAAAAATCATGCAAGGCAAAAAACAGAAAAAAAACACAGAGAAGGAAGAAAGAGAAAGGGAAAAGCATTTGAAATGAAGTGCATGATGTTGTATGGCCATTGTATGTGCCACGATAAGGGTAAAGGACTCGTGGGAGTCCCTGGGAGGGAGAGTCGGAGAGGGGTGTCGAGGTAGCTTAGCTTAAGACTGACTGCAGGCATTTCGAGTACTGGAAATGCCAGCCATGGAATGGCGGATGGGGGAGGCATAGAAAACGCAAAAAATGCCAAGTGCATAAAAATTTCTGTTCTATAAAACGAAGGAAGGAAGGATGGAGGAAGGTAGCAGAGGAGAATCGCAACATTTCAGCTTTAATTGAGCCAGCTAGGCAAGATGGAAGATGAACAGTCTAGAAACACAATCTGCTAACACTAGTCAGCGAAATGTTCATTTCGACTGGCACACAATTTGGTAAATTACGTTTAATTAAACACGTTAGGCACGGTGACTAAATGCCAAGACTAAAACATGATCTCTTAACACTGTACCACAAAATATTTATCGCACATTTTATCTGAATACATGTTGAAGAATATGATTATTCAGAAGTGGAATTCGTTTCTAAAAGTTTTTTGTGGATTTATTAGTTTTGCCTTAAGATTGAAATTGGAAATTTATAATCTTTGACTTTGAGCATAAAAATCTCAAGCAAATCTTTTAAGTTGGAACATAACTAACAATGGAACATTAAAAGGAAAAACTGACTGAATTAATAAATTGATTGAAATGTAGTTGGAAATCAGTTGCTCTTACTGATTTTTGTTATGCTTTGGGGTCGAAATTCTATAAAAATTCTTAGCAACAAATGAAAATTTATTTCGGTTACCTTGACCATTATAATCCCCTCTTAAAACGGTTGTATCGGTTATTGGCAGTATTAGTTTGGCTAAATTTGGTTATCTAAATTGCTAGAAATTTTAGAGTTAATGCATTTTATGAACCATTTCTCATTTTTGTAGTGTAGTGTAACTAGAGTCTGAGAGTTGGCTTATGAAAATCTGACTAGCTAATTGTGAAATCCATAAATAATGCATTTAGCTTTAAGCTTTTGAGGAATTTTTCTTCTTCCTTGCTTCTAGACGGATTTGAAGGCATAGCCAAAGAGATGGAAAGATCAACTGATAAAAGATAAGCACAAAATGTTTATGCAAGCCAGCACAACAAAACCGACTGACTGACTGACTGACAATGACAAGAGCAACAAAAAGATTGAGGCAAAAAAGCATACATTCTAGACTAGGAACTAGGGACTACCTACCAACTCGTACCTTTCGTAGGTAGCCAGCTAACCAACCATTCATTCATTCATTCATTCTTTCATTCGTTCATTGTGTCTGTTAGGCCTTTCCATTTGGATGTATGTTCTAGTAGTGCTCTATTGTTAGAAATCTTTTCTTTCGTTTATTTTTTCAAGTGCTTCATTTGAATTTATGAATGCGAGTGCTGTTGTTCCAGGAGTTATTCATGGTTTGGCCCATACTTGAAAATGCCAAAAACACAAGAAAGGTAGAAAAGACAAACAAAAAGGAACTATGTCTCTAGAGCGAAAGAGTTGACAGAGAGAGATTTCGTACAACTGATTGTGGTCTGTGTTGTGTGGTGTGTGTTTTGTGAAATTTAAAGGGAGAAGAATCTCCCCCAGTCTCTGTGGATAGGTCCCCATAAACAGCTCGTTAAACGTTCAGGCAAATTGCCGGCACACGCAAACACGCCCAAACCGGTTAGTGGCGAACCAGTTCCACAGATACATCAAGATGACAACAGCCACGGCAAAAGGCAACGGCAAACGGCAACGACAACGACACCAACAATGATGACGACGGCAACAACGGCAACAACGACAACGACGGCGATGATGATGACGCTAATGTTGAGTTGCATGCAACAGCAAAAGCCATACCGAAGACAATGCAAGCCATGCGCCACGCCCCCTAATGGCCCGGCCATAAAAAGCTCATCAACGTCATCTTCGTTGTTGCTGTTGCTCTCCCCTCCGACAAACAAATGTTGCACAACAGCAACAACGAAATTTGATAAAAATTACACAGCAAAAAGGTAACAAAAAAAAAAAAACCGAGTAAGAGAGAAAAAGAGAAGGTACAAAACAATTTGAAGAGCCAACGATTATTTAAAGTGCAGCCAGGCAACAAATGATAATAATACCAAACCACCAAGTAAATGTCCGACCCTCGTTGTCGTCTCAATGTTGTTGTCCAGCAAATAGCCCAGAGATACACCCAGCAAAAGTCATGAAAGCCAAAGAGATTTAATAAAACTGCATTCACATATATATATATTTTCTATATAAAGATGGCATCGCAAAGCATAAAAAACCCACCAACAACAACAGCAAAATGCAGAAAACCTTAAACAATTGTTGTTGTTGCTGGCAATGTCTTTTTGCTGCCAGCATTTGTTTCCTGCAACAGCAGCAGCGACAACGACAACAGGCAACAGACATCGGCCAAACGGACAAGAGAAACACATCAGCAGCAGCAGCAGCAAAGAGCCACATGATGCAATCACTAGTTTTACTCTATCCAACCAAAGAGTTAAATGGAATAGAAGGAGGATGGAGGAGGAGCATCGAGAGCTTCACAAATACTTGTAAATGCTTGAGAATGTGTTGGAAATTGAATAGATAGATAAATAGAATTGATTTAGGATCTATAAGTCGATGTTGCAGATGGAACAAGAGCGAACATGAAAACAATTAAATTGCACAGAGATTTTCTAGTAAACATTATGTAGTGACATATGGAATATAAACTCCAAAGATTTTCAATTCCCTTTCGAGTATAATTTTGTAACAATTTAAATAGATATTAATTGGAAATTATTGTGGAAATTATACCAAAAACTATTTAAAGAGCTTTTCAAATTGGTTAACTAAAAGTGTTGCAAGTAATCTAAGGTATTATTTTCCTTTTTTCTAATGTCGTCTCTGCCATGATCTCGTTTCTATAGAAAGCAATGATAATTAATGATCTACTGATCGATTCGATTGAATTATGGGAACTTAATTTATAGCTTGTTGCTACGAAACTTAATTGACATGAGTCTAAGCATGTAAAACTCAACAGTTCTATTCAGTTCGGTTACTTAAAGAAACATTTCGTTAGGTTTATCCATGAAGATTCTTTCTTTTCTTCTAACAGTTCGATTCCATTAATTTTATTTCCTAACTTGAGTTCCTTTACTTCCATTTCTTTACTTTTATTTCAGAAGGTTATATTTCAATATTTAGTGAAAAGAATTTCTCATGTTATTTTTAAGTCGCTGAAAAAGTATCGCAAAGTCAATTAACATATAATCTCGGTATTTCAGGGAAAAGTTTCCTTAAGACAATTTATAAGCCGACGTCTAAAAAATTATTGCAAAAAAATTTAAAAATTTAAAAAATTTGGAAAACTAAAAGATAAAATGATGCAAATTAAAACAAAATTAATTGCTCTGGCATTGTAAATAAATATTGTAAAGTAGAATTAATTCTTCGCTACAATTAAATAAATAAATAAATAATAAAAGCGAATTAGCTATATCCCTTCATGGGAATACTTTTGTTAAATATTTTTGGTAGATTAATTGTAGTCTGTTCTAATTTAGAGTATGTGCAATTCTATAATGTTTGCATTTAGGACACATTTCATCGACTTTTAAATGTTTCTTTGTTATTTGCTTCTGTTTGGATTTTGCCACAAAAGTTTATGGAATGCGTTTATTTATTTTTTTTGTTTAGTTTTTTTTTTTTTTGTCGTTTTGACAATAATTAAAATTATTATTTTGCTAGCTGTTGAGAGTTATGTTATCGCAATGTGTGTTATCGTCTATTTTTTGATGTTTCTTTTGCTTCCGCCAACAGCAAATGGCATGCAATAAATATATCGTAGACTCGTTTTTGTTGCCCCTTTCTTTTTCTCATTCTTTTTTTTTTTTTTGTTGGGTTTTTTGGTAGGAGCTTGTGGAGAAAGCTGCCTTTCGGCAACTGCTCAATGGACTATAAATCAAATGTCCTGAAAATTTTTGTGTGGCCTCGATTGCATGTCACAAAGCCACAAAAATATTTAACTAATTAGAGTCGTAAATCTCAACGAAATATTCGCTCATAATTCTAATCCCAAAAAAGTCAGACCCGAAAATACGCATTAATAACTGAATTTATTGGTCGAGTCAGAGAGAGAGAGAGGAGAGAGTGAGGGAGAGGACAAGGAAATCAAAGACCGGGATTTACCCATTGTCCAATTGTCAATATTGTGTGGCAGAAAGGCGCAGCCAGGCAGGCACTGACCCAAATTTTTGTGAATTGACGGACAAGACATTTATGACTGAGCCGCCTTGGGGTTATCGTTATGGTTATGACCAAGCGACACGGAACTATGGACAACGAGACAGTGACAGGGATGTCCCAGAAAGAAAGACAGAGAGAGAGAAAGAAAGAGTTGGTAACATTTCCATGTTAACTTGGCTCTGGGCATACAACAATGGACCGACTCGATTGCAACTCGCACTCGGCCTCACTCCGCCAAACGACTTCTCTCCATTCGCCCCATTGAAAGTCATGGTTGACTATGGATTTTGTGCATTCAAGAGAAAAACGAAACAAGACGAAGGAAAAAACAAAGCCAACAGCTTTTCTGCACGTGCGCTTACTGCATTTCGTTTTGTTTGTTGCATTTTAACTTTATTACATATTTAAATTTGAAAGTTTTCATACCCAGTAGGTGAGGGTATATTGAAATTTATGAAAATATGAATATCTATGTAAGTATAAGTATCAAAAGTTTGTGGAAGATCTAACAACAGACCTTTCTATGCAATGTCTGGAGTCACTCGGATAATGGGTATCTGTCAAGTCGACTCATTTACCACAACGAACAAAAAACCAATGCCAACCGCCACTTAACAGCGCTGTGTTAAATGCACTTTGGTCAGTTTTTCCAGACGGCCGTTTTCTTTCATTTTTATATATTTATTAATTTACGAGTTTATGGCTAAAGACATCATCAAAGTGAAAGTCAATTTTGTACAGCAAACATTTCATTTCCTCTTCTTTTTCTTTTTATACTACGCTTCTAATTTTCGAAAAAGCTTAGATTAATTTATGAAGAGTCATTTTTCTTTCTTTAAAAAAATGAAACAAAGAAACACGGCAGGAAAATTGAGCAACTTTAATTAATTACTGGGAGTTGCTCGCTTGTAATGAGAGAAGGAGTTAATTAATTTTCTTGGCCAATTTATTATCGTGTAACCTTTAAAGGCTTCAAATGATTTATGAGCATATTTTTGTTTTTAACAAAGACTTCATATTTGGCAATCTTTTTTCTGGAAACTTGTTTAGTTGAAAATTCGTTAAAGGTCAAAATGATACGACAAACGAATATGATTGATCAGGTATTTACCAATTCATTTCGATAACTAACTGCTATTGTAATATAATTCCATAAAATGAAGATTGATATAGATTTTAAAAACATCAAATTCCATTGTATTAAAATGCTCATGAAGAATAATTTTTTTTCTATTTCTTAAAGGAACTCTCTTATCGTAAAATGTTTAAGACCGTATTATTCGAAGGAAGCCAAACGATTGGTCTCATTTAAAGTGCCAATGAAGACGAAAAGAAAGTATAAGAAACTTCTCGTCGGGGTCACCAAAATGTTAATGTTTTGTTTGGTGACCCCGACGTGACAGTCTGTTGTAAGATCCCCCTAATCAAGCCCAAACTAACCTCAATTCTCCTTTACATCTTTCTATTCACCTAAATATCTAATACAAACATTAAGTTGCCAAAGTAACTGTTACTAGTGAATTACTTTAAGCAATTTAAATTAAGTCATTGTGGTTCCCAAAGTGTAAAACTCTAGTTTTGCAAATGGTTGGAAGCACGTTCAACTACTAATTATTTTCATAGAAAACCTAGCTAAGCTAGAGGCACTTCAAAAAATAGATTCAACTTTCCTCTTTTAAAATTTAGCACAATTTTTGTGAAATTGTTTTAAAGCCACTCTCGAAATCTCTTGCCAATATGACTCAAAAGCCTTTATGGCAATGTTACCCCAAATACTAACAAAATGAATATTCTCTGCTGTTGTCCTCGATGCGCAATATCGATGCATACAAATCTTTGGAAATCCGTTCAACGGGCGAAAACCTCGAATTTCCTTTCCATTTGCGAAATCGAAAAGGCTCAGCGAGCAGAAACCAAAAAACTAAACTTTAATTACGCTAAAAGAGAGCTTCCTCTGCACCTCGATCCCCCGCTCTCTCTCTGGTTCTCTATGCAAACAATGAGCTTTGACCAATGCCACACCCACTTGGGCAATTTTCATTGCAATGGGGGATTTTTGCACCAAACTCGGTTAGAACAAAAAGCATTTAGCGTTTTCGAGTGTTTTTCATTAAACACGAAGGGCGAAAAATGTTTTAGAAAATACAGAAATGGCGACAGAAGAGGCGACAGCCGCTCGCTGACCAGAGTCCGTTGCGGCATCCAATAAACTGCAAGTGGGGGGAGAGGGTGAAAGTGGTTGGCGATAGCAGAAAGCAGGTTCAAGCTCGCTAAGTGGTCAGACGGGACAAGGAATCTCCACTAAGAGGGAGATGCGGAGAGTCACTAGTTAACTTGGTCAAGTGTGGAGGCCGCTCTGCTATCCAAGCGGAATGTGAAAGCCATCATCGTCATAGCCATCTCCATAACCATCTCCATAGCCATCTCCGTGGACATCGCCAGAGCTTAGAATGCGTGTCAGGCAGTCGGCACGTTTCTGTGCCAGGCACACACACACACACACACACACTAACACACAACTCGCCATTTTTACGGTCAAGCATGACCAGTCCAGACAGACTCACAATGTTTTTTCTAATTTCATTTTGTTTCTCTCACTCGAAATTCACTCTGGCTCTAACCATTTTTATTGTTCCCCATTCGTGGCCCACTTTTAATTGTGAAAAAGAAAACTGGCAAACTGGCAAACTGGAAGAGGAAAATCTTCCTGCACTTTGTATGCAAGTCGCAAGTCGCGTCTTCTATTTTTATGCCACTTTGGTTTTGTCATTCTATAATTCGTTTAACGGCGCGCCGTTTGCCGCTAGGTGGCGTAGTTATGGCCCTGTTGACCCAATTGCCTGGCCAGAAGGAGTTGCCAAGTGCAGATTCGCGTTCCATTTTTCTTCGTTTCTTTTGGGTTTTCCCCTTGAATTGCTGCAAGTGTGAACATTGTCTGTCTGAAGTGGTTTTTATTTTGTTTTGATTTTTATGCTTTTTCGTTTCTATTTCCTTTCGTCTTCCTCCACTTCCGACCCCCCGCCCCCCACCCACCGTTACCTGTCATACCAGCATCTTTTTAGCCAGCTACCTTGCATTTTTCTATTTCCGTTTCCGCAGTGCAAATATTTTTCGCAATGCGAGTTGTGCAAATATTTGGCTTATGCGTGGGATTTTTTGATTCCACTGGGAAAATGTGATACGATGTGATATCATGTCGACGTTGGAGGCGAAGGAGTTGACAGAGTTGAGTTACCTGTTTGTATAAGCAAGGGGAAAAAGTGTGCGAAAACGTACCTGAAACGAAAGGAAGGAAGAGATTACGTTAGTTGACTTTTATATTATTGGAATTGCAATTAATGTGAAAAGTTTGCGGTTTCTCTAGGACTAAGCGACTCAAATCATTTAAAAGGATGTGCAACCAAGCTGTAAGCTCTGAAAGCAAATCGAATTATTGATTCGATAAGTTTATCCTTTTCCATATATCGGTTAAGGATGTGCTCTTTTACCTTTTTTTTTATAAAAAAATAAACAGACTTCCTTTTAAGCAAAAAATTTGTTTTGATTCCACAAAGATGTCTCCATAATAAGAAATATATTTAACACAAGAACTCACAAATTTCTTTCAGGTGGTTAACATATCGTAAAAGTTTTAAAAAAATGCTTAACCAATTTTACATATTAAAAAAAAAAAGAAGGAAAATTGTGAAACATGCGAAAGAAACATTCTTCTAATTTTTCCCATAAAACACTCATAAAACTAAACTCAAATTAATCATTCTATCATAAAGGGCACTCTGTGCAAAAAAACACATACACACACACACACATACACACAAATTTTGCCATGAGACAATAAACTTCAAAATTTTTCTCATGAAAAATTGTAGATTAAATGCATGATAAAATCTGGCGACTGGCAGACAAAAACTTCAAATAGACAGCAAAAAAAAAAAAAAAAAACGGCCTAGGAAAATTTGTCAACTCTACAGGAAGCCGGAAACTAGCAACAGTTGTTGTTGTTGTTCATGTTGCTGCTGTTTGCTGCTGGTGCCAGCAATTTTTGTTGTTTTTCCTTGGGACCTGAAAAGCTCCCTTCGGCGGGGTTATAGCTTACATATATATATATATATATATATCTGTATATATAGTATATACTGTGTTGGTTTCCTATGTCTGTTTTCTTTTCTGGTTTTTGTTCTGGTTCTGTCACTCCCGTCGTCGTCGTTGTCGTTGTCGTAGCTGTCGCCGTGTGCAATCATTGCAGGTTCAATGTACTACCTGAGATACAGATACAGATGCGAACAGGAGGAACATGCATAATGTATGTAAATTATGGCATAACAAACAGAGAACACCATGAAAAAGAGATAAAGTGAGAGAGGGAGGGAGCAGGGTATGCAGGTGACGTTAAGTGTGAAAGTTGCCATATTAACCACCTGTGGCATTTTCTTTTCTTTCCTTCAACTCGCGAAAGCAAATGTGTTTATTATGTGTTTGTATTTGTGAGTTGTCTAATGGGTCGTATGTGTGATATACATAATATTAAGTAAATAAATGTTCCCCGGCGAATTTCCCCACATCTACGGTTTAAGGTTAGGGTGGAGGAATTTTTTGCATAGAAAAATAAGTTGCTTTGACATGTGGCACAGTTGGAACACTTTTTATTCTCCTACCTATGTTTTTCTTTTTATTTAGTTATTTATTTGTTTATTTTTGTTAGGCAGGTTCTGTGTATTGTGTTCAGATGTGTGTGATAGTCAAGCACATTGAGACGTTTGATGGTTGGGGCAAGGATATTTGCATAGATGGCATAATAGAAAATGAATAAGACATGAGGCATAAAGGAAGAGAGAATTGTTAAAGGTTTTACTCATATTTCTTCAACTTGACGACGATTTAACAAATGGCAAACAAATTTAAAAGAATGAAATATGACATATTCATTACAATAGATTAAATTTTGATTATCTTAATTGATTTTCAATACTTTTTGCATTTGATGAAACATAAATTTATGAATATAAGAAATTTGAACTAACCCAGAAAATATCTAACTTAAAACCTATTGAAACTATTCTCTCATCTGGTCTCAGTGGCAATTTGTGAACCTATTTAAGAATAGTTATAAATATTATAGACAATAATAATTAATCACGAGCACTAGCTACAAGGCCTTCCCCTCTAGAAACTTATAACTTCTTTTCTAATTTGTGGAAATTTCCATGGTCCTGTTCAATGTCAACTTATCTTGTGAAAAAAAAGGAAAAGTACCGAGTGCCTACAGTTGAAATACTTTGCCCCTAAAAACTTTGCCTTTCACTTGGAAACTTTTCAATTCTCCCATTCGGCTAACTCACTCAATTCGATGTGTCCCCCTTTCGGAGCTTACAAATTATTTAGGCAATTTCCATTTCTGTGTTTTTTTCCTCTTTTCTTCGTTCTGCACATTTTCATGTGTGTCCCAAGTGCACGAGCTGAATTGTGCTTTTCTCTTTCTCCTTTTTCCTTTTTCCATTTTCCGAACTGAAAACTACTTTAAATAATGAAGCTATTTTCGCGCTCAATTCCCATACGCAGCCAATCACTTCAGACTGTGTGTTGGCCCCTGAACGACGGAGAGCATCCCAACAACAAAGGGCCGAACAATGCCAAGTTCCTAAGCGAGCTTTGGTGCCTGCACTTGCCCTTAGCCCACAGCACTTCAACTCCACCTCGCCCCCGCCTCTTTAACGAGAGAGAGAGATGGGAAAAAAACTTTAGTCTAAATCAATAAAAATCCTTTTGGCGCGCTCGCGTATTATCTGCTCCTGCAGGTCGCTCTCATATCTTCATAATCGCCAACAGCATCGTTGGCCATAACGTGTCCTGAACACGTTTCGCGCATAAAGCAGTCAGAATGCGGTGAGGCAGATTGCTGCTTGTGGGGAGACGGTGGCAACTGGGAGGGGGAGTGGGGAAGGCGTTATCAGCATGCTTGGCATTCATAAGATCTCTGAATCGAAAGCTATAGCCAAACGCTGAGCTACTTACACAACATGCAAGAGGCAAGAACGCGGTGGTGAATCTGGTGGGTAGACAATAAGTGGAGCAGGAGTTGGTGCAGGAGCAGAAGAGGGCCTAGGTCTTCCTGCATTGTGTCAGCATTGAAGCGGCAACAACGCAGACACCGACACCGAGAGCGAGACCGAGACCGAGACCAACAACCTGCTAAGGCTCGCAACCAAATATGCTCGACGTACATATTACCTGTCTTTTGTGTGTGTGTGTGTCTGTCCCAACATTTACTACCTCCCCCAACCTGCCACAAAAGACCTCCCTCCCCCTACCCCTGTGTCAAAGGGAAAGGGAAAGCAAGTGCTTGCTTTTGGCACGACAAAGTTTTCAATAAACTCCCTCAAGCGTGTGCATTAAGTGCAGTGAGGGAAGCCAAGTCAATGTGTTGGCATCTATCTGTGTGTGTGTGTGTGTGCACACTGGGGCAAAGAGTGCTCAAATTATTTGCCTCCAAAAAAGAATTATATTTTTTTGATTTAGTATTTAGTGAATAATAAAGAATTGGATCTATTTTAGCATTTATCGAAATCCATATACCTCAACTTTTCTTTATTTAAAGATTAATGAGAAATATCGATATATTCTTCAGAAATATATTCGATATTTTGGGATATATCGTATTCATCTAATCATTAGTCTGATTTATGTGTCTTTGAAGTGTAGGTAACCTTTGCATTTATCTATGAAGAAGTAGTGTAAAAAGTATCGACATTTGTTTGATGTATAAAGTTCATTTGTCGATATTTACGGTTTATCGATAAATACCGAGCACCAATGCATGGGATTCGTATATATTTAGATCCAATCATTTATTTATTATACTAATCTTCAAGAAGAATTGTTTCGTCATTTATTTCTAGTATCACACTGTCATCTGATTCTTTCGTACTAAAAAAACTCTTACAAGAAACGATTGCTACGACATCTATCGTGCGATTCTTTTAGTTTGCAGATCTATCGCTTGGAAATTATTTGTTTCCATTTCCCTATTTACCATAGACTCCAAATGTCTAATCAAGAAGTAAACTTCATTGGGACTAAACTTTAGTTTGAATCTCTTCTCCAAAGCACACACTTTGCCATTTGAGCAGATTTCGATGGATAACTTGGTAAGTCGCTGCATCAAAGAGTTTTTCACTGTAATTCTATGTAATTATTCTGATCAAAATTGCATACATTTCATGACACTGTGCAACATCATTGGCCGCATTGTGGTAGCCACATCTTCTTATTTGTTTCTTTCTTTTTAGCTAGCTTTCCTTCCTGTGTGGTTTCCACCAACCACCAGACCCACCAGAGCCACCCTTTCCACCCATTAGGGGCCACATAGCAATTTGCATGGCTTGAAATTCGAATTTGAAATGGAAAAGTAAATCGTGTAATGTGCCCTGCAAGAAATTGCCTAATGCCCCGACGCTCAGTGGCATTCTAGGGACTAACCGGCGAATAGAATGGACCCGACGACATGGAAGGGGGGAGGGGGCCAGCGAGTGTGTGTTAGGGTTGGTTATGTTCTGGCAATTTCAGGCCGCAAAAGTGCGCCGCGGGATAACCTAAAACCAGAAGCAATGGTGGCTAGAGACCTACACTAAGACCGGCGGAGGCAGAGGCTGAGGCAGACCCGCGTAACGAGGCGAACGTGAGCTTTGAGCATGGCCATTTATGATGACGCTGACGACGATGAAGGCATTGCCACTTGTTGTGGTTGTTGCTGTTGTTGTTGCATGTGAAATAGCAGCAGGTGGTGCAGCATGGTGGACTTGATTGCATGTTGAAAGATGGTATGGAATCGTTTTTTTTTTGTGGATGGGGGCATTGGCTGCGTGTTGATTTTAAACTTAGATAAATAAACTTCAAGTGAAAAGAGAAACGAGAGAGGGAGAAATTTATTAAAAACCAGAAACCAGTGTGTGGGAGCACTACAAATGTCCCTGACAGGGTGGACAAGAGAAGGGGGGAAACCCCCATCATTGTTGTGGCCCCGGCTTGATTAAATGCACATTTTTGTGCACAGTTTTTAACACGTTGTTGTTTAAGCGCAAACAAAAGCCAACGGCAACAACAACAACAACCCATAAAAATAGAGCGCAAAAACTGTCCAGTCCACTACAGTCCAATCCCCTCTCTCCCACCGGTCTCGCTGTCTGTTCTTCCAGTAATTCTCCACTCCATTGTCCACTCACGAACGTAACAGCCATGTTGCCATTCACTGAGCCCAATGAATTCAAGCATTCAAGCGTAGCCATCCTTCCATAAAACCGAAAGAAATGGGGGAAAAAAAACAGCAACAAAATGAAACTTTCCCCTCTTCCCACCTCTCCGCCGATGGGAAAATCGGGATGAGAATGTGCAGAACGAAACCGAAACACTTGCAAGCACTTGAAAACTTGGCCAGCCATGTGACAATTGTCAGAGTGCGAAAAACGATAATTTAAGTTCTCTTCACCCACAAAAATAACCAATAATCAAACACAATTCGAAGCCAACGAAAATAAAGTGCAAAAACTATTGCCAGAAATCAATCTGAAGTTGCGTATAAAAAACGGGAGAATCTGACATTTTCCCAGTCTTTATATAACCATTGTGGGGCATGCTTAAATTAAGGTGATATATGGAGATAGTTGACCGATTCATGAAGAGAGTCTAGTATTTCTATTACCACTTTTAGTCCAAATAAACTGTGAGAAAATCCAACAAAAATGAAGAAGAGTATTGCAGCCCTTTTTTCAATATTAAAATAAAGAACATGTCGAAAAGGTTGAGTATTATTAACATTAAGGAGATTAACATTATTATTAACATTCCGAGAATGAGAAAAGTTGGGTGTCATTTTATTTCTACTACCAAATGAGTAGCGATTTTTCATTATTTCTGATAGCATTGAGCAGAGTCATATGACTGAGTAAAAAAAGATCATTCCTTATGAAGAAACTGTTATTTAAATTAAAGAAACCAAACAATGATTGGATCATTTAAATTGGATAGTTAGTCGAAATCAGAAATCAAATGAAATATTTGAAGCGATCAAAATTGAATTGTAAACATTGGTAGAATTTATTACTTGGTAACACAACAAAAATGGCATTGATATGGCAATTCTTCCCTCATTACTTTTAATGATTGGCAACTCTATTCAGATGATTTCTGTCAAAATATTCTTCGGCCTCTGCAAATCAACCAAACGAACGCATTGAAGTTTAATCTATTTCGATTGCACTTAAAACAAATGTAAGGTATTTAAGAGTTAAGGTTTTTAAGGGTATTAAAAAATCGTTATTGTTTTGTGTGCTCTCAATCGAGCATACGTCACTTTAGTGCCAGTTTTTGGCTTTATTTCAGATTGGAATTCGTTTTAATTTTCGTTTTTTTTTTTGGTTTTTTGCTGTCCTTAGTTCTCAGGTTTTTCGGTTCTGTTCCGGTTTTTTTTTTTGTTGCTGTGTCTTTCCTCTCCCCCTCTCCCTCTCTCTTTATATTCTCGATGTTGTTGTTGTTTTTTTTTAGGTAGCCTTATTGTTTCGTACTCAACGACAGCCTCAAGCAAAATTATACGCATGAGCGCCACGGAAATGGCAAACTTTACAACGACAACAGCAACAACAACAGCAACAACAACAATTGCTGCTGCAACGGCAACGATGCAAAAAAGGAAACAACTGGCAAAGGCAGCGCCCAAATTGAAAGCAACACCAAAAAGTGTTGCCAACATTGCGAGTTTGAGCTCTGAGCTCCGAGCTCTGAGAAAGACGAACAAAAAAGTAAAATGCAGCACACAGGCCCATAACATTTGGCAGTATTGCATGCAATGTACACACACACACACACACACACACACACACACTCTTAGGGAGTGTGGAGGGGAAAAAAACAAAAGCTGCCACGCCCACCCAACACCTGCCATGCACCATGCACGGACTGTGCCCATTTGCTTTGACTCTGGGCATGTCGACTCATCTACATACATACATATATAAGTTTGTTTGTATATGTTTCTGTAATTGTCCAAACGGGTCAAGTTAGAGTATTACCAAGTTCCTCTCGAATCTCTTTGAGACTTAACACTTAAGTGAAATGTGATCTCAGTTGTGATCTGCAGAGATTAAACAGTTTCAAGATGGTTTTTATGATTTTCATGCGATCTAAAAGATCACGATCTTTATGTTTTGTGACATTTCGAAAACCTCAGCTCAATGACTAAATTCCATTCTAGCTTCTCGTTACGATACACTTATTTAAAACATCGAATCGTTAAAACTGAAAAAGGACTTTTGATTTACCACTGCTACTCTGCTAATTCAGTTGAAGAAAAGTGTTTTTGAAATAATATTTATTCAATATCTCGCAATCGTAAGATATGAACTTTGATAGAATTCAATTTAATATATGATATGAAAAATTAAGACTCTTTGATAGAATTATATGTAATATAAAAGCCAATTTTTTGTTCATGGTAATTTTTAACTGGATATGGAAGCGGATACATATAAACTTTTATATCATTCGCAAATTTTCTTTCTATACAGAATTTACTATAAATGAAATAAATTTTACAAAATGCTGAGGTCTTAAGTTCAGTTTAAAATAACTTACACAACAAAATATGGATGTAGAAAATGAATAAATAAATCTAAATATTATGTGTTGAAGATCTTCTTAGCTAGTAATCCTTTCTTTCTCTATTTTAATCGAGTATTAAACTAATTGAATATAATATATTATAATACTAAAATAATATATTAATTAATTTATAATATTAATAAAGAAATAAATAAATAAATATTAATAAAATACTATTTGTCGTTGTTCATGCAAGAAACTTTCCCAAAATGTGACTAATTCCTTCGCTTACCACATTTAAGGTTAACTAAATGAAGGGTATACAAATGTCTACTACCTCACAATTTGGTAGCTCCGCTTTTTGCATGAAAAGGTTTTGGTTTTTTTTTTGTTTTGTTGCTTTTTCGTTATGTTGGCCAAAAATGGCAACGGATTAGCTTGCAATGGCAAAACATTGACAGACAAAAGCGCGAGACGATGACGGGCAGAGAGTGTAATAGTAAAAGCAAACAAACAAAGCCAAAGTGACCCCGAAAGGAGTCTCGATGGGTGTGTGTGTGTGTGTGGTGTGTGTGTGTGGGCATTGGCCAAATGCGGTTCTTGGCCGCATGACAGGCAACAAAACCCTTTCACTTTGATATGCCAGTCCAAAAAGCTGAGCTGCTGCCAAACTACTGCCAGGATTAGTGCCACTTACTGACTGTTGCAGTTGCAGTTGCACCACCATCAGCAGCAGCAGCAGCAGCTGCAATATCATAAAAAGCAACAGCTTTGGCTATGGCTAAACGCCATAAAAGTGATTCTCAGATAAAAGTTGAGTTCAACTATAGGCCAAAAACCGACAAAGAGACAGACATATAGACAGACAGACAGATGGATTAGGCAGTCTTCGTTCCGAGAGTAAAGTTATTTGAGCCTTATCTATGAGCAGATGTGAAAGCTGGACTCCGACTCCATCTCCGACTCCGAGTCCGTCTGGTCTCAATGTTCACTGAGCTCATAAATTAATTGCTAAGCCAAGTCAAGGCGAGTCAAGAGTTGGCTTTTAAGGCAGGCTACTGCTGCATAATTGATGTTAGCTTTCCATTTTAGTTGACAGCCGCGTGCGTTCATTGCACTCGCCGTGACGACGACCCACTAACGTGGCCCGAAACCGTGGGGATGGGGGAAACTAAGGCTAATTGAACAGCCAGTTACTCAAACACTCTCTCGTTGCCGTCGTCGTCTTCTTTTTGCCGTGAAACACGCTTCATGTGATCCGTTGTTTGCCTCAATTGACAGTAATTAGATTGATTGCTCGAGTAAAAATGTGCAGCGCCATCTAGTGACAGTTTATGCAAATTATTATCCAAGGCGTGGCATTGATTAATACCAAATGGCGAAAGTATTTTCTCACTTTTAGGCTATGCAGCTGGAGAAAATCAGGTTTATGGAAGATTGTGGCAAACATTTTTCCAGTTTCCATTTCTGTTGAGTGGAAAACCAATTAGATGATATCTTTTTATAAGTATTTCCCAAAGCATTTCCATTGCCAACTGCAAATTTTTCTTATCATAGTTTTAAAATGTAAGAACTCTCCTTTTAATTAGCTTGCTTCTCTTTGGATTTTTCCGTTTATACATTTTAATTTGTTGCATCTCCTAAGTGAAAGTCAAGCCAAGTAAAGTTTTCTTGAAAATTTTTCTCTTAATTATTTATTAATTTTTCCTGCAGACATTTTGACAGTTTGATGAGTAAAAATATTTGTGGCATTTGCAGTTTTTTTTTTTTTTTTGTATCGTAAATTCAATTAATTACAAGAAAATATTTATGGACTTGAACTGCAGGCCAATGGCAATGGCAAACGGAAAATGGCAAGAAAAATGTGCACACAAAAAAGGAAAAACCAGTTTGGAGGGAAATGTTTTTGCTTCGTGCAAACATTTTTTTGTAATGTGACAAAATAGCTGAGGAATTTGTTTATTAATCGAAGCAATATGCAATATAATTCAGATGGAAAGAATTTGAAATGAATTTTTTTTTAGGATAGAGACAAAACTTTATATGGGAAGCATCAGAAGGACTTTGGGGAATTTTTCCAGGCTTCCGTTTGACTCAGAAAGGTTGCTAAATTATAGTCGTAGATTCAATTGATGACTCCTTTTATTTCCTCTTACTCACGCCATAAAATTAAATATCTATCTGTTTTATGAACTACTAAAAGTTAATGGCATATATAAAATAAAATAATATTTATGGCTTATTAATGACTAAGAGCCACAGGCTGTCTGACCTTCCCAAGGCCAGCCACATAAGGTTGCATCGATCCGTATTATTTATGCCATTTTTAGCACCAAAGTTGACATTGAGATCGTTGAATTACTATGCCGATCTCGTGTCCTGGCTCCTCTTTAAAAGGGAGTCTCAGCTTTAATGTTTTAGGCTAATAACTTATTCCATGGCATGGTATAAATTTTTTGTAATGCCCCTCAAAATACAAATTGCCTAGAATTCTGTGTGGCACGCTTTGGCTGTGCATGTGGGCCCTCCCCTCCCGCGCAGTCCCCCCTTCACCATGTCACGTAATTGTCTCAATTATTCACCAAAATGAGCCGCCGCCATACCGCTGTGTGTGTGTGTGCCTCTTTGTATATATATATACTTATGTTTGCTACTGATTTCATATGCGCCTTGTCTGCACCATAACCTCACCCCCAATCCCCCCCCTCCTGCCACAGATGCTTCACTTGCTTCACTGTTTGCATTTGGGAGAGAGAGCCTCGCGCTGCAAATTACATTTGTATGCGTTTTGTGCACGCATTGCAATCGCTGCATATAAATTGAGCCGCAAATGCAAAGCCGCAACAATTGTTGCCCCCCTCTACCACCCACCCTCCCTCCCTTCCCACCCCTCAGTCATTAATGTGCCTCGCCATGATGATGACTATCTTATGCTTATACATGTTGACTGACTTGCAGCTTAGGGTGAAGCAAGAGGAGAGACTGGGGGGTGAGAGGGGGTGATGGGGACTGTGCTCCACTTTCTGACTAAGCGACTTGAAATGCTGTTTGCTTGGTTGAACGTTTGACGACGGACCATGTTGACTCCGCTCGATTTATTTGGCGCTGCGATTTACATTAAATTTCCCATATGCCGCTCCACGTTCAATCATTGGACATGATTTTCGGATAGTGCAATGTAGCAGTGGTTAGTGGCCAACAGGCTAACCAACCAGCTGACTAGTTGCTTTAGAGCTATGTAATTAGTGGAGACCAACCCCATGCTCCCTGCCCTCTCCCTCTCCCTCTCCCTCTCTCTCTCTCTCTCTTGGTCATAACTCAGAGTCGTGATTTGGCTTTGATTTGGTCAGTGTTTGAGTTGATTGTTGTGGCTACAATTCCTCCAGCTATATATCTCTTTCCCTCTCTATCTGTGTGTGTGTGTGTGTGTGGTTATAGATATGCCAGTGTATGAGCAATTTATGAATTTGATGCAATTTCCGGTATACATTTCGGTCTATAAGTGTATACAATTGAAACCAATTTGAAATTTCAGATTTCGGACAATGGAACATGTGATAAGACATCAAAAGTTTTGACTTTGTAACACTAGTCAACACATTTCTCTTTCCTCAAAATGAAAGGGAATTGTATTACCAATCATTTGACTTATTAAGGTTAACTCGCTTAAGTTAACACCTTCAATTGATGTTCCTTTACTTAGTATTACTTATATGTTTATGAATTGTATTTTAAACAAATATAAAATATTAATATTTCTCTTAAATATTGCATGAATTTCTGTCGTTTAATTCCACAACTAACAGAAAATTGTAATAGTACGCAAACATTTCCAATTTATATGTCAATATAATGAAGCAATAAATTAATTAATTATTGAATGAATACATATATTAACTAAAATGTCATTTTACAAAATTACTACATAATTTGATATCGATTTATGATGAGAACAATTGGAATTTTAATGAAAACAGAGGCGAATAATGTAAATATTCTCTATTTTAAGATGAGAGGAAAGAAGATATGAAGAAAGCGAGTTGATTTTAAGAAGTGAGCCAAATAATACAAGTTTTTTATAAGTTTTTCTCCTTCTACAATTTCACTGGATGCCTAATTAATTGCTTCAGATGTAAGGGAATTTAGATATCTGAAGAGAAAAAGAAGCTAGTTATCTCTACTTCAAAATGTTGCCACACATCTCACGCTGATGCTGACTCATATCAGCAATTTCATAATTTCTACTTAATTCCCTACATATATGCATATTAATTTGTTGTTTCTGATCTCTACAAGAAAAGTTCAAGTGGACTCTTTGTACTGCCCTCCACTCTGTGGCATCGTGAACTCTACTCAATTGAGAACTCCGAATTGAAATAGTTTTGTGGCAAATTCCCAATTTGGCCTCCACCAATAACTAATTGACTTTGATGGACATTTTGCATATAGCCCAAAATGAATTATAATTATTATAACAATTTCTGTTCTGGTAATCAAAGCAACCAACTGTCTCTACCCTCACTCACTCACTCAATTGAAGGTTTTTTCTCAACAAAAAAAAAAAAACAAAAAAAATTCTATGCATATGGAAAGTTAATCATTAAAAACGACTCTGGGGCAAAGGCATTTTAAGTGAGTTAATTGTTGGGGAGGATGGGGGAAACAACAACAACAACAACAGGAGCAATTTCAATGCACAAACGAGGCCATAAGTTATGCCATTTTGTGTGGCAGGCATCCCCCATTTCCCCCCATCCCCATTCCCCCTCTGGCCCAACCCCCTTGACTCTCAATTGAGAAGTAGGAGCAAACAAAAGTAAAAAAAAAAAAAACTACAGGAAAATGTTGTTAATTACGTTTTCATACACAACAACAACAACAATTTGTAGCCCTTGCAACAGTCTGTGCAAAAAGCATACACCCCACTTGTCGAGTAAAATGTTAAAAATGCACAGCAAAATAGTTTAGCAAAAATGTTCATTTGTTGTTGTTGTTCTTGTTGTTGGCTAGAGCATGTGCCATTCATTTGTGCATACACTGAGAGAAAAGTAAGTGAGGCAACCAAATTTTCAATTAGTCTTTGCTTAACAGTAAAACAATTAGAGATTTTCTCACAGTGTACTCATTTTGATAGTCTACATAAACTATAATTTCAAAGACCATTGAAAAGTTCTTTTATTTATTTGGAAGTTATTCCAAGCTTAAGTAGAATTCATCTTAATGAAAGTTTTTATTGTTAGTATAGAAAAAATTCGAATATTACTGCAGAAAGTCCAATTTTATATAAATTTCGATCTGATATAAATGTCATATAATAAATTCGAAATCGAAGTGTTAATTTTGGTCCATAGCTATTGTAGTTATCATTGTTATATCCTGGCAGATCTGAGCTCTTGAAACTTGTAATTAATAGAAGAACTTTTCACCAAAAAGAAAAGTTTTTGAATTTTCCTACTTTAAAAACCGATTAAATTTAGCTTTTCTACATTAATATTTTTTGAGTTTTAAACTAAAATGTGCGGAGTTTTGTATAAGACAACACAATCTAACAGAATATTTCGCACACATCTCTAACTGCATCCAATTGTAAGAACAACTGACAATTATTACTTTTGGTATATGACAGAATTATCATTAAATTGAGATTGATAGATTTCCACAAACTTTTATTTAGAAGATTAAAAATTAGATTTGCTATGTTGATTTTTGTTTGCCAGTGTAATCAATGAATTTAAACATGCATTGCCCTTTTAACTGTGTTTTATTCCCTATATGCCATACCTACACACACACACACCTTTATATTTTAGCCTTTTTTATTTCTTTTGTATCTGTAACCATTGCTAACGGCCTCATACACACATAGATACATTTGCAGTTGCAGTAACTGTTACAGAGATGCAGCAAAAAGAGGCGAATTCACAGGGAGAGAGAGAGAGAGGGGCGATAAAGAGGGACATTTGTAACATTTTCTGGCCAAGGGGCATGGACGATATTTTTGTGGGGCATGGTCATGTCCAATGTGTGCCACACAAAATTTGCAACTAATTGCGGATTATCTCTTTGGATCTGCCAGTCTCTGTATGTATGTGTGAGAAGCGGCACATACATACACTCATACATAGATGTTAGTATATATTTATGTCTCTGGGGATTGTTTAATATACATTTTTAGGTCACACTTTAATAGAGCTTTAACATATAACACACAAAGAGCTCTTTAAAACCCATGGAAACCATGAATAGAAATTAACTATTTAATCTTTTATCTATCAATAGATAAACTGCAATGATTTTTACTATGAAAATAGCCATTTCAACTTTAGAGAGTAAGCATAGTCGCAAAGTCATCAATAAATTGCTAGATTCAATAAATTTCTAGTATAAAATCAGGATTGAGATCCAAAGATTTACTAAATAAAAAGTTTCATTTATTATAAGAAAAGTTGTAATACTTTTGAAGCAATCGGCGCTTAATATTTTATATAAATTTTATTAAATTGAGAGACATAGATTATGTAGACTTAGTTTCTCGATGGTTATCCAACACTCAATTTAGATTATGTAGACTTAGTTTCTCGATGCTTATCCAACACTCAATTTAATGGGACAGTTTTTCCAATTTTCTTTAATTTGTTTGTCTCTTATTTCTTTCTTTATCTGAATAGCGATGAAGACTTATATTGATTGATGGCCTCATTGATGACAGTTGCCAAGCTCTTGATATTTTTGAGTAACCCTTTATATAAGTATCTCAAATAAATTAACTTTATGTAGTCCAAATGAAGAATTTAATTTAGTATCTCCGTTAGATTAGTCGCTTTGAAATTTCGATTACGTAAGATAACTGTTGCACTCCAAAATGTTTGTATTCACACAATTTTTAAATTGATTTATAACTGTTTGTAAATTCAACAATTCGTTCCTTTTTGGAAAACTCCACACAAGCATACATCGACTGTTTTTGCCTTTGTATTTTGCAAATGTTTCCCCATTTTCAAGCAATTCATTTCTAATTGCTGGTAATTGTCTACTCCTTCCATACTTCCATACTACATACAACAATTCGCAACAGCTGTGAGACCTAGAGACCCACAAAACTGAGCAACAACAGCAACAAAAAGTAGCGTGTAATAGCAAATTATGTTGCAATTACAAAAGCAGCACAAAAGCAAAGTGAACAACATGAGCAAAAAAGAAAAAAAAAAAACAGAAAAAGAAGAAAAAACACAAAAAGAATTGAGAAAAGTTGAGAAAACAACAACAACAAAAGCAACACATTTAGCTGGCACATGAGAATTGTGCACATGTTGAAGTAAATAGAAGAAGCCTAGCCCCTCCCCCCACTCGCCCACACCGCCTCCATCTTCCTCCTCACCAAAATTCCCTTCCACCTGAACGAACATCTCTAATTCTCTGTAGTTGAGGTTCTCTAGCTACACTTGAAAAAAACTTGGTTCAAGATATTTCATATTTAGAGTAACCAACGGCGAAATAGATGGAAGATCAGTTCCAAAACTCTAAGAAATGTATCTCGTAAATTTGTATTTTTATCACAGCAAGAACTCACTTAAGATATAGTTACATGGAAATCGAAAATAGTTTTTTCTTAGAAGTCTCCAAAGAACTTAAGAACGTTGAGGATAATTTTCTTCCCAGATTTTAGAGATAACTTCAATCAATCCAATTTTCATTGTTTTATGAATTTTCCATTCTCAGTAAAAATTAAATTAGCAGATTTCTGCCCAATGTTCGATTATAAAATTCAGTATAGTGCAATTAAGTTAATTGAAATAAACTAAACTATTTTTTACTGTGTACTGAATATAAGAATTCAATGAATACAAAATTCGTTATTTTTTTTAAACAGTAGTGGGCAAAATTATTCTTCAATTTTACAATCTAAATAGTTAAAATTGGTATAGTTTTTTATATATTTTTCAAAGTGCATTTGGATAGATTTTACAGCCTAATTATTTGTACACTAAACTTGAGTTTCAAACTAAAGCAAACCAAACCAAAAACGGAAACCGAAGAAATATCAGAACTTTGACATGAAGATACCCTGTAAAAAGTGGAGTTGGAATTTTGAAAATCTAAAAAGCTTATGAATCTAGCATCTAACTCATTTTTTGCCAACGCTATTAAATTTTATATAGTGATATAAACTGATTGTGTCTGCTTTCAAGACGAGATCTTTCCCATTGAATCTACTATGTATATCTCTTTTGCTACTTGTAACTTTTCTCCGCCATTTTATATACCCATTTATTCAATGGTTACAGAGAAACAGACAAAAATAAACTAATTCAATTGGTTTGTTTGAGCAAAACAAATTGCAGGAAATTGTCAAGAGAAGAGAAGACATCGGTTCCACCTTGAATACGGCTTTAATCGTTGAGAGAGTTGAAAATGTGTAAAACGCCTACACTGCACAGCAAACAATTTAATTTATGTCAATTAAAATGACAAAAAGGTGCCACGAGGAGATCGAGGGGGAGAGGAAGAGGATGTGGAATCGACCCCTGTCGCTTTACTTGTCACTTGAGCATTGCCTTGAGCTATGATTAGTTATAAAATCTATGACCTCAAGTTTTAACTTTTGGTTTTGTTGTTGTTTATGTTTTTCCTTACTGGCTTTCACCAGCCACGCCCACTATGCCGCCTTGGCATAATTGCTAGTTTTAGACCTTTCCTCATGGGTAACAAGCAACCAACCTCACGTTCGTTCGTTCGTTTTTTTTTTGTCCCTTATAATTAATTCAACTTTTTCGTTAGCTACTTTTATGTTTTCTTTCTCATAATTATTATGCAGCACTTTTGATATGGTTTTTCCCCGTTTCGAGTTAAAAAACAAGACTGAAAGAAAAAACATCAACAATTAACTTTGTTTTTCCGCAAAAGTTGTTCCGCCCCCGCCCCTCGTCCCCTTTAGATCGTGTGTTTTCCTTTTGATATTTCATTCTGTTTACAGGAAAATATTTAAATCATTGTATCCAAACGGGGGAATACAAATATTTATTTTAGTTTTCAAGAGCCTGAGAATGCTGAGATTGACCATTGTTGATAGGAGCATAGGATAGGAATGCTTATAAAGGTGAATAAGCAATATTTTCACAATATTTTTAAGTGGCCAGCTAGATGGAACATTTTGTTCTTGTCATCTAATTGGGAGAGTCAGGTAACTTGTTAGATATTCATCGCCACCCTTTCGAGTTCTCAACTTGTCATCTAATTGTTGAAAATTACACTGAACTGCATAAAAGAACTAACAATTCGCTATGTGAAATATATCACATGCATCTCATAAGAACTGTGTGAACTTCTAAAGATTTTCCAACATTTAAATCAAAATAAATCTATTATATAATTCTGAGGTTTCATTAGGGATTTTCAGATTAAATTTCGTATTAAAAATCAGCATCATTTAACCACCAATTAGTTAAAAAGAGATTAAAGATAGTATATACTATTCCTGTTCATCTCTGATTGGGTTTAAAAAGATTAAGAAACTGTCTCTAAATTTGTGGTCAAGAATTCTTATACTTAGAACGAATAATAGAAAAAATTGAAGTAAGAGTAACAACAATTGAACTATTAAAACATATATTTTTGATGGATGGAAAGATTTAATATACTTTGGTGTGACTTTGCATAGCTCAAGAAATGTTAATAAAACCAATTTTCTCCAGAGGGTTTCAAATGGTGGCAAATCATGGTTATATGGCTATAATGTGGTAAGCAAACCTTAGAGTTAGTTACATTTTCAATGAGCCAAATGCAGTAAGATTCCCTTTAATGAGTCGAACACTTTTACATGAAAACTTTTTTATTCTTGTGGGCTCTGTTCAATAACTAATTGAAAATTGTTTATAAATAATTCTAACCAATCTTTCAGAGCAAACTTTATGGCTTTTTCTCCTCCTTCAATGTACATTAAATATTTTTGGGGAATCATTGAAACTTTTTGTTGATTGAAAAGAGAACAAAAATCAATTCAAACATTGGCTAATGAATGCTTTAACCCATTTCAATCAGCGTCATGTCAAATCAGAGCGGAAATATTTTATAAACATATTCATTGAACAATAAAAAAAACGAGAAAGAAAAAAAACACGAGATGCGGCATAAACAATGACAAAAAACTAAAAGTAGAAAAAATACAAAACGACAGAAATGAGAGTAAGAGAGAAATGCCAGAAGAATTAAAGGAAATTAAATTGATGGAAACTGGAGATGGGATTGTTGTTAGTGTATTGTTGTGGGCGTTGCATGTTTCTTGTCAGTTGTCATTGATGGGTAAACAAAGCGCAACTGCAACTAGTGCCACAAGTGCTGGTGGAGGGGGGAGTAACCAGAGGGAACCGCAGAAGGACAGAAAGATGCATAAATAAACAAAAACCCAACAAAAAACAAAGCGAACACTTGAGTGTGGAAGCCACTTGGCTGTGTGTGTGTGTGTGTGCCACATGAAGCATGCCACCGATGAGAAGAAGGCACATTCCCAAAGGGAAGGAGTAGAGGGAGAGAGAGATTGGAGAATGTCGAACAGCATCCGACCAATGATTCCGGCAGCTTTCACAACAGAATTCAGAGCTCACTATGAATGGGACTATGCTATGATGCGGATGCTGGATATGATGATGATGATGATGATGATGATGAGACAGAGAACGATAAGAGTTGATGCTGGTTATCATAGAGAGAGAGAGAGAGAGAGTGGGATATTGTCACTCCACCAAATGGTTAGAAGATTTATGCAAACGCCCCCTAAAATAAAAATGTCAAGAGTTCACTGCTGCCCCCCCGTCTAATTATCCCCCCAACCAAAAAAAAACATGACTAATTAGGGTATAATAAATATTGCAGTAATATGGGATTTCCAACATCTCCTCTGACATTTACCACTTGGCAATGCAAAGCTCGGCACTTGTCTGGCATTGAAGTGGATCCCTCTCCACCCACTCCCCTCCCCTCCCCCACACTGAACATTTGTGGAATGTTGCAAAAGTAGCTCCACTTTAGTGTTCCATATACACAAAAGCAATCAATAAATATTTTTTTAGAAATTAATCGTATGGGGAGAGGATGAGAAGAGAACCAATTCGAAATACAAATAATAATGAACAATGAACAGCACAAAGGGCTGACTCTAGGATAAACAAAATGTGAACGAGGGGATCAGAAATCGAAACAGAACACATTGTTGCCACAAGAAGCAAGATGCAAGCTGTTGTCCGCCTCAAGTATGTTTTGAGGTATGCAGAACGTGGAGACTTCCCCCCTCCCCAGTTGATTGATGGGGAAAGAGGGGAAAGAGATTCCAAAGTGTTGTTGTTTTCAGCTGATGTTATATTTAGACATAAGAACAAAAATCTTGAAAGAGATTACCATAGAGAAAGTGTTCGGGGGATCAATCATGACAAATGATAAAGGATTTGATTCGATTGGACTAAAAATATTTAGTATGGATAATTAACTTAATAGATCGTTCATATCGATAGGGTTTCCATCTTTGAAGCTCAGGTAGCCTTTGACGTTAATGTCTATAAATTATACTTCATTTCAGACATCAGTTTCGACTAAGTACGTTCATTAAAAAGTTGTTTTAAATTTTTAGTTTTTGGCAAAATTCTATAAAATTATTATTTTGGCCCTCTTCAAGAGTGAATATATTTAGTCTTTGACATGTTGATCGGCGACGTCATTTTTAACGGCCTCTTGGTTGCGGCATGTTGCTATGCCATGTATTCCCTGACTCCTTCGGATTATCCCTATGGCTATACGGCAGCTGCTTTCACCCTTGTCCACGGACTTCTGGGCATGGTGCGTTCCTTCGATGATGAGTGTGAGATCAGTCGAACGTTTATCATCTCCGCCAGCATATTGGAGGCCATCCCACTGCCATTGGCCAATATAGAATTCTATCTCAAGTCGGAGCACTCGGCAATTGCTTTGGTGCATGGCCTAGCAATTATTCCCCTATTCTATGATATGCTCGGCAAGATGAGCTATGAAATGGATAGCAATGCAGAGACTCTCAAGGATATGGCATTGCTGGGAAATATTATTTCAACCGCATATCTGGCTATCAACCAAGAGAATCCTCTTTATGGCGGAGTGGCTGCTGCGGCATTTATAGCTCGTTACTGTGCGTCTTTGGTGGAGAGCTTTGTTCCTGGAATTGGTGGTCATATCAACACTTTGGGCAATGCTAGCATCTTGGCTCTCATGACCTACGCTTTGACTGAGAAGTAGAGGGTAACTTTTCTTTTATCAGCTATGATCTTTAATAAAGGACTGCTAAATTGAGAGTTATACGATACAATTACAATTACATTTCAGATGCGAATGTACCTCTTAAAGGTGTCCAACAAATAGTTGAAGAAATTAGGTTTTTCAGGCTGAAATTAATTTATTCAATTAGGACGAATAAAACTTGTGTGACTCTTGTCATTTCACTCTATCCATGGCACTCCATCAAAATGTACACACAACATTTCATGTAAAATTTTTCAATTTTCGGTCATCATTTATTATCCAAAAAAAAAAAAAAGGACAAGCACCTGACATTTGACATTTTGCCACAAACAGAAAACGAACAGCATAAATATTTCAAATTGAGAATTTTGTTTAAATTGAATATAATAAACCCATTATATATACATATATTGCCTAGTCCGATGGCATTGTATTACGACGCGACTTAACCACAAATAATAAAATATTTAAAAAGCGAAAAAAAAAGCAGAATGGAAGGGGAATTTAGGGTCATCCAGAGAGTGTATACAAATAATCCCTCAACGGATTTCGATTGGGATTTTCGATTTGGCTCTATTTTCTATTTGTGCTCTGGCATTGTGTTTGATTTTTATGTGTTTTTAATAGGAAATAAAAATGAAATCATGTGTGCAACAGATTGTGGCAAACAGCACGGTGACCAAACGAACAAAATAACAACAATTCTATATCCATATATCATCCTCTCTCTCCCATTGCCCCTCTCCCTACTTTCCTGTCCCTCGTATCCATGCGGTTTTATATACTCTTTGCCAAAAGTTAGACGCAATTTGGTCAGTCTTTTGTTAGGAATAAATAGAAAAGGATTTTCTGCTTATTCGGTTGAAAAAACATATATATTCCTGATCAGCCAGAGTAGCAATTAAGAGTTGTTGTTCAGTTGGCAGATATACTAATAATAGATCGAACGTCTTTATCTCATTCCTTTCAAAAAGGATAATTTTTTATCTTTTCGTACATTTCAGAAAATAATCTGTTATTTTCAAGAAATTCATTCTGATTATAAATAAATTTTGAATTAATAATTGTTTTAATTTATTCAGGTTTCCTACCAGTTTATAGGTCATTTCATTCCCATTAAGAGAAAGGCAAATTATTTTGATAAAATTAAATTCAATTTAACTTCTAGGGCACAAGTGTATTCAATATTCGTTGTGACCTGGTTTAATTTCTATCTATCTCTTTTCGGTTGGTTTAGTTTTTCTGGTTCGGTGTCACATAGGAAAACATTTGCGGATTTTTCGGTTTGAGCCGCAAAACATTTGATTTCATTTTAGGTTGCAAGTCAATTGATTTGTAAGGGCGCATCTCTACCACACGCCTCTGCCCTCTGCGCCCTTTTGGACCCCCCGCTCGCCACTCATCTCCCACCATCACGCCCACTTTTGTACCAATCACAATATATAGTATGACCGCAATTTGGTGAGCGTTTGAAAATTCAATTAGTTGACTTTTCGATAGATTTTCATTTCGATTTTTGATTTTTGATTTCTGGGTTTGTTGCAAATTTAATTGAATTTCAAGTATGAAACTGCAGTTTAGGTTCAAGTTTTGTTTTTCGCAGTTTTACTGCAGTTTAGGACTATTATAATGCCACGCCCACTCAACAACTACCTACTTAAACGAACCGCAAGCAAACAAATCTACACCGAAAAAAAAGAAAATATCGACAGCAAAGAAAAACACAAAACGAAGAAAAACGAAAAACGAGAAAAGGAAAGACTACAACCTAAAACGAAAACAAAAGCCGGAAAACAATTTGACGGCATGGAAGCGCACACGGAACCACGGAAAGTGAGAGAGGGGGAGAAAGGGCAACGAATTAGAGCGGCGACGGGCAAGTTCAAGAGAGGCCAATGACATTTGTAGTTGTTGCAGTTGATTGCAGTTGATTGTAATCGGATTGCAATTGGCTTGCACTTGTTAGAACACGTGCTGAGAACTTTTAACACAAACTGTGGTCATCAGGGACTCGGCAGCCAGGGACGGATTGATGTGAATTTATAGCTGATTGAACAATCGATATAATTAAATCGAATAGAACTAATAAAAAATGCAATTATTATTTTTTTAAATAAAACTAAATGTTAAACGATCGTAAAATGAATTAAATTTAAAGCACCGATTCGCCATGGTATAGGTGAAAATTATACCACAAAAATGTTGAAATGGAAAAACATAAAGAAGAACTGCTGGAACTAATGAGTTGTCGGCGAGATTGTGTCAATGGTTCCACTCAGCGACAGATCCGAGTTAAGTGTTTAAAAGTGGGTTAGGAATGTAAACAAGAAATGTAAGTCAAGGCCCGAAAAACAAAGAAAAAATCAAGAGAATGTTTCTGAATATTTTCTGTTAGTCATAACATTTAATCTATTTGATTATTAGATTTAGGAACCATCTTTAAATGCAATATATCGTTTCTCAACTCTTTACTTTTATCATTTTGTGAACATTTTTTCACGTGGGAATCCCCGTGAGAACTCGAAAACCGCTCCTGTTTCTTAAATTGCTTTGATTGCGGTCTGGAGCGTGAAATTTTTAGATTGTTACTTGCTTCGATTTTGTTTCTCTGCTTGTTCTTGAAAAACTGTACTCTGAGGTGTTAATTACCGCTTTTCCTGTTAATGAAAATTTTTCGATTTAGTTTTATGACCTGCCCTTTAGGTCTCTCTTTCTCTTCCTCTCCCTCTCCCTCACCCTCGCTTCTTCATTGTGTGATCGACCAGCGGCAGTTGCCTGCAGCTTCACTTACACTTTGTGTTTTGCTTTAATTATGGGCGTGTGTGTGAGCACGCTTCAACCTATCACCTATTACCATTCCCCCCACCCCTGGATTTTCCCCTTTCCACACTCGTTTTTCCCTCTTTTTGTTTACATTAACTTCAATTTCTCTAGACTCCTTCCCGTGGCATAATGTAAACCAACTGAAGTTTCATTGCCAAACCTTACCCAAGCAGCTGTCAACAATTGGAAAATTTTCAGAGCTGTCAACGGTTTCGAAAAAAGAAAAACCGAAAAAAATCTAAGAAAAAATTTACTTTTTGTTTAGAATTTGCTTCCGTTTTGTGGTATCTCTTTGTGTCTGCTCTTTCTCTCCCCTTTTTGTTTACAACTTTCTTTTTGGTTTGGTTCGTGTCTTTGCTTAATTGTCGGCGGCATTTCATTTCGGATCTGACATTTGAAAGAAGGTGATAATTCTTTTTTAATAGTTTTCCGGTAGCGCACCAACAAGTGACATTTATTAGCTGCTCCCCTACCTCCCTACCCCACCCAGTCCCAGCCCCTTCACAGTTTCTAGGCGTGTCAGGCATAGTAATTTCTCTTGTGCTATAGAACTTTCGCCGGATTTAACTTCTCGGCTATATAGAACTAATAAATTTTGTTAAGGGCTTACGTGTGGATGCGTGGAATTTGGTTGGCATTGGTCGGGAGTGACTCACTTAGTAAATTCGAATCGATTCTTACCTGAAAAAAATAGAAAGAATAGAAAATTTAAAATTAGTATCAAAAAAAGATCAATTTTAAAAATATTTTAGAAATATTTCTACTAATTATGGCATTCCCTTAATATACTTAATTATTAATATACATATGTATTCAAGAATTTATTATCTATAAAATGGTTTAAAAAATTCTAAAGACCTTGCAAAGTCGAAAATAAAGGGAAACTAAATAGATTTAGAAATTTCGAAATTCTTAATTTTATAAATTGAGTTATGTAGCATGAATTTATTTGAAAATCTGAATGTTACATATTGGATTAATTTTTAAATTAGGAATAAGTATTCGCAGGAACATACCAAATAGGATGCCCTGAAACTTTGTTGAAAAAAGTTAACTTTTTGCTAAGTTGGGTCTCCAGAAAAGTTTTCTAAATTTTGTGTAAAAATTAGACCTTTCCGATTAATTTAAATTTAAATAAATTAGTGTATGCAGGATAAGCACAACTTTTGAAATACATTTTCTAATGGCTTTCGCCCCCCAACATACATTAGGTATTCTAACAAACTAAATGAAGTAGTTTCATTTATTAAATACTAGCAAACCCATAGACACATATTTGTGGCTAACACTTTTCATCCCTCTCGAAATGGCATGCTGTATTTCGACTGGTCCAACATATGGTACAAGCCAAAAAAGCGTTCATGCAACATCCCAGCCCGCAATTGCTGGCAGAATCCTCGGCTTAAGCACATACCACATACTTTATGCACTCATGCGCTACGCTTTTCCGGAGACCATCTACCACTACCTCACTTTATGTCTGGTTGCCTCCGAAATACGCAATTTGAATATTCCAGCTTAATTAGAGAGTCGACGGAGAGAGGCGACATGCTATGGCATATTCGATGAATCATGTTCAATTAGAGCAATTGAATCGACTCGTAAATACTATAACATTTTTATGAGTAGTGACTCACTCAGACGTCGACCGGTCGATTCATTCATGAATGCGACACAGCAAAAATTTCAATGTCAGCAAAAGCGAAAAATTACAATGCACATATATTAATATATATATATATACTATATATATATCTAAAGTTAAATTTCAACACAAAACGCAATTATTTCTCACTTAGGTCTTATGTCATTTTCCTTTTGCTTTTCGGTTGCCTTTTGCGCAATTTTCTTGGCTACTTTTGTGGCAATTATTATTACTGGAAAACCGCTAATTTTCAAAAGTACGAAAAGCCACAATGGAGGGCAACGGCAACCTAAATTTAATGGTGTGCCCAACAAACGAGCGCATTTATTTATGATTTTTTATGGTTGGGAGAGACTGGGTCTAGGCGACATCCAACATAAAGAACCACTTGGCTGCAGTTGTTCCGTCAAGTAAGTTGCCGCTTTATGGGCAGCCCATTAAATTGGTCTTCCATGGTGACGGCGATGGTGCTGGTAGAAGTAGAAGTAGTGTGAGGTAGTCGACGTCGTTTTTTATCGCTGACAAAAAGGTTTTACTTGACCCAGTCAACTACAGCTCGCTACGAGTCGAACAAAAAGTGGGTCGACAAAACGGGCAGGCATTTTGGTTTTGCTTTTGCTTTCGCAGTTTGCAGTTTGCAGTTTTGCAGTCAACTTCAAGCACTGCCAGCAAATCGAATTTAGATACTTAGTGCACCGTCGCCCCCCCTGCATCCTCAGCCTCTTTTGGCTTTTGGCTGGCCTTTTCAGCTTAGACGTAGTATATAAGTTAGTTAAGCGTCAGAGTTTTAAACCATTTGGTCTGTAGTCTATAGTTGGTTAGCTTGGAATGGGGCTGCAACTTGTGGAGTGCATAAATTGCAACACTATGCTCTACGTCGGTTTCGCTTTGTGAAAAGCGACAAAATGGAAAACGGCTTTAAGTTATATCCTTTTTTGGCAATTCAATAATAGCCGCTTAAACATTATTTACGATTTCAATTCTGTTTCTAAACAATACTATTTCCGCCAAAATAATTTGTTTGCCATGTATTTATTTAAGGATTTACCCTTTCAATTGGATAGAATGCATTGTAGATTTATTGCTCTTAAACAATTTGAAATCGTTTCGCTTAGATATCGATTCGCATTGATGATGGGGCACTTTAATTAATATATTTGATTGCGACATTCTAATAAATTGCACACTCATATATTAAATTCGTTTTGCATATTGCGCTAGCCACCACATGCTATCTTGCTCACTCTTATGCGCGCACAAGCACTTTGGCGCCACCACCGGCCAACTCCGCCCTTGCGACTACGCATATGAATTTAGGGCGGCGGAAGGGGGAGTGGTATGAATAATGATAAACTTGACAAGCCTTTACACTACACGAATCTGCATTCCAAATTTGGTAGCTCTGGCTTTCATAGTTCCCGAGATCTATGTATTTATACGGACGGACTCTTGTTGTGCTGAATAAGAATATATATATTTTATGAGGTCGGAAATGCTTTCATTTGCCTGTTACTTTATTTACAATATGGATTAATTTTTTATTTCAGTTCGAGTACTTACTGTATAATTCATAGTTAAATTTTACAAAGTATTATATCAAACATGTCTCATTTCCTATAAAGAATACGTACAACTCATCTGATGACAAATAGGAAGGTTCAATTACAGTCGCGATTAAAAACAATATATAGTAGTACATTTTGTTATCGGAGACAAGACAAATAAAAACTTAGGAAAAGAAATTCAAATCCAGTATTCCATCCTTATGAGTGGGAAGGTCAAATAAAGTTATTCATCAAAAGGCTTTAGCCTCTTAACAAAAATACCTTGCTCCATAGAAAATGAAAACCTTTCCAACTGTCCAACTGTTCCATCATAAACGTCTTCTTTATAGTGGAAAAGTTTGGACTGATTCCCCTTCAAACTCAAATTAACCACAAACTGAGTGCATAATTGTTGCTATTACAAATTTCATTTTCAACGCCCTTCAAAAACTACAAAAAAACAACTAAAACTTTAACTTTCACTCGACAGAATCGCATTCACAAATTTGATCATAAAAATTCTCATATTCTCTCTCACTCTCTCTCTCTCTAAATGCTTTCATCTTTCTAAATTTCCGCATTTAATTAAGCAATTAAAGCGAATAACAGAAACAACAACTGGCATAAAAAAAGAGTGTAAAAAAGAGCCAACACACACAACTGTCATAGAGCAATCAAAAAACAACAACAAACTAAATATATTTAACTAAATTTTCAAAAAAAGAAAAAGAGGAAAGAAAAATGAAAAACTTTCACCTTGGTCAGAGAGAGAGACTGCGACCGACGCACAGTAGTCGTCATAGTTCCAGCTACAGTTACAGTGTCAGCGAAAAGTTTTCGTGACTTTAACATTAAGCATAAATAATAAAATATACAAAAGAACATGACAAGGGAGAGAGAGAAAGAGAGGGGGCGGGGGGTCTCGTACCCTCACCTATAAACAACTATTTACAATAAATTTTACACAAACTTGAGCTGAGTTGGAGCCGAGTTGGAGTTGGGGGAAGTGGCAAAATATGGTTAAATGAAAGTAATTAAAATGTTTACCAACTAAATAAATTTAATGTGAAATTAAATGCTGCTAAAGCGATTTTGTTTATTTGTTTAAATTTTATTCTTGTTGCTGAACATACATAAATACATATACATATATGTATGTATGCATAAACTGATTCATGTGAGGTCCGAAAATTGTTTTAGTTTATGCGAAAATTATAACATACAATTAGATTTTCCGGCTTGTTTCTGTATTTTAATTTTAATTGTTTTTGGCCACGACTTGGCAAAATTTTGATTGTTGTAATTATGCACACAAAGCGAAAGAGAGAGAGAGAGAGCGAGTGCGAGTGAGAGACACATAAAATATGCAAGTAATAAATAATAATAGATGCGATAATCAAAAAATTTGCCAAATAATTGCAATTGATTTTATAATCAAATTATAAAAAATTATTTTACGCATCAAATTGTTTTGTTTCTCAATTTGGCTAAAAACATATTGGCCACCATTATAATATGTTAATACATGATGCATTTGCGTATAAATTAAAATCACAAAAGGAGAGTAATTCGAGTGAAAAAATAAAAGCTTATTACTAAGTGACTGAAATCGTAACGATAAAAGGTTTATGTTTCATTAAACACAGAGATAGGATAGGAAATATTATGCTTACTATTTGAAATAAATTTTTTAGTCACGAGAATTAATATATTACAAATTAGAGCTTCCATCTAAAACTATCATAAATATATGAAAAATTGACTACTCGATCATATCTATCTGATGAGTCTCAGTTCGAAATTATTTTAATCCTCTTCAGCTACTATCTATCAAATTAAAGTCGATGCCTTTTTCTCATTTACTAGTTGCCAAGTTAAAAGTAGAAATTAAATACTATATATGAACTGCTGGCTGACTGATAAGTCGACGCACTATCAGCATATAAAAGCAAATACCTCGAGACTGGCAAATTAAAGGCAGAAAACAAAATAAATACAAAAGGCCAAATTGTATTCAAAGTGCGATAAGTTAACAGGCGTGACTAAACCAAAAGAGAAAAAACTAAGTAGAGAGAGGGTAAATAAGTAGACAACTTTCAGCTGTTTTGCCGGGTTCTGGGTTGGCGTTTGAAGCCCTTTCGCAAGTTTCTAAAATAAATGCTATAAAGTGAAAAACTTTCTTGCCTGACTCACGCACTGGCTCTTGGAAAGTAATTACCTAAAAAGTACACTTGGAAAAAAACTCGTGTACTACTCGTACTTCAAGTACAGTTTCTTAAAAGGTCTTTCTCCCTCTTCATATCCCTCTCTTTCACTCTTCCCCCCCATAAAGTGCGTGCGTTGTGAAATTTATTCAAATTTAATTTTAATTCTATGTACATTTGAGTACGTTTTTTTTCGCTCCTCTTTTATAGCCAAGCCTTTTCACTTTTAGCCAAACGTTGAACGGTCTAATGAAGCGGCTTAGATTCGAGCTAGTCACGCACGAAGTAAAAAAAAAAGAAAGAAGAAGAAAGCCCAACAAATAAAAAAGGTAAAGTTTACTTTACGTTATGTGCTTTTAGGCCTTTTTTATTGTCCAAGTTTGCTGGAATTTTTGGTGATGAGTGGAAAATTATTGCTATGAGGAGAAAAAAGGTATGAAAATCATCCATTGTAATTGTCATAGAAATTACTTTGAATTACCAAATAAATTTCTATATAGAATGTTTATTACGGCAATTAAACTAATCGAAGGTTGCTTACATCTTCTCTATATATTCTTGCAAGTGGTGCGACATTCTTGAATAATTTCGGTCCATTGAAAGATTTTGTCAAAACTGTTTCCCCCACTCTTCCTATAATCTGCAATTGGCATCTGGAATCAATGCAATTTTCTCAATAATTTCTCTTCCATTAAAATTGAACATGGGGAATTGTTGAATTCCAGTTAATATGCTCACATCAATCCTAATCTCAGTGCCAGACATTTTCAGTTAAGTTCCAACATTTTGCCTAATGAACAACTGAAACTGCTGCTGGGGCCATTGTCTGGCCAATAAATGAGTAAGTGCCAGTACGTACATAGAGGGAGAGAGGGGGATGGGGGACAGAGTTGTAGAATGACAGTAAAGACATGGCAGTAAAGTCACTCAGCAGTAGTATGGATGTATGTAGTAGGAGTCAGTAGCCAGCTGACAACTGTTTTCTGGCACGAACGTTGAACATTTATCAAATTAAACATAGGGCTCGGGCTCTATAGAGATTGCAGAGATTGCACATGCCAAGAGTGGGTGGGTGGTGGGAGTAGAAACAGGAGTAGGTGACCAAACGACGACATGTTTTGTGGCAAGTATGAAACTACATATGCCACCATATCTCACTCACGCACTTACTAGACTCATCGTATTACCTTTTCGAAAGGTATTACCGTTGCTGCCAGCCCAAGTGCTAAATTGTCAATTTTTGTCAAA